>CM071151.1:10277500-12677500 GCA_036417725.1 Clanis bilineata | reverse complement strand
GCATATCATGCACACATGACGATCAAGATTGATTTGATTTATCTATAACACATAGTTTGGTAGCGTTTTCATATTAGATTTTGATTTAAATTTTGAATTGCAAATTACCTTCTATAGAAAATATTATAATTAAATTAATTTATGCACCTTGACAGGCAGGTAGGTGGTAGGGAATTGCTTGTATTAGAATGGTTTCTTTGTTAGCTTCTATATTTTCACACTACATATACCTCTAGTGTTGGAAATAACTGGAAGGGGCGGAATTGACTTGTAATCGAATTTAATGTCGCGTTATGAAAAGGCAACCCTCATTCAAAAGTTGCTTCATTTGTTGTTAGTGCTAAGATGTCATGTATATAGTTTATGACTATCCTGATGTTTTGGCACTGAGGCAATATAATAGAGATGTGAAAGTTATCATTAAATTACCCGATGAGTTATCACTCATAATAACCCATGTCCAGTAACTAGCCTGTACTATACCAGTGATTGTTCGAAATAATTTCAGTATAAAGAATCCCAGAATAGGAGGAGACTATTGTTGTGAGCGTGTTGCTCGATAATGATACATTTATTTTGGTTAATAGAGTTTATCTGCGACTTGAACCCAAATAAAAGTGAAAATGCAATAAAAATAAACTTAACAAAATTATTTTTCGTTTTATGAACCGACTACAGAATAAAAAAATATTAGGTAAATTTAGCATGAACGGGTGAGAATATTTGTACTCATGGTAATTTTACCATTAGAGTTTGTGCAATTACTTTAGACCAACATTAACTACGGAAAAACAAGACATCTTTCATACAGTAACGTCAACCACTCTGGGAATTTAAATTAGGAATTATTAGTGATCGAAATAAAGGTAACTGGTGATGTGATAAAGTAATTTTGATATCACTATAGGGATAATTTTGATATACTAGATACATATTATATTGATAATATGTAAGAGAATACAAACAGTATAAACGAAGATGCTACGGTGGATGTGCAATGTTACACGACTAGATCGTATACGTAACGTGCACATCCGCGGCAGTCTTGGTGTCCGTGACGTGGCAGATAAACTGCAGGAATCTCGCTTGAGATAGTATGGCCACGTTTTGAGGAAAGCACAGGAGTACGTCATCCGCAGGTGTCTGGCCCAGATCGTACCAGGGGTGCGTTCCCGTGGACGAACCAAAAAGCGGTTGCTGGACGTTCTGGAGGAAGGTATGAGAGCTAATGGTCTCACTATGAAGGATGCTAAGATTGGGCGAAGTGGAAACGATTAGGTAGGAAGGCGGGCCCTGGCTTATGGCTTAGCGCCAGACAAAAAAGAAAAAAGTGTAAGAGGATACAAAAAATAACGATTAAGACATAAACATAACATAAGCTCACGCCTGTAACCCGGAAAGGGTAAGCAGAGGCGCACCAGCCAACTAGTGCACCCACATTTCGCCGTAGTAGTTCCGTCCCAGACAGTTTAAGACAGTTTCAGTTTATAATCAGTGTTCAAGCTGTTGAAAAAAAAATCGTACATGCGTATCGTGTAGCGCTATTTTGCGGTTTTTCGGTTTTCCTGAATAACTGTATTTTAGATTGGTTACTAACTAGGTATATTTTCGTAAATTCTACTTCTCGTAAACTGGTATGAAATGTTAATACCCAAGTAATTTTTTCTATTCATTTCATTAGGTACCTACGTACCTATATCTGCAGAGTTACCGCCACCTCTTATAGCAGTATTATTATAATCGTTCTTCGTTTGTTTTGTATGGGAATCAGTACAAGTAAGATTATAATAATATTGCTATAAGAGATGGTAATAACCCCCCCTGTGGTGCGACTAGTAATATTTTTGACATTTGTATGAACTATTAACCAAATGTCATCGATGCGCAGCGAACTCGATACGATTTCGATTGTCAGAAATATTCCTGCTCGGGCCGCATTTTCCAAATTAGATTCTTTAGGTATTTCCAAAACTTCGCATATTATGTACCTACTTATTCAAAATGGTAATCTTGTAGTTGAATAGTTAACGTGATCTAAACACGCTTTTTGTAAAATATAGACAGCTTGGCTACTTTTCTGTGTGTACAATGTGCGTGATCTACATCTCACTCATACCTAATTTATTTATTTATGAGCAACCACAAGAAAGAAAGAAAGAATTGACCACCAAAAGGCCCATATTTATAAGATATTCATGAAATTGGGCATTTCATAATTTACTTTGAAGTAGGTACCTATTAAACTTGCTAGCCTTCCGTCACAACTCAAACGCGAAGAAAGCTTTGCTATAGATTTTCCAGCTTTTATCATTAGCAAAATCATAGAAGATCAACGAAAAAAGTTGAACTAAATTTGCCGCATGATATAATATAGGGTTACCTATACAACTTCCTTTTTTTATAAGTAAATGTCATAATGATTAACCCGATGTAGGCACTAAGGCTGAGATCTATAGAGCGAACTTCAACTAACTCTAAGTCAAAGTACCGAACTTAGTGAGGATTTTGACTTAGTTCGAGTCATTTTTATAAGAAAATCTTTGCTTAGTCTGTCTGTCAGTCTGTTATTCTTGTAAAAAATCACTCGAACTGATTCAAAGTTCGATTTAACAATCCCAAATCCTCACTGAGTTCGTGACTTTGACTTAGACTTAGTCGAAGTTCGCTCTATAAATCTCAGCCTAACCTACACGGGGTTCTTGTTGCGAGTTTGGAATTAGTATCTTCTCCTGATACCTTACTAGTCTCTTGAAAACAATTTGAAACGCGTCGCCGTTAGCCCTCATTCGCACGAGAGCTTTTTCAACGCACGTTAAAAAGCGTCTCAACATTTCAAACAAACGCAGCGTTTTTTAAACCGCTATCATTGAGCGATATTTAGAATATACTTTATTTAAAACAGGACAAGGATGATTTCCAACAGACATGTTGAGACGCTTTTTAACGAGCGTTAAAAAAGCTCTCGCGCGAATGAGGGCTTAGTCGCTTAGTTAAGAGCGATCCTTTTTGTTTGACAAGACATAAAAATATCCTAGTATTAATTATCACAGACCTATAGCTACATAACAATTATACCTATATATGTACCTATATACATGTAAGAGTGACCCAATCAATAAAATGCTTTAATTGAAACGTGGGCGTATGGGGCTAGGGATGGTAAAGTAACTTTGATGAATGAACTAGGTACCTAAAATAATTAAAAAAACAAATCAGAACTCACACATTTAGATCTATTGATAACTATTCGATTATCTATGCCAGCCTTTCCCACAAAGATCTTATACCTAATTATTATTTATTTAAAATATATTATTACTATTTTAATAAATTTCCTCCAAAGGGGGTTGACATCAGACAGGCAGCCGTGAAAATCAAGCCGAATCGTATCTACAAATACTTCAAAAGTGTGTTACATCGACGCGTCGGGGTGACCCCTTATAAAATGGTATAAAGGCAGGTGAAAAGAAAGATTATTCAAATAAAATGGGTTTATGTCGAGCTTAGATACTAAATTCTTATTAATTGAACTATATTATTTTGACCCTGAAAGTTCCCGTGTTTTAATACATACTTATAGTAATAAATCATTGTTTTTAGCAGTTGAACATATTTTAATTAATTATAGTCACTGAATGCACATTATACCTACCTATTTATCTAAGTAAAAGGCAAAAAGTTTTAGTAGGCGTCCTCTTTCATCTATTGGATACGCCTACCGGATCTACAATATCTGGACAAGTACCAATTCCTTCAGAAATTGGCGTGCCAATCGTTTAAAACATTCAACCATTACAAAAACCAACATGAATATTATAAATGTTGAAGCAAAGTTTCAAAAGCGGCAGATTTAATTTTTTTTATCTATGGAGTCAAATAACTAATTTATCCAAGGTTAAAAAAATCGAGGGCGCCTCACTAGCCAGCCTAGCTACCGCGCCGGCGGGAGGGAGTCTGTGCATCGACGAGCGCACTGCAGAAAAATTATTCATCTACCTATAGGCAGCTATAGGTATAGTAACGGGCAAAACATTACACACCGCGGACTTTTCGCATAGCACTTCTCCCAAAGCAATTTTTAACTGCTACATAATTTCCGATTCACAAAAAAATAACGTGACAACAAATCATAACCGCTCGGTGAATTCCAATCGGAGTCTAATTGGAATCGTCAATCGTCTGTTCGTGGTGTGATGGTACGAGACGACAGTCGACAACACGAACATTCGGTCCACATCCACAGGTGCCGTGCCGAGTCTGACCACAAACGTTATCGCGGTATAAACGGGCGCTCGAATTATTACTACGCACCCAGTCGAGCGCGTTACATTACGTCATCACAATGGCATTATTACCTCCGATATCCACATTAATTCAACCGATACGTCGCGATAAGCATCGTTTGGGAACAATTATATCACTGCACAAACATAAGGGAACGTACCACACGTATCTGCACCACGATCAACTCGACCCTTTTATGGGAATGAGGATCAGCCCTTCCGCCATAGTCCGAGTCCGCGTTTACGTCGCACCCCGCTCACCCGACGACTGACGGCCGCAGCCCGCAACCCCGCGCGGCGAACACCGACTCGCTCGGCGCTCCGCGACTCGAATATCTCTCACAAAAAATACGCCGTCATCATCGAAATGGCGGCAGCGGATATATTCAGCGCACCCTGCACGCTAAATATTGATTTATTTTAACATATTGATTCGCCACGTTACAGGGAACACCACCCCCGCTCTTATGATATATTTTCGTCCTAGTAAATCAATGGCTACGAATGTTATTCAAGTTCATTTGACAATTAGATGAATTAAACTTAGTCAAATGGAATAGGGGCGAGGTCGGTGCATCAGGATGAGCGTGATGATTTTATGTAAAAAAGCGTCATTGATATACACCTCACTTAGCCCTTTGGAGCATTTTTTGTTCATTACAAAACAGTCATTATTAAGTATATTATAATTAGTTTATCGACAGAAGGCTGTCTTTTTATTTTAACAGGATTTATCTAAGGGAGTAATTTCAATTCGTATGACTTAAGTCGTATATCCATTTTACACGCTTTTTATTAATTATAACCTTCTGACTAATTCCAATAGAAGTCCAGAAGAATCGTATTTATCACAAAACGTTTCATTAGTTATTGAGTAGAGTTGTCGTTATCGTCATACCTTTACATGAATATATTGAAGGGATGAGTTTTCCACGTGAAAAACATCAATCCATTGGTGTTGTCGCCATGTCAGCAGTGTTCGCCGTCTCTGTCCCGCACGGGCGGGGTTGGATGGACGCCCTCTACGCGGCGACCGCCGCCGATGATGGCCGAGCGCCGCCACTTTTCGCAACGAATCCACCCGAGCCCGCACGGAAAATAGATCGCGGGGCGCACTTGTATTTCTTCAAGTTTTAAAAAATTCACATCAACAAACACTATTTTTTTAAAAGTCCGAATGTGTCCTGATAAATTTAAAATAAGCGTCTGTTGTTAATTGTCCACTGCTACAAAATAAACAATGCACGGACGTGACGTAAAATTTCAGGATATGAACAAAAAAAAATCCGCGCGCGTGTGTTACTCGGAAGTATTTTTAATAAAAATGGCCTGCCGCCTCGGCGGGAGGAGTGGCAATGGGCAATGAGGTCGGTACCCTCTCTCTGGCACCCGCGCGCGCCCCTCCCTGCCGCCACACTCCGACATAGGGTTAGAAAGTTTCAAAAGTGAATCGTGGAAAACATGACCATAGCGATGACGTCCTGGGTGCAACACCAACACTGCAACGCACCTACAGGACGCGACTATTAAAAACCTCCCTCGTCACGATATACTTATTGCATCTTAATTTCTTTTTATAACTCCCGTAGGCCTTTTTATATACTTATGTTTACTCATAATTTAAAATCCAAAAAATATAATAATGCATAATGATTTCAACTTATAGCAACGTTATCAAGTAGGTACCTACCCTTGCCGAATATCAGGGTCATTTGGTCCGCAGACATTAAATTTATCAATCAAAAGCTTATCGAAAATGTATATTATGTTGTCCTTGAGGAAAATACTGACTGACGTGTGATGACGCATACAACTAACAGTGACTCTTTAATGAAATTTAAATTATTATATTATAATTAATTGGATATAGTCAGTAATTAATACCCTACAGATAAATATAGCATCACATTACATAATGCGTATAATTTGAATAGTCACATTCTAGTATGTACCTAATTAGGCCATTATTAGATAATAATATATGAATCTCTTATTTAAAAATTTTACATTGTCATTTGTCATAAAATAATTAATATAATCTAAAAAATATATTGCTACAATAAACACTTACGCTTTAATAAAAGCTGTCCTAATCTTCAATTGGATTTATCGGTCAACTTAAAATTAAAAAGTTCGCACTAAAATGTTATTTACTGTCATTTAAATAAATATTCTATATACTTATCCTACCTTAGGTTTTAATAATAACAACATATTCCAACATAATCCTCTAGCATAAAGCATCCGATGTTACAAGTCAAAAATATTTTTTCGCACCTATCTGTTGTACAGTGGTATCGATTGGCCGGAACGAGAGCTATAATTCAGTAGTGACCTGACCTAGGTCATCGTGCCAGTGTTAGCTGAAGTCCTTACAGTCAGCTGACCCAGTTTCAGGCGGCGCGGTTGCTGCATAAAAGCTTGCCAACATACTTTCCACTTAATAACAAACATGCCCTGGAATAAAGTCGTCACGTTTTTACAGACTGAGTGTGGCCTTGTTTGTAATTTAAGCAATTATCGATTCACAGAGATCATAGGGGATAATATATTCTGAAAATTTTTGTAAACGGTTGAAATAATCACAAGTTTAAAAACGGTACTGACCGACTTCCAACTTGATCCGATCGTGACCACCCTTGAAATAAGCTCTATCGAACACAAAAAGAATCGAACACAAAAAGATTGAAAATCGGTGCACATATGGCGGAGATATCAGGTAATATACTTAAAAAATACAGACGAATTGATGCTCATTTTTGGAAGTCTGTCGGTACATCGTCTTAAAAGATCTAGTTAGGATATGACTTGGATAGTACTCAAAAGACACCTTCGGTTTCACTTCAAACAAAATGTAAATAGAATTTAAGACATCAGACATCGGACAATCTAAATAAATAAATAATATTTAATTAAACTTTTAAGATAACCTAGACATAAAAGTCTTTTATGGCAGGTAAAACAAAAGCCGAGTAGGAGGTACCTACAGTCTACAGAACGATATATTATCATGTATCATGTTAAATGCAGAAGTTAACGGATTTAGTGTAACCTATGTGCACAGTGCACACGGATTAAATTTCACACAAAAGCATCTTTTCTTAAGTTTGGATGTTTCGAGTGTCCAATGAATAAGCAGATTTTGCAGTAACGGCTCGCAGCGAACGGTCGACGGTAACTGTTAAAACTACGAGAGTGGTAAAAGCTGCGAACAAAAAGAAATCCTTCGGCTTTCTAACTGAGATGAGACGGCGAGTGTGCACATCTTAGACATTAATTGCCTAAGAACGTTGAATATACACGGGGTTTTGTTCCACAAATATTAGTTTTGAGACCGAAAGTCTTAGTTCCTAAAATCCATGCTATTCACTTGTGATCTGAGGAAACAATCCTAGTGTTGTTTGGGCGTATTCATTATAATGTCCTAATACTCCTGTACGCACTCATCATCATCGTCATCATCAGCCATAGGAAGTTCACTGCTGAACATAGGCCTCCTCCAAAAACTTCCAGATCGACTTGTTGGAAGTGGCCTGCATCCAGCGACTTCCTGCGACCTTTATCAGGTCGTCGGTCCACCTTGTAGGTTACGCACTCAAACTGCCTTAATTAGGATTTTATCTTCTACTCTACGACATTATAAAAATATCTTCAAATTGAACAGTACCAACTAACCATCATAAATATTATGGTGAAAAGCAAGACACGTTTCGAGATCAATCAGGGCGTATCCAGTTGATTTATACAGATATCGATAGCTGATAGAAATTTCTCAATTTTACTAAGCTATAGTATTTTTTATAGATACCTCAGGTATCAACCTGTTATAATGTGAACGTCCTATTCAGTTTTTTTGTAGAGACAGCAATGACCCAACTAGTGCACAATTTTGTTTATTAATCCATGCATGACCCGCGGTACGACTATCGTCCTCAGGTCTCGGGTTCGATCCCCGAGTCTGGCAAAGTGGTATTGGATTTTTCAGTATTAGCCCCGATTCTGAAGTTTGTGCCTAATATGGTGATAGGCTCGCCCTTATCACATCTGGGACGGAACTAAACTCGGCGAAATGTGAGTGTTCTAGTTCGCTAGTACGTCTCTGCCTACGCCTTCGGGGATACAGGTGTGAGCTTATGTATGTATGTATACATTCGCAATCTAGTGTATATAATAAGTCTCATATTTCGTGGTAGATTGAATAATCATGTCTACAAACTTGTGAATGTAAATTCACAAGACTCTAGGTAGAGTTCAATAATACCGACAAAAAATCAGCCTGGGAATCCAGGCTGAGCTATTTTCTATTTTCTTTAGCAAGTGCAATATAGTGGTAATAATGACCTATAATCAAATTAGCCGTTTGCAATAACTATACAGATTTGCTTTACCTTTATTTAAAAGTAATAGAGATAATGCTAACGATAGTAGTCACAAGACACGATTATATTAACCTACATGAGACATCAAAAATGTCATTCAACATCTTCATTGTTAAAGGAACAAAGGCAGTATACACTATCGTTGAAATGGCATGCCAATACATTGCAAGAAACACCGCATGTACATTATCCTTTGCCAACTCGGGATGTCCTATCATATTTCATTACCGGTACAAAACTCAGGTTTATAAATGCAGTATCCTTTGAACCTTACTTAAATAATAACCTATATCTAACCTTACTTTAATTTTAGAGCTCGATTTTAGTTTCGGAAGAATCAACGCCTATACTGCCAAAATCTACCATAGGTTAATTATTATTATAAATAACCTCCATACACCTAACCTACATGTATTTTTGAATGGTAGAGCCATGCTGTAAGACAGTTACGTCTACAGCACGCATGGGCCGGCTCGACCGGTTTGATACCACTCTCACACAGAAAACCGCCGTAAAGTGGCAGCTCGCTGTCACGTTTCATTCGGTTCGTAAGATTTCCGGTGGCCCAATTTCCCCCCCTCCCTTTCCCAATCCCTTTACCACCCCTTCCATTCCTCCCTTTTCCTTCCCGTGTTTTGGGTGTCTATGCGCGGTGGAGATCACTTACCTTCAGGTGACCCATCTGCTCGTATGCCAATCTCTGCAATAAAAAAATACACCCATTTAAAACATTCGTATTTTAGTTTATCAAACTAAAACATGATTCAAAATATTTTAAACTTTCATAGTAACCTCTTTGATAGAGCAATTTCACGCGTTTTAACACGCAAGGCCGGTGAGGCTTTTTAAATATTCGCACCGTACTATCTTTAACGGCCATTTCGATTCCTTAAAGAGAGTGATAACAATTTAAAATTGATTGGTTTTTAAAATTGTAATAATGTATAAGAATGGGGCCGGCTCGACTGATTTGTTACCACTGTCTCACAGAAAGCCGATGTAAAGTGGCAGGTCACTATTGCTTTTTGTTAGGTGAGTGAGATTTCTGGTAGCTTAATTCGCCCCTTACCTTCCCAATCCCTACCTTAATTACCCTTTTCCCTACCTTAAAGAAGGGTTTGGTTGGGGTTTAAGGTTTCAACGCAGCCATGATTCTTTTGGTATTATGAGTGTATGGGAGGTGGAGATCACTTACCATCAGGTAACCCACCTGCTCGATTGCTAGTGTCTGCTATAAAAAAAACCGGGCAAGTGCATTCAGTACAGGGTTCCGAAGTAAGGGTAACTTTCTTTTTCTACCTCCCATCTTAATGTGGGGTCGGCGCAACACCCTTTTGTTGTTGCAGAGAGGATTTGGCTTACTTTTTACGACCGGCCGCCTGCCTGATGTCAACACCCTATGAGGGATCCAGTCCAAATTAAATTAGAAAATTTGCTTTTCGCGGCCTGGGAATCGAACCCAAGACCTCCCGGTCCACAGCCCATACACGTTGCAACTAGACGAAGAAGGCGGTTAGATATACGTATATTTATACGTCGTGGCACAATTTAAAATACCTCTAATCTTGATTATATATCAAATAATATTGATATTGATTATATACCGTACTTAATATAAGTCATATTAAATAATATACAATTTATTTATTACTTCATATTTTATAAATGCAGAATGATGAATGAATGATCTTTGAGTGGTAGAGCCACGCTGTAGACAGTAACGTCTACAGCACGAATGGGCCGGCTCGACCGGTTGGATACCACTGTCTCACAGGAAACCGACGTAAAGTGGCAGCTTGCTGTCGCGTTTCGTTCGGTGAGTGAGATTTCCGGTGGCCCGTTCCCCCCCCCCCCCTCTTTCCCAATCCCTATTCCCTCCCCTTCCATGTCCTCTTTTTAGGTTGGCAACGCACCCATGATTCTTATTCTGTCTTGGGTGTCTATGGGCGGTGGAGATCACTTACCATCAGGTGACCCATCTGTTCGTTTGCCAGTCTCTGCTATAAAAAAAAAAAAAAAAAAAATGACCATAAATTCCGTCGACCAAAGAACTTAAAATTCAAGTCAACATTTGTTTACCGTTTTGTCATCACCATAAGTACTCCGTGACAGGTGACTCATGGCTGACTTAGTAACAATGTCATCTGGGAAAGAACAAGTAATACTAAGGGTCAGTTTGTCTGTAGCTGATCAACCCAATATTCCTTTTTGGCTTTTTTACTAACATTTGATCAATCAATATTTTATTAGTTTTAACTCGAAATGCCGGAGCCCATGTAGTAGTCTTAAAATCATTTCTTAAACATTCTTAATAGGTACCTGTTTGGATATAAAGATATTCAGAGTACTTGCATTCCTATCGAAAGTTCTAGAGCCCACCGAAAATTCTCATAATGACAGTAGAAGTGGAATAAAATCTTAGTAATTATTATAGAAACTGTGTACTATTTATCTCTTATTTATTTTCTTCATTTCGCTTGTAATTCTATTAAAATGGAAGCCTTTCGAATGGGATGTTCGTTTTATCTCGATTTAGAGGTATATAACAGCAATACATCGTGGTTATATTTCGGTACGACTACTGTCATGAGGCCTCGGGTTCGATCCCCGGGTCGGGTAAAGCGATATTGGATTTTTCCATATCAGCCCGGAGACTGGAATTTGTGCTGATATGGCGATATGCTCGCCCCCTATCACATCTGGGACGGAACTAAGCTCGGCGAAATGTGGGTGTTCGAGTTCGCTAGGGCGCCTCAGCCTACCCCTTCGGGGATACCGGCGTGAGCTTATGATATTGTATGTCAATCAATACATAATATACCCAAAATCAAACTAACTATATTATATTCTTAAATCTGTTTGACATTCGAAACTCGTGAATTTATTTCAGTGGTTTTTGCGTGAATCTACCTTAGATTTAAAAAAAAACTATTATTGAATAACTAACTAGTTTGCTTAAAATATATTTAGGTAAGTATTAAAAATTAGGTATTTTTTATTTTATAATGATTTGTTTTTGATATTGGTAATACGTGTTGGAAGCGGCCTGTATCCAGCGACTTCGACTGCGACCTTTATCAGGTCGTCAGAAAAATCTGGAAATCTTTGGGAGAGGCCTAGGCTGATGATGATGATGATGATTAATAAATATTTTGATTTGATTTGATTTGAAATACGTGTTAGTTACAGAATTAAATTATAAAAAAAATAAAAACTATAAAACCAGAAAAGTTTGCGAACATTTCGATGAAAGTAATAAATAAAGAGATTTATTATATCAAACTCTAAAACTACTACCACATAGGCACTAATAAAACTGGTGTCCTAGATATCGATTGCAATTCTTACTTCTTTTCCCGCTGATCTGGCATTTTTAATCTATTTTTCATCAACGCTGAGTTCGATTTTTAAAAAGGCGTCAATAGTTACAACGGGTCTTGTAGATTTGTGTTGCAATACTATACGGCGTTATTAAAATTGGGGCCCTAAAAATGTTGGATGTAAGTAGGTGGTAGGTATAAGGGCCCTTCCTGCTAGAATCAGTTCGTCTAACGGTTCATGTTTCGGTTCAATGACTCGATTCGGACGCTCAATTTTCGCTGTGTACTGTTAGATATCTGGTGGCAATAACACACTGTGCTCTGATGAGACCGAATGTCTCGGGGCGATGCTGCGGTCCACATGCGTCGCGGACCACAATATCCTTTTTATTCTTCATCTACTTTCTAGTCGCGTCTATTCCAGACGGTAGCGATGTAGTTTTTTTGTTGAAACGTGAGTTTAGTTACTTAGTGCAGCAGTTGCGGTAGTTTTTGTATTCAGCACACGTAGCGTCGCCTGTTTAAGTTTTAAAGTGTTGTTTTAGCGAAATTAATTCAACCTACATTTATTATAACATAAATGTCAATCTAGACGAAGTTGTTAAGTGATTTTGATAGTTTCAATGCGAAATTTGCAATTTTTAGTAATTCAAACTTCCGGTAAGCATTCTAAAGCGATTAGCAATGGCCAGGCAAAGATCCTAGCAAAAATAAAATAAGATTCAGACTTATCACAGTCTGCATTGCAGTACGTTTTCCTGTTAGACATATTCATAAAAGGACTAAAGTCCTAATGATGTCATGGAAGGTTGCGATGCTCTTGAAACTTTAATTAGTATCTTATGTAATAAATGTATGTAAAAATAAATATTATTCCACCGAAGACACTGTAATACAATGCATTATTTGAATCATTTTACAAGTGTATTATTGCAGAAAACCAATTTAATATTTTGAATATACATTAATGAAGTGATCTATTATACTATAGTAATTTTTATAGCCTATTATTTGTAGTGAAATAAATGATAAATTATCGTTAATTTTGCAATTCATCTTGACGTCAGTTTGTCGCTATGTGTGTCAGCGTATAAGTGGAGGGAGCGGCTCGATTCCTGCCTCGCCAACTCCCAATTCCAAGAAGGGCTAGTGGGTGAGAGTGCGACCAATTCAAATTGAACCCTGGAACGTCTAGACCATAGATAATATTAAAGTATTTATTGATCACCCTTCTTTGTAAGTATTCTTAGTAGAAAACAATTCGAACATATTCGTATATATGTGGTCTAGGCTCGATTCCTGCCTCACCAACTCTCAGTTCCAAGAAGGGCTAGTGGGTGGGAATACGACCATTTCAAATTGAACCTTCGAACGTCTAGATAATATTAAGGTATTTACTCAACACCCTTGTTGATTCTTACGAGTATGTATATTAGTATATCTGTTGGTGGTAATCATTATTAAGTAGGTACCTACCTATAAGATAATTACGTCTAAATGACGGCGAAGTTAGTATGCGTTTCTAGTAATTACACATCGGTATTCATATTAATTACAAAACCTGGAATTATTAACGTTATTATTATTGATTTGTAATGATTACCAACAACAAGCAATTTAAGGACTATTTAAACCACATTAACAAACCGATGCGATTTCGCAAACCGGGTAAGTTTGAAGAATTTATTGCCCAATCTTATCGATAGTAAATAAAAAATCCGACATTATCAATATGTCATGTCTCCTCACATTTTATCAGGTCGCAGTCGTACAATCAGGGACACCTGTCGTAGTGATCGTTTGTCTGCGTGCTTATTCACTCTACATCGAAGTTCATGTTCGATTTGCCATCGTTTCACACTGTTGCAACGTGCGGGAGCGAGACGGCGCGTGTGTGAATTGAGGGGGCTATCTGAGAATAGGCTAGTTTGAAGAGGCTCACACAGCAGCCGTTAGTGAGCCAGGTCCCGTTACCATGCGGCTCATCACTAATTCCATCTCACGAAAGCTCAAGTTTCGTCGGTGAATCAATTAACCCTAAACGATCGTTGTCGTGGTGCTACTTTTAAATTTTCTACCGACTTCAAAAAAGGAGGATGTCATCAATTCTTCTATATTTTTTATGTATGGTACATGATATCTCCGCCAAATGTGAACCGATTTTCAATATATTTTTTGTGTTCGATAGGTCTTATTTCAAGGGTGGTCCCCAACAATATAATATACCCTAGATGCACAGTTCTTTGCAAAAACCCTCCTTAAGTGTGGTCTCTGGAATATAATAAAGAAAAAAAGATCACAAGATTTAATTAAATCAACACAAATATAACCCTATGCCCGTGTCATAAAATTTTAATTTTGAATTCTATCGGCGTTCGACTGTAGGCAAAAGGAGTGCTTAAGCATATTCCTATTTTCCGAGCGTCAGTTATTGTGCATCTATAGGTAAATAATATATCTGTGGTGGTCCCATATAAATTTGGTCACGATCGGATAAGTTTTGAAGTCGGTCCGTTAAGTTTTTAAACTTGTGATTATTCGGAAGTATGTACGGATGAGTATTTACTTGGCCTAGTTTAGGGCTGTTTTTCAATGCCGTCGTAAATCGCCTGTGCCTTTCTGTGGCATCTCAAAGGGACAAGTGGAAACGAGCGAAAAAACAAAACCAAGCTAATGCTGAAGCGTAGGCACTAGGCAAGCCATGATGTAACACACCTGCTACAATTTGTCACAAAAACCCATTAAAATAAGTTATCTTACTTCCAAAAAGGAAAAGGTCCTCAATTCGTCTGTATTTTTTTATGTATGTTACGCGATATCTCCGCCAAATGTGGACCGATTTTCAAAATTCTTTTTGTTCGATAGAGCTTATTTCAAGGGTAGTCCCACATAAATTTGGTCAAGATTGGATCCAGTTGAAAGTCGGTCAGTTAAGTTTTTAAACTTGTGATTATTTTTATACATAGACCCGAGAAACACACACACCTGACGCACCCCAAGATCAATCAGCAAGTTCACAAAGCAAAAGGTATATTAATTTTCTTGTATCATGCATGACTCGCGAGTCGAAAAGAAACATAATTGTCCGGCTTGCAACTTGAACCCGGGACCTCAGAGTTCGCTACCTATGTATGTTCGCCAATGGACCAATGAGGCGGCTATCCCTGTTTATACAAGATAAAGTTGGATTAGGTATTTTGCTATTCTAGCCATCGAATGCGGGAATGTTCATAAAGGTCGTCTAATGTCGTTTAAGGCCGCCTTATCTGTCAAAATTGTATGGCGAAAATCAATGTAAGGAGCCGTTAAAGTCGAGTAGCGTTTGATCATTCGGGCCTAAATACAATTAACGGATTTTAAAAGATTATAAATTACCTAATTAATTATTACATAATATCGGCCGAAGAAACCAACAGGTTCTATTAAGTATAAATTTCCCATAATGTCTGTGACAAGTTAATTAACAACAAAGAAACTTCTCAATAAATAAAATTTAAATCTTATTACAATAACTGCAGAATACAATTATCTGAGCACTCGATATTTTATAAATCATACCAAGATAGCTAGCACGAATTATATTCGAATACGTATTCGAATCGAAACCATGAGCATAATGCATTTTATATACATATATGAAACCTTGAATAGCTCGATGATAATAGCAGCATTCGAATAAGTATATAGTCGAAAATGATTCGTGCTACTTATTCAGTTATGCTTACGCATGGCTTCAGTAAACCTCATTGTCTTTTCTAATCAATAGGATTTAATCCCAAACCAAAAGGATTCGATCACAAGATTGAACAATCGTTTTGTTTTTCATTTTGTTTTAACAACAACTCTACAAGAAAATTATGCGCACACTATGTACAGACAAAACTCTTTGAAATCCATAGTTTTCTAGTGTTTATCGAACATATTGAGTAAATATGAAGGCATAAAGTAAAACATAAGCAAGCTCAACTTCCGAGCAGGGTTCCAAATATATTGAATTATAATATTGTGATTAGACAAAATCAGCATAATTGGGTGGCGAATTGTGCAGTATTTGTAAGTTTGTATTTTTTTCAATATGAACTAGGCATTTTTATGCATATTGTTATTATCCTAAAATGTAATTCTTATCTGATTACTATTTAATTAAGATTCCTTTCTCGACTCCCCAGGATTTGCCAACATTAAATTTCCGGGACGAGACATTTGTAATTTCCCGGGAATTCCCGATATAGAACCCGGGGATAACCGTACTGGCAGCCCTAGTTCAGAGTGCTGAGTGGTGTGAACGGAGAAGAGCACCCGTACCCGCGCCGCGTCACCAGGCCACCGCACCGAGTGGTTGTGATTGTATTACATAGACGGGACAACAGCACGAAACTTGTGATCAAAAAGTTGTTACCTCTTGGTCATAAGTCACTCATTCGTATTTGATACAATGCACGCAGAGTCGTGTCAGCGTAATAATGTTTACAGAATAAAATTGTCTTACTCGATTCTAGAATATTAGAGTGTAAATTATAATAAGCACCCCCACATTGTAAATGGTAAATTTGAGATATTTTTTGTATGGAAACTTGCTCGATAACCACTCTATAGTTGGTAATGTTAAATCTCTTTGTGATTGCGTAAGTGTGCGGGGCCGATTTCTAGCGAGCAGCGCTGATCCCACGCGACAAGGTCGCACTTCGGAGGACTACTCAGTGCAGCGGGGCTTGCGGGCTGTCTGCTCCCACTTACAGCAGCTCATCATTGTATCCTATTAATATAAACTAGCTCTTGCTTGCGACTTCTTGTGAATTGCGACTTTCGTATGGATATCCAACGGGAACCGTACATTTTTCTGAATAAAAATAACCTATGTTTCTCGCTGATATAATCTAGCTTTCCCTAAGGGTTATTTTAAAAATCGGTTCAGTCGTTTTTGATCCTATTATTCAGACATTTCACAAATAAATATACAAAAAATAAATCTATCCTCTTTATAATATTAGGATAGATAAGTTGGTCCCCGCTTATAATATATCCCCGGAGGAGTAAACCGCGGTGCCAATAGTATATTTTTTTATCCGGGCACGGCAAAGTGACTACACTACATCTAATGGTAAGTGTAGTGCAGTCCAAAAAAACCAACGATCATCGATAAACATAGTTTATAATGGTCGTCAGAGTTATGCCGGCCTGCATAAATGCTTCTTCACGCTTCGCTTAAAGGACCCAATGTTATAGGAGGAAGGGAACACGTGAGCAACAATGGGTTTATACTGATAAACCCATTGTCGCTCACGTGTTCCCTTGACCACTGGGTCGCCAGAATCATGCCGGCCTAAATTACCACGCTCCGAATATATTTTCCATCATGGTATGATTCTACTAGTATCAGTATACTGGGCCTATCTAATGATATCATTAATGATTGCCGCACGCAGGTAGATATAGTGGCAGCAGGTTTCGGGAACTATATGCGACCCCCAAATTCCTATCATGGTATGGTCATGTGATGAGAAGGGATAAAAGAAGTGCTGTAAGAAGAATTCAAAGGATGGGTGTAGAAGGTATCAGAAATAGACCCAAGAAAAGATCGATGGACTGTGTAATAGATGATATGAAGAAAAAAGGAGTGAGTGCTGATATGACGGCTGATAGGGGGGAGTGGAAAGAAAAGGCATGTTGCGCCGACCCCAAATAAAAATGAGATAAGGGCAGGCAGATGATAATGATTAATTACTGCCGTCGGTCTCACTGTGGTGGATACAAAGACTGAGTGAAGTGGAAGCGTTTAAGCAGAAAGGCGGACCCTGGCATTAGACTGGCATAACGCCAGATAGAACAAAAGAAAATGGAACACAGGACCTAAATAGGATCAGTATGTATGTAAAATGCCCTTTTTTTTTTTTTTTTTTTTTTTTATGGCCCTACAGCTGCTTGCCTGACCGAGTCGGCAAATACAGCCACACCGGTCTGTTGGGAGGAACGCAGGTGCGCTCAACCCGTAAAGTTTGGTGACCACGCTGAGGGCAACCCACTAACGGGTTACGAACCTCGGCTCAGGGCGGTCACTGAGGGGGTGATGTTGAAGACATCAACGATTAGGGGAGTGTGGACGTGTTTTCCTAACTATCCATTTCTGTCATCGGCACGCGGGCCGGAATTGTTAACAGGGTCGGGGGGGCTGCTACTGGGAGCGCGGCGTGGTCCTCGTCGGCGGGGACGGAACATCGGTCGTGTGGAGTGTGGGAGCGATTTAAGATGCTCGATCTTACGTTGAATGGCCAGAGTGATGGCGTCATCAGGGTCTGACAAAACGGATCTAGGACGTCTCCATTTCGCACGGTCAAATGGAGTGTATATTGACGCTTGACGGACAAGCGTGTTTGGGTGGTGTGCCGCCCGATCGAAGTAGCGTCTGCTAGCCATCTGCATAAAATGCCTGATGGTCGGCAAGTTGGTGTCCACGTGGAGGTCGTGGTTACGTATGTACCACGGAGCGTTAAGCGCTCGTCTTAAAAAGACGTTTTGCAGGACTTGCATACGCTTAAGTCGAGCGGGCGGTATGTGAGCGAACACGGGCGACGCGTAAGTCATTATCGGCCTAATACACGTTGTGTAGATCCTAATCTTGTTGCGGGCTGACAACTTGCTCTTACGGTTTAAGAGAAAATGTAATCGTGCTAACGCGATTGCGGCTCGCGCGCGTACCGCATTTACATGAGTGATGAAGTTCAGTCTCCGATCAAGGTTGACTCCTAGATATTTGGCGTTGTTGGTCCAAGGGATAGCCCTATTGGCCATGGTGACTGAAGCGTTAGGCTTTTGGGTGAAAATTCTCTTGGTAAAGAGAATTGCCTGACTTTTGGCGGGGTTGACAGTGATTCGCCATTTGCGGAACCACTCACCGAGTTCATCGGCTGCGGTTTGCAAAATGCGAATCACTTTGTCCAGGTCTCTACGTGAAGCGTAGATTGCCGTGTCGTCAGCGAAGAGCGCCAGATGGGCGTCTTTCGGTTTAGGGATATCGCTTGTGTATAGCGAGAAAAGAAAAGGGGACAAAGCGGAGCCTTGCGGGACTCCGGCAGTGATGGTGTGTCGGGAGGAAAGAGTTCCCTCCACGCGATATTTGAAACCGCGATTCGACAAAAATTCTCGTATGATGTGCACGAGCTGTGTGGGCACATTGAAGGTATACAACTTGTAGAGCAAGCCGTTGTGCCACACTTTGTCGAATGCTTTTTCAATATCAAAGAAAAGAGCACCGGTAGGGTTTCCGCGCCTAAAGTTGTCGTGGACATGCTCCGTGATGCGGAGGATCTGATTCACGCAACTGTGCCTACTACGAAAACCAAACTGCTCTGGTGGGAGCAGATGGTGAAGGTGGGCGACTATCTTGATGCGATCGAGGACGATTCGCTCGTAGAGTTTACCCAGAGCGCTGAGTAAACTGATGGGACGGTAAGAGGAGGGTTCGAAAGCGGGTTTCCCCGGCTTGTGAATACCTATCACAACCGCCTCTTTCCAGACGTCTGGAAAGAGGCTGTTTTGGAACGCTGCATTGAAGATGTCAGCGAGAATTTTAACTAGATGCTCCGGGAGCATTTTCATGACTCTATTGGATATACCGTCACCCCCGGGGGCTTTTCGTCTTTTGAGCGCCTTGATCAGAGAACTGACTTCTTCGATTGTCACCGGCGCGAGTGGGTCGGGCGGTTGGTCGACATCCGGGTCGACGTTTGTCGGGCGCGGACGCGGAACCGGTATCGGTGGCGGCGGGATTGCGTTCCTACTTTCGACAAAAGTGTCAACCGCAACGAGATGCTCTGGGTCAATGGGAACTGAGGTGAGTGAACATTGAGCCTCCAGGCTGTCGGCAAGCAATTCCGCTTTCTCGTCGTCGTCAAACGCCGGGCGTTGATTCGGACGATTGAGCGGGGGCATGGTGACTGTATCATTTCTCCTGAAGGAACGGCACAACTGCCAGAAAGCCTGGTGAGTTGGATCTAGCTCTGATAGGTGAGTTTCCCACCTCGAATCGACGGCCTCTTGGATGCGACGTTTGGCCTCGCGTTGGAGGAAACGCGTTAGATGCCGTTGATCCGGGGAGGGATTCGTCTTACAGGCTCTCAGCGCGGCGTTTCGCCTCCTCACCACACATTTCACGTCTTCGGGAAGGTGCCAATGGCTAAGCATAGCCTCCGGCACCCTCTCGGAGCTGTCGCTCACGACGTTTTGGATATGTGCGGTGAAGGAGCGAATCGCGCCGGACGTTTCTTCAGGAGTAACTATGTTGGTCGGGATCGCGGAGAGATCAGGGGATGAGGTGTCCTCGAGCTTGGTGCCTAGGAGACGCCAGTTCGTTTTCACCTTCATCGGTACGTTAGGACCTGTGTCTGTGGGACCGTTTATAGGGACTAGATCTAGGATCACAGGTCTGTGGTCAGAGTCCAACTCTTGTAGCACCTGCATGGAACGCACGCGTAGGCATACGTTCCTTGCAAGCGCTATGTCGAGTATGTCAGGTCGGTGATTGTCGTTAATTGTACTATAATGGGTGGGTTCTGATGGAACTAGAATTTCCATATCAATAGTGTCTAAACACCGCTCTAGTGCTGCACCTCTGCTGTTGGTAGAGTTGCAGTTCCAGAGCGTGTTCTTGGCGTTGAGGTCGCCCGCCAGAAGGACAGACTCCCCCATGCTCAGTAGGGTCGAAATTTCATTGGAGTGAAGCTCCTTTTTGGGTGAAAGGTAAGCCGAGATGATGGTGATCGGCGGATGTCCTGTCATTGCTAGCCTGCAGACTGAAGCCTCAATGTTCGTCAGGTTTTCGGGGGGGTCTAGAGGTATGCAGTGCAGGGACCTTTTAAAGTATATTAGGGTGCCACCAAAAGGGCCAGTAGTGCGGTCGTTCCGCACCATTTTGAAATTGGGGATATTAGGGTTTCGGTGAGCAGGTTTGAGGAACGTTTCCTGGATGAGGAAAACGTCCAGATTGTTATTGCGGACAAAGTGTGCGATTTCGGCACATTGGCCGCGAATACCATTGGTATTGAAAAAGCCCACTCTGAGGGAGCGAGGCTTGGTCCGCGACGGGGGGGAAAAAATATTATTGTTGTTAGCCATCGGAAGGCGGTAAAATTAAGTCAGCGATGTAGGATCGCTGTTCCCTATACAGAAGTTCTAAGTCAGACATCAGTCTTGCGTCCGGGTGGCCCTTGGCTGCTATTTCCCTTATTTTATCAGAGATAAGGGTGTAGTAGTCGATCGGGGGGTTTATGATGGCGTCGTAGATGGCATCTACTTCAGCCTTAGAGAGTGTGCGACCCGCCGCGGTAGGGGGTGCAGGGTTTTTGGGGCGCGGCTGGGCTGCCCTGGGAGGGTTAGCCCGGGAGGCCGCAGGAGTGGGAGCTGGAGCAGGAGTGGTAGGAACCGCGGTGGGTTGACTGGGAGTGGCGGGAGGTGTGGCCGGGGTGGCGGGAGTGACTCCGCCGGGGGCCTGGGTGGTGGCTGCTACCTCTTCGGCTTGCTTGCTTGGCAACTGCCAATGGTTGCGCGCCGGGATGGGTGCAGGGATGAATTTAGCCTGAGGGGCCTTGGGGGGTAGAGCTTTAGGAGCTCGGGTCGGTTTTTTGGGGGCATGCGTGCACCCACGATAACTAGCCGGATGGCCTACTTGGCGGCAATTGGTGCACGAAGGCGGCTCCGTGCACTGGGTCCTATCTTTGGGACGTGGGCACTGTGCAGTTCCATGATTTAAAATGCCCTTTTGAAAATGCGTATATATGTAGTTGTCAAGTTTTGTGGTTTAGTAGGATTGCTAATTAAACGAAGTAAACTGACATTTCGAGTGTTGCAACTTTTTCATGAAACTTAAATAGTGCTGCGGTAAAAAGATCAAGATTATTTAAATATTTCAATTCACTGAACCATTTCATTCTTTAATTTTCTAAAATCCATCTCAGAGTCGTAATTCCTGCCTAATGTGTGATTACTACTGCATGCATACTGAATTATAGTCATGGTTCATTACTTACAAAAGCTATGAATGTGCCGAATGTAATTTTTCTCAAATAATAAAAGTAATATTTG
Source organism: Clanis bilineata (assembly GCA_036417725.1). Taxonomy (NCBI): domain Eukaryota; kingdom Metazoa; phylum Arthropoda; class Insecta; order Lepidoptera; family Sphingidae; genus Clanis; species Clanis bilineata. The sequence goes on along the minus strand of CM071151.1, from coordinate 12,655,441 downwards.
TAATTTTCATTGTTATCATATCACGTATTTGTTATGATTATTTACGCAAAATTATTCACACAGACATTTAGTCGAAGGCTTCAGCTGAAATTTCTAAAAAAACATAATAAAATTTTAATTTTGCAAGTTAGTGCTGAGTTATTGTTTCATTGAATGATAAAAATTGAACTAGATCAATCACTATGTTTTGAAAGTAAGCAACATTATTTTGGAAAGTGACATTTCGATCTGTCAGTTTACTACTCCGTTTAATTAGCAATCGGACTATAGACATTATCCTCATTCCTCTTTACTAATATATTTTATGCTTTCTATACTACCACATGAAAACATTATCTTTAATGTCGGTGCATTTTTTGATTTGCATCGACATTGACACCGACTCCAAAGAGAGAAAGAAATAGTTCCGAGATTTCAGGATAGTGGTCGTACCACCCATACCGCGGAATGCGGACGCAATTCAAGCAGCGCAGCAGTTATGAAACCCACAAATATAAGTCAGCGACATCCCTTTTTGCTCGCCACTGCACTTATTGAAAAGTGTCCGTCAAATCGACTTGCATTATTATTATTAAAATCTTGTTTTTTTATAGCAGAGACTGGCAAACGTGATGGGTTACCTGATGGTAAGTGATCTCCATCGCCCATTCACACCCAAAACACAAAGAATCATGGGTGCGTTGCCGACCTAAACGGAGGGAATGGAATAGGAAGGAAAAGGGATTGGGCAAGGGAGGGGGAAATGGGTCACCGGTAACCCACTCAGCAAGCTGCCACTTTACGTCGGTTTTCTATGAGACAGTAGTATCAAACCGGTCGAGCCGGCCCATTCGTGCTGTAGACCTTACTGTCTACAGCGTGGCTTTACCACCCAAATATATTTAATTAAATTTTATGGGCGACTTGTAACACCTATACCAACACAGATAAATCTCGATGTATCCCAAATTTCGATTTAAATATAGGAATTAACGGTAAGATAAATCTAGTTTAGGTCTAAATCTAGATTAGTAAGAGCGCTGCAAATCGCTTAAATTAGTCCTAAACTCGATTTAACTTACATCACACACGTATATTTAAATCGAGATTTAAAATAATTCGATGACGTGCAAGACATTTAACAAAGTTTAAAATAAAACAAGGGTCAATCTGAGTACTGCAAAAAGACCTTAATTCTAAGCAGCACTAAAATCACTATTTATATCAACATAACATTGTATAAGGATATGTTTGGATTTTATCTGTCTAGTTATATAAAATTACAAAACAGCTGGGTTTTTAGTATAAAGATCACAGTTATTAATAAATCACAAATTGTTTGAATACATCCGAAATAATAAAATAAAACTCATATCGGTTGTTTCTTCACTGTTTATTGTAATCACAGTCATAATGGTGGTACGAAAAGCAAAATAAACATGGAATATGGATCTTTTTCAGTGATGTCAGTGTTATATTTGTTCTAATATTTTAGAAGGTTAAAAAAATTAAGCGTGGGTTCTGCTATAGTTCCAGTTTTGGCAATATAATTAATTTGATTTAAGTATTAATAATATTTATGGTAGAGTCGCGCTGTTTTATTTAATTTTAGCTTCTTCTATGGAACAAAATGGAACTTCTTTTTTGAGTGGTAGAGTCACGCTGTAGAAAGTTACATCTACAGCACGAATGGGCCGGCTCGACCGGTTTGATACCACTGTCTCACAGAAAACCGACGTAAAGTGGCAGCTTGCTGTCGCGTTTCGTTCGGTGAGTGAGATTTCCGGTGGCCCACTTCCCCCCCTTCCTTTCCCAATCCCTTTTTCCCTCCCCTTCCATTTCCTCCTTTTAGGTTGGCAACGCACCCATGATTCCTTTTGTGTCTTGGGTGTCTATGGGCGATGGAGATAACTTACCATCAGGTGACCCATCTGCTCGTGTGCCAGTCTCTGCTAATAAAAAAAAATGATCTGGGGAGTTGGGTCACCTCTTATAGCAGTATTATTATAATTTTACTTGTACCGATTCCCATACAAAACAAACGAAGAACGATTATAATAATAATAATAATATTATAATAATATATTATAAGAGGTCGTGGTAACCCTACAGAGGGGTGACTCCTGACGATCGATACGATTGTAATTTCGCTTTGGTTTCATTTATTGACTTATAAATCCAATAATATTCGAGAACTTGTCATTTGCTAATTTTGAACGTGGCATTAATGCACTTTATGACCCGATTTCGGTGGAATTTTAAGTCAATAAATGGAATCACATCGAAATCACAATCGAATCGAGCATCAGGAGTCACCTCCCTGACTGACCAAATATTTTCCTTGTACAACTTTGGTCAGAGTTAGTTAAAGGCTTTCCTTCTTTTTCGACCTACTTCAGAAAGTTTTCAATTCGTCGGAATTTTTTATGTTACTTATCTCCAGCAAATATGGACCGATTTTTAAGATTTTGTATTCGATAGAGCTTATTTCACGGATGGTCCCATATAATATTTGATCACGATTGGATAAATTATGAAATCGGTCCATATTTTCTGGAGGTAAGTAACATAAATTCCGGCGAATTGAGAAAAAGAAGAGAGCCTTTAACTATCCGTCGGACCGTCATTTTTTCAAATCCCCTTTCTCAATCTCAGCAAACTCACCCATGTTATTTCATTATCATGGGTAGACGTGCGATTGGGTCTCTTATCACCAAATTACCCAACTGACCGTTTCCCAGTCTCTGCAATAAAAGATCAGCGAACTCTATAGAGACTTTTCACTTGTCAGTTACATATTCTTATAAGCAGGTGGTTTGTTATAGAAATGTATGCGAAACAGAAGCGAGAACGTTGCTTATAATTCACACGACGTTCGTCTGATATTTTATTGCCATCAATTCTCGGTACCTGACATGTGACGTCACCTCGACCACCAACACAATTTGTATGTGATGGACACTTGAACCCAAACTGCTCCATATTTTCCACTTTTATTATTAAAATAGTGCCTGCAATACTAAGCAGCTGCCGCTGACTTTCTTGAGTTCATTTCCCACGGAATCAGAAAGTCAACACAAAGGTTAGCTTATACTAACACATCTAATACACTTGACTAGAACGATCGTTTAGTCATCCACAGACATTCTATTGTCATAAATATTCATATTTTCCATTGTTTTACATAGCAATTGGTTAGTAAATTAGTATTTTGAGTATAACTAATTAATGTTTAGGTATCCTCGGAGGTGAGTCTAGTCAGGAAGGCATAAAACGAACGCCAAATTATTTCTGCTACATACTAAATAAAGTGTATTACGCCGACTCTACATTGGAATGGGATGTGAAAGATCAGGCAGGTCTATGTCATCTATATATGTCAGGCGGAACGCTAGCTCGTCTACCATCTTCGGCAATAAAAATCTAGATCGTTAAAAGTCTATTAACATTACTAAATCTAGATTAATAGATGATTGCATTTTATTTTCTCATTGGGTATGTGAAATGCGGTGTTCCTTAAGTGCTACACGGAAATTCATTCCGTCCAATTTTCATCACGCGAAGCCAAGGCTGTTAAATAGAATAGACAACGGTCTTATACGTTTCACATTTTATAGGACTTTCACATATTTTCTTAGCACTTTAAATGGATACAGACTGCAACCAATGTTATAGAAGTCGGTATCAACTTGCATCTTCAGAAGGGTTACCACAATCTCTTATAGCAGTATTATTATAATCGTTCTTCGTTTATTGAAATAAAACAATTTTTACGGATTCTATCACGATTAGGTTTTAATTATTATTCCCGACGTTTCGAAGGCTTTGCAGTCTTCGTTGTCACGGGTCAGACAAAGCAAAGCAAAGCCTTCGAAACGTCGGGAATAATAATTAAAACCTAATCGTGATAGAATCCGTAAAAATAGTTTTATTTCAATGTATAATATTCGCGTAAACTTAAGAAATCAGTACGTTCTTCGTTTGTTTTGTATGGGAATCGGTACAAGTAAGATGATAATAATACTGCTATAAGAGGTGGTGGTAACCCCCCAGTTGTCTTTAAGTTTATTGTTTTACGACTATTTTATGACTCGGCGTTTAGATCCACAAGCTAAATCATAACTAGCAGAGTCGAGCGCGGCTTAAATGATATGTTATTCACATACAGCACACAGTAGGTGTGTACTGTGTAGGTAGGCAACAAGTAAATAGAGATAATCTTCGCAACCACCATCGTGAGACCTTGAGAGGCGACGCCTACGTAACTCATTTATTATAAGACAGCAAACGCTTCACATAAAAGCCGGCTAAACATGGTTGAATAACGAATCTTTACACATAATCCGACTTGCTTAGGGATTTACTTATAAGAGATTTAGTTTATTATATAAATGTAATAATTTTCTCAGGCTTGAGCAGTTCGTATCTTTGTGTAATCGTAGAAAACCGTCACGTCGGTTTTCGGAGACACAGCGGTAGCGCTTCTGTCGACTTTTCATATTATACCTGTTTAGTATATATGCTGTTGTTTGTTGATAAATTGCTAGTTTTTCCACAAAACATTTCTAATATTTTCTCCCATTTTAATTCAATTGTTGTGGGGATTGGGGGTTTTTGGCATCAAAAATATCAAACACAGTTCATCAAAAAATAAAATGTACAGTTCTCCGTCTATTATAATAACTTCCCAAGATATGTTGTATTTTATCTGTGAATATCAAATAGGAAATTAACGCTGGAAGATTAGCCAAGCTAGCGGTATTCCATGCGTTCTCAGAGCGGTCAAACGAATTTTTAATGAATGGAGAATTTCAAAGTAAATAAATCGCATCATTGTTGTCTCAATATTTATTTTATCCATGATTTTTGTTATACTTATTATTTCGATTCACATGCATTTTTAGATTTTTACTAGAAATGCACTAAATAAATAATAATTTATTTGTCATTAATTTTAAAAACAACAATTTGAAAAGAGTGTTATATGTACCTTTTGGACAATTATACATATGTATATGTACGAAACTATATTATGTCAAACACACATATTTTTAACGGCATTATAACTCCATATACAAAAATAAATAAATTTTTATGAAATTAAACAAAAATTGTCTGCTACGGCAGTTAAGATTAGATTATTCGTTGAGTGCTACGAATGCTACAGCCAACGTCTTATCATCTGTGAATAATATATTTATTATAAATTACACAATTTCTCACATCGCACCTTATATTAATACTATAACCAATATCAATTTCCCGGCTTTTCGCTTTCAAATAAATAAAATTATTATGTCCCCCGGAATCTTAGAGAAGACTTAAGTTACACAAACGTACCTAAACTAGGTACTTAAAAACTTAACGGACCGATTTATATGGGACTCTTAAAATAAGCTCTATCGAACACAAAAATAATTTTGAGGATCGGTCCACATTTGGCGGAGATATCGCGTAATATACATAAAAAATACAGCCAATTGAGGACCTTCTTCTCTTTAGAAGTCGGTCAAAAAGAATATTTTTTATCGTGATCAACATCTTCTTGTTTTGTGATAGAGCCTCACGTTAGATATATACTTTTTTCTACATTATGAATGAGCGGGCTTCACCGGATTATTACCAGTGTATAGAAAACCGTTCTGTAGCCCGAGCACGGAAAACTAATGTAAATGTAAATGTATTCGAGTTCGCTGCGCACTGATGACGTTTGGTTAATATTTCATACAAATTTCATAGACGCGCATCAAGTTCGAATACATTTACGGTTGTCAAAAATTTTCCTGCTCAGGCCGCTGAAGTGGCAGCGTACGGTTGTATGGCATATTGGTATGTAAGATTTCCGGAGACCCAAAGACTCCTCTTTTATTCCTCCCACCGGTTTTGATGTGCTGCTGACATTGTCGCTATGTGTGTGATGGTATCTACTTACCATTAATTGGGTTTTGGGTTCCTTTGCCTTTGTAAGGTAAAAAAATCTAAGGGACTTAAAAGAAAGACAAGTATTTAAGATAAGTTTAAAATTCACAATGTCTAATGATAGAGTTTTCCTTGGTGGAGATTTACTGAGGGTTCTTTAGTTTATTTTATTTCCTCCTTGGTCTATGGTATATGGTAACATAATATGTGTTGTTGACAGTGAGGTCTTGCTTTTTAAATGTTTTGCACCTACCTCACGCTGAAGTGGGATAAGGTCAGGGGGCAGAAGACGGTACTTATTAGGGCCCAGTGGAATTTCTTTGCTATTTGGGTCTGGGTGTTATGGAACCGTAAGTCTCTCGTAGTTCCTGATATCGATGATACAGGTTAAACATAGTGTAGGGTCAGGATTATGTGTGTGACTGTTTGGTGTATTTATTATTATTAATAATTGGATTTTATGCCCTATATGGCGACAGGCTCGCCCCCTATCACATCTGGGACGGAAATAAGCTCGGTGAAATGTTGGTGTTCTAGTTCGCTAGTGCACCTCTGCCTACCCCTTCGGGAATACAGGCGTGAGCTTATGTTATGTTATGTAGGTAATAAAAAATTTATATGTACGTACTTTTCTATGTTTTGTATCCTAGAGTGGGACATAAGTTTTTGATAGGCGCGCGGCATAGTGCGACAAGCGCACACGTGAGAATGGGCTGGCAGAACGGCATGCACATACAAATTTCCCATATGTTAGAGCGGGACAATCGATGTGAAATCAGGGTGGTTCCACATGGGTTCAACGACCCATCGCGACACGCGTATCGGTGATTTTTATAATTTGGATTTTGGGACAAAATTTCCGTCTTAATGCCCGGAAGACTTCATCTTGTGGATAATGTAAACACATATTCGCTTTAGGACAAACCAGTTTGCGAGTTATCAGTACTGCGGGGTATTACTTGCGTGGCTCTATCTACCAGAAGCTCTATCCATCTCTGTCTAGAATATTCTAATTGGATACTTGGCTTTTTTTTTTAAAGTTTACAAGGCTATTTATTAGTTTATCCTAAACATGTAAAAAAAATATTTCGTAATTTATTTTCATATATTCAGTTAAAAAAAGCAAAAATTAATATGTATAATTTAGTTTGCCGCTACCTGTTAACTGTAGCTACGGGTGACGTCATTGTTTCTTACCATAGATACAAAATCGCTTTTAAAAAAGATATTGAGGAAATAACACTTATGATTTCAAACTTTAAAAAAACGGGCCAGATATTTCGTCGATCAGATATCGATCGTCGATCACATCCGCGTTGAAATTAAGTTGATATTTAAATAAAAAAATTAAAAAGAAATGCCAAATAACCTGGCAGTATGAGTTTGAATCTTAGGTCTTGGGCCTTTGTGGAGCAAATAAACAAGAAAAATGAGTAATCTGACATCATGCATCGTGATTGGTGGTAAACACCAGTTCAGAGTCACGTGACTCACAGATAAAAAAATTAAGTTTTTAAATTACTAAAATAAAATTATCCTTGGAGTATTTTTTTAAAAATCCTATTGCATACGTTATTTAGATGATAAATCTATGTTCCTACAGAAATTCGTTGATATTGGTTACTATAGTCAAGTACCCAATTCTTAGGCTGAGATCTATAGAGCGAACTTCGACTAAGTATATTTCAAAGAAACGAACAACAAGTGAGGATCGGGAATTTTTAAATCGAACTTTGACTTAGTTATTTTTTACAAGAAAATCTTTTCTCTTCTCTTGTTAGTCAGTCTGTTTTTGAAATAAAACTATTTTTACGGATTCTATCACGATTTCGTTTTTAATTTTTATTCCCGATTTCGAAGGCTTTGCAGTCTTCGTGGTCACGGGTCGGACGGACTTCGAAACGTTGGGAATAAAAATTAAAAACCAAATCGTGATAGAATCCGTAAAAATAGTTTTATTTCAATGTATAACATTCGCGTAAACTTAAGAAATAAGTCTGTTTTTTTTAAGTTCGCTCTATAAATCTCAGCCTTAATTTCTATCGAATTAAAAAAGGCGCGGTTTTGTTTTGCCATCGTGTACCTATATATTTTTAAATTATATGTTGTGTGATAATTCTTATAATGTGGACCGATTCTCATGATTCTTGTCAGTGACGTACATTTCATATAGACAAAGAGACACTGTCTATCCTGACAATTTGCTATTCACATTAATAAATGATAAAAATCATGACCCAATACAGATTTTCAAGATACCAGCGCTCGGCTTATATTCAAATCCACGCGATGATGATAGAGATGGTAATGCCTTTTACCTCTCCTAAAGAAAATAATACCTAGTGCCAGTTTATTGTCTACCCAGACCGGAAAGCTTGTGCACGTCGCTGATTCTTGGGAGCTCCAAGAGTGCTTTCATATAATAGCGCAGTGGCGAAGGGTACAATTTTCAAAAGAGAAGTCAATGTAACTTTCTTTATTCTTAATTTACAGTACTTTTTTTATTACTTGCCAACTTTGAAAATGTAATCCGGCAAGAATCGAATTACACAGACCCTTCGCCACTTTAGAAGGTTGATGAGCTTCAAAGAAAAGTTGAAAAAGTATATCCGCGTGTAAGTACATACATGTTTTGCGTCATATGACAGCCTTCGTGGCGCAGCGGGCGAGTAGCCGGCTGTGAAGCGAGAGGCCGCGGGTTCGATTCCCGCATTGAAACAAATGTTTGTGTGGCCCTCAGATATTTGTTGCAAGTCTGGGTGTTGTGAGACCGAAAGTCTCTCATAGTCTCTGACACCCACAATACAGGTTATACCTAGTGCGGGGTCAGGACTAGGTGTGTGACTGTTGGGTGTATTTATATGCACAAAAAGACTCGACGCAACAAAAAATAATAGACTGAAAGACAGAATAACAAACAATTTCGCAAATCTATACGTACATTAATTTCAATCAGTCTCGGCAAGGGTCATTAGCAGCTAAACTATTATATAATAAATATGACGTGTAAAAACACATCTTGCAATGTATAGGTAGATAAGAAAAAAGTTGTTTGCGACTGATAACTGAGATAGTATTTTTGATTGACATAAAAAGAGCTATAACTACAACTCATGAACCGGCGACAAGATTCCGATTATGATTAATGGAAATTGAACGCTATTAATGGATTCCTTTATGGACACTTCAGGTTTACTTTTGTAAAGTACCTACTTATATTCGTCTGCTCCAATTTTCAATACTAAATTAACAATTCGGATTTCATAGAGTCGAGTGTCGACCTTGTTATGTATAAATATATCAGTGGCAATATAAATATATATGATTAATGAGAGTGTAAAATTAATTCATAATAATATTAAAGTTAGCATAATATAATTAAAATACAATAATCATAAAATAAGAAATAAATTGTAATTAATGAAAAGATATAATAAAAAAAAAACATATATGTAAGTAACAGAACTCAAAATTGCCATAAAATAAATAATGGCAGGTGTTAAAGAAATCAATAAAAAAAAAAATATATATATCAGTGGCAAAGAGTGAAAAATTTGAAAAGGGAAGCCGTTTCTAGTATCTCTTTAATTATATACTTATTTATTTAGCTGACATTTTTGACAAAAGTAAGCCGACAGGGATCCTATTGTATACTGGTATGTTTAATGTATATGTAGGTATGCTTTGTTTCATCCAATCCGTATCCTGGGAAAGTCTTGCTCAGAAATAGTGTCCATCCTGCATTAGTGAAAGAAGTCTTAAAATTGCTTCAGTAATTTCAAATAGTTATTATTTCCTCTATAGAAACAAATTACCAAATACCTACCTACTATAATATTTTACCACCTCTGTACTATAATATTTTATAGAATAATATATTAATTACCAGCCCGTTTAATAATATGGATTTCTAGGCATATAGTAGGTGGCAGCGTATATAAGCTATGGCCCTGGAGGTCATGGTCGATCTCCAAGTCGTGCAAAGCAGTTTTTCCAACACGATTTGACTGGATACTCCCAGGGAGTTAACAATTCTCGCTAGCGACTCCGTAAAATGTTTATATGAAAAACACGCGAATGTCTCTATCGATTACGTGGAAAACTGATGTTTTTCAAACAAATTATTTTAGGTAGTCGTTAGCGTAAAATGTTAAAAAAAAACTTATCGTCGAGCTACAGATAGGCAATCGGTCGTAAAAAACAGCCGAATCCTTTCCGTAACATGTTTGAAGAAGTGCAGTGGTGCGCCCGGCTCCCGACCCCACAATGGATAGGGAAAGAAAGAATAGTAGATCTTTCCCAAGAGGCTTTGAGGTAAACTGTAAGTGTGACTGTCAAGGAACTTATTATTTAAATGAGTTGCATAACGATTACTGTCACAGTTTGGACGGCGACGTCGCACCGACATACAGATCGCTTCGTTGCCATTGTATGATAATTTTGACCTTCACTTTGTAAGTGTGTTTATCACCCCTAAATATTTGTTCAGATAACATAACATATCTTATAATCTTGCATATCTTTAACATGATAATAAAAAAGGTTGTTATATGCCTATTGATTCGGCTACAACGATTAATCCATTTACACAACAACAAAAACGTAAATATAAAAATACGGGAATGTTCAAGAGCGTTATATAATTTTACTCCAATGCAGTGGAATTCGAGTTGTCACTAAACATTGGGTAACAGTCCCTTCGAGTCCGTGAAGGGTAGTGACCGCAAGGAAAGTAACGCAGCGTGGACGCCGTGTAGAGCCGAGCCGAGCCGCGCCGACCAGGCGAGCATTGCGCAAGCCTCCAACTTCCACGTGTATTCACTTAGTACCATCGCAGGTGATCCGAGGGCATCCGCTGGTGCGCTCAAATTATTTTATTTGCTTTCTAAGCGTGCTCGAATTGATTTTATATGAAATCACTATGTCAGCAATTTACAACTCGTACCTTTGTGTCACTATGTGAATTGTGTGTGATATGAATAAGTTTATAATGCATATTTTATTATGAAAATTGAATTTAGCTATAATTTAACCGAATGAGCTCTAGCGACGCCTTTCTCTACTTGATGCGTGGTACTTTGGCCACACTTCGGCCAGTCTCGCTTGGGTCCGCATTTTGGGAGGCGCCTTGCGCAAACGCGTCCCACACGCGTGCATCCGAAAGGCGCACTCATCATTCTTTGCACCGTTAGTTTTCCTACTTCTCAGCGTGTATTATAGCGCCGTTCATATCGTAAAAGTAGGAATGTTTAATTAGAGAAAGGGCTTCATGGTGCTCGACGCTCGGACGTTAGAACGTTAGCGCGAGTTTGAGCTGTAAGCTGGGTAGTTGGGTCGCATCTAATAGATTTCAATCAGGGTGACGTCAAGCCGTCGTATAGCCCCCCGGAGAGTCGCCCTCGCGAGACAGTAGCGTCATTGCGAGCAAATCGGCGGCTGCGCGGGCGGTGATCGAGAGGCCCCGGCGGGTGCGCAGCCGCCGCGCCCTCTGCGCGTCGAGCCGCTGCGCGCGCGTCCCTCGCCCCCGCTCGCCTGCGCCCCGGCGCCCCGCGCGCCCCACATGCTCGGAGGAAAATTACTATAGTTGATGACACCACCATGACATGTGACGATCGAGAAAATTATTACTTCGTGTAGGTACTTACTACTTACTTGAATTATGTATGTTGTATTAGATTATATAATCAACCTTGGTCATGGTGTTCAACAATATAGCACAGAGCCTTCAATACGTGCCTTAATAAAATCAAAAACTAATGTTATATTTACTGGGATTCTTCCGACGTTGTGTTGATTCGCAGCCTTCGTTGAAACATAATCTGGTCGATTTTTAAACTGAAATAATGTAATAGATACAGGCGGCCAGGCGTTTTTCTAAAAAAACACGGCTAGTTCACCTTGACCGCTGCCTGCTGGAGAAACAACCACTCGATTGCGTACCTACCTACCACCGACGAAACTTTGACGGGAAAAAACGTAGATTTAAACAACATTAAACACTTAGGGCCTCTTGCAGCTCGGCGATAAATCTCTAGTTATCCTAAATATTGATTTATACATAGGAGTGGTGGGCTGTGGTCAATCGAGTTTAGGTTTAACTCTACATTAGTACTGACTGCCTCGGTGGCGTGGTGGTATTTCGGTACGACTACGGTTCTGAGGTCTCGGGTTCGATCCCCGGGTTGGGCAAAGTTATATTGAATTTTTCCATATCAGCCCGGAGTCTGGAATTTGTGCCCGATATGGCGATAGGCTCGCCCCCTATCACATCTGGGACGGAACTAAGCTCGGCGAAATGTGGGTGTTCTAGTTCGCTAGTGCGCCTCTGCCTACCCCTTCGAGGATACAGGCGTGAGCTTATGTTTATATTTTATGTTTTTACATTAGTAAGATCGCTACAAGTCGCCCACAAGTTACAACGGAATCGTATGGCTACAATTTTGTAAAAGCTGTCGCTCTACAATTATCGCCTCATTGATCAAGTGGTAGCAATAATGAAGTTCAACTAAGAACTGTGAGGGCGTGCGTTCAAGTCCCGAGTCGGGCAATCGTAATTTGTGTCTTTTGTTCCGCCAAAGAATATGTACATAACAGTGCAGAGAGTATCAAATAGGAATCTTCATTTCAAAGTTTACAAGTGCATGGGAAAACACAAATTACGCCTATCATTCTACTAATGTTAATTACGGTTGTACATTGTACTTAGTACTAAAGTTTTAAAAGACTGAATCTTCTTTTAAAGCAAACTAAACATTAAAGTACGTAGGTACTCAAAATACCAAGCTGGGTGGCAAAATTACTTAAACTAGCTACACTTAGCTACAGGCTTTGGTAATATACATGACTAGATTGACTGTCACGTGGAAAAACAAGACCAAAGCATTTTGGTCTTGTTTTCCAGACACTGTTGTTATTGTTAGTATTTGTGCATCATTCTACCATGGATCACGATCTTGTTCTGTAGGTCCATGCATTCCACATACATTTTCTTCATATAAATGGTCTAAATTTTCTCTTCAACCTTTAACCCATTCCAATGTAGGGTCGGGGTAACAGACTTTTTTAAACATGTTTTAGAAATGATTTAGCTTAGTTTTAGCGACCTGCCTAACTTTAAGCCACTCTGTGGGATATGTAAATGATGTAAATAATATAAATTATCAACAACTCATATCCCTATTCCCGAAGGATAACGCAGATGTAGACTAGTGAACCAGAGCAACCACATCGTGCTGAGTTTATTAGGGATTGCCTCTCATGTGATAGGGAGGGAGCCTATTCGCCATGTCAGGCACAAATTACAACCCCGGACAACTCAATTGTAATTTTGCATATTATGTTCTTTTTTTTGTTATTATTAAGATTGTGTTTGCTAATCTAATTTTCTAATTTTATTTAGTTAGCCGGGGGTTAGCCGGTTGTAAAAACTTAGCCAATTCCTTTCTCCAACATTCTTGAAAAAGTGAGTTGCGCCGACCGCACATTAAGGTGGGATAAGGGCAGATAGGAAGAAAGAAAGATTGAAAATATTTTGTTTATCCAACCGGAAGTGCAATAGAACGCGGTATCTAGAATGTAGCAAGCAGAACGAGGGGCGAGCGTGTCGTGCTGCGTGCAGTAATCGGAAGGTCACGTGTCTGATTTCTGAACGGTTCCACCGCGAGTCCGCGACTCGACCGGCGCGGCGCGGCGCGGCACCTCACCGGCCTTATGGAGCGTCCGTGTAATCGCACATATCTGCGAAGATTAATGAAACACATCAAACAAATACTTCTCGTTGGGTACACGATTTGATGGTGTACTATCTACTTTGTGTTTCTGTGTAGTTAGTATGCCAGAACAGCAGTCCGAGCAGGAAAATTTCTGACAACCGTAAATGTATTCGTGCTCGATCCGCGTCTATGAAATTTGTATGAAATATTAATCAAATGTCATCAGTGCGCAGCGAGTTTACATTTACATTAGTTTTTCGTGCTCGAGTTACTGAATGACGAGACGATGAGGTTACTTTTTTATTGACCTACGAAAGCAGACCAAGGGAAGAGTATATGTGATAATTAATTTACTCCCTATTATATTTTCCGTTTGTGAACCAAATAAAAAATATAAATTAATTCTTTTAAAAGATCGCCAGCTTTACATATTGTATTTTATAGCATACCTACCTAGAAATACATTATGCCGTTGTTATGTATAATTAATGCATTTTATTAATTTTATACATTTCAAGATATTATGTGAATAAAACATTGTAAAACAGGTGTGGCGTAATATTTATTACTCAATAGTCGAGAAACGAGATTAATTTATGCTTGACTTTGAATATTAATTGCCTATTGTTAATATACTTATGTTGATACTATGCGTGAAATATCTGAGTGGTGGTTGAAAACCATGATAACTTTTATCACAAGAACCAACGGAAAATATGTATTGATAGTTGGTTGAAATATCTCAGCCGCAAAACATGTAGCCACAATTGCTTTTTTTATTTATGAGACGAGCAATTAGCTCATCTAAAGGCGCGTCTCCTGCACATGTTTTTCTCGAAATAAACACAATAACACCTACACAAAAAAATTACACAAAACACCTACGCAAAACAAGGTTTCGCTACACATTTTTGTATATGCTCCATTGTCCCGCAGGAGACAGCTTAAACATTGTTTCGTGTAGGTATTTTTGTGTTTTGTTTCGAGATAACCACGTGCAAGAGACGCGGGTATAGATACTCAAAACCTTATATTCATCTTTTGCTCTATTTTTTCCAAATTGTGCCTTATGTTCTTTAGCCTCGAAAAAAAATTTACCGACTAAAATGAAGGAAGTAATCCATTCAGTGCAAAGTATCTATTGACTAACAATGGCATAGGCACCAGCATCAGGACCGGCACGGAGCCCAAAAGACCTCATTTATACTAATATTAATGTAAAAATTATATGTTATGATCATGTTATAGCACATTCGTAGTTCGTGTTGAAGGCATTTGATCCCGGATGGCAGGATTGAAGTATCAACAGAATCGCGAGATTGAATCCCCTACTCATGATTAGAGGTGGGCATTTTAATGAAAGCAGATAACATAGCAGTGCTTTTTAAAATAAGCAAATAAGTACGTTAAATATATAGGTAAGCAATGCATATTGCTTATTTTAAATTAAAACAGATTGATTAATGACAAACATTGATAAACAGGAAAAATATTCGTAGAATTAAAAGGAAACATTTCAGTTTTGCATACATCGAGGGTGAACCTAAAAAAAGGTCGCCAGGCTAGTAAGACCATGCTAGTTTCTTATTTATATAAGCACTAGCTGACCCGCGCAACTTCGTCTGCGTATGAGAGAGAGGGTTGAAAGAGTGAGTCGTAGGCACCTATAGCACAATAATTCTAAAAAGGTAATGATATGTTTTGCTAAACTTCGAGAGATAGTACGTGACTTCGGTGCGGTTCCGTCAATCACCCCGTCTGTCAACCCGTCTGTCACCCGTCTGTCACCCCGCCTGTCACCCAACCTGTCACCCGTCTGTCACCCCGCCTGTCACCCAGCCTGTCACCCGTCTGTCACCCCGTCTGTAACCTGTCTGTCACCCCGTCAGTCACCCCATCAGTCACCCTGCCTGTCACCACATCTGTCACCCCGTCTGTCACCCTGTCTGTCACCCCGTCAGTCACCCCATCAGTCACCCTGCCTGTCACCACATCTGTCACCCCGTCTGTCAACCCGTCTGTCACCCGTCTGTCACCCCGCCTGTCACCCAACCTGTCACCCGTCTGTCACCCCGCCTGTCACCCAGCCTGTCACCCGTCTGTCACCCCGTCTGTAACCTGTCTGTCACCCCGTCAGTCACCCCATCAGTCACCCTGCCTGTCACCACATCTGTCACCCCGTCTGTCACCCTGTCTGTCACCCCGTTTGTCACCCCGTCTGTAACCCGTCTATCACCCCGTCAGTCACCCTGTCTGTCACCCCGTCTGTCACCCCGTCTGTTACCCCGTCTGTCACCCCGTCTGTCACCGCGTCTGCCTTCCCGTCTGTCACCCCGTCTGTAATCCGTCTGTCACATCGGCTGACACCCCATCACTCACCCCGTCTGTCACCCCATCAGTCACCCTGTCTGTCACCCTGCCTGTCACCCCGTCTGTCACCCTGTCTGTCACCCCGTCTGTCACCCCGCCTGTCACCCATCTGTCACCCCGTCTGTCACCCCGTCTGTCACCCGTCTGTCACCCCGTCTGTCAACCCGTCTGTTACCCGTCTGTCACCCCGCCTGTCACCCGTCTGTCACCCCGTCGGTCACCCCGCCTGTCACCCCATCTGTCACCTAGCCTGTCACCCATCTGTCACCCCGGCTGTCACCCGTCTGTCACCCCGCATGTCACCCGTCTGTCACCCCGTCTGTAACCCGGCTGTCACCCCGTCAGTCACCCCATCAGTCACCCCGTCAGGTTTCCCTTAGTCACCCCATCATTCAACCCGTCGGTCAACACTAAAAGAATTTTTCACATCGAACCAGTAGATTCCGAGATATCAACTTCCCCGCTTTAAAACATTTTTCATTTCTGCTCCGCTCCTATTGGTCAAAGCGTGATGTTATATAGCCTATAGCCATCTTCGATAAATAGGCTATCCAACACAAAAAGAATTTTTCAATTCAAACCAGTAGTTTCTGAGATACCAACTTCCCCGGCTTTAAACATTTTTCATTTCTGCTCCGCTCCTATTGGTCATAGCGTGATGTTATATAGCCTATAGCCACCGTCGATAATTGGGCTATCCAACACAAAAATAATTTTTCAAATCGAACCAGTAGATACTAACGACACTCAATTGTTTTACCTTCCCGGAACCTCTCCACTAATACTTGAACTTTATGGTATGGTATTAAAGTTCAAATTGACTTTTAAGTATTATTACGAATCGATTGTATGGGAGTACAGAAAAGTGTTGTTTTTAGACTTTTTCAGACAATTTTTCATTTTTTTCTCTCCGTAAGAACCATCCTCGTACTTCGATGAGTATTCTAAAAAAAGAATTAGCGAAATCGGTCCAGCCGTTCATGCGTGATGCCGTGACAACGGAAAACGGATTTCATTTTTATATATATATATAGATAACGTTTCAACTTGTTATCCATTTTAAGCAACTAAGCCCACCTCTAATCATGTCGAACTTAACTTTTTAGTAACGTGCGCGAGGATTAGGATTGATAAAAATATTTTTTTTAATTCTTGCGATATCATCACCATCGCCATAATCATTTTTATCGACTTGGGGCCACTTGCAGCTCCGCGACAAATCTCCAATTACCCCAAATCTTGATTTAGGTTGATTTGCAGCGCTATTGCTAATCTAGCGTTCCACCTTCTCTCGATTTAGCCTATAGCTCACTCCTACTTTTAAATCAAGATATAAATCAATAGAGATTTATCGGAGCTACCCTTAAAGACATACGTCAGCTGAAGGATAAATAGAGTTTAGGTTTAACTCTACATTAGTAATAGCACTGCAAATTGCCCTTAGAGGATAATCCAAATGGGGTATTATGGTTTTAGTTGTGATATTTTTTATTTGTTTAACCAATCAGAAAATTGTCATAACAGACCAAGGAACATAATGATTAGTTTGTTCTGTGGGGTAGAGACTGAATTTTTGTCAAATGGACTGCATACCATTGCTTTTCAGTGTCCATGCTGAAATTTTTACATTAATACTACAAATTCGGAGTTTAAAACTATTGCAAACTCTTAAAATAGGGAAAGAAGCATAGAGTGTAGAGTATGAATGAAAGCGTCCGCGTCAGTGTCGACTGCCGGGGCATAGAGTTCAAGCGGCCTGGCCGGAACCGAGCTACGCGGCGGGGTATATTTGATTGTGATGCAAATTCCCTATTTCCGGCGAGGGGAGCTCACAGCAACAGGTGGGGGTCGGACTCCACCATCTCTGCTCATCCACGAACATTCAGGACGTGCTTTATTGCTGTGGAAATTGTGGATCGCTAGTTAAGAATATTTTAATTTACGACCTCTGGACGGTTGCCTTATATTATATTTTGTTTATTTGTAATGTTAGTGCTGTATATTAAAAGGGGCGTCTCCTGCGCCTGTTTTTCTCGAAACAAAACATAAGAACACATACGCAAAACAATGATTTTCGCTTTCTCCTGCTCATAGAACAATGGACCATAGACAAAAATGTGCAGCGAAACCATGTTTTGTGTAGATGTTTTGTATAATGTTTTAGTGCAGGAGACTCGGCTTTATGATATTGTTGTTCGGTACTCTTTATTTTTAAAGTTTTTTTTTTACATTTCTAAATATATGCTATAAAAAAATACATTTAAAAATATAAAAATATTCCCCTCCGATGGCGAGGCTCGGGACCTAAGCCACCGGCGGTTAGGACCCCAGAGTGAGGAACCTCCTAACAATTCGTGCCGTATCCAGTAATACTGCCTTCTGCATTTGGCTCTTGACCCAAACACCAACCGAGAGCCTCTTGAGGTGTTGGTCGAGGCTCAGTGGTATTAAACCATGGGCAGAAATGACTATCGGAACAATGATTGTTGAATCCACATCCCACATGCGAGTAACCTCATGTGCCAGGTCTAAATATTTGGACATTTTGTCTTTTTCGGCTTTCACAAGGCTCTCATCATGCGGAATCGTGACATCAACAAGCATCGCCCGGCGCGTCAATCGATCTACTACTTTATTATTAAGACCTGCCATTATCTCAACAACAACAAGCTTCCAACAGGTCGATCTGGAAATCTTTGGGGGAGGTCTATGTTCAGTAGTGGACGTCCTGTGGCTGATGATGATGATGATGATGATGATGATTATCTCACCCCCTGTGGAGTGCATTACATTTTTCAAGCTTACAGAAATAATGTGACTCAGTTTTTACGACCGAGCATCGCCTAAAGTTATCGCTTGTAGGGAATCCAGTTTCGGGCAAATCGTGATAAAAACAGTTTTTGCCTGACATGGAATTCGAAGCCAGGACCCCCCGATCTACAGGCTATACACGCAGCCCCTAGAAGCCTAGACCAAAGTGACAACTTTTGTATACCTATTATTCTGTTCTATTGGTATTACGCGCATATACATGGATATAAGTCTGAACAAATTCTAAAAAGGCTCTACAAAAGTATTATTGTCTATTTTAGATGTTGCAGGTATGTGCAAGATACAAAACATAGTGAGGTCCTTAGTTACATTATGTAAGTTTCATAACATAATATAAGCTCACGCCTGTATCCCCGAAGGGGTAGGCAGAGGCGCCCTAGTGAACTAGAACACCCACATTTCGCCGAGCTTAGTTCCGTTCCAGATGTGATAGGGGGCGAGCGTATCGCCATATCAGGCACAAATTCCAGACTCCGGGCTGATATGGGCAAAATTCAATGTAACTATGCCCGACCCGGGATCGAACCCGAGACCTCAGGACCAAACGTACCGAAATACAACCAAACCACCGAGGCAGTCACAAATAAGTTTCATAAATAAAACGTAAAATAATATTGTATATTTCGCCTATAAATCTTTACACAAAATAATCTTAAAAGGCTCGTACCCTCCATAGTGAAAGCAACTAACAGCTTTTAATGTCGCTTATAATTGCAGACATATTTTTCCGATGTATTTTTATGCATACCATTAAAATGTGTATAACTACCTCTACAACATAATATTTCTTGGACCGTACCGCTAATTGTTTAAAAGTTTAATTAAGGCATTTTGAATTGAAGGTGAAGATTTGTATGTATCAATGTATGAAAATCAGAAAAAAGGTCGAAACGAGTTTTATCACGCGTCCGCTCCCACGAAAGGTGTTTCCCGGGAAAACTGTGAAAAAATAGCTTATGTTACAGGGAAATGCGTGACTTTGTAAGTCAAAGTTTAAAATTGCTTTCATAATCCCACAGACCACCCTACGTAAAAAAAATATATATTTGTTTAATATAATAATATTAGCCCTGTAATATTACTGTCCCACTGCTAGGCACGGGCCTTCTCTACTAATGAGAGGGTTTAGGCCTTAGTCCACCACGCTGGCCTAATGGGGGTTGGTAGACTTCACATACCTTCGAATTTCTTATGGAGAAATCCTCGAGTATGCAGGTTTCCTCACGATGTTTTCCTTCACCGTTATAGCTAGCAATATTTCACAATGAAAACACACTTAACATAGAAAAGTCAGAGGTGTGTGCTCCTTTTTGGGGTTGGTCTCGAACCTCTGACACTCATCTCGGCAGTCCGTACCATTCCCAACTGAGCTATCACTGCTGCTATATTTGTTTAATTAATCAAAATTACGTAGTATTAACAGTAGCTCACAATCGCCCAATGTATCTGACATTGGGCGATTCTCGCCTAGGGAAACCCGAGGCTGTCCCTAAAGCGCCGAAGATAGTCACTGCGGGGTTTTTAGTCGGTATTTTCGGTGTATGGTGTACATAGTATTAGGGACTCGGCCCAACGGTCGCCTAGATACTTACTATCTCGCTCGGGTGACTTAACGTTGGGTCGTAAGACCAACGAAACCGACATAACCGTCACGTCTCTCCCCGTGCGTGGCGGTAGCGGTAAAACGCTTTTCTCCGCGCGAAAACAAAAAAAGATCAATGTCTGTGATGATGATGATGTCAATGTCTGAATGTGTCAACAGATACATGTCTGTGAGCTCAACCATAAGTTATTTTGACATTTCTTGCTAGCGAGTAGCGACAACGTAAAATATATGTATTATAAACATCCGAACGCCCCTTAGACACGTGGAGATGAAATATTTTTCAAAAGAGTATTTTACGCAGTCCCTAGCGAGAAGCGTCACAAAACTCATGTTGAAGAGACACTTGCAGCTTCGCGATAAATCTCTATTCATCCCAAATCTTGATATAATGATAAGATAAGCTGTAGAATAAATCGAGATAAGTCGTAACTCTAGATTAGTAATAACGCTGCAAGTCGCTCTAAGAAATACAAGTTTAAAATATGTCTTTCAAATTTAATGAAATAATTTGCATAAAAAGAGAATTCTTAAATTATGGATGATCCATTTTTTATAGCGCTTATTCTGTATTAAGGAGCCACATTTGCCTAATATCCTACTATGTGTGCAGTTAATCAAAATAGATATGATTTAATCAATTCAATATAAAATGATCCGATTTCAATACCTACTTCTCTTGAAATAGAAACAAATGTGTGCAAAATCCAAAATTAAAGTAGATTTTTTTATCTTGCTGATGGACAGACTCTCGCACAGGACATTAAGTTGAAAATCATTAAATTACTTTAAGATGATGAAAATCAGGATATAAAATCGGTCCGTCTGGTCACGCTGGTGCTAGGATAATCCCTAAATTGGTTCTGGTGTATATTCTCCTTTGTATTTTTATGGACAGTGATCCTCTACATTATAGTTCGTGCTTAGTGCCCCTCAACACAGAGGGGTTGAATCAGATTTCTATAAAACGTTTGTGCATCGGAATGAGGGACGTTACAGGCCGTCGCCCAAGCGTGCGCGGACGCAGGGGGCGGCCACCCCGGCGTGAGAGCGTTGACCTCCCCCGACCGCCTCCCCCCACCGCACCTCACCTCCCTCGCAATCACAGCCCTTTGTGAGCTCACGCCAAGGGCTACTTACTGAGGGCAAGGACTCTCGTTTCTTTGTCTCGAAATGCCTCCTAACATCGAGAGGGCAGGTAATATGACGTATGTTCACTTTTTTTACAAAGTACCTTGCGGAGGGACTTAATGTGGGTGAAATTAGTGTGTCGAATTTTAAGAGTTCTGTCACGATCTCCGATATTCGTTATAAAGCTTCACGCATAAAATTTGTGCCGAATTTTATTGTCTGTTGTCACTTGCACGTTACATGATATTGTTACAATTTCTCTTTCGACATGTAAAGGGTAAGAAAATTCAGAGTATGGTATAGTTCGTCTGATGTAAATGAAGCGCCATGCCACTATATAATTTGGTATGCAATGAGATTTAAAACTGAGTTATGGACACTTAAACTGAATTAGATGAATTATGATTACAATATGGAACATGTAGAGGCATTTTACACATAAGCTCACATCTGTATCCCCGAAGGGGGTAGAACTAGCGAACTAGATCACCCACATTTCGCCGAAATTAATTCCGTCCCAGATGCGATAGTATGTGCGAGCTCATCGCCATATCGGGCACAAATTCCAGACTGATACAAGCTGATAATGAAAAATCCAATATCACTTTGCCCGACCCAGGGATCGAACGCAGGACCTCAAGACGGCAGCACGCAATACCGCATCGCCACCGAAACACATTTTAGTAATTTAATAATAATAAGGGTGGAACCGCTCTCAGACAGTATCGTACCGTGAAAATGGCCCGATCGGGGAAGTAACCATTGTGCTGTCTAACACATAATCTTCTGCCGTTTAAATTAAATAGATGATGATTGAAGACAAGTCCATACCATTCAAATCATGTAATAAAGCATCAAGGTATCAAAACCATGTGAATAGTATTGTGTGACAACCTCCGTGGCGCAGCTGGCGAGTAGCCGGCTGTAAAACAAGAGGCCTCGGGTTTGATCCCCGCACTGAGACAAATGTTGGTGTTACTCACAGATATTTGTTTGGGTCTGGATGTTGTGACCGAAAGTCTCTCCTAGTTCCTGATAACCACGACACAAGACTCGATCTTAGTGTGAGATTAGGTTAGGTGTTAATTATTTATTTATTTAAGATATCAGCAACCAGTAGCTTTAACCATATGTTGTTGTTTTTACATTTTTCTCGCTAACAAATTCGTAAAATAATTGGTATGAAAAAAATCTCCATGCAACCGCTAGAGGCGTTCGGGTGTTTTACATATACATATTTAACGTTATCACTACAGAGAAATGTGGAAAAAACTCATGGTTGAGCTACAGAGCACGAATAACTATCGAGTGTGAATTCAAATCCGCACCCATTTTGTTGAAATTTCTCTCGAGGGGCTTGCGGCATGACTTGATGGTTGGTTGGGATGAGTATGGGGGTATCCCTGTATCTGCATCGGTCATCCGCCTGTCTTACCACAAGCCCCTCGATTTGCTTCTTCCCTCTTCGGATTCGGAATTTGAAGAAGCATAAATAGGCCGGCATGATTCTGACGACCACTGATAAACCCATTGTTTGTCAGTGGTCGCCAGTTTTTTTGGACTGCACTAGGCTTACCATCAGGTGCAGTGTAGCCACTTTGCCGTACCCGGATAAAAAAAAATCATAGTAAATGTCTTGAGCGCGTAGTGAGCTAGATACGAACTTGATAGTCGAATGTTATTTCTGCTCTGCGGACTTTACGTTCCAGCTACCAGACCATTCATAATCATCGACAATTAAAACCATTTCTGATTGCATTCAATAAAAAATACATCGTTCTGTATGAATAGCTGCGCTAATATTGAAATATGTAACCAGTCACTTCCCTGTAAATTGTACCACAAGAAATATCCGGGCGCCATGCTGATATCCTATTCGCGCATACAAAAAATCCGGAACAATAAGGATTAAGTTATAACATTCCATAGCTGATATCTATAGAGCGAACTTGGACTAAGTTGACTAAGCCTTAGTCAAAGAAATGAACTCAGTTAATCACGTTCCGATGGTATATTAAATTCACACGGGCGCAGTCACGACCAAAAGCTGATTGACTAAACGAAATCATATTAGCAGCTATTTACGAAATCCTATATTAAATCCCTCTCATATGCTAATTGTTGAGGTGCACTGAAATTAGGTCCACGTGTGTATGTTCCATAAGGGTCAAATTTCCTTTTTCATTGGAAGGAAATTAGGTCATCGTACTCCGCGTTGCACCAATGCGGGTTGAAAGAGGGATTGATTTTACACGAGCCTACAGGAATTAGGGCGCTACGAATAGGTTCTCTAATCGGCTTAACGACTGCTTTAATTTGACAGAAACCGGGTGCGCAACTTTTTAAAGCAGACTGACAAACGAGCAGGCACGGTCCCTACTCCCTTGAGGCTTGAGGGTAGGTGATCTTTAATACAATCTGGACCCCCACGATACTAAAAGAATCGTGTACTTTACCAAAGTTATAAGAGTCCAACCCACCACGTGACCACGAAGACTGCCTTCAAAACGTCGGGAATACAAATTAAAACCAAATCCTGATAAAATCCGTAAAAAATAGTTTTATTTTAACGTTATAAGAGTTAGGTTAGGTTAGTGGTAGAGCCACGCTGTAGTAACTACAGCACGGATGGGCCGGCTAGACCGGTGTGATACCACTCTCTTACAGAAAACCGACGTAAAATGGCAACATGCTGTCGCGTTTCATTTGGTGAGTGAAATTTCCGGTGGCCCATTCCCCTCCCTCCTTTTTCCAATACCTTTCCCACCCCTTCATTTCCTCCTTTTAGGTTGGCAACGCACCCATGATTCTATTTGTGTCTTGAGTGTCTATGGACGGTGGAGATTATGATCAGGTGACCCATTTGCTCGTTTGCCAGTCTCTGCTATAAAAAAAAAGTTATATGATGAGAATAGGATTGGAAAGGCGAGGAGGAATTTGTATTATCAAATACTCTTTATTTGAAACAAGAAATAAATCATGATCATTTTTTGTTCGGGATTAAACTAACGTCACATTATTTAGTATGGCTATTTAATATTGTTACTAATTCTAGGTGCCAATATCTTTCCAGTACAGTGAGTATTCATTAGCTAGAAGTCATTTCTGCAAAGGCGCTGCAATATTTCCTTTGTAGTTTTTCTCCAGTGCTATTTATGCCTATCCAACGATACGGGGACTAAGGCTGAGATCTATAGAGCGAATTTCTACTAATTCTAAGTCAAAGAAATAAACTCAGTGAGGATTTGTATTTTTTAAATCGAACTTCGACTTAGTCCGAGCCATTTTTTTTAAGAAAATCTTTGCTTAGTCTGTCTGTCAGTCTTAGTCGAAGTGTCTCAAATATTGCTATTATCGAGTGAGAGTGAATAGCTAAACCTCATCACGTTTATAAATCTACAAAAAAGAAATTCCCTATCAAACAACGATAACTTAAAAAACCGAGCATGTCGAATGTTTGGGGAGTGCACAAAAACCCATAGTGACGCACCCCGCCCGCATGCCGAAGCAGTAAGCACCCCAAGTAGTGTCAAATTGAACTAAATTTATTTACTGCACTCAAAGAACAATCGCCCTATTGAACAATTTGTAGCATTCTCAACCTTATAAACGATGGTAATGCAGGTTAACTTTATGGTAAATGAGCCCGGAGGTGCCAATTATTTGAATGCGTTCTGGGAGGGTGGATAATAGGGGTTGTGTTTCCGCCATTTACTCAATCGTGGCACAACCGTTTGAATGCAATCATCAAATTGAATAATTATCTAATTTCCTTTTTGATATTTATGCGTTTACGAAATATTGTTTTAGGGGGATGAGAATTGTATGTTTATGTATCGGCATTTCCCGGTTAATCGAGTTAATTATTTTTTTAATTTGATTTAAATCATTTTAGCACCAAGCAATAGCAAAGTCAATAGCAGCGATAGCTCAGTTGGGAATGATACTGAATGCCGAGATGCGTGTCGGAGGACCGAGTAGTTAAGTGTGTTTTATTGTGAAATTTCGCTTGCTATAACGGCGAAGGAACATCGTGAGGAAACGTTTCTACTTGAGAATTTCTCCACAAGAAGTTCAAAGGTATGTGAAGTCTGCCAACACGCATTAGGCCAGCGTGGTAGACTAAGGCCTAACCCCATTAGTAGAGGAGGTCCGTGCCCAGCAGTGGGACAGTGATATTACAGAGCTAATATTATTATTAAATCATTTTATGGTATCGATTTGTTATAGCAAATGAAGAGTAAGAAGATTAACAATAAAGTTAACCGTAGGTAAGAAACAAATATGAGTAGCTCAACCGTGAGTTTTTGGCATTTCATGTCAGCGTCTACTTAAAATATTTGTATAACAAACACCCGAACGCCTCTAGCGGTTACGTGGAGAACTGACGCTTTCCATACAAATTATTTTACGTAGACACTAGCGTGAATTGTCAAAAAACTCATGGTCGAGCTGCAGCATCACAAAATGCAATTTTCCCCTAGAAAGGTTCCAATTAGATATGATGACATTTATTTTTTGATGCAGATGCAGATGGGTCACCTGATGGTAAGTGATTTCCGTCGCCCATAGACACCCAAGACAAGATAATCATGGGCGCGTTGCCAACCTAATAGGAGGGAAATAAGGATTGGGAAACGGAAGGGGGAATTGGGCCACCGGAAATCTCACTCAAAGAACGAAACGCGTCAACGATCTGCCACGTCATGTTGGTTTTCTATGAGACAGTGGTATCAAACAGGTCGAGCCGGCCCCCATTCCACGAATGGAAGAAATGTCTAATCGAAGAAATTATTAATACTCAATTACATACATTGTCCATAGATTAATATTGTTTATGTGGTCTGTGAAATTATAATGATCCTGCGCAATGTTTCGCACGCATTATCAATCACCAACAATCCTATAACACCATTCAATCATAGCGAAAACGACACTCAACAAAATCATAAATAGTTCCAATCCTCCCACAAATTGTAACACGATACACGAGTGAATGTTTATCGCTATTAATATTAAAACAAACCAAATACTCCCCTCGTGGGGCCGGTTTAATAACCTGTGGCGGTGCGGCTGTGGGTGAAGCGCCCCTCGACTATCTGGGTGCCGGGTGACGGGCCCCGTGTCAAACGACAAGTGCCCGTGGTTTCCACACTTTGCAACAGCGACTATCGCTCTACTGGATATGACAATGTTTTAACTTCTTTTTATTTTAGACTATTTTAGGATCTTTTTATTTACCAGGGATTAAGAAACAGTTTATACGTTCAAACAGTCAATATTTTTTCAGCAGAGAAAATTCGCGAATCGTGTTTATGCAATACTCAAAGATGCGTGATTTCCGAAGTTTTTTTTGAGCTCTTTTAATGATAATGATAAGTTATTGCTATCAGTACACTCCTCCACTCCACTAGTAGCACATAATAGGTACACAGTAGGCTAATAGGAATGCCGAAACTATCAATAATCTCCACAACATGTTGACACCAAAAGAAACATGAGTGCTCTATCAGTTTATAGTTATGAAATAACAAGATAGGGATTAAACGGTTATGAAAATCCCTCTTGATTTGATATACAGGAAATCTCACCGAGTTACCACTGCACATCGGTTTTCGATGAGAGCTGAGACAGTGATAGCAAAACTGGACTGGTCCATGCATGCTGTAAGTAAACATAGTTATTTACGGCAAAAAAAGTCAAAATGTTATATGTTTTTACATAATAATAACCACAAGTTTACAAACTTTTTAAACATTCATCTGGTCGGGACCAAATTTATATGTAACCCCCCTTGGAATAAGTTTTATCGAACACAAAAAGAATCTTGTAAATCGGTCCATATTTGGCGGAGATATCGTGTAACATACAAAACAAAATATACAAATGAATAACATGAATTAGCTACCTCCTTTTTTTAAGTCGGTCGAAAATGTAAATCGGTAATTGGAGACACTATGTAGGTAATCGCACTCTGCTTGATAAGGGCGCACCTACGCGAGGTGAAGAAAAGTTTTCTTTAATTCTTAACAAAAACGTGTAGAAGCTATAATTGATATATGTACTTTGCAAAAAGTGTTGATAATTACTTTATAACAAACATCAATTTCGTATCTTTTAATGACCTCGCCAAGCAGGTAATTGGCAATGCTGTGTTCGTAGCTCATCCAGTATCGTCACATCCGTGTTTTATTGTGGTTTCCACGTCAAACAAGTCACGATATGTCACGTGACAGCACCACCGACATGGGGAGTGCGTTCATTCATATTTTTTTCGCTCTACTACCCGCAATAAAATGTCGGCATAGCTTCTAATCACAGTTATAAAATCACTACCGGCATTTTACCAACTATCTTTG
Organism: Clanis bilineata; assembly: GCA_036417725.1. Lineage (NCBI taxonomy): Eukaryota > Metazoa > Arthropoda > Insecta > Lepidoptera > Sphingidae > Clanis > Clanis bilineata. The sequence goes on along the minus strand of CM071151.1, from coordinate 12,627,536 downwards.
GGCCAGTTCACAAACTTTCATGTGTTGTAAAATTAACGAACGATGGCAAAACGCTCCTTGGAATATTTAAATGCTCAAAAAGTGTAACGTTAAATATGTGTTGCGATAACAATACAAAAATATAAATGATATCTAGATTATTATAAATCTATAACCCGTTAAAATAGTTTATTATGATAGATATACAACATGATAGATATGCAAGTTGCATTTGCATTTTCCTACAACGAAGAAATCGTCACAAAACTACTGCGGTCTGAGCAGGAAAAGTTCTGAAAATCGTTAACGTATTCGAGCTCGATGTGCGTCTATAAAATTTGTTTGAACCATTAACCAAATGTCATCAGCGCACAGCGAGCTCGGATCATAGAGTTGTTACTCTATGGCTCGAATACATTTACGATCGTCAGAAATTTTCCTGCTAAGGCCGATATCAATATTCGCTATGCATAATGCACGTCATAACATCATATTCATTTAAAAAAAACAAGTGGAACCCTCTGCCACAATATCGAGTCCGTCTCACGCAAGGGGACGTAAAGCATTCCTGGGACCGGCGGGAGGTGTGCTTTTTTACTTTTTTCCGTCGCCCAAAGGGGGATGACCGAGTGTTTTTTCTCTACTCTTTACTCCTCTTGTTTTACCCGAACACTGGTCAGTCGGCGGCGCAACGTCTCATTTCGTTTGTTCTTTTTACACAATTGATTAGATTTTGTATCCACCCTTTCTGTATTTAAACACGGAGATTAGACATTAATCTGATTTTTATGGTTGTACGTTGTACGTTCAGGAACTGAGAACAAACTGTCATAATATGATAATAAAACGTAGAAGGCACCGAATCAATTATGACGATTTGCAGGTTTTTGAACTTGCCCCGAGCTTGCATTTAGGCTAAAGTAGTTCGTTTACAATCAGTTTATTTAATTAATGTTTAGAATCAGAGTTTCGTGTTCGATAAAATTAAACATTTCTCGATGAGAAGAACCTTCACAAGCATAAATAATTTGAAGACGCGAACTTATTTTGTAACTGTTGATTCAGTTAGATGGTGTTGAATGGAATCAAATCAACACATTTACTTTATCATCATTACAAATGATCTCGTTTGATGGCCAGTCTGATAAAAACCTATTTTTCACTTGGCATATGTACGTTAGCTTTCTTTACAGTTTCATCATTAGTCCAATTCAGTATTTTTTATAGGCGTCACCTAGATGCAACCCTAAAGAGACCTATAATCTATCTCGGCATAAATAGACCCAGCCTCTCATTAGCAGAGAAGGCCCGTTCAGTGGAACAGTATGTAGAAGGCTAACACATCTATATATTATCTATCTATGTATTATCTTTCTAGTTACATTTTGATATGATCTAGATAACGTGGCTATAGAGGTATTCTCGTAAATGAAATATCCCACAGGAACATTTATTATTCTATCGAACTTTCGAAGTAAAAACTAAAAGTTTTCTATTATGTGATCCAAGTCAAATGGATCAAGGCGTTACTTATGTATTATCAGAGGCGTGCAGTCCATACAGACAAAAAGACACTGTCTACCCTAACAATTTGCTATTTACATAAATCACAAAATAAAAAATCATGATCAAGAATAAGTGTTCAAAATATCAGCGCCCCGCCTATATTTTAAATCGACATGAGGATGTTGTAATAGTTGACAGTAAAGATGACGTAATAGTTGAAGAAATCCCTCCCTTTCCTAATTCCCTTCCCTCCCCTTCCATTCCCTCCTTTTAGGTTGGCAACCCACCCATGATTATTTTTGTGTCTTGGGTGTCTATGGGTGGTGGAGATCACTTACCATCAGGCGACCCATCTGCTCGTTTGTCAATCTCTGCTATAAAAAAAAATACATATATATATATATATATTTTATTTTTTTGTATACCCTGATCGAAATGTCTGTGCACGTCACAGCTTATTATGTACATCTCCTAATTGACATATTGTAACATTAATAGCTTATTAATAGGTTATTCTCAATAAGTCATGTTGTAAATCATTCATCTGTGCGTTGAATAATAAATTGTAACAGACGCAACCCAATATGTTAGGTACTTACTAGTTATCCTTAAAATAATACCGCAGCCAATCTATGTTTAGGCCGGCACCCCAGCAATTAAGCAACGTGATGCGGGCGCTATCAGCAATACATCGATTGGGGGAGGTTGGTATAGCCTGCCACCCTCCCACCCCTGCCAGGACACGGCATAGCAGCTAGTTATCTGCGCCGATCGATAAATGCCATGGAAAACTCCCGACAAATAGATATGACTATTTACATGTAGAGCGATGATGCAAAGTTAGCGCTCTTCTTTTTGCAGTGATTGCTGGAGTTACTTCTTTGAATACTACAATGTTACTATATTGTTGGGATATTTGTACTTAATAGCTGTAGCTGTGTGCCACGATAGGCTTTTACGGTACATTTACACACTACACATGATTATGAGCGCAGTACAGATCAAAAATAAGAAAAAGAAATTAGGCACCATGGATAAACAATGAATTTACCGGCGGTCACAAAATCATACCGACCTCTTATGCGTCTTCACACTATGAATAGGGAGTAAGCAAATCGAGGCACCTGCTACAAGACAGCAAATGACCGATGCAAATGAGGACAAAAGTAGGTATCCCTAGACCCTATCCATTTTTTCGACATTGCATTTAGCGACTGAGTCGATCAACATTCAAAAATGATTCTTAAACGACTCGCTCATTTCAAAAATCAATCGGCGTTATAGAGATTTCTAGTTGTTATTTCCAATTTAACTTATGACGTAAGTTAGCTAAAAATATTGTCTCGATACAATAGCTGTCATTTACGGACATAGTGAGACTCTGAGTCTGACTCTGAGTATTGGTGTATCACATGTACTACACAATCCTAAAAATGCTTTGTAATAATAATTTACATTTCGCCGAGCACATTTCCGTCCCAGATGTGATAGGAGCGAGCCTATCGCTATAATAATAATATTAGCCCTGTAATATTACTGTCCTACTGCTGGGCAGGAGCCTCCCCTACTAATGAGAAGGGCTAGGCCTTAGTCTACCACGCTGGCCTAATGTGGGTTGGAAGACTTCACATACGCTTGAAATTCTTGTGGAAAAAATCTCAGGTAACCTGTGGGAAAACTGTGGTTTCCTCGTGATATTTTCCTTCACATAGCAAACGATATTTCACAATGAAAACACCTATGCTTAGGCCTATGTTCAGCAGTGGACGTCCTATGGCTGATGATGATGATGATTATTATATTATGTGAGCCCGGTGTGCAACAAATGTTCCAGTAGAAACCCCGCATGTCATTGAAATAACAATTTCCAATGTCATATGCAATACATAAACAAGTACATAAGGTCTACCGCCTACGTTATCTATAATCATACGAGGTGGGTGTGCATTGCTTACTGCAGTCGAGTACCTATTACAATTGTTTACTACCAAATATCTTTACTTTACTGCTATTTCTTGACTGCCTCGGTGGCATGGTGGTATTTCGGTACGACTACGGTTCTGAGGTCTCGGGTTCGATCCCCGGGTCGGGCAAAGTGATATTGGATTTTTCCATATCAGCCCGGAGTCTGGAAATTGTGCCCGATATGGCGATAGGCTCGCCCCCTATCACATCTGAGACGGAACTAAGCTCGGCGAAATGTGGGTGTTCTAGTTCGCTAGTGTGCCTCTGCCTACCCCTTCGGGGATACAGGCGTGAGCTTATGTTATGTTATGTTTTATCTTTATTTTATTTTGTTTATCTTACAGAAGGCTTTTGGGCTAATAAAGTACAATTAGTAATAATACAAATTATGCGTATTATAGAGGTAGATTAAAGTTGCTAATTAAAAGCTTCTGCATATTATAAGCAAATTATAATTTGACATTTTGACAGCCAAAAATTGGACGGAATCTAAATGATATTTAAACATTTTATGGATTCAATAAATAATTTGATTTTGATTTTTGATTTAGGTATATCTTAATGAACAATCTCCATTACTTTAATCAATGCTTCCACGGCACTGTTTAATTAATGCTATAACAAAAAATCAAAAGTTTAAAGACTCAAAAAATTAAAAATAATAACTTACTCTCTTTGGAGTATGTGCCTTTAGGGTAGAGTAATTATGATTTGACTTTTTGAAATCGGTTTGTTCCAAACTCAAGTAGCATGGTCAATTTAGATCCGAGTGGTAGAGCTACGCTGTAGACAGTTATGTCTACAGCACGATTGAACCGGCACGACCTATTTAGTACCACTTCTTCCCAGAAATTCGACGTCACGTGTCGGGTCGCTGTTGTTTTGTTTAGTGAATGAGATTTTCAGCGGCGAAATATCAATTTTGATACATCTTGGGAAAGAAGACGGTTTTCGTTCTCTCCATATATTTTAGTTCATTGCATTTTCCACAAGAGTCGCTGCCATTCAGATGTATAGAGAAAAAGATAAATGATCGTTTATGCAAATATTTTCCCTCATAGAGGGTTAACGTCAGGCAGGCGGCCGGTAAAAACTATGCCAAATCCTCTCTGCAACATGCTTGAAGAAGTATGTTCCGCGGACCCCACATTAAGGTGGGATAAGGGCAGGTAGAACAAAAATCGTTTATGCAAATGTCGCCATTACCGTACCTACCTAGATTTATACCTAGTACTAAAACTTTAAAACGCAAGTTCTCGCCTGAATCCCCGAAGGGGTGGGCGCCTCTGCCCACTGCACTAGCGAACTAGTACATCCACATTTCGCCGAGCTTAGTTCCGTCCCAGATATGATAGGGAACGAGCCTATCGCCATATCGGGCACAAATTCCAGACTCCGGGCTGATATGGAAAATCTAATATCACTTTGCCCAACCCGGGATCGAACCCGAGACCTCAGGTCGGTAGTCGTACCGAAATATAACCACGCCACCGAGACAGTCACTTTACTAAAGTTTGCAAGAGACCATAGTAGTTTTGCTTAGACCAGATAAGAGAAAATACATATTAACACGCACAGTCTCATAGTGAGTACAAATATTTGTAAATAAACATTAACATTGCTACATGTTAACGTATACAACATTCATTCCAATTGAAACCAATACTTACCATCGAAATTTAAGAAAACTGTGAGATCATCTGATAATCCTATTTCCCACATTAACATTCCGTGGTACATAACAATCAATCTATGGAATTTCAAGATTAAAGATGCGTTTAAACTGTTTTTGTAAACTGTTTAGGATTTATCAAAAAGTGTTACAATTTTGGCACTCTTCTTTTATAGCAGAGACTGGCAAATTGGATGTTCACTTTGGATGCTCAAGACCAGGCGAAGTACAAGCGTTTAAGTAGCAAGTCGGCGTTGGCACATAAGCAGGGATAACGTTAGGTAGACAGACTGGCAAACGGGCAGATGAGTCACCTGATGGTAAGTATTTATTAATGGAGTCTAACTGCTCGCTTGAAGGTAAGCGATATGACCCGTGAACAGTAGCAAGAAACAGCAAGATACCCGCACATTGAATAACAAAGCATTGAGTGGCTCGCACTGCGCCCTTCACCCTGTGTCTGCCCTGAGACATTAGATGAGCCCACCAATTACCCACCCTACAATGTCCTTCAAACCGAACTACTGCATTACTTGCACAAGACTTCTTGGCAATAGAAATACGTATTTTGGTAGTACCTATCCAGACGGACTGCTGCATGAGGCGTCCAGAGCCGGACCACCTTTTATTTAGAGATAACATCATCATCATCATCATCATCATCAGCCATAGGACGTCCACTGCTGAACATAGGCCTCCCCCAAAGATTTCCAGATCGACCTGTTGGAAGCGGCCTGCATCCAGCGAGTTCCCGCGACCTTTATCAGGTCGTCGGTCCACCTTGTAGGTGGACGTCCTACGCTGCGCTTGCCGGTACGTGGTCTCCACTCGAGAACTTTTCTGCCCCATCGGCTATCAGTTCTACGAGCTATGTGCCCTGCCCACTGCCATTTCAACTTGCTAATCCTCTGGGCTATGTCGGTGACTTTCGTTCTTTTACGGATCTCCTCATTCCTGATTTGATCACGTAGAGAAACATCGAGCATAGCCCTCTCCATAGCACGCTGAGTGACTGTGAGCTTTCTAATGCGGCCCATAGTTAGAGGCCACGTTTCAGTGCCATAAGTCATCACTGGTAACACACACTGGTCGAAGACTTTTGTCTTCAGGCACTGAGGTATTTTGGACGAGAAGACTTTGCGTAGTTTCCCAAATGCTGCCCAGCCGAGCTGGATTCGACGAATGACCTCTCTCTCAAAGTTGGACCTGCCTAGCTGGACCGCTTGTCCTAAATAGACATATTCGTCTACAACTTCGAGAGTTGAGTTCCCTATACCAATTGGGGTAGGAACGACATGGACATTCGACATGATTTTCGTCTTGTCCATGTTCATTTTAAGGCCTACTTGTTGGGAAACTCGGTTGAGGTCTTCGAGCATAGTACCTAGATCTTCCAGCGATTCTGCCAAGACAACGATATCGTCGGCAAATCGAAGGTGAGTGAGAGTTTAGAAGTTAGAGATAACATTTCCTAGCAATCTTTATAACATATGAGTATATGACGTTACGAAAGAAATGCAAATCGAATGAATATTCTTAAGGTTAACTCTAGAAGCTATTAAAAAATTAATCAAAGATAGAAAAAATGGAATTGTTTACCAAATGTCATGAATCCAGTCGCCGAGTGTGTTCATTTGAAAGGTCGGGGCGCTGCGTCAAAGAGCATGCGGCGGCCACCTGTACGGACCGCGGACATTCTAGCCGCGGCAATAGCCGAACTTATCGCCATGCGCTGACGCAACCCAAACAGGATCCACCTCCCAACAAAAAGTTCCACGGCCACTATTTCGAAACTCGTGCGCACCTAAATAGAGAAAGGCATCTATGTGCTTGTACATCATTTGTAGAGCCGCTAGTCGCAACCCACGGGGTACGGGGTGAATGCCCTTAACGTCCTCCGTCCTCCTCCCGCATAGCGCCCTCCCGTTCTCGCACACTAGAGTCCCTCTTCTCTCAAGTTTGAAAAGAGGGCACGTATTCGTCCGCCATCCAAGGAAATGGTACCCAATTCATATTCCTTTTAAGTTGAATTTCGCGCGGTGTCGTAGCTCTGTGTACAGTTAAGGGTGTGTGCGCACGCGCATTGCGTTTGTATTCAAATGAGGACAGTGCGTTCCGCGCCGGAGAGCACTATGATTGTACTTTTTTAGTCCGTGAGCCGTAATCAGCTACAAGGAAATGGGCATCCTTAGGGGTGGCGCAGCGCACCACGCTTCGGCTATTGGGGACACGATCTCGTTAATGCGCGACAATTAGGTACTCTTCGGAGACAATTTGTATTAATAGTCACTAGCCAGCGTAGTTTTAAACGCGTCGTATTCGTCCATTGTACAGTAAAAACGTGCATTAGAAACTACAAATGTGATGTCTTTATAATGATATGCGTATTACATTTTTTGCTTACTATAAAGTCAAATAAATATTAGTTACATGACTGGCGAGGGACGAACTACTTTTGATGTTCGACATCATATTTTTAACCGTATTGTACTTACCAACATAATCAGTGCAAATATTCTGAGTCTAAATTCTTTCTTAGATAAATGAATGAGAGGTACGCTACGGTTCTTTTACAATCAATTCCACAGTTAATCGTTTTTAGAGTTACAATCGGATATCGCAGTTGGATCTACGATTCCGGTAACATTTTAACGATTTCAATAACAATTTGCTCTCTACATTTTTTAGGAAGAAAGGTTTCAGGTCATTTTTTCCTCGATGTCGTGGTTATTAAGTATTGAGATCACCTGCCGCGCTACAAGCAGTGACCACAATGTTTTTTAAACGTTCAATCCCTTTAGTGGACGACTTATGAGTAACTTTTTTATTACGCACGGAACACTTTGAATTTAGGTAAAATATCGTAGAATTTGAATCTAGGTCGTACTATCCTACATTTCCTAACTTTGATCCGCAAGTAGGCAGATCAAATAATAGCCAAGTTTAAAAACCTACCTCAAAAATTAATTACACCTTGACTACATTTATATGGGAACACTCTTGGAATAAGCTCTAACTAACCCAAAAAGAATCTTAAAAATCGCTCCAAAGATAACGAGTAACTATATAAAAAAAATCAGATAAATAGAGACCTCATTTTCAAGCCGGTTGATAAAATATTATTACATATGAAAAAGTACGTATCATTCTACATGCCCTTATCCCACCTTAATGTGGGACGGCGCAACACACTTTTTCATGGATGTTGCATAAGTGATTTGGTTTAGTTTTTCCGACCGGCTGCCTTCCTGACGTCAACCCCCGTCTGGGTGATTCAGTCCTGGGCAAATCAAATTAGAATAATCGTTTTGAAAATAATAATAACACCCAACACTAATAAATATATTAAAAAGTAAGTATAATTCATCAAACAGAAGATGTGCAGAACTACTTTACGTATGTACAGACTGCAGTGCCATCCGTTCACCTAGTAATTTGTGTAGTGGCGGGGCGCGCGTCGTAGTCGCATCGTAGGCGGCGCGGATCGGCGCTCGACCTTCGCTCGTCCTGAGACGACGCCGTTTTCCACCACATGACACGACAACTCTAGCTATAATAGCTATGACGAGGCCGTCTGTATGTTATTAATTTGAAAATCGAATGTTGAATTGACTGCAACCTTGATCGTGACGATATTTAGTTCTTTTTTTATATATCATAGACTGGCAACCGATAAGATGGGTCATCTGATGGTAAGCGATCTTCACAGCACATAGATATCTAAGACACGAAATGGGGATTGGGAAAGGGAAAGGGGGAATTGGGACCGGAAATCTCGCTCACCGAACGTAACGCGGCAGCGAGCAGCCACTTTACATACGTAGGTTTTCTGTGAGACAGTGGTATCAAACCAGTCGAGCCGGCCCATTCGTGCTGTAGACGTAACAGTGTGGCTTTACCACTCAAGTTTAATATTAGCTCATTTATTTAATATTCTTATTAGCAAATGTGATACTGGTGTACCCGCGGTTTTTCTGGCTATTTTTCCACCATATGATGTCAGATAACATACCAAGCAAAATTTCCGTACAAGACAACACAAATGTGGTTTTTCAAATCGAAAACTAGCCTAAATTTGGGTCATCGGTCCTGAGATTTTAACCTGCAGCGTTTCCTATCTTCTTACGCAGTTGCTAATATTTACTATGTTAAAAAAGGCTTTCCCAGATTACTTTCATCATGCTTTACTCAACTAGTGTATTACAACTTGCAGTGTTATCATCATCATCATCAGCCATAGGACGTCCACTGCTGAACATAGAACCCCCAAAGATTTCCAGATCGTCCTGTTAGAAGCGGCCTACAGAATTCATATTCATTCTTTCGCGAGAATTCATATTAATGGAGTTGAAACATGTCGAAGAAACCTAGATATCAAGCTAACAAAGATAACAAGCTATATTTTTTCTAGTACACGAAGTGAAGTGCGTACCCGGTAACAATAGCGGAACTATTTGTTTCGGATGAAGCGAAGGGGTTTGCCATAGCCCCTCGATAGGAAGAAACATTTTTACAATTGTAAATAAATTATTTTAATTTTAAAATGAAAACGTTAACATTAATAACGGAGGCTGGCAAGCGGACGAGTAGCCGGCTGTGAAGCAAGAGGCCGCGGGTTCGATTCCCGCATTGAGACAAATGTTTATGTGGCCCACAGATATTTGTTTCAAGTCTGGGTGTTGTGAGACCGAAAGTCTCTCATAGTCTCTGACATCCACGATACAGGTTATACCTAGTATGGGGCCAGGACTAGGTGTGTGACTGTTGGGTGTATTTATTATTATTATATTATTAAAAAAAATAAAGTGTTATATAAAGCTTTTTTTGAGTCTCGGGTGTCTATGGGCGATGGAGATCACTTACCATCAGGTGACCCATCTGCTCGTTTGCCAGTCTCAGCTAAAAAAAAAAACACTCTTTCTTTCTATCCTTATACCATCTAAAATTGGGGTCGGTACAACACACTTTTTCAAGCATGTTGATGATATGATGATAATTTGGCTTAGTTTTTACGACCGGCGGCCTGATTGATGTCAGCAGTCATATACAAAATTTATTCTAACTATCCTTGGTCTACTGGCAGTGAATTTGGGCTGTTGACCTGGTGGTCATGGATTCGGTTCTCAGGTCAGGAAAAGTTAGGTAGTTACAACATGATTTCTCCGACATTTGATCTCCTAGAGTGGGGTGGTCCCAGGTAGGCAATCAGTAAAAGATGAAGTAGACTACTAACTAACTTGTTTAATGTTTAATAATTCTTATTGCAATGGGGAAATTTCACAAAAATTATAACGAGAAATTGTGTTGGTAAATCAATAAACAAAACCATGAAATGTGCTATCATGAAATTAGTAGTATAAAATAATTGATATTTTACAAAACATCCTACTTATAAATTCCGTATAATGGAACGTAATGGCAAAATTCAAGTGACGTCATTAACTTAAGAATCATAGAGCAGTGTTTCCATATTGTTGTATTTTTCCCATCAATATTTCAATTTTTGTTGTCTTTGGTATAGTGATTAATGAATAAAATTTCGGAGGTCCTTCTCTTCTTACTCATTTTCACGTTACGTCACGTCCTTGTTTAGCGCGGGGTTTTGTAAGTCATATTTTGACTTGTAATAATTAAATGATTTGTGCGTATTTTAATGTTTTTCTTTCTGGTGTGTTTATTTGAGACCTAGTTCTTTACAATAACCTAAAAAAAATACATACAAGTACCATATTGTAACATAATTATCAAATAATTGTAAACCTGAAACCACTTTGTTCACGTAAAGCCGCGTCTCTAGCACTAATTTTTCTCGAAACATTACAGAAAATCACATACGCAAAACAATGATTTTGGCTGTCACCTGCTCGTAGAACAATGGACCATAGATAAAAAAAGACGTGTTTTGTGTAGGTGTTTTGTGTCATGTTTTAGTGCAGGAGACGCGGCTTTATACATTCAAATACATTACTAAAGAAACGGCGGAAAAACGACTTCATACTTATACGATATCGATTATACGATTCCAAATTCGATTTCAAATTCAATTTGATTATACGATTAAACCCGCTTATTAATCCTCTTTGCATAAAATAATAACCAAAGAGTATCATACCATAAAATCTCAGATGAAATCATTGGCCCTAGCATTCGAATTCGTATCGATGCACGTCTATGATATTTGTATGAAATATTAACCAAACGTCATCAGTGCGCAGCGAGCTCGATAAGAATTCGATTGACAAAAATATTCCTACTCGGGCCGCATGACACGTGTAACATTTATACACTTTTCCCCGCACTTATCAAATACCCACGGGTACTTCGAATTCCTTAAAATTCTATTGAAGTGAACAGTTACATTCTTTATTTTATTTCTCTGCTGTTATGAAATAAACAGGAGGTTTTACAAACTCTGACGTCCATAATGTTAAATAGAGCTTGACAAACTTTTCTGTGCTTGGTGCAAAATTACGAACTACATTTTGTTTTATTACTGTAGAACCAATGTAGAACATAATAAAGTTGTAAGACTTAAATTAATGCCATAACGGCGCTTATAGATACTCTAATATAATTGATTAATTAATTTATTAAATATAATTGACGCTAAATACATACATAAACATAAACTCACGCCTGTATCCCCGAAGTGGTAGGCAGAGGCGCACTAGCGAACTAGAACACCCACATTTCGCCGAGCTTAGTTCAGTCCCAGATGTGATAGGGGGCGAGCCTATCGCCATATCGGGCACAAATTCCCACTAAATCGTTGAAAGATATTCTAAGAAATAAAAATATTCGGCTAGAAAATTGTTGCACGTCACAAGCACGTATAATTTTGTTAAACTATAGCTGTATGTTAACTACTAGCTAGTGTTAGTAAAAAAATGTTTTTCATAACTTGACATAACAAAGTTTCCAACCGGCTTGAGTGAATGTCTACGACCGCTAGACGAAATTATGGCGGCACCGCTAAAAGATCGGTAAACAAACGCATAATGAATAACTTTTAGGAATAAGTGAATGGCGCGCTCAAAATGCTATTATAATATTATGTTCTACTTACTATCGCTAGTATGAATGCAAATATTTTTTTATAACAGAAGTTATCAAAGAAGTTGTCGTCTCCTGTCTAGTAGCAGCCTGTTCAGGCTATGAACCGGGAGGTCCTGGGTTCGATTCCCAGGTCGCGTGTTTTCCTAACACGACTGGATCCCTCAGAAGAAAGTTAATGTCAGGCAGGCAGCTGGTCGTAAAAATTAAGCGAAATCCTTTCTGCAACATGCTTGAAAAAGTGTGTTGCCCTACCATTAGACCAGGAAGGCGACATTCAGGTACTTCCGACTATTCTATGAATTAAATTATAAAATATTTCTTGTAGTTACGTCAAGGAACGTTATAACGAAGTGTGTAGTGCTCATTGCTTCCATTAAGTTAGCACCAAGCGTCTCGCCGCACTGGGTCGCTCCGTGGCCATGAACGCGTAGGTATTGCAAGGCATAACAAATTGTTTACCGAGCTTGGATTATCCATTCCATTTATTAACGCAAACAAATAACATGACACTTTTAATGTGTTGTTTTAATTGCCAAAGTTGGCAAATAAACTTCGATCCGCCTGATGGTAAACAGCAACCGCCGCCTGTAGACTTAAGCAATGCCAGGGGCACAGCCCTGCCATTGCCTACCGTGACGTGAGCACTCTTATTAAACCTCGTTAAAAGGACAGGTCATAGTGCCTGAGGAATAACGAAGCAGGGAATTTCTACGCAGACGCTTCCATTTCAGCGGGTCTCGACCCACTTCCACAGTGAGACTGTTTCTTGTCTTTCTCTAGATTCTAGAACGACTACCTCAGTCAATGCTTGGTCCACCCACGAGAACGTACCCTTGGTATGGTGGCCCGGACTTATAAAATCAATATTGCCCCCAAAACATTATTTGTTCGAGAATATAATTGTTGTCAATATTGGAGACTTTTTGGCTTATAAGTTATATCTAGGCATAATATAAATTTCACCGTTGTAGTCAGTCACCCTATCTGTGGCTCTGAGGTTTCTTACTCTCTCTTGTCTTTCTCTAGATTCTAGAACGACTACCTCAGTCAATGCTTGGTCCAGCTACCAGAACGTTCCCCTGGTATGGTGGCTCAGACTTATAAAATCAATATGACCCCCAAGACATTATTTGTTCGAGAATATAATAATTGTCAGTATTGTAGACGTTTTTGACTTACATCTAGACGTAATATCAGAATCACCGTAGAGGTCAATGACCCAATCTGTAGCTCTGAGGTTTCTTACTAAAAATGAACAATGATTTAAATGATTTATGAAGACACATTGCCGATGTCAACGTGTCTTCTTAACTCTACTGCTGCACCGTCTCCCATAGATTAACGTGTAGTACTGACGCACAGCCGCAGCCTGGCTGAAGCTTCGTCATTGACGTCAGTAAAGTGACGCGAACATCATGGGCAGTGTACCTTCGCGACATTTCTTATCCTTACATACTATAAAACAAAGTACCCCGCGTCTATCTGTCTGAACACTACAAACCCTAAAACTATCGAACAGATTTTCATACGGTTTTCACCAATGGAGGATTCATGAGGAAGGTTTAGGTATACTTTTTGTCCTGGAACCGTGAGAAACCTATTTTAACACAGGCAAAGTTAATATTTACTATTGACGAATGAATTTGTTTTGATCCTACCAATAATATAATCCTAACAACTTAAATCTTAGGTAACAACTTCGTAAACTTTCAAATTTCAATACGGAAAGAAACCAGAAAGAAACAGACTATTTATTTGGTCATTATAACATTTAGTGTCTATTATTAGATACTGTAATTACAGTTAGTTTTTATTGTCCATTTATTGTTATTATGCGGTTATTGTTGGCAAAACCATAAAAAAGGAAATTGCAACTGGCAAGTCGATTTCCATCAAATTGCCAATCTTTTAGCGGACGCTAGAATAGGAGCAAGTAGCTTACCTATCCAGTATTCTAGTGATAAGTGGTATGTCTTCACTGACACCCAAAATGTGTGAAGAATTATCGCTGCGATCTAATCTAAGAAAAGGCATGGGAGTCGAGATGTTGAACAAAGAAAACGGCAAATCCATCCAATTATCTTAAAGCAATCCATCTTAGGCTGAGATCTATAGAGCGAACTTCGACTAAGTCTAAGTCAAAGAAACGAACTCAGTGAGGTTTTTGACTTAGTCCGAGTCATTTTTTACAAGAAAATCTTTGCTTAATCTGTCTGTCAGCCTGTTTTTGTTGTAAAAAATGCCTCCGACTAAGTCGAAGTTCGATTTAACAATTCCAAATCTTCAGTGAGTTCGTTACTTTGACTTAGATTTAGTCAAAGTTCGCTCTATTGATTACAACTTTAAGTGCCTTCGGAAATCTTACCGTAAAAAGGTAAATGCTGCAAGGGTAAAAGGTGATGCAAGCTTCGTCGCTTTTCCACAGCGAAAAGCCGGCCCATTGTAGACAAACCAGACGAAGCGTGGCTCTACCACACTAGAGATAAAATGGTGTGTAACGCAAAATTGACCTGCGACTCACTAGGTACTCAAATGATGAAGTACCCACGCCCACGACCGCTTCTCTATCTCCCACCAAACATTTTACTGATACCGGTATGGCTTAGCAATAAAATATTTCTTTTTATGTCCCCCTCGAGTAACACGTTTGAAGCCAGTCGTGTTGGTTGCGCAAGCTACGCCGTATTCCGTGTTTCTGTGTGACCGTACATGTAGATTTTACCAAAGAGAATTTTAAAAATAAATATATACATTCACATCTTAACGTTTATGGCTTTACCAATCTAATTTTATGAAGTCAAGTTCAAGGACTCTATATTTACGCGTTGTATCTTGTGTTTGTTAAATTAATGTGATAAATGTTATATAATTAATACTATTAGCGCTTTGGATCTAAGAACAAAGAACCCATTAATTTTAGAAATATATTTTGTGAGGCATTCTTAATCAGACAGGAATTCACAATATCAAACAACAATGATCTAGAGATACGATAATTTTTACAATTTGCTTTCTGTCCCAACTGTCGCTGCAACTCTCCTTCGCTATCACTCTCAATTAATTCTATTCGCGACTTCATTATTTTCTTCGTGTAACTTTTTCGACGGATGTGCGGCAAATAGAACAAAATTTTAATAGATTCGACGGCACACACCTCTCAGACCGACACGACACGACAGCCTTAATCATTATTTGCGTTGATTGCTTTCCGATGTTACGGAGCTACTTTCGTTTGAGTACAGTCTATTCAAATAATCGGGACGATGAAAAAACTCAATTTTCCTTACAAGCGCTAGTGAGACTAGTGAATGGAAAAGCATCAAGATTCTAACACGTATAATATGATATGGGCCTAGAATATTATTTTACCCAATACTGTGTACCACTCTAAACAGCTTTATTATTCGTTATATTACATAAAGTATAAATATATGGAAATGTTTGTTGGTATAGGTAAGGAGTTACCTATCCTTGGAACTACCGAACAGATTTTCCATACAATTTTACCAAAAGAAAGCTACGCTATTCTGAGGAACAACTTTAATTGCAGGAAAAAAAACACGGAATCATAGCTTCTAGCAAATATTAATGTAAGTATACATAAAGGGCTGATTTTCCAACAACTACATAATAATACTTTTATTTGTAGAATAATTTTGACGTTTATTAATGTATATATTAATGTATTTACATTAATATCTGGCAAAGCAAAACAATTATCCCTGAGAATAAAGTCATCTGGCTCAAAAATTAGCTCTTAGAGGTATTAATTTCTATTCGCGTTCCTTCGTCTAATATAAACATCGATCTACAGGCGGTACGCGGCCTCGATTCACCCCGCTGTCCCCGCGGTTTCCATTCGCAACTGCAAAAAGTTGTGAACATCGGATCATCGGGCGGGGCGGCATCGAGTGCCATCAATGCATCCAACATAAGCGGACATGTCACCGGCTACAGAAATTCACCTGAGTATAGTTTATCTTGAACCAATGCGAAGGGGTGGGTAGCTCTCCTTAAATGGATACGTATTAATGATACATTGTTGGTGCGCACTGGGGAACGGTTCGCGATATTGAGAAGTTCTTGCTAGTAGACGACGCTGCGCGGGCGCACACCGTTATCCTATTTCCTCCCTCCTTTATGCTCGGCACATTGTGACGGTACGCAGCTATTGCCCTCGAATTTACGGTAGTTCGTAAAAGAAACGTTGTTAAACTGTAATGTGCATTACAGCATTTTACGTTTTACGCAATCAAGTGAGAAAATTAAATAACCTTTTACGACATCACTGACATAGGAATCAGGCATGTAACGATGTTATGTCTTCCTGCATTCTTATTTGGAATGCCTATTACTGCTCCTTGTGATGTCCTAAGCTTGGGTTTATTGCAGTTTATTGCGACTTGATTTCGTACGTCGTTAATTTTAATATTCAATTAAATCAAAAACGCATAAGTTTTATTCATCTAATATTAATTTGCGCAATAAATGACTCTTCAATTTTGTTATGAGCATTATATTACGATCTTTAAATTAGTAGCTAAATATTAAACCTCAAAACGTTCATCGTATAGACAGCGAACAACTAACAAACTACCAAGAGACCAAGAGTACATATTTGTAGAGTCCATTAGTGGTTACGTACTTATGTCGCGCGGAATGTGTTACGAATGTACCCATTGCTAACCTTACCGGGACCCTAAACAACGTGGGTCTGTGATTAGGATGGGCGAGCAACAACCAAGGCTGACCTTGTTTGGCAAGTGTCATAATTAATATGCAAATATATACGCTACGGGGGACACGACATCATAAACTATGTAAAACTTTCAACCACACGGGTTTTTAAAGCTGTGATTTTTCGCCTCAAACGCCTAACTGTATGTGATAAATCAAAAGGTCTACGAATAGATGGTCATAAAGGTGGCCACAAAAGCCGTAGTTTTAGAGCCCTTCAGAAAGTGTGTCGACTGTGCCCGCGGCCCGCGCGCGCCCCGCTGTCGCCCCGCGCGGCCGCCGCGCCACGCCGCGCCGCGCCGTGCCTCGCTCCCATCACACCCGGCCTCCTCCGGCCTCAGCTCCGTTGGAAAACATCCATACAAGAGTGCATTTTATAGTTTTCCGGCGCACTGTGAACTTGAGAACGTCGTAGTCGTACAGGTACCGCGGTACATACATGATATCTAACAGGAAAATATGATTGCTTCAACTACTTAGATCGCTTATGTGATTGAATATTTCTTTGTAGGTAGGTATGTTAAACTACTCCTGCATAGGAAATTAGACTATTAGGAGCTAGTCCAGTTATGCTTTCATAAAAGTAATAACTTTGTAATCAAAATATAACAAGAAAGTTTTTAAAAATCATACGGATATTATACCTAAGTACGTTCTTCAAAAAAGTACTGATTCAACGATGTGATATAATAGATTCTTAAAGATTTCCGCGAATAAGTGACAATGTGATTGTACGGTACGGGGTACCCTCGAGGGCAGTGCTCTTGGTGGTGCGGAGAGTGGTGAGGTGGTGAGGGGAAGAGGGCAGGGGGCGGTTGCGCAACGCATTACAATAACGCGACATTACGTGCCGTGGCCGCTGCGCCCGCGCAGGCCATGCCGCGCCGCGCCGGGGTCATGCGCCGCGGCCCGATTCGGGGAACGCTGACGTACGCGCCCATGGACACGGGGTTGCTAATTAATGCAGTGCTATTAATTGGCTATTATTGGCTACCATATGCGTGACTAGTCAAACAATCATATCAAAGAAACAAACTAACTCAAGTACTATTTTTTGAAAATAAACTAAGCATGATGTCGAATTTTGAAGTATCTAATATAAACTGCCAAAGCTTGTATACTACAAATGCGCAGGTACATCAAGATCCGGGAGTAATGGGACGAGGAGCCAGTGAACTCGTACGCACACATTTTATCAATGCGATGGTCTTTGAACCGCCATCTGAGGATGTAGGACGGACGTAATATTCAAACTCTGTGATTTTTCGGTTAGAATAAGACGGTCGTCGCGAACAAACCGTTCCGCACTTTGATTCCACTCGGTTTGGGTTTCAAATGCTCACGAGACCCGTTGCAAACTGAGGTAGCTTACTTGGCTTACATTATCAAATCTATAAATAGAATTTCCCACGTGTAATGCATCCGCGGGACCCCGACGCTACTCATAACAAAATAAACAATAAAGACGTGTTCAAAGCAATTCAGATCAAATTATATTTGCAAATTTTATTGGCCAATTATAATTTGATCTGTAAACATGTTTATATTGCAAGTTCAGAGTTCTTGATGTATTTGCTGATAATTTTTCTCTTTTATGGAAAGCGTAATATCCGTCGTGGCCGTATTTAGTACATTTATTGCCACGAGACGCACCTTCGTATTACTAATGTATGAGTCGGATAAAATATGGAAGCTACATGATTTCATCGCTAGATGACGGATATGCTCGCATATTCACAGCAATATTTTTCTCCCACGATTTTCTTGCACATTTATTGAGTGTTTTATCTACAATATACTAGTACTATAAATACGAAAACGCGTTCGTTGATTTGTCCTTTCATTCAGCAACAGAGTAACGAATTTACAAGAGATCATACAAGAGAGCACATGTCCAGAGCGATAAACTCCGCTTTTCGTCTTAGAATTCCACGCGGATAGAGTCACGAGCAAAAGTTAATTTTATAATAAATGAGTCGTTTAGTTTAACATTTATTAAGAATATTTGCATTGTTTATTAAAATGACAAAATACGTGTGATTTCAAATGTACAGCGAGCTATAAAATCGCGGGTACAACCTTTGGATCTTACAATAAATGATATGATGTTCACATTAAAAAAACGGCCTTGGAAGAACAAGGCAGATTCAATCTATTAAATATTAACCGCAACATAATAACAGAGCCATGAAACAAAAATCAATTGAAATGATAACACACAACAATGATTCAATTAACCAGTCACGCGAAGCTCGCAGCTTGCAAAATATTATTCAATGGACAAAATAATTTCCCATAGATATATGTGCTAGTAAATTGTACTGTGAACCACGTGGATACATCTTCAGTAAATAATACAAACAATTCGGTACAACAGAACAAACGAGTCCATAGTACAAGATCGGTCCTTGCTAAGGATACAAAGTCGGTTACAAATTCTGTTGTTATTAATGTATTATACTCATCAATAAGGAAGACAGGAGGCCTATTTATAACCTGTTGTTAGGTGCTAAAACATTTTAATCTCGTAATAGAGAAGCAGCCACCATCCAGCTGTCCACGTCCACGCAAGGATGCGCGGGCGACGCGCGTTTCTTTTTAGAAAGTGGCACGTGGCGGGGTTGTTCACCCTACGCGATCCGGGTCAGGCACCGTCCTCCCCGCCGCCCCGTGCCCCCCATACCCCTCCGTCTCTACTGGTACGTCTAGGTACATAGATGTGTGAACACTAGTCCTTGATAAGGGAACTTCATTGACACCATAATCTTGCGGAACCGGGTCAGCGGATAAGGCACTCCTTGTCGCGCCCACTAGGACCTACATTGTTGACTATCGCTGCGAAAATTGACTTAAACGCAAGTGGAACACGAATATAATACGTTTTGTAAGGAAACGTTTTAAGCACAGTAAATTTACTTCAGGTAAATACGTCCTTACTGATTCTAAAGATTGTAACTTTACAAAGTACCTAGCTAGTATACCTATATACTGTATGTATTCATATGTATTTACACGATCTTGTTTTTCCTGTAAATATCGTTATATTATCTACTGTGTGTTATATTATCTACTGAATCAATGATTAGGTTTAATTGTAGCCAAAATAAACTTTTTATCTATCTATCTATCTAGTAGCTACATAACTTTATTTGAAAGACAAAATTCCTACGAACTGCCGTTTGCAAAGTTAATTAGTAATTATTTGCTGATATAATAAAAACACAATTTGTAAAAATAAAACGTTATTAATCATAAATTATAGAATAAAATATAGCGATAATTGGTATTAAAATTAATGATTAACCTCGCAAACCGTAATTCCATACATGAGGAACATAACATAAAACAACTTTAAGCATTAAAAGATTTAATTGAATGTCCATGTCACCATTAGCTAATGTGATGTATACGTAATTGGACATTTTTACATCTTTATTTTATAACTAACTACTGACACCACACACAAACAACATTCTTGAGGAAGTAGCACTTAACCTAGTACCTAAGCAAACTCTTTTATATATATTAGCATCACAAAATAAGTATCGTAGGAAAACAAGCACGTGGGTCACCTGACGGTAATTGATCTCCACCGCCCATAGATACCCAAGACACAAAAGAATCATGGGTGCGGTGCCAACCTAAAAGGAGAGAAATAGGTATTGGCTTAGGGAGGCGGAATTGGGCCACCGAAAATCTCGATCACCGAACGAAACGCGACAGCGAGCTGCCACTGTACGTCAGTTTTCTGTGAGACAATGGCATCAAACCTCTACCAAACGACTTTTTAATTCTAGACAAACCTTCACAAATAGTCGTAATATCTAAGAAGCCAGGGAACTCTACATTCTGGTGTATGTATTGAAGAAAATTCTTGTCAGCATTTGTGGTGTTCGCCATTGGTGCAGCAAAACTCTTTGCCCGCTGAGAAGCTGGTGGCCGTCCAGTCTCCGCCACAGTTCTTGATGAACAGAAACGCCTTCTCTCGGTGCACGTCACGCTCCACCGCGCCGCAAATCACTGGCCCCGCTTTAGGCAGGTACTTCAAAATCTAACACAAACAAAAGTCGCGTTATATAGCCGTGATAAAGAAAAATGGTCCCCGTTTCCAAATCATATTTGTAAGCGCCATTTTTAATCAGCCTCTTTTTAAATCATTTTATTAAATATCGGCAATTGTTCTAAAATTACGATGAATAAATTCTCTCAATGTATGCGGACTCGAACACACTTTCCTTCATCGAACACAGACTGCAATTGAAGACAAGTTGTGGTACTTTTAGACAGATATAAATAAAACATTAAAAAACATAAATCTAGTTTTGAAACAAGATTATTTTATGTAATAAATATAACTTAAAAACTTAGGGCGACATGCACAACTAATCCTAACCTACAGTTAGTCCTAACCTCAAGTTAAATTGAAAAAGAGATATATGTTTGACATGTAATGAATTAAATGTCGTCATATATTATCTGTAATTACATGTAGTACATTACATGTAACGAATAACATGTCATTCATATATATCTTTTCAATTTAACTTGAGGTTAGGGCTAACTTTACGTTAGTAATAGTGATGCAAGTCGCCCTTACAAACCGACTTTTTTATACTCTTGCAACAAGCTCTATCGAACACAAAAATAATCATGAAAATCGATCCACATTTACTGGAGATACCAAGTAACACACATCAAATCCGACGAATTAAGAACCTCCTCTTTGAAATCGGTTAAAACTAGCTTTAAATCTAGATTCATGGTGGGTGTCGTTCTGTAATACGGGCCAATAATCATACCACATCAAGACATTTGCTTATACAGTTCTTGAATCCTCCACTGCCGCAAGGGAGACTGGGCGAGTCTGTGTCATACGTGACTACAGGCTCGCCTTGCGGCGGTCCTCGTGGCCTGCCTCGTCTGCCTTCTCGTATGCCCACTTGCTGGGACATGAACACCCCACACTGACACGGTTCTACCTACAATAGTAAATAATTAGGTCTATTACGTAACATCATAACAATAAAATAAAATACTGAAAAGACTGCCTCGGTGGCGTGGTTGTATTTCGGTACGACTACCGTCCTGAGGTCTCGGGTTCGATCCCTGGGTCGGGCAGTGATATTAGATTTTTCCATATCAGCCTGGAGTCTGGAATTTTAGCTCGATATGGCGATAGGCTCGCCCCCTATCACATCTGGGACGGGACTAAGCTCGGCAAAATGTGGGTGTACTGGTTGGCTAATGCGCCTCTGTCTACCCCTTCGGGTATACAGACGTGAGCTTATGTTGTATAAAATAAAATAAAAAAATTATAAGGACGCCTCATTGCATTGGTTTAGTGGCAGCGTATATGGGTAATCCGGGACGTTCTGGGTTCGATTCCGAGGTCAGGCAGTGTGTTTTTCTAACATTATTTTCCCGGGACAGGATTCTCCAGAAGTGTTGACGTCAGGCAAGCAGCCGGTCATAAAACTAAGCCAAATCCTTTCTGCAACATATTTAAAAAAATGTGTTGCGTTGACCCCACATTGAGGTGGGACAAGGGTAGTTGGAAAGAAAGCTATCATTAATGGATCGCACCATAATAGCGTCGTCCTTACCTTCTATACATATAAGTAACTGGCATGGCCTTCCTTTTCAACGGGATTGTCCCGTTTTAGCGTTTATAGATTGACTACGTCTTCAAGAATTTAAAATAGAGCAGTTTTGAGAAGATTTTTTGCAAATATTAGTTGCAATTGCATTTATAAAACGTGTCTACAGGTACTTGTTAGTTGCTACACAGGTACTGCAATTAAAGTATCTAGGTACCCAATACCAATGATGAAATCCCATTCCTTATTACTAAATTAATATTCACAGAAATATCAGATTAAGTGCTGTATATACCTCTATAGTTAGTTACAACGTAACCTCAACAGCATTCAGTAATGTAATTACGCTTATAATATAACTGAGTATAAGCTTTCAGGCGTACAATATATAATTTAGGCACAAATCCAGGAAATTCCCTATTAATAACCTAAATATCTATAAACCACAAAGTTTTGTAAAGTTTAAGCCGCGTATCCTGCACTAAAACATTACACAAAATACCTATACAAAACATAGGTTTCGCTACACACTTTTATCTATAGTTCATTGTTCTATCAGCAGGAGACTGCGAAAATCATTGTTTGGCGCATGTGTTTTTGTGTTTTGATTCGAGAAAACAGGTGCAGGAGACGCGCCTTTATGTAATATCCCTTAATCAAACCGAATGCAACTTATCAAAGATTAATAGTAAATAATTGGTACTTATGTCACATTCCCCACCTCATCATACTCTTCGCCGAACTCGATGTCCTCAGCAGACTTAAAGTCCTCCAAGTCATGTCGTTTTAATTTCCGCCGTCCTTCACCCAGCGTCGCCAACCATAGACACGCTGCCAAAACCGCCCAGCCTCGAACGCCCCGCATTATCGATATCTTCAATTGCCTTGTAAATCTACATGAAAGCAAATACGTAAGTAGAAATTGATAACAATTGTAAACTAAACAAAGGTTGTAAAAAAATTTCTATGTGCTCAGATGAGTCGCCTTCTTGATCTAGTGGCAGCACATATAGGCTGTGGATCGTGAGGTCGTGGGTTAGTTCCCAGGTCAGGCAAAACGAATTTTCTAATTTAATTTCCCGGGACTAGATCCCTCAGAGGGGTTGACGTCAGGCAGACAGGCGGTCGTAAAAACATAGCCAAATCCTTTCTGTAACATGCTTAAAAAATGTGTTGCGCCGACCCCACATTAAGGTAGGATAAGAGCAGGTAGAAAGAAAAAAAAGTCTAAGTGATAAGACATCGCTAGAGCTCTGCATCCCGAAATGTTGTATATCTTAGTGGACGACAACCACAAATTTCACATTTCCTTTCTTAAGAGTAAGTGCTGCAAGTAGGTGAAGCAAAGATGCGACTAAAGCTGGTACACCCATACTTCCCAAACTTAATTCTATCTCGCGGTGGTCGATAACGCAGGCTTATCCCTTCTATTTATGTATTATGCATAATACGATTAACCAATCAAATACAAATTCAGTCTTTCACATGTCCTTATCCCACTCCATTGCGGGTTCGACACAATACACTATTTCAATTACCTTACAAAAAGAATTTGGCTTTAGTTTTTACTAACAGCTATCTCACGCTCCTTTCTTTTTTCCTTTCCTTTCTCACGTTCCTCTGGGGATCCAATCTCGGACAAATCGTATTAGGAAAACCGTTATTCCGGAATATATATTTTATTATATAATAATAATTTATTTTGGAATTGGAACTCAAGACCTTCCGGTCAACAGCTATGGTGCCACTTGGCCATGGAAGCGACAAACACTTTTATTAAAATGATATAATTAAAAACATATTAAACTTACAAAATACACCCCAGCAATCTTGTTGAAATGAAGCGATCACATGACTGTCCTATTTCGATAATGTCACTCTATAATGTGAGAGAGTGAAATGCTGTCCTTATAAACCCCACTTGGAGGCACTCATAGTACATCTCCAATACTGCTGGCTCAGCGTTTTATTCTCGTAGCGAACGTGCTGCGAGCCTATATTAGTTAGCAACGTATAGCCCCATAAAGAATGCAGTTTACGTGACATTATACACTCAACATTCAATCGAGATGTAAATTGATAAGTGTATTTTATCTTAATAACAATCGTCACGCTCGTGCCAGTGAAGGTAGGCAGGGTACAGTTAGCAGTTACCGCACCCGTTTTTGGTAGATACGTAGATTCTAGGTTCTATTCCCGAGGCGGACATAACGATGTATCTGATTTGCCCGGGACTTACTGAAATCGAGGTTGTCTAAAATAATTATCTCTCTTTGGAGTTGGTGCGTGATAATTATTGACTATAATTCAGAGGGGAGGCCTATGTCCCGCAGTGGGCTTTTTGTGGCTAATGATGATGATAGTTCATAGACTATAACGAGCGATTCCAACGTCATTGCTATACATATTTCGTAGATACTTACAGAACTAGATACATACTGATTTCTGAACTAGATACGTTATTATATGATAAGAATTATTATTATTAAGTTATTATGCAGATAAGATGCGAAAATGTTTTTCTTGAATGTCGTCAACTGCAATTTCCGAAAAATAAGAAAAATCAAATTTCGTGTCCTGAGCCTTCGCCTTAACATAGGTATAAAAATATACACATTAGACGAATTGAGTACCTTCTCCTTTGTTATTGTCGGTTAAAAATGAAGGTTCTACGTATTCAAAAATGTCGTGTAGTACCTACCAACCCTCTCCCATCGGCGTAATATAGTGGTAGAGCTACGCTGTGTAGTTTTGTGTAAAGTATGAATGGGCTAGCTCGACCGGTTCGATACCACTCTAATAAAGACCGACGGAAATTGGCAGCACGCTGTTGCGGTTTGTTCGGTGAGATGTCCGCTGGCGCAAATCCCCTCCACTCCCCGCGATATTAACACTAATACCTAAATATATTTTTTCTACCTGCCCCTATTTACCTTAATGTGGGGTCGGCGCAACACACTTTTTTATACCAACTCCCTCTGAGGGATCCAATCCTGCGCAAATTAAATTAGAAAATTCGCATTGCTCGGCCTGGGAATCGAACCCAGGACCTTACAGTCCACAGCCCATGTATGCTGCCACTATATCAATGAGGCGACTAAAGCTAGTAGCTAAATATGATTCAACGAAATACATGACACTACTGAATCACATTTTTATTCTAATCAGAAATTATTTGAGCCATGATCTTATCATACCAATAGAAATACTTTCTCCAGCTACTATTGAACGTAATTGTCAAAAGATGGACAATTCATTCAATAGTCATCTAATTTCGGTTCTAAATTTTACGCTCCTTCCCGTAATCTCAAAAATACGAGAAAAAAGAAAATTATGCGTTACGGGAATTAATTGATCCCGCCGTTCTTGTATCTTCTTTAGCAGTCATGACACCATGTGCGAAGCTCTCGTTTTTTAGTGACACGATGCTACCAGACCAAAATCACACATACAAACTAGCAAGAGTTATAAATAAAATATAATGTATATTTTATATATAATAATAATTTATTTGAAACAAAGCCATACTTGCAAAAATACATGAGATATGTAAAACTAGATCTTAAGGCAATGAAAAACGATTAAAATCAATGTTTGTTGTCTCACAAACTAAGCTGAATAAAATATTTTGAGAAACCTTCTACTGAAACAAAAGGAAAAATATAATGATCGGTAGGGAAAGAAAAATTGCTATAACAAGCAAATTGTTTAATATCAAAAAGACAATATAATACATGCTGAGTAGAAGAACGTAAAAACATACTTTTCATGCAATGCGTACTGAAATAAAAAGGTTTCAGTAAAAATTCACAAAATTGTGACAAATGAAAAACACAATGAAAATCAACAACATAAACATAACAAAAATTATGAAACAGACCACAAAAGCCCCTATCTAGTATCTACATAAAATTATATTAATCATTATGATCTTACAATGCATTAAACAAGGTGTTTTCTAATCGAAGATTTTAATACATTTTTAATTACAACATAATGTAGTGATTAAGTGCATGACACAATGGTTTTGAAATGTGCGCATAAAAGCTTACATGTGCATTACTGTTATGACAATCAGCAATTTTAAAGTCATTGACTTTAATTCAATTGATCTTATGAAATGTTGCAATTAGGTGTTTTATCTGGTGGATCCCAATATACAGATAAAAATTACATGATTTTTAAAAATAATTAAAAACCCTTAAAGCTAAAAGACTTGAAATTCAATTATGATTGGATTATATCACTTAATATTTTTTCCTAATACAAAAATAGTACCTATATTATAATTTAGAAACAAAATTTTGTTAGATTCTTATTGCTGGCAAGTAATCACAACATTTAAGTATAATGAAATAAAAAAAAAACAAATATTGTGAAATCAAAGTAAGAGGTTGTTTAGGTATCTAGCTAAACATTATTACTGTTGTACATTAAATATAGCAATTTTACACGCATTTAAGTAGTGATTTAAATGAATATCAGTCTTAATTATAATATGCTTAAAATGTTTAAATAGACATTAAATGGACAGAATTTAAGACAATTGAAGTCTATACTAGTTTATTAAAGGTTTGATATAATTTATCAATTAAAATTTTGTTTTACTCTTTAACTAAGCCTATATTGTACTTTATATTCTATAATATACTTTTAATTATAAAGTTGGCACATGTGAAAAGCAATCACATTTTTCTATCACTTACAGGTAGTTTGTCGATTTAATCATTTAGAATTCTTCAATAAATATAAACTTTAAACCTATAATATACTTAAACAATGTAATAAATTATTATGTTATTACAACTCATTCAGTGTGGACTAAGTCTTTGGCTAACATTAGTTTAGCCTCACCCTCAAACACAACCTTCTTTTCTTCTTCAACAATGCAATAAAACTTCACTTTAAGGATTTTCCTCACATCAACCAGTTCCACACTAATTGTTAATTTTTCTCCAACAAAACATTTGTTGGGAAACTTCATTGTTTGCGACACTAAGACAGTGCCCGGTCCAGGCAGGTGTGTCCCGATGAGACCTGCAACTAATCCGTTCAGCAAAGCTCCATGAACAATTGGCCTCTTATTGCCATTATTCTGATGCAGATAATTGTGATCTCCTGTCAAGTTAGAAAATGCGTCAAGGTCCTTCTGTGTTAATGTTTTCTGAATTCTGATCTTATCCCCTGCTTTAAAAGCACTGTTGCTGAAAGATGTTGAGTGTATTTTGCAGATCTTTTGATAATTTTTGTTGTTCACCACAATGTATGGAAACCTGTTTGACAACATTTTTTTCTCTTTATAATAGCTCAGATCTAATTCATTTGACAGACATCTTGTAGGAATATAGTTGCCAAGTTAACCAGTCTGGGTTCCTCAAAATTCTTCAGATTATTCATCACTTTTATCACATCTGGGGTGATGATTTCTGATCTTGTTTGTTCATTAAATACGTACATAAGTGTTGTGATAGTATCAGCCAGTATATTGGTATCACTTGAATTCAGTAAGGCAGTTACATACTTCAAACCCAAATATGTTAGTATGTACTGAGCATTCAGGGGATCTGAAAATGTATATAAAAGTTTGTTAATAAAACATAACAGAAGCTCACATCCTGAATGGCTAGGCAATGGCGCATTAGCAAACTAGGGTCTAGGACACCGACATTTCGCAGAGCTTAGTTCCGTCGCAGACTTGACAGGGCGGGGAGTATCGCCATATCGGGCACAAATTCCAGATTTGAGCCTGATGTTGGAAAAACCCGATATCACTAAGCTATATTGATATCCTCAACCTGGGAATCGAACCCGAAACCTCAGGACGGTAGTCATACCGAAATACAACTACGCCATGAAGGCAGAGGAAATATTTAAAAAATAACACAATACCTTGTCTTATGATACTCTGATAATTTCTGATTCTGAATAGTGTTCTACCATTAAAAAATAATTAAATGTGACTTTAATTACATATCCCATTATGATAACTAATATTTTTGGAATCAATTTTATAATGATTAAAATAGAACTATGGAAAACTCCCTCAGATATAATGTTGAATGCATGTATGTGACAAGTGTTTATATACTCAATTATATCAAGGGAAATATTTAAATAGTTATGCGCGGCTCGGCCTCCGGTGGCCCATACGCCTATGAAACATATATTTGTGCTGCTTCTGACGGGTTAAAGACTATGAAGGTTAAGAGTTAAGACCATTGGAACAGCCGATCATAAAAACTAAGCACAAACTTCTGTAACATGCTTAAAAAGTGTTTCATAACTATCCCACAAGATTGAAGAAGGTATCGGCCATCATCAAGTTGTGTGTGTGACAGATAAACTTTAGAACAGATGCAGTATTACATGAAAATAAGCGGTTCTTTTAACCTTTTTAAAAACCTACTTCATTATGATGAATATTATATAAATGTGACTAACATATACCAATGAAGTCAAGCCAAAACCCAAAGGTGATGTACCTCCTGAGGGCTATTGCACAGCCTAGTCGCCTCTAAAGCAAAAGTGGAGTCCCACCCTGACTGGGTTTAAGGGTGAAATAGTTCCAATAAGGGAGCTGATCACCGATTTGCGTGATCGCAGACGTCCCTAACATAAATAATAAGAAAATAATAATAGGTACTGATATATACAAATTAAAATCTATAATGGATTTTGGCCTACAATACATATCTGTTTAAATAAACTATATAGCAAAACGCACCTATACACAAATTGCAGATGCCTGCAATAGCAAATCTCAGCAACTTGGAACTAGTCTCATTCTTCAAAACATGTAAAAATATATCCAAAACACCGACTGTTCTGATGTAGCTGTAGTTTATCGGATCGTACGCAAAGTTTGCCAAGTTTGCTAGTACTTGGCACTTCGGCTCTGGAAAATAACAATTTTTCTGTTAATTTTAATTACGACATGGAAATGATCTCATGCAGATTTAACGAAGTGAATAATAGAAATAAGTTGCTGGTGCATAAAAATCTTACTTAACTCTGTATAAACTGTGTTGAAGGTGAAAAAAAAGGAATATATTTTGACATAATAAGTAATAGTGGTAGATAATATTGTGATACTGAAATCATGCTAAGTCACTACTCATTAGAATCAATAGTATAAACACCCATCCTATTATTCCAAGGGCAATAATGTAAGATACAGAGATAAAGTAATAAGAAAATTAAAAATTACCATACGAGGAAGTGTTCAAATATTCATCCACTAATCGCGAAAGGAATTCCTCGCGATTTGTTCCATTTTGTGGAGTACGTCTATTTAACTGCGCCTGAGTACTAAACATTGACTTGCAATAGATATAGAATTAGTTAAATTTCTAGTATCAGATTCCGACGACCAAATAACCACTAAGTTAGATAATGCACTCATTCATTACGATAAATTGTACGCGCAAATATGACGAGAAAATCAAACCGCCATCTTAATTTTTGAAAAAACAAAACAACTTTAGTGCTGTGACAGCACTGCTGTCCGTTATCATTGGCTCTCGATCTTTCCAAAGAGCATGATCTTTCTAAAAACCGGTAATTATTTAAAGTTGAAAGACTTTTAAAGCCGCGTCTCCTGCTCGTAGAACAATGGACCACAGAAAATAAATTGCAGAAATACCATGTTTTGTATTTTGTGGATAAACATTTTTGTATTGTTTTTACAAAACAGTACTTATATGTTCAAAAGTGAATGTTTTTGTACGTATTTTATATGTATTTGATTTATTTAAGATTATCAACGCTAGTTTCATTATTTAGTTATAATATTAGAGTATTAGTGGCAATGGTAGTTTCAATGATATAATCATAAGCCATAGGATGTTCACTTCTAAACATTAACTCAATGACAACAATCAATCATGAGAACAACTCAATTTTTTTTAACTAATCTCTGTTATAAAAATCATTATCTAGGCGCACCAAAGCTTTTCTATCATACTAATAAAAAAATTATAGTCTCTGCCTACCCTTATGGTATTCAGGTGTGATATTGTATTGTAAGTAATGTAAAAAAATATACCGTGAACTAAAGGAATAAAACATTTTATCGATATCGATGATATATGCAATGAATCACGCCCTTGTCACTAGACCGCCATTCCTGCTGCCGTATTATTATTACTTCAGTACAGGGGCGTGGTTATTGACGATTGCGAATCTATTGGAACAAACACTTGTATATTAGTCCTTCTTTACCTGAATTGACATCCATTAGTAGAAAAGGGATAGCATTATTGTTTGCTGATTCTATCAAATTTTATACTCGATAGGTTATAATAGACAATAGGGGCCCCCGAGTTATCACTGTCACTTGCTTGTCAGTGTCACTGTCAAGTGTCAAGTGTACAAGTGTGAAGTTTTTGGTGTAAAAAGTTAATTTAAAATACTAAATGTACTTTATCGTTATTATACTTAAATAAAATTACGTGAAAAATGAATGCCACACCCCATATTGCCGGTATTATTAGTTACAATTATTTTCCTGTATTAGTTAACAGTTTCGTGGTTTTGAGGTTATAACATCTGATACTTAATTTCAGGTTTAACCAACAAAAATATATTTTTAATTGAGTTCAAGGAGCCATATGGAGAAAAAGTATTAAGAGATGAAACTACGGCGAATGTCCGTGGCATTATATTCAGTCCGAAAGGCACTTACTTCGCTTACAGGACAGACAAAAAGTATGACGTTTGTACCATATGTACAATTTGATAATGTAGTGAACTTTCTATTGTGGTAACGTTGAAATTATATATAATTAACTGCATAGTTAATAATAAATGATTTATATATTAACTTACAAGGACAAAATCTCTTTTTAGGGAGTGCAGCAAGCAATTTATAAATAGTATATAAACTGTTACAAATACAGTAGATTAAACGAAATAAAACATAATTACACCTTTAACATTTATAATGCCAATAATAAGTCATGGTACTCATGAGTTTGTTATATTTATATATTGTTGTAATAAAACATTAGGTACATGTATATTTTTTGACAAAAGAAGCTAATCATTTTCAAATATGAAGAAAAGTGGAATTCATGTTTGAATTACAACCCTCAGATGACCATTAATAAAATATCTATAGAAAGCAGGAATATGTTGATAAATTGACCTACAATGTTTATGTAAGTTGGTATCTAGATTGGTGATTAGTTAAACTGTGGCAAAAAAAATACTACCTATATGGGTGTTTACTGTATAGGGTGACTTGCACCACTATTACTAATCTACAGTTAGTCCTTTAACACACTCAGGGTGACCATAATGAAAGAGGTGTTAAACTATTACTGAATACGTTTATTGGCTTAAACGGTTGTACAACGAGTGGGGCTCGGGCCCGCAATCCATGCTTATATCTAACATTACATTTATAATATCTTGTACAGTCAAGTGCAACCGCTACAATACTCCCCCCTTTAGAGGAGACATACGAAAAAAATTAAGGAAACAATTCTAACTTACATAGGCTATACCTATGTAAGGTTTAAAAATTTAAGATAAACCACTAAACATTTAAAAAGAAATCTGCATTACAATATTACAAAACACAATGTTATCGCACAACGTTCATAAAAAATAAGAAATAAAATGTATACTCGCTAGTTAACGAGTTGGTATTTTACACAACAGGTGTTGCCACAGGCTGCTGGTTAGCGTTATTAACATGATTCAATGATATCGCCGAACGCATCTCGTTCCTGGCCCAATTTTTGACACTTCTGTTACACTTTTTGTACATCACACAGGCACATATCATCAGCACAACTGCTAAAATGCTCGCTAAGACCAAACCACAAATCTCAAGTTTATGCTCCAGTGGACTGTTGTTAGCATTGTTAGCGCCGTTTTGGGCAATTACAATTTCCTCCTGCTTACTGTAGGCTTTGCCCATCTTTCGGTTTTCTAAATGGCGAGACAAAACTATACAATTATACAATCACAATATTATTACAGTGTACACGTTTGCCTAAAATATATCAATATAATGAACTTGTAAAAGGAAAAATAAGTGTATAGAAAAACATTTTTGCTGATTGTTGTAAACCTAACGCCTATCTAAAACTATTGTCGTAGCGTTAGCGATACTATATTATGCTACGTTACTTTTCATAGCTACTTTTCTATTCGATACATTTGTCCTGTAAGATGCGTCGCTTGACTTAGCTTAGTTAACAATGTACACAATCCTAAGGTAAAAACCTTACTGGACGTTTTACCGTACGTCCTGAGCGTGTAGTGTTGCTGTTGCTTGGTACGCTTTTGGGTTCGATTCCCAATTCATGAAAAGGTACGCTTGTGTCATTTTTTAAAATTTTCATACTGTTACGTGAACTTTTGTTGTTGTCCCAATCATTGTTGTCTAACACATATGCCGGTTTAAGACGATCTATTGATATGCTCGCTTTTCTTCCTGGCAACTGAATCACGAAAACCTTTGGCCCTCTTTGTAAAATGCGGTATGGACCATCATAAGGAGGCTTCAAAGGTCTGCGTACACTGTCATCTCTAACGAACACATAATCTACTTTAGACAAATCCGGGTGTACGAACACTGTGCGCGAGTCCCTATGTTCTGTCGCTTTAGGTCTCAACTTACTAATTGCTTCACGTAACTTTTCGACATAGTTAGAATGATCCACGATTTTAAAACTAGAGTCGACATAAAAATCTCCTGGGAGACGTAATGTTGTACCTAATGTCATTTGTGCTGCGCTCACACCTGTATCGGCTCGTGGAGCTGCGCGCAGGCCTAACAATACCATCGGCAACTCGTCTACCCAAGAAGATGAATCTAACCGCGCCATGAGAGCAGATTTAAGAGAACGATGCAGCCTCTCGACCATGCCATTAGCTTGTGCGTGGTACGGAGTGGTACGAATTTTTACTATTCCAAATTGCTTCATAAGTTCTCTAAATAAGGCACTTTCAAATTGCCTGCCCTGGTCGCTTGTCAGCTTAACAGGGCAGCCGAAACGTGCTATCCATCCCTCGACTATAACCCTAGCTATAGTTTCTGCGCTAATATCCTTAACTGGATATGCCTCCGGCCATCCAGTTTGTCTATCTATGATAGTGACTAAGTATCTATAGTCCTGTACCGTGATGCTGAGTGGACCTACGATATCTACGTGAATATGTGTAAATCGATCAGATATAGGAAAAGTCCCAAGCTCCGACTTATTATGCCTATTCACTTTCGCACGCTGACATCTTATACACTCTTTCGCCCAATTACCGACATCCTTATTCATGCTGACCCAAAAAAATCTTTCCCCCATTAATTTCTTAGAGGTACGAATTCCTGGATGGCTTAAATCATGCACAGAACTGAAAGCTTGACGTCTATATTTTTCCGGTATGTATGGCCTAATCTTATTTGTTGACGTTTCGCAAACCACGGGTAAGTCACTTCCCGCTAGCATTATATCTTTGAATACTAATTTACATTCTTTGTTATCGCAAGCTTGTTTACGTAATTGTATAAGTTGAATATCAGAACTTTGTGCCTGAGCTATTACCGAGAAATCTAGTATCGTGGGACCTGCAATTGTTGCTATGTGCACGCGCGACAACGCGTCTGCTACCACGTTTGATGCTCCGTCAATATGATGAATCTCGGTTGAATATTCACTGATATAAAGCAATTGCCTAATGCGTCGAGGTAGTTCATTGTCACTACTAATTTTCTTGAATGCGAATGTCAAAGGTTTGTGGTCCGTAAAAATAAGAAGATGACGACCTTCTATCATATTTTTAAAATACTTAACAGCCAAATATATCCCTAACAGTTCTCTATCATATGTACTGTATTTGGTCTGTGATGGTGACATTTTTTTGGAAAAATAAGCTAACGGTATCCATTTATTGTCAACAAATTGTTGTAAGACGGCACCCACGCTAGTGTCCGATGCATCAGTCATTAGCGCTAGCGCTGTATCGTGTTTCGGATACGCTAAAATAGCTGCGCTTTGTAAACTAGCTTTACACCGTGCGAAAGCCTCGATGGTTTTTTCCGTCCAAACTATCTTTGTTTTGTCACGTTTTTTGGAATGTTGCAAATACTGATTTAACTGATTTTGGTATTCTACAGCATGCGGTAAATGTAATCTATAAAAATTAATCATTCCCAAAAAACGTCTAAGTTGCTCTACGGTGTCTGGTTTGGGAAAATTAATAATGGCATCTACTTTCTCTTGCAATGGTCGGATACCCTGTGTGGACACTTCAAACCCTAAAAAATCGATTTTCGACTTACCAAAAACGCATTTATCTAAGTTAATCGTGATACCAAATTTGTTTAATCGACTAAGTACTTCCCGTAAATGTTGTTCATGTTCGTTTTCATCGCTAAAGATCAGTATATCATCTATATAGCAATATACAAAGTCTAACCCTACCAACACGGTATGATTCATAAACCGCTGGAATGTTTGAGCAGCGTTTCTCAAACCGAACGTCATGCGCGGAAACTCAAACAATCCGAACGGTGTTATGATAGCCGTTTTCTCTATGTCGGAAGGATTAACCGAAATAAAGTGATATGCTCTACACACATCTAATCGCGAAAAAATTTTCTTACCGGATAATAAATATGTGAAATCGTGCAACCTCGGTATGGGATATCGATCGGCCTTCGTAACAGCGTTAAGCGCTCTATAGTCACCACAAATCCTCATTTGACCATTTTTTTTTAATACGATGTCTAGAGGACTTGCCCAAGCACTTTTAGATGGTCTACAAATCCCCATTTCCTGCATACTTTGAAATTCCTCTCTTACCTTAGCGTAGCGATGAGGCGGGAGGGGCCTCGCACGAGCGTGAACTGGCGGGCCGCTTGTTTCTATAAAATGGCACACAGCATGTTTAGGCGGCTCCTTAAAAGAAACAGGTTTAGTTATATCTGGAAAATCGGATAAAATACTGTAATATGGACAGTTGACATCCACGGTCTTAATTGCCGATTCTGGGCTATTAAGCACACAATAAGCAGGCACATTTAACTTTGTAATTTCATCCACAAGTCTATGAGCACTTATATCTACTAAAAGCTTAAAGTTCGCTAGAAAGTCTGCACCTAATATGGGTTGACGCACGTCTGCTATCACGAAAGTCCATCGCAATGCACGACGTATCCCCAAATCTAACACTAAACTTTTAGAACCATATGTTTTTATTTTAGTTCCGTTTGCTGCATATAAAGAATAGTCTTTACACTCGGATTCACGATAATGTTTTAGCACTTTTTGTACCGGAAGTACCGATATGTTAGCTCCGGTATCTACGAGGAAACGCAATCCACTGTTGCGATCGATGACACGAAGACGGTGACAAGGGCTGACTTTCGGTGGAAAAACGCATATTTCTGGCTCCGTCGTACTGTGTCCTAGTCACTTGTCTTGGCGTTCTTTCCAGGCGCAGGGCTCTGTACATTTTCTCGCCCGAGCTCGGAAGCGGTGATGAAAGAAACACAACCAATCCGGGCTTTCCGGATTTCTCCGCGGTGCTGATGGATCGCGGGGTGGCTTCCGAGACATGGAACAGGAACGATCTCGGCGCCGATGTGATGGCCGAAATGTTGCCCTTGACCTCTCTAAACTTTGAACCTTAAGACTGAGCTTGGCTATTTCCGCCATTATCATGTCTGTGTCTTTGGTACTACTGTTATTCTGGCATACCTCATTAACATGCCCAGTATGTGTTGTCTCGAACACCTTGTCCGCTACGGCCGAAAGGTTATCCAGCTCCTTAATGTCCGAAATGGCTAAGACAGCGCGTACTGGCGAAGGCAAATGATTTTGCCAAAGAATCCTTAATGTGTCGTCCGGAATCTTATGTTTCGCGAGCTCCCTCATACGACGTAAAAGCTGGGACGGCTTTTGATCACCCAAATCCATTTCGCTAATAAGCTTCTGTAGTTGGCGATTTTCAGATTCCTCATAAATTGCTAGGAGTCGTAATTTGAGAGACTCGAATTTTTTTACCTCAGGAGGACTCATCAACAGGTCTGTTACTTGATGAATCGCGTCTTTAGAGAGTTTGGACACAACGATATCGTATCTCGCCTCATCTGATAGCTTCTGTGGTGCCAGCATCGCCTCTGGAACCAGCTTTCGGCGGCTGTGTTTCCTGACCGTTACGAGTTAGGGACCTTCAAGAAAAGAGCCTATATCTACCTCAAAGGCCGGCAACGCATCCATGATTCCCCTGGTATTGTGGATGTTTATGGGCGGCGGTGATCACTTAACATCAGGTGACCCACTTGCTCGTTTGCCCCCTCTTCTATAAAAAAAAAATAAAAAAAAAAATTATCAACATATTCACACCAGCCATGGATATAATCTATGGATCTGATCTGTGGTTCATGAATTAAAACTTTGAGTTATGTCTCCTTTTATTTTCATTTTTAGAGCTGAGGTCATAAAATGTGCAGACTGGTCAGTAGCATGTGCTGTAGATGGCAACATAAAGGAAATGGCTTTCTCTCCTTTGGACAATTACTTCATGGTTTGGGAGATGTATGCCATTACCAAAGACAACCCAGAGGTAATTATAGATACCAATGGATATGTTTTGAAATCCGATGATATCTAAGTTCTAATAAAGTCAGTATAAAACAAAACGTTACTATTATGTATAATCAAAAAATTTACTTAAATTTTTATTGTGCTTTTTTAAGGGCAAACCAAACCTGCGAATATGTAAGTCAGTTGATGGTCAACTTGTTGGCTCATTTGTGCAGAAAAATCAACTTTTGTGGTGAGTTCTTTTATATTTATTTTATAAAGTAGCAACATAACAAAATCAACAAACAAGTATGGGGATAATTAATGTATTATAAGCATCGATATATTATTTACCTAGATGCACAGTTGACACTCGAAAAATGGGACAGCAAAGAAGTGCTTAAGCACACCTCTTCCCTACAGTTGGACGCTGATAGAATTCTAAATTTGAAAATTCGAATTTAAGAACGCTTGATCATTTCGTTTAAAAATCTACTTTATAACATGTGCATATTGTTATATTTGTGTTTGATTTAATTAGAACTTCTGATCTTTTTCTTTGTTTTATTCCTGAGACCACTTTTTAGGATGATATTTGCAAAGAACTGTGCATCTAGGGTATATTATATTGATGATTATAAGTTAAAACGTGGACATGTTAATTGTCAAATAAGGAACATGATTAAGTAATAGACTTCAGTAATTTTGTGTATTTTGGAAATATGAATGATCCTAATTTTTCAACCAATTTTGATGCAGTTTTTACAGTTTTTTTTTATTTATTTGCCATTTCTAATAATAATATGTATAAAATCGAACATAGTCGAATACCTAATTGTCTCTGCCTACCCACATGGGATGCAAGCGTGAGTGTGGATGTATGTATGTATGAATGCATGTCTGTATGAATTAATACAGACATTTAACAACTTAAGTACTTATTTTGAAGATAAACTGTATACAATAATATAAATAATGTCTCACAATCAAACTGCGGAAGCAATTTTGTGGGGCAAGATATTAGCTTTTAAGTAATAGATTTAACTTATTTAATTTAAATATAAAAAAACAAATTTAAACGACCATTATGAATATGCAATTAATAAATTTTCTTGCATCCAATTCATTTGTATCTCCTAATAAGAAATTATTGTTATATAATTTTTTATAACAAAAATAAATAAATATATTTTTTAATCATAGGGAACCAAAATGGTCATCAGACGAAAAGTTATTTGCCATACAAGTGAACAACAGGGTGTTGATATACGAAGATGGAAACTTGGATAATTATGTACAAACCATCAATGTGGATAAGTTAAAGTCATTTAGTCTGGCACCGAGCGCTGCGCCTAATTACTACTTCTCTGTGTTCACATTGGGTATGTATAGAAATACTTTATAGATATTGTAAATATTATGGAACTAAGATATGACACGGGCAGTGTGGATGGATCTGAAAAATCAGAAAGAACCACAATGCCCAAAACTGGTCTGTGCTGTAGTCGAAACCTGATAGTGGAATGCCTCTAGTGGGGTTGCAGACTAGATAGACTGCTCCAAGGTGAATGTGGGTGTGCCGCCGAGTATTAGGATTAAAGGTGAAACGGTTGAAGAGGAGATCTGATCATCCATCTGCTGCTGCATCCCTACCATAAATAATATAATACTAGTTATATAAATATATCATATGGACATTGAAAATTAAAATTGGCATTGAACTAAATGTACCACTTTTTAGTGCCACCTTTTAGGCGCCATCTCTATACGCGAGCCACTGTTCCGCCAAATTCAATAGTGGCAATATGAAGAAATCTCAACAATATTTATTTCAATCCATCGCGGGGGACTTGCTCGGGAGTTGGCGCCTTATGTGACAACTATTGATGTACTGTTATACATGTCTGTAACAAAGGATATATATTTTTTAACAATATGCCACATAATAATATTATGTAGTCACATAGTAATTTAGGAACAAATGCACACTATTGAAGATATTTAAATAGTCATGGGGGGCTCAGCCTCCGGTGGCCCATACGCTT
This sequence comes from Clanis bilineata, assembly GCA_036417725.1. Taxonomy (NCBI): domain Eukaryota; kingdom Metazoa; phylum Arthropoda; class Insecta; order Lepidoptera; family Sphingidae; genus Clanis; species Clanis bilineata. Next base: position 12,588,442 of record CM071151.1, on the reverse strand, counting down.
ATGAAACATATTTATGTGACGCCTCCGACGGGTTAAGATAGGTTTTTATAATCATCATCATCATCAGCCATAAGACGTCCACTGCTGGATATAGCCTTCACAAAGATTTCCAGATCGACCTGTTGGACGCGACCTACATCCAGCGTCTTCCTGCGACCTTTATCAGGTCGTCGGTCCACCTTGTAAGTTTTAAAATCGTAATGATGAATTTTTTTTCAGGCAAGCAAGGCCAGCCGTCTTTCTGGCGTGTGTTCAAGTACCCACAGTTCGATGTGAGTCAAGCTCTTGTGAGCCGCTCGTCGTTCCAAGCAGATAAAGCGACTTTCCAATGGAACAGAAGGGGCACTAACTTATTCGCTTTGACACAGACTGAGGTAAGTGAAAGGTTTATTTATAACATATCATCAGTAGGTAAGTATCGGTAGGCGCAGTAACGAACAAGAACACCCACATTTCGACGAGCTTAGTTCCGTCCAAGAAATAATACGGGCTAAGCCTGTCGCCATATTTGACACAAATTCTAGACTCCGGGCTTATATTAAAAAAACCCAATATAACTTTGCCCGAGGTAGTTTTATTTATGTCAATCCCCATATAGGATATTCAGTCCCGAGCATATTGTGTTAGAAAAATATCCCCCTGACCTGGGAGTCGAACCTAGGGCCTTCCGATTCACAGCCTGTATATGGGCTGCCACTAGCGACTAGACCAAGGAGGCGACCAAGAATTGAAAGATAAATTTTTAATGATATTAAATATTTTGAATCACAAATCTATGACAATATTAAGGTCTATGATTTATCTATACAATATTACTGCTATGTATCAGAGTTTTAGTGTTTATTTTGTTGCAGGTCGATAAAACAGGTGGTTCTTACTACGGCAGACAATCGCTTTCTTATGGCGACATAAAAGGAAATTCGGGGATCGTGTCATTTAGTAAGATTTATATACTAATGCATATAATTATGTGGACTTAAATATAAAATTTAATAGTATAACGGCAACTGCGAAATTTTGCCGAGAAGTCGATTTACGATGCCGGCAAAATTGTCGATTTGCGAGACATTTATCAATTCCTAACTTCTACATCATTGCTCAATGTAAATAAATGCTTGCCACTGTCGATCCTAACTTTCAAGAGACGTATCAAAGGGTGTCTAACCGGTAGTCTTTAGGGCTTTTATTTATTTATATTTATTTATTGAATAGAACAAATAGTTTTTTTTATTGAACCTTAAACAACAATAAAACATATTGGGCCTTACTTATAAAAACATTTATGCTTATCTTATCTGTAATTAAAGTGTGGATTTTTTTCTTGCGTCACATTGTTTGAAAATGAAAGGTAAATGTTAGAGATGAAACGGATATCCGGTAACTATCCGTTATCCGGCCTATCCGGCACTGTTTTCACTATCCGGCCGGATACCGGATAGTAATTCAGTATTCGGCCGGATACCGGATAGTACCTAAAATTGCAAAAAAATCTCATTATTTTACACAAGGCAAATCATACCACAAGGTTATGGACACCGTTCATTTTTATAATCGCACGTCAAAAATGATCGTTTTATTAATCAAAATTAACAAGTAGCAAATTATGGTGAAAGAATACAAAATTTTCAGCATTTGTTGGTAAGAGGCGCTTGGCTGCCTTCGTACACCAGACCATCTTCTGAAAACGCTTTCGCTGTAAAAGCTACTATCAGGTGCTGAAAGATAAATTCTAGCAAACTTTGACAACTGCGGGTACTGATTCAAATTAAATGACCACCAAATTTATAGGTCTTCATTGCGATCGATTCAAGACGTCTTCAAGAAAAGTCAATCTCGTTAGCAATTGGACTTTGTTTTTCTTGGTCAAGACAATTACCACTATTACCCTTTGCAGTGGCAAAGGATAATAGTAGTGATTTGAGACTGTGTCAATAAAGTGTCATTGACACATTCCCAAAAATTACATGATGTTCACGTGTAAAGTTGGATCCAGTTTCATCTTCTTTTATTCGTTTAGCAGGCGTTGAAGACGGTGATGGTATGTTACTGTCAGAAGAAGATCTTTCATGATTTTCTGTCGGGCCTTTTCAGTTTCAAGAACTCCTAAATAGTCTGAGTTGAGCCTTGGGTCTAAAAAAGTAGCGATTAGGTAGTTTGGATTATCTCCTAAAGATTTAAAAAGACTTTCCAATTCAGCTTTTAACAAAGCTCTCGTACGAGCTAAGTCCGGTGTTCTTTGTGCAGTCTCGTTTTTGTCTAAATACTTTTTAATGCAGAAACATGCGGAATCACCTCGGGTATACAGGTTCAGTTCAGGCCGAATATCCGGTAGCCGGATATACGGCGCTCCGGCTTTGTAACTTGCCGAATATCCAGTATCCGGTATCCGGTCAAATCACTATCCGTTTCATCTCTAGTAAATGTACAAGCTACTCTTAAAGATAAGAATCGCGTAAATATAATTTTTAAGTTATGACATTTTTGTAGGCAAAGAAGGTCCGATCCACGCTGTATCGTGGAACCCAGCCAACTGGAGCGAGTGGGTGGCGGTGTATGGACATGCTCCTGCGAAGGCCACGCTCTTCAACGTCAAGTGCGAGCCGCTCTTCGAGTTCGGCACTGGCGCCTGGAACTCTATATACTTCGCGCCTGAGGGAAATTATATCCTTTTCAAAAAAAGTATATTTTAGTATGGGCATTAGATTCATCATTCCTTTTAAAAGTGACGCGTGGTAGATAATGAAGTATTACGACTGAACTTAATCTTAATACACCGCGGCCGCGGATTTTTGGGGGTTTTTATTCAAGCCTCGACAAGTAACTATCTGAAGCCCCACATCAACCTCAAGTGACCACCAAGTCATTTCGCAAGTCCCTCAATGTGTTCAAGCGATTTCAGATTCACAATTCATGAGTATTTTTATTCATTATCTGCCTGTCCTTATACCATATTTGGTGTCGGCGCAACATGTCTTTTCCTTTACTCCTTTCTATCAACTATGAACTCCCTCCAATTTTGGAGCATATTAATCCTTATTTCCTAAATAATATTAAAATATTATTTGTAGATTTTACTAAATATATTTGACAGACCAATACTCAGTTCGATCTAACATTACAAAATAATATTTTCTTCTCTGTACGATTCAAAAGTACCAGTATTAAGACAGTTACGTCTACAGCATGAATGGGCCGGCTCTATCGGTTTGATACCACTGTCTCACAGAAAACTGACGTAAAGTGGCAGCTCGCTGTCGCGTTTCGTTCGGTAAGTGAGATTTCAGGTGACCCAGTTTCCCCCGTCCTTTTCCCAATCCCTATTTTCTTTCATCCCTTTAGGCACCCATGATGATGATGATGTGTTTGTTTTTGGTGTCTATGAGCAGTGACGTGCATAGGCATTTGGATCATGGTAGACAAAAAAATTACAAAGTTATTTTCTTCAACTAGTACACCACTACTATCATCGTCATCCTCGTGTCGACTTAAAATATAAGCTGAGCGATGCTATTTTGATTTTTTTTTATTATTTACATATTTGGGAAAAAAGCAAATCCTCAGGGAAGACATTGTCTCTTTGTATATATTATGCACTAAACGCCACTGTCTGTAAGCGGTGGAGATCACTTACCATCAGGTGACCCATCTACTCGTTTGTCAGTCTCTGCTAAAAAAAACATGTGTGCAATTCACATGTAAAAGTGAAACCATCAAAAATGTTGGCTTCAAGATAATGAGACGAATGTAAAATTTCGGGAAGAGGATAATTGTAGGTTTGATAATTATTTAACATTTTATTCGTATATTTCATTCATACGTAGTACATAGATTTTTATTATAAAAATGATGAAAAGACTACAAACGTATAATACAAAACACCACGGTTGTATGATGCCTTTTCCCAAGCTTTGTACTACGCATGCGCGCACTTTTTACTGTCGCTTTTTCGTTTCATCGACTTTCAAATCACAACGATGCTAAAGAAGTTTTCACTTGGTTCTGACGGTGCGGGTGGTCGCTTGTTTTAATAATTTCATATTTTAGTCTAAAGTTGTGTTTGTGATTTAAATATGATGTGTATCTAAGCAATAAACATCAACGAAGATAGACAGTATGTGGAAGCTTTGAAACAAGTGATTTTGGATGCTTTTTGTCGGGTGGATGGGTCGACCATGTTCGATTCCTCCGCTGCGAGAAAATCGTCTAAAAACATCAAACTGGAAGGAATTGACGTCAAAACTCCAGCAGGGCCTTGAAATCGAACACATCCGACTTCATTGCACTTGCGAGAACTTAGATGTAGGAAAACAATTTCCCTAACTTGACATTGGCATAATGTATTTCAAGTGCCATAAAAAAAAAAAACAAATGTCCTTAACGCGTGCGCACATGTGTTGCTGGGCGGGTTCGGCAACATCGCGAGCGGCGCCGTGTCCGTGTGGGAGGTGTCGAGTCGTCGCGCGGCCGGCGCATGCGCGGCGCCCGACACCACCTGCCTGCAGTGGGACCCGCGCGGGGAGACCTTCCTCACCGCCACCACCTACCCGAGGCTCACCGTCGGCAACGGGTGAGCACTATAGTCCGATTGCTAATTAGACGGAGTAAACTGACAGATCGAAATGTCACTTTCCAAAATAATGTTGCTTACTTTCAAGACATAGTGAATGATCTAGTTCAATTTATTCAAAGATACAATAACTCAGCACTAGTTTGCAAAATTAGAATTTAATTGCATATTTTTAGAGATTTCAGCTTAACCCTTCGACTAAATGTCTGTGTAAATAATTTTTCATAAATAATCACAACAGATACGCAAAATTATAACAATTAAAATTACAAATACTACTATTATTATTTCAGTAAATTACTTTCAGCACATTCATAGCTTTTGTAAGTTTTATTTATAATGAACCATGACTATAATTCCAATAGACAAGCAATAACTTAGTTTGCAGTAATTTACTATAATTAAAATTCAGTAGACATGCAGTACTAATCAAACATTAGGCAGTAATTACGACTTTGAGTTAGACTTTAGAAAATTAAAGAATGAAATAACATAACATAACATAAGCTCACGCCTGTATCCCCGAAGGGGTAGGCAGAGGCGCACTAGGCAACTAGTACACCCACATTTCGCCGAGCTTAGATCCGTCCCAGATGTGATACGGGGCGAGCCTATCGTCATATCGGGCACAAAGTCCAGACTCCGGGCTGATATGGAAAAACCCAATATCACTGCCCGACCCGGGGATCGAACCCGAGACCTCAGGACGGTAGTCGTAACGAAATACAACCACGTAACCGAGGCAGTCGTGACATCTCATGGCGCGTACACACCAACCGAACGAAAGAATGTTCGCTAAGGGGTCGGTGTGGATGCAACATCTAATGACTGGCACACATCGGCCGAACGAAGGCGAAAGAATCTATGCCTGTTTCATTCAGACAAGAGCGAAAGTTTGTGTGTGTGAACGCAACAGGTATAGATTCTTTCACCTTCGTTCGGCCGGTGTATACGCGCCATAAGCCGAACGAACGAAAGAAGTCGTTCTGTCCCGTTCGGTCGTGCGCAGGATAACTGTTGTGTGAACGCAACGACGAAGATTCGCGAATATTCGGAATCGTTCGATCCCCATCGCCGATAGCCCTTCGCGAACATTCTTTCGCCTTCGTTCGGTTGGTATGTACTCGGCATAAATCATAACGGTAGCAACATCCGAATGCCTCCTCTAATTTATGTTTTTCAGACAAATTGTATATAAGCCGCGTGTCCGTCATTAAATCATTACACAATCATGGCATTTCCACATTTTTTGTCTATGGTCCATTGTTCTATGAGCAGGAGACAGTGAAAATAATTGTTTTGCGTATGTGTTTTTGTGTTTTATTTCGACAAAAGCTGGTGCGGAGACGCGGCTATATGTAGTCGTTAAAATACATGTCAAAAACTCAATGTCAAGTTACTGCTTGTATTTCATATTTTTACACACTTTATATTATTTCCACTGAAACATCTTTGCATTCGTGTCAAAGTACATACACCACTTACCGCCGAATTCTCATACACTTAGGTCGCCTTATGCCGTTTAAGGCCATATCTGTCAAAATTGTACAGCGAAAATCAATGTAAGAAGCCGTTAAAGTTGAGTAGCGTTTGACCATTCGGGCGTTAAAGTTTATTTAATTTCCAGATACAAAATCTGGCACTACACAGGCGCGTTGATGCACAAAATAACGTGTCAGGAGAAAGAGAACCTTCTAGCTATAATGTGGCAACCGGGCTCGTACCCGAAGAGCGATCTAGCGAAGTCCGCGCCGAAGCCGATTGAAGATTCCACGCCAAAACCGGTCGGGGCCTATCGACCACCCGGCGCTAGGAATAAGCCGTCAACTTTCAGCTTACATGAACATGAAAAGCCACATAAGCCCGGTGAATCGCCTAATGGTGAGTATTCCAGTGAAGTCGTTTTTAGACATGTTTTTTTTTTCTATAGAGGTCGTAGTAAATAATATTTCTACTTTTAGTACTTGGTCTTTTATTTTGCAAAATAACTCTCATACAAAAATAGCGCAGCGAAAAAGATTTTATTTTATTTGGTTTGGTGACTGAGATTTCCAGTGGCCCAATTACCCATTCCTTTCCCAATCCCCATTCCCCACGTTTTAGATTGGCATGATTCTTTTTGTATCTTGGGTGTCTATGGGTGGTGGAGATCACTTACCTCAGATGACCCACCAGGTGGTTTGCCAGCCTTTGTTATAAAAAAAATTGGGGACCTAAAAACAAACGGTACCTTACTAATATTAAACTCGCCATCAAACTTATGGATGACTATTTTACTGTCCGGCATCAAAAATTCAACAAAATTTTGTTTACTACAGCGGCTCCATCGAAACAAGCCATCAAACAGAAAGAGAAACGCGAAGCTCGTAAGGCGCGAAAGGCCGAAGAGAAAGCGAAAGGCGATGCCTCCCCTGAACCACAACTAAATACTACGCCTAAACCACAATTTGTATCAACTGGGGACCCTGACAAAGACAAGAAAATTAAAAATCTTAACAAGGTAACTATCGCTAAACTGTGACTAAATAAGGAGAAATGAAAAAGCTTAAGTGATTTATAAAATCACAGGGATAATATCTTAAAATCGTTTAAAATTTAACATGGTTTAGACAATGCAAGTGCAACTTATCAGTAATACTAGTATAATAATAGTAATTGTTTGTCAGTTCATCATATAAATCTAAGTATTTAAAAAAACATTTATTTTTAGGCTGTATTTACTATTAATAATGTTGTAATTATTTACAAGGTTATTCTGAGGGGTTTGCGACATGATTTGATAATTGGTTATGGTGGCTATTAGTATAGCGAGTGGCACCAACACAACGACATTAAATCATCCCAGATTTATACCTTACAATATTGGTAGAACTAAAAATCAGTCGAATAGGTGAAATAATTTAGGCACTGGATTGATTTTTAGTTTTCTAAATTTTTGCACATGATTTAAAATCGGGACGACCTAAAACAGCTGACTGACACTGTAAACCTGGAGTCCCCGTGTCTGCAACTGTCGTCAGCATCTCCTGTCGCAAACCCCTCGATTTTTTTTTTCATCTTGCTCAGATTAAAATAACAAATCTAATTATTTCAGAAACTAAGCGACATCGAGAAATTGAAACAACAGAAAGCGGCGGGTAAACAACTCGAACTCAACCAACAGGCCAAGATCGAGAACGAACAGGCGCTTCTGAAGGAATTAGATCAACTGAGGTTATGATGCTTCCACCACAGTTGAACAACATTGACAGTGACCCACACTCCTATAAAGGTTCTACTGTACAATAATTATACACATTTCAATAATAAACGATCATTGCTGAAGTGTATAACTTTATAACTTTAATTGTAGTACTGTATGTATATTGTTATGGTATAGCGCGCGACAAGAATCGTAATCGTAAGTAAAGAAATATTATTATTGTACCATTGTAATAATGAGTGCTCGAAGATTTTGACGGGAAGTCTGACAGGGTGGGCGTAGCTTGTTAAAATTATTTCATATTATTCTCTAGAGCTGTGTTTGTTGGTTTTAAGTGTTGTGGTTTAATGCATCAAACTTCGTGAAGATGGACCGTATAATGTGGAAACTTTTTAACCGGTGATCTTCGATGAGTTTTGCTTGGTGCGTTGGCTGGCTTTGTTCAGTCGATTCGCCGAGTAAAGGTCATCTGAGGGGCACCGCACTGGAAGGAATTACCGCCATAAGTCCAGCAGGGCCTTGAGATCATCCACATCTAGGTCTCATTGTCATTGTGAAGACGTATTTGCTCTATTTACTTTGACATTGGCTAAATCATCGCATATAATAGTAGGGGAGCCCAAGAGGGGATTTCGGGATTTACTAAAGCGCGACAGATTAATATACAGGGGGATACCTTGTACCCGGTTAAGTACCTCCACAAAACATGAGGCCCATATATAAGGCCGCCCGTGAAGGATACAGGATCAGATTAGTAAAAAAAAATTGACCATCAGAAATTCTCGAGCGCGTCAGATTAAGGTAGGGTGAGTTAATTACATCCTAAAAAGTGTATATTCCACTAATCTGACAATTTGAGAGTGACGTAAAAAAAGGGGAGGGCAACAAAGTTGTAAAAAAAAAACGTCATCTCGACATTCTCGAGCGTAGCTAAATTTTTTTTTATTTTGAAGGAAATAATTCAAGAATAATGAAAAATATATAATCTGACGATTTCCGCAAGCCGAAATAATAAAAATTCGTCGATAAAGTTAAATGCGTGCAGTTGCGTGATGCCTACATTTCTTCCTCCGCGCTTCTATTCCTCTCTCACTCTTTCTCTATCTATTACTCTCTCACTCCGTCCCCACTCTGGTTTCTGCTTCCTGAGCTTTTCAATTGAGTTCAATGATTTAAAAAAAAAAAAATTATTTTGAAAGTGGTTTTTTTGGAATAACTTTTAACCGGCTTTATCGATCAACTTCAAAAACTAATCCGCCTTTGAGCTTGAAAAACCACGTCGGTCGCCACCTAGCTGGTCAAAAGCAGTTGATTCGTTCGAGAGATATCGTGAACGAAAGAAACCCGAAAAAGGGTTTTTTCGGGATTACTCCGAAATTTGTGGTTCGATCAATTAAAATTGCAAAATTACATATGAGGATGATAAAACTGCGTCGAATGCCGCCAACCGCGTGAAAATCGGTTGATCCATTCAAAAGTTATTGCGGTTTGAAAATTCCAAAAATAGTGTTCTATGAAATTTCTATTTCTTTGAACTCAGCGAGCTCAAAATATCACATAAATTATATTTTGAGCTCAAAAATGTCATAAGTACAATTTTAAGAGCCCAAGAATGGAATTAGCGGGAAGTTGCAGGGATGGCCTTTAAGGTGAACCGTTTTTCTAATTTTTTTTTGTCAGATCAGGCCAATCCCTCTAGATAATCGTCAGATTATGAGACAGTACGTTTAGAACATAAAGATGAACCATATATATCTTAATCTGACGCGCTTGAGTATTTCAAAATGGCGAATTTTTTTTGCACATTATGAAAATGGCCGCGAGTTTGCGTCCCATCGAAATCGTCAGATTAGTGAATGAGAGCTTTTTTTTGGTGCACTTAACACTCCGTTAGAAAATCTGACGCGCTCGATAAATTTTTTTTTTTTTTCATTTTCAACCCTTAAATACAACCACTCGCATCATGCAAACGATCAGATTAACATACGTACATTATTAAAAATACGTAGGGCATTGATGTTATCAATATCTGACGCGCTCGAGGATGTCCATGCAACAGTTTTTTTTTACATATTTAAAATTCTATAGCAGCTTCCCCCACCGATGTAAAGGTATATATCATATAACATTTTTTTCTTCATATCATCTAAGCTTTGCATCCCAATAGGTCTCTACGACGCTCGAGTAAATCCCCATTTAGCATCGTGGGCTCCCCTACTATAAACAATCTCAACCGTATCATAAAAGCAACGTATCATTATTAGCACTGGTAATACTATAAGTAAATGTAAACATATTTATAGATAATTCAAGTCAATCTTGCACATCATAATGTATTTTCAGTAATTATTTCCATACTGCTGCTGCAGTCTGACTGCCTCGGTGGCGTAGTTGTATTGCGTGTGCAGTGGGACTACCGTCCTGAGGTCTCGGGTTCGATCCCCAGGTCTGACAGTGATATTGAATTTTTTATTCAGTGTCAGCCCGGAGTCTGGAATTTGTACCCGATGATACACCTCTGACTTTTCTGTGTTAAGTTGTTTTCATTGTGAAATATCGCTTGCTATAACGGTGAAGTAAAACACCGTGAGGAAACCTGCATACCCAAGAATTTCTCCACAAGAAATTCAAAGGTATGTGAAGTCTACAAACTCGCATTAGGCCAGCGTGGTAGACTACGGCCTAACCCCTCCCATTAGTAGAGAGTCCCGTGACTAGCATTGGGACAGTAATATTGAAGGTCTAATATTGTTATTTTATATGGCGATAGGCTCGCCCACTATCACATCTACGACGGAAATTACCTCGACGAAATGTGGGTGTCCTAGTTCTCTAGTTCGCCTCTGCGTACCTTTTTGTGGATATCGGCGTGAGTCTATGATTCTATACACAATAACTCCGTGTACATAGGGCTTTACTTATAAAAACAGTTTAGCTGAGCAAAAGGCTAAGAATAGTCTATAACTTTTTCCCTTGTCTCACATTGTTTGAAAATAAAAGGGACAGATTATTCTTTACCATTTGCTAAGTTAAACTGTTTTTATAAGTAACGCCCTATATTTAAAAATAAATCCAGATTTATGTAAGTGCTATGAGTCCCCTTACATTAGTGCATATTAATTTTGTTATGTTATCCCTTAAACCTATTGATAAACTGGAATTGCAGGTCTTTTTTATTTATAGTAGGATTAGCAAACGAGCAGGCGGGTCACATGATGTTAAGTAGCCTAATTAAATGTTTATAATAATAATAATGTATTTTCATGATATACATATATCAGTCAAACTATAAAAATATAAGACTAAAGCTAGCCGCTAAGCAATGAGACGAAACTGTTTCAAGAAATCTTTTTAAATGTATAAGATATTTAATTATCAATTGGTAAGCTGTAAAAAGCATATTTTTATATAATTAACCAATTTAGATAATATAATTGTATGTATAATGCCGGGTCTACTGCACTAAAACATGACACCAAACATGTATTTTTATCTATGGTCCATTGTTCTACGAACAGGTGACAGCTAAAATCGTTGTTTTGCGTTTTTAGTGTTTTGTTTAGAAAAAACATGTGCAGAAGACGCGGCTTAAGTTTTTTCAAACGGAGTTTGTGTTTCTGTTGCATTTCTTGTGTTTCTAGTAGGCATGTGCCTTCATTTGTTGTGTTGAAATAAAAATTGCAATAAATAAAGTGGATATTTTTTTAAATAACATGTTTCATTTGATGTCCTTAATTAATATATCTCGCTTTGTAAGGAAAACAAAACAAGACTGAATCGTGTTTATTTTATAAACTTAGGTCTAATTTTTCATTTGTTGGAAAATATCTTTAATAGGATTGCTAATTAAACGGAGTAAACTGACATTTCGAATGTTGCCACTTTTTCATGAAATTTAAATAGTGTTGCGGTAAAAAGATCAAGGTTATAAAAACATTTCAATTCAGTGAACCATTTCATTCTTTCATTTTCTAAAGTCCATCTCAAAATCGTAATTTCTGCCCAAAGTGTGATTAGTACTGCATGTCTACTGAATTATAGTCATAGTAAATTACTGCATGCTAAGTTATGGTATGTCTACTGGAATTATAATCATGGTTCATTATAAACAAAACTTACAAAAGCTATGAATTTGCCGAACGTCATTTATCTCGAATAATAAAAGTAATATTTGTAATTTTCATTGTTATAATTTCGCGTATCTGTTGTGATTAATTATGCAAAATTATTTACACAGACATATAGTCGAAGGGTTGAGCTAAAATTTAAAAAAATACGCAATAAAATTCTGATTTTGCAAGCTAATGCTGAGTTATTGTTTATTTGAATGATAAAAATTGAACTAGATCAATCACTATGTTTTGAAAGTGAGCAACATTATTTTGGAAAGTGACATTTCGATCTGTCAATTTACTCCGTTTAATTAGCAATCGGACTATAAGGAATTCTGACGTTTTAGCACTTATTGTAATACATAAATTATGCCAAAGCTTCAAAATTATCCTCCAGAAAAAGTTGCCTATCTATTGAAAAGTCAGCCCTTCCTGAAAAGATTTGAAGGATACTTTGTCAATTTTGGCTCTGAATAACCTTTGAGAAACTGGGCTTCAGTGTCACAACGTGTATTATATCACACAACACCCCTTAAAAGACAGACCCATCTCCCGAAACAAAAGAATGCAGATATATATACAAGTCACCACAAACGTGCGGATATTGAATCTACAAGCACTCTTTTCACACACAACAGACTACCTAGTTAGTAGTAGTTACATAGGTAGGTACTTGCCAACTACGTCGCACCACGAAAATGGTCTTGTTTATAATTAATTTTAAGTGTTGTTTTCCCCGGATCCATATTATTTAATAAAAATAATATAAACCCTGCACAGTAATACTACCTATCTCTTGTGGTAATACCAAGGTACACTATACCTACCATCCCACTGCTGGGCACGGACTCCTACACTTATACCTTAAATAATAATAATAATAATCTTTTATTCAACCAAAATGTTTTTTTAAACCTATTCAAAAAATATCAAAAAATCTGCACTAGGTCGAGCCAGGTATCGCAGGACTTTTCGTTTTGTATTAACATACATAATTACAAATGACGGTTTATATTTTTAACCAATCTACCTATTTATCTATTTTATCTAATCAATATATATCGTCTATGTTATTTATTCAGTTATGTTGCACAAATCAACATTCTTATTATCTGCAGAACCCTTTAACAATGAGCATTGATAGGGGCAGTAATAGGTACGCGGTACGCTGTGGCGTCGTTATTTATTATTATTAGTAACTACTCATTTTGCCTTAGTACAAACTATCGATATTATTATAATGTATGAATCAGGCCGGCATAAATCATTATCATTCCCATACGTAAACATTGTCTACCTCCGTCCTTCCGCTCAACTTGACACCACCGCGTCTTACAAGTGCCCTCTTTCCAGGAACATTTTATTTACACCCGATAAGATATCAATAATTGATATGCGACGGTAGCTATGATTGTTAGTCGGGTAGCCGGTGCGCTTGCTCTGTTGACTCCAGATTTTATTTACGGCCGAATGGTAGTAATCGAGTAAATTCTGTACGCAGTTGTTGTTCGCCAGGGACCCACGTATCAATATGGACAAAAAGTGTGAGAACGATCCTTTAATTAGTGATTATAATACGAGTGAGTTAGGCGGTGCGGACGTCAGAGGGTCGACAGATACTATAGAGTTTGATGGTAAAATGGTGAAGAGTTCAACACAGGCGGGAGATTTGGCTGAGACGTGGGGTGGGCGACGGTCCCTGCCCGACTCAGGCCGCTTGCGAAGAGTGCACTCGTGGTCTGGTGGACCGCATGATGATATGAGTTCAGACATCAGAATATTGAGGGAACGGTATGTATAACTTGTTAAAGTTCTTAAAATACCCAGGTATTTCATAATCAGAAGTCTTAAGTTTGGGTTAGTCAATGAATGGATTTATAGGTGTAAATGTGGCACGTGTCAGCGTTTGTAACGGTTATCTATCTCTTGTAATTGTACAGATAGTGTATAATTATTATTATCTCCTTCGATCTATAGCACATATTATCTTGAATTGGTCATTATCTTGTAATAACAAATAAAAAATATAAGCGCATTATAAATATATCCATTGTCATTTTTTTAAAATCTTAAATACTATCTAAAATTGTAAATAATTTACCCTACATAATTATTGAAAGAATGACTTATTAGGTACCAATAAACGGATAATTACCCCCATCCAGAGTACCCTAAAATAATTAAAGCCTCATTCAGATGGAGTAAGTACCCATAGATATTGCACGACTGCGGTAAGAACACAACAGAAAATTGATATTTTGCGTAGTCGTAAAATACATTTAAAAAGATGTAACGTAGGTACTCAATAAATGTAAGTCAGTAAGTATACATGTGCATATGGGAAAATATTAGAAAGATTTTTTTAATGCTGTATAGTAAATGGTGTAAATATGTCTCGTTTACTATTATATTCCCACCAGCATAGACGGGAAACACTCACTGTAAGCCCCTTACTTATAAAAATATTTAAGCGCTGCTTATCTTTATACCATAGGTTGTCCCTTTCATTTTTAAACAATGTGACGCAAGGAAAAATGTGACAGGTTATTCGTAACCATTTGATCAGCTAAAAATGCTGTTTTAAGTAAGGCCCTAAATGGCGATTAAAGATAGCTTATATTTACTAAGTAGTTTTTACGTAAACAGGATGTACCACATTGAACTGCTATCAACTATGTTCCGATAGGTTGGTGCGGACACAAACACGATTACACCCGGGCGCGGTGCGACACCTAAGCACCAAGCAGCGACTCACTCTAGCCTCCCTAGCCATCGTGGACTTCATGAGTTTCTGTTCGATGAGCATCATGGCGCCCTTCTTCCCGAGGGAGGCCTCACTCAAAGGCCTCTCAGACACTATGTGCGGAATGGTATTCAGTTTCTACGCAGTCATCATGTTCCTAACATCGCCGCTGTTTGGAAAATTTGTAAGTCTCGATATAATTTAGTTTGCCGACACCGTAAAAAAATACATTTCATTAATTAATAAGCGAAACAATTAGGTAATCATTGTCATTAAAAACTTCGATAAAATAATTAAAAACAAATGAACGTGTTTACAAATAAAATGCCAAAAGGCTGAAAAAGACGACAATTCATAAAAGCTATGTCCATTACGTATTCCACACCTTGACCTAGATCAAGTATCCTTCATCCTCCTGACTAAAATTCATTCTTCTTGTAGCTTAGGTTGCAAATAAGTAGATAGTTATTTGTATGTCTGTAGGTGTCAAACTTTTCGTACCCAGTGATGTAATATCGCGGATAGTGAAACCTAAATCCTTGCAATGTGAAGCGAGACATGCATGTAATGGTACACCTCAACCTAGGAACCTACTATCTAGTACGACACTTACTGCCACGGTAACACACCTATTTCCTTATTAAATAAATGCGGTCTTTTGTATGATTTTCGACCGACTTCCAAAAAGGAGAAGGTCCTCAATTCGTCTGTTTTTTTATGTATGTTACGCGATATCTCCGCCGAATGTGGACCGATGCTCAAAATTCTTTTTGTGTCGATAGAGCTTATTTCAAGGGTGGTCCCATGTAAATTTGGTCACGATCGGATTTGAAGTCGGTCTATTAGGTTTTTAAACTTGTGATGTTATGTTTAGTTTGAAGACAACTACCTCCTTCGAATAAATGGATTTCCATACCGTGTGCCGTGTTCATAAATGAATTAAAAAAATATTAAATATTAACTTACGACGAATTTTCGCCTTTTACGCTCGCTCGAATGGTAAAACGCTACTCAACTTTAACGACTTCTTACATTGATTTTCGCCTTACAATTTTGACATATAAGGCGGCTTTCAACGTCATAAGACTTTTCTAGGTCTAGTGACGGCAGTATCCTAGGTAAGATAGAAACTCAGATCGGGCTACGCGGTTTTTCTAACACGATTTTGCCTGGGACTGGATACTCTAGCGAGATAAGGTGGACATCAGGCAGTCAGCCTGATTACAGGTACCGGTCGTAATAACTTGGGTTGTCAGACTGTATTCATCAAGGTCAAACTAAAATCTGATTCGAACAAAATATTATGCTTTTGGCTCTCTGCTGTTTCCGATCCCTTCGTTTGTGCCGGTGTTTAATCTATAAATCACAATGTAAAGTATAAATTAATCATTGCACTAACAATACATTTATTAATATAACATTGTAATGAAGCTTATCTTATCGTTATAATTGATCCGATATTTGCGTTACAGTTACCGTCCGTTGGCGCCAAGTTCATGTTTACAGCGGGCATGTTCGTAGCCGGCGTTTGTAATGTTCTGTTTGGGTAAGTTAAAAATATTAAACACTTAGGGCTATCTATAGTTAAACTTAAACTTGATTTATCCTACAACTCACTCCTATGTCTAAATCAAGATTTGGGATAAATAAAGATTTATCGCGGAGCTGCAAGTTGCCCTTATAAAAACATTGTTTTAATAACTTTAAAATTGTTTAGAAATTAAAGAACAACTATGCATTAAAATCAAGATGAAAACAGGTAAAACGTTTTTAAACGACGCCACGGTCGTTTATCATATACTCGTAAACATGACCATATTATTGTATTAATACAACCTGAGTGACCTGACTATACTGTGTGGGCAGTTATGTATATGTACTATACTACGTAAGTAAGTAGGTGCGATCAAAGTTACGCACTTTGGTATGAACTAATAAATAGGTATTTTTTTATTCGGGCACAGCGAAATACTACACTACAGCATATGGTAAGCGTAGTGCAGTCAAAAAAACTAGCGACAACCGGCAAACTGGGTTTATCGATGATCAAAATCATGCAGCCTATTTATGCTTCTTCACTCTGAAGTAAATCGAGGGGCTTGCGACAAGACAGGCGGATGACCGATACAGACACAAGGATGTACCCTCAAACCCGCCCCAACCAACCATCAAGTCATGTTGCAAGCCCTTCGAGAGAATCTGAAGTACGCTGGCTGATCTTAGAACAGGAACCACACAAGGAGTGCAGGTTACTATGGCAGGCTTTAACACCATGTGTACGGTGGGCGCCATCCGGGCGGATCACGGATCCTACAACCAGCAAAGTTAAATTTAAAACACCCCTTTTTTGGGTTGGAAGTTAGAAAGAAATAACTCGAATTTGCTATATCTTTTTCAGTACCCTAGTGTTGATAGAAGATACGGCTACGTTCACAGCACTTTGTTTCTTGGTGCGGGGTGTGGAGGCGTTCGGGGCCAGTGCGTACTCCACAGCCAGCTACGTGTTTGTCGTCAATGCGTTCCCGGACAGCATCGGATCAGTATTAGGAATACTTGAGACATTTGTAGGACTCGGTATGTCGGTGGGACCTGCAATCGGTGGCCTATTGTACTCGGTATGAATTACCATTTGTTTACAAATGTAACAGGCATTTCCGTGAAAAAAAACGTCATTACCGTCGTTAAGTATAGGCAATGGTAATGATTCATATGACCACGGTAATGACAAACCCTTAATAGTATTATAATTAATAATTGATATTTTTTTTAATACATTTCTATGTATGTATATACTTATGTTATCTATGTATATACTTTATCATTCTTATGGATTATTAATACTTATACGTGTCTCATATCTTGTACGTTCATGCCATGCTATGCAGAAGATAGTACAGGTGATGTCTGAAGTTATGTGATTACCGTTTGTCATTTTCATGGTCTTATGAATCATTACTATTACGACGGTAATGACTTTTTTTCGCGGATATACCCAACAGTGACCTTAGGTAATGTTAGTATTGAGTTAAGATCTCGAAAACTATGATAGATTTCGTTTTCTCCACATTTAACTATTAGTTTAGTTAAATATATACCTACAGTACTGTAATAGAAAACTGGTTGTAAAATGTACAAAAATTAAACTGTTTCAGGTAGATCGGAGGCTTCGGGCTACCATTCTACAGTCTAGGAGTCGTGATGGTCATTACTGTGCCCATAAACTTCTTCTTATTAACTGACTGTGAAGGTATTTATAATGTTTCTTTTTATTGACTTAGGAAGGCGGACGATCCCGGCCCACCTGATGGTATTTAGTTACCGTCGCCCATAGACATCAAAAATGTCAGAAGGTAGCCAAACCACTGCCCATTACCCCAGTGATAACGGGAATGAGTGGGGATAAAGGGTCTTCGGAAATTTCACTCACTATAAACAATTATAAACAGCAAACTGATGAGCAACCAAGCTGGCTCATTCGTGTTGTAACTGAATAATATATTCACTGCTTAGCTCCTATTACAACACATCATTTTTAATCGACTTTAAAAGAGGTACTTATTTTGTCAGTACGGTTTATGTTAGGTACCGATATCTCCGTATGTAGACCGATTTTCAAAATGCTTTGTTCGCTAGAGCTTACTCTAAGGATCCAGATCAAGATCTAACGAAGGGTTACAGAGTAATCTTCTCTTCAAATAACGTGGCGATCGGACTTTTGTTGTCGTTTTAAGTTTTAAATTCTATGATTACTTTCAGAGTATGTGTCCGGCTCAAAAACAGCTTCGATAATAAAACTGTTCAAGATTCCTTCGATTATAATCACGGGGTTGGTGATCGTCATAATGTCCAACACTTGGGCATTTCTAGACCCAACGTTAGAGCCACATATGCGACAATTCGGCCTCTCTACCGAACAAATAGGACTGATATTTCTATTGTTTTCAAGTCTCTATGGAATCTTCAGCCCGATATGGGGCTGGGTGGCTGATAGGTAAGTCTGACAAATTATTGTAACTATTTTTTTTCAGAAAGGCCTAACTCAAATTTCTTGTACCGTAAGTAAGTATGTAAATAGTCAGGGAATATTTACGGGGTTGCTATAACACATTCTTTGATGAATGTCTTCTTGTTAAATGGGCTGTTGCCGGGAAGTCCTAGATCTGAATCTGAAGTCGGGTAACGCTTGAATTTCTGACACTTCTCATACACATGGAGTGAAAGACAAAAGAAAGAAATATTTATTTGATACTGCACATGAGACACACAATGATATAAAAGGAAAGGAAAACCCATTCAGGAAGTCAATATATTAAAGAAATTATAATAACACATTACCTACAGCTGCCCGAGCTGGAAAATTTCTGACAATCGTAAATGTTCGAGCTCAATGCGCGTCTATGAACGAATGAAATATTAATCAAATATCACCAGTGGGCGCGAGCTCGGATACATTTATGGTTGTCAAAAATTTTCCTGCTCGGGCCGCAGACCCTACAGTTACAACTTTGTGTCTCATGATCCTGACGAAAAGGTTTCAGCATATGCCAAAAAATATGTATGACGTTGGTAAGGGCAGATAAAAGAGAGTGGGCCTTAGTGCCGCCTTTGACGTAGACAAGTGGTTTCGGACTCGGGCGCCTGTTGTATTATTGTAGTTGTATTAAATAGATCCTATATTTACTTTAGGAGCTTAATATTATGTTGATATTTCAGAGTCCACAATCACTGGTGTATGATGGTATGGGGCCTATTTCTCTCAGCCGCTGGATTATTATTGCTGGGACCATGTCCTTACATACCAGGACTACCGCGGTAAATAACTGCATCTACATAAGTATTACTACAACAGATTACCATAGTACCTCGGTGACTGCATCGATGACGTAATTGTATTTCTTTATGACCACCGTCCTGATGTCTTGGGTTCGATCCTCGGGTTGGGCTAAGTCATATTGAGTTGTTTCAAGTCAGTATGAGCCCGGAGTCTGGAATTTATGGCCAATTTTATGTATTTTCCCCGATATCTCCGCTAAATGTGGACCAATTTTCAAGATTATTTTTGTGTTCGATAGAGCTTATTCCAAAGATGGTCCCATATTAATTAATAATAATATTAATTTGGCCACGATCGGATAAATTTTGAAGTCGATCCGTTAAGTTTTAAAACTTGTGATTATTATTTTTCAGAGATCTTTGGCTTGATCTGGTAGCATTGTCTATTCTTGGAATGTCAGTTGCTTTAACACTCCTGCCCACGTTTCAAGGCGTGCTAACAAGTTCTATGTAAGTATCTATAGCCTGCCCTTACCCTACATCAATGTCGGGTCGACCCAACACACTTTTTTAAAACATGTTGCAGAAATCATTTGGCTTATTTTTTACGACCGGCCGCCTTTTTGTTGAACAACCTTTTGGGATGGGTCAAGTCTCGCGCAAATTGTGTTAGAAAAACATCCGTCTGACCTGGGAATTGATCCCAGGACCTCCCGGTCTTAAGTTCTATACCAAGGAGCCAACACTTATTCTTGTTCATCTGCCATTTCCTATTATAAGAACCCGAAATTAATAATAAGGTTCTTTTGATACAGTTTAAATATTCAGACAATTTCGCAGATGCTTCCTATAAATGATACCGAGTGTCAGCCGTGACGTGCATTCCATATAGACGAAAAGACACTCTCTACCCGGACAATTCGCTAATTAAATAACGCGCTGGGCTAACTCTTTTAAATCAGGGGAATTAGAATGGTGGTAAAGGTGATTGACTATGCAAGAAAAGAAAAAATGAATTTATCAAGATTATAAAATCTACCTCATAACGCTGGACGAGTTACATTGCTATTACTAATCTAGAGTTAATCCTAAACTCGATTAATTCTACAGCTCCCAATTGAGCTTTGGGATAAATCGAGATTTATCGAATTGTAAAGATTCATTATCAATGTAGGATCTATCATCCATGAGGCTATCCCCCGAATACTCAAACACTTAAGGTTGCCTTGTGTCATTTGAAGCCACCTTATCTGTCAAAATTGTATAATGAAAATCATTGTATGAAGCCATTAAAGTTGAGTAGCGTTCCAGTTTTCGGAAGTATATCTGCGGCCCGCGCAGGAAAATTTCTGACAATCGTAAATTACGAAATCGGATGGCATTTGGTTAATATTTCATATATTTTACATAGACGCGCATCGAGCTGGAATACATTTACGATTGTCAGAAATTTTCCTGTTCGGGCCGCAGGTAACAGACGTGTTTGTCCAGTTATGAAGGTGGTTGTCCTGAGGCGTTGGCCACGTACAGCGCGGTGGCGGGCGTGTGGTCGTGCTGCTACTCCTTCGGAGAGGTCTTGGGACCGGCTCTGGGCGGTGCACTCACCCAGCGATACGGATTCCCACTGTGTGCCACGCTTTGCGCCGCCGCCTGTTTTACTATGGTAAGTAAGCTCCAAAGGGATTTAATATTACTAACTATAGAGGGGCTACCAAGCAGGTTTTCACACAAAAAATTGACCTTAAGCGTGAGTATCACCATTCGCCATAGCACTTATTAAAATGCGAGGACGCTTATTACAATTTACACCCTAGAATAGTCAAGAATCACGTAAGGCAATTTTATTGTCTAAAGTAGGTAGTCTAAACATTATTACGCTGACACGTCCTCGCGCGCGTATATGTCACATACAACTGAGTGACTTATGACCACAAGGTCACAACTTATAGATCACAAGTTTCGTGCTGTTGTTCCGTCTATATACTGTTGAATGTCTTCGGTTAGCTCCCTAATTTTTCTTTCAATCTGTCTTCATCCCACAATGTGGGGTCGGCGCAACACACTTTATCAAGTATATTGCTGAAAGATTTCAGCTGCTACCACTAGAACAAGGAGGCGAAGTTATTTTATTCAATTAAATCATTTTAATTTGCCTTATGTAATGTTAATGCACATACATACATAAGCTCACGTCTGATCACGGATACAGATATCCCCGAAGGAGTAGGCAGAGGTTCACTAGCGAACTAGAACACCCATATTTCGCAGAGCTTAGTTCCGTCCCAGATGTGATGGGGACGAGCCTATCGCCATATCGGACACAAAGTCCAGTCTCCGGGCTGATATGGAAAAATCCTCCAGACTCTGGGCGGATATGGCAAAATCCAAATCAGCCCGCTAATGTAATGTCTCTGCTTTAAAAATAAATTTGTACTCTCGCAGGGTGTAATAACGCTGACATTCTTCTCCTTGCAAGAGTCTGCTAAATGGATACGAGCCTCGTCGGAGAGTGTGTCGGATTCGATTCCATATACAGACACGACGTGGAACAGCAACAACTTTTGTAAGACTCGCAGCGCGCCTGTGAGCAGGATGGCTGGAGAAGCATCGCCTCTTCTCACTCCTTGCTCTTGTGTCGCTAAACATAGTAAGTGACCACTTAATAATAAAAAAATAATGTAATTATAGTTACCTACGTTATATGTATTCAACTTAACCAGTGTGGCCGTGTGGTCACCCTCCAAAATGACAACATAACCCAAGTCACAAAGAAAATAAAAATAGTAGAGGATTATTATATTAATTTGTACCGATACCGATGTCGGTAAAATTAAATTGTACCTTGATTATTAGAACTTAAGCGGTTATCTCGAGATTTCCTATCAATAAAAGAATCAATAAAATCAGTTCGGAGATACATATGTCATGATATAAGACCTCGAAGTTGGTTGATAAGATTGTATCCTTTCTTTGGGTATACAAAATATTTAAAAAAATCTGTATTTTCAGATTACATATATGGAACGACACCGCCAAGACATTTCTGTTTGCTACACAACAGAAGCAACAAAAGTGGTTCAGCTAGTGTTGCCGATATTGTTGCATATTTTTTAAAATTCCAATACCTGACTGACATTTACATCAGGATAAGAAGACGTCGTAAATTATCGGAGAAACCAGATAATGAACCAAACGAAAAACCCTATCAAAATTATATAGAAATCGACAATAACGCGAATGATGAGGCCGCACATAATACTACAAGTAGTGTTAATATAAATAATAACTCGGTTGAAGCAAATAAAGATGATGATTACTGCTCATATTTAGATGAAACTATATTTGGCAGCCAAGCGGTAATGCAGAATGTAAACAATGATCATCTTAAAGTAAAGAGTAACAACAGAGGGCTGGTCTCGAATGTTTTAATTTGTGATGATGAAAGAAAATATTCAAATGATATTTTAAGGCATAACATTCAAAAAGTACAATTCTACGAACAAAATAGAGAATGCGCGTCGCTAGAAGATGTATTTGTAAGTAATATTGGTAATAAAATAATGCCCAAAGATTTTGTCTTGTAATAATTAATTCACAATATTTTGTTACCATCATAATCTTGCTTATTCGTTAATATATACATATTTATGTAATTACAGGATAGTTGTGAATGCCGAGACGGGCTCACTTATGTCAAAGGAACTGTAACAGTCTCGTCGAGTGGCGCGTGTGAAGTGTAATTATTTAATTTTAGTCGAAATAAATTATTTTTAATGACTTTTCTTTTGATTAATGAACCCAGTTAGCAAGTTATGAATATCTTATTCTATACTAGCTGTTGTCCGCGACACCTCCACGGGGAATTTTATTTTCTGGCATAAAAAGGAGCTTATATGTTAATCCAGGGTGTCAGCTACCACCATACCAAATTTCATCAAAATTGGTCCAGCTGTTTGAGCGTGATAAAGTAACAAATAGACAAACACACTCACAAACTTTCGCCTTTATAATATTAGGGTAATTAACTAACGCCTACCGTAGAAAGTAGATTAATTTACTGTGATAAGATCCTAAAATTGTTTTGACAATGCTAGCAGCGCCTACTAGAGGGAATGCTACGCGTACACAGAGGAGTGCGAGTTACTGGGACAACATACTATTCAAGACACTATAGGACGGACCGGGCTCCATAATCTACAAGCACAGTACTTTATAACATGACGTCACTGTTCCCATCATTCCTTACTTTTAGAACAACCGATATCTTCAATTTCATGCGCTCCTTGTGAAAACGACCTCTGCTGACGATTTCGCGGCGTTGTTTGTTAGGACTTGGAAAAGTTTGGAAAGTTTTGTATTTCTCATTGCCCATGGAAAACATTTTCTACGCCTTCATATAAGCATTCTGGCCAATCGGGTTCAAGGTAAATTTAATGAATCTCTCTGCGACCAATGCCGAATACATATTTACTAGGATGGCATAAACTATAAGAATTCTACATAACCGCTAGAGGTGTACAGGTGTTTTATTTTTACATTTTTTTTTTTCATATAAATAATAGCCGTAGTGTAATTGATTTTTTTTATTCGGGATCTAAAATGAGTAACTATCTATAACATAGGATTTCTTACTAATAGCGTGGAATCACTGCCGAACAGAATAAAAAAAAAATTTTTGGGCTAAAATTAATTAGCCAGTAAAGGCTGGCTTTTTCATTATGCAGTATCAAGTATGATAAAGCTAATTTCTGGAACTATCGAAGCAATTTTAGATTAAGTCTGTAAACCGACACTCTAGCTTTTCGTCAGGCGTTTACCTTGCTGACAAAAAAATATTTTTTACCAAATGGTAGCAAATAAGTAGGTAAATCACCAGCTCAAGGATGCTTCTTCCTCACTTCTACATTTTAAGGACAATAACAGTCCGATCGAGCCGAATTCAGTACAGCCAGGGTCTTTTTAGAAAGCTTTTTTCTCTAGGAGAAACACGTCATTGGAAAATATTTATTGATTTTACACGGCAACGAATAGATGTTGCACACACTTATGTTACATGAACTAGACAATTGAAACAGTGTGTTTACTGTTTACTGTTCACTGTTCACTGAGAGCGGATTGGACAGTACGGCCAGTGGATGGGGTGAACTGATCGAGGGGAGAAACCCTATCTACGTTAAAATGAGATAAAACAACTACTCTCTTTCTAACCTTCGAAGAACTCCCTCAAAGTTATCGTCTCCTAGTATTGTATTCGGAACGATGACGTAATCATTCTAAACAAAGTTTTCGATTAGGTTTAAGAATACTATTTAATTATTTACATATTCGTCTTCAGACTTTCTCCCACAGCTCAACAACATATTTTAAGCATGTAGCAATGCAAACTATCGGGATTTAATTTTTTAAATCGTGTTAGAAAAAAATTGCTGATTTATTTGAATTTAATACACATTCCAAAATAAATGTTTATTTCATTAATTACATAGATTTGTTTCAATTGATCAGGTATTCAAGTGATATCTATTATGTTTTTTTCTTGTTTGCTTCAGGTAATAATTTGATGATTTCATGAGAATTTGAGTATATAAAGTTGTCTTCGGCATCAAAAGTCAAACCAAAAATATTTTTTACATGAGCGATTTCTTCTAGAACATGTTTATCCTTATCAACAATATAAATTCCACTTTGACCGCAGAAATATGCAACACCCTTGTCATTAACAGCTATTGCTCGGAAAACTTTTGGTCCTTTGATTGAAATTCGTTCTGTAGTTCCATTTTTTATTTCGACCAGGCCATTCTTGGTAGTAATATAAGTATTATTATGGCCATCTATCGCAAATTGGTATATTCTCTCATCAATATGTTTTACGAGCTCTGATTCGTTACCAACTTTTTTATGCAGACGCTGTGACGGATAAACTATGAAATATAGATGATGCTTGAAAAACATATGCCAGATGTCAAGTCCTTTTATTACATGCTTGATTTCACCTGGTTTAGTAAGATCATGTTCGTATATCCCTTCGCTGCCTCCAAAGTAAGCTATTTTGTTTTTCTTGTCGATAGCAGTAGCGAATCCATTCTTTGTTGAATTTATTGATATTGGCACCTTGTGGCCACTTGTCACGTACCCTATTTCGAAGGTGTCCTTGTCGTCGTCCCCTGCGTTGTAACTGAAGAATATAGTGTGGTTATAATGTGACAGTTGGTATGGACGATTTATTCCGTTCGATAGAATTTCTTTTTTGTAGCACTTTTTTTCCACATGAACACCTTCACATTTCGGTTCGTCATGTTTCTTTTCCGCGCCATAAATAGCACAAATCACGCAAAATATAATTATTATTCTCATCATTTGAGTATATCCGAACTAATTACCGCCTGGAAAATTATACAACTGGATAGAATTTTCCACTGTATGCCCTTTTCCCAATGATATGAGATAATTCATATTATGATTGGTATCAATTTCGTGGGCGTCGAATGGTATTACGTAGCACGCATTGCGAAGTGATATTAAAATTACTCGCTCCGAATTTCGAATTACAAACAATATGTAGTACATATGTAATTACAATATTCCCCGAAACATTACCTAAAATAAAATGATGCTGTAAATAGAAATGCTGAGTCGAAAATAAATGGCAGATTAATAGGACTACATCAAAAGAAACTTTGTCCTTCTCATAGCCTTCAAACCACCCCCAACTCCCACCCCAGCGGGAGGACTATGACGTCATAGCTGTTTGAGTGAACTGTACAATTGAACTAAATTCTCGTATAAATTAGCAAACTAAATTCGACTTTATTGTTAACTTTCCAAGGCTCAATATTTTTACGCTGTCCTAAACTCCACACGTATTACCTAATTGGATCAACATGTTTACAACTTTAAACAATTTGTTGGGTTTGTTAACAACCTTGGTTTTGTATGGATTCCAGAAACATACGGTAAAGTAGGTTAATAACACTGATAGGATTCGATTAGTTAAATCAAATATTGTAGCTCTAAAGATTAGGTACCCGTATCTATGGACTTAGGTACTATTGAATATCTTCATCTACCTAGTTTAAACATCCTATTCTGTTTATACAGTTCTTACCTATTAAAAATTCATGAACATTAGCATACGAATTCTGTGTCATAGATACGCATTAGCACGAATTTTCATAAGTCCACGCTTTTAATCCCGAAAGGATACGAGGATTACAAAGTTTTCGAAACCGACAATAGTTTTCGTTATCTTCATGGAATGTAATTTCACTAGCAACGCCACTTGCGCCAACTGCATTTTTTTTAAACAAGTACCTACTAGACCAGCGGTACGAGCAGAAAAAGGAGAATGCCCATATCGAGTATACTTTGACAGATATATGTAATAGTTTGTGTCTGGACAGGAATACCACTGGGAAAAAGAGAAAAAAAATCATAATGTTTGGTGCGAGTCTTAGCTAAATCTGTAATGGGAAACAAGAATAATTAATAGATTTCTGCACTAATTAAATACACCATTTTCCATTGTTACTATGGTAACTTGTCAATAATAAACAGGTCCTTGAATATATCAAACGTTAAAAGCTAGTGCACACAGATGACTTGTTACTGTGACTCTTGTGCAGTCTCGAGAAATGCAAAGGAAAATGTTATAATGTCACCCAGTCGTCATCTCGTCATCGCCTCGTAACTTCACGCATACATTGACTCATGCCTGTATCCCCGAAGGGGTAGGCAGAGGCGAACTAAAGAATTAGAACACCCACATTTCGCCGAGCTCACTTACGTCCCATATGTGATTTGGAGCGAATCTATCGCCATTTCGGGCACAAATTCCAGACTCCGGACTGATTGATACTGAAAAATTCAATATCAATGCCGGACCCGGGGATCCAACCCGAGACGTCATGGCGATGTGCCTTTGTCATCATTGGGCGCCTTTTGTCACAGTGATTGTTTCGTCTCTATAGGCTGAAAATGTATGGAGGTGCAAGTATGGAGTCACATTTCATACATTTGAAAAGACTACAAAAGTGACGAAAAATATAACTCGTGCCCACATACCCTTATATTAAACAACCCCTTCTCGTAAGTTTGACAGATTACCAGAATAACACACCAACGTCGCCCTAGCAACTGACCATAGTGTATAGGTAGCTATAAAGTATACATTAAAGAGTCTAGATATCACGTATTATGAATTAGAGATGTGTAGATTCACTACTTAGGTAAACGTTACTTAAGTATCGACCAACTAGCATTTGCTCGTAGCTTCGCTTGTATGATGAAGATTATCCCGGTAGCGTCTGCATACATTAAGATGGTCATCACGACTGGGGCGTAAAAATAAAACAGAGAAAAACACTGACATCGTAATCCTCACAGAAAATGTATTTAGCGTAGATTTAGCCTAGTTCGGAAGTACCTACCTATATATTCAAAGATTAGGTACTATGTCCACCCGTAGATTGAAAGTATTAGGATAGTAATTATGTATTAATAAATGTAATGTAAATTATGTGCTGCATCAGAAGAGGAACGTTATGAGTTCTTGGTCAGAATTTTCTTCCAGTAAATCCATTCCGAAATAGTGCTAGATTTAAATAATAGGTAAATGCAGCACTTTTAAGCTGCAAATCGTCATATACATCATACCTTGTATTTTTACTTTTTCAATCCGCAAAATCATAATATGAATTGTCTGGGAATTGTCATTGTCTGCCACAGGCTCTTCCCTCAGAGCACCAAGTCACTCAAAGCAACTAAAATACGCTCGGCACGATGTGGGTGTTTTAGTTCACCTGTGTTTATCCCTTCCGGCACAAGCGTAAGCTTATGTACGTATGTAAAATAAACGAATCGACGAATAATTTATGTGTTGTTTGTATCAATACTTGTATACAACTTGCATTGTGATAAAACATCCACAATGAAGAAATCCACAAATCCGAAGAAAATGCAAGGACTCTGCATGGTGAACGCAATGGTTCATTTTTATTTTGCGCTATAAATAAGCCACCCATATAATAAACACACTTAAATCTCACGTACATTAGGGCAGGCCGCTGTAGCCTCATATACTTATGTAATAAATAGTACCTATATTATATAAGGCCAACAAATGTTATCGATTAATTATTGACGATATTATGTAATTACATCCCTACTTTAGCGATCACGTTAGGTTAAATACTTTTTAATGCGAAGCTGTATACTTCAAGTCTTTCCAAAAAGAACAATAATAGAGTTTTTTGGCGGGAATTCTGACGGTGCGGGTGGTCGCTTGTTTTAATTATTTCATATTCTAGTCTAAAGTTGTGCTTGTAGTTTAAATGTGATGTGTATCTAAGCAATAAACATCAACGAAGATGGACAGTATGTGGAAGCTTTGAAATAAGTGATTTTGGACGCTTTTTGTCGGGTGGATGTGTCGACCATGTTCGACTCCTTCGCTGCGAGAAAATCGTCTAAAAAGCATCAAACTGGAAGGAATTGACGCCAAAACTTCAGCAGGGCCTTGAATTCGAACACATCCGATTTCATGGCACTTGTGAAAAATTAGATATAAGGAAACGAAGAAAAAAAAAGGACTTAAGACGAGGCTGTATGGGCTAGATCCCTTTGCCTTCCCGAAAGGGAAAATTAAAAAAAAAAAAAAGAACAATAATAATGTTATCAAAAAGCATGAATGTCATAATATTGTTAACTGTCGGGAGTTTTGGCGGGAATTCTGACGGTGCGGGTGGTTGCTTGTTTTAATGATTTCATATTCTAGTCTAAAGTTGTGCTTGTGGCTTAAATGTGATGTGAATCTAAGCAATAAACATCGACGAAGATGGACAGTATGTGGAAGCTTTGAAATAAGTGATTTTGGACGCTTTTTGTCGGGTGGATGTGTCGACCATGTTCGATTCCTCCGCTGCGAGAAAATCGTCTAAAAAGCATCAAACTGGAAGGAATTGACGCCAAAACTTCAGCAGGGCCTTGAATTCGAACACATCCGATTTCATGGCACTTGTGAAAAATTAGATATAAGGAAATGAAGAAAAAAAAAAACACTTAAGACGAGGCTGTATGGGCTACATCCCTTTGCCTTCCCGAAAGGGAAAATTAAAAAAAAAAAAAAATTGTTAACTGTCGTTCAATGGAAATGAAGATGGTGTTAGAAATTCCCAATATTTTTCCTATTTAGATAGGTTTAGGCCATAGTTTCTTAATAATTGAAATGTGGATACCTTAGTGGATACTAAAATATCATTGGTGCATACGTTTTGCAATAGAAAATCTAGGGTATTGCTTTGTAATTCAATTTAAGGTGTACGATGAACGTCAAAATGTATTTTACTTTATTTTTCAAATATTTCTTAAACTCTAATATCAATTGAACCCAAATTGCTACAGTAGTATTTATGGACATCTTAGAGTAGAATAGACATAATTTGATGTTGACACAACAATCCTGAGGTGAATACTTTTTCCCATATAGGATGGGCATTCTCCTTTCTGACAATCGAAAATGTATTCGAACTCGCTGCGTACTGATGACGTTTGGTTAATATTTCATACAAATTTCATAGACGCGCATCGAGCTCGAATACATTTACGATTGTCATTTTCTTGCTCGGGCCGCAGTAACTACGAGGGACTTACGCCCGGTTCCAATAAACAATCTCGGTTCGAATGTGCAGATAGATTAGAAAAATTATCCGATAAGAACACAGTTTGAACATGACTCCGTCAAATGACTTGATTTCATTGGTTCATAATCGCGATCTATCTGCTTTCTCAAACTGAGATCGTTTATTGAGACCGGCCGTCCACAACATCCAAATCAAAGAGTAAGTATTGGCCTTCAATATATGCTGAAGGGCTTTTTCTTGCGCCTTGAGTCTTGACTCGTGCGGTCACGCACGTGCACAGACTCAATCTAACTACGGCCCACGAGGTCATTATAAAGGATACTTTTTACCAATTCAAGACCTTCCTTCTAAAAAAATTGCTTTATCTGATATTTGTTACATAGACGCTGTAGGAAGTCTAACGGAATTGTGCTGGAACGTGATTCGAAAACAAATTGAATTGCCTCGGTAGCGTAGTTGTATTTCAGTACGACTACAGTCCTGAAGTCTCGGGTTCGATCTCTGGGTCGGGCAAAGAGATGCTGGATTTTTTCAATATCAGCCGTAGTCTAGAATTTGTGCCCGATATGGCGATTGCTACGAAAGGTACAGCAGTGGACGGATACAGGCAGATGATATGATACTGATAGGTTCGCCCCCTATGACAACTAGAACGAAAATAACTACAGCAAAATGTGGGTATTGTAGTTTTCTATTTCGCTCTACCCACCCTTTCGGGGATACAGGCGTATGTATGTTTGTATCTAATCGGACGAAAGGCCTCGTCTCCTTGGTCTAGTGGCAGCATATATAGGTTGTAGATCGAAAAATCCCAGGTACGAAAACGTACTTTATTGAGTGGTATTCACTTTGTAGACGTAACGTCTACAGCACAAATGGGATCAAACGGTTTATTACCACTACTTTCTGGTTTGATATTCTTTCCAGTCTTTCTTTCTGGTTTGATATCACTGTTTTCTCACAGAAAACTGACGTAAAGTGTCAATTCACTGTTGCTTTTTATTTGGTAAGTGAGATTTTCGGTAACCCAATTCCCCCTTCTATTCCCAATTTATATTCCCCTCTAAGGTTGGCAACGTAACTATGATTCTATCGGTATCCCGGGTGTCTATGGGCCGTGGAAATCACTTCACGGGCGTAGCTAGAAACAGGGGTGGTTTTGAAAAAAAAAAAAAAAAAATATTACACTACCTTCATCGATATAATAATATACCTAGATGCACAGTTCCATACAAATATCATTGTAAACGGTGTCCTCGACAGACAAAACAAATAAACATCACAAATTTAATTAAATTAACACAAATATGACCTTATAGACGCGGCATAAAGTAGCTTTTTAAATTGAATGTTCAAACGTTCCAATATTCGAAATTTTTGAATTTCTAATCGTTTTTGAATTTGACAATAATTTGACATTATTAAAAGAAACATTCTAGTCACTTGGACAAAGATTGAATGGAGTCGAATAGTTCTTGTATTTATCTGTGAGAAATTTTGACCACGTGGCGTCCAATGTAGATGAGAATGGCGATATCTCTATAATAAATTTACTTACATTAAGAGATAGATAGAGTATAAATGTTTAGAAGATAACGAAGCTTATGAGTTATGAATATGAAATAAGCACTGTTTTGCCTTAGCGTGATTCATAAATAAATAAATAACACCCAACAGTCACATACATAGTCCTGGCCCCACACTAAGATCGTCCTTTGCTCTTTAGATTCTTAATAATTTCTTTTAGACTATCATTTCGTTTTCTTAATCTTTTGTTCTGCTTTTTTAAGTTTCGCACTAAATTAGATTTACGTTTAAATTTTTGGTTGCGTTCTTTCAAATTATCTTTCAAAAATAACGTCTTAGGTGTGTTAAAGATTAATGAAAATTCTGATGGTATTGGTGATCCTTCATTATTTATTGGTTCAATTGCTGGTTCCTGGAAATGAATATGTTTCCAATAAATGATGACGCCACAATTACTGTTGTAGTAATTATGCCAAACGACCGCTTCCAATAAATGATCTCAATCCGAGAATCCAAGATAAAAATGAAAAATAAAAAAATGAAAAATCGCGAGAATGAACTATTAAAATTATTATTTGACAGCGGAATGTTCAACTTTGTTCATGTTGGCATTTTTTTATGATCTGCACACTTTGATTTAAAACATATATTAGAATTAGCCGCAAATTATTAAATAGTCATTTTACATGGCAGTATGTACCTAGTATATGCTTGCTATTGATGAATTCTGTATCAAATATTTTTCAGCTATTACACTTGTACTGCACCCTGCCTCATTTAAACTTGTAGTTACGACAATCTAAAATAAAGTCAATAAATGTGGCAATATTTATTTATTTATAGGTACACCAACAGCATACATATTGTTAAATTAAATAGTAAACATTAGTTAAGGACAATGTAGCTGATGACAATTTACCACCTTTATTTTTGGTACAGCATTCTTTTTAATTTTCCTAATCCCTTTTTCTGTATAATATCCATCGGAATCGGCAAAATGGTCTGAACAAACCACACTTGAGTAATTGGGTTTAAAATTTTCTTCTCTCCTTTCTTCGGAAATAATTTTACGCCATTTATCTCTTACTATTTCATTTCATGGAAATCTGTAATTAATAAAAAAAAATCATAAATTTAAAATAAACATAATATATTTCCAAAAAAAACGACTCCATATATTTCATTGTTCCAAATAATGATTTCAAAAGGGACAAAATATTGTATTAACTGAATTCGTTAAATTAATTATTTATACACGTTTAATACTTAATTTAACATGATTAAGGTTTTGAGAATCAAGTAAGGGAATTATACTTACTTAAAATATGAAATCCCATGTGTTTTGCGCTTTGTAAGAGTGTTATTTTTGCACTCTTTCACAGAGCATTTAGGCATCTTCACAGACGAACGGTCGGCGCCCGACTGACAGCCAACAAGTGCTTACTTACATTTTAAGCACTCGTTGGCTGTCCCACTTTCTGAGCGTCAACTGTGCATCTAGGTATATTATTATATCGATGACTACCTTTTTTAATATTAATTTCTCATATTCAATATAATATTCATATTCTGGTCGCCTCCTTGGTCTAGTGGCAACATATGGACTGTGAACCGGGAGGTCCCGGGTTCGGTTCCCCGGTCGGGTAATCGTGGATCACTTACCATCACGTGACCCACCTCGTTTGCCAGTTTCTGCTGTAAAAAATATTTCAATCCGTGAAGACGCCAGAGTGTTGCAATAATACTCGAGTCACCGCTAAATAACATATCCACGGTCACGTACCTAATAGTCGTGATCTTATGATTTACACAGTTTTTATCAAAACTATGTTGTGCATACAAAATATTGTAAAAGGGTAACTATGTGGACATACTACGCATAAGCAAAGATTCTTCGTGATGTCCTTCCATGGCCAAAGGACAAATGAAAATCTTTCATAACTGAGAAAAAAATACAAAAAACGCAAAGACTAGTTAGTTACCTCTTCGGCCGTTAAAATCCTCTTCGAAGGCTTCATGCTGACTCGATCGCAGTAGCGCTAATTTCGCCTTGCGCAAGTGTTCCTCTTCGAGCGGTAACAAAGCTTGCGTTTCGCTCACAGGCTTCGCTATGGGCCAACGAAATTCTTTTGGCTGGTGACGCCCTAGGGTGGTGTGTATGTTTGAAGCCTTTAATCGTGACAAGCCTGACGCTTAACACCAGACGAGCAACAACCTCTTTTTAAATTCACATATGTATACATGATGCTCACGCCTGTGTCCCCGAAGGGGTAGGCAGAAGTGAACCAGCGAACTAGAACACCTATTATACAATGTACATCCCGCCGAGCTTTTACCGTCCCAGATGGAATATGGGGTGAGCCTAACGCTATATCGGGCACAAATATCAGATTCGAGGCTGGTGCTATGTAATAAAACCCAATATCACTTTACCCGTATCTTGTACCTAGTGGCGGATTTGCAGTTTGGGCGTCCACCGTTCACCTTCTTGGTCTTGTGGCGGCACGTATGGGCTACCACCGGGGGGAGGGGGGGTTCTAGTTTCGATTCCGTTCGATTTGTCGTTTCATGTTTAGCCGCCCCTAATATATAGACGCCTTAGGCCCGAGTCTGGTCGGCCTTAGGGGAAATCCCCCACTGCTTGTACCCGAGACCTCAGGATGTTACGCTTGAAAATAAAACGTTTTATATGTACTTATAATATATGTATTGTATCATGGTAATATACATCAGACAACATAACTTTAATATTTATAAAATCTTTGGTCTTAATAATCTAAGTAAGTATTATATTATTATTAGGTACATGTAACATGACACAAAATTTACAGTTACTTTATATATGACTTTAAATGATAACAAAAAAAGGAAAACACAGAAACTGTATCTGTCACCAATAAGAAAAAAATACACGTAACATGGCTCAAAATTTACAGTTACTTTATAAATATGACTTTATATGATGACAAAAAAAAGGAAAGCACAGCAACTTTATCTGTCAACAATAAGGAAAAAACACATGATACAAAATTTACAGTAACTTTATATGATTACAAAAAAGGAAAACACTGCAACTTCACCAATCAGCAATCTGTCACCAATAAGAAAAATTAAAAAAAATGTGTGTCGTTAATATTCCTGCCCAGCTAGCATGTGTGTAACGATATATCTCGATTATTCTCGATAACCGACTGTAGAGATGTTATCTACAATATTGTGTAAAAATAAAGAGGACGCATGTTAGTGTCCGTAGACAAATAGAGAAAACCGGTTATAACACGACAGAAAGCCTACACAACAGTTTCTCGTGGCGCGTATGCTAGGCGGGCTGAAATAATAAGAATTCAATTTGCTTACAAGTTACAATAGAAACAATACAAGCAACGTCTTATCATTTTCCTTCAAGGACGGATGGTTGGCCACAATTAGGTTGAATGATAGAAAACAATAAGATATCGCAGGTAAAGCAAAGCCATAGCTTTCCACAAACATAACCAGTGTTAATTACATCGATCAAAATAAACAACACAGAGCGAAATTATTTATAGTTATGTTAAAGTACGTTTTCCAACAGAACTACAGACAGCACGACAGAATTTCAAAGGTAATAACTTCCGGACATTGGTATGATACGCTGATGTCTGTCGTATATTGGAATAATACCTTTTTCGATATCCTAAGATGAGGTAACGGCAAAAATCATCATACTTAGAAGAGATGACAAAATGAAACTGACAAGAGGTCTGTCAGCACTGTTGCCGCACACCATTCGTCTTGATGCGACTGACAGCTTCTTGTTCTGGAGCATCGAGTGGACTGACTCTATCTCCCATCGAGCCATGCGGCCTGGTTCTCGGGAGAAGAGGACGGAGTATAGCTGCGCAGTCCTCCCCAAATTTGCCTCTTGACAGAAGTTTAGGACGAGATGATCATTCACAGCTTTCAGGACTTGAATTGTGCCGCTGAACTGTTGGTAGTTTGGTCGGGCCGGTAGTGTTCCTAGACATAAAACATGAAATATACAATAGACATAACAACCAAAATGTCAAAAAACTAATGGCAACGTAAGTTGTAAAACTTGCAAATTATGTGAAGCTGGTGTGAATGTTTTCATAAATTGTAAAGTATGATTTCAATAAGTATCTTTTTGATGTTGAAGATTGGTAATAATTTCGTAGTGTCACTGCCTACCACTTTGGAGATACAGACGTGAGCTATGTTTTAAGGTTAGCTATTTTCAATTATTGTTTGTAAAATTGGAACTGGATAATACCGCATTCCTAGACGGCAATGTCTGCGTTCATTGATAAATTGGTATTGGAATTGGATGCTGGTTTAGGCATTTGTTAGTCACAAGTCGTATAATTTTTTTTTTTTTATTATATTTAGTAAATCTTCCAGACTTAAAATTCTAAACATTTAAAACCATCTTGTCCGGTTGACTAAGCCTAATATTCAAATGACAAAGTTGATGGTGGGATTTCTTGGCACCAGAAATCCTTGCAAGAAATGGTAGTAAGTAACATTACTGGGAATTATAACACCTTCTTAATACTTATATACCGTTATTATTACTTATTTTATACTAGCACAATACTAATTCTACCGTCTACGCTTACCATCAAGCGGTGACCTCATACCGTCGTCGTTCTGGCGAAAAAATTACCATTGAGTAAATTACTGGTATCTAAGCTTCTCCCAGTAAGAAACTAAATGACTCCTGACTAAAAATTCGAATAAAAATTACCGTTTTGTCCGTCGAGTATTTGCCAGTATCCAGCGGAGTCGTTACGGAAGTACAAGGCATATTCGATGGTCTGTCCGGCCTCGTCCCACAACAGCCGCAAGTGTCGGTAATCGTGCCTGAACCGAGCATTCATATGCTGCACGTGGAACAGCTGGTTCTCCGTAGAGGGCTGGAACACTTAACTTATTAATAAATCTTGCTCAGGTATAACTAATGCACCTGAAATAAAATATTAATCATCTGATTGCAATGATGTATGAATAGGCATTTGTAGACCGTAGATCTGGTTCTCAGAAATTAAGATTCAGGACTTTTCGACCGACTTCAAAAAACAGAGGTACTTAATTCGTCTGTATGTTTTTTAGTATGTAGGATGTTAAGCGATATCTCCGCCAAATATGGACCGATTTTAAAGATTATTTTTGTGTTCGTTTTCCAAGGGTGTTCCATATAAATTTGGTCACGATCGGATACATTTGAAGTCGGTCCGTTAAGTTTTTAACTTGTGATTATAGCTAATAACATTTTTTCATTATTCATTGCATCAGACTGAAAAGTTACAGGTCCCTATATTGAAAATATATATAATAAAATCAAGTGTATGTTTCTGAACTGGTAACCCAACGTTGGTTGATTAAAATTTGGAGTAGAATCATATAAAAGTCGGGAAACTGGTGACGTCTTAACATCGATACCTTCATCAAAATGTGTATGTTTCCTGATTTAACAAAACGTATAAGCTGTCTCAAAGCATTAAAGTCCGATATAGCGATAGTCTTGAATCCTTGAATGCTATCACATCATGTGGCGTAAATAAACTCGTGTAACGAGTAGATGATGTGAGGTAGTTGTAACCTACCCCTTCGAGACTACATGCGTCAGCTTGAGAGTGAAATAGTGGGTTTTAAGTGTTACAACATATTATAAGGAATAACGTTTTGTCGCTTGGAACTCTTTGGGTATTGACTACAACGCTTCAGCCAAAGGTAGCGAAATTGAATCACGTCTAACGTTGAAACTTGTTAAAACAAGATCCAACATCTTAAAACTACGAAGAATCATCGAGGATTAAAAGGTCAGTCAATTTGACCTCGGCAGTATGTTGGGTGCGTCACAACGTGTGTGGGTTTACAGGTCGTATGGTCAAGAGGTTCAACACGTAGATACAAGAAAACAAGACATATCTATTTGTCAGCCAGTGTGTCATAAAGAAGGTGAAGTTGTTATAGTTAGTAGTATTTAATTGGCCAGCAACAGCTCCCATGAGTCAGAACTCAATTGGATTCTTGTTATTAGGAGCACCCAACCGGCAAATGTGTAAGACAATGAGGTACGATACACCAATTTGTATATTAAGGTACGTCCCATGACGTACCTTCATGTAAAAAGATGAGATGTTACCAATTAGTAGTTAGATATTGTAAACATTGAAGATGAAGATAGAGTCTTTGCAGTAAATCTTATAGACTGCCATAATGTGGGTGTAATTCTTTCTGGAGACGAATTTATCGGGTCAAATAAATTTAATTACAATGTGGACATAACGTCGCATTGGTCCGTTGATAAACGTGCTTTTGGGTAATAACGTAATTCAAAGTTACCTAAACTTACCTCGCAATTAGATAACGCTATCGAAATTAGGATGTCTTGGAATTCAACTGAACTGTGCTCTTTTTGATATAAAATTGTCGCAGCCTTGTTAGCAATAAATTAGGTGTCATCTAAGTACCTACTTAGTTCAGTTCAATAAGACCTTCATGCACATTGTAAGGTATATTCTGCTAATTAGAGATACAGAATATATAATAATACAGATATTTTTAGACATTAAGAGCTTGTAATTCCTATCCCTACTCTTATTAATAAAAAATAAAAAAAACATCTGTTGAGTTAGCTTATTTATTGCTAATGGAAAATTAGCGGAGTTGGGTTACGAAATAAAATACATAATTATATCTCCAGCTGAATCAATTGTTCAAAATGAAAAAGCCTTTTTGCAAACTATTTACGGACCAACTTTAAAACTTATCTGATCGAGACCAAATTTAAATGGCCACCCTTGAAATAAGCTCTATGGAATACAAGAACATATTTAAAATCAGTCTACATTTGGCGGAGATATCGCGTAACATACATAAAAATATAGACGAATTGAGTACGTACTCCTTTTTTTAAGTCGGTCGATTGACCGATAGTAATACTACGAAGCAACAGTCATATAGCAATACCCAGACAGTAGGATGCAATGGATGGAAGCAAAATGAATTTGAGGGGAAGGAAATGGATCCGTTCGGCCGGATAGCACAATGAGGCCGATATCAGAACTAACTCGCATCGTTGGAGGGATTACCAGACTGGTACCTACAGAAGATAAAGTTAATCAGTTATTAACAAAATTTCGTTCTACAGGTATAATAATTTATTAGAATCTGTCAGATACCTATACCTATACTACTAAAACCACTAAAGACGATTCATTGGAAATAATTATTTTATTGTGTAGAATTTTATTGAGAAATATCTTAAACCATAACTGTGTATTGAAGTCGAATCTATTTCCGTATATCGAGCACAGTATTATATTGCATTACAAAGGAGGACACTAGAACTAAAACGAACGCTAAAGGAATTCACATTGAGCGTCTATAAAGATGAAATTTGCTCAATTGGAGAAGTTACACAATACAATCAACGGACGTAGCATCTGTGTTATTCTGTACTATGAAAATATACTATTATGAATGAAGCATTTTTATCTAGACTTATAAATAAATGTATTACTTAATTAATAGATAAGTACTTAATAAACTGACTGCATCGGTGGCGTAGTTATATTTCGGTATGACTGAGGTCTCGGGTTCGATCCCCGTGTCGGACAAAGGGATATGGGATTTTTCCCTATCAGCCCGGAGTCTGAAATTTGTGCCCGATATGGCGATAGGCTCGCCCCCTATCACATCTGGGACGGAACTAAGCTCGGCGAAATGTGGGTGTTCTAGTTCGCTAGTGCATATCTGCCTACCCCTTCGGGGATACAGGCGTGAGCTTATGTTATGTTATGTACTTAATAAAATAGACGAAAATTATGCTTGATGAGGAAAATACTTTCTTTTTAAATACTTTCTTTCTAAATAATGAAACAGCTTAACATTAAAATAGATGGTAATTAAGGAAAGTGATAATTATGGACGGTTTATTATACCAGCGAAAGATGAAACAAACCCCAAATGTAGATCTAGGAAACTCAGCAGTTTCCCAAATGGTGACCACGGGACAAGTCTTATACTCGATGACGCCTTCATTGCTGATGTGCATGTAAAGCTCTAATGCTTTCCATTTCCCCATCACCTCTCTAATATCCAACGTATCATACTTGTGTTCGCGTTCACAAACGACGGTGTTGTTTACATCTGTTGTGTTAAATTTTTCGATTCCCGCGGCATAAGACAATGTAAGCAAGATTGGTAGAAATTTCTTAACATAATTTTGTAGCACCATTTTAATAATTTTCTATTCACATTCCAATGTTGTTTTCACTGCACTAATACACGTCAATACATTGTATAATATCCAGGATTATCAGCGCTTGCGCGTAAATATTGCGGTTATAGGAGATCGACGGCGCGGCGGTCTGCGACTGAGAGCAGTGGCGAAGCGGCGCGCGGCTGACTCACGCGCCTTTATGTTATCAAAGCTGACCCCGCACTAATATATCAACTTGCAGAAAATGCCATTTGTGACAATAGGTAATACGACTGCGCCCACGCCAATGTAAATTTTCCTGATGATAAGGGAGAATTACATGTTCGTAAACCCATTTCCAGTATTTGATTCTCGTATTCCTTATTAATATATTAGTCATTGGAAAGATCACCATAAGTTTATTAGTTATCTTTTTTGTGTCATGTATAGAAATAACCCCCGAATCAGCTCGCATTTATTTTTGATTACATTACTCGCCCGAAATAGCAGCAGTTTCAAGGTTTAAGGTTAACATAACTGTCTGTACTCCTGTGAGATGTTGTTCGATGATGGTGATAGGCTAGGAAAATTAACCTCAAAGCAAAGTATTCAAAAACCCCACCCATATTTCGCTGTGCTTATTTTCATCCCTTCATATGGGGCGAGTCATTCAAAGAATCCGGGACGACTTACATATACCTAAGTATATGATTTTCCGAATTGACATTGGGCATATTGTTTATTCAGGGATCAACTACATAACGGATGCCCAAATTCGTAAAAGACCGGTAAGTTGAGGAATTACGTAAAATCCCCTTTAAAATATCGGGATGAACTGTGGAAATTAATGAATCGAAATAAAAGTATTATAAAATTGGCATCTTGGGGCAATTCTCGCGCACTTCAAATTCGAAAAATTCGATGGCACAAAATGAAATGCCTCTTATCTTGGAAGAAATTTAATAACAATAAGCTCACGCTGTGTCCCCGAAGGGGTAGGCAGAGGCGCACTAGCGAACTAGAACACCTATATTTCGCCGAACTTATTTCCGTCCCAGATGTGATAAGCGGCGAGCCTATCGCCATATCGGACATAAATTCCAGACTCCAGGCTGATATTGAAAAAATCCAATTTAAAGACTTTACAAGTATCTAGTTACTCTTGGGTGGCATTCCTTTTAAATGCGGTAAATCAATCAGAGGGAACTTGTCATGAAATAATCACAAGTTTAAAAACTTAACTGACCGACTTCCAATTTTCCGATCATGACCAAATTTATATGGTACCACCCTTGAAATAAGCTCTATCGAACACAGAAAGAATTTTCAAAATCGGTCTACATTTGGCGGAGATATCGAGTAACATACATTGTTTTTTTTTAAATACGGACGAATTGAGGACCTCCTCCTTTTATGGAAGTCTGTCGACAAAAATGCCTTAAAAACTCACCCGATCCATCGGCTCCGAGATATGTACCACGATACAGGTCCTGGCATAATCCACTCTAGAATCACCTGCCAAGTGTTGGATGAACTCCACTCCATACCACATGCCCATGAGGCTGTCTACCCAAATACCTTGCTGAGGGGATCGGTTCATGCACGAATTCATGTTCTTCATAAAAGGCATCTCGTATGAGCTGTAGCCTTGTCCATACCCTCCGTACACATCAGTGCTGCCCCCTGGCGGATAAAACACGTTCGATCTCGGGGTAGTATAAGTGTTGTAAGCACCCGTCGAATACGCAGGACTATAGTTTGGATATCTAGTCACCTCAGGAAAGTTTGCTAAGTCACTACCACGGCTCCCCGCAGTGTACTGCTGCCCGTAGAGATTCGATATCGTGGAATAGGTGTATGGAGGGTACTGCGTACTCCCATACTGGGTGTCGTATCGTTGGTAGCTCGCTGATTCGACGTAAACACATACACTCAAAACTGCTGCGATTCTGT
Organism: Clanis bilineata; assembly: GCA_036417725.1. Classification (NCBI taxonomy): domain Eukaryota; kingdom Metazoa; phylum Arthropoda; class Insecta; order Lepidoptera; family Sphingidae; genus Clanis; species Clanis bilineata. The sequence continues at coordinate 12,546,719 of CM071151.1, read as the reverse complement.
ACATTTTTCAGCAAGTTCAGTGCGTGTCCGTCTGCGTGTGGTAGTTTGGTTGCGACCAATAATGTGTGACTGCCCCGGCGCGCTATGAGAGTGGGAAGTAAACTAATTAAGATCAACTCACAAACACTAACCCGAGAGCTATGTGAATAAGTAATGTTCTTCTCTATTTCGGTATCGTTAAACACAAAACATAGTATAATCAGTATTTGCTACTTTTCATTTTCGTCATTTTCTAGTATCTTGCAATTAATATTCCCACTTACAGTGTCATGGCAAAATTATAAAAATATAGTTGTATACATACCCAGAAGTGGACTGAAAATTATTTTTAGTTTCTATTACATAGGAACTAATATTTTTTTAGTTCGTATTAATTTATTTTTAGTTTATATTACATAGGATGTTAAGTGTGTTTTCATTGTTAAATATCGCTTGCTATAATGGTGAAGGAAAACATCGTGAGGAAACCTGCATGCCCGAGAATTCCTACACAAGAATTTCGAAGGTATATGTTAATGTTGGTAGACTACTAGACTACTACCAACCCGCATTAGGCCAGCGTGGTAGACTGAAGCCTAACCACTCTCATTAATGGAGGAGGCCCGTGCCCATCAGTGGGACAGTAATATTCCAGGGCTGATATTATTATTTATTACATAGGAACTAATTGGTCGCCTCCTTGGTCTAGTGGCAGCATATATGGGTTGCGGGAAGTCCTGGGTTTTCTAATTTGGTTTGCCCGGCACTGGATCCCCAAAGGGGGTTGACGTCATTTAGGCAGCCGGTTGTAAAAACTTAGCCAAATCCTTTCTGCAACATGCTTGAAAAGGAGTATTGCGCCGACCCCAGATTGAAGTGGGATAAGAAAAAAGAAAAAATAATGCATAGGAACTATGTACATAATACATTTGATAAATCAACTTGTCAAAAAATTCTGGAACTACAAAGAACATAAACGTGTATCATTAAATAAAGTAAAATTTAGGTTGATAAAGGATTTTACACAACCCACACCCAGAGCGATCATCAAAATGTTAAAGTGAAAAGAGGCGCGATTTAATTCATTTTAAGATTAAAATAATATAATCTCTCCCATTTTCAACTTTCTGAAAAGTCAAACACACAATAATAAAAAACAACCCAACAAACATAACATAGTACATGAATGTCAAAATACAAAGAATTTTATCTTAAAAATGATTAAATATTAACTTATAGCACTTGGCGTAAAAGGTCTAGCGTGCACAACGAGCAATGACTGGCGCGTGTGCTTTGTATAGACGAAGCTTTTAGGCGTTTTAAAATATATTGCAGCTTAAATTTTAATAACTTTGATAGGCGATAGGTCTGTGTAGAATATCTGATGCCGGGTACACAGCAACCGAACGAAGGATCGCGAATCTATGCCCGTTGCATTCACACAACAGCGAAAGTTTGTTTGTATGAAATCAACAGGCGTATATTCGCAAACGTTCGTTCGGTTGGTGTGTACACGCCATGAGGCACATATTATTATTACATATTAATAAAGAGGTACTTTGTAAGTTTAAATGTAAATGGATAAATCGCCGCCCGATAGATTATACTATATTTCATACTATCTATCTAAAGTGAATAATAACGGTGCCCCTCCACCTAGTCCCAGAGCCCAGGACCTAGACGACCAGCCTCGATCGTCATGCCCAATCGATACAAATTCTTCGTGGCAAACCATCGGAGTCTTAAAACACGTCAAACACACAAAATACACATAAATCAAATTCAACTTACTACAAGAAATCGATAAAGTCAAATAGCCATGCCCAAACATGCCCGATCGGTTAAGATGTACTCCGAAAGCCGCGTATCTTGCCCTAAAACAATACACAAAACACATTTTTATCTATGGTCTATTGTTCTACGAGTAAGACACAGCGAAAATCATTGTTTTGCGTATGTGTTTTTATGTTTTGTTTCTACAAAAACAGGTGTAGGAGACGCGGTTTTAAACATCGTTACACGCCGATTAGTAACGATTGAAACCTATTCTTGTAGAGGTGTGGATCATTTAAGTCTATACAAATTTCTCTACTCGTGGACTCTACTATCAGTTCCTACAGATAATAACATAGCATAAGCTCACGCCTGTATCCCCGAAAGGGTAGGCAGAGGCGCACTAGCGAACTAGAACACCCACATTTCGCCGAGCTTAGTTTCGTCCCAGACATGATAGGCGGCGAACCTAACGCCATATCGGGCACAATTTCCAGACTCCGGGCTGATACTGAAAAATCGAATATCACTTTTCCCGACCCGGGTATTGAACACAAGACCTCAGGACGAAAGTCGTACCGCGCACGCAATGTCACTATGCCACCGAGGCAGTCCCACCGAGGCACTCTTAGTCCTACAGATAATATGATGTGTGATTAAGAAGCATCTGGTTCCTGTAGCATTCTTTCTTTACACCTGCCTTTATACCACTACAGTGTGGAGTAAGCGCAATAAAGTTTTTAAGTATTTCGCAGATTCGGTTTTCGTGGGTACAGGATTTGGTGTAGTTTTTACCACCAAACTGCCTGATGTCACGCTTCTCTGGCGGATCTGAATCCTCCAGGACTAGTCCCAGAAAATAACAGTCTAACCTCGTATTCGAACCCAGGACTTCCCGGTCCACAGCCTGTATACGCTGTTACTAGACGCATACGACTTTCTGCTACCGTAACCTTAAATATAATATTGTAATGACCCACAAATATAGCTACCAAAAGACGAACCGCGAATAAAAGTTAGTATTCAACATGTACAAGTTCTAAGTTCGTTAGTGCTTATTATTTTATTTATTTTTACTGTTATATCCCCTTTCTTTCTACCTGACCATATCCCACTTCAATGTGCGGTCAGCGCAATACACTTTTTCAAGCATGTTGCAGAAAGATTGGGCTTAATTTTTACGAAAACTGCCTGTCTGACAATTTAGAAAATTTGCTTTGCCCGACCTGGGAATCGAACTCAGGACCTTCACAGGTCCACAGCCCATATATGCTGCCACTAGCCGACTATCAAAGACGCGAGTAGACTAGTACAGTTATATCCCCATTTACCACTAAACATGTAGATATAGCTACCCACCAACTCCAAAGAATAATAACTAATACCTAAATTCTAATACAAGAACTGACTAGAGAGACCCTAGTTAGTACAAAATTACGTGGAATCCGGGTAGTAACAAACAGCTTTTCCCACCATCCGGTGTGTTAAATGACATAATTGATATAATTTGTTAATGACGACCGTTCCTGTTCATCTCGCGGCCGCCCTGACCCCGCCTCCTGTCTCCCAGGCCCAGGTCACAGGCCACCAGTCCATCCTTTACAAACAAACCTATTAGCTCTTCGAGACGTATTGTTAATTTTTACACCTAAATCCTTGAACTTTGTGACTTCAAGGCAGGATTCTCTAGTAGGTATCTAGAGCATCTATTTATTTATTATATTTAAGGAAGACTTACATAATACTATACTATACTATACATTAACTTTAATAATACAAATAAGTAACTAAAAATATCTTAACATGTTGCTTACGATCAGTCTCCACATATGAATGGCATCTAAATATCGTAGAAGCGGAGGTGTGTTTATTGTATTGATTGAGTCTTTGGAAAGCACACCCACTATACGAAAAGTAATACTATTGGCTCTAGGTATTCAATTTCTGTGAAACAGTCATATTACACCGATCGGTAGGCTTACTGTGGACAAAATTATCAACAGCGTTTCTCTACCACTGATAATGATCGATTTAGATGGAGTTTTCCTGTATAAAGAAAGGATGATTGCTGCTTACAAACCGTTGTACAATGACAGATGATGTACTTGAATATCATTCGTTCAACCCTTCCTTATCCAAACTTAATGCGAGGACAGAGCAACATATTAAAAGCGCATTATGAAAACTATACAAAAATTACTTTACCAGATATTTTTCCAAACGTTACGCCGAAAATCTACGCACCCCTCAAAAGAAGAAATAAGGTATATCGGCGCAAAATCGCACGCTTATTTAAAAAGCCGTTGTTATTTCACGTTATTAATTTATTTTACAATTGTTAAACTGCTGAAACCTTAAAAGATTCTAAAAAGTTAAAATAATCGTTATAATTATTTCTTTGCCATTCGATATTCGGTATCGAGTAGGTAGTTGCAAATATTACACCCTATAAAAGGAGTGTTCTGAGCAGATTCGACACAGTCGTGCTCCGGCACTCGGACTGTCCACATCCCTGACTAGACGGTGCTCTTGAGCACCGTTAATAAAGGGAATTAGTGAATTTCAGTGTTCACAGTTGATAAATAAGATGAGAAATCATCTTATTGTCAAAATTGACGTCAGCCATGCTGACGTCACCGTTTTTAAAAAAACAACGCCAGCGTTCGCCATCCGACATCAGAAGTGGGATCACTATCCCACTCATTTAACTTGAACCTTTCTGCCCTGATACTTTCAATCCGACTGATACTTTCTGACTGATAATTTCAATCTGACTGATAATTTCAGTCTGACTGATAATTTCAATGTGACTGATGATTTCAGTCTGACTGATAATTTCAGTCTGACTGATAGTTTCAATCTGACTGATAATTTCAGTCTGACTGATGATTTCAATGTGACTGATGATTTCAATCTGACTGATGATTTCAATCTGACTGATAATTTCAGTCTGACTGATAGTTTCAATCCGACTGATAATTTCAATCCGATCGGTCAATAATAAAGGCCCAGGCCACAGCATCGTCCTTCCCAGTTCCTTTAGAACCCCTTGTGGACCACGGCGTAAAGGACCGCTCAGAACCACAGCATCATCCTTAACAAAAAAAAACTGTGGACCACGGCGTACGGGACCGCTCAGAACCACAGCATTATCCTTAACAATAAGAAAAATGCAAAAATGCGTGGAGCATTTGCACAAGTGCATTAATGTGTGGAACATTTGCACAAAAAAAAAAAAAAAAAAAAAAAAACTTTTCAGAGCCTCTGTGGACCACGGCGTACAGGACCGCTCAGCGCCACAGCATCGACCCTTCCCGTTCCTTTAGAACCCCTGTGGACCATTATCCCCGTAAGAAAAGTGCATAGATGCGTGGAGCATTCGCACTCTGACTACTGATTCATAAAAAGTGCATTGTGTGGAACATTTGTACAAATGTTTATAATATGGTCTGGCAAGGCTGGTCGGATACCTCCTCTAAAAACCATATAAACCAGGGCACGTGGTGCACCTAAATATCCATATTTTAATTTGTGTGCAATTTCATCTCAGAATTCAATGCAAAAACAAAACTACCTGATTTATGGTCAGGATTGATCGAGACGGTGTATGTGACACTGTTGCAGTCATTTTTGAAGTCTAAATGTCAACGTTAGTGATCATCTTTAAAAATCATAAGTGGTCAATTTGAAAAATCCTGAGTGGTCAATTCGGGAAATTGTTTTGTGAGCTAGGTAATTTTGCCCGCTGAGTTTGTTTCGCCGGGTCTTCTCAGGCAGGGCCGCGTTTGGATCCGGTGGTAGATTCAAAAAAAAAATCGGAATCTTAAATTCGCAATAATAAACGAGGCCTTTCAAAATGGCCGTATCGGCGTACAACCATGAGCTTTCAATAAGAGCACGTGCTATTTCAAATGAAAAGAAAGAAAGAAAAAGAAAAAGAAAAGAAAAAGAAAAAAAAAAAAAAATTTGTTCTACGAGTATTCACAACAAATTACAAGGCTGGTGCAGAGCACGCACCGCCTATCAGAATGGCCGTATCGGCGCAAAATCGCACGCTTATTTAAAAAGCCGTTGTTATTTCACGTTATTAATTTATTTTACAATTGTTAAACTGCTGAAACCTTAAAAGATTCTAAAAAGTTAAAATAATCGTTATAATTATTTCTTTGCCATTCGATATTCGGTATCGAGTAGGTAGTTGCAAATATTACACCCTATAAAAGGAGTGTTCTGAGCAGATTCGACACAGTCGTGCTCCGGCACTCGGACTGTCCACATCCCTGACTAGACGGTGCTCTTGAGCACCGTTAATAAAGGGAATTAGTGAATTTCAGTGTTCACAGTTGATAAATAAGATGAGAAATCATCTTATTGTCAAAATTGACGTCAGCCATGCTGACGTCACCGTTTTTAAAAAAACAACGCCAGCGTTCGCCATCCGACAGGTACAACTACACTGTTATAAAACCACACGACGAGTAAGGAGTCATGTGTCATAGAACAGATATATAACAATAGCTAAACTACACAGGTACTAATGAGTAATTAATAAACCTTGTCCTTCGAAACAATGACATAACGACATAGCCTGCATACTAACATAAGGTGTTCATATTATTAGAACTAGTTAAGTTCGGTCTATTCCTCACCGTGTAGACCTCGCGGTTTTTCAAATTTAAATTCAAACTATCAAAGCTATACAGTTGCGTTACGATTTACGAGGTATTTTTTTCTGTTAGGTCGGAAAGGAAAGAAAATGAGATTGGGAAGGATGGACGATGTGTTGTGGCTTTAAAATTTTGAACACACCGAAGGAAGTACAACAGGAAGTTGCTATTTTACGCTGGTTTTCTGTAGACAGTGGTAAAAAACCGATAGGGTCGACCAATTTAATGTAATATTAGATATTGCTACGTATAAACGTTTATTAAAAAGTAAAAATAAAGTCAACAATTAACATTTTTTTACAACTTTTATTAGTAGTTAAAATTCCTAAACAGGTACATAGGTTACATGCTGAACAACCGCCACATGAAAATCAATTATTTAATTCCATGTTAATTATTTTAAATAGCGTAGATTATATGAATAATTAATCATGACAACCATAAAAATATTACACATATTGACAGAAACATCAACGAACTAATTTGTATGCAACCCTGGCACACAGCTGTGTACCGATGTGTAGGAGGCAAGTCATAGCTGAAGAACTGTTTCTGGAGATCATTCCACTCCCATCTGTTCATTCTCGATGGTAACCTCTTCAGCACCAAGGAGAAGATTCCACCATCACCCATCTCCGAACAGTGATTGATGATTAGCATTTGTGGGGTGACTCTCAATATTCGAATAGCTTGAGGATGTTTTTCGGGTTCGTTTGGATACCATACGTCTGAAACAATCATATCGCATTATTGACTAGCGTGGACGGTTTAAGAATAATTATTCTAAGCGAGAATTAGACAAAATAACTATATTTATTTGGACCTTTGTATGTAAATCCAACAATGTTTTTGATATTTTGACACGAATACATTTTTACAGAATCAAATTGCTTTCAGTCCCATCCCAGAATTGGAATCCAGGACAAATTATTGATAAAGTATTAATTGTGCCCATACAATGGCAACTCACCTACACTACGCTATTAATCTATTACCAGTGATCTTATTAGTTATATCTATTTTAACAGTAGAACCCATACCTATTCCTCTAACAATCATTTCCTTCTCCAAAGCGGTTCGCTGTTCGACCATCCAAAGACCAGGTGCATCTGGGGAGTAATTGTACGTTTGTTCTATAGTCTGGCCATCTTCATCCCACATAACCCTCACTCGTTTCTCGTCGTATATGTTTCTTTTGACTTTCCTCTTGATTCTTATATCCATCCAGGACCCTGACATCGACGTGCCTGACCAAGGGTTACTTTTGTGCGATTTCCAGTTCTGGTCTGTGTAATTTCTCCTTATAATCTATAAATAAGTTCATAGACATCTGAATTTTATTATGACCGTGCTTCTGATATTAATTTAACAAAATTCACGGGAGATTTATACCGCTTATTGTGTGAGTTACCAAATCAAATCATAGTGAATAACTACAACAAACACAATGCCATTACAATAGAAGATTAATCTTATAATCAACGAGATATTAGACTGCCAAAAGCTATAAACTTCAAGGAATCTAATCTAATATATTATAATATGTGAAATTAATCACATGATGTTATTTGTTAGACACTAGATGCACCAACTGAAACCCTACAAAAAAAAAACATACCCATCATCCCAATAGTAAAACTCTGGCAACGAAATTACCATCGCAAATCTAATCTGGACATATCTAGTACAATTAGCATGACACTACCAACATGATGTACCTAATTTATAAAATTAATACTCACCGACCAGTCGAGCCAGTCATCTTGCAATTCTGTCGTAACATCTGTTATGTAGAGCGTGACGCAGCCGATCTCATTGGGCTGGTTAGTCATGTCGGGTGTGTGTTGTGCGTACCCAACACCGTACCAGAGCCCGTAGACATCGTCCATGTTGAAATGATGGGACCAGCGTATACTGTCCCCGCATAACCCTTGGACTTTTACTACGAAGACGAGAATCAGCAGATGCGTCAGAAACATGGTCGTACGTGGAGTAGTGCAAGAAAAATGGGACAAGGCGCCACTCGTAGCCGCTATGGACTCAATTAGTAAACTGCTACAGGTGATTTCACGCACGGTCATATGGTCATGTGAGATGAATCATCGTATTAGTTAGTATTAAGGTACTATTGCAAATTGAACAAAATTTATTTCCAACAGGTCGATCTGGAAATCTTTGGGGGAGGCCTATGTTCAGCAGTGGACGTCCTATGGCTGATGATGATGATGATGATGATGATTGCAAATTGAATTAGTTCATTATTCAATTTAATTTAGGTTTTTAACTTTTCTGATCCTAGTAGGTTTTTGATAAAGCGTGGTCTTCTATAAAGCGGGGTTGATATTTGCAACGTAAACTTAGTACCTATATACTGATTTCTTAAGTTTACGCGAATGTTATACATGGAAATAAAACTATTTTTATGGATTCTATCACGATTAGGTTTTAATTTTAGTACCTATAATTAATAATGGGGTTTAGATTGCAGTGTAACGTTTCAACATGTAAAGTTATGTAAGTACTCCTTACATAACTTCATATATTTTACCTAATTGGCTTGCTGTAACATAACATAAGCTCACGCTTGTATCCCCAAAGGGGTAGGCAGAGGCGCACTATCGAACTAGTACACCCACATTTCGCCGAGCTTAGTTCCGTCCCAGATGTGATAGGGGGCAATATCGCCATATCGGGCACAAATTCCAGACTCCGAGCTGATATGGAAGAATCCAATATCACTTTGCCCGACCCGGGGATCGAACCCGAGACCTCAGGACGGTAGTCGTACCGAAATACAACCACGCCACCGAGGCAGTCATTGTTGTATATTCTTTTAAATTGTGTTAATTTTGAGAAATAAGTTAGATCTAAAAGTTCTAGACTGGGTTTACAAAAAAAGACATTGAAATATAATTCAGACCGCAGGCGCGAACTATTAACAATCACTTTTGGTCAATCGCCTCAATAGTCTAGGGGTAAGATGCTTACTTACACTATCGATCCGAGTCTGATGTGTTTACATAATGTGTGTAAAGCTCGCGAGCTTTACATACATGTGGTGTGACGTAATTCGCCATAGTAAGGTGCGCCTTACTACGGGGAATTACGTCACACCATACGCAAAATCGGAAAGACTTCCATTTCACTGTCTTTTTATAATTTATAGGGTTCCAAAGCCAAATGACAAAAATGGAACCCTTATAGTTTCGTCATGTCCGTCTGTCTGTCTGACCACGAATTAGCTCAGAAACTATTAGTACTATAAAGCTGAAATTATTAGTACTATTTGGCATGGGTATATACACATTAATCACACCGTTAAAATGGTAAAAATCTTGGAATTCTTTTTCTTAGGGCACCTCCCCTACACGTAGTGAGGAACATTTTTTCTCCATTTACCATTTTTTGATCTAAGGATTAGTTTGCGAAATATTAAGCTTTAAAGTGCAAAAAACCAGCTAAACGGTTAGTCCTGAAATTGTGGGAAAAATCCTAGTATTCACTATAAATAAATAAATAAATAAATAAATAAATAACTATTCGCATATATAACTATATATGCGAAGACACATATATGCGAATAGTGAATACTAGGATTTTCGAGAAGACCTTGCGTAGTTACGCAAGGTCTTCTCGTCCAAAATACCTTAGTACTTGAAGTCAAAAGTCTTTGATATTTGTATATTACCAGTGATGACTTACGACACTGAAAAATGGCGTCTGACTATGGGCCGCATAAGAAAGCTCTCACGCAGCGCGCTATGGAGAGGGCTATGCTCGGTGTTTCTCTACATGATCAAATTAGGAATGAGGAGATCCGTAGAAGAACGAAAGTCACCGACATAGCCCAGAAGATTAGCAAGTTGAAGTGGCAGTGGGCAGGGCACATAGCTCGTAGAACTGATAGCCGATGGGGCAGAAAAGTTCTCGAGTGGAGACTACGTACCGGTAAGCCCAGCGTAGGACGTCCACCTACAAGGTGGACCGACGACCTGATAAAGGTCACAAGAAGTTGCTGGATGCAGGCCGCTTCCAAGAGGTCGATCTGAAAATCTTTGAGGGAGGCCTATGTTCAGCAGTGGACGTCTTATGGCTGATGATGATGATATATAACGAATTTAAAAGGAAAACTATCACGGCAAAGCCTGCTTTACAATTTAATAAGTAATAGTCGACCAAAGTAAAAAGCAAAATTTCGCGTATATTCTATAGATGAAGTTGTTAGTTATATAAATGACGTAATAAATATAAGTTTATGGGTGTTGTACTTAAAATTGTCTAATAAAAATATATTTCAGTAACATTTAACCGTACTTCGGAAACCCGTACTGTGCGTGATTTTTTAATTTAGAAAATATGTTTCATTTATTTTTTAATTTTTGCCCAGTCATTTGCTCAGACAAAATACAATTCGTTTTTGATACCTCTGCCTTTATCTAATATAAAGTAGGATTAGTAGTCAATAAATACTATATTTTATTTATCATAAATATTTAATCAATCTCAGAATTATTCATATAAAAATAATTTACGACAAATCGCAATGACTTAAAACTTTATTCGAAGTGTTACCACGTTGAAGACTTCCAAAGTGAAACACATATTATTAAAAGCAAAATGTATGAAGCTGTGGAATTCGAAGCAGAATTTTCACAAACTCTCTTCAAGGCAGATGTAGATAGATGTTTTAGTGTGAACACATTGTGGATGCTAGCCAGGTCTTCAGGGGTGAGCTGGTTCTCATTTCTGGATAAGACAACGCTGAAGAGTTGAGAGTTAGGCAGCCTCATGCAGAAGTTCAGCACCAAATGGTTATTAGCCACTTTCAACACTTGAATCACGCCGCCGAAGAAGCGATACATTTTGTCCACAGCTGGAAGATCAAAAAATAAAAGATAATAAATACAATATAACTAAAGCTCTGTTATTTACTTACTATAGGTTTACGACTAGTTTGAGCCGGCATTGCAAAAATGTGCGGAAAATTAAAGATTTCCGAGGAAAAGTTCCACCAATAGAATGACGTAAGACAGTCAGTGGTACATAGTAATTTAAATCCTTTCAGCAACATAAAATGTGTTGCAATGACCCTACATTGGAGTAAGATACAAATGGACCAAATCATTTCTTGATAAATAATTTATTTTCACTACAAAAGCACATCACTGATAATGTAAACAACTAAAACATCCATCAAGAGTGGTCCCATATAAAGGAAAAGTTCAAACGAATTTTAAAGTCGATTTTTTTTAATCAATAATGTTCGCCGTACTCTTCGGATATGTATATACGAAGGTTACTTACATCCATAAGGGACATCAGTCGGCCAAAATCCTTTATGTGAAGTGTTGACCTTGATGTGGTAGTCGTCGCGCCAGAGACCTTCGTGCCACTCCAACACAAAGTGCCGGATGCGGTACTGTTCGGGGAACCCGATCCCATACTGCCGGTTCATGTACGGCGCATTTGTCAATGTTGGGTATGGAGTTGGAGGTGTGGGCTGTGATATAAAAAGGAAATACATTATTAAGATTAAATATATAACAAACTGTATCTAAATTCTCAAATACGGTATAAGTATATTGTTACCCGAGAGACCCTTGTTACGCCGCTATTTAAAAAAAACATAAGTCCAACTAATCTGATATTATTCTGCTATTATCACTTCTCATTTTTTTACTGAAGAATCGTTATGAAGCTAATTAATTATTTTGGAATGGTAGAGCCACGCGGTAGAGCACGAATGGGCCGGCTCGACCAGTTTGGTACCACTGTCTCACAGAAAACCGACATAAAGTCATGTGTGGGTTTTGTTAGATGAGTGAGATTTCCAGTGGCCCATTTCCCCCCCTGCCTATCCCAATCCTTTTACATTCTCTACTTTAAGTTTGGCAACGCATCCATGAATCTTTTTGTGTCTTGGGAGTCTATGGGCGGAGAAGATCACTTACCATCAGGTGACCTATTTGCTTGTTTGCCAGTCTCTGCTATAAAAAGATTAGGCATCATATAAACTCTCTTAAATACCACATTCAATTTAATTTAAGTGTGGTGGAGAAACAATATATTAACCGATTTAGAGAGATTTAAACTTGAGATATATTGCTATTAAGTAAGACGTAACAAAGTTTCAGTTGTAATTACTCAATGTACCTCTGTATATACCTCTACACGTCACGTTAAATACATAGACAAATATTTTGTTGAGTAATTTTTCAATATATAATGTAAATATAAATAAGTTTATAGGAATACAATGAGTTTCAATTTTAAAATCAAAACCAAATAAAAATTCAACAAAGAAAATCAAAAAGGCACTCACTAAATTCCGATTAATTAAACCGCCATCAACATAATCCTCAAACTTTCTGAGTTGTATGATGGGACAGTTGGGATTATAATCTGTTTTCGTTTGATTATCCCGGTGGAATATGAATTCGTGGACATACCACATACCGAGTAAGGCCTCTTCGTCAAAATCATGAGTCGGATTTAAATTGTGACAAAAATTTACGTTCGCGGCAAATATAAGCGGTAAAATTAGAAAGAATATAAAAAATCTGATGCTTTTATAATATCTACAGTGATCGTGACACTCCATAGTAGGACTGTTTACTTTATCGTCGGTTATTGTTCATTACAGTCAGCGAGGTGACTCTACCCACGGGGACTAATCTGTTAATTGACATCGTGAACTCAATGTCCTGTTCTGAGCAATCTTTTACACTGCAAACTACGTTCTCGAATATACAATAGAAATCCCATGCAATCCGTAAATCTTAGCTATGAAATGGAAAATGCAAATAACAAATATAAGGAAATGTACCTTTTAATGCTAAAACGAGCATTATACTGCAATGACATCTAATAAAATGATAAAATATCACCCAAGAACTGACAAGCGATAAATAAATGATAGAATAGCTAATATCTCACTAGTCCTACGTTATTTACACTCAATAAAAGCATATGAAATGGACACTAACCTCGATATATAGCTCCTTGATGTCAACATAAAAACACTCTCTTGTGTGTTCTATTTTGTATTCTCCTTTAGCGTGCGGTATTTTTTCAACACCGTACCAAACACCGCTTATTTGGTCCAAATTTATATCACCATAATATGGAGACAAATCGTCGCAATATTTATGATTATCGAAATTATAACTGCTTTGACCGTATCCGTACCCGTACTCGTAACTCGCGACTAATCCTATACACAAAGGAATAAAAAAAAAACTGTAAGCCATTGGAAGCTGTTTCAGATTAACCCGGATAACGGATAAACTTGTCGGATATATAGAACCGTCAATACCAGGCAACTATGAGCGCAAGGAGATGTTTATCCGTTTAATCCGGCAAATAGAGTGAGTGCGGCCCGACTCTACTTGGTGGACTACTCGCAAATGAACGCGGTGTGCATGGTAATTTACTAGTTATACGAGAATACATACTTCCTTAATAAACTTTATCAACACGTCGTCGTCCCCCTGCATACATTACTACTACACGTAGGCAAAGTTAACAAAGAAAACTAATAGGAAATTCGTGATAAAAGTCCTGTAAGTATATAGGGCGCGTTTTATTTTCATACATTTTCCGACGTTGCCTTCTCGCTCCTATTTTCCGACAACACGTTTTCCATGGTATCTTATGCACCAGGACTGCATAACAATTAGAATGTAGTAGGAACACGTTAAATCAATAGATTCGAATGACGTCATGGGGTTCGTTCGTATCGATCGCTCTACTACTAAACGCGTCAGTGTTTTATTGATTCGCCTAACTTTGTTGTACGCCATCGAATCGTCTATGTTGTACGCGTATGTTTATAAGTATCCTTGTGTGTGTATGTCTGATAATAATTTCAGTCTCCTCCGCAGCAGTGATAAATTAGTGGTATATAGGGATAATGGTAATAGGTGTACTACATAGTTCAATTGGTATCTCTGGACATAATTAACCTGAAAATTATTTTCTGGCGTAAAATAAAACGACTTGGATGTGACATTTTTGATTGAAATAATAACAAGTAAACTATATTATTACGTTAGGAATTCACTTGACGTTATGAGACTATAAATAATTATTACTATAATATGAACTAAATGATCACTGGAATCTTATCGTAAATGTATGTAGGTACTCGTGCCTGCCTCGGTAGTATAGTTGTATTTCGGTACAACTATCGCCCTGAGGTCTCGGGTTCGAGAATATTAAATTTTTTCACTTCAGTATCAGCCCGGAGTCTGGAATTTATGCCAGATATGGCGATAGGCTCCTCCGCTATCACATGTGGGACGAAAATAAGCTCGGCGACGACGAAAATAAGCCTACCCCCTCGGGGATACAGGCGTGAAATTATGTATGTAAGAAATTAACAGACCGGCTTCAAAACTTATCCGATCGTGGCCAATTTTTATGGGATCATCCTTGAAATAAGCTTTATCGAACACAAAAATTATGATTAACACACCAATCAAAGATTGATTTTAATTTTTAATAACATAACATAAAAATCTATAAATTATGACAATTTACGCTAACGACTACGTAAAATAACTTGTATGAGAAACACCAAGTCCCCGTGTAACCGCTAGATGCGTTTGGGTGTTTGTTTCACAAATATTTTACGTAATCGCTTGCGAGAAATGAAAAATAAAAATATTTATGGTCGAGCTACGGGTAACCAACATTTAACATAACATAACACATAACATAAGCTCACGCCTGTATCCCCGAAGGAGTAGGCAGAGGCCCACTAGCGAACTAGAACACCCACATTTCGCCGAGCTTAGTTCCGTCCCAGATGTGATAGGGGGCGAGCCTATCGCCATATCGGGCACAAATTCCAGATTCCGGGCTGATATGGAAAAATCCAATATCACTTTGCCCGACCCGGGGATCGAACCCGAGACCTCAGAACCGTAGTCGTACCGAAATACCACCACGCCACCGAGGCAGTAACCAACATTTTTACTTATTTTATTTAGTAAATTATGATTTCCTACTGACAACCATTTATAATATAATTTAAAAAAATATATAAATAAGGATTACAAAACCTGATTCAATATTTTATTATCAAATACAAAGTTAAATTATGGGAATACTATATTATACCCACGCTACGCACGTATGGTTTATTTACGAGTTCTATATCTCACCCTTGCATAGTGATTTATGTCGTCCAAATATATTTATCCTCAGTCTGGTCGCTCAGTCTACGGCATTGAATTTTGCTTAGTAACATTCATAACAAAGGCGTAATTGGAGTTCAATGCCTTTTATGTCAATGTAATTTTCTTTATATTTTGTTACTCATTATCGTCGCCTCCTTGGTCTAGTGGGAGCATATATGGGCTGTGGGCTGGGTTCGATTCCCAGGTCGGGCAAAGCGAATTTTCTAATTTAATTTGCCCGAGACTGGATCTCCTTAGAGGGGGTTGACGTCAGGCAGGTAGCCGGTCGTAAAAACTTAACCAAATAATTTCTGCAACATGCTTGAAAAATTATGTTACGCCGACCCCACATTAAGGTGGGATAAGGGCAAGGAAAGAAAGATTCGAAATAGAAATAAAATTAAGCTAACTAAATCACCATTTACAACACATAGGTACTGTAATGGGTGTATGTATGATAGACGCGACGCGACGTAGCATTTTCCCTATTTTCCAATCCGTAGCCGCCGATGCCGCGCCGTTGCCGTAGCGCTACATGGGGCTAGTCGTTAGTAGTCGCTACACAACCACTAAAGATTTTCCCGATGACGTAACGCTTTAGCTACAAAGCTACCAGGGTTCGATAAAACAGAAGAGCTGAAACACGTTATCAAACTGGCAACTAACACGGATGCCCCGCGAAAGCTAGTGTAATGTAACAGGGTGGCATAGCGGAGAGGAGCAGTGAATAGTTACCCAACTATCAGATAGGGTGGCGGTGCGAGGGTGGACCACGCACGGCATGGCAACTGGGGTGAAGCATGCTGCGGGGTACCGCAACTGGTAAGTCGATGTGATAAAGCGATAACAATGTTTGTACGTTCAGTTTTAACTATTTACAAATTAGTAGTCTAGTTTATTAAATTCAATAACAAGCTGGTTTCGTTTTGATGTATTTTGAATACTAACAGAATTTGTAGGTATTATATTATAGAATACCTTGATTAACATACAACCCAACTGTGGCGAAAGGTCCATACAACTCGATTCCTACCGACTTTTCTTTGTCAGATTGTAAACTAATAAAAAAGTATTTTCTATGTACATAATATATAGAAGAGAAAGTAGCATTGGCTTCCCTTTTGAAACTTTCACCCTTCGCTACTGCAACCCAATGAGTCCCACAAATATATCAATAATTGTGAATGGTTTCCAACAAAGACTTCTATGTATTTGCTAGACAAACTGTTTCGAAGTAAAATTGTGGCAAAAGTGAAAAGAGCAGATTTCTATAGTAGTTGAGGTCGATTAACAGAGACTTAGGCGCACATTCTCTGGTTTCCAAGTCGCAAGTCTTTGGTTTCCAATAATTGTTTTTAGGTAAACAAAAGCTTTAATCCTTATGCCGCGCCTGTTTTTCTCGAAACAAAACACAAAAACACACGCAAAATAATGATTTTCGCTGTCTCCTGCTCATAGAACAATAAAAACCAGCATGCACTATAGATAAAAATGTGATGGAAAAGCATGTTTTGTGGTATATAGGTGTTTTATGTAATGTTTTAGTGCACAAGACGGGGCTTTAGATTTCGTCAATCGCTATATTTTACAATCTTTAAAAAACATTTGAAAGCTAAATGTATGAAACATTTTTATCAAATCAAACAATTTACAAAGTTTTCAACGAATCTATGACTAATATTGCTCTAATTGTGATAACTTTGAATACTTTAATGATGTTTTTTTAAGTTTCATTCAGTAAATGTGATGGAACATACCAAGATCATACCTACTGAATGAAACTTAAAAAAAAATCAGAGACATGGAGTACCTACATACATATTCACTACCATAATGTGTGTTTTGTACAGTTTTATAATAATGTAAGCTAATAACTAAGCAGTCTATAGAAAGGGGCTCTACGACGCCACATTCGATGGGGTAAATCGAACTCTTTTATTTTCTGAAGTCCTTGTGCGAAGGGTCGCAACTAACCGGTGACGTAATACGGGGGTTGAAATCAAACAGGGGAAAGAAAATCACAAGTTTAAAACTTAACAGACCGACTTCAAATCCGATCGTGACCAAATTTATATGGGACCACCCTCGAAAGAAGCTCTATCGAACACAAACATAATTTTGAAAACCGATCCACATTTGGCGGAGATATCGCGTAACATACATAAAAAATATAGACGAATTGACGACCTCCTCCTTTTGTGGAAGTCGGTCGAAAACACAAACTCAAGACAACATTAAATTCGTCAATTAGATTAGAACAATATATTACACAGCAATAACAATTTAAAATTTTAAGTAGTTTACTAGTTTACACAATAATATTTAAAAATAATCTAATATTAATTATAAATAGTACTTAATTTATTTATAAGTAGAAGATTATATGCAGTCGATATGTGCAGCATTTTCAAAATAAACTTAACAAGAAAAATATCAATTCCATAATATATAGATACTCTCCCATTTCTGAACATGAATTAAATAATACACGTATGAAAGGAAAATAAACTGTTAGTCCAGCAACATCGCCCAATACACTTTGGTAGAACATACACATTTAATTATTAAAAATAATTGTAAATAATCATAATTACAAGTTATGCAGGCCGCTTCCAACAGGTCGATCTGGAAATCTTTGGGGGAGGCCTATGTTCAGCAGTGGACGTCCTATGGCTGATGATGATGATGATGATAATAAAGATGATGAATTATAATAATATTCTCCAATACATCTTAGGTATGTATGTAGGTTTACACATGCTCTATTCCTTGATCGTCAAATAAAGCAATTTTATTAATTAATACATAAATCATTATAATCATCAGCTACAGGGCAGTCACTGCTAAACATCCCCAACAATATCCAAATCAATCTGATGTATTCATTTTGTACGTGAATACAAAACAACAAGCCAATGCAAATAATGCAATTGCGAACAGTTAGAGGTGCATGGATTTAGAGCTAATTTCGCACCTGCCACTATCGTATTGGTAGTTCGTGACATTTGCCAGCTGATATTGCTATTACATAATAAAGTATAAGATAGTTATAAAATATAAATTGTTTAAAAAGTATCTTACATTGCACCATTCGTAAAAACTAAGTTAAATCCAAAATGTGTTACGCCGACCGCCGAGAAAGAAATAATATGACAAACTTTGATGACAAAACTTTATTGCCTTCGCATTTCGAAATAAAAATATTTAAAGAAACTAATTTTGATGACGTACCCAACATTAGTATATTCAATTTATGGCATTGCAGTAAAATACGACTTGCTTCTCAAAGTTGTTGGGGAACCTTGCAAAATACGGATTTGTGCCAAATTGCGGACCACCTTTGGCATTTTACGTGACCTTTATAAGCGAAGGATGGCGCCTGGCACCGGGAAGCTTGTCCGCGACAGAGGTCGTTTTTACTAGGGAAACAGGAATACGGAAGATGTTTGCCATCTTTGCACTGTGAGAGGGTCCCACTAGGGTACCTATCGCGTTCAGGCGTTCCATTTCAAAATACATGATCGCAGTTATAATTGTAGATCATGCATAATTTGCGAGAGCACAGAACATTTAATTCTAAAAGCTATTTTACAAAACATAATAACTTTCTAGCAATTTTTATATCTCAATTATCTAAATAATTGAGGAACAACAATTTTAAAAAATTGGCCCTTAGTCTTAACTTAGGACCAATTTTTGAATAGATAACTTTATTCTGAGGTATAATTTTATTGCTCTGACCTATGTTTCATACATTGAAAACATCAAAATCATTCTCCAAATAAGTTATCTGCCTAATTGAAAAACGGGCCTCATACGCACAGAATCATAAAATCGGTTCTTGAAAGTTCGAAGTCGACGGTGTGTAGAGAGTTCCAACCGACATTAGGAAGGCCTGCGCCCTAGAACCTTTCTTAAGTATAGAAAGTCCGTTCCGAGTAGTAGCCACTGTAATAAAGAGCATAATATTTATACAAAAACCTCGCGTCGTAATAGATTTTCACTCCGTTTTTGTGCCTGCAGCCCGAGCAGGAAAATTTCTGACAACCGTAAATGTATTCGTGCTCGATGCGCGTCTATGAAATTTGTATAAAATATTAATCAAATGTCATCAGTGCGCAGCGAGTTTACATTTACATTAGTTTTTCGTGCTCGGGCTACTGAAATGGCGTTAGACCTGCCCTCAACACAAAATGAGATGAACATAACTTTGACGAAAAGTACTCAATAATACATGCTATACATACACGTAAACTATTCCTAAACGGTTTGTGAACTGTTTGCCATAATAACAAATCTACTAGGTAACTAATGTGAACTAGAAATAAACAAACTGAAAGATTTTTTTTTGGATTAGAACCGTTTTCTAAGCAAGTTTAATTCTAAACGTCTCAACGTCACGTGGCAATACCACTGGGTTCCACAGCAAACAAAAGATTGAAATTACAAGATTTGGTTACCTTTGAAAAGGCTTCGGTGTCAAAGGCACGTGGGCTGAAGAAGCCTGATAATTATTAGACGTAGACGTCCGATAAAAATAGGATCTGGTTCGGCTTAAAAAATACTTTGTTTTGTGTTTAACTTCAGGTTGTTTCGAGCCACCGAAACTTCTTATTAATTACCTCTATAATATATTTGGTTAATTGTTAAAAAACGTAGACCCACCTACACGCACACACCTTTATTTTATAAAGATGACTGGACGTTTTAACAATTTTAACTAAAATACTTAATTATTCTAGTTATAAATGTTAAAACATAAATAATTACTTATAATACTAAAAATCACAAAATTAAGAAGGTTTGAACCATTTACATTTATCTCTTCTTAGTCGATAAATTTCTGTAGTTTTGGTGCGATCCAACCTTGACATTGGCAGAATAATTGCAAATGCGTGGAAGCATTTTTTTTTAAAAGAAGTGAAGAAGAACTAGGTATAAATTAAACTAGATCCTCCAACACTGATGTAGCTATTCGATTCAGTGAGACAATTTTAACACTTTTACATATATTCAACAAGCTTTACCATACAAGCCTCATATTGTGATGAATAAATCTTTTCGCTCAACCATCCGACCGCGTTACATACCAACTTTTCTAGATTAGATCATAACACTTTATTGAACATCATATACACATAAAATAATGGAGTAACGTGCAAATAAAATATTATGTAAAAGCCATCTAAATAACAATCTCTTCTAGACAACCTTATTAACTTTTCTCTACTTTGGGATTGAATTTTCAAAATAAAACGACGATAAATGTCCAGTTTAGATTCGGTATTATTTTTGTATACATAGAACTTTAAAAATATAAAATAAAAAAACTGTCATAAGTAGCTATTAACTGTGTATATCATTATATGTCTACCAGATACTTTTCAATATTGTACCTTAGGGAATTATTTTATTTCCTGTGATTTTGGCTTGAGCATGGCTAAGTCAATATTGAGAGTCAGTTATAGTGGTTTAAGCGTTAAAATTCTTTGGGTCTAAGTATAAAATAAACTATAAAGTTGAAAGCATTGAGCTATCTGAAGCTAAGTACGTGGCATACGTGAACGCCTTTTTCATAAAAGCAATCCGCCCAACGCTGAGCCGCGCCGCCCAGAGCCGTTTCAAAGGGCGGCAACAACTTTCCACGGGCGCCGAAATTACCAGGATCCCATAAGTCCACAGAGCTCGTAACCTAACTTAGCACGTTGGAAAACCACGTGGGATAGAGACAAACGATCTGAAAGGGCACCGAGCATGCGCACAAACTTTTACGCATTTCACATATTTCAATCAACAGTTATTGGAATAACATGGTACGTGGGAATTTTAGTGTGGTCGTTAATTCGATATCACGTTTCGTTTGTTTACTTTATACCTTCAACTAGTTTCAATTCTTGAATGTTACGCCTTATAGACCTTCGCATACGCTTAGGCCATAGTAGCGGCAACTGGGCTGAGAATCGTGAGTTCAAATCCCAGATCGGGCAACCACAATTTGAGTTGAGTTTTTCGATTACATGTATTTCGATTGAAGATTCACGTATGAGTCTAAGCCTTTTCTGCTTACCCTTTTTGCAGCCGCAAGATTTGGTATTAATGTACATGTAGAGCATAATAGGGACCTTAGTGTACCGTTATATGTACCTAATAACGACAGCGGAACTGCGGGCAGAGCTAACGCCGAAAATCTATACTAATTTTATAAAGAGAAAAAAAAAATTTGCATGTAGGGATAAATTCTAGCACTACCAATTCTTTCATAACAAAGCTACAGTGGCTTGTTGAATAACATTTAGGCTAGGCACTTTTTATTCTGAGACAAGACTTATTCGTACTAACTACCACGATAGTAAAGCCAGTAGCAACAGCAAGTTCAGTAATAAATAAAAAGTTACTTAATGGAGAAAGTTATGTCGTAGACATCGCTTAGTGATAAGACTGCCTATTGTGAGTTTGTAACATTTCAGAGATTTAAGGTTATTTAGTTATATAGTACTTTTTCTTATTTTATAGTTATTAATCTGTTTATCAATGATTGATCAACTTCGACATTGATCCCAAAAGTTGTAACCATTGTATTGAATGATATAATAAACCAGTGTTGTTTTATCAACCGACTTTAAAAAAGCGGGAAGTGCTCAATTCGTCTGTTTTTCTATATATGTTACGTAACATCTCCGCCAAATGTAGACCGATTTTCAAAATTATTTTTGTGCTTTTCCAAGGGTGGTCCCATATAAATTTGTTCACAATCGGATAAGTTTTGAAGTCGGTCCGTTAATTTATCGACAGTCTCCGTGACACAGTGAGCGATTAGCAGGTGGTGAAGAGAAGGGCCGCAGGTTTGATTCCCGCGCCGTTTGCATGTTCTAAGAACGAAAGCCTCTCGTACAACGAGTTTCTCCTACGCAGTACATAAGACAGGACTATGTGTGTCACTATTGAGTGCAGGAGCAGAGAGATATTTTTTTCTATTGAAAACTGTATATTTATTGTTTTCGTTTCGAAAACCATTCAATTTCCATAATCAATTATAACGCCTCAGCACCAAATTCAAATGCTGATTGCTTTACCCACTCTTTTCACACAGAATATAAAATGTGGCCTGGTTGACGCGTTATAATGGACGATGACCTTTATTCGCAACGAAAGCTGACGTCAGCCAGGCGGCCCGGCCGGTCACATAAGCTAAAACTTTTTCATGTTACGCCGACCCCTCGTAGTGACGTGGCAATGCTAAGGGCAGGCAAAATACTTTTAACTTGATGTGACACGTGAGTCGTGACAGTAACTACACGGACCATATCGTAACTTCTTTTATCGAGCGATTTCAAAAAACGATAAATAGTAATCAATTCGTTTGTATTTTTATTAGGGTTCCGAAGCCTAATGGCAAAAAAGGAACCCTTATATACTGATTTCTTAAGTTTACGCGAATGTTATACATTGAAATAAAACTATTTTTACGGATTCTACCACTATTAGGTTTTTAATTTTTATTCCCGACGTTTCGAAGGCTTTGCAGTCTTCGTTGTTGACTGCAACGTCGGATATAAAAATTAAAAACCTAATCGTGATAGAATCCGTAAAAATAGTTTTATTTCAAGGAACCCTTATAGTTTCCCCTATCTGTCTCAGTTTATCTCAGAGACTATTAGTACTAGAGAGCTGTAATTTAGCATGAGTACGCATATCAACCACTCTAAAAAACGGTAAAATATATTTTTTAAATATTTTAGGGCGCCCCCCTATGGATATACTTATATGACGGTGTAGAGTGGGGATGATATATTTTTCTCGACTATCCTATGCTGTAGGGTATCGTTGGATAAGTCTTTCAAAAACACTGTGGGTTTGTGAAACTATTTTTTGATTCTAGGATCGGTTTGCGAAATATTAATCTCTAAAGACTGCCTTGGTGGCGTAGTTGTATTTCGGTACGACTTCTGTCCTAAGGTCTCAGGTTCGATCCCCGAGTCGGACAAAATGATATTAGGTTTTTCAGTATCAGACCGGAGTTTAGAATTTGTGCCCGATATGGCGATAGGCTCGGCTCCTATCACATTTGGGATGGAACTAAGCTTGGCGAAATGTGAGTGTTCTAGTTCGATAATGCGCCTCTGCCTACACTTTCGTGTCTAACCATAATTGTTCTAGAGTTTATTGTTTTACTCGATTCATTAATTTGTACTTTTCTAAAGTAGCGCAACCACAATCACATTTTACAACGGAACTATAACATTTTAACATTCTTTCTTTCTACCTGCCCTTATCCCACCTTAATGTGCGGTCGACGCAACACACTTTACAAGTATGATGCAGAGAGGAATTGGCTTAGTTTTTACGACCGGTCGCCTGCCTGCCTAACGTCAACCCCCTATCCCCCCTAACCCCCTATCGGGATCCAGTCCCGGGCAAATTAAATTAGAAAATTTGCTTTGCACGACCTAGGAATCGAACCCAGGTCCTCCCGGTCCACAGCCCATACATGCTGCCAATAGCGGTTATGTGGGGTGCTAATGTTTTCCATACAAATTATTTTATGTAGTCGCTAGCGAGAAATGACAAAAAATCATTATCATCAATCATGTTTGAACTACTAAAGTTTGTAAATAATTACGCATCGAAATATTTGCGGATATAATGGAAATTAACCCTTAATGTGATGGCCTTAACCGTTTGAAAATGATGCATGTACTGACGCAAATCCTCGATACTTTCATATTTCATTTTACGTAACAGCTTGGGAACAGCTACGACATTTCACGGTGCCCGTTTTTAGGGAGCGAGTTATCGAGCATTGGGCGGCGCGGCGTCGGGCGTACGGCGCGGCGTCGTAGGTCGTGACGCGACCGGCTAGTGACGTCACTCGGAGGGTGGAGGGTGCGACTGCCGGCACAAGGCAAGGGTAGTCGCCCCCCAGTGAAAGTCGCTCCACGGCGTCAGTATAGCCCGGCTCGTCAACCAGCTCGGACACGTGTCCTGGTACAAATAACCTCAATCGCATCCAATACCTGAATATGATAACGATTATCAGAAAGTTCACCTCACAAACTTCACAAAATAGAATACAGTACTAGTGGACTACAGGACAGTGAGTGAAGAGTTGTCAAAGTTTGTTGTGCACTATAAAATCTATCTCGCTAAATTGTTTTGGTCAATTTCAAAAATATATTTGATTGTAAGCATGATTCCTGTTCATCATAAAAAAATGATTGATTTTTAGTAATTTTCTTCTTGGTATTGCGCCCTTATGTCAATTTAAATATGCCAAAATCTATAAATAAGTGCGAGTAACCCAGTTAATCTGACCATGAAACACCGCTCCATGTGGAAAAGTTACGAAATATTTTTATCAGCATGCCAGCGCGATAAACAACCCACTAGATAAACAAAAACATTTAGCCCTATATGGGATTGATCGTGCCTTTCATTGGCATTAAAAGATGACCTAAAAGAACAAATTACCGGGACTACCACTTGTGTTAACCCAAACTTTTTATTTACAATCTAATTTCAGCGCCGATGCACGAAAGCATCTAAAAATAACTGGGGTTTTCGCGCTCACGTCTCGTTCGCTACCGCCGGACCGCGTTTTCACTCACTACACTATTTCTGTCTTATAGGAAAGCAATAAGATATTTCATTTTGCAAAGAAATGTCAGTGGATGTGCCGATGCTAGACAATGAGAAAAGTGCGTAAAAAGAAGTCGTAAGTCGCGAGGCGACAGTGATTCAAGTGTTCAGTGACTTCAGTTTGTGCCTACATCGACGAATCATCTACGAGGTAAATTGGTGCCATTGCCTCATGGACCTACAAAACAATACAATACGTAGCGCCTGACGAACAATTCACAAAAATCTTATTAAAACTTTGAGCAAAGAAACTTTGCCTTACAAAATCTGCGTCGCTTTAAGTAACAGCCATGGTTTTTATTGTGTACTTACTTAGATAGGTATGGTAGTATTTGTATTTTGCTCGATTTCAGTATTTAGAAAATATACTTTTTATTAGGCCACTAAAGTGACCTGTCAATAAGTTAATTAAATTATGGGTAGATAAGTATCGATAAAATGAAAGAATTAATTCGCCATATCAGTCTGCTGTTGATTAACTAAATATAAATAAACAATTGAGTTTTGCCAAGTTCGACTGTTCGAACGTGATAAGGAGTATGTACACTTGGCCTCGATAATATTTATTTACCAATCACGTGCTTCCATTTCTTTTATACGGAAACTACCTGTGCGACGTATTTTTTATTATTATAATAGATTTCTGGTGTATGTTTGGATGAGGATATATGATCGTTATGTGCGTGGATAGGCAAATACGAAGTTGTACGAAATATCGAAAAATTTGACTCGGAACCCAATTTGACTGAAACCTTAACAGCATAATTAGATAATGGGATATATATAATTAACTGTCTTTGCCAAGAATTAAACACGTAGCGTCGATTTTGGAAAAAGGGCTGTATTGTTCCAGTAGCTTTGCTACTGAACAAATTAAGTATGTTTCAAAATTCTAATATTGTTTTAGTTTTTATCAAAATTGGCACCATAACAACTTCAAACATTTTCGCAGTTACCTATAGTTTCTGGTATAACTACTACTCCCCTAATGGTTTAAGAGACCGTGGTACATCGACCTTCACTCATCTGATAAACTAGCTGAGATATATTTTTTATCAAATATAAATTATTTACAAATAGGCGTGTTTGTAAATAAATAATATTTGATAAAACATATGTCTCGTCTGGTCATCAGATGAGTGAATGTACCACGATCTCCTCTACCATAAAAAACAGCCTTGCGTTCGACACGTATGGCAGCAATGGATGTAAATTATTTGTTGAAAATCTGCAGATTCGTCGCTGTTTTGACGTCGAGTTCAAGGGTTTTTTTGGAACAGCCTCCTGTTTTGATCTAAGGTTTTCGCCTGGCACCCACAAAGAATCAATATTCCATTCCTTTTCAAAAACCCACTGCAATGTTATGAAAAGGTATACAAATAAAAATTTATAAAAACAAACAAATTTTTGGTCAAAATTCATCATCCCTGTATTTGCTTAAATAAAATATTTGACGAAACAAAGTTTACAGAATACACTAATTATTATTAATTAGTGTGACGTACATTTGAGCGAAGCTACTAAAGAGGAACTTTAGATATAATATTGTAAAGGATACATTTTATGTAGAAAATAAAAATAGATAAGAACTAAATAAGACTAGGTTAAAAATTTGTGCTTATTTGGTAACTATTACGATATGTTTCAGTGTACTGAAGTCACTATATCTACTATAACACTTAAGTTTGTATATGCATATTGTATATTGCCCTGGTAAGGCACTAATAATATTCTTTTCTGTCTACATTAAAAATAAGTACACTATCAGAATGTGGAAGACAGAAATTGCACATATTGTATGACATAACAACACTATACAATTCTATAAACCAATTATATTGATATAGCAACATAGAAATAAAATATAAACAATATTGTGACAACTACTGTATCATTAAATTGATTGATGACTAACAATATCTACAATTTGAATATTAACTAGATAAAAATATTTGAGCTAATTTTTGTATCATATAATAGCTATAAATATAATGAAATATAACAAGTCAAAGAAACAAGAGCTTTTAAAAACAAAAACATACATATAGCAACATACAATTCCATAAAATTTGAATATTAACAATTTCATTAAAATTCCATTACTGAATACAATCAAAAAATTCAATCAACTCTAAACTAAGGGTAAATTTTATTTACTCCATAATATACAACAAAGCTAAATATCACCAAAATAAAATAAAGTTATATAATATATCACACAATATTACTGTAGGACCATTCTTGTAGAGCAAATATAGTAATCAACAGAAAAATATAACACTTTTAAAACTTAGCACCCGTCAACTAATCTAAAGCATTTACTAAAACTACAAAACCATCTACATCATTAATATTGGATCCAAGTATGTTGTGACTTTTGGCCAGATCTCGTCTGATGTGCGTCCAGAAAACTCTTTCAGTATGCCCTTCTCTTTATAAAAATCAATGACAGGCCGAGTTATACTTTCATATATTTCGAGCCTCTTCTTAACTGCCTCTGGTTTGTCATCTGGTCGTTGGACTAAGTTTTCACCTGTGACATCATCTTTTCCCTCAACTTTTGGAGTGTTAAAGCCAATGTTGTATACCCTTCCTGATGGTAAATGTACCCACCTGTTCTTCACTCTGTCTATTATCACATTGAACGGTACTGCGAGGTTCAGCACCACATCAACTGGCTGAACTTTCCACAAGGCATTCGCTTGCCCCACTGTTCTTGGAAAACCATCCAACAACCACGGCTTATCACTCACTTTATTTAACTCTGCTATCATAAACTTGATCATCACATTGTCAGGCACAAGTTTACCTTCATCCAAGTATGCCTTCACCTCCTTCCCCAAGTCGGTCTGCTTTTGTATGTGGTCTCTTAGTTTGTCTCCACTTGATATGTGTTCAATATTATATCTCTTCACGATTCGTGATGATATGGTGCCCTTTCCCGACGCTGGAGCACCGAGAATTAAAGCTTTAAGAAACTTAGTCTTCACGTTCATTTTACTATCGGACTTTGTACGTTGACAGCGTTGATATCACTTTGTTACGTATGTACGGACTATCTCACAATCATCGCGGTTGTCGGTACGTATAGAGCACAACGACCTTGTGTATAAAATTCGTTGTATTGATTTATACGATATCTGCACTCAATTGGTAGGCTATTTGCGTGTAACGTTGTGTGGTAAAAACATATTAAATGTAAATTAGTTACCTTTTAAACGCAATAGCGAAAAACATTTTGTAAGATTCACTCTTAAAATATATACTGTATGAAAATAACCGCACAAGTCATTTTGAATGACAGCCCTTGACCTTATTCATTCTATTGGCGCAAATATTTAGACTTATTTCAATTAACAATCGCTAATTAAATAAACATTTTATATAAAAACAATCAACAATATACCGCAATCGCGCGAAGCCTGGCGGCAGCGCCACAGCTTGAAAATAATTTAGTAACACAAATGTCAAACGTTAATGGCAGCGTTCAAATAACAGTTCACATTTTGCTCGTAAGTTAAAACCGTCCTACGGTTCTAATATCTAAAACGGTGCCAACAATCTAAACACTCTAGTTAATTTTAATATTGAGAACAGTATATTAATTTTATAGCATGGTGTATGAAGTAGTAATTTTGTATTATTTATTAGTGCCATCACAATCTAGATTCAATAATGAACGCATTATAAATAATCGGGAAACGGGTTTCCGGTTCCATGTACTTGAAACCGCGAATTTTTAAATCAAATGAGAAGTATTTGAATAATATTAAAAGTTAAGTGTTATGTTATGTTATGTGTGTAAAAGTTAACCTTTTCATAATATATTTCAAGTTTTATTGTAAAGTTCACGTACATCATGTTTTTAAATAGGTACTTATGTAGTTATTTATTTATAAAATTAGGTATTTTTTTCAGAATGGCGCTTGTAATGCTTCCGTGTGAACTGCCGTGGTGGACCTCGGTGCAACGCCACCTAAAGCATCTTCTACTTGCATCCTCGCCAGCAAAACTAACTGCTAGTATGCTTAAAATACATGACATGTGCAAGTGAGTACAAGTACATCAAAATACTCATAACATCAATACTTTTAAATAAAATAAATATGTTTCTGTATTTATTTTTTATGTTTGAACACGTTTATCTTACAAACTGAAAAAGTTCTTCGAGCAGTAGTTGTTAAAACTCTGGTGATTAAAAACAACTAATAGGGCATATTGAGCTGATGTGGTCATTTAAATAACAAGAGAACGCGGGTTCAAACCTTGAACTGAGCAATTTGATTTTGACCAAACGTGGCTGGTAACCCTGATAACAACGGTAAATACGATTATCCATCAAACTGTATCCGTCCAATATTGACTTTCCCTTATATACTTTCCCAAATCATGTCATCCTTGTCAGAAGAACTGCAATCCTCATCCAACCGCCATCTACATCGCTCCCTTACCGCATTTGGGTTTTCGCATAAGTGATTTTGTGTGTTGTTTATTAACCTATATATTTCCGTTTCCGACCAGTATCGGTATAGATCCCGACGACGACATCAAAGACCCCGACCTACTGAAGGGTCTGGAGCAGTTCCTCGAGGAAGAGATGACCGAAGACGAACGGAGACATTTCCTAGACAATACTATTAGGATTATGGTGAACAGGGCGCTATATTTAAAAAGATGGCGGCCTCCAAAAGGACTAATGTTTAGTTTGCAACAACAAAGTAAGTTAGAGTATGAGATTTACGCTTGAACCTACATGAAAAAATATTTCTATATTGTTTTCTACTAAATTATTCACAATAATATCAGCATTGTCGATTCCTTGATCTAGTGGCACATATGGGTTGTAGTTTGGGAGGTCCTGGGTTCAAATCTAACAGGATTTCCCTTGGACTGAATCTCCTCGAGGCTGTTATTGTCAGGCTCGCAGATGTCAGACAGTCGTGAAAACTAATCCGAATCATTTTTGTACCAAGTTTTTATTCAAGACTGCCTCGGTGGCGTAGTTGTATTTTGGTACGACTACCGTCCTGAGGTATCGGGTTTGATACCCGGGTCGGGCAAAGTCTTATTGAATTTTTCCATATCAGCCCGGAGTCTAGAATTAGTGCCCGATATGGCGATAGGCTCGCCCCCTATCACAACTGGGACGGAACTAAGCTCGGCGAAATGTGGGTGTTCTGGTTCGCCTCTGCCTACCCCTTCGGGGATACAGGCGTGAGCTTATGTTATGTTTTTATTCAAGTTATATACTGTTCTGTCCACAGGTTTTGACCAAAATAAAAATGCCGAAACTGGACTATCCATGAAAATAATTCAATAATAAAATAAGATTAACACAACATAGTTACTTATTAAATAAAAATATTATTTGCAGGTGACGTAACAGAACTGGAATACAATTTCGTATCGTCGCTGATAGCTCACGCGTTCTTCTCTACTTTCCCGAAAAGGACACTCAAAACCCATCCCACATTGCAAGACTTTAATTTTACACATTTTTTTAAGAATTTACACAGGTCAGTATATTTAGCGAGGGTCAAGACTGAGCTGTAGCTCAACCATGAGTTTATGCACGTATTTACGCGAGCGAGGACGCAAAATATTTGTATAGAAAACGTCAGTTCCCCGCGTAACCGCTAGAGGCGTTCGGATGTTTGTCATACAAATATTTCAAAAAAACTAATGGTTGGCCTACTGTTACTTTAGCTTTCTTTCTTTCTACCTGCCCTTATCCCACTTTAATGTTTCCTACTGTTGCTTTAGCTGTTATCACAAAATTATGATCTGTTACAGAAAATCACAAAGAAACAAGTTAAAAAGCTTACTACACTACTTCGAGTGGTTAGATAAGAATAGTAACGAAGGCTCCATCAAAATCAGCAGACAGGTGAGTCTATTCAATAATGTATTGAAATAGCACAAGGATATCACCGGGACTAACCAAAATATCTTGGAATCCAACGAAATCCAACAACCAAAGACATAGAACGTGACTATGATCTAGAATTTTTTTGGGATTTCGGTCTACAGAATCTTTTTCAACTGAAACTTGAGTCAAACACGAAAATATTTCGAATTAGAAATGCGCGCGAATTGTCCTCCAGCTCGTACCAGGGTTGAGAGCGGATATCAGTCCGGAGTCTGGAATTTATGCCCGATATTTGGGACGGAACTAAGCTCGCCGAAATGTGATTGTTCTGGTTCGCCTCTGCCTACCTCTTCGGGGATACAGGCGTGAGCTTATGTTATGTATGTACTTTTACTAGGTACCCACCTAATACTCGTATAGTAAAATCGGTTTGATAAATACTTATTACGACGAAACATATTAAATCTTTACGCTTTATTTCATAAATTCCATCGCGTAGGTAGACTTCCAAGCCCCCATTGCATTCCTTAGCTGTCTATCTTTCCTCTTAAAAATAATTTCACCTAAATTCAACCATATAATTTTCCTTAGCCTTTATAAAGGGACTTAGCTCATTATGAGCCACCCACATAATACGTAAGCGGTAAGACGCGCCTCGCCCACTCAGCCCACCGCGGCATGCCTTCGATGGAGTGACGTAGGTAATCCGTAATTGTTTAAGGCTGAGGTTTATAGAGCGAATTTTGACTAAGTCTAAGTCAAAGAAACGAACCCAGTGAGTATTTGGAATTTATATTTTATTGATATTTTATATTTTTGGAGGAGATCGATGCGTAATGCTCGTGAGCGGGTGCTGCTTGTGGAGACTGGTCTGCATGGACTGTTTGTTTGTTTCAGTTCAACTTGTCGTGGCTATGTGGGTCGCTCAGTGTATCTTGTATGTCACTTTGTCCTATTAGAAATTTATTGTTATCGTGATTTAGCTGCTAATTTAAGGTCTTTCTGTATCTGGTGCTGTACTGTATTAGTAACAGACTGTAAATTGGTGTTAAAAAGAGCAATGTCAAAGTTTCTTGCCCGTTCTTCTCTGGCTAAACCGTCTTCCGAACAGGCGGTCGATTTAAAATTTGATGGAATCTAAATGATATTTGAACATTTTATGGATTCAATAAATATTTTGATTTGTTTTGATTTATAAATCGAAATTTGACTTGGACAGAGTAATTTTTTTCAAGAAAATCTTTGCTTAGTCTGTCTGTCAGTCTGGTTTTCTTGTAAAAAATGGCTCGGGCTAGCTCGAAGTTCTATTTAAAAATTCCAAATCGTCACCGAGTTCGTTTATTTGACTTAGACTTAGTCGAAGTTCGAACTATAGATCTCAGCCCTAAGGTCTGCGCTTTACCCACCTACACACCTCACTCAGCTGTGCTAATAGTCGTAACTGAAATGGGCGCGTTTGTAGTAAAAGCTTCATTATTACGACATTGAGCATTGACTGTATCAATGGCTTGGTAATGCGTGCGCAGTACTGTCGTTCTTATCGTCATTCGATACCCGGGTCGGGCAGTGACATTGGATTTTTTTCTATCAGTATCAGCCAGAAGTCTGGTATTGTGCCCAATATGGCGATATGCTCGCCCTCTATCACATCCGGGTTGAAAATGAGCTCGACAAATGTTGGTGTCCTATTTCGCTAGTTTACGTCTATCTACCCATTCAGGAATACAGGCATGAGCTTATGTATAACATAAACACAGCTGCTTTGATTAGCACACAAACATTTATTTGTTTATTTATTTTTTATTTATTTCTTTTCCATAAACATTACTTTAACATATCGGGGCCTTACTTATAAAAACATTTTCGCTTATCTTCTCGCTAAGAATAGCCAGCCTGTCACTTTTTTCCTTGCGTTACATTGTTTAAAAATGAAAGGGACAACCTATGGTTAAAGATAAGCAGCACTTAAATATTTTTGTAAGTAAGAGGCATCAAGTTGGTAACGGATAGCCGCTATACCGTGTGAATATATCTTGAACTTTGTAGAGAATTTCCGTAAATAATACAAGCGATGCCCTCGGTCGCCTCCTTGGTTTAGTGGCAGCGTATACGGGCTGTGGACAGGGAGGCCTTGAATTCAAATCCCAGGTCTGTTTTTCTACGATTTGCCCGAGACTGAATCACCCAAAGAGGTTTGTCGTCAGGCAGGCGGTTTTAAAAATTAAAACCAAATCTTTGCAACAACGTTTGAAAAATTGTGTTGTGCCAACCCCATAATGAAGTGGGATAAGGTCAGGTGGAATAAAGAAATGATCGGTGCTCTTATAAGTTTCTCATTCCATCTGGCATTACGTCCATCTGTAAATATGTGACGTTCACGCAGTGGAAATATTTCAGCAAATTGAGCTATATACTGACTAAGTACTTCAGCCTCTGTGTAAATATGATTTGAAAATAAAAATTTCTTCTAACAATAATCAAGTTCCTCTACAACACAAGTCGGCATTGCGTCGGGGTACAGCCTTCAATATCGATTATCTACGTCACAATCACTACTAACCGGTTCATGGTCATAGTGGCAGATGTTCTTGCCAAATGCTGTCTCATGTGCAAGTACTATAACACAGTAGACATTCTCAAAGTGAGGCACTTCGTTATCGCAACTTCTACATCTCATCCAATTACAGTAGCTAGAATTATACTAGAGCAGACAACACAGTTTATATTCCAAGACTGGCTTATAGCTGTACAAGTTCCGTTCCATTTTAGTCCATAATGACAATTTCTTAGATTAATGACATGCGACTTATGGTCAACAATGGACACAAATGAACAATACAAAACGATTAATGACATGCGACTTATGGTCAACAATGAACACAACAAAATAATAGTCAAAATACTTTAGACACGATATAATAGTTAGAAGCGTAAAGAATTTTGGTAAACAGACGTCATTCTTGCGACCGATGAACACAATGTTATTGTTCATCCTTGGTCACAACTCACAATTAACTTTGGATAAGGCATTAGGCAACACTGACATTATGTTCATTTGTCATTTTGTCGTACCTACGTACTATCATAAAAGAAAAAGATTATAAAGATTCCAAAAGTCGCAGTCGTGATAGCGAATATTTAAAATAAGTCTTAAAATGATGGCCGACAGACAGAGTTTGGCTCATATCGTATTCTGTTGTATCATATAAGTCGCTCTGCGGCAAACTGATAAAGCCCAAGTAACAACCCTCATAAAACTAATGTTCTATAAACACTGCGACAACTATGTGAATAATATTCAATATTATAATTTTAATCTATTCTATTTTCATATATTCGTCCTTTATACTAACTATGAATTCGTCCTATTAATTTTTAGTTGTTTTTAAAGCCTTCCACTCACCTCTTTCACATTGTTCCATTCCTTATCCCACCCCAATGTGATGTCAAGTCAGTGCAACACATTTCTGAATCTAGCTAGAAAAATAGTCTCGTGCAAATTAAAAAAACTGCATCACTCGAGTTGGCGTAACCTCTTAGGGAATGTACCCATATTACGTGAACAGTTCTGGGGGGAGGGGTTTCTTCAAAATACCACGCTTGGTGACGGGGGCGGGTGGGGTTTTTTAGGTTTTCGTCACATAGTCAATATCAATATAAGTTGGAATAAAATAGTTTTTGTAAGTTTGGAGATGGGCGTTAATATCTGCGACACAGTTTCTAACTAATGCAGATCTTACCGAACATTATTTAATTTTAATTGTACTGATTTATTATTCCAAATAAAGAATTTTATTATTTATTATTATTTATTATTATTATTATTATCCTTTAGGGGAATCTCGCGCTTATCAAGCTATATTCAAATATGGCGCGCAGTATTTAGCACTTTTTAAAGTAACACGTGGCGACTCATCACAATATTTTGTTTTTTAACTTTTCTTCGACTAAAAATGATTTAAAACCATATATATCAATTACTACGTGAAATCTAGAGGGGAGAGAGGTATAAAAATGGTAAAAAAATCGGTCACGTAATATGGGTACGTTCCCTTAGCGAATTAGGTCAGGAGGTGCCCGATATTAATGTGATTAACGCTTTCCTTCCAGGTAATGACGTCAAAACAATGGTTAACTATAGAAGACTGGTTGGAGTGCACACTCCCGCTGTGCAAGTTGTTAGTGAGACACGAGGGGTGTCCGGAGAGGTGCGAGAACGACGACGCCATCAGGATATGCTTCGCATCTAGCAGGATTGGAGGGAACGTGCTCGATGATGGAGATACACAGGTAAGATTTCAATTTACATAAACATTGACTCTGTCAGTCAGTGGCGTGCATAGGCATTAGCCTTCATTTAATAAGTTCATCCGTTTAATCCGATAATAAGCGTTTCGACACGTCTATTCATATGAGTGCTTGAAAATCATTCTTGTCTTGTTTCTAATAAGGTATAATTTAAATACCTTCCAAAAATAAAACGCTGCGTTTTAAAAGCGCTGTCGTGTGAATAACTATACCTAGAACTCATATGTTCCATTTCAACGCTTTGTTAACGCGCGGTGGAAAAGATTTCGTGCGAATGAGGCCTTATGGTCAGGGTAGACAAAAAACTTACAAAATGATTTTCTTCAACTGGTAAATAACCATCATCAACATTATCCCCGTGTTGATTTAAAATATAAGCCAGTCGCGCGCTCTTATTTTTATAAATGGTTTTTGTTCATGATTTTTGTTCTTTATTTAGGTAAATAACAAATTGTCAGGGTAGACAGTGTCTTTGCCTATATGGATCGCACGCCAGTGGTAATAGTACTGTCCCGCTGCTGGGTACGGGCTTCTTCTAATTAATGAGATTAGACCTAAATCCACCACGCGGGTTAGTGTACTATACCTGCATAATTAGCTCATACCAGTGGCGTGCAGTCTATACTTACAAACAACGAGACACTGCCTACCCTGACAATTTGCTAATTAAAATCAAAAACAGATTTTTAAAACCGTGCTCGGTTCACATATTAAGTCGATCGATGATGATAATAATGATGATGGTCATGGTGATGGCAAAAAGGAAAATGAAAAAAAAAATAAAAATACTAAATTTTTTGACTATCCCAATTTGAATGTACGTGCACGTCACTAGCTCTTAGTTACGAGATGTAGATAAACCCCTGTAGATAGAAGAGGACGTTATTGATAGTACATGTAATGTTCCAGGAATCCTTATCGATGTTCATGATGCCGGAGTTACTGTCGGCGATGCTATCCGTGGAGGCGTTGGAAGACAACGAGGTGCTAAAAATAGAGAATGTAAGAATGTTTAGTAGGATATACGATAAGAAAGAGAAGACTAATGTGGAACTGCTTGAAGAACCTAAAACGGTAAGTTCACTTTGAACTATTATTAATATAGTTAATTCACAGAAGCATAAAACTAACTAAGCTAACAGACAGGCTAAGCAAAGATTTTCTTGTAAAAAATGACTCGCATTAAGTCTAAGTTCGATTTAATAAATCCAAATCCTCACCGAGTTCGTTTCTTTGATTCAGACTTAATCGAAGTTTGCTCTATAAGTCTTAGCCTAAGTGTAAACGAATAGTACATACTTTTCAAAAAATTCCTTCGTTTATCATTCACATCAAATATGATATATAGAAAAGTTGGAATTTGTGCCCGATATGGCGATAGGCTCGCCCCCTATCACATCTGGGACGGATCTAAGCTCAGCGAAAAGTGGGTGTACTAGTTGACTAGTACACCTCTGCCTACCCCTTCGGGGATACAGGCGTGAGCTTATGTTATGTTAGAAAAGTTGATAGCCTTTTGATTCAATTTAGTTTTCAATATAATTATTACAGGCTGTCTACAATGTGACTATGTTGCTAATATGATAGGCATAACGTTCCATAAAGTTAAAGCAAGTCATATTGACTGTTTAAATAACAACTACTCAAGGGGATTTAAAGATTGTGCTCAATAAGATATTATCTTATCGGGTTGGAGTTTTATCAGTTTTTTACATTTCAATGATATATGAAAAATTGCATCTAAAGACGTATTTGCAAAATCCTTGACAATGAGAATTATTATAATTTAAAAAAAAAAAATTGGTGCATATATAACGTTTACAAGCCTTCTGCGGGCTTTAGTCTCTACTTGCTCAATTAATGCCTCGTCAACTTATTTTTGTTTTAATATTGACATAAGCTCATGCCTATATCCCAGAAAGGGGGGGGGGGGAGATGAACTAGAGAACAAGAACACCATACAACATCTCGAGCTCATTCCCGTCCCATGATCTGATAGCCTATCACCATCCAGCTCAGTATGATACTGAGCATGATAATACTGAGCAATTTTTACTATTTTTACTAAAAACCTTATATGACTTTAACTAGATCAAATCCGATCGATGTTATTAACTGAATGTCCTGGACGAAGGGTAACAATATTTTTAACTGTGACTGCACTTGATGTCTTAGAATAAATTAAAAATTATCTTAGAGAATACCATTTTCCATGCATTTATGTCAAACGCCTCGCTCGAGAGAGCTAGTTCGCATAAGCGCCGTCATCACGCATAGCGCTAGTCCGTCCGCTTTGTAGCTTGCTGAATACAAAAATGAAAATATCGTTGCCGCAACAATGCCGCAACGTTGTTTTTACAAATGAAACCTTAGAGAATCGACCTGCAGGTTACAGTGTGTCTAATGGACGCGGAGGACTACAGTGCACTGCCGCTAGGACAGTGGGAAGAGGATAATGTACTGCGAGAGTTAAACAAGAGTCTGCTAGCCTTCCAACAGACGCCGATGAAGAGCAAAGAGCACGCAAGGCATGAACGACGCTTGTCGCCTATTGGTATGGCACTGTCTATCATAAAATTAACTATTTGCTTGTATAATAACAAAAATCAGGACAAAATAGATATTTTCAAATTAGCAGCGCTCGGCTCATATTTTAAATTGACACGGGAATGATGATGATAGCGATAATGAGTTGAATAAAATAATTGTGAAAGTTTTTTGTGTATCCTGTTACGAATGCGT
Organism: Clanis bilineata; assembly: GCA_036417725.1. Lineage (NCBI taxonomy): Eukaryota > Metazoa > Arthropoda > Insecta > Lepidoptera > Sphingidae > Clanis > Clanis bilineata. Next base: position 12,508,563 of record CM071151.1, on the reverse strand, counting down.
GTACACGTCGCTGATTACTAGCGCCAACTATTCTTAATTTGAAGTATTTCATAACGTGTTACATAACAATCTGTTGCTTATAAATCTGTTATGAATCTGACGATATAAAATATAAACAAGGAACTCCCAAATCACAGACAAATATTGTTATATCAGAAAATTGCCTCAAATTTAAAAAGACGCTCTCATGAGCTATGTCCGTGCCTGTACATTGTATCGATAATATATATATCGGCGCAAAATCGCACGCTTATTTAAAAAGCCGTTGTTATTTTACGTTATTAATTCATTTTAAAATTGTTAAACTGCTGAATCGTTAAAAGATTCTAAAAAGTTAAAATAATCGTTATAATTATTTCTTCAGCATTCGATATTCGGTATCGAGTAGGTAGTTGCAAATATTGCACCCTATAAAAGGAGTGTTCAGAGCAGATTCGACACAGTCGTGCTCCGGCACTCGGACTGTCCACATCCCTGACTAGACGGTGCTGTTAAGCACCGTTAATAAAGGGAATTAGTGAATCTCAGTGTTCACGCTTGATAAATGGGATGAGTAATCATCTTATTGTCAAAAGTGACGTCAGCCATGCTGACGTCACCGTTTTTAAAAAACAACGTTAGCGTTGGCCCTCCGACATCAGAAGTGGGATCACTATCCCACTCATTTAACTTGAACCTTTCTGCCCTGACAATGGATACTTTCAATTCGACTGATAATTTCAATCCGACTGATGATTTCAATCCGACTGATGATTTCAATCCGACTGATGATTTCAATCCGACTGATGATTTCAATCCGACTGATAATTTCAATCCGACTGATAATTTCAATCCGACTGATAATTTCAATCCGACTGATAATTTCAATCCGACTGATAATTTCAATCCGACTGATAATTTCAATCCGACTGATAATTTCAATCCGACTGATAATTTCAATCCGACTGATAATTTCAATCCGACTGATAATTTCAATCCGACTGATAATTTCAATCCGACTGATAATTTCAATCCGACTGATAATTTCAATCCGACTGATAATTTCAATCCGACTGATAATTTCAATCCGACTGATACTTTCAAACCGATCGGTCAATAATAAAGGCCCAGGCCACAGCATCGTCCTTCCCAGTTCCTTTAGAACCCCTGTGGACCACGGCGTAAAGGACCGCTCAGAACCACAGCATCATCCTTAACAAAAAAAAAAAATACTGTGGACCACGGCGTACGGGACCGCTCAGAACCACAGCATTATCATAAGAAAAGTGCAAAAATGCGTGGAGCATTTGCAAAAAAAAAAAAAACTTTTCAGAGCCTCTGTGGACCACGGCGTACAGGACCGCTCAGCGCCACAGCATCGACCCTTCCTGTTCCTTTAGAACCCCTGTGGACTACGGCATCATCCCCGTAAGAAAAGTGCATAGATGCGTGGAGCATTCGCACTCTGACTACTGATTCATAAAAGGTGCATTGTGTGGAACATTTGTACAAATGTTGATAATATGGTCTAGCAAGGCTGGTCGGATACCTCCTCTAAAAACCATGTAAACTAGGGCACGCGGTGCGTCTAAATACCCGTATTTTGATTTGTGTGCAATTTCATCTCAGAATTCAATGCAAAAACAAAACTACCTGATTTATGGTCAGGATTGATCGAGCCGGTGTATGTGACACTGTTGCAGTCATTTTTGAAGTTTAAATGTCAACGTCAGTGATCATCTTTAAAAATCATAGGTGGTCAATTTGAAAAATCCTGAGTGGTCAATTCGGGAAATTGTTTTGTGAGCTAGGTAATTTTGCCCGCTGAGTTTGTTTCGCCGGGTCTTCTCAGGCAGGGCCGCGTTTGGATCCGGTGGTAGTTTTAAAAAAAAAATCGTAATCTTAAATTCGCAATAATAAACGAGTCCTTTCAAAATGACCGTATCGGCGTACAACCACGAGCTTTCAATAGGAGTAAGTGCTATTTCAAATGGAAAGAAAGAAAAAGAAAAGAAAAAGAAAAAATAAATTTTTGGTTCTATGAGTATTCACAACAAATTACAAGGCTGGTGCAGAGCACGCACCGCCTATCAGAATGGCCGTATCGGCGCAAAATCGCACGCTTATTTAAAAAGCCGTTGTTATTTTAAGTTATTAATTCATTTTAAAATTGTTAAACTGCTGAATCGTTAAAAGATTCTAAAAAGTTAAAATAATCGTTATAATTATTTCTTCAGCATTCGATATTCGGTATCGAGTAGGTAGTTGCAAATATTGCACCCTATAAAAGGAGTGTTCAGAGCAGAGCAGATTCGACACAGTCGTGCTCCGGCACTCGGACTGTCCACATCCCTGACTAGACGGTGCTGTTAAGCACCGTTAATAAAGGGAATTAGTGAATCTCAGTGTTCACGCTTGATAAATGGGATGAGTAATCATCTTATTGTCAAAAGTGACGTCAGCCATGCTGACGTCACCGTTTTTAAAAAACAACGTTAGCGTTGGCCCTCCGACATATATGAAGGTTTTTGGTATTCGGTAGCCATGCAATCAATGCATTCACGACTCACCGAGTTTATTTCCATAATATATTTAGCGTCTATCCACAAGCTTTTTTCAAATTGTAAATCGAGCCTGTATGAGTATGTAAATATGAGCTGCCTCTTTGATTTGTGAACAAACTATGGTTCCAACAATCCATAGTTCATCAACAGTGATTTTTCTCTCAGGTGAATCATTCAGCCACACGCCCCCAGAAGTGGAAGCGACAGTGGTAGTGAAGCAGGCGTCGACTTGCAGTACTCTCAACAGCTGCAACAGTCGAAGTCCCTCGCCACATAACTACTGCGCCGCCACACTCAACCTCAACGACCCTAGTAAGTACTAAACTGTCATTTCGTCAACATTCGCCATATTACAGCATCTACTGCTGAAAATAAGCCTGTCCTAAAATTTTCCTGACCGAACTACTGGAAGCGGCAAAAATCAGTACTCTTATGTCATAGCAAAATGATTGCTGTGAACCTGCAGAACTATACAGTACGAAATACATACAGGCGTCCACCATAATCTAAAACAACAGCATCAGGTTGGAAATGCATCCATGATTGTAGGTATCATGGATGTCTATGGGCGGTAGAGATCACTTACCATTAAGCACCGATCAGGTGACCCATCCGCTCTTTTGCCAATCTCAGCTTTTTTTTTATAGCAGAGATTGGCAAACGAGCAGATGGGTCACCTGATGGTAAGTGATCTCCACCGCCCATAAACACCCAAGACACAAAAATAATCATGGGTGCGTTGCCAACCTAAAAGGAGGGAATGGAAGGGGAGGGAAGGGGATTGGGAAAGGGAGTGGGGAAATGAGCCATCGGAAATCTCACTCACCGAACGAAACGCGACAGCAAGCTGCCACTTTACGTCGGTTTTCTGTGAGACAGTGGTATCTAACCGGTCGAGCCGGCCCATTCATGCTATAGACGTTACTGTCTACAGCGTGGCTCTACCACTTGAAAAACTACCAAAAATGACTTTCTTAAATTGTTACACATAGTTAAAATACTCTTATGTATTTAAGCTTGATGGAACAATGAATAAGGACGACTTGCAGCGCTATTACTAATCTAGAGTTACACCTTATCTCGATTTATCCTACAGCTCACTCCTACCTTTAAATCAAAATTTGGGATAAATAGAGATTAATCACTGAGCTGTAAGTGGCCCTTAAATAACGAATGCATTCAATATTTAATTTAACATTCCCAGGTGTAGAACTATCAAAGCGAAAGTGCTGGTTGTCTCCCGACGGCGGTACCTTGAACAACCGCCGCGGCAGGTTCATAGTGCTGGGCTCGTCGGGCGAGTGTCTGCCCGTGACGCGCTCGGGGCAGGCCGACACTCAGCAGGATAGCCTCTACTCCAGCTGCAACTCCAGCGACGATGAGTACCACAGCGCTAACGACAGCTTCGACTATGGTAACTACTGTCACTTGAATATCATTTCAGATCATAGTAGAAACAATTGCATTTATTTTTTCAATTCTTGCGTCATCATCACCAATGCCATCACTATCATCATCGCCGTGTCGATGTAGATAATGTGAATTTTGAAAATCTATTTTACTACCATAATAATTATCCTTGGATAACTGTTAAAAGACATGTCTTTTCCAGGGATATAAAGTAGGTAGCCTAGGTCACCCAGGAGTAGTGTGATATAGTAGTGATTTCTAATTGTGAGAAATTTAAAATTGAGTAGGACCTACTTCAATAGTAGTATTAGTAGGTACCAGGGATTAGTGTGTTCAAACAAACAAACAATTCTGCAGTATAATAGATAGTACGCCTTAACTGACATCTTTACAAATACATCTAGAAAAATAATCCATAACCAAATCCATGTACTCTTTAATTTCAGGAAGCGAAGACGAAGGTAGAGGTGAGAGCGCTCGTCCCAACTCGTTTCAATACACTAAGGAGTTGTCGACGGAGGAGAGGAGGTTATCGTTCGCAGACCGGCTGAAGGAGGCCCTGAAGAGAGAGGCGGAGAACTCCTGCACCACCAGCACTACGGAAGACTGGTCCACCGACAGCAGCAGCTACGCAGTCGGGATCAGCATCTCTGGTGCTGGAGTACATGATAAGGATATTAGGTGTGTTCAAGGATGCTTTTCTCATAAAGCTGATGCTTCTCTGACGCTGATCTGATAAAATAATATAGATTTTGATATCAATCTAACTCAAAAACAACTCAAAGTTGGCACCTAAGGATAATTATATCAATATAACTTAAAACTATAACGTTCCTTTCGAATCAGTCGGGTGAAAACATAAATAACATGTGCGCTTCTGGTCCTTCAAATTAATATTTCATACTTTTGATCCTTCGAGCCAGACAAAAGATTGCGCGCTTTTGGATCCTTCAAGCAAGATATTCCATTATGGGCTTTTGGTCCTTCGAGATAGATAAATATTGAAACATTGTCCTTCAAACCAAATATTGTTTTCAGGGTAAAGCGTGGTGGTTCCGTTGGCTTCGTATTGACAGATAACCAACCTGTCGGTAACGGCGAGCCGTCGCCTAGACACAGGCCGCTTGGCAAGAAAGAGACGGGGAACAGTTCTAAATATAGTTTTAGTACAGAATACACGTGAGTACTGTTTTATATTATATCCGTTTACTTTGTAAAAAACAGATTGAAAACATAATTATGTAGGTACTTCGTATTGGCTCACGCACTTGTCGTCCTGTCTAACGTCACTCAAATTTTGACGTTAGACAGGAGGCCGGTCGTTTAAACTAAAGCCAAATCCATTCTCCAATACGCTTAAAATGTGTATTGCGCTGATCCAATTTGGAGTGGAGTGAGAGTAGCTTGAAGAAAAGGAAACGATGATCGTGGTAAATTATTATAATTACTGCTTAACCTTGAGCATTCTCTGTAGCCATCATCAACACTGTATTCGTATTTTTTTTATGACAGAGACTGGCAAACGAGCAGATGAGTCACCTGATAGTAAGTGATCTCCACAGCCCATAGACACCCAATACACTAAAAGAATCATGGGTGCGTTGCCAACCTAAAAGGACGAAATGGATGGGGAGGAAATAAGGGATTGGGAAAGGAAGGGACGGAAATGGGCCACCGGAAATCTCACTCACCGAACGAAACGCGACAGCGAGCTGCCACTTTACGTCGGTTTTCTGTGAGACAGTGGTATCAAACCGGTCGCGCCATCCCATTCGTGCTGTAGACGTTACTGTCTACAGCGTGGCTCTACCACTCTACCATTTAATTCATTTCCGCAGTTCGGAGCTAGAAGAAGTATACGAACAGTTCAACCAGTGGCTGAACGATCCGATCATCGACTCTGAGTCAGGGGAACATAAACAACGCGAGCTTGACTCACGGGACTTGGCTGTGATAAGGTATGTGATACGTCACCGCCATATTGACCAATTCAATAATAGTATCATCTCCAATATTATCATCTATTGTTTGTGAAGACAAAGACACTTCCATTTCACACTAATGAGGCTCAAAACATTTCCCCACATAACCTCTGGAGGCTTCTGTAATTGTCATAAAAATATTCACCGTTGTCGCTAGCAAGAAAAATTACAAAAAAACTCATGATTAAACTATTATTCAGATTCGCGGGATCGTTTTTGAAGAGCACACATGTATCGGGTATCTGAAGTGTTTCGAGGTGTTTGTATGTGAGCTTGTAACTGAGTAGTATGTGTGTGAGTGTGTGTGCCAGTTTGTAACTTAGACAAAGAAGGAATAAAGACGAGGCATAACTACGAAAAAATGAAGCAAAATGTAATGTAATGTAAATGTAGCATGTAATGTATGGAGAGAAACCAAAATGGCGACTTTGCAAATGAAAGATCACATCAATATAGGTTTGGCATCTTCTTCACCATCCGAAATTAGTATTATTGTAAATAAATCCCCGTATTTATAATAAATTCAATAATTATTTATACGTTACATGAGTCTCATGACACGGTGACAACTTACATGTAAATAGATCGCGAAAGTTGAAGTTGAATGATAGAGTGAGGAATAACAGCATAAGAGAGAAATGTGGATTGAAGGAAGATGTAGTGACGAGGATTGAGAAAGGAATGCTTCGGTGGTTTGGCCACATTGAAAGGATGGATGAAAGCAGAGTGACGAAAGAAATTTATGTAGCGGAAGTGAATGGTAGTGTCGGCCGAGGACGTCCTAGACGTACCTACCTTTAAGGACCAAATTGGCGATCTTCTGAAAAAGGGCCAAATAAGGAGTTCTCGTAACCGACGAGCGTGCATGAAAAGACTGATGACTGTGGAAGAAGCGAAAGAGGTGTGTTTGAACCGAAGCAATTAGCGCTCCTTAGTCTCTGTCTACACCAACGGGAAACAGGCGTGAGTTTATGTATGTATGTAGATCGCGAAACTAAAATGGCCGAACCGGCTTCAAAGTAAACACGTATTTTTCGTAGTTATTCCAACTTCTGTTATTTTTTTCTTAGTCATTGCTTTGTAAGTGAGCAGTGTCTGTGTGTGCCCGCAGGTTCGCGGGCTCGTTGTTGAAGCGCACGCTGAGCGAGTCGATGGCGCTCGGCGGGGGCGGGGGTGTGTGCGGCGGCGGGGAGGCGGAGGCGGCGGAGCTGTACGGGCGCGAGGGGCGCGAGCGGGAGCGGCCGCGGCGGGCGGCGCTGGCGGCGCGCTCGCTCTCACTCGAGCTGCAGCGGCACAGGCACCGGCTCGCCGCGCAACTGGTCAGATATCAACACTTACATAACATACATACATACTATCTTACGACATGTTTCACATTCCTTTCCCTCATACAGTGGTGTGCATTCCATATAGACAAAGAGACACTGTCTACCCTGACAATTTGCTATTTACATAAAACTTAAGGAAAAAAAACTAAATTCAAATTGTTACAGTAGCAAGCAATGTCCTAATTATATTTTAACAGTAATTATAATAATTTTGATAGTAATGGTGATGTAAGAGTTGAAGAAAATAATTTTATAAGTTTTTTGTCTACCCTGATCGGAATGTCTGTGCACGTCACTGCCCTCATAGGCAGACAGTTGGCATTGCTAATATCCATAATTACGTACTTACTGTCAGATGGTCTATCCACCCATCTGAAATACAAATACACATTAATTATCAAAACATAGTCACTTCCCGCTGTCTGTCTGTCTGTCTGTCTGTCTGTATGCTTAGATCTTTAAAACTACGCAACGGATTTTGATGCGTTTTTTAATAAATAAAGTAATTCAAGAGGAATTTGATATAATATTACAATATAAAATGTAGCAGTGTTTATTACTACTTACTTAGATGTTATAAAAATCGTGCACCAGAGAAATTCAACTTTATCACCAAAATAAACTTAAAATAACTTTTGGTCCTTCAACTCAATTTAAGTTTTTTTTATATAATTGTCAGAAAACTTTATTTATTATATAATACATAATTATTAACTGGTCTTATGCATCGTGCATGATTAAATTATTATGCTTAACTTTATTTTTTTTAAAGGTGTGAATGTTTCGGTGTATTTTTATACCAGTAGCCCGAGCACGAAAAACTAATGTAAATGTAAATGTATTCGAGTTCGCTGCGCACTGATGACGTTTGGTTAATATTTCATAGAAATTTCATAGACGCGCATCGAGTTCGAATACATTTACGGTTGTCAGAAACTTTCTTGCTCAGGCCGCAGTTGAGGCATATTTCTACATTATTCATCAGACTGATACATGTTGTATTATGAGTTTTACAAAATATGTATATACAAACATGATAAAAATCAAACATTTGGTTACGGCTTATGAAACTGAAATACACTGCTAATTATTTTTCGACCGTTATTGACCCGCGCCAGAAATACGAATCGTTGATGGCGTACTTTTGATCATCGCGACTAGCGACAGACGCATGCCTTATTAATGCGCATTTTATCAACATCTACTAAAAGTCGCATGTGTGATCTGTCTCGCCGCTCGCGTGTTGATGACACTCTGTAGCGAGTTGACACTCATTTTATTTAATTTTATTTATTACTTGAGGAAAACATACAGCTATTACACTTTTTGGTCTTAAAAAAAATTACAGATGGCTAATTTCAGAAATAATATAAATAACGTGTAGGTACAAATTGTACGTAAACAACTAAAAAAAATTATGAGTGTTAATTAAAAATTGAAACACTCGCATGCACAATATTTTAAAATGTGCGCGTTTGTCGTTTGACGCGAAGATCGGAAGCCTACCTTAACTGGTCGCAATGTATAAAGCTTCTGTACATAGAAAGAAAAGCTTGTACTGAACACACAATATGTTTTGACAGAAACGTAAAGTTAAAGAGTCTATACCGGAGGAAATATTAGAGAGCACGCGCGAGAGAAGCGTAGACGACAGCCACGAGTCAAGTTCTGTCGCTACCACTGACACAGGCTCCACGCAAATAACCAACCCAAGTCTTAGGAAGAAAAAACTAAACTGGGTGGTAAACATGGTAGTCGATACCATAGAGGAGACTGTAGAATGTGAGCCGGTCACGGTCAAAATAAACAAACCCAAGGTCAGAGGTCAAGTTCGCTGTAGCTAATCGTCAATGTCATGCACCGATACTAACATGTGGAACAATCTCTTCGCTTTCTGTCGAAACATATTTGCATGTGATTGTGATTTCATACATAGTTTGTTGTACCACGCACATAAATTTTGATTCGTAGATAAATTCTAAAACATGCATGTATTGGGCAAATATTTTTGTTCAGGAATAAAGAGTAGTTTTTCCACTATGATTAATTTGGCTTGGCAGATAACAGCATAAAAAGTAAAAATATAAAAATCAATTTAGAAATTAACAAATAACAATTCTGGTTAATAATAGAGAACAATGATTATTGACAAAGTAGTTATTATAGAAACTACCTAAATCCCGCATAAAATAATACTGTCACTGTCCCCTTGTTCATAACTGCATCACAAAGGTTTTATTTGTAATTTTACTGTATACAATTTATTAAAGAACATTGAAGCCTAAATTTAAAAAAATATAGCCAACCCTAGCTTCTTATACAAGACATCTGCATTTACATTTTGAATTGCAGATTGATATATAAATATTCTAATTTACGTTATAAAAAAATAAGTAAATGTACGTTCCCGTGGACGGTCCATTAAATGCTGGTTTGATTTTATAAAGAAAATGAGAGAGCTAAAGTTTCACTACAAAGTATGCCTAATACTCTTTAAATAAAAGCATTTTAGTAGGAAGACAGTGTTATGCAAAATGAAATCATAATATTACAGTTTCATATTGGATAGTTATTGACACATTTAAAAAAAGAAGAAATGGAAATAGAAAAATTATGTCCTACTCTGTACCTATTGATATGTACCAGCTGAACGAACTCGTACGAAGGCGTCATGCTGGTGTAGGTGTCATAAGTGATTGTTGACATGACATCTGCAGTTATCTCAGCTGGCACACAAGATAGTGTCGGGGGGCTCGTGCCGGCCCGTCGCCACCGGCAACTGGGGCTGCGGCCGGCGGCAGCACGGGCATGCGCAGCTCAAACTACTGCTGCAGTGGCTCGCCGCCAGCGTCGCCGGCCTGCCCGCGCTCATCTACTACACGCGCGGCAACGAGACGCTCTTCAAGGTAACCACTGACCACTGCCGCAGGGACGAGTCACTCCCCACCAGCGTAGCCGGCCTGCCCGCTCTCATCTACTCCACGCGCGGCAACGAGACGTTCTTCAAGGTAACCACTGACTACCGCCGCAGTGACGAGTCACTCCCCACCAGCGTTGCCGGCCTGCCCGCGCTCATCTACTACACGCGCGGCAACGAGACGCTCTTCAAGGTAACCACTGACCACCGCCGCAGGGACGAGTCACTCCCCACCAGCGTCGCCGGCCTGCCCGCGCTCATCTACTACACGCGCGGCAACGAGACGCTCTTCAAGGTAACCACTGACCACCGCCGCAGTGACGAGTCACTAATGTCATAGACGAGATATGTGGATAGCGAAACGTTTGAGTTCAATGCCAAGCAACAGAATATAACAATAAAACAATCGCTATGTGCAGAACTATATTATATTGCATTTTCAAAGTTGTCGACCAAACCGCAGTCTGCGTCTTGCCGTCGAGTTCGGGATCATACCTTAAGTATTTAAAAGTTCAAACATCTTGAATGAATTGAAGCCGCGTCTCCTGCACTAAAACATTACACAAAATATACTTGGACTTTTTTGTCTATGGTCCATTGTTACATATATGAGTAGGATTTTTTAATGTTTTGTTTCGAAAAAAACATGTGCAGGAGACGCGGCTTTATATGCAAATTATAAACATTTTAATATTACAATTGGCTAAAGAACGGATAAAGAACACATAATTTTCAACCAACTTTAAAAAGAGGAGGTTATCAATTCGTCGCTATTTTTATGTAGGTATCTTACGCGATATCTCCCCCAAATGTGGATGCATGTGAATAGGTTTTTGAAATCGGTTGTTAAGTGTTTAAACTTGTGATTTTTGCTCATTTCCTTACAAGTTATCGCGTAAATAACCCATCACTTTTAAGATGATATGAGATTTGGTATCGAAACCAGATATTAATTCTTTCTTTCTGCCCTTATCTCACCTTAATGTGGGGTCGGCAGGCCACACTTTTTCAAGCATGTTGCAGAATAGATTTGGCTTAGTTTTTACGCCCGGCTGATAACATAACATAAGCTCACGCCTGTATCCCAGAAGGGGTAGGCAGAGGCGCACTAGCGAACTAGAACACCCACATTTCGCCGAGCTTAGTTCCGTCCCAGATGTGATAGGGAGCGAGCCTATCGCTATATCGGGCACAAATTCCAGACTCCGGGCTGATATGGAAAAATCCAATATTACTTTGCCCGACCCGGGGATCGAACCCGCGACCTCAGAACCGTAGTCGTACCGAAATACCACCACGCCACCGAGGCAGTCATTAATGATATTAATGTCATGAGTCATGATATTTGCTCAGTGTATCTTGTAAGTTACTTTGTCCTATATTATTAGATGTCCTATACTATTGTTATCATGGTTTAGCTGCTCTAATTCAAGCTCTTTCTGTATTTGGTGCTGTACTTTATTATAGTAGCTGACTGTAAATTGGTGTTAAAAAGAGCAACGTCAGAGTTTCTTGCCCGTTCTTCTCTGGCGAAACAGCCTTCCGAACAGGCGGTAGAGTTAAAATTTGACGGAATCTAAATAATGTTTGAACATTTCATGGATTCAATAAATGATTTTGATTTTTGATTTTGATTAATTATTTATATAAATTCCAGCTGGACACGCTAGTGCGCGTGCTGGTGGATAGGAAGTGGTCGGTAGGCGAGTTGGCTCGCGCGGTGCTTCGGTTCTCGCGCCACGCGCTGCACGAGCCGCGCCGCGCTCAACACTCGCTCTTCGACGAACTCATCGGCATCGACAAGATACCCGACGACACATAACTAAGGCTGCGCTCGCGAACACACACAAGGATTTGAACGGGCTTGCTTTTTGTTTATAAAGACATTTCGCCGTAAGCAGTTTACTTGATGTCGCAATGTGTACACCGCTTTACAGTACAACTTTACAGCTTGGCGAAAAAGAGTATGGATTCAATGTGATGAGAATGGATTTAATAATGAGCTGAATTTAATATGGCCATCCGATATACGACGTAATGTATTATTTTTATTTTAAAAGCCCATTAGCTTTTTGGAGGTAATTTTCAATTGCAAGCTGAAAATTATTTAAAGAATAAAATAATAAGTCAGATAAAAAATATTTTTGTTTTAGTTCAAATTTTCACCGCGTCATACTCTTTTTTGCCAAGCAGTAACTTGGCCTTAAATAAAAATGCAAAGATGCTAAACGATGGTGCCGGCCGCCGGCATCCGATACCTATAATGTCTTTCTATTGTTTATATGCAAACACGTTGACCGTTTAAAACGTAGAATTTAAGTGGCTTTTTACAGTTTTGTTGTATTTTCACTTTTATTACAACATTTACCTCAGAAAGCAGTCTTAAATTAAGCTTAAAAGGTTTCCAAAATTAAATGTTTTGCACAAACCATATGACTGTCAACTTAGCATTTGTTTATGAAACAGCTAACAGTTTAGTAGTTCCTAGCCACGGACGTAAAAAAAAGATAGACGGAGCGCTAGGAATACTGGGGTTTCCGGCTCATTTGATCAGTCGCCGGTCGCCGCCATTGCGTGTCGATAGATCGAATGAGCGAAAAACCCTGCTTCACTTTCAATATTCCTAGCGCTCCGTCCATTTTTTTTACGTCCATGTTCCTAGCGTTATTGTAAAGCGGAGGATATTGCAACCTGTCTGTGACATCCACTAGCTTCCCTCACTTGTACAGTTGTACCACTACGATGCATTTATCACATCACGAGGCGGTGGAGTGGCTCGATTGTGTCTTATTTTACATAATGTTTGTGGACTTTTAGATACTTTTTACGACATAGTTAAATGGAAGCAATATTAGCGTTCGACTCGATTAAACTTTAAAAACATATTTTTATACAAAAACTATCAATTAAAGTACAACTATAATGTCTAATTGTAAGTTTTATGGAACATTGTTGACGAGTTAAACATAAGTGATTTTTAAACATTAAATATTGAATAGGTAATTTTACATTTCTAGACGAGTGGTAAGTTAAGACTGTATTATTACGATATCACTGTATAATTAATCCTAAGTCAACTATAAACTATACCAATCTTGAACATTTTCTGTCACGAATATATCCCGGAAACATGTTTAGACACGTTTGTAAATATTGGATGTAATTGATTTTGCTTTAGTTTCACTGCTTATATCTGAATTGTACGGAGTTGTACCGCAGTCAGACTCAGTATGGTAACGCATAGAGTTCACCTGTAAAAGTCTTCCACAGCATGAATCTCAATGTGTCCAAAGTTTGTTAATTTTTAATAAATATAGAAGTTATCAAACGTGAGGATGCGAAATAAAATTACTACGTATCAAACACGAGTATTTATTTACACCTATAATTTCAACTCAAGCTTGCACGTCTTGCTCTATATGTGTGATCGTATAAAAACAAGGCTGTGCGAGTATCCAATCAGATTACGTATTACTTTCAGTTGTCTCAAAGCCTCAAGGCGCGTCTCCTGCGCTGAAACATTATACAAACATCTACACAATATGGTTTCGTTACACATTTTTGTCTATGGTCCAATGTTCCCTGGGCAGGAGAGTCAGAAACATTATTGTGTAGGTGTTTTTGGCTTGTTTTATGAACGTGCAGGATGCCTTCAGAAAACAACTGCGTATTCAAAAGCTCACACACACACAATACGTGCAAATATGAACCAATCATAACCTCCACTACTTACAGTAGATACTCGCGAACTGAATCTTGCATAGCTACATACGTCCAGTTCTGATCGAATATGAATATCAGCGTCTACAATTAAAAATCTTTTTGCTCCCAAGCCCTGATGTGATACTAAAGAAATAAAACTAACTTGGTTACATTGGCATGTTTATTAAATCAGTCGAGTGTTGCCAAACTGAATATACAAGAAACGGACGGGCAAATCAACTTCTGGAAATTATCATATTATACATAATTCTTTTAATTTGGTTTAATCCGATAGTGGCAGTATAATTCTACCAATTTAATGAGTTTGGTAATTCTATATTCCCAATGGCTAATTGAAACAATATAATAATATATCCTAGCACTATGTGAGAGCTGAAGTAAGATCACAATTAATACATGTACTCTTAAATGATTATACTCTCTTATTTCGTTTACTGTTCTTTGATTCAAATTATAGATTTTACCCCTATTGTTACACTTGAGAAAAACAGTTTCATGTTTTCTTCCACATGCTTACAATTTATCACCCTTACGTGGATTGAATCCGCACGGCATACGCAAATTATACAAGGAAATTACAAATAAAGTTCTTGTCAATGGCCGCACTGAAGTTAGTCACGAGTAGCAACTCTATGAATCTGGAGGGTTGAGCGAACAAGTGGGCGGAACTGATTTGATGCACTGAAGTTAGTCACGAGTGGCGTCGCAACTGTCTGCAAGAGACTGAAGAGTGACGCGAGGTGTAGAGGCCAGTTGAAATTATGTAACTTATGGCCATACATTTTGAGAGGACCGTATCATTACTGAGGACAATTAAGCAGTTAATCTAAAAGAACAGGCCTCTCATACGGCGTCCCATGCCTTGTCTGTCGTACAGCACGTTGAATCTGTTCACTAGCTGGTTGATAGCGTTGCAGCCTTTAGTGATTGTGCCCAAGTACGTCATGAGAGCTACGTCGTTGCATTGCTGAAAACGAAAGAAAATTATTTTAAGAATGGAATTCCACTAAGCATTCGAGATTTTTACCAGTCTTTACGAGATTTTTTTTTAGAAAAAGAGTATATAAATAGAATCGATTGAACATTATTCATTCTTGTAGCACAATTTACTAAGCATAAGCTATAACATTTTTATCGACGTCTCTAGGTATAGCAGCTTTTTGTATTTTAGTTGCTTCTACTTTTTCTTAATTTTTCAACAATACATGTGTACATAACTCTGAGCTGAAACTCAAAAATTCATCATGACTGGAAAATGAAGAAATCGCTGTCAAACGCAACTTAATTTACAAGCAAAATATTGTCATTTTCTTAAGATTAAAATAATAATAAATAAATAACACCTAACAGTCACAACACATAGTCCTGACCCCACACTAGGTATAACCTGTATCGTAGGTGTCAGATACTATGAGAGACTTTCGGTTCACAACAAATATCTGTGGGCCACACAAATATTAAGAGAAGCGAGAGGCCGCGGGTTCGATACCCGTGGCCTCTCGCTGATCACAGCCGGCTGCTCGCCCGCTACGCCACGGAGGCCGTCAAACATGAAAATAAGAAACATGTGACACGTACGTTGTAGAAATGCGTGCGGAACTGTTGCGAGGTGAGCAGCGGCAGGCGGTTGGCGAGCGCGCGCGCCTCCCGCAGCAGCGCGGGGCGGGGCGGCAGTGCGCCTGCGCGGATCGCGCGCACGGTCGCCAGCACGGCGCGCACGCGACACACCAACATTTTTATCGCTGACCGCTGCGCCGCTAAATGCTCTGCGACTGAAAAGTAATACGAATATAGCCCTCTTTTTTCCGACCTGCCCTTAATTCACTCCAATGTGAGGACGGCACAACACAATTGGGTACTTGACTATGTTTGATTTTAGACAGATATTTATATGTAATAGCAAATAAAACTAAAAAGAAACCATTCTGTAAAAACTGCATCGAAATTATTTGAAAAATGAGGCAGCAATATTGGTGATATCTTGCTATCCCTTTCCAACGCACGTACAGTTATGGCGTGACGTGATTATACTGATAATTCTCTTTCCCGCAGTTTGGGGGTTACACCAAACTTCAAAGGCTTACTTTTTTATTTTTGAGAATATTTCAATATTTCTTACTGTTCTATATTTGAGACGACGTAAATTTCATATAAAATTAATTTAAAAAAATTGTCAAGTACCCAATTCAAGCGGGTTTCAGAAAGGATTTAGCTTAGTTATGCGACTGGTTGCCCATCTGTCAGCAAACCCCTTCTGTACATAGTATACAGGAGAGTAACAGAGGGGGTACAAGGGAATTACAAATAAGGCCTTTACCTATATTTTTTATCTACAGTCAACACACGTGACAAAAAAGCATTGTTCAAAGTATTTCTATTGAAAAAAAAAGTAAAAACATTTTAGTGACAAATTAAAAATAATATAATAATATAGCAACTAAAGATAATGTTTAGTACAACCGACAGTTTTATAAGACCACATTAACTAAGACGGTTTTCAGACATGCCAAATCTGTGTGTGCCAAACTGGTGGTTTGCACTGTAACATACCTAAACTGTTAAGAGCTGCCTCTCCCGATGATACTCTAGCGACATGGTCCACTCCGATCCTCTCAGCTTCTTCAGCGGCGAGTGTGTACGTCAGTGGCGCTAGCAGCATCGTGGCTCGTCCGTTCACCACATCTATTACTGACTCATATAACACTACTGGCAGTTGCTGGAAAAAAAATGTAATAAATAGAAGCTTAGTAAATAATATGCATATCATATCAGTGATCAGACATATCAGGTACTCCTAACCATCATAGGTATGATGTATCCAATACATCATTTTATGCTTTAATAATGCAAGCCTGTAAATCTTATGCATTCTTCTCTAATTTGTTTTTGCAAGGGGTCACATTTTACAATAAACTTTATCAAAAAATTAAATTGCAGACCCTAAATAGACTCAAGTCAGCACAGTGCTGGAGTATAAAAGCCTAATGAGTCAATTTATGACCATTCTGTTATTTTTTTTACAGCAAAAACAAACATGGTACAAGTAAATGGGCCACTGGATATTTCACTCACCAAACAAAATGGAACATCACGCTGTCACTTTACATTGGTTTCTGGAAGACAGTGGTATCAAACCACTCATTTCCATTGAACAAATATAACAATACTACTTACATCACCATTCATGCCAGCCGGGCTTAACATCAACATCACAGGGCACTCGTTAATGTCACAGATTTGTCTATGCACCGCAATATCTTTCTCTGTGGGTGTGTCGCCAGTTGTGTACCAACCAAGGAAGTCCATATCAGAAAACACTTGCTTAACTAAAAATATAATAAATTAAATTGAGACTATAATATAAGGATGAATAAGAAAATGGAGGGTGCCCTAATTTGGGGGCAGAAAAATCGGGCAAATTGGCAGCATCCTCCCGCTTTGAACACCTTGATAAATTTTATATATATACGATACTGATTTTTGTAAATATCAGTTAATTTGACCACTTGCTTAATAAATAAAATAAAAAATAATAATGGCCAAGAAACATGGGAGTGCCACAAAAGAATATGCTGGTCTGAAATGGTACATATTTGCCTGGTCTGCATTCAGGGACCTGCGACCTTTATCTGAAAATCTTTAGGGGAGGCCTATGTCCAGCAGTGGACGTCCTGTGGCTGCTGATAATGATGATGATCGCAATCAGCTTGGGCATTATCACAGTTGTGATGGAACTATGCTTGGCGAAATGTGGGTGTTCTAGTTTGGTTGTGTGCCTCTGCCTACCCCTTCGGGATATAGGCCTGAGCTTATGTGGGTGATTCTACGATAAGAGGTAACTTGTGCGGCAATCAGTTTAAAATAGGTTTTTTATTCTAAATTTGTTGTTTTTTTGTAACAAATTAAATCATCTTTATGTGCTTTATAAATACCATAACGATAAAATGCCCAATTACAGCACATTTTTGTGAAATTTTAAGCTAAAGCTTAAAAATGTCTCTACCCTGGCCTGTCCCCTTGTCGGTTTTAGCTTAACTTGCAGACAATACATACCTTCTTTATATCAGTTGCTAAACTTAAGTATGTTTACCATGAAATTAAATAAATATGCTAAGGAATTATTTATAAAAAGACAACAATAGTTGTTTATTTTCAATAATATTCAATTTTAATTTGTCCCGCTTTTTTTGTGAATCTACCCTGTCAAATTTCTTTCGGTAACTACAAACGTTAAATATAAGACAGCCGCATTCGCAACTGCGCTCAAGGACACCTATCGACGTGAAGTTAGCATTACTAAACACGCAAGCCGTCAAAGTGCCGCCATTTTTTAGTTGTTGCGACGCATCCGTACGTTGTGGTGCTCTCGTAAGGTCATTGTGTCTCTCCACTGGTAAGTTATAAAAATTGTAATATTAATTGAATGAATCTGCAAATACTGCCTTAATTTAACAATACTGTAATATTTAAAGTGTATATATAATTAAGCTAAACAAATTTTATTTCAATAAACACAATTGGTTTTGTCATGAAAACGTCTCTCCCCTGTCGTATTTCCTCTGTCAAATTAACTACCAGGGGAGATACTCACTAACCAGGGGACATAATTTGCGTCATAAGATCTTTGTCTAAACTAACTCAGGTGTAGCTAATGTCTATGAAAGTTAATTTTAAACGACTTAAATGACTAGAGAACTTAATTCGGAGCAATTTTCACACAAGTTTCCGGTATATTTATTTATTTTTAACTATGGTAAATGAAAATTCTTATGATAAAAATAAATAAAACAGATTCTCAGTTCATATTGATGTATCGTATATTATTGTTTAACGAAAAAAAGTTAACAAGTGAAGAAAGATTAGAGAAGAAACGTGATACAGAGAGACTAAGATATCAAAAAATTAAAGATGATCGAGATAAATTTGTATTGCAAAAGCAAAAAGAAAAATATATATTTAAAAAAGAAGGAGAAAGGAATTACAAAAACTGTCGATCAAATTACTCCTAGAAAGCAACATAAGACGCGAAAGATATGGCAAGAGAAAGCGAGAGAGCGTAGGCAACATTCTCAAATGTTAATAGTGTTCTAGTAACGCCATCCATTTCAGATATTGATGATCAAATGTCACAAAAAAAATTATATAGAAGAGTTGTTGCTGCCAAACTGTTTTTAGAAGTGCTCAATCACCAATTAAAAGAAAATTATTCTACTCTTCCAAAAAATATTATTCAAATGAATGTTAAGCGACTAATTCGTGCAAAAATATATAGTACGAAACGAAAAAGATATGAAACATTTCAGATAATTTATAATAGAAATACAGGTAGGTAGTTTTTTTGTGAAATAGGTGACCATACTGAAAAAATATATTAACTTTAATGAGCAAGACGTTTCATTTATCTCAGAAGATCAGAATGTCCAACTGCCTACGCCAAATCTTATTTTGAAAAGGCAGAGGATGTACTACTCTTTAAAAAATTCAGAATGTATTTGAGAAAGCCCACGTATATTATATTTTGTTTATGTTGGCAAGATACTGCTTAAAATTTCGTTTTATATGTTGTTCATATAGGCAAGTTAGTGCCTTTATTAATTTATATTCTAATTGAAACATGTTCATTTAA
Source organism: Clanis bilineata (assembly GCA_036417725.1). Classification (NCBI taxonomy): domain Eukaryota; kingdom Metazoa; phylum Arthropoda; class Insecta; order Lepidoptera; family Sphingidae; genus Clanis; species Clanis bilineata. The sequence goes on along the minus strand of CM071151.1, from coordinate 12,489,034 downwards.
GGTAACGTATAGCATAGCTATAGGTAATATGATTCCTGGTTCTTGAAAATCAGGTCCACATTTATCGAAGATATCGCGTAATCTACATAAAAAACTAATTGAGGGTATCTACATTTTTTTGTAATCGGTCGAAAATACTGTAAATATTAGTCTCTTTATTAGTTAATATGTAAGTCTGATGTTTAATAAAATTTAATTTACCTTCAATCATTATTTTATTGAGTCAAATTATCTCGCCTGGTAAAATACATATCTACCCTATTGTTGATGTCTCTACCCTGCCTGATGTATTTACCCTGGACTTCTAAAAAGTAACAAAATATGTATAAATTGACTTGCCCTTACATGAAAAGGTACATAAACGGGACAAAAATCGTAATATAAGTGTTTAATGAAAAACAAATAATTTTGCTCCTTGGCCGTATCCTCTATGGACTTGAAACCTCTTATCGTAGAATCACCCATGTATGTTGTTATGACATTTCTATGAAATTTCGAACCAAATGTCATCAGTGCTCAGCAATCTCTATATGAATTTTATTGCTCAGGCTACATACTGCTCACTTTATTGGGACTATTTCACCCTTAATCCCAATTTGTGTCCACTCCACTGTGTTGTGTTATGGTGTCCCACTTTTATAAGATGTAGATATTAGTAGAATAAAATAAAATATATGAATAGAATGGTAGAGTTGGAAGGGGAAGACCTCATCGAACATTCTCTGACCAAGTCAGAGATTTACTCGAGAAAGGTCAAGTTAAAAGTACCCTAAACCGACGTGCATGCATGAAGAATGTAATGAGACTGAATGAGGCAAAAGAGGTGTGCAAGGATCGTAGCAAATGGAAATCCGTTGTCTCTGCCTACCCCTATGGGAAAAAGGCGTGAGTCTATGTATGTATGTATGTATACAGGTGTTAAAAAAGGGTTTTGGTCTCCTTGGGGGTAAGTACCAACAATTGAGTTTGGTTTTAATCAATTCAAAAAATTTTTTATAGAATAATATTCACTACCTATTTTGACTTACATTGTTCTTCCTTCAAGTTGTAATAATCTCTATCTATGATGATGTCCCCATCTATTACACTAAAAACTAGTTCAAATGAGTTCATAACTTCGATATTTCGGCCTTTCTGTTTTCCAATCAAAGCTCCAATTACTGTAAAAATGACAATGTGTTTTAATTATTATTCATAGTAAAAAAATCTAAGCGGCATCTCCTGCACTAAAACATAACCCAAACACCTACACAAAACATAGTAATCTAAATTTTTTTTGTTTATGGTCCATTGTTACATGTGCAGGAGACAATGAAAAATCTTGTTTTGTGTAGTTGTTTTAGTGTTTTGTTAAAAAAACATGTGCAGGAGATGAGGCTTTAGTTAAAAAACAACACAAAACAAATATTAACTTGTTGGAGGCGGAATAATATACATTATATTAATGTCTCGGCCACCAATAGCCAAGTCGCCCTTCACTATTTAATAAGCTGTCATGACCACACAAAATGATTCCTACTTATAATGACTATACAAATTAAGAATTATTGTATAAAATATCACATCACATGACACATCGTAGGGTAGGATTATACCAAAGAAAAAACCATGAACATTGGTTCAGTCAGTTCAGTCTCTGCTTACTCACAGAAACATGTATACTTTACTGGTACTTTAATGGTAAATATAATTATAAACAACAACACTACTCATCAAAACAAAAACAAATAATGAGTTGTACCAGTTTGCGGAGAGCCTTCCTGTGCTCGTAAACGTGTCCAATGTTCAGAGACGTTCATTATAACTAATGGATGGAGAGAAACCGTCACAGAGCCGGAGGTCGCCGTGGTCACCACCACGCTCTTGGTTCCACCGGGCGTAGGGGGCGCAGGAGACGTAGGGTTCGGAGGATCTACCGGCGGACCAGCTGAAGCACTCTCCACTTCCACCTCCATCTCAAAATCGATTCTATCCGCACTTGACATAGTTTATTTGTTATAGCTCACTTCTTTCACTTACTAAGTAAAATGAGACCATTTGCTATATTATAAAAATAAATCAAATCACTATTTCCGACAGAAACAACACACACAAAGATAAAAGCAAAAAGTCAAATATCAATTGCCAACTGTCAAGCACAGGCTATTATTGCCACAGGGGCTCATATTGTCTATTACAACCTCCCGAGTATAAAATTTGATAGAATCAGAAAAAATAATGCTGTCTCTTTTTTACTAATGGATGTCAACTCAGGTAAAGAAGGATCAGTATACAAGTGTTTGTTCCTATAGACCCGCATCCGTTAATAAGCCACGACCCCGGTCCAATGTAATAATAATACGGCAGCAGGAATGGCGGTCTAGTGACGTGGCGTCATTCATTGCGTATATTATCGATATCGGTAAAATGTTTTATTCAGTCATTTCCCTATTAAATAAATTAAATAAATATTTTTTTTATTGATCACGTAGGCATATAAATTCACTTATGATATGTCAAAAAAACATAATTTAGATTTAAGTATTTCTTATAATATTATAGAATGCTATAAATTTGGAATCAGGCAGTCAGATACAGTTAGAAGAATAGGGTCATATGGGGAAAGAAGAATGGAGTGGTTTGTGGACCGTGATAAGGGAACGGGATATTGAACGTACGCCGACAGGGAAGCGACGGGAATTAATAGAAGCTGATGGGATTGGATGAAAAACTACAAATCCCTATCCTAGCTCACCTACCAACCTTTCTCTAGCTACCTACGTATGACGACCCGAAGAAGAAATGCAGAAAGAATCTCCGGGCTTATTTTTTTCATCATCAATTGTCAACATTTTTTCTGTTTTTTTTTTTTATTTTACCGAATTATATTCACAAATTATGGGTACAGCTGATAATTATACGGATTTATGCATACCCAACACACCTGTATACCATAAGAGTAGGCAGAGACTATTATTTTCTAATTAGTATGATTAGAAAAGCTCATTATTTAGTTAAAATAATAAAGTGTTATTGGCACAATTAGTTTCAATGATATAATCATCAGCCACAGAATGTCCACTTTTAAACATGAACTCAATGACAACAACAATCACGAGAAGAGCTCGAAATCAAATGTTTGATAATCTCGACTATAAAAATAATTATCTAAGCCACTAGAACTTTTCTAATCATACGAATAAGAAAATTATAATGTCTGCCTAGTCTTATAGTATACAGGTGTGATAATTATATATGTAATGAAAAAAATATATATCTTAAAATAACGGAATAAAACATTTTATCGATACGATAATATACGCAAAGAATTACAACCCACGTCACTAAACCGCCATTCCTATTGCCGTACTGTTATTACCTTGGCTCGGGGGCGTGGCTTATTGACGGATGCGGGTTTTTAAGAACACTTGTATATTGATCTTTCTTTACCTGAGTTGACATCCATTAGTAAAAAAGAGATAGCATTATTTATTGCTGATTCTATCAAATTTTATGCTCAATAGGTTGTAATAGACAATAAGGGCCCCTGTGACTTTTTTCTTTGATCTTGACATCTCTATTATCTATATCCAACCTTACTTACAACTTATTATCTCATTGTCAACGGGGAAATTGTTTTGGGTTATTTTCCAAAAATGACAAAAATAATACATGACTTTTTAAAGTAATTTGTGTCAAACCCTTATAAAGTTGATATAACTTCAATGAAATTACTTATTGAACCACATATTGAAGCTATTACTTATCATCACATCGAAGCATCATCGTGTTCAACGGGTTGTTTCATTGCCCTCAGGTCAGCAGAAAACTCCATAATATATTGTTAGTAACCATGGCATCGACTGCAGTTAAAACCTTGGGTGGTATAGCCAAAGACATATCTCCTCTTTACTATAGAATACTGTCAAAGTTTCCACAAAACTTTACATTTTGTTTCGCCTACGGGTCTGCTGTGAAACCACAAATGGGAAACCAAAACAAACACAATATGCTCGATCTTATATATTGCGTTGACAACTCGCACAGATGGCACGGGGCTAACATTGAAAAGAATCCATCACACTATTCAGCTCTACGCTTCCTGGGCAAGGGGTTTGTTGCAAGATTTCAGGAGAACTGGGGTGCTAAAGTGTACTTCAATACGCTAGTCGAGATGAAAGAAGAAAATGTTACAATCAAATATGGTGTTGTGTCCCAAAAGGACTTGATTACTGATCTGCTAGACTGGAGTACTCTATACCTCTCTGGCCGCTTACACAAACCTGTTGAGATTATAAAAAATACCAACAGTTCTCAGTTGCAAAATGCCCTTCAATCCAACCTACGTTCAGCAGTGCATACGGCATTGCTAGTTTTACCAGAGTCTTTTTCTGAATATGACTTTTACTTTGCAATATCAAACTTGAGTTATGCAGGTGACTTTCGGATGACATTTGGAGAGAACAAAAATAAAGTAAAGAACATAGTACAACCACAGTTGTTGAGTTTCCGAGAATTGTACAGACCAATCTTGCAGCAATTCCATGCCTATGTCGACTTTTCAACTGGAGACACTCAGTGCCATCAGGATTTACACCCTGAAACTAAGCTACACCATTTGATGCAGTTGCCAATGATACCACAACAGAGAATTGTAAAGTTTTGGAACCATGGTGGTCCTCAGCAAGATATGGAGGATGTGCTCCGAGCGCTTGCTTATGACATAGACTGTGCAGTGATATTGAGACAAATTCTAAAAGACATTGTTTGGCAGTCAAGTGTAAGGCAATCTCTGAAAGGCATTTTAACTGCTGGTTTTTTGAAATCAGTTCGTTATAGTGCTAAAAAGATTGCAAAAATGTTTTGACCAGACATATATAAGTACAAAATGTAAATAGAATAAAATAGTATTAAGTAAAAATTGTTTTTATTTCCTGTTTATTTTCTATACCTTACTTTTTTAGGTGCTAAAATGCTATCAGATGATTCGAGCAGTGATTCTGAAACAGGCCGCTTCAAATGCAAATCAAAACCAGAAGAAGTTAAAAAACTTGAGCAAAAACAAGAATCTCGTTCATCAACACGTAGTAGACGCTCTGAAAATGATAGATTTAATAGGCGTAGAGATGACAGAGATCATTTCGATAGGAGTAGAGACAGATTCAGGCATTCTAGATATTCGCCAGCAAATAGAAGACGCCGTTCTAGAGATGGCAGTCCTATAAGGCGCAGGTCACATGAAAGAAGAAATTCTCATGATAGGAATCTTACCAGGAGATCACATGAAAGACACAGAGTTGATAGAAATTCCGCAACAAAACCTAAAATCCGGGAGCACAGGAGCAGTAGTAAGGATAGACATTCTAGATCGAGATCCAATTTAAGAAATGTTGATCACAGAAGAGATGTGAAAGAGGAGGTAAAACATTCGCGAGAGATCACGCCTAATAAATTCAATAGAAAAACAAGAGAAAGTAGGGAAAGTATATCCTTATCACCTGACCCTAAGGGTAAAAAATCTGAAATATATAAACCACCAGCAGCAATGAAGAGAAAAAGTGATAGCCCCGTAATTGTTGTTGAGGAAGCTCAACCAAGTAGTGATTCTGAAGAAGTACAACCTGGTTCATATTACAATATGATACCAGCAGTTGTAAAAGAAAAATCAGAGGAATCTAGTGAAATCGATTCCTCTGATGATGAAAAACTTAGAGCCAAGCTCTTAAATTTAGAAAGAAAACTTAGTAAAACCAAGAAAAAGAAGCATAGAAAGAAACATAAAAGGAAAAGTTCTAAGTCTAAAGAAAGAGAAAATGACAGCTCACTATCGGTAGAAGTAAGCAGTACAACTGATATTAAGGGTAGAAACCTAGAGAGTCCCAAAGCAGAGCCAGTACCAGAGGTCACATCTACTCAAAAAACCACAAGTAAAGAAAGCAGTGAAGAGGGTGAGATACAGAGTGATGATGACTCACAGAAAGAATCAGATATCGATCCTTCGGATTTAAGACACAAACTAAAACGATCACGCATTGCGGGCACCGACGAGAAAAATGATGTATGCGGTCCAGCGCTACCGCCGCACTTGCAGGGTCGTTTTGAGAAAAAATCGCTGGATATAGAAGGCCCAGTTTTGCCACCGCGTCTTCAAAGTGGACCAAGGAGCATTGGTAAGTATACTTCTGTGCTACTAATCATCATTCGATGTCCCTTCTTATTAAATTTATTAGTTGAATCACTCTATACAGGACCATCCATTCCTGACGATATGCGGAAGATTCTGGCAGAAAAAGAGCGTGACGTCATCAAATACGAATCTTCTGACGACGATCACAATATCGGGCCATTACCAGAAGGTGCTGAGGGGAAATGGTCAGATGCACATAAACGCCTTGAACAGAGAGCCATGGCTATGAAGATAAGACAACTTGAAGGCCATGGTGTGCAAAGTTCTGAAGTTAAATCCAGAGAAAAATGGATGTTGGAATTGCCTCAAGCAAAAGCTAAATATTTGGGCCTTGAAGCACGCACTTTTAGAGCAAAGGAAGGACCTGATATGTCAGATAGGTATGAATACTATATAGATTATTATACTTTTGTAATGTGTGTGTAGTACTTACCAAGTCAAGAAATGTATGAAATATTTTTTAGATCAAGTTGGACAGATACTCCTGAAGATAAAGCCAAAAAGGCAGCAGGTCAAGTTAACGAAGATCCCGATATAGTAATGAAACGAGAGGCGAAAGCGCGCCAGATTGCCAACAGGGATGATGAACAAGAAGAAGCTGTTAAGTGAGTCACAGTAAATTTCAATAGTTCTTGCGTTTTTTGAACATTTCAATTCAATCTTCGACACCATATCACTGTATCTGTGTGTTTAATCACAATGGAGACATGAAATATCAATAATGAACATTTTAAATACCACTATATAACTGGTTTTAGACTTATTTCCAAAATGCTTATTTGGGAATAAATAAAATTTTGGTTCCTTTATATATTATTTTTAGTAGAATATAGTAAATATATAAAGGTTGACACATAATTCATTTTTATCAATCCATAAAGAAATACTGAGTGAGCTTGTGTTGACGACGGTCCACCTTAATACCCATGTTAATCTTTAGGTTCATGTGTTATTTTACTTATTTGAGTTTATCATCATAAAGTTGATATTTTTTTTTACAGAAAACATAAAAAGAAACACAAGAGAGAAGAAAGCTTGCTTGAACTGCACCAGAAAAAGCAGAAAAAGAAGAAAAAGGTATGATTAATCTCAACCAAAATATCCTCAAACTGAATATGTACTCTTCACATTAATTTTTTTTTTCTTATAGAAGGAAGAAAAAGAGGATGGGAAAAAGGAACGCCGCCCTTTCAACCGCGAAGTGGATATGCAAGTCAACCGCTTTGATGAAGCTCAAAAGAGGTCCATCATTAAAAAGGCCCAAGACTTAGATGGAAGATTCTCGAAAGGTGAAGCTAAATATTTGTGAGAAATACCAATACTTAATATATTTAAGACGACTCCGATAGTAGTACACATATTATACTCGCAAAATATCTTGGCTGGACTGAAGTTGGTCTCACCACCCACCGTCTACGCATTCTGTCACTGTTAAAGTTTGTCTATTAAAATGCCTCAACAAGCCTAAACTGTATAATGTGGCAACTCGCTGTTGCGTTTTTGTATTGGTTAGTGGGGTTCCTCTCCGGGAACCGCCCCGGCCACCGCCCAAATCTCCCTCCCTTTCCCAATTCCTATTTCCCCTATTTAATATTGCCAACGCACACATGGTTCTTTTGGTATTTTGGGTGTCTATGCAGTGGAGATCACTTATCAACTGGTGACCCGCCTGCTCTTTTGCCAGTCTCCTATAAAAAACACCAGATCAGCACCAATAGAAGCGGACTAACTTGTGTGCATACAACATATTGGGTTTTGAGAATAGTGCCAATGTCTTCCAGCTTCTGCGTTGTCTTCGCACGTGAGTAAATAAGGGCGGCCAATTTATTTTGCGTGTATTTTATGTGAGATAAGCAATAAAATTAATTTCAACAAATGAACTGTTCCAAATACGCCTTAAGCGTCATCATTTCTCTGTATATAAGTTTTGTCAACGATTTTTAATTATAGAATGGAATTTCATTGGATTAACTAATTAAGTTTAGATTATGAGTACGATAATTCCCTAGATGATATTGTTATTAAACGAATAAGTCGTTTATACCAGAAATTGACTGTTACGCAAGTTGAACAAGATCAGTAAGTAACTGTTTTATACAGGTTTTATTCAAATAATGTACAAAGTCATATATAAATGTGTAGTTGTGAAAATATTGTTTCATTTATAGGTAGTAGTATAGACAACCTCCGTGGCGCAGCGGGCGAGTAGCCGGCTGCGAAGCGAGAGGCCGCGGGTTCGATTCCCGCATTGAGACAAATGTTTGTGTGGCCCACAGATATTTATTTCAAGTCTGGGTGTTGTGAGACCGAAAGTCTCTCATAGTATCTGACACCCACGATACAGGTTATACCTAGTGTGGGGTCAGGACTAGGTGTGTGACTGTTGGATGTATTTATTATTATTTATTTATAGGTGCTATACAGTTTTCAGTTCACTATTATAGGGGTTGAAATAAAAATCACTAGTCGAAGCAAAAATATTTATTGCAACAATTGTATGATCATACTTAAATATAAATTGCAAGCAATACCAATAGGCAATTATTGATTTCTAAAAATACATAATACTTTGATTACATTGGATTCACTAAACAATTACATCACTGTTTTGGCGTCTACATTATCGGCGTCAATGGGTTTGGCGACAGAAGCGCATGTTTTCACTTTATTGTTCTCGCAGCATAACGGCACCTCGGCAGTCATGTCGGCGTACTGCCACGGCTTGTCGCATACTTTATAGAACGCAGATAGCTACAACGTTATTAAAAAATACAAGTTATTTCATCAATTATTTAATAACTATTTAGTTCAGTTTTATTAAATCGACAAGGTCTTACAAACTCAACCAAAGTTACCTCTTAATTATAATATGTAACTAGCTAGACAACTAATCCTAATTCCTAAGACAAAAAGTTTTATAACGCGTCCACACCGGGCCGAACGAAGGCGAATGAATCATTCCTGTCTCATTCCCACAACAGCGAAAGTTTGATTGTGTGAACGCAACAGGTGTAGATTCGTTCGCCTTCGTTCGGCCGGTGTGTACCCGCCATTATTAATGCCTAGGTACTTCAGTTATAAAACTGTATAAAACTAAACACTGTACGCTGGTACATTTCCACACAGGAGGAAAACTCATAACTCCGAATTACAAACTTGCTACTACATGGCATTGCATTCCACCAGAAAAACCTAACCTACTCAGATGGATCTTCCATCCAATATACCTACCCAGTAAATAAGTAATAATTATTTATCTTTAAGTACCTTATTCTCTATTACAAATTAAAAATTTAAGTACCTTCAGTTCATTGGCATCTTTAAGTCTATTACATAATACTTCTGGTCCCTTGGCTTTAGTGGCAGTCGCTAGAGCGTTGCACAAGAGTTTACAAGAGTTGTCCCCTTCTTGGTCGCACTTCACTACCAGACTCGGTGTTTGGGAGAGCAGAGGTGGGCTACCAGCTTCAGGAGTGGGGGTCGAGAACCCACCACATGAGCAGTTGCCCTTGGGACCATCGTCTGATGTTCCAGGACTGTAATTCAAAACATTGTCATCACATCAAAGTAGGGGTAGAGATTGTCAGATGATGTCATTTATAGGTTTCTCACCCAAACACAACTTTTGAGTTGTTTTGTCCTACAAAACTATTATTTAAAAAGAAACTTCATTTTTTGTTTTTTTTTTTCTTCATTTTTACGCAATACACCCAACAGTCACACACATAGTCCTGACGCCACACTAAGATCGAGTCTTGTGTCGTGGGTATCAGGAACTACGAGAGACTTTCGGTCTCACAACACCCAGACCCGAAACAAATATTTGTGGGCCACACAGACTTTTGTCTCGGTGCGGGAATCGAACCCGCGACCTCACGTTTCACAGTCGGCTACTCGTCCGCTGCGCCACGGAGGCTGTCTTTTTAATAAGTTTACGATTATATCACCAAAGAGTTAGGCACGAGTGTCTGTTGGCTCTAGTATATCCAGTTGATCCAAACTACTGATTACTTTATCCAACAATTGAACACAGACTTGACTGGTTACTCAGGCTACATCATGTATAAGGACATTACCAAATGTCACTAAACCAAATCGACATAAGTAAGTACTTATCACAATATTCGGTCGTCGGAGAATCTCATTCTAAAAATACCTAAACACAGTAAAACTTTCTTCGCTAGATCTTTTGCTGTACAGGCTGTACAGCTATGGAACGCTCTACCATTTGAGATTAAGGAGGTGCCGTCACTTGATGTTTTCAAAAATAAAGTTAACAACTGGTATCTGTCGTCGTTGTAGCCTGTTTCTGCGATCACCTTTATATTCCTTATATTGTATCCTTTACTATTATATCCCTTGTACTATTTATTAGTATGTATTAGTATATAATATTCATATATATGTATTGTATTTCTATTTATAGGTATGTATATATTTTTATATTATGTATATCTATGTAAAAATTCATAGTATCTAGTACATTGTTATATCCTATCCCTTTATTGTAAACCCCGTCTTTTATCTACTTTCTATTCCTCTCCATCCAATGGTTGCCTGGAAGAGATCGCTTTTAGCGATAAGGCCGCCACTTGTGGCACAGTTATTCTGTTGCTCACCTGTTCTGTTACCTGTTTTTTTTTTTTTATGTATGTGTCTGCAATAAAGAGTTTCTATCTATCTATCTATCTAACTATTGAGTTAAAAATAATATTTCCTCAAACATACCTTGTGTCTTCAGTTAAAACAAATGTAAAGCCAAACAGCATAACTATGCAAATATCGCACAACAATACCTTTGAAGAAGACATATCGAGTCTAGTAAAAGCAATGCTACTATACGGATGGACAGCAAGAAGCGAGCATTTATATAGCCAGGTAATTGGTAGCAATCGTTAAATTTCGTCTAGTAACCATAAATTCCGTATAACAGGGGGATATCGATGGCAAGATTATTTTTTCTCAACAGAAAGTGTTATGGTCTGTGGTAGTATTATGGCATAGCAGTAGAAGCTGTGTCAACCGATTTTTGTAATTTGTCCCGGGACTGGATTCCCCAGAGACGGGGTGACATCAGGTAGGCCGCGGGTCGCTTAAATCAAGCCGAATCCTTCCTGCGACGTGCTTGGGAAAGTGTGTTGCAATGACCCCACCTTGAGGTGGGATAAGGGCAGATAGAAAGAAAGTAGAAGCTGTGTCGCTTTTGCAGTTATTTTGTGAATACCTGCTAACTGCAATTTATCGATTTATAATACTAATAGAAAGTTAGTCATAATTCATCAATCTTGTACTGGGAACTCTTGTTCTTGTGGTAGAAATATGTGCTGTTGACTGAGACGTACATACTGAGTTCTAAACCCAAGTCGAACAACACATGTAGGTTCTCTATCTCTAGTTGACCTCTGTCTACTGCTTTAGAGATATCGTCATGAGCTTATATTAACATTAATTTCTTTATTAGAACCTTTCTGTTCCAAGGTATGGCGTGCCTTAATTCAGGTAGTTGTACCATGACCTATATTAAAGCGTGAGATATCCACATGTGGTTGTACTTACCTACGTCCCTGTGATATATTTTCTCGACGACAACGCAGTGAGTACCTAAAATGTGACACAAAAAGTATGTCAGTATATGAAAAGCTTTATTCCAAAACGTACTCAGTAATTTTAAACAAAAAGAGATAGATTAATTTATATATATAATGATTTACGTTTTTTTGACATTAATTAAAAATACACATCTAAAATATAATTTGAGAAGGTCTTCATTGTAATGATTACCTAAATAAGAAAGATATATTATAAGAATGGATATTTATGAAATAAGCAAATACACAATGAAGGGCAAATAATTAACATAGTACGTTTTGGAATAAAATTCTTCATATTTATAGTCCATGGAAATCTTATAAGGTGGTCACATGGTGGTATGGACACTTTGTTTTGATATAAGAGGACGGTTTGTTATCATTACACGTTCGTACAATAAGCTGTTACCTCGACGCGATGCTGAAGGCGATATTATTCGACACCTGTCGACTTTAGCGTATGTGGCTACTGGTTTCTTAAATAGCTATTGTTTCAAAACTATCGTCTTTTCGCGATTTTAAGTAAATTACATACATAAGCTTGACGCCTGTATCTTCAAAAGGGTAAGCAGAAACGCACTAGCGAATTAGAATACCCCTATTTGGCCGAGCTTAGTTCCGTCCCAGTGGTAGGGGGCGACCCTATCCATATCGGGCACAAATTCCAGACTCCGGGCTGATATTGAAAAAACCAAATGCCCGACCGGGGATCGAACCCGAGATAATACGCCCCCGAGGCCGTAAAAGTAAAATTATTCTATTATAGTAGGTACAAATTGTACCCACATTATTTATAAGAAATTCCTAGTTCTATAAACCATCCTACTGAATATCTGATTACAAAATAATAATAATAATATAAGAACTCCTTCTCGTAGACATGTCCATATGTCAGCAAGTTCGTCGCAACAGGAGGAATTTATCGGCTGCCTGGATCGACTACAAAAAAGCCTACGATTCAGTGCCTCATACATGGCTCATGAGGGTGCTAGATTTGTATAAAATAGATACAAATCTATGCGCCTTTCTGGAGGCTTGTATGAGGCAGTGGACAACGGTTTTAAACTATCCAGGTGGTGCGAGTACTCCTGGTTGTGATGAACCAATTAAGATTGAGCGGGGTATATTCCAGGGTGACAGTCTGAGTCCCTTATGGTTCTGTCTGGCCCTGAATCCTCTTAGCACCTTGCTGCTGGATTCCGGACTAGGCTACCGTCTTCGTAGAGGGGGAGAGCCAATATCCCACTTACTATACATGGATGACCTCAAACTGTTCGCACCCAAGAAAACTGATTTGATGGAGTTGTTGAAAATAACTAAAAGTTTCAGCAACTCTATCAATATGGAGTTTGGTGTGGATAAGTGCGCGGTTATCCATGTGGAGCGTGGTGGGAATATAGTCTCTGATGACATCCATCTCTCAGAGACTATACAGCTTAGATCTCTCTCCGAAACGGAAACCTACAAATATTTGGGTATGTCTGAAGCGTTAGGTATATCGAGTGCAGATGTAAAACAATCAGTAAAGGAACGTTTCTTTGGTCGCTTGACAAAAGTACTTAACAGTCTTTTGTCGGGTGGCAACAAGATTCGTGCCTTTAATGGTTGGGTTATGCCTGTACTGATGTACTCTTTCGGCATACTCAAATGGACTCAGACCGAGTTAGATACCCTGGATCGAAAGGTCCGGACTCTACTAACTGCACACCGAATGCATCATCCACGATCGTCTGTTATGAGATTGTATATCCCGCGGAGATGCGGGGGCCGAGGTTTACTTAATGCCAAGGACCTGCATAACCGCGAGATATGCAATCTCAGGAATTATTTCCTCCGTAGCGAAGTGGTGATGCATAAGGATATGGGTTTGGTAGACAAAGGATTCACTCCGCTCTCACTGGCAAATGAGAATTGGCGGGCACCTGTGGTACTGAGTACCGGGGATCGCAGGGAGGTATGGAAGAGCAAAGAGCTTCACGGACGATTCTATCGAGCTCTCAATGGGCCCGATGTCGACCAACTTGCTTCCGTGTCTTGGCTACGTTTCGGTAACCTATTTGGGGAAACCGAGGGTTTTGTCTTTGCAATTATGGACGAAGTTATCAAGACGAACAACTATAGGAAATACATAATAAAGGACGGTACGGTCGACATCTGTCGGGCATGTCACCGTCCCGGAGAGTCCATTAGGCATGTTATTTCCGGTTGTTCGTATCTTGCTAACGGCGAGTACTTACATAGACATAACCTAGTAGCCAAGATCATACACCAGCAACTTGCTCTTCGATACTACCTTGTGACTTCTGAAGTACCATACTACCAATATGTGCCGCAGCCAGTTCTTGAAAATGGACATGCAACACTGTATTGGGATCGATCTATTATTACGGACAGGACTATTGTTGCCAATAAGCCTGATATTGTGGTAGTAGATCGATTAGCGCGTCGGGCAATACTTGTTGATGTCACCATTCCGCATGATGAAAATCTCGTGAAGGCCGAAAATGACAAGATGTCTAAATACTTAGATCTGGCACACGAGATTTCGGACATGTGGGATGTGGAATCAACAATCATTGTCCCGATAGTCGTTACCGCTAATGGGTTGATAGCAAAGAGCCTCGACCAACACCTTAAGAGGCTCTCAATCGGACGTTGGGTCAAGAGCCAGATACAGAAGGCAGTGTTATTGGACACGGCCCGCATTGTGAGGCGGTTCCTCACTCTGAGCCCCTAACCACCGGTGACTTGGGTCTCAAGCCTCGTCATCGGGAGGGTGATATTTATTGTTTTTTATATTTTTAAATGTATTTTTTTTTTAACTTGTATTTAAAAATTTAAAAAAATGAATAATTGAAATAAATGAGAATAATAATAATAATAATAATAAAATTCTTTATTTGGAATAATAAATCAGTACAATTAAAATTAAATAATGTTCGGTAAGATCTGCATTAGTTAGAAACTGTGTCGCAGATATTAACGCCCATCTCCAAACTTACAAAAACTATTTTATTCCAACTTATCTATTATTATTAATGATTTGCCTACATTACGAGCATTTATTCTTAAATCATGTCTGTAAAAACACAGTGCCGTAGCCATCGGTGCCGAGGTCAAGGTTGTGATTTTTCCTCACTAAACTTCAAAAGATTGCAAACAGCATCCTCTAGGGGACATGGGCCCCTGTTCCAGATTGACTACAGCTATCGACGATTTATATTACATATCTAATGATACTTACGTGCACTTTCACGCTGGTAGGTGCTCTCTGTATTAGTCCTGGACTGTGTTATATTTTACTATCTATTCCCAGATAAATCATAAGTGGTGATAGTGATATGGTGAAATTAAAGCCATTTTTTTATGTTCATGGTATAATATGCTACCACGATCACGAAAGAGACCACATGAGCAGGTAAAGTATCATCAGGCGGTAGTTAATTATTTTCATATGTATATTTATAGGTTTTTGTTTCCCCTCATACATATGTATATAAGGTGATCGTATTTCCATATAGTACATGTACCTATGGGAAAAACGCAACTTTCATTTTTTTTTTGCAAACTATTAAAAGCAAAGCATCTAATAAGACGTCAAGACCACCTTTACCGACACTAAGTTATCCAGAGCGAGTTGGACAGCGAATTCCATGAATACACGAGAAAACGACGTCTGCTTCTTTTATTTACTCTTATCCTAATCCAAAGCGGCGGTCAGCGTAACCCATTTTTCAAGCATTTTGCTTGAAGGATTTGGCTTCGTTTTTACGGCTGTATATCGTTAATTCCCTCTGGGAAAACTCAGGTATGTATTATAACTTCAATAACAAAAATTAAACAAGCATTCCTTGTAACCAAATTTTAATGTTTATTGTAATGTCTATAAAACACATTGCAGTCTTATACAGAGCATAACACGCTTTATTCTCAAAACAATTTAAAATATTTAAATACTGATTATAAGACATGCAGTATTCCATTTAAACAACCAAAACCCGGTTTATAAATATCTTTGTGGACTCTGCGCTCCCCAACTAGTATAGGTACCGAATAATCTTATGATTTTATTATACATGGATTATCTACATCTTAGGCTGACCCCACACTGGGCGTGCGCGTTCCTCGACTTTGCAAACGACGCCCGCAACTGCATCATTAGTCTGACTGACTGGATCGCGACGCGAACTCAGCGTGCGCGCGGCGTTCGCGTTGCGCACACACCGCGCGCTGGTGAAACGCGGCGCGCACGCGGCATTCACGTCGTTCGCATGCTCGAGGAACGCGCAGGCCCAATGGGGGGGCGGGCTTATACAAATTAATAACCTACTGACAGCAGTGGCGGATTTGCAGTGTTGGATACTAGCTGCTGCCCCCTATAACTGTTATTAACCGTCTTGAGAAAGGAGATGTTTCTCAATTTTATTGTAGATAATAGAGTAGATGACCAACGTGGTACAGTATCGACTCCTCACACACAATGGACGTAAAGGTAGTGCCAAAATATAAAGTGACAGAACGTCAAGCTAAGAATAAAGTGGTAGTTGCTGGATAGTCCCAGACGGCTCGAATTACGTGAAGCCGCCATTGAACTCGCGTGTTCAACAACCATATTATTAACGGTGCACTACATACCAGAAGTTAGTTATACCGAAGGTTTTATCTTGTGTTCAGCCGCCCCTAATATGTATCCGCCCTAGGCCCATGCCTATATAGTAGGCCTTAGGGGAGATCCGCCATTGACTGTCAGTATTTTGTTCAAGCGCGAAGTTCCCGAAACATAGCACACAATATTGTTAATATTAAACATCTATCAAGAAAATATGCCTAATGCAGGTATAATGCTTCCTCTTACGCGAGCAAATCGGCACGATAATTTCTCGACAAAATATTTTTGTTTATTTGTTGTCACGCTACATTCACAATGTATAGAAAATATGTATTATATATTTGAAGTTCATAATTTTGTACCCGTTTTAATTTAATGTGAAATCTTTTCAAACTTTTAATTATTAAGGCTAATTCAGACATTTGCTGGCGTCAGTCTCGCTGGCAATGTACTTCATATAAACAATTTTTCGTGCCAGTCCAGCCTCCAAATAACAAAACAATATTGAATACAAGGTGCCAAAACGAAAACGAGGATACTGGATACGTGTAAATGTGCCTTTAAATGTATTAGAAATTACGTACAAAGTCGTATACATAAATATTCAAGGCCATATACAAATACAATCTAAATCTATTAGAACCACAATAAATGATACACTGGAAATACTGTATAGTAGAAGTAAATAATTTTGTTTGTAGAGAAATCTGTTAAAGCAGCCTGCAGCTGCTCGCACAAACTGAGACAAATCTTCTCTGCAACATGCTTGAAAAAGTATGTTGCGTCGAACCCACATTAAGGTGGGACAAGGGCAGATAGGAAGAAAGTAGAAACTGTGTCGCTGTTGCAATTGTTTTGTGAATACCTACTAACTGCAGCTTTTCGTTTTATGGCGGGTACACATCGGCCGAACGAAGGCGAACGAATCTATACCTGTTCCGTTCACATAAACAAACTTTCGCTGTTGTGGGAATAGAACAGGCATGATTCGTTCGCCTTTGTTCAGCCCGGTGTGTACGCGCCATTATAATACTAATAAAGTAATAGGTACTTACTACTTTGTCAATTGGTAGAAAAGTCAAACATTTACATATAGTTACGCAGTACACAGTGCTCACCAAATTTCTACTAAAGACTAGACTAAGACTGATGAAACTGATTTTCTATATCTAAGGCCATGTATGTAGTTGTGGATGTGGGGCAGCAGGTTTATTAGTTGCCATTTTTCACTACAAACTCAACAGAAATGGGTGGTTACTAATGAACAGCCTAGGGCGGTCAAGACCGCATATCTGTTTCTGACTATATTAATAACAGTTACTTATTATGTTACTATTATTAATGGTAAATAAGAGTCTACGGCATTTTTATGTTTACCTTAAGGAGATTTAGATTCAACTTATAAAAATATCCTTAATGTTATCTGGACTGTATGTTTTAATCTTAATAGTTATTTTTCTATACTAGTGTGGACAATATCCAATAAGAGAAAAGTGTTACATCTAGTGTACTAATGTTATCGGAAGATTTTTTGAACTATGTAAAACTGTCAGCTTAAAATAAATAAACATAAACTATTATCTTTGTGGTGCAGGTTTTGGTTTAGGCATTTTTGTCAGAAGGGCTTGTATTTCTTTCTTCTCGTCATAACTCTTCCACATCTCATATAAATTAATTATTGCTCGTACAATTTCTTGTATCTTAAAAAACAAATAAAGTTTTAATTTTTAATACATCAAATAAAAGTTAAGTTTTTATTAAAAATACCATAAATGAAAAACAGAATAATCTCTGGGTCCTGGATAAGCCAATAACAAAATGTATTACAGAATCAAATAACACATCGGGATTGAATCATTTCGGGTGTAAAGAATACATATTCAAAATATCTGAAATATTGTTGCTTATCACACTATACATTTTGCTGATATTTCAGGGGAAATTAGAATCTCTTTATCTCGGATAAATAGGTTTGTAATAGGTTATAGGAACTTATGCTTCATTTTTATCATTTGTATAATAAAAACTAGGAAATAATAATTTTGGACTTAATATAAATGTAATTAACTAACTTGAGATAAAAATATAGCTACATTTTCACTCAAAATTTCAAATCTTAACCTGTGGAAGGCAGCATTATACACATTACATATACGTTTTTGCCACCAGCCAAGCCGCCCATCTCTATTTAATATACATCAGATTAGCAGTGATAACTATTACTATCAAGGTAAACGTGGTCTGCAATTCCATAATTTCGAATTTGCTTTATATGCTGACCTAATAAAATTTGAATAGGGTCATGAAATGATCTTACCTTGTCCATGTCTACATTGAGTTCTGCAAACCAAGGTTTAAGATTTTCTTTGCCAAGCATTACACAAGCTATGTGTAAAGCACCTATTGCTATCTGTAATAGAATAGTGACATTACAGTGTTAGTTGCACCATGCAAACAATACAAGTATTCGCTTTAACATACATAAGCTCACACCTATATCCCCGAAGGGGTAGGCAGGGGCGCACTAGCGAACTAGTACACCCACGTTTCGCCGAGCTTAGTTCCGTCCCAGATGTGATAAGGGCGAGCCTATCGCCATATCAGGCACAAATTCCAGACTCCAGGCTGATATGGAATAATCCAATATAACTTTGCCCGACCCGGGGATCGAACCCGAAACCTCAGAACCGTAGTCGTACCGAAATACCGCTACGCCACCGAGGCAGTCGCTTTAACATTTTATAATGGTAAAAATGTGTTTATAAGCTACATCTCCTACACATGTTTTTCTCAAAATGGTCTCTCGCTCATAGTGCAATGGACCAAAGATAAAAATATGTAGCAAAACCATGTTCCGTGTTGATGTTTCATGTTATGTTTTAGTGCAGGAGATGCAGCTTTATAATTGTTTTATTCTGAGACAAATGTTTGTGTGATCCATGGATATTTGTTTCGGGTCTGGATGGACTGACTGAAACAAGACTATCTTAACATGGTGTTCGGACTATGTGTGGGTCTGTTGGGTGTTATTTATTTATTTATCCTGAAGTAAACAATACAATGTTATTTACATAGTAGTTGATTAAATCCAATATTGGAAATGCAGAGGGATTGTCTCCAATATTCCAAATTAAACCAGCTTGGCAGACTGGTTTCCTGGAGGCAATGGACCCCAATAGAGCCCCATATGTCCCCAACGGAGCAGCAATAGCTCAGTTTAGTGTGGTACGAACTGCTGAGACATGTTGAAGGTTCGAGGCCAACCCCAAAATGGAGCATACACCTCTGACTTTTCTATGTTAAGTGTGTTTTCATTGTGAAATATTGCTTGCTATAACGGTGAAGGAAAACATCATGAGGAAACCGGCATACCCGAGAATTTCTCCACAAGAAATTTGTAGGTATGTGAAGTCTACCAACCCATTACACCAACATGGTAGACTAAGGCCTAACCCCTCTCATTAGTAGAGGAGGCTCATGCCCAACAGTGGGACAGTAATATTACAGGGCTATTATTATTTTATTATTAATTAATTCCAATTGTCATGTAATGACCAAATTGGATACAAACCTGATATGGTGGGTACAACAAACTAACATCAGTCCTTAGTGAATCATTCACGATCCTCCAAGCATATGTCAGGAGGTGGTCGTCTTGCCCTATATCCTGCACAAAGAGCAACAATGGTCTGTACGGCTGGTATACTATCAAACAACAGTCAAGGTTCTCCAACAAATAGAATTCACATTCCAAAATATGATTTGTTCTGTACGGAAATTCTTGTTGGCCATATGCATAGCTGAATTTGTTCTTTATTACAGTCTGACATGTAGTGATCAGTCTTGAATTGGATATAACACCAAACTCTTCCACTTTTGACGCTAGAAACACACATGTAGGCGCCAAAAGTAACGGGTCTATGCATTTTAGGGAATTCCTGGCATAAAACCTCTTGAAGTACACAGTAGCGGTTGCGATAACCTGTTGACGAAGTTTTAACTGTTCCCCCAACACTTGTATAATGCTTGCGAAGAAATTAAATATTTTCTGATATTCTTCTTCGGTCAGAAAGTTTAAATCGAGTTGACGATCCCGTATGAGGTCCTGTTTGTCTAATATCCATTGCTGATGATGTGAACTTTGCCAAAAATTACCAGCCATTACTAATTTTTATAAATAAATATTGCATTCAATTGGTTAGCTTTAACTAACAATTATTTTTAAAATGTATTCAATTCAAGACATAATCCCCCATTTGACAAATGACAAGACGAAATAAACTTAGAATTAGTTAAAGAGAGAGAGGAGATCGGTTCCATCTCCATGACCTTGGCAGCAGTCTGTCAGCTAAAGATGGCGGAAAGTTTAGTGCACTGGTAATATAGTCGATGATTTTGTCGATAAACATTTTTGTATTGTATTTACAAAGCAGTACGTAAATGTTCAAAAGTGAATATTTTTGTACTTTAATTATTTTATCACTTGCTTTTATTTGATTTATTTTAGATTATCATCGTTACGTTCATTATTTAATTAAAATATTTGAGTATTATTGGTACGATTAGTTTCAATGATATAATCATCAGCCACAGAATGTCACTTCTAAACGTTAACTTAATGACAACATTAATCATGAGAAAATCTAAAAAAAAATCGTTTGCTCTACTATATAATTCGTGATCTAAGCAAACAAGAGCTTTTCTAATCATACGAATTAGAAAATTGTAGTCTCTACCTGCTGTTGTAGTATACAGGTGTGCCAATATCTATGTAATGCAAAATAATATACTGTGAAATAACTAAATAAAACATTTTATTGATATCGATACCATACACAATGAATCACGCCCTCGTCACTAGACCACCATTTCAGCTGCCGTATTATTATTACTTTGTTCCGGGGGCGTGGGTTATTGACTGATGCGAGCCTATAGGAACAAACATTTGTATATTGATCCTTCTTTACTTGAGCTGACATCAATTAGTAAAAAAGAGATAGCTTTATTTTTTGCTGATCCTATCAAATTTTTGAAAGACAATAGGGGTTCCCTGTGAACAACAAAAACCGAATGACTCTTTGAGAATAGTGTTGTAGACCTGTCTATAATATTAAATCGATATTATAAAATGCTTCATTGATAGATTGATGAATTTATTTTCTATTTACGGTAGCAACACAAACACTGAACCTCGCCAGTCGCCACCAAACAGAAAGTAATATCTACTCACCAACGCGATATAGGTATATTAGAGGTAGATTATTGTTCAGTACCTAATCAGTACTATTTATTTCGAAAGACTTCAATTATTATATTGTTCATCATTAATTATACGTTTCTTCTTTCTATCTGCCCTTATCCCACCTTAAAGTGGGGTCGAACACTCTTTGAAGCATGTTGCAGAAATGATTTGGCTTAGTTTTAGACCGGCTGCCTGCCTGACGTCTTTCCCCTCTAAGGGATCCAGTCCCGGGCAAATTAAATTAGAAAATTCGCTTTACCTGGCCTGGGTATCAAACTCCTGGTTCGCAGCCCATACACACTGCCACTAGATTATTAACTAGGCGATTCAACATTTTGTTATAATCTTCTTTCTTTCTGCCTGACGCGACGTTATCCCGGCCTACTGCCAGGGTCCGCCTTCCTACGTAAACGCTTCCACTTGGCCATTATTTTGTTATAATACTGCCGAAAAATACTTTGACCATTTATTGACTATGTATATCAATTATAGTCATAATAATTATGGGAAAATGCTGATGAAAAAATTGTACGCTAATTATTATTGTTAAAACTAAAGTTAACTACGTTATTTTATTCTCCGTAGGCCGTAACAGCAGGCGAGTATTCTATGGTGAAGCGAGAGGCCGCGGATTCAATCCTCCTCGCATGGAAACAATGTTTGTATGAAGTCGCGCCTCCTGCACCTGTTTTCGACAGAGTTCCAAAAAGAAGAAGGTCCCTAATTCGTCTGTATTTTTATGTATGTTACGCGATATGTCCGCCAAATGTGGACCGGTTTTTATTTCAAGGGTGGTCCCATATAAATTTGGTCACGATCGGATCAAGTTGGAAGTCGGTCAGTTAAGTTTTTAAATTTGTAATCATTCTTTTGTGCCATTTGCATAAGGAATCTTAATAAAGAAACTGATCTTAGGGTAAATATTGTTTATTATTTAACCTAAAATGTCTGCAAGTGTAAAGTCCCTCAGAGCTTCGTTGATGACATCAAATAACTCTTCGCTTAGCATTTTGTTAACATTCTCCAACTGACTTTGGATCACGTCTTGAGTAACTGATTGCACAGTAGAACTGATGAAGTTGTTGATCAGAGCGGACCCTGTCATGCCGGTGATCTCAATCTGTTGATAATAGACATAAACATGTATCAAAAAAATCAGTCAACAGAAAAACTACACTAAGTGCTCTTAGTTTTTTTTCTTCCGAGCACTCCGAGATGACCACTAATAGGCCTGATGCATCATACCATGGTAAGTGAAAAGCAAGCGACCACCAAAAACAATAAAGTTGTTGGTGGTCACCAGAATAATGCCGATTAAATTTTGCTTCACACTCTCTTGTTACATTCGGAAGAGGGAAGAAGCAAATCAAAAGCCTTGCGAGTTGCGACAAGACAGGCGGATGACAGACAGGGATGTACCCCCACACCCGCTGTAACCAACTATCAAGACATGTCGCAAGCCCCTCGAGAGAACCGGATATACCCTGGCTAATCCTGGAACGCGAATCACCTGAGGAGTATAGGTTACTACGGCAGGATTAGGCCCCAAGTGAACGTTGGTCGTCATTCGGACGGAAACTAGTATCCTAGAGGTATCACCAGATGGTTGGGCGTTAAATAATAAATCTGTATTTCATAAATTACCCTCTTTCCGAGGTAAATGGTAAAAAATAAGAAGTTGAGTAAAAAATATGTGGGTACTCACAAATGTGTCATGGATGTCGATCTTGATGTTCAGTTCTCTGAGTATCAAATGACCTCCTCCGAGTATATTTGTACCCAACCGCAAGTCGACTCCCAGCTCCATTCGGTTTAGGAAAACTCTAAACATAAAACACTTTTATTTATACTTTGTTGTATACTTAGGACATAATACAAGGAACATAAAAAAAACAAATATAATACAAATGGCGGTCTTATGGCACTAGGCAATTTCTTAAGAGTAGGCTGAAGTGTGCGGGATGAGACCATTTTTAATATCTAAATAAAATAAATGTAGCCCAAAAAGGGTATTGGGAATTAATTCTTAATTGTTATCGTTCTTGGGTAAAATGATATGCAAAGATATCTATCTATATATTATATTATTATTCTAAGATAAAATACATAAAAAAAAACAAGCAAATGCTACGTTTCCAATACATTATTTTAGTACGGGAGCTAGCAACGTTTTCGAGAAAGAATTTTAGGTCAGCTGATTTTGTGATATGTCGTCCTTCTTGCACTTTCGGTAAGAGTCTGGGCTATCTGGCTGGCGGTAGCGGTTGCGTTCATTAGTGCGCATCCTACCTGTCGAATCTTGTTGCCACCCGACAAAAGACTGTTAAGTACTTTTGTCAAGCGACCAAAGAAACGTTCCTTTACTGATTGTTTTACATCTGCACTCGATATACCTAACGCTTCAGACATACCCAAATATTTGTAGGTTTCCGTTTCGGAGAGAGATCTAAGCTGTATAGTCTCTGAGAGATGGATATCATCAGAGACTATATTCCCACCACGCTCCACATGGATAACCGCGCACTTATCCACACCAAACTCCATATTGATAGAGTTGCTGAAACTTTTACTTATTTTCAACAACTCCACCAAATCAGTTTTCTTGGGTGCAAACAGCTTGAGGTCATCCATGTAATGTAAGTGGGATATTGGCTCTCCCCCTCTACGAAGACGGTAGCCTAGTCCGGATTATTAAATTATTATTATTCCTCATTTATTTCAATTAATTTTTTTTTACATTTTTAAAAATAATTATATAAAAATAAATACATTTAAAAATATAAAAATAAATAAATATCACTCTCCCGATGACGAGGCTTGAGACCCAAGCCACCGGTGGTTAGGGGCTCAGAGAGAGGAACCGCCTCACAATGCGTGCCGTGTCCAATAACACTGCCTTCTGTATCTGGCTCTTGACCCAACGCCCGTTTGAGAGCCTCTTAAGGTGTTGGTCGAGGCTCTTTGCTATCAACCCATTAGCGGTAACGACTATCGGGACAATGATTGTTGATTCTACATCCCACATGTCGGAAATCTCGTGTGCCAGATCCAAGTATTTGGACATCTTGTCTTTTTCGGCCTTAACGAGATTTTTATCATGCGGAATGGTGACATCAACAAGTATTGCCCGGCGCGCCAATCGATCTACTACCACAATATCAGGCTTATTATTATTTTTTATTATATGCACAGTGAAAAGTAATTTACTTTCGTAATGGTTCTCTGTATCATTCTCGACTTATTCTGCAACTGTCTCTCTCGGACTACTAACATTATATTGCAATACTTTTCATGACTTTTTCATTTTAATTCAAGACTTAACAATCGAATTAATGTCTGGCAAATTTATTTTAAGTTTTTCTTATCTTTAAATAACATAATATTAAAATTACAGACATTATAAAATACTTTGAAATTTTTATTAAAAAAAAAAAAAATCGCGTATGGCACATAGTTAGCATTGTCAAAAATGTCTGGCAATAAAAAAAGTATGTCAGGTAGACTATTTAAAAACAAAAAATTAAAAATTACGCCTTCTAAAATGTTTTTAAAATCCAGGATTATTACCTGGACAGGTAGGATGCGCACTAATGAACGCAACCGCTACCGCCAGCCAGATAGCCCAGACTCTAACCGAAAGTGCAAGAAGGACGACATATCACAAAATCAGCTGACCTAAAATTCTTACTTTTCAAACGTTGCTAGCTCCCGTACTATTTGGACTTTCTTATTTCTGTAAGTATTTGTTTTATCTTTAATGATATCATACAGGAACCGTCAAAATCACAGCGTAACTTCATAAATCACAATTTACATAACAATAACATGTATTTTTTATCGTAAAGCACACCTGCATGTAATTAATAAGCGCCTTCTGATTATGAATACTATGTTCTGATTCCTAGGATATTATTGATTAGTATCTAATGATACATGTCTTTTATCTCAATCATTACATATCAAATGATTTAATTGTTTGATAATACTTGTTTACCTCCAGCAATATTTTTAATTTCACCTCCGTTTCTAATCTTCCACCCGCCCGTACCCCACTTCAGTGTGAGATCGGCGCAATTGCATTTTGCAAGCAATTTGCAACATGCACAAAGGATTTGCATTAGTTTTTAAGGCCAGCCCAGTTTCCATTAATCAGTCCCGGGAAAATCATGTTAGAAAAACCGCTTTGCCTGTCTCAGGATTTGAACCCAGGACTTGCCGGAACCGGTCCATGCCTAATATCCGATGCCAAAAGACCACGAGACCAAGAAGTAATGAAAATCTGTATATTTTAGTTAATTAGTTGGTTAACAAACCACTAAATATCCATGCTAAGGTAAACTTATATGTAATATAAGTGAGTTAGGTATGCAACTTGCAAGGGTCCAGCCTACCATATTAAAATACCGAACGGGACAGCCGTGCAGGCGCAAAATCAGTGAAAGAGATCTACATAATGAATATAAATTTTCACCGCCCAAAACAACTCATGTCTATATAAACATGAGAATATACTCTCTAGTACAAATCTCTAGTAAGCATAACATTTGATAACAGATCACTGATCAATGGTGGAAACTGGAACAAGATTTGTATAAGTAGGTACTAACCTGAAGTTTCCATTAGCTCTGTGGTTGATAAACAAGATCGCGGCGTGGGTGTTGTAAGCACCTGTAAAATACAATGCAAACTTCGTATCGAAACAAATTTCAAACAGCTTCTATTTTGTATACTGATGACATTTGGTTAATATTTCCTCCAGATTTCATAGACGCGCATCGAGTTCGAATACATTTTTTTTTTTTTTTTTTTTTTTAAATATAATATGAGGCCTGTAATATTACTGTCCCACTGCTGGGCACGGACCTCCTCTACTAATGAGGGGTTAGGCCTTAGTCTACCACGCTGGCTTAATGCGGGTTGGTAGACTTCACATACCTTCGAAATTCCTGTGAAGAAATTCTCAAGTATGCAGGTTTCCTCACGATGTTTTCCTTCACCGTTATAGAAAGCGATATTTCACAATGAAAATACACTTAACATAGAAAGGTTAGACTGACTGCCTCGGTGGCGTGGTGGTATTTCGGTACGACTACGGTTCTGAGGTCTCGGGTTCGATCCCCGGGTCGGGCAAAGTGATATTGGATTTTTCCATATCAGCCCGGAGTCTGGAATTTGTGCCCGATATGGCGATAGGCTCGCCCCCTATCACATCTGAGACTTAACTAAGCTCGGCGAAATGTGGGTGTTCTAGTTCGCTAGTGCGCCTCTGCCTACCCCTTCGGGGATACAGGCGTGAGCTCTTGTTATGTTATGTAGAAAGGTTAGAGATGTATGCTCCATTTTGGTCTCGAACCTCCGACACTTGTCTCGGCAGTCCGTACCATTCCCAACTGAGCTATCGCTGCATTGAATACATTTAAGATTGTCAGAAATTTTCCTGCTTGGGTCGTTGATGGTAAGTGCCGTGCAATCCGAAAGAAAAAAAGCAACTACCACCGACAATAAACAATGAGTTAACCGATCATCCACAGAATCATACTGAACTGCACACATCTTCACACTTGAAGACGGATGAGTGATTACTTAAAACCGTGTTTTAAGACTATGTTTTCTTTTAAGATAGGTTATGAGATAGAGATACAAGAAATTAGGTTTAGGTATATAGTTACATCTCCGTTGTTGCATAGAAATCAGGTTAATAATAAAATATGGCACATACCGGTAACGGTGATCCACGGAATAATAACATTTACTCCCAGAGTAAGCCTAAAGCCGTTGAAGTCGACGCGGTCTACGATGAACCAACGAAGACCTTCCACCCGAAAGTTGTTTACTTCTGCTGTCGCACGTACCCTGTCAATAAATTGAATTACTATTAGAAAAAAAATACATTCACGCCATTTAAGTTCACGCCAGACTCAGACCGATGACGACAGCAACTGTCATCAATCTGCAACTCCAGCCAGGTTTAATTCTGTGATGTGACGGGTGGACCAAATGTCCCAGCTTCGAATGTTATATTCCATGCAATTATTTTACAGTGGACCATTTAATTAACACCATTTAATTAACTACTAGGTACTTAGATCTTCATCTTTCTAGCCGACTTTGGCAAGAACGACAATGTGCGAATGACAAAACTATTTAAAGTACCTTTAGAAAATACAATTGAGCTGAGATAACTTAAAACTTACACGATTAGGATTGTATACTAATTGAACAATGTTAGGTATTCGAATTGTAGTAGGAAAGTAGGTACCCAAATATCTAAAATCTGAAACTATTCAAGAAAGAAACAGAAGGTAAAGTTATGCATATTACTTACCCAGAAATCATATAAAGAAATGGGCCGATGGTATCGATTTGTAGAGGATCGAGCACAGGGATGTCATCATTGCCATTGATCACAATGTCTCTGAAATTCTCCAGCGTGTTCCTAATGAGTTCGGCGATGAGACTACGTCCTTGTAGAGTCGATAGCTCTTGCATAAGGAGTTCATCTTCCGCAGACACTTCGTGGTCGAGTGCCAACAAATTCAAGTTGAGAAGGTTGCTTCCAAGGTGCACGTTTACATCTGGTTAACGAAATAAAGGTAATATTAAATGTTGTAATGTAATATTCATTTACTAGCCCTAACACAAATATAATTTGTAGAAGAACACTCCGGGAGTTTTGGAAGAGCAGACCTCTCTTGTAATCGAAACTCAGTAGAACTATACAGCAATAAAGTAAAAGAGTGAATATCATACTAACCATTGTGTACTTGTTGATTAATATCAAAGTCTGCCTGGATCTGTGCGCACGACACCAGAAGAATAAAAAACAAAATTTTCATTTTCTGTAAAACAATGTTTTTATTACATTTACATTAACTACTCAGAACCAATCCACACTACAGAGTACCCACCAACAATATTTGATGTAGTCAGATATATGTACGCCTTTTATAATATTTAAGTAGATAGCATGTTAATCAATCATAATTACATTTAGTATCAATATGAGTATTGTCGCTTACTTGGTTTCGTGGTTACTACACTATTGTGTATGAGCTGTGGAACCGAGTCGTACTGAGTTCGAATTTCATAGGCAAGGCGGTTGCTAGATTATCCCGCACACACACCCGCCACTGTAACTTCTGTAAGCCAGGATCAACAATGGCACGCATTTTACGACACCGTCGCACCGAGCAATAAAGCTCGGCGAAATTAATCAAACAGAAAGATAGGGAGGAATTGGAATCAGGCGATTTGTCTAATACGTTTTAGATTTGACGATAGGCAGGCAGTAGGTCTTAAATCTAAGCCGAATGTTTTCTTCAAAATGCTTCAAAATTTCGGTTACGCCGAAACCACGTTGAAGTGGCATAAGGGCAAGTAGGTAGGCAGGAAGAAGATCAATATGAGCAAAACTTGGATTGCCGTTTTATGATAAGAAAAACCCGAATATAGCGAAGGGATATTAAGGAATAGATGATACATTCGGTTACCCGATTTAATGCTCATATCCTTGCTAGTTGCCGTGGGAATCACGAGTGATCAAAGTTATCATTTTAGAAGTTTTGTAGTTCAGCGACAGGAGACTAACGGCCGGTTTCAATAAACGATCTCGGTTTATAGAGCAAATATATTGCGATTATGAACCAATCAAATCAAGTTATTTGACGGAGTCATGTTCATATTGTGTTCTTTTTGGCAAATTTTTGTAATCTATCTGCTCATTCGAACTGAGATTGTTTATTGGAACCGGGCGTAAGCGGTAAGAGTAACAGAGACTGGTAAAATGGTATGTGCTGTCCGCTCACTAAAATTACCTTATGTGGCCAAAATACGTGGAAAATATTTATCCATAGGGATTTAATTGACTTATGGCTATTTTAAGCTGATAATATCATGTTAGCCACATTCTAATGGCGGGTACACACCAACCGAATGAAGGCGAAAGAACGTTCGCGATAGGCCATCGGCGATGAAGACCGAACGTGCCCGATCATTTGCATTCACACAAACAAACCTTCGCTTTTGTGTGAACGCAATAGCGGAGATTCGCGAATGATCCTGAACGTTCGGCCCCATCGCCAATAGCCCTTCCCAGACGTTCTTTCGCCTTCGTTCGGTTGGGGTGTACCCGCTATCATAAAACACTAGGGACAATATTTTCCACATTTTTTTGGAGACATCTCAAAATTATCTTTATTCACTTTGTTTTGTTTATTGGAGGGCAGTGATAATGTGTGATCTTCATTGCCCATAGACACCCATAATAGGAGGGGTATAGGGATTGGGAAAGGGAAGGAGGATCTAGACCACCGGACCCCACTCACCGAACGAAACGCAACAGCGAAATGCCACTTTGTCAGTTTTCTGTGAGACAATGACAACAATCAAACCGGTTGAGCGGCCCGATCGTGCTGTAGACTTTAAATTAAAGCCTACAACGTGTCTCTAGTCTCTACCACTCTAAATACTTACGTTATAAAATGTTCATAATTCAGTTTGAGTACGTACTTAATGTAAAAATCAACATGGAGTTGTCCTTTTCACGTGATACGTAGATACTACTTACTAGATACAGTATACTTCAAATTCCATTGATGATTGATCACTGTTTCACTTGTTGTTGGAAATGATCTAATTTGCTTTAATTAAATGAGAACATGCGGGCTTTTTATTTTATTTTTAACTACAATGCTGAATATATTAGATACGAATACCTTTGAGCCCAGGCCTGTCCAATAGGATGAGAAATGGTTATGTCTGACTGGCTGTCCTTATTAATAAGCTCGTTAAAAAGTGAGTTCACTGTTTGCAGCCCTTTTGACCACCCTTTGGGGATAATAGATGTAGGTAATGTTATTTTACCTTAGTATTTACATCACTAACACATATTAGCTACGCCTATCTTCAATACACACAATAGTAAGATTTTTATGTGCATAGGTAGGTCATACCATGGATAAGGAAATCGTACTTATACATATAGCGTTAAACAGAATGCTTCGTTAACTGCACAGCCAGGCCTTTTATACTCTGGCTGTCATGCCCTACCAACATTATGTTTTGTCTAGTACCCATCATAATCAGATATTATTGGAGGGTTAGCAATTATCATCACCGCAGGTAGGTAATATACAGGTGTTGCAAAAACTCAATATCAATAATAACTACACTTGAAGGGAGGATGGCTAACAATTTACCGATTAAGTTTAAATTTTCCTAGGGTTTATAGTTTTTAAGTAATATAAACTTGAATTTCTGTCGAAAAAATTGTTTCTGGTCCATTTAATCAGATGCAGTACATTTGCAAACCGTCTAAGGGGTAATTATTCAATTTTTAGCATAAACAAAGCCCTTCCTATACTAATTGCGACGATTCACAGGTTGCATTCCAATTTTAAAATCGCCATCTTAGATTAATAACTCAATCGCTATGGTTAATAATTGAAAAAATACCTACGTTTTTTTTTATTTTAAACTTTACCATTAAGCTTTAATGTTTCAATCCTACTCCCTTATTGGTACCACCTTTCTGCAACACTTTATTATACTTACTTATTATATTATACTATTATATTTACTTTAATTTTAGTAGTTCAGAAATATCATCATCATCATCATCATCAGCCATAGGACGTCCACTGCTGAACATAGGCCTCCCCCAAAGATTTCCAGATCGACCTGTTGGAAGCGGCCTGCATCCAGCGACTTCCTGCGACCTTTATCAGGTCGTCGGTCCACCTTGTAGGTGGACGTCCTACGCTGCGCTTGCCGGTACGTGGTCTCCACTCGAGAACTTTTCTGCCCCATCGGCTATCAGTTCTACGAGCTATGTGCCCTGCCCACTGCCATTTCAACTTGCTAATCCTCTGGGCTATGTCGGTGACTTTCGTTCTTTTACGGATCTCCTCATTCCTGATTTGATCACGTAGAGAAACACCGAGCATAGCCCTCTCCATAGCTCGCTGAGTGACTGTGAGCTTTCTAATGCGGCCCATAGTTAGAGGCCACGTTTCAGTGCCATAAGTCATCACTGGTAACACACACTGGTCGAAGACTTTTGTCTTCAGGCACTGAGGTATTTTGGACGAGAAGACCTTGCGTAGTTTCCCAAATGCTGCCCAGCCGAGCTGGATTCGACGAATGACCTCTCTCTCAAAGTTGGACCTGCCTAGCTGGACCGCTTGTCCTAAATAGACATATTCGTCTACAACTTCGAGAGTTGAGTTCCCTATACCAATTGGGGTAGGAACGACATGGACATTCGACATGATTTTCGTCTTGTCCATGTTCATTTTAAGGCCTACTTGTTGGGAAACTCGGTTGAGGTCTTCGAGCATAGTACCTAGATCTTCCAGCGATTCTGCCAAGACAACGATATCGTCGGCAAATCGAAGGTGAAGAAATAAATCAGAAATATATGATAGGTAAAATAAAGCGTGGGCTGAGCTGCGATTAATGTCGTTTTTGCGTAACCTGTATGCTGTTATGTTAATTTATTCTTATTTATATGATTATAAAAGTGAGAAAAAACATAATAGTTCAAAATCTTTATTTCCATTTTCATTTGCGCTGTCCTAGGTACTGATATTATTCGACTCATATAAGATACCTACCTACCATCTCACCACTAGGCACACGAGGTGGGCCTCTTATAAAGAGACAAGGTAAATAATATTATTAATTATTATTTAACCTACAATATCGGCACGAGAAAAATATTCAAGAACTTTGTTGATGACATCAAATAGCTCCTCGCTCATCATTTTGTTAACATTCTCCAACTGACTCTGGATCACGTCTTGAGTAACTGATTGCACAGTAGAAATATAGTTGTTGATCAGACTTCAGAGCGGACCCGGTCATGCCAGTGATCTCAATCTGTTATTATAAAAAATGAAAGTAATATGAAGAAATAAAATATAAAAAAATAAAGGTAAAATGACTGTAAAATTTACTCCCTGCCGTATGCTGCAAAAACCACGTTGCGTCGAAATTACTCTCGATCTATATCAGAGCCAACCCCATTGAGATATTTTAGCAGGTTATCATTATGACAAAATAATAATTATAGTCAAGTATTATGCCTTCAATACTTAACCCGTCGGAGGCGGCACATATATATGTTACATAAGCGTATGGGCCATCGGACGCCGAGCCGCCCGTGACAATCTACGGAAATAGCGTAGTCGCCTCCTTGGTCTAGTGGCATATGGGTGGTAGTGTGTAGGTATATGGGTTCCATTTGGTCGGGCGTGGTGTTTCTCCAACACTATTTTCCCGGGACTGCTTCCCCCATATGGGGGTTGACTTCAGACAGGCTAGCGGTCGTAAAAACTAACCTAAATCCTTTCTGCAACATGCTTGCAAAAGTGTGTTGCGCCGACCTCACACTAAGGCTGAGATCTATAGAGCGAACTTCGACCAAGTCTATGTCAAAGAAACAAACTCAGTAAGAATTTGGACTTTTAGAATCGAACTTCGACTTCGTTGGTCTTTTTTCGACCGACTTCCAAAAAGGAGAAGGTCCTCAATTCGTCTGTATTTTTTTATGTATGTTACGCGATATCTCTTCAAAATTATTTTTGTGTTCGATAGAGCTTATTTCAAGGGTGGTCCTATATAAATTTTGTCACGATCGGATTTGAAGTCGGTCCGTTAATTTATCAGAAAATATTTGCTTAGTCTGTCTGTCAGTCTGTTTTTCTTGTAAAAAATGGCTCGGTCTAAGTCAAAGTGTGATTTTAAAATTCCAAATCCTCGCTGAGTTCGTTTCTTGGACTCAAACTTACTCGAAGTTCCCTCTATAGATTAGGTTCCTTCAGCCTTAGGTTTTATAATGGCAGTTAGAAAACTTAAGGAAATAGTAGATAAGACTTCTAGTAGGTAGATAGATCCGTTCCATTTTGCAACTACAAAACACACCTAGCAAATGCAGAGACTCCCTGTAAACGTAAGTACAATTCCTGCTAATATAGCGAAATAAAGCACTAATAATGAATATAATTGTTAGTCATTTACTTATTAGCAGTGCAGTTTTAGGAAGAAACAGTGGTAGGGGTGACTGTGGTACATCGATCGTGAAGATCGATCATCATCTAATAACCAGGCTACTGAGCAGGAAAATTTCTGACAACCGTAAATGTATCCGAACTCGATGCGCGTCTATGAATTTGTATGAAATATTAACCAAACGTCATCAGTGCGCAGCGAACTCGAATACATTTACATTTACATTAGTTTTTCGTGCTCGGGCTACAGATGGAACTATTTTTTATCAAATATCATTTATTTACAAATACGCCTATAATAGTTCTTTTTTTTTTTTTATAGCAGAGATTGGCAAACGAGCAGATGCGTCACCTGATGGTAAGTGATCTCCACCGCCCATAGACACCCAAGACACAAAAAGAATCATGGATGCGTTGCCAACCTAAAAGGAGGAAATGGAAGGGGAGGGAAGGGGATTGGGAAAGGGAGTGGGGAAATGGGCCACCGGAAATCTCACTCACCGAACGAAACGCGACAGCAAGCTGCCACTTTACGTAATAAAATTAATTTAAATGAATTTGTTTTTCATAACATTAACTATTTTAATAACCGAAAAAAAATTCTAAATGGTATTTTTAACATAGAGAAAATGCCTTGTTCATCATCATCATCATCATCAGCCATAGGACGTCCACTGCTGAACATAGGCCTCCCCCAAAGGTTTCCAGACCGACCTGTTGGAAGCGGCCTGCATCCAGCGACTTCCTGCAACCTTTATCAGGTCGTCGGTCCACCTTGTAGGTGGACGTCCTACGCTGCGCTTGCCGGTACGTGGTCTCCGCTCGAGAACTTTTCTGCCCCATCGGCTATCAGTTCTACGAGCTATGTGCCCTGCCCACTGCCATTTCAACTTGCTAGTCCTCTGAGCTATGTCGGTGGCTTCCGTTCTTTTACGGATCTCCTCATTCCTGATATGATCACGTAGAGAAACACCGAGCATAGCCCTCTTGTTAGGTTTGCTTAATTATTTTTCATGGCTACTTGGCAAGCAGGTATGAACAGGTATGTCAATATAATCTATCTCAGCCTATCGCCGTCCACTGCTGAACGTAGGCCTCCCCAAGTGAGCGCCAACCATCCCGGTCTTCCGCAGCCCGCATCCATCCGCTGCCTGCCACCTTTCTCAAGTCGTCGGTCCATCCTGCAGCAGGACGTCCTGGAAAAGAAATATGTGTATGAAGGACATGTAATTCATTTCATGTAATGCACTACATATAATTACAGAGCATATATTATAACATTTAATTAATTACATGCCCTTCATATATATTTTCTTTTTCAATTTAACTTGAGGTTAGGACTAACTGTAGGTTAGTAAAAGTGGTGCAAGTCGCCCTACCTATGTTTAACAACAGGCGACTGCAACTGTATTTAGTAAGTGATTTTAAATACCATGTACCTTCCTCAATATTACATCAGTAGATATATATCAAAAAATTGTGCTACAGCCTATAGCTACAACTACTTGGGTTTTGATACCTACGTCAAACTACTATCTTTAGTAAGATTACTAACCATGTTATTGTAATGGTTTATTATACAAATTCGACACAATATATTAAATCCGTGTATAATAACCGTCAAATTCGTATGCCTGAACCTATTATACACAGATTGGATTTGCATAAAAGTCTCACGTAATCTAGAGTTCAAAGTGTTTGAAGAGTAGTGCCCTAAACAGAGCAAGATGAATCTCATATTTGCACTCTGCGCTACCATGTGCATTGCATCAGGTAAATTTAATACTTACCTACGTTTAATTAGGTTCTCTATTACATATATACATACACATACATAAACCCACACTTGTCCCCCGCTGCGGTACGCAGGGACTATGGAGCACCAGCCACCAAGTGCTTCGGTTCAAGCACACCTCATTCGCTTCTTCCACAGTCATCAGTCTTTTCATACACACTCGTCTGTTACGAGAACTTCTAATTTGGCCCTTTTTTAAGAGGTGGCAATTTGGGCCAGAAAGTTACGTCTAAGACGTCCTTGGCCGGCACTACCATTCACTTTCGCTTCATAGATTTCTTTCTTTATTTTTCTTTCATTTCGAAATATTTTACACTATCTTGCAGGTTCAGCATGGCATTATGGTCCATTCACTAGCACTATAGATATTGGGCGAACAAATGACCCATCTCCCGAGGATGTGACGGCGTCCAACAACTTAATTGGTTTGCTTGAATACGTACGGCGACTGATGCCGGTTGGTATTTCTAACATTGTGCCTCCTATGGAACCTTACGTACGCTTGAATTTGCCTCCAGCTGACTTCCAGGATCCTGATTCTAAATTACAGTAAGTGTAAAACTAAAACTAAAACTAAGTGAACTAAAATTTTTGTCACGTTTTTTCTCGTGCAAATGTTGTGTCTTGGTTTAAGGAACCATGTTACCTACTGGGTATAATAATGAGAAATCTTCATGGTGATTTGACGAACGCAGTGTTACTATGTACCTACTATGTATTGGTTTGTTATACAAAGGGTAAAAAAATTTAAACAACTTGTATTTTTTATAAGTGCGCTAAATTGATTATTTCGAGAAAAAAAATTCTTTAACCTATGCAGCGATTATAGAAGATAGAATGATAGAAGCAACGATAGCTCAGTTGGTGATGGTACGGACTGCCGAGACAAGTGTCGGAGGTTCGAGACGCACCCCAAAAATGGAGCATACACCTCTGACTTTTCTATGTTAAGTGTATTTTCATTGTGAAATATCGCTTGCTATATCGGTGAAGGAAAACATCGTGAGGAAACCTTCATACTCGAGAATTTCTTCACAGGAATTTCGAAGGTATGTGAAGTTTACCAACCCGCATTAGGCCAGCGTGGTAGACTAAGGCCTAACCCCTCTCATTAGTAGAGGAGGCCCGTGCCCAGCAGTGGGACAGTAATATGATTGACAGGGCTAATATTATTATTATGTAGCGATGTACAAGTATGTATATTGTATAGTTTCTTGACTTACAATTTGTTTACAGTGGATCAGTAAAACTATCAAATCTGGTAGCTTCTGGTGCACAAGGATTTACTATCAACGATATCGATGTGCAAATCAATAGCGAAAGAGTAGACTTTAACATTACCGTACCTCAAGTTATTGCTGATCGTAAGTTTATTTAAACTAGTATAACTAGTATATATCTATCGATTACCTATGCAACTTCATGGAGGACCCATCTTAGCCAAATGACTTCACTTCCGTTTCCAAATACCGGTCTTAATCTTTAGATACCAACGCGACAAATCGTTAAAGTTTGTGTCTATGGTCTATTTAACTATTAGATGGGTTGATGGATATCGTCGTATTTGTACGTCGTCCTTGGCTTCTTCTTGGATTCGTACTGGCTTGAGACAAGTGGCCGCTGTACAATTGAGCGAATATTAATAATATTATTCTGTTTCAGTTGACTACTTAGCTATAAACTTCGAGTATAGTAAACATTTCGTCTTCAACGTTTCGGGACATGTGCAGTAAGTATCGTTTAGGAACTCCCAATTATGACCTTAACTTTCTACAAAGCATAATAATTATGACGACTACCGACTGAAAGAAAGAATCAAGTTACCTTACCTTGGAACATGTCGAGCGCACTGTGTACTAGATCCGAATAAGTTTTCGGAAAACAATGTTTGCAACGCTACAGCCTTTTGGACTAGTACGAGTAAAAACCAAGCATCGAATGACTTCATTCGAATTCATTAGTCTCGGTCAGCCATGTGGATACCAAAACATGGAGAAAGCCTTAGAAAAATGAGATGCGTAGAGCATTTTGTACAGACGTGTTTGTGTGCTTGGCTTCTCTGTGGCGTCCGTTTAACTATAGGCGAGATGGTGTCCTTTTTTTTTAGCTTGTGGAAGTAGCTTCGTGATCATTTATTCGACTTTCTTCTTGTAGTGATAGGCACTAGTGAATGTCGCAGTCTGCTCAGCATATTTCCTTTAACCTTCTCGAGGTTTCTCATCCAGTCTCCACAACCCTGACTTCTTTCTTCAAACGACTTACTAGCTACTGCATAAGGTTATATTTATGTTGATTTCATTAGATTTTGTTATCTTTTTCTTTGTTTTATTTATTATGTGTACCGACACCACTTTTTAGGACGATATTGACAAAGAACTGCATCTTGGGTATATTATATTGATGATGATTATTTATGTTACAGGATAATAATAGACAACTTAAATGTGGTTGGTTCATTAAGTACTGGAGTACTTGTAGTCTCACCGGATTCTTTGGAGTCCTACCCGTACGTAGTGACC
Source organism: Clanis bilineata (assembly GCA_036417725.1). NCBI lineage: Eukaryota > Metazoa > Arthropoda > Insecta > Lepidoptera > Sphingidae > Clanis > Clanis bilineata. Next base: position 12,451,107 of record CM071151.1, on the reverse strand, counting down.
GGTCTATATGTGGCGAATAACGGTGACGATATACAGGTACGTGTTAATGTCTATGTTGCTTCATAAATATCAGTCAACACGCACACACATAATCTTGCTACCGGGACCCCTCATTATGATACGAGATTTATGTCGTGGGTTCCTGATTAGGAACTACTCGAAAGACTTACGACATTACAACACTTAGACCCGAAACAAATATCAGCTGGCCATATAAACCATCGTTTCCGTGCGGGCATCCGGCATCGAACACGCGGCCTCCCGTTCCACAGCCGCTGTGACCCTTAAGAAGTAGACAAAGGCACATTCAGTGGATTCATAGTAATGGAGATTATTATCACCCTTGTTTTAAGGGGCAAGAATGTTTTATCAACAGAGTCAGGCAAACGAACAGCGGGCTTAGACAAGTGGCTTTTGCGCTAGTCGAAAAGAATAGTCGAAAAGAATAATACATACAATACATTTATTCTATTCGACTAGCGCATAAGCCACTTGTCTAAACCCACAAGTAGGTCACCTGATGGTAAGTGATCTCCACCGCCCAGATACCAATGATACCAAAAGAATAATCGGTATGTGGCCGACAAAGACATTCAACAGTAAATAGACGAGACAAAAGGATGAAACTTGTGATCCAAAAGTTGTGACCTCGTGGTCATAAGTCACTGAGTCGTATTTGAAACCTACGCACGCAATGTCGTGCCAGCGTAATAATGTTTAGACAATAAAATCGTCTTACGTGATTCTTGAACATTCTCAAAACATACTAGGGTGTAAATGATAAGCGTCCTCACATTATAAAAAGTAGTAGTTGGCGTTACGGACGTTTGAGATCATTTTTGTTATATGGAAACTTGCTTGATAGCCCCTAACAATAATATCCGGGACATGGTAACGGGTTCAAATCCCAGGTTGGAAAACAATTTATATAAATTGTTCACAAAATCACAAAATAATAATACATATTAGCCCCGTAAAATTACTGCCTCCTCTACTAATGAGAGGGGTCAGTCTACCACGCTGGCCTAATGCGGTTTGGTAGACTTCACATACATTAGAAATTCTTTTGAAGAATTTGCCGGGTATGTAGTTTTCCCCACGATGTTTTCTTTCACGGTTATAGCACAATGAAAATACACTAAACATAGAAAATTCTAAGGTGTATACTCTTTACTGTCCGTACCATTTCCAAGGGAGATAATGCTGTTATTAAAAAATAGCCCCCTGACTATTGATACTCGATTCGATTTTGACTACGATTCAGTTTCATTTATTGACTTAAAATCCATATTATTATATCGATGTAAAATCCTATCGAAATCGAGTTAAAAGGTGCGCGAATGTCGTATTAGATCCGAGAACTTGTCATTTAGTAATTTTTAACGCGACATTAGTGCACTTTTTACCTCGATCTCGGTGGGATTTTAAGTCAATAAACGAAACCGAATCGTAGTCGCACTCGAATCGAATGTCAAAAATTAATAGCTTACAGCTTAGCCATAAAGAAACGATTCGTGGAATATTAAGCTCTATTTTATAACTTTGACAGACCGACGTAGACGCATCTATGATACCTCTTGAAATATTACAAGAAATCAAAGATGTGCTCTTCACTTCTGTAGCAGAAACGGCAATAGAAGAAATGGACCTCATTTTAAGTCATTTCTCTACAAATCAAGTTTTGGAATTTCTCGAGGGAGATGGTTCAATATTAGATATAGAGAACAAATAACTATCAAGAACAAATTAAGATTCTTCAATATTTGTAAACAATTTATCAGTATTTGCAAATAATAATGTTTATGCATGAACGTGTTTTATTTGTGCCAGAGATTAATTACCAAACGAAATGGAGGGTCTCATGATGGTAGGTAAATGATCTCCACTGCCATTACACATCCATATCAGTTTAAAAGGGATTGAGATGGAAAGGAGGTATTTGCACCGACGCAAATCTTACTCACCAAACGTATTGTAACAGCGAGCTGCCTTTACGTCGATTTACTGTGAGACAGTGATATCAAACCAGTTTAGCCGGCCCATTTATGCTGTAGACATAACTGTATATAAAATGGCTTACCACTCAATATACATCTCAGCGAAGTTGTAGAAGGACCTAGTAACTCCGCTCCCTTCAAAGCGTAGCACTCCCGCTCAAAGCATGGCTTTTCTTTCCACCTACCTTTGGCTACCTGATTTGGCTTAGTTTTTGTGATTAACCCCCTCCTCTAGAGAATCAAGTCCCGAGTAAATCAAATTAGAAAAATCGCTTTGCCCGACATGGAAATCGTACCCAGGACCTCGCGGTCCACACCCCATATATTATTATGCTATCACCAACTAAACCAAGGAGGCGCTAGGTATAAGGCTCTACGTATCACTCAAGTATTATTACTATATCATAAAATAAATCGTAGTTATAACCACTAAGTCTTTAATGTAGATAATATAATATGGGATTGATTTTAATGAAATTGTCTGTGTATCTGAAAGAAATAAAGATGTGACTCAAAATCGATGTTTTATTTTTAAATAAATTAACCCATACAATATAAATAACGAGTCGCAAACTCACGGATGTCGCAGGATGCAGACCGCTTCCAACAGGTAGACCTGGAAATCTTTGGGGGAGGAATATGTTCAGCAGTGGACGTCCTATGGCTGATGATAATGATGATGATGATGATGAAACTCACAAGGGGTTGACTAAGTAAAACATTTTAATTATGTGAGTTTAATTAAGCTGACAGCCTTCGTGGCGCAGCGGGCGAGTAACCGGCTCCTGAAGCGAGAGGCCGCGGGATCGAGACAAATGTTTGTATGGCCTACAGATATTTGTTTCGGGTCTGGGTGTTGTGAGACCGAAAGTCTCTCGTAGTTCCTGATACCCACGACACAAGACTCGATCTTAGTGTGGGGTCAGGACTATGTATGTGCCTGTCGGGTGTTATTTATTTAAGTTTTTATTTATTTGTATAAAAAGTACAAATCTAACGCCGGTAAAATTACCATTTTTTTGTCGGTGAATGCGTATTTCGACAAGGCAACAAAGCATCTCACGTTTCCACGAATAACCAAAAGTCAAAACACGATAAAGTCATCGACACCACATATCCGCCAGCATTCCAATTATTTAACAATAATAATTTGATTGCGAAATAAGTAATAATGTAGAACCTTATCTACATTGGTACCTATTGCTTATCCGACCTATCTATGTCGCCAATTTACACGCAATAGAATCAGTGATTATTACCCAATGCAACATCCTACATTGTAGCTATGCACAATTTAAGCCTCTTCTGCACGTTTTTGTATCGAAGCAAAACATAAAAGCACTAAAGGCGGCTCACCTGCACTTGTTTTTCTCGAAACAAAACACGTACGCAAAACAATGATTTTCGCTGTCTCCTGATCATAGAACAATGGATCATACACACATAATTGTGGCGAAACCAAGTTGTGTAGGTGTTTTGTGTAGTGTTTTAGTGCGGAAAAGTAATTTCAGCTTCACTAATGTTAACTCGCAGGCTCACGACCGATCCTAAAGCTCCTATTCCCTCCTCCCTAGCATGAAAATATTTAACTATTCATGATTTATAATTTGTTGTACACTTAGGACATAATAAAAGAAACATATATAAAAACAAATTCAAGACAAATGGAGGTCTTATCGAACTAGGAAATTTCTTACAGACAACCATATTATAATGTCAGAATATTATGGCCTACGGAGAGACACGAGATGAGCCCCCAGTGAGGTTTGACGTCAGGCAGGCAGCTGGTCGTAAAAACTAAGCCGAAACCTTATATGAGAAACAATTTTTTACTGTTTTGACAGACTGATTTTCTTTATTGCTCAAAATTATCTGGATAGGTGTTGAAAAATTAGCCCTAACACAGAGATTTGTTCATGGTTCCTTAGAAACTAACTTAGAGACAATATCTTTACTTTTCCTTTTTATTTTATTTTTATATAATCAGCAACTCACACAGGTGCAAATAATCAGTCAGAAATCTACGTTGACCTTGACTGTGCTGTACACTTAATTATGTATTATTTGAATTAGCTCCATAACAATCTTTAGTTCTATTTAAATCGCAATTACATGGCTATTATTATTCATAAGCAAAACCAAACTACGGAGCTACAATCGAATCTAAATCAGCCATATATTTAGATTTCTTTGCTATTATTAAATAGCTATCTACTAAAAAAAATGTAATACCTACTTTATTTTTATACTTATCTGTCCAAAAGTCCTCATTATAACCAGATGATCGGTTAAGGCTCATATTTCATAACAAATTGTTATTTGGATTCAATCTATTCATCTTACTTATAAAACGTGAAGTGAACGTGAGAATGTGTGAATGTATATGTATGTCTGTTACTCTTTCACGCATAAACTACTAGAGGGATTTTGACGACACTTTACAGTTATATAGAATAACACTATATGCTACTTTTTATCCAGGAAAATAGATTTTATTCTGGAAAATAAATTACCACACGAACAAGGTCGTGTGAAACAGCTAGTTTATTGTGTATTTAGTTTTTGCGTGAAAGAGTTCCTACCTAAGGCCGTCTTCGCACGAGAGCTTTTTCAACGTTCGTTAAAACAGCGTCTCAACATGTCTGTCCAAATGAGTGCTTGAAAATCTTTCTTGTCTTGTTAGTTATTTGTAGTAAGGTATATCCTTACATACCGCCGAACGCCCAGCGTTTAAAAACGTCCACGTTTTAATAACTAGAACTAATTTGTTTCAACGCTTTTTTAAAGTACGTTGAACTAGCTCTCGTGCGAATGAGGGCTTACGGTAGTTACGGTTAACAACAACAGTAGGGACTGCAACGTTGAAGTTGATTCTGCAAACCCTACTTCTATAAATTCTTCTAAATTATTTAACCATCCAGTCAAGATATCCCGAAAAAGAGAGGTAGCATTACTTTCCCCAAAAAAACCATCATCAGCTCTATCAAACACAAAATCTTGAAAATCTGTCTACTTTTGCCAGAGATGTCGACTATGAAACTCTTCCACATGATACAGTTCGCTCACTTTAAAATTTGGACCCTCATTCTTTGCATAACCCTATTTCATAACTGCCTCGGTGGCGTGGTTGCATTTCGGTACGACTACCGTCCTGAGGTCTCGAGTTCAATCCCCGGGTCGGGCAAAGTGATATTGGATTTTTGCATATCAGCCCGGAGTCTGGAATTTGTGCCCGATATGGCTATCTTTAAAAAAATATGTCGCAAAAAAACGCATATTTCGACATACACAAGGGAATCAAAACCTATAGGGTACCACTTCCCGTTGACCTGGAACTATGAATAATTTGGCGAAGCACTATCTTAGAGTGCACATAAAGTAAAAAAACGAAAACTACATCTTTAACTTATTAATTACATACATAACATTACGTAAGATTACGCCTGTATCCCCGAAGGCAGAGGTGCACTAGCGAACTAATACACCTACATTTCGCCGAGCTTAGTTCCGTCCCAGATGTGATAGGGGGCGAGCCTATCGCCATATCGGGCACAAATTCCAAACTCCAAGCTGATATGGAAAATCCAATATCACTTTTTCCGACCCGGGGATCGAACCCGACACCTCAGGACGGTAGTCCTACCGAAATATAACCAGCCCACCAAGGCAGTGTAAGAGAGAAAGTGATCTATATTTTAAGTTTGGTGATTTTCGGAGACTCTTAAAGTATGTCAAATTTAGGGAATTTGCCTGTAACGGATGCACCGGAGTTTGGGGTTGGTTTTTAGACTATAGGTTAAAAACTTTTTCCTTTGCCAAAAATAAGATCTCATGAAAGAAACATTCGTCGTACATACATATAACCTATAATGTTTATTCGACTCAGAAAGTTGTCGATCGCTGGATGATTTTCTCATTGTTTCTGGTACTCATAGCGTATGAGGCCAGGACAACATTTATTATATTAAATAACTACTTTGTGTACAATATAATACACGTTTCTTAGAATAACTTTATATCTACTAAAGTCAAATTGCATTCCTGACGTTGTAGAGCCGAATATCGTATTTTTTATATCAAAATTTACAATGAAACAAATTGTTCATTGAAACGTACCTAATATTACATAAATATACTTAATTGCTCGAATTCGATTAATTGGCGTAAAATAAGAGAATATTATACGCTAATTACAAGCGATTAGGATTTAACTATAAGATACCCTGCGGACTAATTACAAATCACAATACGTCAAGTGCCGCAGTTAACAACATGAGGGTTCTGTGCTCCAGTATATACGCTGCCTTGTGCTTCGCTTTGGGTAAAATATTTATATTCTTTCAATATTTATGTTTCCCTGGGGGACAAACCCAGAGGGGTGAACGTCAGAAAACAAAACCGGAGGGAAAAGCGATGTTTTTTCTACAAGATGCTTGTAAAAGTGTATCGTCTCCCAAAATAGAGTAGGATAAGGGCTCCATATTTCCATAAAAACTACATTATTTGCGGCCCAAGCAGGAACAATTCTGACAATCATAAATGTATTCAAGCTCGCTGCGCACTGATGACATTTGGTTATTATTTCATACAAATGTCATAGGCGCGCATCGATCTCGATACGAATTCTACTGTAAAAAATATTCCTGCTCGGGCCACTGTTAGTTTCATAGGATTACATCGTAATCTTTCTTCAGCGCCTGGCTGACTAGCTTTAGGCTAAGCCCGCTATTGGATTTTCACATCATCATTTATTACAGTGACGGCGGGTAACTTGGGACCTCTGGAGTCTTGTGTACAAATTGGTAATACAGAAGAACCTAACGAATCCCCCTCGCCTCAGGAAGTACAGGCAGCACACAATGTAATTGGCTTACTTGAATATGTGCGTCGATTAATGCCAGTTGGAATAAACAACTTCTTGGGTGTTATGGAACCTTACACCAAAGATGAATTGGCACCAGTCAAATTCGAAGATGAAAATGGCCGTTTAAAGTAAGTGGTTAATTAACAGATTTCAAAAAAGGAAGTTGATGTAATGATTTCTAAGGTTTACGTGAATGTTATTCATTGAAATTAAACTATTTTTACGGATTATATCAACCAAATCGTGATATAATCCGTAAAAATAGTTTAATTTCAAGGGAGTTGATGATTAAGACTTTATGTATGTATGTATGTATGTGTGTATATATGTTTGTCCACGTATATCTCGGAAACTATTTATCGGATTTCCATAATTCTTTTTTTATTGGACTAGACCGGTCTTCCAACTTAGGGAATAGTGCAAGTTACATCAAAATCGGTTTTGTAGTTTTCAAGATATGGAATGATTAAATGTGGACCAATGATGAACATACAACACACAAATATAACCTAACTAACCTAACCTAACACAAAAAAAAGTTTATCAAAAACTGTGAACCGACTTCAAAACTGCCCTTATATTATTTTATCTGCATCGACCCCGTCACCGACTCCAAAGAAACTGTCATTTTTGACTTTTGAGTCTTCAGTTTTGAAGTCGGTTTTCAGTTTTCGGCCGACTTCCCAAAAAGGAGGAAGGTCCTCAATTCGTCGGTATTTTTTTATTTTTATGTATGTTACTCGATATCTCCCTCAAATGTGGACCGATTTTCAAAATTCTTTTTGTGTTGGATAGAGCTTATTTCAAGGGTTTGGTCCCGATCGGTAATTGGAAGTCGGTCAGTTATGTTTTTAAACTTGTGATTATTGTTAATTTGGACTAGGCTTGTTCAATTCTGGAGACCCGTTGCAGTGTGAGTTAATCACATACGGAGAGAATTGAGATTCCTTCCTTTCGTATCCATAGAATTCACCATCTTTAGGACATTGTAACTAAAAATATCAAAATGTTGCCTTCTATATATAAAACTGAATAGGATCAGCACGACGATGTATTATATTAAGGATAGGTTGGGTGCTCACTTTCTTCACCCTCGTATTAAATGAATTCAAAACAGATAAATAGTTTCTTTACGGTCTTTAGTTTAATAAGTAGTTTATTACATAGGTTATGTTTTGGTTGTCGCTTCTCGTCTTGGTATAGGATATGTAGTCATCTGGAGGCACAAATGTGTCTTTTTATTCCTATAATGACTATCCATTTTAAACAATTAAAAGTTGGCAATATTGAGCCACCAATCATTTTCTAAGCAGAAGATCACTAAGGATACGATATATTAATTCATATTCATATCTCACAGGGGTGAGGTGACGCTAACGAATCTCGTAGCCAGTGGCGCACAACATTTCACCATCCACAGCATAGGAGTCTCAGTCGACAGCGAACAATTAGAATTCAACGTTAGCGTTCCTGAAATTGTTGTTGACGGTAAATTCGACTGTAGCACATATTAGACTATTTATAAAAAAGGCAACATCTTGTCAGCATCAACAGACTGCCTCGGTGGCGTAGTGGTATTGCGTGCGGGGTACGACTATCGTCCTGAGGTCTCTGGTTGGATCCCCGGGTCGAGCAAAGTGATATTTTTCAGTATCAGCCCGGAGTCTGGAATTTATTGGATATTCTCGTGATAAGCTCGCTGCCTATCACATCTGGGACGGACCTAAGCTCGGCGTAATGCGGGAGTTCTATTTCGCCAGTGCGCCTCTTTCCTTCGCGGATTTAGGCGTGAGCTTATGTGTATTTTCATTAAATTATCGACTGACTGGCATAATCTATAAAAAAATCACTTTATCCCCATGGGCTCCTTGTAGGCATCCTATTTTCTTTTATCACACGCTGAAACTCTTAAATAATAAACAAACGGCTTCTGAATGAGGTCCTACATGATCCACAGCACAAAATATAGAGATATTTTTGCTGTGCAGACAACACTAGAAGAAGAAATTAGCGGTATGCCCAACACCCCCGTATGTTTCTAATGAGAGTACCTACTGCCCTACTTAAAATGAATCAAATAAAAAAAATCTGACCATGCAGCTAACCAAAACCGATGTTGATTGTTTAACAAAATGTATTGTTCATATTTCAGTTGACTTCGAGGGAATAGACTTAGACCTGGACGATATTTTGGTATTCAACACTTCAGGAAGCTTACAGTTAGTATTCACCTAATATTTCTTGCGGCTCTACCGGCGTTTATCTTTTTATATTTCCTAAATAATATTATAAACATTAGTTTACTAAATCTCTCAAGCGCTTTCACCTCTTAAAAGGGGTCTAAAGGACTTGCCATTCGAGGGTGACGCCACGCGGAAAAATCGACTGACAAGCATGTGCCTAGACCCTGATGAAAATTCTACACCGACAATATCAAAAAACACACTCATCGGTAGATTACGAACGGCTACAGTATGGCACTAAATCTGTGCATACTCTTGAAGAACTTAATTTTGCTTCATATTTTTCTCGAATCGAGTACTGAAATTCAAGCCCATCATAACAACAAGCACATAATAAACTAAGATTATTTTCATTGCAGCATAGTATTAACAGAATTGGACGTGGTAGGCGAATTCAAAGTCGGCCATGAATATGACTTAGCACATTACGTCGTCGTGGGTATGCATGTTAAAAATGCCGTTGACGATGTTGAGGTGAATCTAATTATTTACAATATTTTATGAATCAAATATGTCTTAGCAGCAAAAACATAAATCTCATTGGTTTAAAACAAGAGACTGTGTTAAAGAAGGGTGAAAGTGAGTGCTGAGATGAGGGCCGATAGTAAGGTGTCAGAGGAGACATGTTACGTTAACCCTACATAAACTGGTACAAAAGCAGGCAAATGATCTTACTTTAAAGAGGAAATTTGTTTACCCTGAACCCGAAAAGATGATCAATGAGTGTTCAACTGTACTGTCTGTATGTCTGTCCTGTCTGTCAAAATACGCTTAAAATATATAGGTGCTTAAGTCAATTCACCAAAAGATGTAATATTTAAAAGGTCCAATAGGTACTAATACATTTTCTTTTATATTACTTATATCTATTTCGTCTTCTGTAAAGGTCAATGTGAAAGGACATATACCCGAAGATATAGTGGATGAAGTTAAAGACAGTGTGATGACAGCTGTGGCGGAGACTGCTATGGAAGAATTAACTGGAATATTGAGCCATTTCACCGTCGAACAAGTGAAGGCCTTCCTTGAAGTTTAGATACAAAATTGACTAATAAGCAATACAAATATCTCGTAATGTCAAAACTATCGGCAGTGTCCTCGTAGGTCATTCTCGTGATTGTTGAAAAGGGTGTCTCTCGATGTCTATTTTTATATACGTGTCATTGATGTCTAACAATACTGTAACCACGACACGGAGACTTTCCCAAAGTTCCTAGAACGTCATAATTAAATTTGCTGTAACCATAATAATATGTAAAATTACACAAAAAAAAGAAATCAGAAGTAACACCAAAGTGATTATATGTTTTATGGTTAAAATATTACACATGAGATATGTCATCTAGCTCACCTCCGTGATTTATATTATCAACTTACGTGATACTTGATCGATACGTTTGACCCATACCCAAGTGTTAACTGCTGGCATTCATTATTATCGTATTATTGAATAGTTTATGTATGTATTTATAAAGAAGTGTAATATCTCATAATCTAAGTATTGCCATACTTTAATGTAAAGTATTTATATTATGCATGTTAAATGTGATCAGAAAAAAAATACTATATTAATGTAAAAATATTATACCTATATGTATACATTATATTTCAAAAAAATGATATTCAGAAATACAAAATAATATAGTATCACGGTACTGGTTTTATTGATCTTTTTATAACCTTTATGAATATCCTAACTAAAAGTCAACAAACAACATACTTATCACTGTAATATTTGGACTAAGCTTGAATTGAGTATGTCCTTTTATGACAATCACAAGTTTAATAATAATTAAAGTTTAACAAAAACTGAAAGCGATTTAAAAATAATGAGCACTTAAAATTAAAAATTAACAACAGTCGGTGCCTTTTCATTTAATCTGTTTCGGCGTCAGCACCGACTCCAAAGAGAATAAGAAATTGTTGTTATTTTTTTACTTTTATGTACTCATTTTTTGAAGTCGGTTTTCAGTTTTTGCTAAACTGTAAATTATTATTTATCTATTTTTAGCAGATACTTTAAGAATTACCCCTAACTCCTAAGGAGTTTTACTTTCCATCATCAGCTCCCCTGAATAGCTGAAAGAAACGTAAGTAGCGGTCTATACGAGCCTATAATATTAAAAGAATTATCCACCAACTCCTAATAGTTAAGGAGTTATCCATAATCAGCTCAGCAACATGATACATATGATGAGTATTAGACGCAAATACCTGAATACTTGTAAACGAATGTATGTACCTATAATAGCTGTTGTCCGCGATTTTATTCGCGTGGAAAATTCACAAATCTATATCCCACGGGCATCATACATTTATCCTGGATAAAAAGTAGTCTGCGTGCTTTTCATGTAACCAGCAGCCCGAGCAGGAAAATTTCTGACAACCGTAAATGTATTCGAACTCGATGCGCATCTATGAAATTTGTATGAAATATTAACCAAACGTCATCAGTGCGCAGCGAACTCGGATACATTTACATTTACATTAGTTTTTCGTGCTCGGGCTACTGCATTGGCCCCTGTACCGACACGAAAAAGAGTAGGAAATTGATATTTTTTGCTTTTGAGGGTTCAATTTGAAATCGGTTTTAAGTTTATGGTAAACTGTAATTATTTTGTACTTTTGAGTGCTACGTATGTTTGTATATAGGCATATATTATTTGTTTGTCGTATACAAAGACTTCTAGTGGTCGTACCTATAGATAGTTTTTGGTTGTACGTTTCCGTCTCGTCCATAACTCGAAAACTACTGCATTTTGATGAACCTCGCTCTATTCTATACGCAGGAAGTAGAGCATACGCCTGGTTCCTCACGCTTCCAAAAAAACGGGTATTTACTGAATTCCAAATTCCGATACCCTTTTCCAAGTTCTTTTATTTTACGCGTAGATAGCATTTACAGGCAAAATTAAAATACCTATTCATATAATATTGTGAGTTATGACACGTTGTGTTGTATTAGAGTTTATAATTATTATGGCCAATAATATCTGTAGGTCGATACTTCACAGCCAAACTCAGGTAATTAGGTAAAAATTACCGTGCCGTAGTAATTAGAAATTAAGTTTCTACTTACTACGGCACGGTATGGGCATGGTAAAACGAAAAACTAATAGAACTTGTCCAATTCCACTTTACCACTTAGAACATTGTTTGTTAAATGGTTCTTTCTTTCTTATTTCTTATTTCTCTCACTAGTCGATAACAAGAGTTCAGCGGATAGCAGATGTGCTCGAGAGGCATTTCATTTCATTTCTTCAAAATACGTAATGAAAGGACAACAAATTCTTTACTTGTGATATATATTTATATGATAGATATATGTAAATACATATAAATGTAAATACATATATCTATCAGTGATACAAATGTATCACACTCCTTGTGTGATCCACGTTCCAGGATCAGCCAGTGTATACCTATCCAGTTTTCTCGAGGAGGTTGCGATATGACATTAGTGTTGGTTGGGGCAGATATGGGGGTACATTTCTGTGTTCGTGTTAAGGCCCCAGTACACAATGGCCTGTGATGGGCCACGCTTTGCAATGCACAATTGTAGGCCACGATCACTTGGTGTTCACACAATGGCGCATGGCTCATTGCTGCCTAGCAAACCACTTGCGATGGACGTCGAAGTAATTACGGCTGCGGCTATTTATTTGTATACTATTTACAAGTATTACAGAAGTGTGTACCGTCACAATCTTATCCTTGTGCAGTGCATTACTGCCTCGGTGGCGTGGTGGTATTTCGGTACGACTACGGTTCTGAGGTCTCGGGTTCGATCCCCGAGTCGGGCAAAGTGATATTGGATTTTTCCATATCAGCCCGGAGTCTGGAATTTGTGCCCGATATGGCGATAGGCTCGCCCCCTATCACATCTGGGACGGAACTAAGCTCGGCGAAACGTGGGTGTACTAGTTCGCTAGTGCGCCTCTGCCTACCCCTTCGGGGATACAGGCGTGAGCTTATGTTATGTTATGCATTATTTGGGTCCCAAATTGCGGGCTCAGATTGATATAATTCAATAAACTTGAAAGTTTCTTCATTGCTCCATGATGTTGACATTTTGGACGATCGAAAATTCTAGTTCTAGCACGCAACACAAAAGTGTACTATCCCGGTCAGCGGCCGGTGACGAACTAAGCAATGGCCAGGGTTGCCAACTGTTAATCTTGCTCCCCACCAGATCCAAGTTGTAAAACCACCAGAAAACCACTAACAAAATCGACCCTGCTTGCAAAACCACCAGATTTTCCACTAAACTCGGATTTTTTTCGTCTAATATAGAGTGAAATTAACTCGTAACAGACCGAAATGTCACTTTACAAAGTAATACTAGTATTGCCTATTTCTAAAACGTAGGGCTGAATGCAAAATACATGAAAAACAAGAAAATAACGCTATGTATGACTTTTTCAACCCTTCAGAAGACTTTTCTAATCTAAAGCTAACGTATGTTTTTATTTTATTTTTAGTTTCAGCAAAAAAAATACAGAACATTATTTTTATGCTAAAAGGTAATAAGGCTGTATCATTAGTAGCCTTCGCCTGTGATAGTGAAAAAGTTTAGTGTAATGCCACGTCTCCTGCACTAGCTTTTTTAAAACAAAACACTAAAAATACATATACAAAACAACGATTTTAGCTGTCACCTGCTCATAGAACAATGGACCATAGATAAAAAAAGACGTGTGGCACTCGGTAGGTATATAGGTCCCCGAGGGACAAAATCAATACACCTATATACTTTCTCACAAACAGCTGATCACGTATTCGTCCGATTTCTGAGCAGCTCGTCTCGATTCGTGCGAACTTCGTAGAGTCGTACCATGAAGTAAATACAAAGAGGAGGTGCCCTAACGCCGAAACTCTAAGCAGGTATGAGTCACCAGATTGCGGGGCGAAAAGGGGGATTACGCATGCGCAGTAACGCCGATACAACCAATGCCACCTAGAGGCGAGTTGCTGAACTAAAGAGACAAGCGTGATATTTCAAAAAAGTCATAAAAAGTTCTGCTATTCATCGATAGATGGCAAAACTAAAAAGTATCACCGCTGTGCCGGTCGGGTTATTTTCGTTACGGAATTTCTGGATTCGGTCTCCACGCTCAAAGCCTGCGATAGAAGCTATGCAATAGCTTAAAAATGGATGTTTTATGTAGGTGTTCTGTGTAATGTTTTAGTGCAGGAGACCCGACTTAAGAAAAACATTGACGTACGGAATAATTTAAGGACGTACGGAAAAATTAACGAATAGAAATGTCATTACTGGAATTAAAGTAATGGTACTTTGTAAAAAAAAACTTACAATATGAATCTGCAGAACATAATTTTTCTCAAATAGTTTAAGCCCCTTTAAACCTAAAAGTTGTTTCTAATTTTCATTTTTATTATTTCGCGTATCTTTTGTGATAATATGTCATCAACAGCATTAGCCACAATGATAATACTAATGCAAATTTATTTACAATACATACATACACACTCAAGCCTGCATCCCACGGGGGTAGGCAGAGACTATTGAGCTACACAGGCTGCGATCCCGCCACGCCTCTTTTGCTTCTTCTACATTCATACTCCGTTTCAAACTTTTCCGCTGATTGCAGGTACTCTGAACTTGCTCTTAACGCAGGAGATCATTTATTTGATCCATGTAGGATCGTGTTGGGCACATTCTTCTAATTAACTGGCCCTACCATTTACTTTAGCACGATAGACCCCATTCGTAAGTCGCCTTTTATCCATCCTCTCAACATCTCCAAACCACCTAAGCATCTCTTTCTCAATCCTACTCTGCACATCATCTTTCAACTCATAACAATCCCTTATCTTGCTATTCCTCATACGACCAGCAGGGGTGATTCCGCATATACAACGCAGGAAACGCATTTCCACCGCATTCACTCGACTTTCATGCTTCTTATTCAAAACTAGCTTTTGCCCGCGGCTTCGCACGCGTATTTTGTAGGACCAACGGTAAAAACTTTTGATTTGTCAATCCACTCAGTCGTTTTAGTCTAAATATTCTACAACGAGGAGACTCAGATATCGATTTTGAAGTCAATCGGCCGAAGGTCACTTTTTAGATTTCGACCCCGGATCACTAAAAGACTTTAAAATGGTACATAATTCGTAAAATATTCAATATGACTCAGAAAATATGGTAACGCCATCTATTAATAAAAAAATCACTTTCAGGCTATAAAGAACTCCCAACAATCGCCCACATAATACAAAAATATCCGTATCTTTTGATAGAGTTGACGGATTTGAATAAAACAAAGCCTAAATGTTATTCCAAGATGTGGTCTACAATTTCCTATCCAGTTCCGTAATATTACTTTGGTAGTTTTCATTTGATACGTGGTCAAACATACAGACAGACAGACAAAAATTCTAAAAATAATAAAAATGTGTTCTATTACTATTTTTAAACCCCCTTAACTCGTTTTTTTTTGCAAATCTAAGCAATGTACAGACTCGCGATATTTACATTCTTATTATATGTATTGATATTGATTATTTACATAAACATTTTAATCGAAGGATGACTTGAATTTTCTAAAATTCGCAATAAAATTTGGATTTTGCAATATAGTGTCGAGTTTTTGTTTCTTTGAATGATAAACACTAAACTGGATCCATCACTATATTTTGGGATTAAGCAACATTATTTTGTAAAATATAATTAAAATATTAGTATACCTAAGTAAAATCTCATATATTATGTAAATTCTCTATACAAATTTTAAACACACTGAATATTATAAGCAAAAGACTGATGACATTCGTACTCCCAGACACAGACCCTTCAATGAGATATTTTCAAAATTTGACCATAATAAAAATAACATTTTTGCTAATATTTTTATTGATGGCACTAAACGATGTAATTACACTCTCTATGATTAATACTAAACAGAAAATTGGTAAACAAAAGTCGAGAAATTTACTGGAACTTCAGTACTATTTATTTAAGGTATTATTGTATTCAGTGCTCTTTATTTTCAAAGTTTTTTTTTTACAATTTTAAATATATGCTACAAAAATAAAAATACAATTAAAAAATATAAAATATTCCCCTCCGATGGCGAGGCTCGGGACTCCAGCCACCGGCGGTTAGGACCCCAGAGTGAGGAACCTCCTCACAATTCGTGCCGTATCCAGTAATACTGCCTTCTGCATTTGGCTCTTGACCCAAACACCAACCGAGAGCCTCTTGAGGTGTTGGTCGAGGCTCAGTGGTATTAAACCATGGGCAGAAATGACTATCGGAACAATGATTGTTGAATCCACATCCCACATGCGAGTAACCTCATGTGCCAGGTCTAAATATTTTGACATTTTGTCTTTTTCGGCTTTCACAAGATTCTCATCATGCGGAATCGTGACATCAACAAGCATCGCCCGGTGCGTCAATCGATCTACTACCACAATATCAGGCTTATTGGCCACAATAGTCCTGTCCGTGATAACAGATCGATCCCAATAGAGCGTTGCATGACTATTTTCGAGAACTAGTTGAGGGACATATTGATAATAAGGCACCTCAGAAGCCACAAGGCAATATCGAAGAGCAAGTTCCTGGTGTAGGATCTGGGCTACAAGGTTATGTCTATGCAAATAGTCGCCGTTAGCAAGATACGAACAACCGGAAATAACATGCCTGATAGATTATCCGGGACGGTGGCATTACATTATTATTATTATAATAGAGCAATATTATATCAAACACAGCTTCTTCGAGACGTGCAATATATTTGGAAATGTATCACTCACTTAGTGGTTGAGCGATAAAAATTTCACTAAATTTTTCTACGAAACCACTAAAAAAATCCACTAACCACTAGACGGCATTTTTTCCCACTAAACGGGATTCAAAACCACCAGATTTAGTGGAAAATCCACTAAGATGGTAACACTGGCAATGGCCGATTGTGTAAACACCACAGGCCACGCTACGCCACGACTCCTTTGAAGTGTGCCCAAAAAACCGACAACTCCCCGATTGCGCGCCACGATTGACAATTGTTCGCCATCATATACCATTACCCCCTGTACACAATGGCGATGGCCTGTAGTGGGCTCGCATGGGCCATTGTGTACTGGGGCCTTTATACGTGCTGCAGGAAAAACCGGTTTCAAAACCCGTACCCGGTTTTCTGATTAGAATCCGATTTCTGATTAAGCATCGGTGCATCCTCTGATTATTAAAAGATGCCCAGTCCAATAAAATAATTATTACAACCCGAGGTATAGTTTCTGAGAAATACGCGGAGAATTATGCATACATACACTTGGGAAATTTGGCACATGTCTTAAGGAAACTAGAACACTCACATTTCGCCGAGCCCATATAGACGAATACGATATTGTGCAATTCTAAGAATATTATATACATACGAGTTGAATTGATAACACTCTAGTCTTTCGTATTAGGGTGCAACTCTGGGTGCAACGCAACACTAATGAATGAGACCTTTTCTATAAAACTCATGCTGCCTAAGTTTATCATTCACTCAATTGGACGGAGGTTAACGGAGAACGCAGCGAACATAAGAATGTTTACTCCTACAAATCCCTTTCAATTAAATTTATTCGAGCATTCTCAGTTCTCAACACTTTCCTGCATTTGTGGAACTGGTGTAGCGGGCGAGTAGCTTGCCGTGAAACGAGAAGTCGCGGTGTCGATACTCATCATCGTCATCATCATCATCATCAGCCATAGGACGTCCATTTCTGAACATAGGCCTCCCGCAAAGATTTCCAGATCGACCTGTTGGAAGCGGCGTGCATCCAGCGACTTCCTGCGACCTTGTGTCGATACTCGCAACACGACAATTGAATATTGTCGTAAGGGTAATCTATATGTACTTCACAGATATCAACTAAAGGAAGTCCCTCGTCGTTCCTGACACCAAACACACAAATTTAACCTAGTGTTAGATCAAGATTACCCCCATACTAAGTACCCACACCAAAAAGATTTTTTTTTATTGAAATATAACTATTTTTACGGATTCTATCACGATTTGGTTTTAATTTTTATTTCCGACGTTTCGAAATCGTAAAAATAGTTTTATTTCAATGTATAGCATTCGCGTAAACTTAAGAAATCAGTATTTTTTTTAGTTCATCATTTCATGGTTTGGAATATTTGCTACCAAAACGAATTAATATTTTGTAATTGGCGTATAATAGATAAAAGTGTGTATTATCCACACATATTTAATACATAATGGTGATTAGCGCAGAATAAATTTACTATAACGAATTGGTAAAACACAAATTATCAATTTGGTAAGTTAATTACGGAAACAAATATAAATGCTCCAGATAATTAGTGTTAGCGGTATATTAGAAGGAGGCGAAGTCTGTTCTTTATTCTAATATTGTGTTGGTGTTAAGATGAAAGTTTTTCTGGCTGTGATAAACTTAGTTATTTTATATGCAAATGCCGATAGTAAGTTTTTTTTAAACTTTTGTTATTAAGAAACATACATACTGTATTTAATGTAAAAATCTGTGCCAGTTTTATCGAAACAAATGGACCCATATCCAAAATATTGTTTCAATCAAACACAAAATACCTATTAGAAAATATACCTACGTACCCCAATTAGAACAATGAACTGACTGCCTCAAATGAGTAGGTACGAGAATCGGGCAGTAGAATAATATTATTGGGTTATATATAAAATATGTAAATAATTATTGGTGACAATAAATATTTACGTCAAACTTCAAATAATACCAGGGGTGCGTTCCGGTGGACGGCCCAAGAAGCCCAAGGTTAGATGTTTGGAGGCAGATTTGAGAGCTAATGGCCTCGCTGTGGAGGATGCTCAAGACCGGGCGAAGCGGAAGCGTTTAAGTAGGTAGACGGACCCTGGCAGAGGGCCGGGATAACGCCAGACAGAAAGAAGAAAGAAAGAAAGAAAATAAATAACTTCAAACCTACACCTATCCTAACTACAAAGTCATAAAAATTGACGAAATGCGAAAATTATAGACTCAAACTCTTATCCCCGAAGGGTTAGGTAGAAGCGAACTAGAGCACCCACTTATCGTCGAACTCATTTCACGGGCCTATCGCCATGCGGAGGACGAGTACACTTCCACGAAAGTTCTTAATGTTTTGTTACTGTTTCAGCTACTGTAGACCTAGGCCCTGTTCAATTGGCATCGTCTATTGGGAAACTACACCCACTGTACAACCCTCTGAAACCAGATGACGTGAAAGCTACGAAGAATTTTAAAGATCATGTAGAGTGGTTACGTCCGCAATTTCCCACTGGCCATGGATATATGCCACCGTTGGATCCCTACCAAATACAATCTATTCACCCTATTCCCATTCATAAGGGTTTAGTAAAGTAAGAAAGTTTACTTATTTTAGCACCTATTATGCTCTCTTACTAAACAAAGATTAGTAAAGAAAGGCGGTTGCTTAAAAAAATAAATCATTTCTTAATTAACTATTCTCAGATAAGTCATAATCCACAATTACTATCCGTATGCGACATCCAGATCCGTTCAGCTGTTAGTCCCCTCTCTCACCACAAATGCATAAAGAAAAGCATTTAAATAAACTCTCGCAAACAGTTCTTGACCGCAGCAACAAGTTGTTGTTGAACACATGAATATGAATTACGTCGTTGCTCTTAGGGCCACTTCCATCGCCGCGATAAACCTCTATTTATCCCAAATCTTTATTTAAAGATAGCAGTGAGCTATAATATAAATCGAGTTTAGGTCTAATTCTAGATTAGTAATAGCGCTGCAAGTGGTCCTTAAAGTATCTCTTTAGAGCCGGTGAGTTTTCGTTCGATCGGCATTGGACCTACTCCTCGAAGGTGGTATATAGTACCTATCTCGCATCATCTTACGGTTTGTGTATGTGGTGCCGTATTATAATTAGAATAATTGTTATTTACCTGTAACACAGATTTTTGTTCAGTATGGGAGTCAGAGCCTTCAAGAAATAATTTTGTAAGTTCTTGTGCCAATAAATATTATTATTATTATTTATTTTAAATTTAATTTCAGAGGCTATGTTGTTTTGACAAATTTACGCATTGATGGCCCCCAGAAGTTTAGTCTGAATAATGCAGAAGTACGTATGGGTATCGATACTGTGAATGGAGTTGTCAATTTACCTAACATAGTTGGTAATGGTAAGTGACACTACATAGTATATTTATTCTTACAGTTAATATGTTCGTCATGAAGATAATATGACGACAGTACAATAGCATATTCTACAATCTCACTTCTACATCGCTATTCCAAAAGTGTAAACAAATATCTAACCACATTTCAATTATGTCTATTATGCTTCATGTAATTACGAGACGTTTTCTTGTAATTTGGCATAATTTCGTGGCAAATATAACTTTGTATAATAGCATACCATACACAGCCTGCAGTTGTTTCACCTATGAGGTCAGAATAAATAGTTTCTAAAAATAATTGTTTAAAAGTGGGTTTTATATAATAAACAAATATGTTTACATTTCTGGAATAAGGATCATAAACACACTTTATCTAGTCTGGAGTATTTGGAAGAATAGCGTGAACAAAGAAAGGCTTGTGTCGAACAGAATGTCGATAGTACCTACACGAGCTAGAAATGATGATGAGAATACGATGCAAGGTTTTCATTAACGAACATTTCTACAATTGGGTACTTGACTAAATTTTTTTTAAATAATTTTATATGAAATTTACGTCGTCTAAAATATAAAAGAGAAAGAAATACTGAAATATTCTCAAAAATAAAAAAGTTACAAGTGACTTTATTAATCTAAGGTAATAAGCCTTTGAAGTTTGGTGTAACCGTCAAACTGCGGGGAAAAGAAATATCAGTACAACCACGTCACGCCATAACGGTACGTGCGTTGGAAAGGGATAGCAAGATATCACCAATATTTAAAATATGAATTACTGCCTCATTTTTCCACTTATTTCAATGCAGTTTTTACAGAAGGGTTACTTTATTGTTTTATTTGCTATTATATTATTATAAATATGTGTATAAAATCAAACATAGTCAAGTACCCAAATCGGGTATAATTTTGGTAATTCGTTTATTGTAACAAACACAATAAAGTAAAGATATTTAAATGTATGGCGTTTGATGCTAGCCTAGCATTAAATTTAATCTATTATTACAGTTGATTTCAACGTCCAAATTACCGTCGGTATACTGCCTTTAACAATCCGAGGACACTTACAGTAAGTAGAGAAGAAAACATTAGATTAATTAAAAATAATAGGTAACATTAGGTCTATGAAATAGACGGAATAGACTTTGCACCATTGAAATAACACACCCTGCACAAAACCTGATTGCTGCTAGTCTAGTCGATTGTACCTCTAGTTTCTGTGAACGGGTAATACTTTGTAGTATAGGGAGCTAGATACCTACTTCCTATCTTTTTTCTACTTGCCCTTATCCCACCTCAATGTGGGGTCAACTCAACTCACTTTTTGAAGAATGTACCTACTAGAAAGTATTCGGCATAGTTTTTACGACCAGCTGCCTGTCTGAAGGCAAACCCGTCCGTGTTATAAAAACTGCTCTACCTGAAAATCGAACTGGTTCATAACCCACTTTGCCGCCAGACCAAGGACTGCTTAAGGACCAAGGAAGCTTTCTTATTATCGGTTATCACATGCTATAAATTAGTGGTATGTTCTGTCACACAGAGCAATCCTGACAGGCGTTAAGCTGGCTGGAGTTTTAGGATCCACAGCAACTCCTATGAATAACGTCGAAGTATTCCAAATAACTGCAGATGACGTGAAATTAACAGCTGACAACCTAAAGGTAAGAAATGCGATGTTTGCCGATGGTGATCAGCACTAGCCCTCGAAATTAAAATTGTATTGTTTGTTTTTGGAAATTTCTAATCAATCCTTCGACTAAATAATTTTGCGCATTATTTAACACAACAGGAATCAAACCCGAGACCTTAGAACGGTAATCGTACCGCGCACGTAATACAACTACGCCACCAAAGGCAGTATTTAGGGTTGGTAAAAGACCAAAACTGAAAGACGTCTGAACATACATAGCTCTGTTTTGTATTATTACTATTATTCAGTAGTAGGAATTTGTGCCCCATATGGCGATAGGCTCGCCCCCTATCACATCTGGGACGGAACTAAGCTCGGCGAAATGTGGGTGTTCTAGTTCACTAGTGCGGCTCTGCCTACCCCTTCGAGGATAAAGGCGTGAGCTTATGTTAATTCAGTAGACATACGGTAACTGCATGCGCAAAATGCGTCAGTATTATATCAAAATATAAATCGTCAATTTTCAAAATTCACATATGTATTTGAGACATATATATAAGTGCCTGTGAGCTTTTTTTCAACAATGGTATTTTGATAAAGCTGATACTATTTTGGTGATTGATTCGAAACAAAAAATAAAAACACCTATATAAATCAATGTTTTTCATGGTTTCCTGCTCATGTATCAATGGACCATAGATAATCAATTTGTAGGAATACCATGTTTTGTGTAGTTATTTCGTGTAATGTTTTAGTACAGCCTCGGTGGCCTAGTTGAATTTCTGTACGACTACCGTCCTGTGGTCTCGGGTTCGATCCCCGGGTCGGGCAGTGATATTGGATTCTTCCATATCAGCCCGGAGTCTGGAATTCGTGCGCGATATGGCGATAGGCTCGCCCCCTATCACATCTGGGACGGAAGAAAGCTCAGCGAAATGTGGGTGTTCTAGTTCTCTAGGGCGCCTCTGCTTACCCCTTCAGGGATACAGGCGTGAGCTTATGTTACGTTATTTTTCTCCTCTCACCTCTGACTTTAATTCTACACAAAGAATGTATGTGTTGATCAAACTCTTATTATTTCCAACGCAATATTTTTTTGCAGGTGACACTGTCGCATATGTCTGTGGAAGCAACTCAAGGCATCGTAAAGGAATGGTGGGGTAAGCTGAAGGATGACATAGCGATACTCACTAACACGGCGATGGTTACACAAGTCAATGAAGTGATAAATCATTACACAACTCAACAAGTTCGCGACTTTTTGCTACAGTAAAATAAAATCAGTACCGTATTCCCAGGACATGTGATGTTCTAGATATTCTGGATAATATATTTTAGTAACAAAATAACAATTTTAACATTTGATATTGTAATGTAAGTACCTAGGTACTTAGTAGGACATGATAATTACTACAGAACACATTTCACAAGGTTACGTTACTTGATATCTACAACAAGGAAGTTTATCAAATGTGAAATGGGTCGTTTTCTGCTAAAGGGATCCTTTAATAAAAAATATTAAGTAGGTACTTACTTACCAAACAACAGCCTTTGAAATGTATAAAGACGAGGAATAACCAAAGACTTCATCTTTGGGAATAACGAATTCTTTTGCAATTATAATTTCTCTTTTGTTTTAATGAATCTTTATTTCTAAAATAAATATTACTTGTAATGTACATTACATATCACGTCATGTTCCAATGTAAACACAATAGTTTATTATTCCAACGGAGTCGCAGTAGTTTCTTCCAAACACGAACAATTAACATTAGCCATTATGTTGAAAAATCTCTCAGGTGGCATTTCTATTAAAAACTCGTTAAAAAACTCTATCATGTTTTCTTTCGTCGTATTTACAATATTATCGTGGTGCTTGTTCATGATCTTTAAACCTTCAGCATTCAAAATGTGGTTAATTGGCCACGAACTGTTTTCTAAATCAACCTGGAAAATTGGTTTACAACAAATTATATTTAGCAATAATATATGATAACCTACATTCATAATAATTTCACAAAACTAGCTACATGGGAGTGAGTTAACCTGTATTCAAAGTATCTACTCTGTGGCTAGTGTCTAGTGTCTACCTCGTTGGTGTCTACATCCTTCATGGTGACGTCACGCGCGGTACTACACGCGTGTAGGATTTACGACGTTACTCCGCTCCCATACAGTGTAGCGTGATGCTATGGATTATGGCTTATATGAATCTCCGTCTCAATAAAATAACTAAATAGATTAAGTAGTTAAATATGATCTCAATAGAGCAATTCCTGTAAAAGAAAAACGATCACGCACCAAGGTTTATTTGAATAAAGATTATGATATTTTATTTTGTTTGAACTATTTTAAAAACTGCACGATTATGAGACTTCCGCAATATTTACCTCCAAGGATTCTATGTCAAAGTCAAGTTGAAAGTCATCCACTACAGCTCTCGTTCCGTTATTGTTCACACGAAATGCAAACATGAGCTTACTGTTGCGAACTCGGACGCTACAAAATAATAAAAGTATACCATTATTTATTTCATAAAAAGTGGACAATACATGAATCATCTCCAATTTCTTACTTCATTCTTCCCGAACCCTTCAATCTATAAACGACGTAAGCACGTCCATTTAATTTGTAGTTGTCTGGAAAAAATATATTAGACTTTGCAGTGTTTTATTACTTTGTTTTATGCTTTTTCTCACAAATCAATATTTAAAGAGTAGTAACCTGCTGCCATATTGAGGAGAGGCATTTCAACTACTGCTGATGCTTCTAAATCTTTCTCCGAGAGGTCTATCGCTGTGATAGTAAAGTTATTCAAACCAGTTATCAACATTCCAGTTGTCGAAAAGGTCATTCTGAAAAATAAAACATAATATCTAGTTACTTAATGAAGTGCTCCGAAGCCACAGGACCTACAAATGTGACGTCGACACACTAAAATTTAATATATAATAACTATATTAAATCACACAGACACACTGTTTAACCCGTCGGCGGCGGCACATATATATGTTACATAAGCGAATGGGCCAGCGGAGGTCGAGCCGCCCGTGACTATTATAATAAATTTAATATTTTAAAAATATAATAATTTCGAACTCTGAAATATTTGTGATAACAATATCAATCATTGGATTATAATCAGTGCTCGAAATAAGTTTTTCACGAGCGCGAACGCTTTTTCCCCTGCGTTTCTGAATTTATGAAACGCTGCTTTTATGATACGATTCGGTGATTTCACAAAAGGAAACGTTGGGAGATTATTTTTTAGATACGAAAGGGAATTGTCATTTTACGAAAGGGAACTCCGTTCCCACGCATTCCCGTCTACTTTGAGCACTGATTATAATTATTAAATGTATTTGTATCAGCTCGTATTGTTTCATAATTCATGGTAATAAGTAGTATTTACATCATAAATTTACTTAGGAATTAGGTTCACTGATAAATAGCAAGGTACTTCGGACACATAGTCCTGACCCTACACTAGATTTAACCTGTAGTATCGTGGGTATCAGAAACTACGAGATATTTTCGGCCTCACAACACCCAGACCCGAAACAAATATCTGTGAATAAAACAGGCTGCCGGTTAAATTTTTACACCGAGACAAATCTTTGTATGATGGCACGTCTCCTGCACTAAAATATAAAAAACACCTAAACAAAACTTGGTTTCGCGACCCCGACCATGAGCAGGAGACAGCGTAAAACACTGTTTTGTGTAGGTGATTTTGTGTTTTGTTTCCATAAAAACACGTGCAGACGACGTGTCTCCTGTCCGCTGACTCTTGACACTCGATTCGAATTTGACTTCGATTCGACTTCATTTCGTAACTTAAAATTCCACCGAAATAGGCTTAAAAGCGCACTAATGTCACGTTAAAAATGACCAAATGACAAGTTGTCGAATCTAATGCAACATTAGCGCATTTTAAAACTTGATTTCGGTGGAATAAATGAATAAATGAAACCGAATCGAAGTCAAATTCGAATCAAGTATCAAGAGAGACGCGTCTCCTGCACGTGTTTTTATGGAAACAAAACACAAAATAGTGTTTACGCTGTGTCGTCGTATGTCGTTTTAGACAAAAATGTTTAGCGAAACCAAGTTTTGTGTAGGTGTTTTTTATAATATTTTAGTGCAGGAGACGCGCCATCACACAAACACTTGTCTCGGTGTAAGAATTGAACCTGCAGCCTTTTGCTTCACAGCAGGACACTCATCCCCTGCATTACGGACACATAAAATGGCATCGTAAAATTATGATATAACTTACACAATGACTTTTAACCAATATAAAGATCTTACGTGAGACCCAGGGCGTCGTATTTCCCTGCGAAGGGCGGCATTTTCCATACATCCAGTCGTGGCATGGGGTATGGGAGGGCGTCGTGTTCACCATTTCGCCATTTATCCACTAAGTATAACATTTTTCTCTCCAAGTCGTTTTTAGCTACAAGTTCCAGAATAATTATGATTAGACTATAAATCTACGACCTAAATAGCTACTTAAAGGAAAGTTTTTGCTACATAATATTTACTTACGAGCGACATCTTTCCCGTGTGTTAATATAAACAAACTCACAATGAAAACAAGCGGTATGCAGTTCATATTCGGTTTATTTAAGGACACTGACTAAAACTAAGACGCGATATCTTAATTATATTTATAGTAGTATCATATTTGCTGAAGATGTATTACAAATTCTTTGCACAAATATAGATACTGAGCCCTTTTTACATTCAACCTGATAATGAGATGTCGTAAACGCTTAAAACTTAAGGTCATTTAATTGCACACTTTTCAACAATAAGATAACCGATGTGTACGAATACTGATAATAATACAATTCGAATAAGGTCAAGTAAACACTCGAATTTTCCAGCTGAAACGGTTTCTCAGGTTGTCAAGGACGAATATATTAATATACAATTATTATTTTGCTCGTTAGGTACTATCCTTATACTGTTTCTTCTTCGTACTAAAACACAAGGGATACCTACATATAATTATTCCTGAAGGTAGGTAGAGGCGTAATTAGTGCACCTGGTTCTTGAAAAGGTTATTTACCTACATCTTATGATGCGAGTCTATTATCATGTCGGGCACAGATTCCAGGGGGAATAGTTTGTAAAACGAAATCCACAGTTGCGGACTTCGTTTCGGTCCTTTTGCTGTTCTATGTGGCTCCCGTGTCCACCAATATCGGTGCTATAAGTTTCGTTTCGGTCAATGCTATGCTGTAAACCATTTGATAGTCCACTCTTCAGTGTTTGACATTTATTTGATCCGCGTGCTATTAGTGATATTAGTATGATATTAGTCTATGCGGTAGAGTATCGGTCCGATATCGTTCATCCGATAACGTTTTATAGAATAGATACCCAGACCAGAGTCGCTGTCGGAGTCTCGAAGGCTACCAAGCTTAAAACTCAATCCACTTCTCACGACCGCCCGAGAGCCCGAGACATCGAAACGGACGTAGCCAGCCAGGGGTTATGGGGGTTCAACCCCCCACCCCTTCAATATTTACAGTACATTATTCATATTCCAAATATTAATGTTGTATTATTTTCTTAACCCTCCCCCCCTCACCTCGTCACGAAACTAAAAACTGACTGCGCCCGTGTAGACCTCAGGACGGTAGTATGTATGATATTTTGTTTTAAAATTTCATGGCATACATATATAATTAAGTGCACTTCATAGAACGTCCTTGAGTTACACTAGACAAACATTACTTATCCTCCTATCAGATCCATTAAGCGGTTCCAAAATTCCCATACAAACTTTCATCCCCTATTTCATCCCTTTAGGGGATGATTTAAAAAAAATAAAGTACCCTATGTCCGTCCTTGGGGTTAAAAGTACCCACATACCAAATTTCATCAAAATCGGTTCAGCAGTTTAGACGTGAAAAGGCCACAGACAGACAGACAGAGTTACTTTCGCTTTTATTATTTAAGTAAGGATAAGGATTTGGCAGTTGTCTCGTACCAGGTAATGATTATGGTTAATGAAAAGGCTTAGGTGCCAGTTAAGTGTGAGTGATTCAGAGAGGCAACCTATGCGTGCGCGATCAATGCAAATGGAATACTGTTGACTGAATTTTCTAACACCGTATTTAAGGTGGCTAGTCTGATTCACTGTACTGCTCTATCCCGTAAAGGGTCGCTGTGCCTCTCGCTCTCACCAAATATTTATTAAAATAACAAATCAAATACAAAGGAATGCATAGAGAAGTGAGAACAAAGAATACGTTGAAAATACCAAACTTAACAATTAACAAATCATATTAAGTACCGTGCACAAGTAAGTGGTTCACACGGGTAAAAACAAATCCAAGTTTGGTTCACACATATTTTCGATATGCGTCATTGTTCAAGAATGCACTGTGCCGCTACAATACTCCCCCTCAAGCGAAGCGTACGGAGGGTTTCACCTGGCGTCCTGACCGTGTGACGTAGGGCTGCGTTGGCAACTATCGCACTACCTCGGTCGATCGCGGTTCGATGTCGCTGGTTGTGGCAGCAGATGCACGGTGCGGTAAAGTGTCGGTGATGTCCTCTTGGTTGTAGGTACAGATGTGCTGGTTCATTCGGTATTACTATAGTCCGTATTTTTTTTGTTGAACAGGTGAGAGTGATGATGTGGTAGGGTCCGTTGAGTCGTGAGTGGACTATGTAGTTGCGGTTGCTGTGAATATTCCATTTGTATTGATAATATCGCTTGCGTATTACAGTTCGGTGCGTGTTGCAGAGATGTCGCCGTATCACTTCCCTCGGGATGCTTGAGAAGCTTGCCAGTGTCAGTGCGCACTTGTGCGAGTGTCCCAGTGAGTCGGGAGCGTTGTCGCGACATTCCAGTGAGTCGGAATAGTGCGAAGTAGCGATGAGGCGTGTCACGTGGTTGCACTGCGAGAGCCGGCGAGTGCTGCCCGTGGATGAACCGGCTGTAGCGCAGTCGTGCTGTGACGTTGGTGCCGTAGTCGCGTTGAGTGTGGCGAAAGTACCAGGCTTGCTTTGTCGGCATGAGCGTGGATCCTTTGAGCCTTGTTGCAGTGTTGGCTGGCGAAGCGTTGCTGAGTGCTGACTGGCCGTAAGGAAGTGACGCATGGTGATGTGGTATGTGGCAACGATGCTGTTGGTCGGCTGGAGATCCGGTGATAGCTGCAGTTGTTCGGCGTCGATCTCATGAGGTTGCGAATCACGTGGGTTGCGAATCTCGTGGGTTGCGAATAACGTAGGTTGGGAATCACGGCGGTTGAGAATCACGTTGATTGCGAATCACGTTGATTGTGAATCACGTCGGTTGCGAATCACGTCGGGGTCACCAATTTGGCAGTTGTCTCGTACCAGGTAATGATTATGGTTAATGAAAAGACTTAGGTGCCAGTTAAGTGTGAGTGATTCAGAGAGGCAACCTATGCGTGCGCGATTAATGCAAATGGAATACTGTTGACTCAATTTTCTAACACCGTATTTAAGGTGGCTAGTCTGATTCACTGTACTGCTCTATCCCGTAAAGGGTCGCTGTGCCTCTCGCTCTCACCAAATATTTATTAAAAATATAACTATAATATAATTATAATTATATGATATATATGATATAAATATAATTATATGATATACGTAGGGTTGTATTTGTGTTGATTTAATTAGAACTTGTGATCTTTTTCTTTGTTTTATTCCTGAGACCACTTTTTAGGAGCATATTAAATAAAATAAATAAATAACACCCAACAGTCACATACATAGTCCTGACCCCACACTAAGATCGAGTCTTGTGTCGTGGGAATCAGAAACTACGAGAGACTTTCGGTCTCACAACACCCAGACCCGAAACAAATATCTGTATGCCATACAAACATTTGTCTCGGTGCGGGGAGTGAACCCGCGGCCTCTCGCTTCTCAGCAGTCAATATTTGCAAAGAACTGTGCATCTAGGGCAAGGAATATAATACTTTCTACGACTAGGGTATATTATATTGATGTACAAAACCCATAGATATTAACGCCACTACGATATTTTATATCTAAGCTTTGAAGATTTGAAGTACGCACTATGGGTCTTACTTATAATAAAAACAGTTTAGCTGAGCAAATGGTACAGAATAGTCTGTCCTTTATATTTTCAAACAATATGACACAAGGAAAAAAATGGGTGCGTGTACTTATGTACGCGCGTGAGAAGTTATACTTCTTTGTTTAATAATATTTAGTGTTAATTATATTAAAAAACTAAAAACATACGCAAAACAACCATTTTAGCTGTCACCTGCTCGTAGAACAATGGCCCATGGTATAAGATGCATGTTTTGTTCGTTTAGGCGCAGAATGTCCAATTCCCACATGGTCCAATTCGCACAATGTCCAATTCTCAAAATGTCCAATTCCCATAATGTCCAATTCGCGAAATGTCCGTTTCGCAAAATGTCCAATTCCCAAAATGTCCAATACTCAAAATGTCCAATTCGCGAAATGTCGAGTCCTCAAAATGTCCAAATCTCAAAATGTCCAATTGGCACAATGTCCAATTCGCACAATGTCTAATTCGCGAAATGTCCAATTCTCAAAATGACCAAATCTCAAAATATCCAATTTTCAAAATGTCCAATTCCCAAATGTCCCATTCGCGAAATGTCCGTTTCGCAAAATGTCAATTCGCGAAATGTCCAATTCTCAAAATGACCAAATCTCAAAATGTCCAATTCTCAAAATGTCCAATTCGCGAAATGTCTAATTTGCACAATGTTCAATTCGCTAAATGTCCAAAACGCGTAATGTCCGTTTCGCGAAATGTCCAATTCCCAAAATGTCCAAATCTCAAAATGTCCAATTCGCAAAATGTCCAATTCTCAAAATGTCCAATTCGCGAAATGTCCAATTCGCACAATGTCTAATTCGCGAAATGTCCAATTCTCAAAATGACCAAATCTCAAAATGTCCAATTCTCAAAATGTCCAATTCGCGAAATGTCCGTTTCGCAAAATGTCCAATTCCCAAAATGTCCACATCTCAAAATGTCCAATTCTCAAAATGTCCAATTCTCAAAATGTCCAATTCGCGAAATGTCCGTTTCGCAAAATGACCAATTCTCAAAATGACCAAATCGGGCATTGTCCATTTTTTTTAATTACGTGTAAATGAAAAACCATTTGGAGAATTTCTTTAGCTTGTTGCAGAAAATTGATTTTTAATGAAAAAGGATCGCGATTTACCAAGATTTTTAACAAAATATATTTGCCCTTTGTTTGACCTCTAATGACGTCATTAATTGGATTCGTTTGTATTATTTCATTGCCTGATTTTTTAGAATCTGACGACTGTTTATATGTCAGTTGTCATTTGTCATTTGTCAAGTACACATTATAGACGTGCGCTTAATAGTTCGCGACAAGGAGCGGTCACTTTAGTTCGTGGCTCCTCAACGAACTAGTTCATTATTTTAGTTCTCGACTCGAACCAAAGAAAGGCTCAAAAAAGATTATTCGCACGCATTTTTTTCTTTAATAATATGCTGTTATTTTTTTACTTGTACATACTTGGGGAGTAGTGACGTCGTCTAAGACGACCGACGTCCTTAGACGACGACAACGACGACGACGGTGGCCTACTTACACGGTAGGCCATCAACACCTTTAGGTTTAAGCCAATCTCATCTGCAAGTGGTACACTCTTCTGAGTAACGGACTAGGCGCTGGCGAAACCTGGGTTCCTGCCTTGCAGGTTGTGGAGGACAGACAGCACCATGTACCCAAGTACGTCATTAGATCGTTGCGCGAGGCATGCAGGGCGGAATAAAAGCCTCTGCATATCGCTTTTTTGGATCTGCAGACTCTTTTAACTGTTATGTTCGTATTTTTTCTCATAGTTATTGCTTGTTTGTTTGTTACAATGCTATGTAGTTGTACTACTATATAGCCTATTAGGTAAGTATTAGTAAATATATAAACTTTTTGTCACTATAACCCCTTGAGTTTGTTGCATCAATACACCATCATTATTGTGAA
This sequence comes from Clanis bilineata, assembly GCA_036417725.1. Lineage (NCBI taxonomy): Eukaryota > Metazoa > Arthropoda > Insecta > Lepidoptera > Sphingidae > Clanis > Clanis bilineata. The sequence continues at coordinate 12,419,180 of CM071151.1, read as the reverse complement.
GCATGAAACAGCCCAGTCATCACAATCTGAGCTGATGACATTATTGTGTTCATCAATTTGACATTAGATACATGTATGCAACTTAGCTTTGCAACAACTGTTCTATTCTGGCATTTCTGGCAACAATATGTGACCTGAAACAAGCACAAATAAATAAATGTGGAATACACACACTACTTACTTTAAATAAACCATGTAAATGGGTAAATTATGAAGTTAACCTACATAAATCTTATTTTGGAGACTATTAATAGCGATGTATTCCAATAACATAACAGTGACTGCATTGGGAAAGTTCCTTGAGTCAGTTTTATAATCAATGTAGTCATATTGATGCAACTTAGGTTTTCAACGACTGTTCTATTCTGGCAACAATATGTGACCTGAAACAAGCATAAATAAATAAATGTTGAATACATACACTACTTACATGAAATAAACCATGTAAATAGGTAAATTATGAAGTTAACTTACATAAATCTTATTGTGGAGGCTATTAATAGCGATGTATTCCAATATCATTACGGTAACTGCTTTGGGAAAGATCCTTGAATCAGTTTTATAATGAATGTAGTCTTATTGATAGATATTATTATGATATCTATTATGTTTGTATCGTAAACACGACTGTAATTAAATAACAATATCTTATTGGTCTGAAAAACTGTCGAACACTAGATTTTACAATATTATATTATAGAATTTAATATTGTTGTTTACAATCGATCGACACATGTACACAATGGCCGATAGAGGTGGACGATCCTGAACTGAAATATAATTTCTAATCAAATCATTCGATTTTAAAACTGCAGTGAGATATATATTGATTATAACCTTTATTTAATTATAAACTTTTTTAGTCACATACATACTTAAGCTGACACCTTTATCCGTACGTAGGATAATGCACATTGCCTTATCATGTATCGTATAAGCCACGTTCTGCACACACATTTTACGATTTGACCAACAGAAATTAGGACCTTCATAATGATGTAAGATTAATAGTACAAATGAGTAAAATTTAAAATACTAGCCCATTTTTAAAGTAAATTATTTCATATATTCATAATCGATTAAGATATTTAGATACATCTCGATTAGTACATCATTTATGATCGCGCATCTCTACTTAACAGCAGTGTGAAGTGTCATTTTATCCGTCAGCTGACATCACAGATAGCAGAAAATATAGGCAATGAAATAACACTTTTCGCGCCACTAATGACGTCATCACGTAGAATCATCAAGATATTTTCAAAAAAATATTGCAAAATAATTACAGCCCTAAAAACAAAAATATTCAAATTAGTGTCTTAATTTGGTCTATATTTTTAGAAAAAAATATAAAAACCAGGGGTTAAAAAATATGGACAATGCCCATTCTCAAAATGTCCAATTCTCAAAATGTCCAATCCGCGAAATGTCCGTTTCGCAAAATGTCCAATTCCCAAAATGTCCAAATCTCAAAATGTCCAATTCCCAAAATGTCCAAATCTCAAAATGTCCAATTCCCAAAATGTCCAAATCTCAAAATGTCCAATTCGCGAAATATCCGATTCGCGAAATGTCCAATTTGCACAATGTTCAATTCGCTAAATGTCCAATTCTCAAAATGTCCAAAACGCGAAATGTCCAATTCGCAAAAGTCCAATTCGCAAAATGTCCAATTCGCAATAATATTATCAAAGAATTTAAACAATATTAAATTGCAATCGAAGTCAAATGGGTGCGTGTACGTGTACGCGGTCAAGCAGACAACTTCATACTGTAGACAACTTCATACTGTTAATTTTTTTCGTCACAGATGTGAAAATTTCACTCTCATCATTTTTTCATAACGCGCCTAAAGAAGTATAACGTAGGGATGATCGATATTAGAAAAACATCGATGTTGACATCGATGTTAATATCGATTCAAAAGTATCGATGTACGATAAACATCGATAGCAAAACATCGATATGTCTAAAACATCGATGTTTCAGAAGCAAGTAAAACTGTATATTCTATTTATTTTGTTCTTATTGTTTATTTGTGGTTTACTGTTATAATACAAGAAAAAATTTAACATTCCCAGTATTTTTGGGCACACTCTGTAAAAAAAATAACTTTGTTAAGTGTTTTCCCTATACGGCCGGTTTCAATTAATGATGTCAGTTTAGAGTGCAGATACATCGCGATTATGAACCAATCAAATCAAGTCATTTGACGGAGTCATGTTCAAACTGTGTTCTTAATGGCTAATTTTTGTAATCTATCTTCGAACTGAGATCGTTTATTGGAACCGGGCGTTAGTCTGTGCGTTGAAGTTGACAGTTTTTTTAATCCCTTAGGAAATGCAAAGAAAGAACTATTACGGAATAGTACGGCTTACTTTAATTACGTTGAACAGCGTCGACGTCATCTAGCGTTAAATAGTTGAACTTGATAGCAATCTAGTTCCCACAAACTACATAGAGATACTACGTACTAGTCCCTAGCTAGTACATACAACGCTAGATAGCCCTAAAACTGATATTTTGACGTTTCGATATTTTATGCTCATAACATCGATATGTCGATGTTATCGAAATCAAAACATCGATGTTTTCCAGTTAAATATCGATGTTTATTAATCATCGATGAATATCGATCATCCCTAGTATAACGGGAGTTTTGGCGGGAATTCTGACGGTGCGGGTGGTCGCTTGTTTTAATGATTTCATATTCTAGTCTAAAGTTGTGCTTGTGGTTTAAATGTGATGTGAATCTAAGCAATAAACATCAACGAAGATGGACAGTATGTGGAAGCTTTGAAATAAGTGATTTGGACGCGTTTTGTCGGGAGGATGGGTCGACCTTGTTCGACTCCTCTGCTGCGAGAAAATCGTCTGAAAAGCATCAAACTGGAAGGAATTAACGCCAAAACTCCAGCAGGGCCTTGAAATCGAACACATCCGATTTCATTGCACTTGTGAAAAATTAGATATAAGCAAGTAAAGAAATAAAAAGCACTTAAGACGAGGCTGTATGGGCTCGATCCCTTTGCCTTCCCGAAAGGGAAAATTAAAAAAAAAAAAGAAGTATAACTTCAAAAAGTGACAGACTATTCTTAACCATTTGCTCAGTTAAACTGGTTTTTTATAAGTAAGGCCCTATAAGCGGAGCGATTCCAACGACATTGAGTATGTAATTTCCAAAATACCACGCAAAATACAAACATTCAATTTACTCTAAGCAATTTACAATTCAAACGCGGGCTAATGCGATTGCGAGTGCGTGTTTCAGAATTGGTCATAAGGGCCTTAATTGTCTATTACAAACTATCGAGCATAGAATCAGATAGAATAGCGAAAAGTAATTTTATCTCTCTCCAACTAAAAATGTAGCTCATGTAAATAAAAAGGACCAATGTCTAAATTGCTTAGATTATCCTACTTAATTGTCTTTCTTGTGGACCCGCAACCGTCAAACGGCTACGCCTCTGTCTCCACGTTTATTTTATTTTATTTCGGCAGAAGAAATGGCCGTCTAGTGACGATTCCGAATATTTTTTGTCGATAAAATATTATTCTAACGTAAAAGTACATTCATAACACCACGACTGTATACCATTCCATTTCGAACGTTACTGACAATCTACATTTACTTCTTCTACTTCTATTAATCTTTTTTCCCATCTTCGTTGGCTAAGAGCACATTTGCATTAGCAGTGGTGACTGCAGCGCTGAATACAAATTTAAAGAATATGGCAGCATATATGGGCTGTAAAGCGGGAGGCTCGGACTGGTGTTCTTCTAATGTTGCGTCTCCTACACTAAAACATTACACATAAAACATATATTTTTTATCTATGGTCCGTTATTCTACGAGCAGGAGACAGCTAAGATCGTTGTTTTGCGTATGTGTTTTTGTGTAATGTTTCAGAAAAACGACTCCAGGAGACGCGCCATTTCACGATATGGTCGAGACTGGATCTCCTAGAAGAGGAGTAACGTCTGACAGCCGGTCGTAAAAATGATGTCAAATCCGTATAGCAATATGCTTGAAAAAGTGTGTTTCGCTGACACAACCCCGCATTACGGTGGAATATGGGCAGATTAACCTCTTAATTTTTCTCTTAATATAAATAAAACTAATGACACATAATGTCTAAAAATAATCATTTTTAAACATTTAGGGCGACTTGCAGCTCTATTACTAATTTAGCGTTTCTCATAAATGCTCTAAGAGCCACATGCAGCTCCGCGATAAATCACTTCTTATCCCAAATCTTGATTTAAAGATAGGAGTGAGCTGTAGGATAAATCAAGATAAGGTTTAACTCTAGATTAGTAATAGCGCTGCACGTTGCCGTAAGAGCGTTACACCTTATATCGATTTATCTTACAGCCCACTCCTATCTTTAAATCAAGATTAGGGATAAATAGAGATTTATCGCGAAGTTAAAAGTGGCCCTTAATGTAATATTATGTACTGCCTTGTAAAATCCAAAATCCCATAACAAAATAGAAAAGTATGTCGATAAAATTATCGTCAAGAATATTGAAATAAAATTACTTTTACGGATTTTATCACGATTTGGTTTTAATTTTTATTCCCGACGTTTCGAAGGCTTTGCAGTCTTCGTGGTCACGGGTTGAACTGAGTTCAACCGAACCGAACGGGTTGAGTTCAACCCGTGACCACGAAGACTGCAAAGCCTTCGAAACGTCGGGAATAAAAATTAAAACCAAATCGTGATAAAATCCGTAAAAGTAATTTTATTTCAATGAATAGCATTCGCGTAAACTTAAGAAATCAGTATCGTCAAGAATAGTAAACACACTACATTTAACCGCCATCTTAACTGCCAGTCACCCACATTCTGGACAGTTGTCTGGACTGGCCCCAAGGTGCTACCTCTTTGAGTGCTACGGTGCTATTAAATATAGATAGCCTAGTCCTAAAATAGAAAATTGAATTATATTTTGAACAATATCAAAATACCATCGAATAAAATGATTGTGAAATGTGCACTTTTTAAATAGTTTAAACGGAGTACTTCATAAACTTGATTTCTTCAGACTTTAGTTCAACCATGGGAAACCGCGGCAAAACTCAGGAGTTCTTTAGGGATTTCCGAAATAAGTTTACCTGGTCTTACCTGCAGGGAATGGTGTTCAACCCAGCTCAATTGCCACTTGTCGCAGTACTCGTAGTAACAGCTGAAATAATAATTAACATACTTATTGTAGAGCGTGTTCCGTATACAGAGATTGACTGGAAAGCATACATGCAAGAATGTGAAGGATTCCTTAACGGCACATTAGACTACAGCAAGTTGCGAGGTGATACAGGACCATTAGTATACCCAGCTGGATTTGTGTACATTTATTCAGTACTTTACTTCATAACAAATCAGGGTGAAAATGTAAGACTAGCTCAGTACATATTTATAGCCATTTATACATTACAGCTAATATTAGTTTTGAGGGTTTATTTTAAAACTAAGAAAGTGCCTCCATATGTATTGGTTTTAACCATAATGACTTCGTACCGAATTCATTCAATTTATGCACTGAGGTTATTTAATGATCCTATAGCTGTTCTATTTTTGTATGTTTCCTTAAATTTCTTTTTAGATGATAAATGGTACTTGGGTAGTATATTTTATAGTTTAGGAGTATCTGTAAAAATGAACATTCTTCTATATGCACCTGCTTTATTTTTCTTCTATTTAGTAAATATGGGTTTAAAAGACACACTAAAACACCTGTTTGTTTGTGGTTTGATTCAACTGGTGCTAGGTTTACCTTTCTTAGTTGATAATCCCATTGCATACCTTAAAGGAAGCTTTGATATTGGTAGAGTTTTTAATCATACTTGGACTGTTAATTATAGATTCTTAGATGTACACATATTTGAAAACAAATGTTTCCATCTTTCGTTGCTTGCAATACATGTTGTATTACTTATGATATTTCTACCAATGTGTATTAAATACTTTAGGAGTTACTGTCGCCTTAAATATGTTCAAAAGCAGGTGCAACCACAAATTGATGCTAAAAATGCTGAGTATACAAGAAAAATCAAAACCAAAAGAGATGCAAAGCTTAAGTCCAAAAAAAATGGGGACAATGAGGAAATCACCAAAGACCAACAAGATTTTCTGAATGCTTTTGAATCTTTGTTGAAGAAATCTTCAGATAAGGGAGGGAAAGCGAAAAGAGCAGGAGGATTCAAGAAACCAGAAGATATAAAAGAAGAATCTGACTACAGTATTAATTTTGATATTGTATCACAATTATTTATACTTCCAATGTTTCTGGTGAACTTCATTGGTGTTGTGTGTGCAAGGAGTCTTCACTACCAGTTTTATTCCTGGTACTTTCACAGTTTACCATATCTATTGTGGTCAAACAACTTTTCTGTTATAGTCAGATTTTTAATATTAGCACTTATTGAAATGTGTTGGAACACTTATCCAAGTACAAACTTTACAAGTGCATTATTGCATATTTGTCATGTTGTTATATTAGTTGGAGTTTATAAAAAAATGGCCACTGAATTAAAAGTTGCATCGAAAATAGAATAAGGGTCAGTTTACACTTAGCTTCATCAATTTAAGGTAAACCAAATGTGTGTATGTTTTAAAATTGTTTTTAGTTTTGTAATAAAATGTTAATTAAAATCTTGTTTATTTTCAAACCTTGATTCCATAAAAACGAAAACTATATATTTTTCTGTTCACAACAGGAAACTAAGGCACAATTTTGAGAACTTCAAAATTAAATAATAAAGTTGTATAATAACAAAAAATCATTACAATGTGGTTCATCATCATCAGCCACAGGACGTCCAATGCTGAACATAGGCCTCCCCCAAAGATTTCCAGATCAACCTGTTGGAAGCGGCCTGCGTCCAGTCACTTCCTGCGACCTTCATCAGGTTGTGGTTGCTTTATATTAATTATAAAACCTAATTCTGGTATTAAAAAATTACACAGACTCACGCCTGTTTCCCCGAAAGGGGTAAATAGAGAATTTCGTCAAACTCATTTCTGTTCCATATGTGATAGTGCCGAGTATATCGTCATATCAGTAACAAATAAAAAAATATGAATGAAAATCTCTTGTTCTCAAACAGATTCAAGAAAATTGTTTACCATATTTGTGAAATGGCGCTGGGCACTTGTAGCCTCTACATGAGACTATTTTTGACTTGAACTAATTGGAAGGGTTTCAAGACTTTATTATAAAACTTCAATTTTGAATTTAAATAATTGTTAACTAACATATGAAAATACATTACGATACATTTTGTACATGTTTAGGATAAACTAATAAATAGCCCAGTATACTTTTTGAAAAATAGTCAAGTAACCAATCATAATTTTCCGTTCAACAAATTCGGGACCACGGGCGAAGCCGCGAGAAAATAAAGGAGTGTGTGTGTGTGTGTGTGTGTAATAACAACAACATTATAAGCGGTTTTGAGATTGTTTATTGTGAATCGTACAACTAATCAAAGGAAAATCTAATTATAATCTTAAATTTAGAGAATGAGGCGCATAAATACTTCCTCTGATATCACAAAACCGTCATTGCTAGGATCCGACGCCTCTGTCCAAGCGAACCCAACAAATCGTAGCAGTATACCCAACATACTCTACCTTAGATAATTTTCACTATATAAAATAACAAAGCTATATAAACAGGTAAAATGTTGAAGTTTTATACGCTGCCTTGCTTGCCATCAAGCTAATTCTAATAAATAATATAAACAAATGAAGCATTCAAATGCAACTGTTCTCGAATTATTAGGCCTCTACAAAAATTATAGACAAACGATTTAGGATAACATTACCCTCCTGTAGATGGATATACAGGTTTTATGATTGTATAAACTCCCAAATCAATTATTGAGAATTCAGATGTGATTATTGTTTCAGATAACAATTAAATACTTATGGTCTATGAGCTTATTAGTTTAAAAATTACTATGTACTTGTGCGGACTAACGCATCGGGACTTTGACGTAAAGTTACAACATATTGAATATTACTATTCAGTCAAATGTACCCAGTCATGTAAATGTTAGTTGAATAACGAAAATAACATATATACACTTTCGAAGTTTGTACGGGAAGTACAAATTTGATGAACAAGATCCAAGAAGTTTTTATGGCGTTTTGTGAATTACAAAGAGTCATTTTTACATATTCTGACGTTACACATACCACGGCAGTCTTGCATGACTGGGCTTAAAACTAAACGACGTACCTATCAATGGTAGCCAAAATCTAGACGAAACCAAAATTTTTAGTTTTGATGGCTAGCAGTAATTTATGTTTGAGCACGTGTCGCGAGGAGTACAACGGTATGTAAAGTCGCGAAATGCAAGTGTTAGCGGTGGGCAAGTGCGCGTCGTCCGCAGGCCGTATCGTCACGGTCGGCATGGGCTGGAATCCTTCTTCCGAGGCAGGCAAGGCAGGAGACCCCGTCCAGAAGTAAACCTATAAATACATCGCCATTACATCACCAACATAAATAAAACGCTAAAATCTTGTCTAGTGGAAACTTCACTATGGAAGCAATAGTTTTATGGCATTATGGTTAAAGTACTACTAGTTCCTTAAAAAATATAAAACAAAGCTTTAAGTATGTACTTACAAGATCTTGTCTTTCTAAATGTGTCATTTTGTCGACGATCGCCCAAAGCCAGCGTTTGAAGCGTGCGAGTCTCTCTGGAGGCTCGCCACTTTCGTCGTTAAAGCTAGTGTAGGAGACGAGTGCAGTCACGTTTATATCGCCCACACCATTCAGTAGAAGCCGTAAATCTTCAGCCGTTAAACCTTCTAGCGCAGATTCCGGCAATACGTCGAGAACACCTACGCGCATGGCCTGTATAAAAATAATATGTTTAGCGTGACTTCGTATTATAAAATAATCTGATAAATTGGCAATAATTAATGTGTTCACATACCTCAAGTGCCTTTTCTTGTGAGAGCAACATACGATGTTGGGCATACTTGCGCACATAGTCATAGACATTGTGGGCCGTCACTTCCAGTTCGCGGCCGCCGGGCACAAGTTCTACGCATCCACCACCTTCCTCTTCGCACATTTCCAAGCTAAAAATTATAAAAATGAAAAGATGGTATTAAATAAGTTTATCAATAAATCACAAAAATTTTGAAATCATTTGTTACCTAAAGTTGAGATCAAGAGCAGCAAAGAGTGAATGTGAGTCGCCAGTTTCGGCATCTACCACGAGTTGCCGAAGACTCTCGTACACAACGGGATCGAAGAAGGCCAAGTCGTGAAACCGAACAGGTCGGCCGAGCACATACTTTAAAACGTGTCTATTAAGGAACATGGGACACAGCTCATTCTGTAGAAGACACAGTCCGATTATTCTGAAAACAAAAAAAACGCCATTTTTAAAATACATAATAGCCTAACTTATAAGGACTCAGCTGAGAGCGTCGGCGCGGAAGGCCCGGCGCAACCACCGCACCTGGGCGCAGTAACAATGTCACGACACGAGGAAGAAAGCAGGTTGGTTTACTGTACAACTGCGTGGAGTAAATACTAGCGCGTTACACATGCTGCGCGCGCAGTTTAAACTACAATCCCCAATTATAGTGCCCTATAAATAGAAAAACTGACTGTGTAACAGTTATTACAGAAACAGAGGTATACAACAAAATCTCACCGTCCCACATTTCTAAATGCGTTGATTCGTTCGGAAGTGGCGCGTCCCTGTCTCGGCGAGTAATATCCGCGCTTGCCGGGCGAGTAGAAGAGTGGCGCGGCATCGTCGGGCGTGGCGGCGGCGGCGCCCGAAGCGGACGCGCCCGCGCTCGACGAGGAGCTGCCGCCGCCGCCGCCGCCGCCGCCAGCGCCGCCCACCGGACCCGCACCACCACGCTCAGACACCGAAAACACGTCCAGGTCTAAACGGGCAACATAACATTTTATTGTGTTTATCACTGTGTCAAATTAATTTTGACTGGTCGAGGGGTCGTTACTGAATCTAATACAAACGTTGAAAGCAGTCCGGCGACATGCAAATGTCAAATAACTTATTATACTGTTAAAATGGCTTGTTCGACACCAATACAAAATCAAGTAAAAGTCAAACACGCGCTGAATCAAACTGAATAGATTTCACAGTCTAACATACCTAGTATCGCCTCAGAAGGGTGCATCACTATGAGATCCATGGCCTCGCGCACTTTCTGTCGTAGTGCATCTTCGCTCGCGAGAAGTACTAACAACTGTGCTGGTGTCAATTCTAACAGCATTCCAGTTATTTTGCCAGCAAATGTAGGATGTAGGGAGTGTACCTGTGTATGAATAAACACTTGGCTACAATATCGAACAATTTACTTAGAAATTAATTTTCAAAAGAGAAATATTATAACATGAAAACTTGTAAACAAATCCTTTTTGTAATACATTATAACTTACTCTTGGATAAAGTCGTTCGCCTAGTTGTGCCTGATGATGTGTGAGATGGTCATTGTGTCCTCCAGATCGGTCTCCGCTGTATCCTGCACCTTCCGTACCGGGAGCAGCCTAAACATTATTTGGTATTAATATCGATGTCAAATGATCTTCGACGAATCAAATTTTACGCAATAGGGGTTTCTGATATCGCATCATTCATTGGAACTTAAGAGTCTCACTTGTTTAACAAACGATGTAAATAATTAAGTTACCTGTGGTGAGTAAGGGCGCGCGTCGACGCTGAGTACGCGGCGCGGCTCGCGTGCGGAGGGTGCGCGTGGAGCGGCCGCGCGGGCGCCGGCGCGTCTCGCGGCTTCCTTCGATCGCGCCCGACCTCCGCCGCTGTACATAAAACGAATACTTCAACTTACTGCTGTATTTTAGTAAATCTATTTGTATGCATTTATGAGTGCTTATCAAGACAATGGTTTTCCAATTACAAGAAAAAGCATTGTCACCAGATAACCAAATGCCAGGCTACTAAAAAAATCCTAACAGAAGAATTCAAAGATATTAAACAATCGCAAAAAATAAAAAATGTGCCAACAAGCAGCAATAATATTGACCGTGCACTACTACTGCCGCTCGTTCCGCCAGTGGTGGCACCAGCTGAGCCGGAAGTGCCGTTACTGTTACTGCTATTGGTTCCGCTGCCCGTCGTCGACTCTAGAGGTGGTAACTTTTCATTTGCCAGCAGAGCCTGTAAATAAGTGACGTAAATAGAAGATGATATAACCATGTAAGCCAAATTTCAGTAAAAAAATTTATAGCATGCAATTGACAAACATGTAGGTGGATCACCTGAAATCACATGAACAGAATCATGGATGTGTTGCCAAATTTAACAGAAGAGATTAGTGATGGGGGCACTGATATTATCATTGACTGAACGAAATTCAACGGCTGCCTGTTCACATCAGTTTTTTGTAAGACAGTCCTATCAAACTGGTCAAGCCAGTCCATTCCTGCTGTAACCAACTATCTAGAAAGCGGCCCTACCATTCAAAATATAATACAGGTACATACCTCAGCGACACTGGTGTAGAAGGACCTGGCGACGCCGCTGCCCTCGCCGGGCTCGTCCCTGAAGGTGACCTTCACTCGGTTGACGGCGAGCGGCGGTTGTGCGCTGTGAGCGCGCCGGTTCTGTCCCGCGAACGCGCTGTTCAACTCCGCGAATGTCTGCTGCAGAAGTTTCGCTCGGTCGCGCTCCATCTTCACAACAATCGAATGTATTAGACGCAATATAATTAGGATATAACTAAGAGTATTTAAATTGGTGATTTTTCACTTTGTTTTGCAAAATCAAAGTATAATATCAAACATTATTCTTACAATAATGTTGACTGAACAATAACACAAAATATAAATACATGTCAAAATATGTACCTTATGTAAAGTCAAATCACGTTGCTGCGAATTCCTCAGTTTCTCCATGTCTCTGCGGAACTTGACCTCCTTGACTGGGAATCCTCCCAGTTCGGCGACCACCGAGCCGGGCTCCAGGCCCACGTCCTCGGTGAACACGCGCCCGAACAGGTCGAGCGACAGCCGCCATCGGCCGAGCAACAGATCGTGCGACACTGAAGCACCAAGTGAGGGACACGCGCGTCTAAAATGTACGCACCATTAGTAACAACAACCATCAACAATATGGAAACATTCAACACTACTTTTGTTAACAGTTATTGTAAAAAAAGCACACAGAAAGACATAATATAAAAATAATTCGCGTAAGTAAGAGTGACGGGCGGCTCGGCTTCCGGAGGCCGAGACACTTACGTAACATATACATATATGTACTGCCTCCAACAGGTTTAAACTTTAAAATTATTATAATGCAGGCCCCAAGCAGATGGGTACTCACGGTGGTGGAGGTGCATTGAGCGTTGGCAGTAGCGGCGGTGGCGGCAAACCAGTAGTTTCCACAGTCACGTGAGCAGATATTTCCTGCGACTCCAATGGGTCAGGCGCGCTTAGTAGTTCACCCTAAACAAAATCATCGAAATAGCTATGAATTGTAACATGGAAATAATAAAAATATGTACTGCATATAATTGGATGCATCATTAAGAAAATAAATTTCTTCAGAGACAAAAAATATGTAATGAGCAAAATGAATATAAATAATGTAAAACCAAGTCAGTTAAATCCAATTGAAGTGCAGGGAAGAATTTTGATAAGAAAAAGTCCCCCAAATAAGTGGAGTGACTTACAGCACGTACAATAACGGTCTTCCCAGGGCTGCGTGACGAGGAGGCGCGCGGCTCCGGCGCGCCGCTGCTCGACCCACTAGGACCTGTCACGTTCACATATTAATTTAGTATTCATATAAAAAATCAAACCTGCACTAAGTGTTTTATTTTTGGCAGAATACTCCAAAAGAATTATTTCTATCTGCCTTCATCCCACCTAATGCGGGGTCGGCGCAACACACTTTTTGAAGCATGTTGCCAAAAGGATTTGGTTTCGTTTTTACGACCGGCTGCCTGCCTGATGTCAACCCCCTCTGAGGGATGACGAGCCCCAAAAAAATAAAATTAAAATAAAACGGAAATAAAGCATACATAACGATACCCAAAAAACATGGGAGACCTAAAAATATCACTAGTGGGGTACCACTATTGTTATCAGAGACTAACTTCCGGCTAGTGAAACTTGACTACAAATATACTTTTTGGAGTGTATGAAGTACCACGTAGTGTACGAAGCGTAAAGAGCAATCTCATGATTATTTTGCTACTTCATACACATTATATCATTACAAAAATAAATGTTTTAACAATAAATATAAAAGATTTTACACACGTATACAGTTTATTAATGTAAATACCAACAATGGCGCAATATATGACTACATATTAGGTTTTGTTGTAAAAGTTACCAGGTGAATTAGTGGCAGGCAAATTCTGTTGATGCGGCGCTTCGATGATAGAACAGACAGTGTTCACCAAAGTGTGGAACTCAGATGGTTGTGCATTAGACTCTTCCATGTTACTGCTAGAAGACATTGCATGTGGGTGTCTGTGAACAAACAACCTTTTTTTTATAGTTGTCTTAAATATTGTGAATTGTGTAGGTTCCTTATCACAATGTAACTTCGAATTTTATATTGAAGTACCATGTTGTCGGAAAACTTTAGCTAAAATTATTGCCAAAACTGTCTAATAAGTGAAATATATAATATTTAACTAATATTATTATAAACGCTAAAGTTTATAAGGATGTATGGATGTTTGTGACACTTTCATACAAAAACGACTAAATGCATATTGATGAATCATTACTAAAAATACATACATCAGATTAACACATAAGCTAACTATTTCCTAATGTAGTCAGTCAAATTATAAAACAAAAATATTCTGTTGGTTACCAAGCCAACCTATGTAGATCTACATATGATCGTAGAAGACCTTTGCATTATAAACTGGAAATGCAAAACTTACCTATGATGTTTTTTTCTTGGTATGTTCTTTGCTTCATTAGAGTCTGAATCTGATAAGTATTCACCATCTGTGTCAATGTCCATTTTTGTGGCTATGTCTTTTGTGCATGATAAGTCCTAGAAAACAATGTATTATGAAGTAAGGATATGACAATACAAATACAGGCCATTATATATATATATATATATATATATATATATATATATATATATATATATATATTACCATTTTTTAGAATGGTAATGTTTTGCTTAGTTTATTCTGATGAAAATGTAACTTGTTACCTGTGGTTCATCTCTGGTCAGCGTGTGGTTGTGTGTGGGCGGTGCAGATGCAGGTCTGGTCGGTGGTGACCAGCCTCGGTCTGTACCCCGCGTAGACAAGCCCAGGCGCCGCGGAACCACTGCCACAAAAACATACACTTACTACCTAGTACCTACTATGTGTAATAAAGGTGACACTACACAGAAATTAGGTAAAATGTAAATAGGGATATCGCCTGATTTGTACAAGTTTTGCCATTGCCATCAAATTCATGCGTGATGTGTTTGTCATGTTCAAACTTGTGGCACACACTAAAAGTTGTACGTAAATGAACCAAATAATCTATGTTGCAGTAATTACTCAAGATTCAGGACATATCAATGTTAAACCAACCCAAGCCCATGTATAATATATTTAACCCATTGAAATCATTGGCTACTATAAATAAAATAAATGAGAGAACAGTACAGACATGTACCTTCGAGCGGATTGTTGACTCCGGGCGGCGCGTCTCCCGCGGGCGGCACGGTGACCAGCTGCCGCGGCATGCCAAACAACTCCTCGCGCCGCGCGTTCGGCTGCAGCAGCTGCGGCTGGTCCGCCAGCGGCAGCGCGTCTTGCATTGTCACTGCACCAGAACCGAACATAATTACCAATCAAACATAGTTTATCCGAGCCAGTAAAATATATAATAAAAAATACGCATAGCATCTAATATATCTGCTAAAACGATGGTACCTATTTTGGGTTTACTGCGAAGATATACATAAACATCGTAAAAAGAATTTTATATAGTTAATTGCACCATACTTTAAAAGATAACAAGTACTTACTGTTGAAAGGATCAGGTGGTGGACATCCTAGACACAATGTAGAGTCGGATCTTTGGAAAAAAGCGTGCGCACGGCCGCGCGCCCCCTCGCCCTCGCTGTCGGACTCCGCGGCCGCACCGCCTCCGACCACCATCTCTTCGTCGCCTTCTTCGTTCTCATTCTCATCCTAAATGTTATATCTACACGTCAGCAAAGTTCGTTGACAATAAACACGAAATGTTATAGCTATTTCAGAAACAACTTATAGGATCATTAGTAATGACGAATAACCATCTTAAAAGGATTAAAAGTACCTCCTCTGTGTTCAATCTCAGTTTATATATTTTTGACTAGAGCGCCATAAGCGCCAGCTATAAATTCAGGGTAAGCGGTATAAGCAATTTTGCTAACAGCACAAGTCCATTAGAAAAAAGTACCTAAAAATAATTTAACCATACATATTTGGGGTAAAAAAATGAGGTTTGTAGATGAGGTGTATATATATAGACCTGTGTCCAGAGGTGTTGGTGGTGGTGCGGCTGCGGCTGCGCGGCGCGCATGTAGTACACGAGCGCGTCGAGCACGTACGCAACGTGCTTGAGCGCGGCCACGTCCAGCACCGGCAGCTGCTCCGCGTGCTCTGCGCTGTGCGCGCGCAACAGCGACAGGCAGTACGCCAGGAACTCGCGCCGCGCGCTACCCGCCTCTACACCTACACATGATATATTTATTTTACCCAATAAACACCTCGATATCCATTCGTTTAAATAACCACCGTTACCGATACACAAGGTCCAAAACATCATATTGGCGAACATCGAAGAAAACAATATTATGTTTCATAGATCAACTGCATCATAGTTACCAACAAATATAGTATAACCATTTCGTAAATAAATAAATACCTTGTTCTCTATCTCTGGCTCTCGGTCCTTCAGAAAATCCAATAATCCGTGTCGCCGGCGACGTAAGGGACGACGTACGTCGTGCAGCCGGCACATTTGAGCGGCTAGTGTCAGCGCCAGACGTGCTCCCGTTATTTGACGTCAAAGAAGCACCAAATCTGAGTCAAAGGAACAGAGTAAACAACAATTCTATTAGCTAACTTTGCATGAAAAGACAAATTGATATATACCTGAGCTGTGCTTCAGTAGCATCCATGACGGTAACGAGCCAGTCCCAAGTGGGTTTCAACTGCCTCTCGAGATAGCATTGGAGACGAAGTGCTTCACGGTACGCGAGTGGCACCATTCGAGGAAGTGGCAGAGTTACGCGTTCATACTCCCACAGTAGATCGGCAATTTGGCGAATTACGATGCCTGTTGACAAAATATGTATTATATTTCACTCAGTCAGCAACATCAGTGACACACTCACTCGTCAATCACGGCCAACGCCTAGCATGAAAATACCCAATAAAAAGTACAGTAAAAATTATATATTGTAGCCTTACCAAAAGCTCTAGCCAGGCAAGAGGCAGTGGTAGATGTGGAGTGAGGATCATGCGCTCCGGCGGCAGCGGCGGCGGCCGAGCGGCGCAGCGACGCCGGGTCAATGAACACCAGCGACGAGCCGCCGGTCAAACGCACACCACCGGTGTTACCGCTCGTGCCACGGGTTGTCTCGCGCGATCTGCACCAATATATTATTACTAGCTTTTGCCCGCGGCTACGTCCGCGTGAGAGTCTGCCCCTTCGTAGAGGGTCTTAGGTGATGAATATCCAAAAATCCTTTCTTAGTGCATGCCTACATCATGAAAGGAAGATGTGTGTAAAATTTCACGTCCCTAGCTCCAATAATTTCGGCTGTGCGTTGATACGTCATTCAGTCAGTTTCTCCTTTAATATATACAGAAGATGATTATGTATATATACAATAGTTTAAGTTAGGCAAACACTATTTATTTACCGTAGGTTTACGACCCTCTCACTAATATACTCATAAGCTATTGAAAATCGCAGATAAGCGAACTGACCGTATGGCCCACTGCATGGAGTGCGGCGCGAGATTGGGCCTGGCGGGTGGCGCGGCGCGACGCTCGAGTGTCTCGCCGTCGTGTAGCGGCGGGTCAGCCTCGCCATCGGGCTCGTCGGTCTCGCCGGCCTCGGAGTCCTCGTCCTCGGGCTGCGTCGAATCACCACTGGAGTCCTCCGGGTACAGAAGCAGCGACGCTATTCCTGGCGCGGTGCAAATATGATAATGTCATCATTGACAGTTGAAATCCGCATCATTATGAAATCTATTGCAATAATTCTTGATATACGAAATAAATATTTAATCAAGTTTACCGGCATCAGATCCTTGCGTGGCTCCAGTTTGTACACTGCGCTGTGCAGACTCAGCATTGTCTTGGTCGTCAGAATCGCTCTCAGTCTCTACCTCAGCCAGCAAATCCAACTCGCTCTCACTCTCTCCCCCTTCAGCGCGTTCCGTTCCATTTTCAACTACCACATGTTGCTCTTGTCCCCTGTGAAATGTTACCATTTAGGTGAAGACAAAAGGAGGCAATGAACAACAGTTGAGCGACGTCGAATAGAGGCAAAATTATGACAGAATCGATTGTATATATAATAAATGTAGGTATTTGATCTGATCAAGATTTTTTGGTTACATAGGTTCACAAATTGAATATGCTACAAATAATACAAATAGTTAGAATATTACCTCTCTCCCATGGCGTCGTCGTGGTGTTGCGCGTCAGGCGGCGGCACGGGCGCGGGCACGTTGGGCTCGTCGGTCTCGGACGCGTCGTCGTCGCCGCCCAGCGCCTCGCCCGCCACGTCGTCGGCGTACTCGGTCGCGACCGGCGTCGAAGTACGGTCTGGCACCAGTGTCGAGCTGCCCATCGAAGTGCCTCCAGCAGCCGCACCGCGACTACCGGCTGCATTCGATTCCCTTAACATAAACATACTGGATTTTATATTAGATATAAAAAATCTTTATATTAATAATATATGTATAATATAATAAAAACCTTGTAAATCTTGGACAGTTTAGTAATTATCAATGCTATTGTAAGTTGGGAAACATCAGTCAGATATAGTATCCTCTAGATCAGCGGTCGGCAACACGTGGCCCGTCGATGTCGTATTTGCGGCCCGTGATTTTTTTATAAATTAGTAATAAATATCTAAAATGTTACAGATTCTAGATAGAAAATATTATGAATTCTAAATAAATGCCTTGAACTCAATTTTAACTACTTCCATTTTAGTTTTCATGTATGTTTTATTATCCTTTTCATTCTTTCTTGTGTAATTCATTTCTCAATAAAATTAAAATAATGTTTTACGTTTATGGTGTTTTTAACAATTTTTAATAGCATTTTTGTTTTTTTTTTTATATTTTCTGTGGGATATGACCACTTTATTACACGTACATTAAGGTTCTTCTTTACAAGTGAGGCCTTTACTATATTTTGCCACCTTGTGGCCGCTGACTGCGAAAATTTTGCCGACCGCTGTTCTAGATAGAAAGTCTTATTAAGAATAAATCACACATAAAATAAATTTACTTACTAAATTAAAAATAATGTAACTTTCAATTACCTGCGTGCATGAGCGAGCCGCGAATGACCAGTAGACAGAGGCTCCACCCCGAAAAGGTCTTCGCTTCCATTGACGAGGTCCACGTAAGTTGTCGCCAATGGGAATGGGGCTGTAGGTCGTACGACACCCAGGCGCACAGGAGCGAGCAGAGCGTCGGCGGCTTCAACCAGTTCCTCCACAGAGAGAGCCACTAAAGCGGCGAACACACGCCGACACCGTACAAGCGACGATGTTATTGATAACGGCCTAAAAATTATATATATAAATAAAATATTCTTATTTTAGTAGCCGTGTACGATAAAAATACCAGTACAATGGATTACACTCACCCTTTCTTTTTAGCTGCTCCTGGAGCCATCTCAACACTGAAGATAACGAATATCCTGGCAACGGAGCGAACGAACCGACGCGCCACCTCACGCGCACGCTCCGCACGCCCCGGTATCGTGTCATTTTGTTGTTCGCGGATCAAAGTATGCAGCAAAGTGTCCAGCATCTAATTAAACACAATGGATGTTTTGGATACAAAATGTTATACACAAACAATGTTTATATAAAGCCGTGTTTCCTGCACTAAAACATAACACAAAACACTGTATTTTCAAAAATTTTTTATCTATGGTCCATTGTTATATGAGCAAGACAATGAAAAACCTTATTTTGTGTAGGCGTTTTTAGTGTTTTGTTACGAAAAAACATGTGCAAGAGATGCGGCTAAGAAATGTATGTGTAGGCGAAAAACAAATATTTCAAAATGCTATCAACTACAATATGTAAAGGACTGGGCTGAACTTCAAGGACCCTCTATGCCTTCATCTCACTTTAGTCACTGAAAACAATAGATGCAACTTGCAACTATCTTCTTTCAGTATAAAGAATTGCACATTATGCCCCTTACTTATAAAAATATTTGAGCACTGCTTATCTTTATACCATAGGTTGTCCCTTTCATTTTTAAACAATGTAACGCCAGGAAAAAAGTGACAGGTTATTCTTAACCATTTGCTCAGCTAAAAATGCTGGTTTAAGTAAGGCCCAATATGTCCAACATTTACGAATGCGATTACCTCGTTAGTGCACTTGACGATGAGCGCGTGTGTGAACTTATCAAGTAGCGTGGTGCCAGACTGGTGCGGCGCGGGGCTGGCGGGTCGCGAGCGCGCGCGGCTCGCCGGTCGAGCCTCCTCCGATGCGCCGCTCGCAGCGTTACCGGTGCCGCCCGCAGCGCCGCACATCACAGCCGCCTCCACCGCTGGCCAATCGCCTACACCAATAATATTACGTGTTACAAACAATAATTCTGCTATTAAATAGTGAATTAACCGAAGCTGACGTTTAATAGTATCCTGATAACGCAATATTATTATACTCTAAGCAAGAGCGGAGTAGCATCAGAGATCTTACCAAGCAAATGCAAAAGGGCACGACGAGCGAACCTAGGAGGTTCGAGATCATGATCGGGCGCATCGACTTCGGCGTCGGAGCCGGGTTGCTTGCGCGGGCCGCGCCCTCTGCCGCCGCCTGCACGGAACTGACGCTGTTCCACGGCCTGCCGGCCCACGGTCTGCACCAGGAATAGCAGGATGGACTCGCCCCTGCATAAGACAAAAAATAAGTTTTAATATCTACTATAACCATAATTTTTAGAATTTGGGTTAGGTCGCCTCTACTAACAAGAGGGATAGCATTTCTAAAATTGCAAAATAATTTCATAAACAACAAGATGAAAAGTATAACCACCTGGAATTGAAATGTGTAGCAAGCTGTGTGTCCCGCGCCAGCCTGGCTAAGAGATCGCAGCGAGCCGCCCAGTTGCCGCCGACGAGCGCCTTGCAGCGGCACTTCTCCCAGCAATCGCAGTATGCGGTCGGCGACGTCCGTTTTAACTTACAATCGTGTCCTTTGTGGCACACCTACATTGGAAAATAATGTGTCATTGGGTCACACATCAAACATATATAACGACGATGAATGGATATGTAACTTTTACCTTAGCGCACTCAGTGCAACAGCATAGGGATCCAGTGAGGCCGCATGTCTTACATTCGAATATGTCCTAAAATGAGAAACAATATAGAAAATCATGATGGTGGACACTAGGTTACAGTCTCGTGAATCAACGAATAAAGTACTGGTATAGTCCTATCAAATATAATAGCTATGCTTACCTGGTTAATGTGCTCTTGTCCAGTCCAGGTGAAGCTGCAGGTGTCGTTGCAGCAGAGCACAAGCAGCGGCGAATGGTCAGGGTGCGCGTTAGGAGGGAAGATTGCTTCCGAGCGCTGCGTCTCGTCCGTGTCGGGGCACGCGCGGATCGCGTCTAGCAACACCAGCGCCGCCCTGTACGCGCGCTCGGCTACAGCAGCCATCAGCGGTGTCTGGCCCATACCATCCCTGGATACAACCATCACAGATTATTTTCATACCCTCCAACAGAGGGAAGTATCGAGAATTTAAATAGATGCCAATTCACGTGTCGTAATAAAAGGGAGGCATTGATGCAGAATTTGTACAATATAACACAGCATGGTTACATGACTACACGCCTTATCGATACATATTCAATATGAGTCACTTCACACGTCACTTAAATCTCCAGTCCACCACAGACTGCAAACAGCTGCATACCGACTTTAGACGAGATACGTTATATGGCGAGTATTGTGATATATTGATACATACCTCGCAGTAAGCATCTGCATGAGGTAGGGCTGCAAGGTGGTGCTTTCGCAGAGCGCGCGCAGGGCCGCTAGTGCGTTGCCGCGACGTTCCGCCGGGTCCGAACTAACCGCGCCGCCATTGTTACTGCTACTGGACATTTTGCTGAAATTTAATATGTTGTAACACAAAATTACGGACAAACAATTACATCCAATATAAAACTGAACATAACAGTTCTATATTTTTGATGTAATTTATATTTCGTTGTTTTAATAGATAACAAAAACAACTTAATAATAATCAAATACCTAAAAATGCCGTATTTAATAATATGATATATTTATTTATGATATATATCTATATACTGATTTCTTAAGTTTACGCGAATATTATACATTGAAATAAAACTATTCTTACGGATTCTATCACGATTATGTTTTAATTATTATTATTTACAAATGACACCTCAGTCTGACCCGTGACATCGAAGACTGCAAAGCCTTCGAAACGTCGGGAATAATAATTAAAACATAATCGTGATAGAATCCGTAAGAATAGTTTTATTTCAATATATCTATATTTAATAATATGATATATCTATGTAAGAGTCACTGTTAAATCATTAATAAATAAATACGATATTGAACGATATTTTGTGTTCAATCTTAGTGTATTTACATAACAGTAAATTTTTTTTTAAATACTAGTTCAATACCATTGAAATTAACTGAAATCATTGTGTATATTTATGATGCAATTAAGTAATACGCGTATCTTAACTTTGCCACTGAAGTTAATTATTTTACGACTTTCATTCGTGACTATCTTCAGTCAGGCAAAGATCACTTGAGCGTATACACACGCGCGTGTGCACATACCCATTATTGGTGAGTCCCATCAAGCTATCCTCATCTCCGGAAGCCTCGAACGTCTCCGGCGGCCACGAGATCGCCGGCACCGCTTCCTCCGCATTGGTTCCGTTGCCGCCGGTGCCACCAGCTAAGTTCGGCATAGAATTTTCCACTATACATATTTTAAGAAATCATATAACTTGCCCAACATAAAAAGCACCTTTAAGATATGAGTGATCAAGGAGCGAGCTATGAATACTGAATTGTAATATCGATGATTTACCTCGCCAAAACTCGACCGAATAGATTGGTGAGTCAAACAAACTATGATTTTAACTATTCATTGAGCCTTTGTATTTAAAAATGGCATCGTCGACTAGGGTTTATAGAGGTAGATAATGGTTTAAAATAAAATACACACCAATATCAGGTTCCTTGTTAGATGTAGGTGCGCACATGTGGATACAAGCATGTAGTATATTCCTGTTGCCGTCGCAGCGCTCCTGCAGGATCGCCAAGATTTGTTGTTCTGATAATAAATAAAAAAAAGTAATGAAATACTGCTGGAAGGGCGCTTGACAATGTTTGTGAAAAATCAGTCATAGTTGATTATTTTCTGACGAGATATGAAATGTATAAGGTCGGCATTGTAAAGAAGATTATCTTCGATTGTTAGACCTTAGGTGTTATCATGTTGAAATGTACTCACTGTTGTTGTCAGTTTCGAGTTGATGCAGTAGTTGACGTACTCCGTCGAGATCGCAACGCAGCACGCGCGGCATCATCAGCTGCGGCTCCGGCACTATTATTATCAGCGCCACCTGAATAAAAAAAAAATATAAGAATATCAGAGGATTATATAAATAAACATGCAGTTTAATTCACAAGATACATGAAACAGCCAGGGTCTGTTATGTACAGAATATTACCAGAAAATAATAACTGCTACAGCACTCTTGACTAATTTTAAATCAGTGGATTTATAATGCTTGTATGTACCTGCGACTTGAGCGCGTTGTGGTGGTTGTGATGGTTGTGGTGGTTGGCGTGCGGGTGCAGCGGCAGCGCATGCGCGACGAGCGCGCGCGCGGGCGACACGTTGAGCGCGGGCGGCTCGCGCACCATGCCCACGCA
Organism: Clanis bilineata; assembly: GCA_036417725.1. NCBI lineage: Eukaryota > Metazoa > Arthropoda > Insecta > Lepidoptera > Sphingidae > Clanis > Clanis bilineata. Next base: position 12,395,982 of record CM071151.1, on the reverse strand, counting down.
GTCACGCGCCACCGGGTACAGCGCGCTGTTGCCGTCCAGCATCATCACCACAGGCTCACTGCCCTGTGAAACAATATAATATGCTTACACAACTATTCTTTTGCTGGGGGACTATTCCCCTAAAAACAGTCTTGTTGAAACAACACATTTTTTTTCATCGCTACCCTTACACTTTTTTACAATACACATACACAGACACATTAAGCAAATATTTTTTTTGAATTACGAACTTTTAAAAAAATGCAAATTGTTACTTACTTCGGCCGCAGTTGCGAGCTGAATAGCCTGTCCGTTGGAGTATCCAAGAAGTGCATTGTTGTCAGTAGGGAAGGTGCTGTCGGTGAGAGCGCGTGTGGTGCCGACGGCATACACGGCGTACGCTAGAGTGCCGCCCGGCCGCCGGACCACAGCGTGGACGCCGCGATTATCCACCTGAACAATACGCGTATTATATTACACTACTAAAGTTTCCCATTCCAGAGCCTGAGTCAAATAAATTTTCTCTGCACAATCAGCTACTGTAACATAGTGGATGTTAAGTCAGTGATTCTAGAAGGAATTATACATTGCACTACAATATTTTTAAGTACAAGATACGATTATGAAATTCGCCATTTGATACTTACAGCAATAGTAATGACTTGTATCTCAGGTGGAAGTGCGATCTTCCTGGGCGAGCGTTGCAGGCAGTCCGGACCGCGCGGTCCAGTACCGCCTGCGCCCCACTTCACCGCGATCAAGTCATCCTTCCTCACAAGCCGACAGTCTTGTAGCAGCGTAGTCCAGTCATCTGGTGTTGATGGCACCACTTCTTTACCATCCTTCCCGATGGTAGGGAATCGCACAGCCGCGTAAGCGCCGTCAACCTTCAAGACTCGTCCGAGCGGGACGCTCTTAACGTCCTCTAGGAACACGACTTCTTTGAGTGGCCACTCTTCCTCGTCACGCTTGGAACCATCATTTGACGACCCTTCTTCGCCACGGACCGTCACTCGTTTTGCACGTTCTGGAATGAAATGGTTTATTTAGTCATATATGGCGATCGAAAGTAGGATTTTATATAATGTTTCCTCCATCTGACAATATGTGAATTTTGTGATCTATTAATTTCAATGAAAATCCCCTTACTATGAGAAGTGCTTGTATCGCTACAGGTAGACGAGGCCGGGCTGGGCGGCGGCGGCATGTCAAGCCTGTCAGCCATGTCCTTGTTGCTGTCCTTGCCTCCATCCTTGCTGCTGCTACTGGACGACGCCTTCACCGACGACACCGTCAGTGGCGACTGATTCTGTTTCATACATTTTGTAATATAGCTCGTTTCCATAACTATATCATGTTGTATATTACTAAACTACAACATCATTTTAGAAGTCACCTGATATCCAAGCAAGTTGTAGGAAGTTCAAATTATATTAATAAATTATACCTTCATTGTCAATATATAAACATACTTCAGATATCATACAAAGTATAGTTGAAACAAAAAAATAAAACTCTTACCGAGTTGATATATTACCCACCTGCAAATCTCTCTTATCCTTGTCAGAAACAGAACGGTCGGGTTGCGGAGGCGGCAGAAGTTTAAACCGACACATGTCAGAGAGATTCCAAGCAGCATTCTGTAGAATACCCACTTTAGGCACTCCAGTTGACATGTTGAAGCCTAAAAAAGTTACGATTCCGTAAACCAGTAAGAATCAGCAATTTCGTTGAAAAATAAATATATAATATTGTTGTATATTTATAAATAATTGTTATTTTTATTACTACAATATAATAAGGAAAGGATGGAAGGAAGAATATATAGGAAGTCGCTGGGTGCAGGCCGCTTCCAACAGGTCGATCTGGAAATGTTTGGGGGAAGCCTATGTTCAGCAGTGGACGTCCTATGGTTGATGATGATGATGATGATGATGATGATGATGATGATGATGATGATGATGATGATGATGATGATGATGATGATGATGATATATATATATATCATGATTTCACTGAACATATATATATATACATATATATTGACTAGCAAACAATCCAACAGGTCTATAACATCTAAATGTAAAATGAGCTCTACTGAATATACAGTATACACATTCACAGAACCGTGGATGTGTTATCAACCTAAAAATGGGATTGATGAATGGAGTAAGGGGATAACTGTCTTCCGTGAAACTGTCACATATTCCGTGAAATGAGAGTAATTGTTACTCACCCACAGCTCCCGGCTGGTACATGGGAGCGTTCTTCATGGTGACGCTCTGTCCTGCCTGCAGGTCCTGCGGCGCGGTGGAGGAGTGTCCTCGCTGTTGCTTGCGGGAGCGCGCGCGATGCTTCTCCCACAACCGAGCGCGCTGACCTAACGGCAACACGCCCCTAAACAGAACATAAATTGTCTATAAAATATAGGATTTTTAGTATTCTCCAAACTTTTTTCCTTCTGGAATCCACTAATGTGTATTAGAAAATATACTTTGAAAGAAAATAGTAATATTGTTACGGGCTAACGGGGTTCAGGACAACAATTAAACGCCGACTGGTCTCGAAACTGACTCAGCACTTTATTTAGGAATCAAACACTGTATTGCACACAATACACGTCGAAATACTCGCTCCGAATATTCGCTTGTCGCTACACACGCACACACACGCCTTTTATACTCGCCGATCTCTTATCGGTAGTTCGGCGCGTGACGTCACGCGACTCGACCCGTCTCGGCGCGGATTGAACGCTGTAGAACGTTCTACAGATTTATAGATGCATCGCGGCCCGGCGGCGTTCGATGGCTAGTATTCCGGCGTAACAATATAATAAATATCTGAAAGGTTTGGTGACAAAAAACTACTTACCACCAATACAAAGCTCCAGAGTCAAGTCTCGCGACAGTATACAATGAGCATACATGCAGTGAGACTGGTTTGTCAGATCCAAATTCCATAAATGGCTGCAAAGGGTGCTCAAGACGAGACGCACCAGGAGCATGAGCTAAACAAAATGAACACAGCTATAATACTAATGTCGCCCAAAGCGAGTTATAAGACATCAAAAGAGATAGCTTATGCTATATTACCATTAATGTTAATTTAAAAAGATCTTATTATATTCTGCCTAAAGCACTTATACAATAAATAGTAACTATCTACCAATAGATTCATCGAGGAATGTGGCGATACGTCCCGTGTCAGTAAGCACTGAGACTCGTATGCCAGCCGCGCTGATGTTGACGATGCGTTCGCCCGACGCCAGTCCCAGCCAGTTGGCGCGCGGGTGGTACGCGTTGTTGGTGCCAGAAGCCTAAACATTAATTTTTATATTCACATACTACATAAATATAAGATCACGCCTGTATCCCCGAAGGGGTAAGTAGAGGTGAACTAGCGAACTAGAACACCCACATTTTGCCGAGCTTAGTTCCGACCCAGGTGTTACAGGAGGCGAGCATACCGCCATATCGGGCACAAATGTCAGATTCCGGGCCCATATGGAAAAATCCAATATCACTTTGCCCGACCCGGGTATCGAACCCGAGACCTCAGGATGGTAGTCGTACCGAAATACAACCACGCCACCGAGGCATTCACATACTATTAATTTCTTAGACATTCATATGACTATTTCCTTTTTCAAGGCTATAAATAAAACTATTTTTGGATGATCATAGATTTCAACAACAGGTGTTCAATGTATAGTTACATCATTCCGCTGGTAAGGATGCGCGTCTGCCCAACGCCACTGGTGCAGTTGTCCGTGGGTCGAGATCGCGATCAGCTCGCTGTAGGTGGCCGCGATGTGCGTGAAGCGAATATTACTGTCCCAGTACTCCAACTCCTCAGACACCCACAATGGAGATGCAGCCATAGCAGAGTCCTTTTTCTTGTTTTCAGCTATAGAATCATATTTTGGTTTAACGATGAGACAATAAACGTAACTACTATTCTAGAGTTACACCTTATCCCAAATTATCCTAACTCACTTCTATCTTTAAATCAAGATTGGGAATAAATAGAAGTTTATCACAGAGCTGCAAGTGGATCTTAATGTGGAATATGATCATAATTTCACTGCATTTAACATTCTTATTAGCAAGGGTGATAAACGGTTTCACCCTCACTTATTGAAAGTCGGTATATTTTAGTACTAAAAAATAACATTTTAAATAATGTTTACGATTGTATCTGTTTGGCCGATCCTTAGTGATTTAATGACTAAATCAAATCACAAAATAAATAAAACTATTCTGTGTAAAATGTATCTATATTAGAAACACTAACTTCCATCTTTATCCCAAGAAGTGTCACGCAGCGCCGACTCGAGCCACCGCCGCGGGCCGAAGTACTGCCTCTCGCGCCACCGACTGAACTCCGAGGGGCGCTCCTGCGTGGAGCTGCCGCTCTCGCGACTGGCGCCGCCGCGGCCCCCGCTGCTGCCGCCGCCGCCGCCTCCGCTACGACTATAGGTAAACGCACATATTAGATGCGGTCCATACGGATAAGCTTCAAGCGATCTACTTCTATAATACTCAACTAGAACATATACCCCTCGTTTTGAATGTAAACTATTGATTATGATACTTTACATAGTAACAATGTAACGATAATATGGGTATATCCTCTAAGATGAATAATAAAACATAATACAACCAATCACGAAACATAAAAGGAAATGGCGTAAGCTTGTCAGCGTGCTAGATCGGGTGTGGATATATTGACTACAGGTAGAGAATAGGAAAGTAGAGGCGCAGGAGCATAGCTTGCCAGGTATACCTTCTGATGGCCGCGTACCCGAAGATGTCCTCCGAGAACATGGTGTCAGCGTCGATGATGACGGACTGGTCCTGCTGCGCCGCGTGGAACCCTCCGTCGAGCAGCGAGATGAGGTCCTCGGGCACGTAGCCGTCGCCCCCCTCGCCGCCCTCCGGCTCCTCGCCCTCCTCGTCGTCACGTGACAGCAAGTTGTTCACCGCCAGGTTCACATCCAGATTTGTACGCTGTTTTGTTATAGTTATTGAATTATAGTTAGCAATGTTCCTACAGTGTGTGTCCAGCCTCTTTTCATTATGATTAGTTTAATAAGGTTAATATACAATAATGATAAGATTACATTTCAAACTATATAATTCCCTTCAACACATACATATGTATATGCTGTATGTGCTGTATGTGCCTTTACCACCTACATTTTTGTGCTTTCACTACATCCAAGTTTTTTTCAAGTGGGGGCAAGCTGTAAATTTGCCCAATTTTACCAACCCTAAATCAGTACCGACTTAACCATAAAGGCACACAGGGCCCACAAAAGGCTGGAAAGTATATAGATACTATTACAATGAATTATTTTCACTATCTAAGGCAGGGCTTCCCAAGCCCAGTGACTTTTTTTATAGAACTTGGTTCCTACATTAATATTCTGAAAGTATATCTCATCTTAAACCTAAATGTACAGACCAATGCCCCCCCTCCAATGTATGTAAAGCTCAAACCTACTAGCTTGCTTGGTAACCTTTTTTTTAGCAAATTCAGTTCATAAATTCATATTTGGAAATTATATCTCATCCAGACGCTCGTACCCTCTTGGCACCTTACCGCGCGCCCCCAGGGAGGAAAGCCTCAACATTTGGGAACCCACGATCTAAAGGCCCCTAAACAAATTAGGGCGCCCTCCAGATTTTGCCGCCCCACAAATCCTGCCGCCCGGAGCACGTGCACCTTCTCGCCCTCCCCCACCCCAAACCCGGTACTATGTACAAATGTATATTTAATAAAAGTTTCCTCCCGTTTACAAGCCTTGCTCTTGATTTATGCTGTATATGAGTTCCATGGTATTTTTTTAAATGTAGTAGTATTTTATGTTCCCTGATGTGCACGCTGGTGTTAGCCTGAACCAAATTCATAGGCGTAGATCTAAGGTTACCACAATAAGAATAAAACTTTCATGTCATCCATTGATACCCTAAAACATCATTATCAGTGTCATGTGTGGAGCAGCGGGCGCGTAGCCGGCTGTGTGGCAAGAGGCCGCGTGTTCGATTCCCGCACCGAAACAAATGTTGTGTGTGCGCGGGCGCGCGCGTGTGTGTGCGCGCGCGTGTGTGTATGTGTGTGTGTGTGTGTGTGTGAACCACAGATATTTGTTTTCGGTCTGGGTGTTATGAGAGCGAGTCACTTGTAGTTTCTGATACCCATGATACAAGTTATACCTACTTGTGTAAGGCCAGTATATGTATGCATCATATGCATGTGACTGTTGGGTGGTACCATCAATATAATATACCCTAGATGCACAGATCTTTGCAAATATCCTCCTAAAAAATGGTCTCAGGAATAAAACAAAGAAAAAGATCACAAGTTCTAATTAAATCAACACAAATATAACCCTATGCACGTGTAATAAGGTAGCTTTTTAAACGAAATAAGCAAGCTCCTTTGCTGTCCCATTTTCCGAGCGTCAACTGTGCATCTAGGTAAATAATATATCGATGGGTGGTACATATAATTTCGTATTATTATTACCTGTAACTCTCTTATAATGAGACTCCTGCTCTTGCCCTGGAGTACAACCTGCGCCTGAGTCACGAGGTCCTCGGGAACGAACGGCGCCGGCACTGACACCACGCGCCCCGAACCAGACGCTCCGATTATAACACCTGTTGCGCGGCTTGTCGATCCTAACAGTGTCATACAAAAATTCCGGTTATTAACATGAAAATTATTATTTATTAATATTACGACAAATTAATCAACGTGTATTATTAACTATTAACAATTGGAAGTTATTTTAAAAGAACAACTATTAAACATTACCCATCTTTTTTCATTTATGCTGAAGAATTCAATATATTCAATGCAACAAAACCAAATAAGCTTATCTTAATCAAATTGAAATTTAAAAAATCTTAGCTAAACATACCTTGTGAGCTGGGCGCAGCTCGAATGTTGTTCCTCATGATACGAGCCCTAGTACGTGGTTGCTGCCGAGAGCCGCATCCACCACCACTGCCCCCTTGCTTCCCACCACTCGTCCCTCCTCCGCCGCTACCTCCTCCGCCATTCCCTCCATTTTTACTAGCGTCTGTCTTACTCAGATCAAGCCTGTCAGGAATGATGGAGAAAGCTGCGCGACATATCGTTCCATCTTCGAGTAAGCAGGCGATATGTGCGGGACCGGCTGCGACAGCGCGGACTCCACGAAGAGAGCTCAACGCTGAAGAGCCTGCACCTGTCCCATATCTGTTCCAACGGTCCGCTACTTCTCGAAGTCTACAAGAAAACAATAATATAAACAGTACGAGTATCCATTACTAGCAGCAACACCACCAGCATTTTCTATAACAAAGCATCGAGTTCAGAGATAATTTATTATTTTATGACGGTTTGGCGGTACGCTACGCTCGTCACCCTGAGATATTATATTGTAAGTCTCATAATGCCCAATAATTACACTAGTTACAATGTTCTTCCAACCAATACACATGTGGCTTGCAGAGTGCTGCTTGGGGATAAAATAGATGTTGTGATAGTACTAAACGCATTTTTCTGTGTTCTACCACCATCATCATCAGGCAAAATTTCAATACACATTGTAAAGTTAAATCAACAATTTAGTTCTAATCAAAGAACATTGGATACAGTGTAATTACTATGAGAGCACATAGTCTTGTATCTGGTGATGTCAAGAGGATAAGCACAATGCAGTGCTATATAATACTTTGTCCTTCAAAGTTTTTAGTTATGTTCATGGGCATGTGTGGTGCTAATCAGGCCATTGACTAAATTCCAATCTCCGTAAGAAACTCAATTTGCTCGATATTAAAATGTTCTACACTGGAACTGAAACTAGGTATTTCCATTATGTGATTTAATGAAATTAGAAAATCTTTAGCATGATAATTAAATAAGGTATCAGTGTTAAGGGCGAACATTTTTAACAAACCCTTCGCGAAATTTGATCTTTTTTTTTGGAACATTCAGTTCAATCCTTCAACTACATCGCTTTGCAAACATCATGACAATAGGTAATAATATTATAAAAATAAAAAATATAAATATTGTTTTTAGGGTTAGTAAAGGATCAGAAAGCAGCGATAGCTCAGTTGGGAATGGTATGGACTGCCGAGACAAGTGTCGGAGGTTCGAAACCAACCCCAAAATGGAGCATACACCTCTGACTTTTCTATGTTAAGTGTATTTTCATTGTGAAATATCGCTTGCTATAACGGTGAAGGAAAACATCGTGAGGAAACCTGCATACCCGAGAATTTCTTCACAGGAATTTCGAAGGTATGTGAAGTCTGCCAACCCGCATTAGGCCAGCGTGGTAGACTAAGGCCTAACCCCTCTCATTAGTAGAGGAGGCCCGTGCCCAGCAGTGGGACAGTAATATTACAGGGCTAATATTATTTATTATTATTTAAAGGATCAGAAATGGTAAATTTGAGAAAAAAAAAAATTCTGCAACATACATGAACTTTTGTAAGCATTGTTGTGATGTGTATTACTATGACTATAATTCAGTAGACCTACAGTAACTAGATACGCAAAATGTTTGTCAAGAGTATTATAACAAAATATTGTGCTGGATTTTCAAAAATGCAACAAAATTTGCTGACTTTTAAGCTTACAAGCTACAAAATCAATAAAGTTAAACTCTTACGATCTTCTTTATAATAACCTAATGGAGCCTATAAACATTCAATAGTGAAAACATAGCCATTTTCGATCAGCTGTTTCAAGTTTAAAGTTCTTTTTTTATATACTGATTTCTTAAGTTTACGCGAATATTATACATTGAAATAAAACTATTCTTACGGATTCTATCACGATTATGTTTTAATTATTATTCCTGACGTTTCGAAGGCTTTGCAGTCTTCGTTGTCACGGGTCAGACTGAGGTGTCATTTGTCCAAAAAAGGTTAGTGTTACAATATCTACCATCATTAAAAAAATATACAAAATCAAAAAAGGTTAATTATTTGTGTTCCGATCTATGCAGTACGAGCTCACAGTGTCTTGAGTTCTGGCAGCTGGTCTTTTGGGATCCGATTTAATAAGATGTATAATTGGATCCCAGGTTTGTGCAAGCTTCCTACCATCTTATCTATTGAAATTAGGTTTTTTAATTTCAATAGCCTCGCGTATCATCCTAGGGAGGAATCGGTGTTCTTTGGCGAGGATTTGTGGTTTATCAAATCTAAGATAATGTTTGGAGCCTTCCTCTGAATGTTCAGCAACTGCAGACTTCGTAGAGCGTCGGTGTTTTACGTCAGCTATATGTTCTTTTACGCGGGTCCCTATATCGGAACACAAATAATTAATCTTTTTTGATTTTGTATATTTTTTTAATGATGGTAGATATTGTAACACTAACCTTTTTTGGACAAATGACACCTCAGTCTGACCCGTGACAACGAAGACTATAAAGCCTTCGAAACGTCGGGAATAATAATTAAAACATAATCGTGATAGAATCCGTAAGAATAGTTTTAATTCTTTTTTTATATAAAGTTCCTTTTTATAGGCTTAAAATTTATTTTAACCAATACATACATAAGCTCACGCCCGTATCCCCGACAGTTTAGGCACAGGCACACTAGCAAACTATGGGTGTTTGGTCATATTTTGCTGAGGTTAGTTCTATCCAAGATGTAATAGGGGGCAAACCTATCGCCATATCCTCCTGATATCCGGCCTGATATTGAAAAAATCCAATATCACTTTACCCAACCTGGGGGTCGAACCCGAGACCTTAGGACGTAAGTCGTACCAAAATATTACTACACCACCAAGGCAGGCACCTATCTTATAACTAATATAGGTTTATACCTTCGATAAAGATCTTTTCTTGCTCTATTTGGAGTAGGCGCTGGTTGCCAATTACATTTAAATAAAATGTACAGACTCCAAAGATAGTATAAAATTGTTGTTGCTGTTAATTTTAAGAAGCCGAAATTGTAAATATTACCTTTTCTAGGTAACATTTACAATTTTCCCAACAACATTTTTTATGAACTGCTGATTTGCTGACAATGATCCATGATGGACTTGACAACTTTTTATTCTTTGTTATGGTATTATTATTTTTTTACATACTAACGCAAATAATTCAGGAGACTGAAGATTTCTAGTCATTAGAAGTTGCCAATTTGGGAATGACAGTGAAAATAATATAATAGACAGCTATTTATTTATTGTGCTTGCTTCAAATTTTTCATGGTGATGAAAGGAAAATACTGGTTACTTTGTATTAGGTTACTTTAGTTACAGATAAATAATTTTAGCCACCAAATTAATAATTTTTGGTCCTTTCCTAACCCTTAAAACAATATCAGTTTTCATTGTTATAATTTAGCCGAGCCATTGTGAATTTACGCAAAATTATTTACTCTAATACTTTGTAAAAGAGCTGGTCGCCTCCTTGGTCTAGTGGCAGCATTTTATATGGTCGCACAAATCGAATTTTTGAATTTAATTTGCCTGGGACTAGCGGACTAGACTAAGAGCAAGTAGAAAGAGTGATTCAGAAAAAGAGCTACAATTCCTAAACATACATACATAAACTCAGGCCTGCTTCCCATTGGGGTAGATAGAGACTAAGGAGTGCCAATTGCTTCAGTTCAAACACACCTCTTTCGCTTCTTCCACAGTCATCAGTCTTTTCATGCACGCTTGTCAACCGACAAGTGTGGAAGCGCGATAAGGAGTCCTCGTAACCACAAGAACTCCTTATTTGGGCTTTTTTCAGGAGATCGCCAATTTGATCCTTATACCTAGTCCTCAGTCGACACTACTTTCTTTTGTCACTCTACTTTCATCCATCCTTTCAATGTGGCCAAATTCAAAACAATTCCTAAACTGCAATAAAATTAGCAGGATAGTGCTAATATTTCTATATTAAAAAAAAGTATAGCTATTGGCACACAAAGTTCATTTTTCTCCATTGCCTCCCATTGTTGGGGAAAATCTATCCATTTACGTCTATAGTTCAATTGCTAATTAAGAGCGACTTGCAGGGATTTCACTATAATCGCCATTTTATTAGTCCCCGACTTTGTCCTAAACTTGATTAAAATCAAATGTCATATTAGTTGTCCCGAATTCACTCGCAGCTCCGCAGTAAACCACGATGAATCTTGTAATAAACCCCATTTTGGAATTATTTCAGTTTAACGTCTTGCACGTCGTCGATTTACCCCTTATCTGGATTAAAATAAACGACAAAGTTAAATCATCGGGGCCGCCGGTTTAAATGGCTAATCACGATTATTGAATGTCAAACAACATAACATTTTCATATTATTTCTTGTTGTTTTATGAAAATAATAATAATAATAACACTCAACAGTCACAAACATAGTCCTGACCCCACACTTGTGTCGTGGGTATCAGGAACTACGAGATACTTTCGGTCTCACAACACCCAGACTCGAAACAAATATCTGTAGGTCATACAAACATTTGTCTCGGTGCGGGGATCGAACCTGCGGCCTCTCGCTTATCGGATAGCCTTATCGGCTGTGTGGTCGTCTATCACATCTGGAACGGAACTAAGCTCGGCGAAATGTGGGTGTTCTAGTTCGCTAGTGCGCCTCTGCTTACCCCTTCGGGGATACTGGCGTGAGCTTATATTATGTTTTCTACCATGTCCTAGGCCTACCATGTCATGTGCCTACTCCGCGATGTTCTTCTATTTTTAGGAGATAGGGGGTTACCACCACCTCTTATAGCAGTCTTATTATAATCTTACTTGTACCGATTCCCATACAAAACAAACGAAGAACGATTATAATAATACTGCTATAAGAGGTGGTGTTAACCCTGCAGTTGTTTACGAGATGATAAATTCCGCTTGAGCTAACAAAGTGCAAAGTTACTCCTAGTTACTCCTTAATAAAAATAAATAACTAGCCTCATAGTATGTGTGTTCGTATTACATGTGAACATTTGACGACTATTAACTTAAGAGAATCTATTGAAAAATCATATAAAACAAACTAGAATTCGTTTTATGCAAAATTTTTATGATAGATGTTTTGATACGGAACTTTAGATATGAATCTAATGGAACGTAAAGAATGAGTAGAAGTAATGAAATCGCGGATTAATAATCTACACTCGGATTTCTTAAATCGAACCAGAAATGTGTATGTGCAAGACAACTAATGGGACATTTGATTTAAATGACATTTAGGACTGAATCGTGTATTAATAAAACGGCGAATAGAGTAAGATGCAGTGTTGCAAAAGTGTAAAATTAAAACTCGTTAGATTTGGCATCTGAAAATCGGGAGATTTTTATACGGAATGAAACACAAGTAGTTTATGTTAATAATGCGTTAATTTTTGCGTTAATTTAATTATAATCAGTAAGTTACATATAATCATTTATAGTTTGATATATTGTACATTGATTAATCATTTTCGTCTTCTTACCACCTCTTGCTACCTATTTTCGTGAACATTTTCTCATATTTATTAAAATTGTAACAACATTGATTGTTGTTTTCTATACATCATTTTGTGTGCAGAAGACCTACCATTGACTTAGTGGAAAGTTTAACCCGTTATTTTTGTGCGAGCTCTTCGTAACTAAGTTTTAACCTTGGATACTGACGCCGTGCAACGTAGTGAGACAATAATGTCTCACTGGGAAAGCCTTCACGCCGCGGCCGTGTACTGTCGTTCTATGTGTTATATTTCTATGACATGTGCATGCAATTCTATGAATGGACTATAATGAACGACTAAAGCAAGTATAAGTTATCCAATTTGGGAAACAACCCGAACGAAGTTATCTTCAGAGACATTTGACAGCCTCCGTAGCGCAGAGGGCGAGCAGCCGGCTATGAAGCGAGAGGCCGCGGGTTCGATCCCCGCACCGAGACAATAATTTGTATGACTCACAGATATTTGTTCCGGGTCTGGGTGTTGTGAGACCGAAAGTATCTCGTAGTTCCTGATACCCACGACACCAGACTCGATCTTAGTGTGGGGTTAGGACTATGTATGTGACAGACAGTGACAGTTGGGTGTTATTTATTTATTTTGTATACTCACCAGACAATAATAAACTCTATTATAAGGTATTTTAGTACAATTTGCTTGAATATACCGCGAAGTTGAATGGCCGTATTTTATTGTATGTAGTATTGTCGTATAGGCCGTATTGTATTGTATTGTATTACAGGTTTCTTTTAGTTTTGCCGTATTAATAATATTATGTTCCATTTTTTATAAGAATATTATTTTACATTAGTTGAAAATCCAAAAATTCGGCAGATAGGACTACTACATCGGGACATCGTGAGCAATGACCAAAATCAGTAAATATCCCGATAAATTGGGAAATTTTGCAACGCGGGCAAGATGCCTACACTCTTCACTACTCCAAATTCATAAGTTCCGTTTCACAAAAAATATATAACCACAATCACAATTCCGCATAAAAAAATAATTTTTGCAATTTAAAATAAAATAAATCCCAACAATCACTCATTATTTACGTTCCGTAAATTTCATATTATTATCTATAGTGCCGTCTCGCAACATCTATCATCACAATTTCGCGTATAAAGAATTGTATTTTATTTTATATGATATTTCAATAGATTCTCTTGTGTCAATAGTTGGCAAATATTTAGTTTTAATTCAGTTTGAATACATGTAATATAAACACACATACGACGAGGCTGTATGTGGTTGCTTCCTTGGCCTAATTGATGAAAGGCATAATTGAAAAAAAATAATTAGTGTCAGTTGTCTGGATTACGACTTGTCAACTAGACATACGTATAATATTTCGCGATAAGGAATGGTCACTTTAGTTCGCGGCTCCTCAACGAACTAGTTCGTTCTTTTAGTTCACGTCTCGAACCAAAGAAAGGCTAAAAAAAAATTATTTGCACGAATTTTAACCGACTTTAAAAAAGGAGGAGGTTATTAATTAATCGACTTCAAAAAAGGAGGAGGTGAATTAACCGACTTAAAAAAGAGGAGGTTAACAATTCGTTGGAATCTTTTTTTATGTATGTTCCCGGATTAATTATTTTTTATTCTTTCATAATATGCTGCTGTTTTTTTTTTTACTTGTACATACTTGGGGAATAGTGACGGCGTCTAAGGGACAACCCTTACCAAACGAACCCAACGATGACGGTGGCCTACTTACACAGTAGGCCACCAACACCTTTAGGTTTAAGCCAACCTTATCTGCATGTGGTACACTTTTCTGAGTAACGGACTAGGTGCTGGCGAAACCTGGGTTCTTGCCTTGCAGGGTATGGGGGACAGACCAGGGACCAAATGTTTGCTATTAGATCGTTTTGCGAGGCATGCATGTTGAAAAAAAAAGCTTCTGCATATCGCTTTCCTGGATCTGCAGAAGGCTTTTAACTTTGTGTCCCGACGGGTAGTCTGGTGGGCCCTCAGGTTCAAAGGGGTGCCAGAAGCATATGTTGACGTTATCGAAGACATGTTCTTCCGATCAAAGTCTTTGATTCGGACTGCTTTTGGCGTCACCAAACCCTTCCCGTTCACTATGGAGGTTCAGCAACCACCGTGGGTGTTCATGTACGCTGATGTCTAAGTCAAACAGCGTCTAGGGGCCGCTTGAAAATGGCCGACTGAAAGGAAATGTGCTAAAGATCAAGTACATGAGTTGCGTACACGTAGTATTTTATAAATGTTTTCAAATATTTTTTATCGAAGAAAGTAAAAGAAAATATTATGATGTGTTGCTATCTGTGAGACTAAAAAGTGCTGCGCACCATATTTGAATATAGCTTGAAAAAGCACGATATTTTCCTAGTGATTATTGACTACGTTACAAAAACAAGACCATCATTTGGCCAGTACTTCTGTGTATATGTACGATACGTGGTCTGTCAGCGTTATTTTAAGGAAATCCAGACAACCCCAACAGCGCTGGCTGGACTTTTTAGAGAATGATATGAGAACCAATGGTCTTACTTTGGACGATACTCAAGACTTAGAATCTATCTAACTTATCGAACGAACTAAAGAACGAGAGATCTGGGAACTAGTTCGTTCATTTCTTCTGTGGGAGCTGTCCTCCGCACTAGTTCGTTCGCGAACTGTACAAGTCTATTGTCAACAATGGTAATTTCTATAATAGAGGTATAATAAAATTTTATCAAGAAGTAACTTTGCAATTCGTTAACTTAAGTTAAATTTATCATCTGGAAAACAACGCTCTCCTAGAAAATATAATAACTAATGTACTTTGTAATAGAAGAACAATGCGGAGTGCGAGCGTGCACAAGAAAACAAGGTACTCGCTGATGGTGGTGGTGTGGAGTTGCGCCAGTTTCAAGGCGTTTGTGATGCGTGTGCCGAAGCCTATCCTGCACCGAGGTACGACGAGACATCGAGGAAAACTTTTGACTACAGTGCCGGGTCGGGCGTGGGTGGTATACCACCGCTTCCAAGGACTAGTGCCACACGTGCGCACACAAATATCGTGCATAATAGTGAAGTGTTGTAATTATGTGGTTTTTCAAGAGATTATGTACATACAATGTTAGTTTGTAAGGTATATGTATGGGTTATTGATAATAAAGTACTCTTCGTAAAAAAAAACTTGAGTTTTTATATATTTTACGAATTCATCATTCTTGTTTGATACCAAATAGTGTTCAGTGTAAAAAACAAAGCCATTTTATCATAGATTTTCATTAAACAACAATAAATAATGTGAAAAGGTTATGTTGTTTGTCATTATAATCAAGATTAGCGACTTTAAACCGGCGGCCATGCCCATTTAAGTTAAACATTTATTTAAATCGAGATGAAGGGTAAAACCACGACGTGCAAGACGTTGAACTGAAATGATGCCAAAATGGAGTTTATTTTACGATTAAACGTCGTTTATCGCAAAGCTGCAAGTCACCCTAAACAGATTAAACTGACAGATCAAAATGTCACTTTACAAAATAATGTTGCTTACTTCCAAAATATAGGGATAAATTTTTATCATACAAAGAAACAATAACTCAGCACTAGCTTGCGAAAATAGAATTTTATTGTGTATTTTAGAAATTACAGCTCAACCCTTCGACTAAATGTCTGTGTAAATAATTTTGCATAAATAATCACAACAAATATGCAAAATAATTACAATGAAAATTACACACAAATTAATATCTTGGTGTGTCTGAATCATAACTTGTTCAATGTTCAATAATCTCTGTTTACCCCCATGAAATGCAGGGTCCAGTGTATTTAATTTTACAAGTGTATTCAGATACACAATTTGCTAAATACTCCCAATGAGTGTCACAAACAAAAACTATGTGCCTGTTTTTTTTTTTGTGGCACTTCATAATGTTATTAAAAAATTTATTATCATTGAAATTATCTGCACTGTACCAATCCAAAATCGTTGCGATCAATGTTTTGAAGATACGATTCCAAATAACTACCTCGCGCGATTATTGATCAGCCTATATACCTAAACATACATAGAAGGTACACATCGTTACCGTCCGGATAAAGCATAGAAAAATTATGTCACACCTTCAAAATTTATTTCTAACAATAAATTAAACCAGCGGTCTTAGTCATAACGGAATAGCAGGTTTTGCAAGACGTCCAAAGCCACCATATTATACTCTTTATGTAAGGTACATGGGGCGAAGAAACAGTCACAGCAAGTGACGAAGTCTTATATATTTCAAGACCTACCGCAGATGTAAATAGATATGCAAAACGTGGTTTCCATGTATGATCATTCCAGAAAAATGAGAAAATTACGGTCATTACGTTCGCAGTATCATGCTGTCGGATTTCACAACATGAACGAAATGGAGTCATGTAAAATGATAAAATGTTTACCTGTCTATTAGTTGATCCTCTGTACCAGGTAAAGGATGGACCACAAAATGCATTGTAGACATTTCCAATTTCTGGTCTTGTACTTACAACAGATTTCAACGGTTACACATTAACATTTGATAAAATTCACTATTATATCGCATGAACAAAAGAACACCGTCTAAAATTCTCCTTCGGCCACCATATTTCTCGTGGTTTCCTTCGTAATCGCTTCTCGTTCTCAAATACATGTGAGTCGGTACATGACGAAAGAAGAAAGAAAATATCAACATGGCTTCTGTTTTTTTCGGAATGTTGGTACTATTGGAGTACTATAAGGAAGCACCTTATATCGATAATCGACTAAAATTATCGATAATGTATTAACTATTTACCGATTTATAAGATGCAGCAAATATTTTTATGGCGAGTACACACCGGCCGAACGAAGGCAAAAGAATCTATACCTTTTCATTCACAAAATAGCGAAAGTTTGTTAGTGTGAACGCAACAAGTATAGATAGGCCGGTGTGTATCCGCCATTACATGCAGCACTGCCTTAGATAGGATAATCTAAGACCTTAGAGCATATATGACTGGCTTAGATTATATGACTGGAGACGCCATAGAGCTAATAGTCTAAGGAAAAAAGTCTGTCAATTTTTGAGGGGGCAGGGGGAGGAATAACGAATAGGGACAGACTACAGTCGATATTTACAGTCGATAGTTGTATCGATAGTCTGAATGTAAATTCAAACTTTTATAAAAATGAAGAATTGTTATGTAAGAAATTTAATCTACAAACGAAAATACTTAATAGCACCTTATATATAAATCCTTAAAAAAATCATTATACCCAATAAAAAGGGATTATGGAGCTTCCTATCATTTAAAAAAATAATTTAAATGTTTTTTTTTTTTTTTGTTAAACCGGATAGGCGTTTGACCATCCTTATACTTAATATCGTAGCTAAACATGATGTTCAACAGGTAAATATTAAAACAACATATTTCATCGATGTCGATTTTCTAAACACATCACTATAAAATTGTAAGGCGATGTGGTCATTCGATTGCTCCGTATACAATTGACAATCGATTATGTATTTCAATTTTACGTAATATTTATTCCAAAAATGGAAATGTGAAATGGAAATAGATTACTTCTAAAATAGTCACATATGAAATATAACTCCATATTTTTGTCACCTGGATGTATTGGACATTTTTTTGTACGTGATAACTGCGCAAACTGAAATTTTTAACGGAGAACGACACAGGACGATCCGCAGTGAAAACGATTGTGACAATGAGTGAATCGATTCCACATGCAGTTTTTATAAACGTGTTAGATTTTTGAATCTTGTACCTCCGCAGAGGGGAAATGCTATGAGTGGCGTCTCCAGTCATATATGCTCTAAGAGCACTGCTGATGAACTTGACCACTTGACACTCGATTATCCTACTGACTTGATACTTAAGCGAACTAGAGCTTTAAAATATTTTTCAATTCATACTAATTAGAAAATTAAAGTCTCTGCCTACTCTTATGGTATACAGATGTGATAATATGTATGTAATGTAAAAAATATATCGTACTGGGATAAAACATTTTATCGATATCGATATACGCAATGAATCACGACCCTCGTCGCTAGACCGTCATTCCTGTAGCCGTATTATTATTACTTTGGACCGGGGGCGTGGCTTATTGACGGTTGCGGGTCTTTAAGAATAAACACATGTATATTTTTACCTGAGTTGACATCTGTAAGTAGAAATGAGATATCACTAAATTTTGCAGTATTTTGCTGATTCTATCAAATTTTATACTCGATAGGTTGTAATAGACAATAGCCCAATGGATATAGCCTGTCAGTCTGTCATAGAATCTGTCTGAAAATGACATTAAAATAAAAAAAACATTTGTCAAAAATGGCGGCCAAGTCAAAGAATCGGCTCCCTAAAATTGAAAATAAGTTGTTGAAATTAAATACATTGGAGTTAAAAGATGTCTTATGTCCAATTTGCCAGTCTATTTTAATAGAACCTGTGACATTACCCTGTTTTCACGATTTTTGTCAACACTGTTTTAGTGGAAGCGTCGAATATAATGCTTTGTGTTGTCCTCTATGTCGATTACGAATTGGATCTTGGCTCAGAACAGCAACAAAACAAAAGAATTTAGTAAACGTACAACTCTGGGATTTCATTAAATCAAAATTTCCAACTGAAGTTACTAAAAAATCAAATGGAGAAGACATCGATCTACCAGAAGGTAAGTGGTGGAATTAAGAAGAATACAATATGATCAATAACATTTTGTGTGTATACAATTTGATGTTATGTTATAAACATTTAACTGTCAATAAACATGTACAAATAGTAATTTTATTTACCGTATACTTGTCCATTTCATACTTAATGTTATCAAGCTGTATAAAATGTGATTTAGTTCTTGATGGATTTATTTGAACAGTAATAATTTTTTGTTTCCAGAAATACCTCTACCTCGGCTAAGCATACAGGGAGAAATCAGGTCAGAATATGAAGCTGAAGTGAAAAGGTTCCAGACAGAGAGATTTGAGCTTGAACAGAAGCAGTTGCAAGAGACTGAACTTTTAATTAGGTAAGCATGTGTATACTATGTTATGTACGAATCATTACTTGCCAATTAGCTGTTGGCCTGTAGCCATGACTCCATGTAAAAAGTTATTATCTGAGATAAAATGTAGCCTATGTGTTATTCTGATGTATAATTTATATAACTAAAAAAACATCAAAATTCATTTATAGTCCGATTGCTAATTAAACTGACAGATCGAAATGTCACTTTCCAAAATAATGTTGCTTACTTTCAAAACATAGGGATTGATCCAGTTCAATTTTCATCACTCAAAGAAACAATAACTCAGCACTAGCTTTGCAAATTTCGAATTTTATTGCGTATTTTTAGAAATTTCAGCTTAACCCTTCAACTAAATGTCTGTGTAAATAATTTTGCGTAAATATCACAACAGATACGCGTAATTATAACAATGAAAAATACAAATATTATTTTTGTTATTTGCGACAAATTACGTTCAACACATTCATAGTTTTTGTAAGTTTTGTTTATAATGAACCATGACTATAATTCCAGTAGATATGCCATAACTTAGCATGCAGTAATTTACTATTACTATAATTCTGTAGACATGCAGTACTAATTACATATTATGCAGAAATTACGATTTTTAGTTGGAATTTTTAAAATGAAAGAATGAAATGGTTCACTGAATTGAAATGTTTAAATAATCTTGATCTTTTTACCGCAGCACTATTTAAATTTCATGAAAAAGTGGCAACATTTGAAATGTCAGTTTACTCTGTTTAATTAGCAATCCTACTTTAGTAGTTTTTGCATGAAAAAGTGACAAACATACATAATCACAAACATTGACATTTATTATATTAGTTACATACATTACATCACTTATTTATTGATTTTGTGATTATATTTAAAGAAGTTTAAAAACTGTTATGTATATGTAATTATGTGCATTCCTCAGGTGTTTAATAAATTATTTTATGTAGAAAAAATTAAATATACCTAATATCTAAATCCCAAAATATAACTTTGTAATAAACCATGTTGAAGTCCAAATTTGATGTATGTATTTGCTTGGAACTCTGGAGCTGTATTAGAGTGCTATGTCCCAAATATTCTCATACTTGTATTCCTGAAGAGGTAGGCAGAGGCAGACTACAACACCCACATTTCGCCAAGGTCTTTCCATCCCAGATGTGGTAGGGGCGAGCATGTCGCCATATAGGACACAAATTCCAAACTATGGGCTGATAATGAGTAGAAATACCCAATATCATTTTGCCGAACCCTAGACCTCAGGGCGATAATTATGCCACATACACAATACCACCATGCCACAGATGCAGTCAACCAACCAAAGTATATAATATTATGTATCTTTATATAGTATAAAACAAAGTGGCTTCCTGCTGTCTGTCTGTCCTTATGTATACCTAGAACTTTAAAACTACGCAATGGATTTTGTTGTGTTTATTTTTTATAGATATAAATGATTCAAGAGGAAGGTTTATATTTATAATACATGCATCTATTCATCCCCTAAAGGGATGTAATTGGGGACGAATGTTTGTCAAGAGTCTCACCTGAGCGTAGCTGCAGGCATAAGCTAGTAATACACAATTTAAAAAATGGTTCTGAAATCTATTTTTTAATAAGTATTTTAATTTCCTCCAGCAAAATTAAGCAAGAAGAGGAAGAATCAGAGAGAAGGAATTTGGAGAGACTGAAACAAGATGAGATGTTAGCTAAAAAAATCCAAGACGAGCAGCTGCAGGACCCTGAACCACAGTCGAGCTCAAAACAGAGGAAGTCCTTAAAAAATACACCTAAACCTAGGCTAAAGGCAACCAAAATTGACAAATATCTAAAATTAAACTCCTCTAAAGTTAAAAAGTAAGTGGCTAAATAGCAAGATCCATTCATGTCAAATCATTATATCTGTAACATTTGTGATTTTTATTACAAGTGATTTTTAAGACGACTAAATTGTATTTTATAACTACCTATTATACATATAATGTAATAAATTTTATAATTAGTCAAAATGTTGATATTACCTGAATGCCTCAAAATATTGCAGTAGTCCATTACCTGAAGACAATACTAGTTCAGACAGTTGTGTGTCGAAAACGACAATAGTTTCTACCACAACATCTACCAGCAGTGGATCACCAGAAATGGTTCCAAGATATGGACGAAAAAATTTAATAGAAAAAAAACTCAAACTTGGAACCAATCTATGGAATAAGGAAAATGGAGACAAATTGAAAGAAAAGGTAAGTCATAATATTCCTATAATAGCTTTTTTATCCTGATAAAATATTCATATTTCATTAAAGAAACTTGCAGCCAAATATTCAAGTGCAATTTGGCAAGTTTTCGACCGATTTATGAATAAATTTAGTCACAATCTGATGAAGTTGTAAGTCAGTCATTTTTTTCAGTCTTCTGTTTTTTCTCACCAAAGCATTTTATCGTTTATGATGTATTATAGCAAGATAACGAGTAGTATATCAACATATTGATCAATATTACTCAACAAAACCATATTATTATGTTTTACTGCATCAAAGGTTTTGTATGGTCACAATGGATAGAGTCTACAATGCTATGCTTCAGGTGTGTGTCTATAAATGTACCAAGTGTTATGAAAAATGAAACCAGTTACCAGTATTATAGAATTATTAGTTTAGGCGAATGTTACACATTGAAATAAAACTAGTTTACCCGTGACAATGAAAGCGGAACTTTCAAACGCCGCGTCGCGTCGACGACGCGTCGGTAAAAATAAAAACAAATCACGATAGAACCAGTAAAATCTTGTTTTATTTCAATATTATAAATTGCAATTATTGTTTCAGAAAGAAGTAGTTTTTGATAAAGATAAGGATGATGATACAAAAGGAAAAAGAAAAAATCCAGGTCCATCATTACTAGTATCGTTGCCCTTGCCATGTATACCTGGAATTCCACAACAGAAAGCTACAGTGCCCGATAGAAATGTAGACTCTATCAGTGTAGACTCTATGGAGGAGTTGTGCTTCTTCAAACCTATTAAAAAAACATCAGTCACCAAGTAAGTTAAATGATTAGTTAAAAAATTATAATAAAAGGCACATTGATAGTAGGTTACATTTTGTGTACCAACACTAAGAGAACATGCCCATATTACGTGACCCGTTCAGGAGGGAGGGGGTCTTCAAAATAACATGCTTGATCACATGGTGTTTCTTAGGTTTTCGTCACGTCTAGGGAAATCTCGTGCTTTTTCGAGCTATCCTTACTAAATAATAAAAGCGAAAGTAACTCTGTCTGTCTGTCTGTGGCGTTTTCACGTCTAAACCGCTGAACCGATTTTGATGAAATTTGGTATGTGGGTACCTTTAACCCCAAGGACGGAAATAGGGTACTTTATTTTTTTTTATCAACCCCTAAAGGGATGAAAGTTTGTATGGGAAGTTTGGAACCGCTTAATGGATTTTGATGAAATTTGGTATGAGGATACTTTTGACCCTAAGGACACAAATAGGGTACTTAATTTTTTTATCAACCCCTAAAGGGATGAAATAAGGGTTGAAAGTTAGTATGGGGATTTAATGGATTTTTATAAAATTTGTTATGGGATAGTGGATACCTTTGAATTTAAAGACACAAATGGGCTACTTTTTTAAATCAACCCCTAATGGGCTGAAATAGGGGATGAAAGTTTGTATGGGGATTTTAGGTCCACTTAATGGATTTTTATGGAATTTGGTTTGGGATAGTGGATACCTTTGAGTTTAAAGACACAAATGGGCTACTTTTTGAAAATCAACCCCTAATGGGATGAAATAGGGGATGAATGATTTTATGGGAATCCAGAAACCGCTGCACGGTTTTTTAAGAAAGTTGGTATGAGGATAGTTTTAACCCTAAGGACAGAAATGGGGTGCTATATATTTTTATCCTACATAGGGATGAAATAGGGGTTGAAAATTTGTTTCTTTGTTTCTGGGCCGATTGACTTCAAAATCGATATCTGGGTCGCCCCGTGGTTCCGAACGACAGAACCGCTGTCAAAAGTGGCCGCCATTTTGTTTTTCTTTGTTTCTGGGCCGATTGACTTCAAAATCGATATCTGGGTCGCCCCGTGGTTCCGAAGACAGAACCGCTGTTAGACCTGTCAAAAGTGGCCGCCATTTTATTTTTCTTTGTTTTTGGGCCGATTGAGTTCAAAATCGATATCTGGGTCGCCCATATTTAGACTAAAACGACAGGGCGGATCGACAAATCAAAAGTTTTTTCCGTTGGCTCTACAAAATACGCGTGCGGAGCCGCGGGCAAAAGCTAGTAATTAAATATGTCGCGCAGCGTTCAGAACTTTTATAGTCACAGGTGGCAACACATAATATTTTGTTTTTTAACTTTTCTTCAACAAGAAAATATTAAAAACTATATTTATAAATTACTACATGAAAACTAAAGAGGAAGGGGGGTCTTGGCATATACTATGCATGCATCAGTACATACATTTTTATTTTTATGATCCTTCCTTCCACTAATAAACATTATGTATACATTTCTGGCCTTGCAAGGAATTAGGAATGTACATTGTACACCCTGAATTTAGGTCTCCAAAAATTCAAGTCACCATTCTTCCCACCTTACCTTTATCCCTCTTTGATATGGGTCCGAATCAATATACTTATTTAAACATGTTGCAGAATGGATTCGGCTTAGTTTTATTTGGTTGCCTGCATAATGTCTTAACCCCATATGGGTGATATAAAAACATTAAATAGATAAAAACATTCGATCTCGATTAAACTTGCACTACTCCCTAAGTTGGAATATACCTAGTCCAATAAAAAGAGATCCAGTTTATAGTTTCTGAGATAAACGTGGACATACATATACACTTATGGTACTTGCCACATCTATTCAGAAGCCCATTTAGACTAACATATGCAAAATATATCATGCAAGTCTAAGAATGTTACACACATATGGGTATGGACCAGTATGTATGTAACATTCTTAGAATTCATATTGATGAATACCTCTTTTTACCTCTTTTTTTTAAGTCTGTTCAAATTGGAGACTAAAGAGTATCAACTAAGGCTCAATTGCACCGCTATTATTAACCTAGAGTTAGTCCTAACCGCAAGTTAAGTTACATGTCATTCATACTTTTTCTGTCAATTTAGCTTGCGGTTAGGACTAACTCTAGGTTAATAATAGTGGTGCAATTGAGCCTTAGAGGTTTTTTGTTAGGGGCATTTTAAATGTTTGGTTTGTCATTCTATATCCAATTGTCGATTGATTTGGTGTATACCGTGTATTTCACTATTTCATGTATTATTGAAATGTATTGGAATTTGTGCCCGATATGGCGATAGGCTCGCCCCCTATCACATCTGGGACGGAACTAAGCTCAGCGAAACGAGGGTGTACTAGTTCGCTAGTGCGCCTCTGCCTACAGGCGTGAGCTTATGTTATGTTATTGAAATGTATGTACACCAATGGCTGATTAGCTTTATTGAAGCCCTTTTACCCTAATGAAAAACCTTACCTTGGAAGTTGGAAGCTTTATTTTCAATAAGAATTTTATTAGATCTTTGTTATATGTTTTAATTTGGGGACAATAATAATTATAGTATCAAACATTATATAATCTGTACTCAATTTTGATGTAACTAACTTGAATAGTTACATTATAGGGTTATACTTGTTTTTGACAGCCTCCGTGGCGCAGCGGGCCAGTTCACAGTCGGCTACTGAGCCGACTGTGAAACGTGAGGTCGCGGGTTCGATTCCCGCACCGAGACAATGTCTGTGTGACCCACAGATATTTGTTTCGGGTCTGGGTGTTGTGAGACCGAAAGTCTCTCGTAGTTTGTGATACCCACAATACAGGTTACACCTAGCGTGGGGTCAGGACTATGTGTGTGACTATTGGGTGTATTTATTTATTATTTATTTATTCTGCAACAGAGGATAAGCAATAATTCTGAATATGTACAAGTTGTTTCATGAAGTTGGTATAAATAATAACTACACTTAAATAGGAGATGGCTAGCAATCTAGTGGTAAAGTTTAAAATTTCGTAAGGCTCATAGTTTTTGAATAACGGGGAAACTGAATGGTTTGTGGAATGATTGTGCCAATAACAGTTATGCAGTTGAAAATTCAACAGTAAAATATATATGTACATATTAATATGAACCTTATCCAATACTTTCAGAGCCAACACCGGTAAGGGATTTCCTTTGCGTATACCCTCTGTACATGCGGATAAGAAACCTTCGCTTTCCCCTGAGCCACCGCCAACACGTGAACAGTATTGGGAAGCACTTTGCCACCTTCGGAGTCTGTCTTTGTCAAACAATTTGCCGTCAGCTTTTGTTCTTGCGTTAAACATATTAGAAAATGAAAAGGTAATTAGCATCTTAGAATATATTTTTACAATAAACGTATATTTACGTTACAAAATATAACTTCATAATTGTTTATTTTTACAGGAAGATCCTGATAAATGTGAAACGAACGATAAATCTAAAGTTAAAAAAGAATGTAACAAAAATAAACTAGTAGACGGAATTACAAAATTAAACAATGAATCTAATAATTTGAGACGCACTAAGTCAGTGGGAAATATAACAAAAGATGAGAATGAAACAACGCCGAAAAAGCCAAAAATGAAGCAAAGAAAAGTATCATCAGAACGAAAGCCACGGTTGAAGAGCAATACGAAAAAACCAAATCCAATCGATGAACACAGTAGTCCACTTTTAATGACAGAGTCGATAAATAACAACAGAGTCAACTTAGCTGTAAAAAATTTGTCTAGTCCGTTGGAAAATTGCGATGTAAAGGAAATATTGCAGGAACAAATTAGGGTGAAAACGCAACTTGAACAAGAGAAAAGCGATTTCGAATTAGCACGGAAAATAGACGCCGAATGGAATTCGAGAAGACTGCCGAGGCGGGCAGCGATTAAACGTCAAGTAACCGTTAACTATCCCCTGAGGCCCACAAAGAAATTGAAAGTGTGATGCGACTTGTGGCCAAAAATACAAACATTTTTGTAAATCAGAGCATTTTCATCTGTAGTTATTATTTTGATTTTAATTCTATAGAACAGAATGAAATTATTATCACACAAACAATTTAATACGCAGCAGGGTGTAAGTTTTTAAACATTATTGATTTCACTTTTTCTGATCATATTTTGTACTAAATAGTATGTGTAATTTTATTTCTGTAACAGATGTGTCGATAAGAAAACCTCTTTTTTTTCTCACCGATTATTTAAGGTATATTTAAATTGTATGTTTAAGTAGGTGTTGTAATACGATCTAACTAGTAATGAAAAGTAACACAAAGTAAAATGGCGTGTCTGTTTATAAATGCATACATTTGAGTAAATTAAAAATACACGATATAATTATTTGAGTTAATGTTTAAAATCAAATACGTAAATACGTGACATTTCCCATTTATATAATGCATATAAGTATATTATTTCCTTGGCAGCTACATAAACCAAAAAATATTGTACATTTCTACCTATCTAGATGCCACTATTTACTGTTTGTAAGGTCTGCTATAGAAGTTCCTACGGCTACATTGTAAGAGTTCTCAGAATGTAATCTTTCAGATAATTTGTTTACGAAACCCAAAGAAATCGGTTCTACAGTAACATATTTTTGTAGAGCATTGCCATTATATTTAGTTGCAGGATATACATGGTCTTCTTAGTCCCTGACAGTAGAACTAGACCTGTCATGGCCAAAACGTTAAACTTCAGATAGAGTTCGAATTAAGCATAAGCATTGGAGATATTTTTACACTCTTACTACAAAATCAATGGGTTGTGTGAAACGTTACAGTAAAACCCAAAACACGAGGTCTTGTCTTTAATATATCTGTAAATATTATCATGACAATCATAATAAAATCCAGATATTGTGCATTTTAGGTAAATCGCAATTCTATTATCTCATCACGAATAGCCATGTTCCTAGTATCGTAATACAAAAAAAGCGACTTTTCGGTGGTCACTACACTCTTGCCAACCTGGGATTCTTTCTCTTCGAAGAGGGAGAAAAAGGAAAAAGCAAATCAAGATGCTTACGACTAGACACGCATGACAAGGATGTAGGGGTACAGAGGATACCCGCCCACACCATGTAGTGTAATACCAACCAGGATCCGTATTTTATTGAGGACTACATTTGGTGACGCTCATGCATTTTCCTTCTACAATCGCACAATACTTGCATCTTTGTCTACTCTTTCAGATAATTATAATATGGGTGTGAGCTAGTATTACCTCCTAAGAGAACCATTTTAGTATTTCATATCGGTAATAACCAATAATAACGTTATATAAAATAATGTGTATAGAAATGAATGTATCGCAAAATACTAGTTTGATTACACTGTTTCCCATTATCCAACTTGGGCAATATGTACCTAGATAAATTGGTGTTTTTACTATTGAAAGCGTAAAATTAGTTTGTGTGAATTACGCTATTTCTCTCCATACATATCTATAGAACTTTTATTGTCTCGTACGTTTTGGATTTCTCATTTGGCAGAGTTAATTAAGTGACTAAATACGAAAACAGAATTGTAACTCATGGTTTGTTCGTAAACGACCTGCCATGGATCTCATGACTTTGTGATTACCTTGTGATTGTTGTAAGTGTAAACTGTATAGTTGTATGTATTTATGAAGTGGTGCTCGAAATCCAATTATTATAATAGAAAGCTTCCACATTTGAAAAATAAAACACAACTTATGATTCTTAGTATTTATTTGTAAATGCTGTTACGGCGTTTATTTTATGAAATCCCATTGTTTCAATTACAAACCCAACTGGACCCCAAAGATTCATCGAACGTACTTTGTTTATTTCACGAAGACACGCGGACTCGTTATTATTTTATTTATTTTATATACACTAAATACTTACAAGCAATTTTAATTATGTCCCTTATGAAGAAATATTTACAAGCTTATTTTTAAGAATAGTTAGCAAATAAAACAAAAAAGAAACCCTTCTGTAAGAACTGCATCGAGATTGGTTGAAAAATAAAGCAGTAATTCATATTTTAAATTTGGTATTTGACTATAATAACCAATATCAATGAATTTCTGTAGGAACATAGATTTATCGTCGAAATAACGTGTGCAATAGGAATTTATTAAAAATACTTCTAAGATATTTTTATGTTAGTAAATGAAATACTTAATTTTCATCTGTGAGTCACGTGACTGTAAACACCAATCACGTTCCATGATGTCGATATTACTTATTTTCCATAGAAATTTGTTCCACAAAGTCCTAAGAGCTAATATCGTAATACTGGCAGGTTATTTGGTCTATTTTTTACGTATTTTTGTTTAAAGCTCAACCTAATTTCAACGCGGATATGATCGCCGATCGATATCCGATCGACGAAATATCTAACCCGTTTTTTTTTTAGGTTAAAATCATAAACGTTATTTCCTCAATGTTTTTTTATGAGCGATTTTGTTTCTATAATAAAGAACAATCACGTCACCCGTATCTACAGTTATCAGATAGCGTTTTAGCGGCAAATTAAATTATACATAATAATAAATATATGAAAATAAATTACGAAATAATTTATTAGTCCTTATCCTAATTACGTTAATCAGTTAAATTTCCTAGCGACTGACGGATGTACGTAGAAAGCAGCACCTATATAGCGTAAGCCACACCACACAACTGCAACATTCTCTTGGTAGGTTTCGAAATTTCAAAATATTCTACAAAGTCTAAGACCGTGCCTAGAAAAGGTTTTTTACGGCTGGGCCAGATACTTTTAATACTGCTTCCCGTTCGCAAAAACAAACGTAGCTAAAGAAGTCTGTGTAGGGTCGCCATGAGGGTTGCTGGAGTTGAGGCAGAAGATAATAAAGGATAATTAGGTTCGCTAGCTAATTTGTGTGGTTACTCTATGGTCACAACTATGCCAAACTCCGGATGCAGAACCAACAAGTAGATGCCATAGGGGTGATGAGCCAAAATGGTGTATCTGTAACGAGTATAGTTTTGTGTAACTATCATCATCAATCTTTGATGACTTCTATTCGTAAAAGGAATGCCAGTTTATCGAAATGATGTAGGAAGGTATACAAGCTGTTTAAATGTTTAACAAGTAACTAGACATTTCAAAATGTTTTTAGCCATTCCAAAATGTTTTTTGGATCAAGTATTTTTTCACTAGCCTTCTATTACACCGAGGTACTAAAGACTAAGAATTCGCTCAACTCTTGCTTACATAAAGTGGTGTCTTCCAATAATGAAATGTTTCCAAATGTGACCCTGTGCAACAAAGAATTGTGTGAAAAATTGACACTTTTACAATTAATGTTAATATATTTAATATACTTAACTTCTGTGGCTCTTCTTCCATGAATAAACATAACTAATGTTCACCTATTATGCCCTTTTCTTCATAATAAATTCACCTGTAAAAAATGTTATGATACTATAAAATGTTCAGTAAGATATTAAATAATCAAATAAAAAGCTAATACCTCAGAAATCAAACTTCAAACAAATAAGACAAACCATTACCAATTTGTTATAGTCATAGTTCACACTCAGCATTATCTTCATTTCCCTATCTATGACACAAAAATAAGTTAATACATCATATAACAGTCCAATGACGTTTAACCATACCACCACTCACCACTTACCGCATAAAATATGCATGTAGTGAACATGCTAGAGAAGCAGCTACACCTCACAAAACCACTTGTATGGCTTCTCTCAAAGCTGTGCACCGTTCACAACACTTCACCATGCTGTGTTCACCAAAGGACAGATAAAACTTACTCAGCCAGATGCACTTTCACACTGTTTGTAAATTCCTCAATTCAAAAAGACAACATTTAAACATAAATAAGTGTCTGCAGACAGCAATAGAGTTGCACCCGATCTTAAAATTGAAACATCCATCTCTAAGTGACATACTTGTTTATTTCAAATATCATTTCAACATTGATCTTGTTCCCACATCACACATCACAAATTACACACAACACCCTTGTTGCTTCTTGCAGGTCTTATATCTAGTATATAAGCTACATATACATCATAATCATTCAAGTAGCCCCTTTTTTAATATTTAATATACAAACTCATTATAAGTACTAATTAACCTAGATATACATTCTAAATGTTAACATTACCACTTCATACATCTCTGTTACATCTGCTTACTGGTTATGGCGAGCTCACCTCACGACTGTGGCTTGTTGGTGTTCCATCCACTCCCCGAACCACCACTACCTCCGCTGCCATTACCATTCCAGTTGCCTTGTCCGTTTGGCCAATTGTTTCCATGGTTGCAATTGCCCTTTCCCCCTCCTCCACTCCATCCTTGGTTGCCACCTTGATTCCAAGATGGAGGTGGACCATTTTGTCCCCAATTTTGATTTCCATTCCAATTTTTGCCAGAGTTGCCTGGTGGTGGACCCCCTTGCCAGTTATTAGGTCCTGAATTACCACCATTCCCACCTAAAAATCCACCCCAACCAGCTTGATTAAGTGCGGCAGCAACAAGACTTATTGGTAAATTGAAATTGGGTGGAGGCCCTCCATTTGGATTAATGCCCAAATTTTGCATATTAAGTGAATCAATATTACTGTTTCCTCCGTTACTGCCTGATCCAGATGGACCACCTCTGTTGCCATCCCAGTTGTTTGAATTATAAGGCTCGTCTTTCCAATTTTGATTTGTTTTAGTTCTAATCTTTGGTGCAGCACTTGAAACTGACACTGAAGCTCCTTTGATAACATGATCTTCGCCACATAAGCTCTGAGCCACTTCTGGATCAAGAAATGTCACAAAACCAAATGCTCTAAATGGTCGTGGGACAAACACATCAGTCACTTCACCAAATTTAGAAAAGTATTCTCGCAGATCATCACCGGTTATATCCTCAGTGCATCTTCCAACAAACACTTTACACGGCAACTGTGGGACTAGACCTTCTTTGGAGTTGGGGATGCGGACATCAACCCAACGACCGTCTATGTTGTGTCTCTGCGCTAGAGCTCTCATCTGGGACGCGTATGTTGCGTAGCGTATGAAACCAAACCCTTTAAACGATCCATTTTTGTCTTTTTTCAATTGAACCATCACCACTTCTCCGAATTGTTCAAAGTATTGTTTAATAGACTCTTCTGTTGATTTCCAAGGAAGTCCGAGGCATATGAGATCTGAGCATGCGAGTTTTTTCTCCAGACGTTTTGTTTTAGCTGCTGAGTTTTCAGGAGACACATCTTCCATCTTCCGTTTGTTTTCTTTGGGAAATACACATATGTAAAGATGTTTACCCCAACCCACTTCACTCGGGGGATGTAACTTTCCTTCGCTGAGACGAATGCCTCGAATTGATTTACTATCAGGATGTCTATATTTCATTCCACACGCCCCAGGAAACTGAGCAACAAGAGTCGACAGGAGCAGCGTCCCATCAAGTTCACAAGGTATTTCTACTGCGTTGCCATCATCTTCATCTTCGCTAACTTTAATGTATTCAAACAAATCTTCGTTATAGTCTGATTTCGATGCCATGTTGTTTCAGTGACAGTTTTTATTTAGTTACTTCTTATTATGATTGACGTTCATTGAAATTGTATACAGTAATGAGCAACTTTAAACGACTCTAAAGAATCAGTATTCAGCCATATTGTTTCCTGCAAAGAGAATCAAAGAGAATGATGAATGAACGAAATCACTATTCACTACACTATTTCCTGTCTACGTTATGCCGGGTCTCCTGCACTGGCTTTTTCGAAACAAAACACTAAAAACCACATTGACTTTTACCTATCGAGTATAAAATTTGATAGAATCAGCAAAAAAATAAAGCTATCTCTTTTTTAATAATAATTGTCAAGTCAGGTAAAGAAGGATCACTATACAAGTGTTTGTTCCTATAGGCCCACATCCGTCAATAAGCTACGCCTCCAGAACAAAGTAATAATATGGCAGCTGAAATGGTGGTCTAGTGACGCGGGGCGTGATTCATTGCGTATGGTATCGATATCGATAAAATGTTTTATTTCGTTATATCATGATACATTATTTTGCATTACATACATATTGTCACACCTGTATACCATAAGAGGAGGCAGAGACTATAATTTTCTAATTCGTATGATTAGAAAAGCTCTAGTGCGTTTTGATAACGATTTTTATAACAAATCGTTTTTTTAAGTTGTTCTTATGATTGATGTCGTCATTGAGTTAATGTTTAAAGTGCACATTCTGTTGCTGATGATTATATCATTGAAACTAATTGTGCCAATAATAGTGTAATATTTTAACTAAATAATAAACGTAATGTTTGATAATCTTAAATAAATCAAATAAAAACAAGTAATAAATAATAAACGTACAAAAATATTCACATTTGAACATTTATGTACTGCTTTGTAAAAACAATACAAAAATGTTTATCGACAAATCATCGACTATATTAATTAGACGCACTAAACTTTCCGCCATCTTTAGCTGCCAGTCTGGTGCCAAGGTCATGATGATGGAACCGATCTCCTCTCTCTCTTTAATATAAGCTAAAAACTATCTAAGCTAAAAACACATACGCAAAACAACGATTTTAGCCGTCACCAGCTCGTAGAACAATGGATCATAGATAAAAAAGTTTGGTGTAGTTGTTTTGTGTAATGTTCTAGTGCAGGAGACCCGACTTTATTTCCTGCTCCAAAAGACCACTAAAGACCGACGTAACAGATATAGAGGGCCCTTATTTAAAGCCGGCTCCAGATCTTAGAGAAAGAATGAATAGGGTAGCCATGCCCGTATAACCGTAAGGGACAGAATATAAGACACAGGGATACCATGTTGGAAAAATGTACCCATCATTTATTTGAAATGTAGTTCTTAGTAAAAAAAAAATAATAGCGTCAGTACAGCAATAACTAACGAGTTTATGTTTGGTTAATAATCCCTCAAAAAGGGTTGTCAGGCACGCAGCCGGTCGTAAAAACTAAGCCAAATCCTTTCTGCAACATGCTTGAAAAAGTGTTTTTCTCGAAAGAAAATACAAAAACACATACACAACACAATTAATTTCGCTATCTCTTCCTCAAAGAACGATGGACCATAGATAAAAATGTGTAGCGAAGCCATGTTTAGCTTAGATGTTTTGTGTAATGTTTTAGTGCACGAAACGCCACATAATGTAACCTTCCCGTTATTTGGGAAATTCTGTTTTGTAACCCTAAATTCTATTGATGTTGTATGAGGAGTTTTGGCGGGAATTCTGACGGTGCGGGTGGTCGCTTGTTTTAATGATTTCATATTCTAGTCTAAAGTTGTGCTTGTGGTTTAAATGTGATGTGAATCTAAGCGATAAACATCAACGAAGATGGACAGTATGTGGAGGCTTTAAAATAAGTGATTTTGGACGCTTTTTGTCGGGTGGATGGGTCGACCATGTTCGACTCCTCCGCTGCGAGAAAATCGTCTAAAAAGCATCAAACTGGAAAGAATTGACGCCAAAACTCCAGCAGGGCCTTGAAATCGAACACATCCGACTTCAATGCACTTGCGAAAACTTAGATATAGGAAACAAAGTGTAATAAATAATAAAAAGTATACGGCTGAAGGACATTGTATCCATGGCTATGAAAAATATAAAAAAAATGATGTTGTATGCGTTTTTAATGTCTGACACCAAATCCGAGTTGGTGTCAGACAATAAAAACGCATACGCAGAACGAGATAAAAAATTCTCCATCTGTCTCTATCACTCATAATGTAAAGTGCATTTATCTATCTCAACATTGATTTTACAACTTAGGGCGACTTGCAGGGATTTCACTATAATCGCCATTTTATTAGACCCGACTTAGTCCTAAACTTGATTAAAATCAAATGTCATATTAGTTGTCCCGAATTCACTCGCAGCTCCGCAGTAAACCACGATGAATCTTATAATAAACCCCATTTTGGAAACATTTCAGTTTAACGTCTTGCACGTCGTCGATTTACCCCTTATCTGGATTAAAATAAACGACAAAGTTAAATCATCGGGGCCGCCGGTTTAAATGACTAATCGCGATTATTGAATGTCAAACAACATAACATTTTCATATTATTTCTTGTTGTTTTATGAAATTAATAATAATAATAACACCCAACAGTCACAAACATAGTCCTGACCCCACACTAAGATCGAGTCTTGTGTCGTGGGTATCAAGAACTACGAGATACTTTCGGCCTCACAACACCCAGACCAGAAAAAAATATCTGTAGGTCATACAAACATGTGTCTCGGTGCGGGATCGAACCCGCGGCCTCTCGCTTCACAGCCGGCTACTCGCCCGCTGTGCTACGGAGGCTATCGGCTGTGTGGTCGTCGCGTCGCCACGGCACGGAGGAGTACGCTATATGCGGCGTTACCTTATGTCATTTCCATACATTTATTCTATTCGAATATTCTATTCGACTACCACATAAGCCACTTGTCCTGCGCGGCGATCAGAATTCGGCACACGCACACAAACGCCTCAAAATTGGTGCAAGTTTACCTAAGCCTCGATGGCGTGGTGGTATTTCGGTACGACTATGGTTCTGAGGTCTCGGGATCGATCCCCGGGACGGGCAAAGTGATATTGGATTTTTCCATATCAGCCCGGAGTTTGGAATTTGTGCCCGATATGGCGATAGGCTCGCCCCCTATCACATCTGGGACGGAACTAAGCTCGGCGAAATGTGGGTGTTCTAGTTCGCTAGTGCGCCTCTGCCTACCCCTTCGGGGATACAGGCCTGAGCTTATATTATGTTTTCTACCATGACACCCATCTCATCAGTTTTCTGATTCACGCATGTACTCCGCGATGTTCTCCTATTTTTAGGAGACAGGGGGGTTACCACCACCTCTTATAGCAGTATTATTATAATTTTACTTGTACCGATTCCCATACAAAACAAACGAAGAACGATTATAATAACACTGCTATAAGAGGTGGTGTTAACCCTGCAGTTGTTTACGAGATGATAAATTCCGCTTGAGCTAACAAAGTGCAAAGTTACTCCTGGTTAACTATATACTATTATACTCTGATCTATATCATTCTTTATCTAAGCTCCAGACGCACGCCGCGAACCCCCGTGAAGGGCGTGAATATGAGTGTGGATGGTTTCATCTCTCAACTATCTCTCTATTTTGGAATATAATCAAAGGATAACCTTATACGTAAGCCACTTTAGCTTTAAATTCTTAAGTTAGACTGGATTAATTCAATGAAGAAAGTGATAACGAATTATATAGCCGGCAAGTAATGCTGAACGAAGGCTGGAGAACATCGAGTGAACGCTCGAATAAGGTATAAAAAATGAACTGTTGGTATAGTAAACGACGAACGGTTAAAGTTAGCATTTTAACCTTAGTTTTAACTGTTAGTAATCTGTCAGTAAATAAAAAGTTTAACTAAACTTCGATGACATGGTAACTGATGGTAACATTGTCATTTCGTTCATTCTTTTTCTTAGATTATCTAGTTTTTTTCTAATAATCTAAGAGTTTTTTCCTTAGATTATCTATGTTTATTTATGGTTTTGTTACTAAATACCATAGACTACTAAATACCATCATGGCAACGTTGTAGTATCCACAGGGGAGGCCCTATTGCTTAGACTAAATATAGACTGGACAATCCTCACTGACATATTGAAGAAACGGGATGGTGCTATACGCATTTAAGTGTGTTGAACAAAGATGCTAATCTAGTGCTTTGTCTCGCGTCGAATACCCAGAAATTCTTGCTTTGTGCATTTGCTTTGAGCTCAGAATTTGACAGCATATTTTATTCTGCAGTTTACGTGGATATAAATCACTTATAATTATTCAATTCTTATTATTATATTGAAACAGTGAGTTTGCAGAGTCTCATAATGGTGGGATGTTGCATTCGCGGGTGTAAAAGCAATAACAGACGAAATGAAATTTGTGTTACATTTCACACGTAAGTAACGATGAAATCTTATTTCTGAACATTTTATTAGTATCGGTGTGATATATTGAAAAGTATTTAATAAGATATGTGGAATAATATGCATATAAATCGCAATATAACGTGAAAATATAATTTCCTGACGTAATCATGGTGTTACCGGCTACTAAAATCGTAAAATCCGTAAATTGGTAAATTAATAATTTCATTGAATATCAATTCTTTAATAATGTATAAAGCAATAAAACATTACTTATAGGCTCTATACCCTCGGAGGGGTCGGCAGAGAAACTATTACGCTCATTGTTCGCTCACGTTATTTCTGTCCCATTATGAACCTAGTACCTACTATTAATTAAATATTTATTATTTTTTTAAGGTTCCGTCCCTCAAAAGGAAAAAGCCCTTATAGGAACACTTTGTTGTCCGTCTGTCAAGACATATATCGGTATCGCAGGGAGGTATCGAGTTGAAATTAAAACCATATACGCAGATCTGTAGATGTTTGAAGCTTACTGACGGGGGCGTCGAAGTGTATTTGGGGGCGCACTGGAATTGGTGAGCGGTGTTGAAAAGGATTCCCCGAACGTGAGAACCCAGTATTTTATTTTGGAAATCCCCATACACGCCCGCGGCCGCGCCTCGTAACGTTAGCATTTATTTCCAAACTGACCAATAGAAGTCATTATGATAATAAAAATGGATATGCAAGTTATGAGAGTTTTTCCTTTTCGTTTTGATATTTGTTTTTACCGCCCCCTTGAACATGCCGCCCGTGTGCGGTGCACACCTTGCACGCCCGCACGTAACTCTTGCGGCGATTACGATCAGGTAAGTTTGGAGTCGGTCCATTAAGTTTTTAAACTTGTAACTGTTTTACGTTTTCCTCTTACTTTGTCATTAAATTATAACCAAATGAACATGGTACCTTTGAAATAATCTCTATCGAATACAATAGCATTTATCAGGATTGGTCCACATTTGGCGAAGATATCACATACACTAAAATAGTATAAACGAAGTACGTACAGTCTTTCTGCCTCAGTGGCGTAGTGGTATTACGTGCGCGGTACGACTATCGTTCTGAGGTCTTGGATTCGATCCCCGGGTCGGGCAAAGTGATATTGGATTTTTCAGTATCAGCCTGCAGTCTGGAATTTGTGCCCGATATGGCGATAAGCTTGCCCCCTATAATATCTGGGACGGAACTAAGCTCGGCGAAATGATCTACGATTTGCAAGAGGGATGACTGGACCGTGGGTAGCTTCACCTGGTGTCTGGGCCTAGAGCGTCGATTAAGAATGGAAGTAAAGCTGATTCGCATTCGTGATCCTTTTGGCCAGTGAGTATAACACACAGGAATGGAACCGGTACCCCGACCTAAGTGACCGTTGGGATTTCCAATATCGTGCTGTATTTTAACAGCGAGCGGTCCGGTCAGTGAGTATCAGTACATAATCATTACACTCCTGCGGTTAGGATCATAAGATCCGTATATAGATTTCTCACGCAAAGTTTAATGAGCAGTGTTGAATTGCATATATTTATGTTTTTTTTAATGTTTATAAATATTATAGGTACTAATTACACCGACAGCGTATTTTACTTACTTTGTGTTTACATATTTTTTACCTGAACTTATTCAAATCTTGATT
The DNA here is from genome assembly GCA_036417725.1 of Clanis bilineata. Classification (NCBI taxonomy): domain Eukaryota; kingdom Metazoa; phylum Arthropoda; class Insecta; order Lepidoptera; family Sphingidae; genus Clanis; species Clanis bilineata. The sequence goes on along the minus strand of CM071151.1, from coordinate 12,357,898 downwards.
CCAATTACAGAACATTTACATAAGTAGTTTTCATTCAACTTAAAAAGTAGGAGGTTCTCAATTCGTCGTTATTTTTAACGGGAGGCCGGGGGTTCGATCCCCGAGCCAAGACAAATGTTTATGTGATCACCAGATATTTGTTTCGGGTCTGGGTGTTATAGGACCGTAAGTACTGATACCTACGACACAGGTTAAGCCTAGTTTGGGGCCACGATTATATGTGACTGTTGGGTGAAAAAACCCTTTCATTCAAGGGCAGTTGTCTTGGTATGTTTGAATAACGTACCACAAAAAAAGCCTCATCAATATCCATAAGTATATATATTATAAGTTTTGTATATAGTAACAGTAGGATAATATATTACCAATAATATATAACTGAATATAATAGACAGGAATGGGCTCGGCGAAATACTGAGTGTTCTAGTTCGCTCCTACCTACCCCTGAATACAGGCGTAATTATATGTATGTATGTACACTACTAATATTTCGATTAATATTCCCAAAAAAAAAACCTGAATTCAGAAATTCAGGATTTTTTTTACAACCTGACCACACAAGCGATGGCTCTCGCTGTCTCATGTGTCGGTACGACGTGGTGATATCTATAGGATAATCTAAGCCCTATTGTCTTTTATAACCTATCGAGTATAAAATTTGATAGAATCAGCAGAAAACAATGCTATCTCTTCTTTACTAATGTCTCTGTCAACTCAGGTAAAGAAGGACCAATATACAAGTGTTTATTCCTATAGGCTTATTGACGGGTGCGGGTATATGTATATACCCGCCACGCCCCCGCGTCAAAGTAATAATAATACGGCAGCTGGAATGGCTGTCTAGTGATGAGGGGCGTGATTTATTGCGTATATTATGGATATCGATAAAATGTTTTATTTCGTTGTTTCACGCTATATTATTTTACATTTCATACTTATTATACACCTGTATACCATAAAAGGATGCAGAGACTATAATTTTCTAATTCGTATGATAAGAAAATTTTGTGCGCTTAGATAACGATTTTTATAGCAGAGATTAGCAAACGATTTTTTGAATTGTTCTCATGATTGAAAGTTAATGTTTAAAGTGCACATTCCGTGGCTGATGATTATATAATTGAAACTTATCGTGCAAATAATACTCTAATATTAACTAAATAATACACGTAATATAATCATAAATCAATCAAATAAAAACAAGTAATAAATAATGAAACGTACAAAAATATTCACTTTTAAACATTTATGTACTGCTTTGTAAAAACAATACAAAAATGTTTATTGACAAATCATCGACTATTTTAAGCCGGGTCTCCTGCACTAAAAAATGATACAAAACACCTACACAAAACATGCATATTTTATCTATGGTCCATTGTTCTACGAGTGGGTGACAGCTATAATCGTTGTTTTGCGTCAGTTTTGCGTATCGGTTTTTAGTGTTTAGTTTCGAAAAAGCTAGTGCAGGAGACCCGGCTTTACTAACGACCGGTTTCAATAAACGATCTCAGTTTAGAGTGCAGATAGATCGCGATTATGAACTAATCAAATCACGTCATTTAACGGAGTAATGTTCAAACTGTGTTCTTATTGGCTAATTTTTGTAATCTATCTGCACATTCGAACTGAGATTGTTTATTGAAATCGGCCGTTAGACGTACTAAACTTTTCGCCATCTTTAACTGCCTGTCTGGTGCCAAGGTCATGGAGATGGAACCGATCTCCTCTCTCTCTCTCTCTCTTTAATCTACGGTAGGTAGTATCAAACGTACAGATTGAAACACCAATACTTAAGTACTGGATGTGTCATATGATCTGGGACGGCAACCTAAGTACATTTTGTTCATCTTAACATGATCATGTGTAAAATATTAACCACTGTGATGGTTTATCATTCAAAGGCCACTTTTTTATAACAGCGACTGTTGAGCAGTCGGTTCACCTGATGGTAAATGATCTCCACTGCCTATACACACCCAAGACAAAAAAATCATGAGTGCGTTGCCAACCTAAGAGGAGGGAAATGGGGATTGGGAAAGGGCGGGGGATATTGGGCCACCGGAAACCTCACTCACCGAATGAAACGCGATCTGCTACTTAATGTTGGTTCCCAGTGAAACATTGGTATCATACCGGTCGAGCCGGCCCATTCGTGCTGTAGATGTAGCTCTACCACCCAAGATGTTAGTATATCATTTAATTTGTCAAATCATACGTATGACCTTTCTGAGCATATGACTATACCTATCTGATCATCATTTTTAGATGAACAAAACGTACTTAGGTTGCCGCCCCAAATCACATCCAGTATTTGAATATCGATCGGTGTTTTGTCAACGCAGCATGCAAGAAATTAACTAAAGTATGCTCAATTTTACGACTACCAAAACTAATTTACTGACGATTCTAGTATAAATAATAAGTATACTTGTATGTAAAGATATTTTGTGAAGTAAAAAGTATATTATGGTGGTGAATGATGTACAAAGTATTTTACAACGTAAATACACAGTTTGAACCACACCGATAGTTTAACCCTACTACCGGGACGGTTTAAACTAATCGTCCGTTGGACAAGTCTTTGTGGATTAAACTATCATTGATCTTACAAAAGTTTAACAAAATATGAAAATCTCTTTGGAGTCGGTGCCTTTTCATTTAATCTGCTTCGGCCTCAGCACCTCGCACTCTCCAAAGAGAGTAAGAAATTGTTATTTTTTTACTTTTAAGTGTTCGTTTTTGAAGTCGGTTTTCAGTTTTGTTATACTTTAATATACCGGTGATCTTTGATGAGTTTTGCTTGGTGCGTTGGCTGGCTTTGTTCGGTCGATTCGCCGAGTGAAGGTCATCTGAGGGGCATCGCACTGGAAGGAATTACCGCCATAATCCCAACAGGACCTTGAGACCATCCACATCTGGGTCTCATGGTCATTGAGAAAACATAATTGCTCTATTTATCTCGACATTAGCTAAATCTTCGCATATGCGTGGATGTTGCGTGGATGCCATTATTTTTAAAAGAAGAAGAAGAACAACAATTACATTCAAATAACTATTGTAATTTTCACTAAGTATAGTACCTAGTTATCAATGTTATCGTCTTTAAAATAATGCAATAATTTATTTAGAAGAGTTGTTCAATCTACACTATTATCGCAGTAAGTAGGTACTTAACAATATATTCAGTTAAGTATTTAATTAATGAACTGATAAATTTGTATACATTATCTCCACAGAGTACTTATTAATATTACTATTATTATATAACAGTGGCGAAGGGTGAATATTTTGATAAAGGAAAGCCGACGTTATCTATAGTCGTTATACCAATTGTTAATTGTTAGTCTATAATTTAGAAAAGGTCAGCCGATAGGAATCGTGCTGTATGCACACTTCACTACTTCTATACTTGTAACTTATTAGCTAGCTTTTGCTTGCATTTTCGCACGCGTTGAAATCTTTCATGTTGAAATATTTCCAGGATAAAAAGTATGCAGGTATTTTTAATGTATAATCCTCCCTTGCAAATAATCATGTCATCTTTGTTTCGATGCTGTTTTCACGCGCTCGGTATAACCATAATGAAAGAGGTGTTAGACTATTACTGAAAACGTTTAACGGTTGTACAACGAGTGGGGCTCGGGCCCACAATCCGTGCTTATATCTAACATTACATCATACAATATCTTGTACAGTCAAGTGCAATCGCTACACTGTGTCAATAACAAGAAGTCACGAAGTATTAAACTCGCACCATCCTGAAAAATATCCTAGTGATTGTTTAATAAGACGTGTCACGTGATCTTGAACTTGTAACCTTTCGAATCTTCTTATTAATTTAATCGCATTATATAAAAATATATAAGTTGGCTGACAGACGGGTCTAAAACATTTTAAATTACAATAAAGTCACCGAGTCAACGGAACCTGTCCATTCACTACCTGATCACCTTGAATCTTGACTTTTACTATTTGCTAATTTAATGTTGGATTCCTTTATATTATGTATACTTCATTAGTTTTAGTTAGGAATGTGGAACATGTAGATATTTATTATATCCGTGTTTATAATGGCACGGAACAGTTTATTTTTACTTTTCAAGGCCTATTTCAAAGTGATTTCCTTTCCAAATTGACAATCTAACACAATTTTTTAAATATTTTGATAACGTTATATCAGAATAGGTACTTCCTTTAATTTAAACAACTAAATAGATACGTACTTACTTATTTCAATGCTCGGATTATTTATAATATTGTCCTTGTAATATTGATAGTAGTCCCACTGCTGGGCATGAGATTGCAGTATCATCTAGATTCTAGAATGAAGGAAACGACGTAAGGACCGGTGCACACATACATACACACATACACAACGCTTTAATACGGCGAAATGCAGCGTTTATACAAATTAATTTAAATCTACCGTCAGCCGTTAGTTAGCCGGTAAAACCATCCAAGTCCGTATCTCGCGCCACACAATAAAAGACTTTTTAATCATAATGATCAAAATGTACCTACTTTTTAATGCTTTGGTATCTTAATTTTTTGTTATTCTTCCATCTTGTAATTTAAAGTGTGGGAGAAGGGGTTGCTAAAACAAAGTTAACATGCTCTTTGGCGAAAACCACCATGTGCCACGTTACAAATACCGACACGTACATATTTGAAGATCCTAAAATGTCACGAATTGAACTTTTGGTCTCGGCATCTAAATAACCGGTTAGCTTGGCTCATCAGGCGCGTATTTGCCACATCACGACATATGTATTTACATAATCATACATACCTACCTATGTAGGTATTATACAAGTGTTCATATGTTTCATTATTCCGTTAAAACCGTTATTGCTACTATGTAGTCATAACTTCAGCCAATGTATGCTAATCAATTTAAAATTAGGTACTTTTTAGTAGGTATCGATAATTGCTAATTAGATTTTGTTAAAAATTCTTAAAAACTTTTACTTAATATTTTTAATCCTTCAGATAGGGGCATAAGTGGATGCTGGATAGCGACACCACCATACACAGACCATGATGTTCCGTGGGCTGCCAATGTTCATCACGTTCCTGGACCAGCCAATGCATATCTGGTTCTACTGTCCTCAGTATGTCACTATATCCTCAGCTTGTGAGATGACTTGATGGTTGATTGGGGTGGTCCCTGCCTCTCTCATTGTATTTTGGTGGGACTTGCTGGTTTTTGGACTGGACTATGCTTACCAACAGGTCTGGTACACCTAGGTAGTACTTTAGGTTTCGAATAAATAATTAGTTATTTGAGGACCTTAATTAATTACAGAAAAATTAACCAAGGTCCAGAACTCTAGAGTCTAATCTAGATTAAGTTATAAATCCTCAGGATACTGAGGAAAATAATAACATCACGTCACGAAACTCCTAAACACAATGGTTAAATGTTTTTTTTTTGTTTAATTACATATTATTACCAATTTATTTCATTAGCACATCACATATCATATTAGCCCCTGTGTCATTCATTTAAGTCTATTAGATATTAGGTCAAGTAAAGGTTGAAACCATGCTACATATTTTATTTATTATGCGTGGTTGATTAACGGGTATAATGTATTTTATGGACCATAAAAGTTACATAGAAATATGTAAGTAGGTACGAAAACTCAGGTTTATTTCGGTCTACTAAGATAGCTATTCGAATGCGTTAAGAGCACAAAAGGTCAAAGACCAGTTTCGCAACATTTCTCTGTTGGTTTGGAACAAAGGCTTGCAAGCGAGTCCCCTTCACTGACGCAGGCGATACCTACCGCGACAGGAAGCCTGTCCAAGGCAAGCGCGCCTGCGACGCCGACGCAACGCCACGAGGCCCACGGGGCTACGACTACCACGACGCGACGCGACGCACGCGACGGCGCCGCCGCGCCGACGCCTTGCACTCTCAGATCGCTGCATTCCCTTGTCTCAGACAAGTTGTATGAGTGTAATTTTGTATAGGAAATAAGTAATTAATAAATATATGCGAGGCATTACGTATAAATAAATATAAAACCTGTGGACGGGGAGATTCTGGGTTCGATTCCCAGGTCGGACAAATGGATTTTTCTAATTTGATTTGCTCGGTACCGGAACCTCCAGAGGAGGTTGACGCCAGACAAACAGCCGGTAGTAGAAACTAAGCCGAATCCTTGTACATGTGTTGTGAATAAATGTGGAGTTAATCTGAAATAGTTTGAATCTTCTTAATTATGTCAACATTCTGCAAGTAGGTACCTACGTTGAATTCTGCTGCTGCGTTAAGAATAGGTAACCAAAACCAAAGAATCTTTGCTCTTTCTCTTCGATGTGGACAATCTAACGCGTATAGTAAGTAAACATTTACTTTTCCCTTGTGATAATATTGTAACTTATTATTCAGAGTGCGTCATATGGACCGTAGAATTTCGCCGTGACTGCGGTCGCTTCGGGGCCACTGACACTACCATTGCATCCAACTGGTTCTTATTTTTTTATTATTTAAGTAAGTACTGGAAACTTTGTTCTTGTTTTACTTTTTAATATATTATGTAGCACCGTATTTATAGGCACATTTATTTGTAAACACGTTTTTTAGAGCCTCACAAGTCATACGCACCGGATTAGTTCTGTTAGGTCTCGAGTCTTACTTAAGTTTCGTCACCATGAAGCAGATATTAACTAATGATTACAAATTCCATTTTGACGGTATAACTAGTAATATAAAATATAACAGTATGATTAATAATAGTATTCTAGATTTTAAACTTAGGTATATGGTATTTTTATTAGCTTACGAAGACATACAAGCAAACGACTCATCTGATGGTTCATGGTACGAGGTAAACACTGCTTGAGATTTCTGCTTGAGATTTGCAGAGGCTTGCCTCTGCCTACCGTAAAAAATACATTTTTGAGGCTCGTTTGAAGAAGGACATATAGCGCTTAGATGATCTAAGACGGAAATTCGTTTCAGATTTGCAAGGCGCAAGTTGTCATTGATACGATGAATGACGTTAGGGAAAGCTCCGAACCTTGAGGAATGCTGGTAATTCACTGGCATGGCCTCAGACATGCCTACTGCTGTCGACAAGTTTAGGTAATCCAGAAAACTGGCGATCCGCTTGCAGAGGGATACCATAGGAATGAACTTTAATAAACGGGCTTTATGTCAGACCCTATTGAACTTATTGGATTTTTCAATATCAGCCCGGAGTTTGGGATTTGTGCCCGATATGGCGATTGGCTCGCCTCCTATCACATTTGGGACGGATCATTAGGTGTTCTAGTTCGCTAGTGCACCTACCCCTTCGGGAATACAGGCACGAGCTTATGTTTTTTTATGTTAGCCCAAATATTTATTTTGAGAGCTTTCGTACGTTCGTCGCCTCCTCGGTCTAGTGGAAGCATGCATGGGCCGTGGACCGGGAGGTCCTGGGTTCGATTCCCAGGTCAGGCAGAGCAAATTTTCTAATTGAATTGGCCCGGACTGAATCCCGCATGGGGGATTGGCGTCGGCAAGCGGCCTGTTGTTAAAACTAAGCCATATATTCTCTACAACATGCTCGAAAAAAGGTGTGTTGCGCCTACCCCATGTTAAGGTAGGATAAGGGCAGGTAGAGAAAAAGAGCTTCCGTTACGTGCGCTGTGTAATCGGTAAAGTTAGGTATATGAGATGCATGGTGGCCCATTTCCCCCCACCCTTTCCCAATTCCTTTTCCCTCCCCTTTCATTCCCTCCTTTTAGGTTGGCAACGCAGCCATGATTCTTTTTGTGTCATGTGTGTCTATGGGCGGTGGAGATCACTTACCATCAGGTGACCCATCTGTTCGTTTGCCAATCTCTGCTATAAAAAAAAAAAAAAAAATGCATGCAAACTGTTGATAGAATCTATAAATATACACCTATCGACGTCCCGCCGTAATTTATTATGTGAGTGAGTCATCTGGCTCTCTAATTCACATCCGCCCACCCTTTGGCGAGGAAAGACGTGACTACGTTACCTTATTTACGTATGTATCTATAAAAAGTAATTTGCCCACTCAACATTATTTTAGGGCAAAAGTAATAGACTTTATGTTGCGTAATATAAAATACATCTATTTCCCCAGATTTTACCGTTTAACATCTCTCAATACGGAAATTTGTTTATAATACGGACGTATTATAACGACGTAAACCTGTTGTTACTTTGATTAATTAATTGATTTTACCCCTAAAATACTACGTCTGCACTTATAATAAAGACCAGGAAAATTGTTAAATAATACATAAGTGTATAAATAACTAAATGAAATTAGTTTCCACCAGAACTTTCTTAATGATGTAAGATATCCAATTTTAACAATTACCAGTTCTGTTGCAATCAGTCTACGAACACAGTCGCAACCACTTGTTGCAATTTCAGCGATTAGAATAAGCAGCTCTAATTAACGTTCAAGGTCTTTAATTTGAAATTAATTAAACGTAAATAGATATTTTGTAATGTCACATGTGGTCCACAAGTCAAGGACCACGTATATTGGTAGTATGCAAGGCATGCGGTAAAAAATGATTATTTTAATTAAATAATCATAAAAACACTATCAGTAATAACTAATAACGCAAAATTGCAAATCACAAGCGCAAATTCCTACAGGCACACACACACACACACACACACACACACACACACACACACACACACACACACACACTCACACACACACACACACACACACACACACACACACACACACACACACACACACACACACACACACACACACACACACACACACACACACACCCACACACACACACACACACGCACGCACGCACGCACGCACGCACGCACGCCCACACCCACACACACCCACACCCACACACACACACACCCACACACACACACACACACACACACACACACACACACACACACACACACACACACACACACACACACACACACACACACACACACACACACACACCCACACACATACACACACCCACACACACACACACACACGCACGCACGCACGCACGCACGCACGCACGCACGCACGCACGCACGCACACACGCGCACACACACACACACACACACACACACACACACACACACACACGAATAAGCATTAATTGCTTGTATTTTATATTAAGTGTATGGCAATTTATGTATGTAATGTAACAACCGTTAATATTCTTAATAAATAAAAAAAAAGACATTACAACCTCGTACGTCACATACAATAGTTACTAACCGATGGACCTATTACAGGGCTAATCATATCAATTACAGTTACCTTTTCTTTTTTGTATTAAGATTAAATACCTCCTTGAACTCTTACATTATGCCAAGTGTTTATCCTTTGTGCAATCTGCGTATTTGTGGGACCCGTGTGTCTGCATCGGCCAGTGACCGTCTGTGACCATCTGTGACCGTACAATTACGAGGTAGATGGTGCACGTCATCGCCTTTGGGCTCTACAACTTACCTTCATGTTAGGTGTATTACGTATGTATATAACCGTATAGTGATTATATACATACAAATACATAATATAAAAATACATTTTATGACGATCTCAATAAAAAATTGAATATGAGTCAAGTCTCCCCACCGCCAGGGACAGTTGAACGAGGTTTGGGGAGAGTTGACCATATTTTTTTTGAGGAAATGGAAAAACATTTTATTTATTTTAACTTACATATACACCATAAGTTACAGTTACTACTACTACTTTTTGTAAATAAAATCTAAAAAAAATCATCAATATTTCTAATATTTGGAATATATTTAACAAAGTTTTTAACATTCCAATAATCAGACTTAATCATTTCAAGCGTAACAACAATATTAACTTATATTACCACAGCTTGAAGTGACTACTTTTATACAAAAAATCAATAGTTAACAATATTTAAAGAAGTAACAAGTCTCGCACACACTATTTAGTCACAGAAAATACCTTCGACTTTAGAAAAAACTCTTATGACCCATCAAATTACAATTATCAAGCAATACAATAGTAATAATACACAGTATTAACCCTATTATATAATATTAACCCTAAGATGTTTTATTTAATCCAATAAACAAGGTCGTAAGCTCAACATTTTAAAAAAAAAAAATATCACTCAGCAGCCACAAAAACAGACTTCCTGACATCCTGAAATCCCAATAAACCGGCCATCCTACAAAATAGTGGGATATTTGTGATTAGCCTCTCACGCTCGACCAAACAGCGTATTGATATTTGATTAGCCCGAAATTTAATTTGATTTTTGAAGTATGGTTCAATTCTCCTACCTGGCCAAGTCAGTGATCAATGATTAGGTATTATTAGGTAGGTAGCTTGTTTACCGGACATCTGCTCTAGCAAGAAAAAAGCAATTGGAGCATGTTTGCACGGAGATTAGAATTATCGCCATAAGTATAACTACAAATTATGTCGTGCTGTTACTTATTCTGTATCTTTCTTCACAATTTGAAACAGAAAAGTTTTGACCTGCAATGTTCAATAAGTTTCACAACAATGTGTGGTTGGTATTCATTTTGAAAGTCAAAATTTCGCAAGCGCAGTGTCTATCATATTGGAGTATTGCAAAAGCTGCTGTCAGTTTGAATGTGAGCAACAGGTTGTATAGCTACGGAGTAGAGTATGTGTGAGTGATGACATTGCTAAGGTGGCAACTGGCAAGTGCCACCGACATCTCAGGCGGGGGTGGAATGGCGGGTCGGTGGCACCGCGCTTGTGGCACGGTGAGCTCGGCGTGGTGGCGCGTTGTGCTTTGTGCTGCGTGTCACCGTGTGTGGTGGGCCTGCCGTGAGTGTCGCGGTCGCCTAGCCTGCCGCTGCCACTCAAGTGGGTCGCGTTGTGAAACAGAGAGAGGCGTGTGAGTTCATGCTGTCGGCGCAATCATGTGCTAATGCCATACCATCACCCGTACACAAACAAATTGTCTATTCGGAAAACATATTTTGATAAAAATAAACACGCAAAGTCGCATATCAATAATTTAATACGCAAAATCCTGTTTTTGTTTGTGATGACAAACGCATACTTTTGTACTTTTCGTTGAAATTGTTTTAATGCATTTTAGATTTCCGTACACTGATATATTTTCCTGTCTTCCATGAAACGTTCTTAATCTAATCTATTAAGTACGTATCAATCCTGACTATCGAGTGCCGGAGTGCTATGGCTAGATTGTATTACGTCGAAATACTTATTGCTTTGATCTTTGGGCTTATCGGAGTGATAAAAGCATTAATTATTATACTGTTATAAAAATATGTATTGATTTTCAAATAACTTACACTTTTCAAGGGGATTCACGGATTATTAGTGAATTGCATGACTGAGCTAGGATCATGCAATTCACTCGGTTGGTCGCGGTTCTATTAAAACATGAGTACTAGGTAGGTACCTACCTAGTACTCATGTTTTAATGGAATAAATTCTAATTTTATTGTACGTACTAAGGACACAAGATCTGCAGCAGTACTGAATTAAACTGTGTATTTTTATTACTGTACAAACAAAATTATTTTTATCATCCAGGGGAAGAAAAATGCGTCGTGGAAATTAATTGACCCCGACCACGTTGAAGAGAGTAATGTTTCTGCTTCGATTGCATTACAGCTATCTAGCTGATCTCAGATATCATTTTTCTAGAAGGTAATTAATCTTCTAGAAAAATTATATCTGACAAAAATTACAATAATTTAATATAATACCTACGTGAAGCTTAGTCCGAAAGGAAAAGCACGCGCTTAATAACCACAGGTTGCCGAGCCGACAAACTGTTTTTGTTTTCGCCGGGAAAAGCGTTTTCCCTTATCATCTCAGCTTAATGCTTAGCAAGCGTCACAAGCGTCACCTATCCCGTAAGATCCCATATTAGGACTTACGCTGCCAGCCGCTTTTTTCACTGATCAACATGCAGAAAGGCTTCCTACACTATTTGCTTATGCGCGGTCTACACACTTCCAGGACATCTGCTCTACGGAACATTTGCAGACATGACAGTACCACTTTCACTTCATTGTGCCCTTTGTGGGGTCGGCGCTACACTTTTTCAAGAATCTTGCAGAAAGGATTGCAGGCTGACTGCCTGATGTCAACCCTTATCTAGTGGATCCAGTCTTCGGCAAATAATTTTAGAAAGACACCCTGTCCCATCTGGGAATCGAACCCATTAGGTACACTGCCACTGGACCAAGATTCAGCGTGCTAATTCTGCGACCAATTATTGCAAACTTTGCGTCTCTGGCGGATGACTTCATAAATGCTATAGGTACAACTATTATAATTCGATGGTCCGACATTAAAGACGCACCAACTTAAACTTTAAGTCAAAGTAAATATAATGTCATGACATCTTAAAAGATTTATAAGTAAGTCAAAATAATCTAAGGTCTGACTGTATGATTTAGGTAAGCCATAAGTCTGTTGTATTTTTTTTGTCGAATGCGACCCACGGTGACAGAAAAAATCAAGAACCTATAGAAAAAGAGTCCATGTCTGAAACAAAGAGATTAACAGATATAGGTAAATAACTAATATTTTGAACCTTAAAGAATGTTATAAATATGACCATGGGACAATCTAAAGCTATTGATAAACATTCAAGTTATTATAATAAGTATTTCAGTAACATTGTAATTAAAATGTAGATCGCTTACGACACAAATATTTGTTGCGTTCTTGCATGTTTACTGTGTGAAACAAAAGTCTATTCATTGTTTCTAGGAAGTGTTGTGCGAAATAGTATGCAGGCAAATTGAATGTTCATAGTAACTGCAAGAGACTTAATTATAGTTACTCTAATTTTGTTTTTGTTTTCGCATGGAATTTTTTTTCTACATTTATCTCTACCAGTAAACCCCGGGACTTACGACCCAGCGTTTAGCCGCTACATCGAAACTAGCAACCAAAACCCCGTGGTGACTTTCTTCGACGTTTTAGGGACGGCTCCGCGATTGCCAAGAGGAGAAGCGCCTCGGCTTTCAACGGCTTTGCGTGCAGCCCATCCCCATTTACTGTACTGTTATTGTACAGTAGGTACATATTGTACAGTGTACATGATAATAAGTACATACATAATACAACTAATTCTATAAGTAGGTATGGAAGTTCTTCATAAGATTAACTGACTGATCAAAGGAAAATGTTGAACTATAAGCCATAATTGGACGTCTGCTCCACCATTTCCACTTTGCCAGGAACATTGATAAGGCCCTGTGGTTAGCATAAAAACAACAGGTTTAGTAGAGTTTATACCTGAGTAGGTACCTTACCCAGGTAGGTAGGTTTGTTTTATTAACCAAGATTTATTGGGGTAACAATTTATACTTACATAACGAGTAATGACTTTTCCTTGTTGATTGTTATATTTGAAATAGGTACATAATTAGGTAAGTAAAGCAAACCCTTTTGTCTGATAACATAGTGTTGCAGATTTCACGTGTTAAATAGGTACCTACATGGTATGGAATCTTATATAACATGCTGTATGTAATAAATAATTCACATATATTTACATAATTGTGGTCCCAAGCATTGTCACTGAGATTTCTCAACAGCCAAGCCTTGCAAAAATATTCAAATTATCCGATTGGACCACTCGAACGAGTTTATCATGTTGAAGGTCAGACAATCGAATGTCCCTCAACAGTAATTTAGAATAATAATGATTTTTATGATAGCTATGCCATTAGGTCTACTTGTTTCATTACACTAATGAGCGAGAAAATGATGGATGGAAAAGGCACTGTTCAGCTAAAATAGGTTTATCAATTTAATTAAATTTAAGGTTTTGAATATCTCTTTCCGCATCGAACCGGAAGATCTCATTTTGACTATTATTACTAGCTCAGTCCTTTCGGCTAACTAGTTACGTTTATTGTAAATATGTACTTGTGTACCTATGCATGTACACAGTTTACTGCTGTAAAGCCGGGGCTCCTGCACTAGCTTTTTCGAAACAAAACACTCAAGACACATACGCAAACCAACAATTTTAGCTGTCATCTACTCGTAGAACAAATGGAGCACAGATAAAAAATACATGTTTTGTGTAGATGTTTTGTATATTGTTTTAGTGCAGGAGACCCGTCTTAAGTTCAACGAAGTGTTTACGGAACCCGCTCTGCTCCCAGTAGACACCTCGCATTAATTAAGGGCGCCTGTTTTGCATTAGATAATAAAACTTCGTTACATAATGATATTAAGTATATTTAAAAGTAATCACAATTATATTATAATCAAGTATAAAAGCTGTATTGCGACATTTCTGTTGAACAGATCATTATTATTGCATTCTAGCAAACCAAATATAATAAACAGAAGCATAAATTCTTCACTTACATAAGTACATTGAAGATTTTCATCTAACTTAAGAAACTGCTAAACAATCATTAACTATTACATAGATAACTATTGTATTAGATTAAATACATTTTCATGCATATTGCGGTTAACCCTGTATTCTATATATGTACAAGAAAATAGTTATATACAAAATATATCGTAATAAATAATAGATATAAAATTCGAATAAAATAAAATGCTCCAACAAGTACTATGTTGCGAAAAAGAAAACTATTTGAACGAATTGTCTATCAATTAAATCTCATAGGTGCCTAAAATACAATGAAAATAATAATAATAATAGGTAATTGCCATCGGAGTTTTCCCAAGTTAAAAAAATTTGACTAGCTGTTAACTTGGGAATTTAGAAACGCGTCATCAGTTAGTTAATATACAATACCTGCCCGGCTAGCATGAGTCTCACGATATATCTCAATGACCGACTGGAGAGATGTTGTCTACAATATTGTATGAAAATAAACGAGGACACATGTTAGTGCCCGTAGACAAATAGGGAAAACCGGTTATAACACGACCAAAAGAGAAGACAATATTTTATCGTGGCGCGTATGCTATGCAGGCAGGAGATGGTTATCCAAAGCACACGAACATAATGTACCTTCACCCTTATACTTACATTTTCCACGAACAAAATATAATGCAGAGATACTTCCGGTTATGTTCGAATTCAATTTTAATAGGATTTAAAAATTATCAACCCACAAATGAAATTAATTATGTACACGATATCGAAAAATTGCTTTTTTATCAATTTTCTTGTTTCTGTACATTATCTATAGATTTCACGTGGTTCCATACAAATACATGTAATGAAATATTACTTTATCTACTTATGAGCCTGATTCACAGTAACAATAGATTAACGTTTAAATAAAACAAATCGCGTTTTGATATAAATCTATCTAATACATTATTTACTTATGTAATAGTTCTCAAGATTGCACCAAAGGGAATTCATTATTTTATTTGTGCTCCGGCTAATCACGTATAAAAATGTACTTTATAGAATCAATTAAACAATTAGTTTTATCAATGTGTAGGATTGCTGCGAACAAAATCGTTACACACGTAAATATATCGTTATTATAACTCCAAAATAAGTATTTATTATGAAAATAAAATGCAACAGTTACACATTAATATTAGTCTATATAACGTATTATATCCACTATTATTAAGTTTAACTGTTACTACTACCAGTCGTTATTAGTTACCGTAGTTTTAATATATATAAAAAAAAAAACACTTCACATTACACATACTTAGTCGACTTTTAACCCACTCTGTGACAAGGCTGCTTGTACAAATACCTATTTAGTGTATAATATAGAATAGAGTACATTTTTATATAAATATTGTTAAATTAATAGTTTGTCCATGATTAGCAGAGATGGATCAATTCCCTTTGCCATGCCGCGGCCTAAACAACAATACATTATTATGTACAGTTCTTATAAAAATATTACACATCCTTAACAATGTGATGTTTTAATACTAATAGGTACGATATTTTATATATTACATTCAATATATTTTTAATTATACAATAACAATTTAGAGATTTCCAAGAAAACAGATTTATAACACAAATAATCTGATACTGATAATTCGTATCCTATAAATTGATCAACATGTCGGCGTACTTGAAAAATATATTTTTTAAATTATGATTAAAACAATGATAACAGGGTACACCCCTGTGATAAGGATGTCGTTCAAGCATAGTGAACACTGAATCAATACATGTATTGGAGCGTCAGAACACTCATTAACATTTCTCTGAAGTAACTTACGAATAAATGGATGTATTTGAAATAAAATTCTCAGAGTCCACTCCTCATCCGCCTCGACTCTTGGTACACGAAACAAGCGAAAGCTTTGTAAACAACACAAACATTTTAATAAGTAATAATAAACGTAGATTGCCAGGCTAAGGAACATTATCAGATAAATCATAAAATAATGGAAAGCAAGTAAATATAAACAGCCATTGATTTTCTTGCTTTGAAAAGCCACATAATATAATTGGTGGCCACTTGGTAAAGCTTAATAATAAACGTTAGTTTTATCGAAACTTACAGAACGCGAAAGCGAAAGGCGCGACCTTGATACAACAGCTTATTATGAGTCTTAAAACCCATATAAGTAGTGCGTAATACGTAATATCGGATTACTGACAAATGGAATGCAATGCACAATATCATAATATTATTTTAGGAATGTAAAAAAAACTGTATAGATCCTGGAAATATAAGACAGTCAAAATTACGTTATATTATCAATTCATAACTAACTTTTAACTACTACTGAAGTTCTTAAAATTGAGACGGGAAATCTAGCCGCGTTTGTCGGAGACACACATAATACTATGTATTATACCATCTCTCGAAAACGACAACTGTATTAAAAATATTCATCGTAACCTTTTGGTCCTTTTGATTCTAAAACGCCTAGAGTACAAACTGTACAAATAGACATCAAAATCATATAGAGTAGGCATTATTTACCCAACTACAACATTAAAATGTGCTTTACAAGACAGCTGTGTGAAATAGTAAATAAACATTACTGTTTGAACTATGTAAGTAAATAGGCAACTTTTACTCCACAGTGACCGATTTCGCTAGATTACGTGGGCAGTCGACGTTGCAACCACGAAGTACGGCGATGTGATAAGCGAGGAGCTGCATGGGAATAACTGTCAGCACTCCTTGTAAGCAGTCGACAGTTTTCGGTATCTGGAGGCTCCGTGACGCGAGTGCCATTGTTTCTGTGTCACCTTCCTCGCATATTACGATAGGCCGACCTTGACGTGCCGTCACCTGTTGCAGTGCGTTCATGCACTTAGTGTAGACAGGATCACGCATCACAATCATCATCACTGGCATGGAGTCGTCAATAAGCGCCAGGGGTCCGTGTTTCAGTTCTCCAGCCATGATACCTTCACTGTGCATGTAAGTCAACTCCTTAACTTTTAAAGCTCCCTCCAGACAAGTCGCGAAGTTGTAACCGCGGCCCATGATCAGCAGAGATCTCTGACGGTAAAGGTCTTCTGCTAAAATTTTTACTTCCTTATCCAGGGCAAGGACTTGGCGAACTTTAGTGTCCAACTCGTGGAGGCCCTCGATGATGTCGGCGCGACGTTTTTGCAAAGAAATGCGGTCTTCACTGATTACTAGGGCGAACATGACAAGAGACAGGAACTGTGAAGTGTAAGCCTTAGTTGAGGCGACACCAATCTCCGGGCCGGCATTAATGTGGACACCACAGTGTGACTCACGACAGATAGAACTTCCCACAGTGTTGGTGATACCCACAATCAGAGCACCATGCCGTTTGCAGTAGCGCAGGGCCATCAAAGTGTCTGCAGTCTCTCCGGACTGAGAGATAAAGAAACAAACATCATCACGGAACACAGGGGTGTTTCTGTCCAAAAAGTCTGAAGCCAACTCCACCATAACAGGGAGCTCAGTCAACTCCTCCAGTAGCTGCCTTGTGGCAACAGCGCTGTGATAACTTGTACCACATCCAATTAGCATCAGTCTTCTACAACGTTTGATTTCTGGAATGTAGTCTTTGATGCCTCCCAAAGTCACTGTACCGTTGGCAAAGTTGAGGCGTCCTCTCATTGTGTTAACAATAGATTCAGGTTGTTCAAAAATTTCTTTCTGCATGAAATAGTCATAGTTTCCTTTCATAATCTGTTGAATTTCCAACTTCAAAGTCAGAATTTCACGTTCATGAGGATCGTTGCTGCTGCTGGACATGCGGTGAATACTGAGAACACCATCCTTGATGTGTGCAACGTCATCATCTTCAAAATACAAGACTCTGTTTGTGTGCTCAATTACAGCAGAGGCGTCTGATGCAAAGAAATATTCCACATCTCTCTCTTCTTCAGGTTGGAAGTGAGCATGACTGTTCACCCGGGGCACGGCAGGCACCACACCCCTGGTGGCCTTGTTGTTAGTGTACATGATGGGGACATGGTCGCTGGACAAACGCCTGCGAGTCTTGATACCCACCAGGAGAGGGCTACCACGCCGACTTGCAACACACTCATTTGGGAAATAGCGTGACTTAAAGCACAAAGCAAAAGCTCCTTCCAATTGTTGGATTACCTGTTCCACAAGCTCCTGGAAACTGTAATCCTTGTGCTGGTGGTAAATGTGATGAATCAGCTTGGCAATTACTTCAGTGTCAGTCTGAGATTCAAAAACATAACCCTTGTTCTCTAGGAAAGTTTTAACTTCCTTGTAGTTGGTAATGATGCCGTTATGAATGACGACAAAAGAATTGTCTTCGCCAGAACGTTGCGGATGTGAGTTAACGGCACTCGGTTCACCGTGAGTCGCCCAGCGAGTGTGAGCGATGCCGCAGTGTGACTCCACACACTCTTCTACAGATAGGTCGACGCTGCGTTCCTGTAACAATTCTTCGAGCGCGGCTACTTTACCGCTTCGCTTCACAACGGCTATGTCCTTCTGGTCTGCGGCGTCGACGGCGACGCCAGCTGAATCGTAACCACGGTATTCCAACCGCTTTAGTCCATTCACAAGCAATTCCAATATTTCTCGCCGGGTCTTAGGCGTCAGGTGATTAATGTACGCAAAAATTCCACACATCGTAAATTAAGCAGAGCGTAACGGAGAACTCGAGCGAACGAAACCACGGCACGCGGGAGACTGTAGATATAAGAATACACGGCCGATATTGAAGGCCTACACGTATTACTCCTACCACTAATAATTTACTTTCACTTACGGCAAAGCACACGTCATCATATTTCGTTATCAACAACTGGTTGATGTCGTAAAATAAAATATCAGCGGCAAACAACCACCAAGAATCTTTGAAACATGCTGTCAAATGTCAAATATAACTGTCAATGTCATGTTGACATTAAAATAAAAACATTAGCCACAGATTCAATAATTCATATTTAGGGATTATCCATAAATTACGTGAAGATTTTTTTTTTTTACTTCTTTAGGGATCCAACTAATATCGAAGAAAAAAACAATAAGTATCATGTTCGTCTGACATTGTGTCCGTATGTTATTTACCGAAAACTATCGGCGGCACTAGGTCTACTTTTATTTGAAACCTTAGAGCATTATGAAGCAATGGTAGTAGGTATTCTAAAAGAGATCATAAATCATAAATAATCCGTAGCAATATCCTTACTCGGTATAACGTCCTTGTTAATTGGTATATTTATTGTTGATACCCTGCGTCACTAAACTTTGAGGTTTAGGGTTTAATCGGGTTTAACAATTATCAAAGAATCTTAGGTTACTTACTAGGGTTTAGATAATTAAGCAAGGATTAAGATTAATACACGTTACGGTATATATAAGTGGTTACGATAAGGTATGGGTTACGAGTACGTACGACTTCATGAGAAGCGTCGCGGGCGTTTGGGACTGGGAACCCAGTGAACCTAATCAATCTATAAGCGGAGCGATTCCGTCATTGACTAAATGTGACCGTCAGGATGGCTGGACCAACGAGATAATATGCAATTTAAACTATGCGCAGTATTCGCTATTTATTTGCTATTATTTACTGTCTATATTATGAAACACTAGTTGCAACCATAGATTTATCAGTCGACTAACGAACACATGACTTCGTCCGTGTGAATTTCGAATTTAAAGTCTAATTAATAGTAATAATTTAATAGTATTATTAGCCCCATAGATTTATCAGTTGACTAACGTCTTAGTTATTTTGGATATTTTAGCAAAAATCTAGTGCATACTTGTCGGATTTTTCCGGATCGTCTCCAACATAGATATTTAGTCGACTGATAAATCTATGGCCTCCAACATGCTGAAAAAGCCGCCACGGGTTTGTCCGGCATTACCATCCTTTCTCTTCCCGGAGATGGAGCCTGGAATATAACTGGCATATTAGTCATATTTTTGGTATGCAGACAATGTGCGAATTACATTTGAAATATAGTCCGATTTCACTATAATTGCATCAGAATATCTCTAATTGGACATTTTATGAGTTGGCCACATTGTGAAGGATATTTCGGCAATTGGACATTTTGTGCATTTGCCGGACTTTTTGGGAATTAAAAATTCCTGCATAAAATAAATAAAATTTTGGTCAATAAAACAATTGGGTTCTGTACCAGTAGCTTCTTTATTGGTTTTATCAGGATCCAAGGTTTTACAAAATTATTGAAATTACAAAGTTATTTTTAGCTTAAAATGAGTTTTGAGATTGTTTCCGTAGATAATATAAGAATTTCTAATCCATATAAGAAAACATACGAGTTGATAAATATTGAACCTTTAAACCTTCTCACACACTAGTTGTTTGGAAATAATGTCACTACTAGGAACCAAAATTACATTATCTATATCTTACAAAGTTTCAAAAATTCATATCAAAACGTTTTTAACGCTTTACTCATACTGCTAACTACTATTGGTTTACAACCAATCTCTTATGCCTTAACTACGCGATGGTGACCATATAAATATCTTCAACCTTGTCAAACACAAAAATATTTCCAATAATTACAATTTTAATAACAATCAAATAATTATATCAGTTTTTACAAGTACATAGGTATATATGTACATATTTCCCGAAATATGATAGTTAGATATTACAAGGAAGTCATAAAAAATAATAAGAATTTTGGAAGATAGATGATTTAATATAAAAATAATATTTAGAAGTGGTATCGCTCAGATGTACGGATACGGTTTAAACATTCAACAACAACTCTCTTGCCTTTCCTTCTAAACTCCTTGCGATGGAAAAATAGAACATAACGAGCTTTCAGATAAGGAAACTCAAACTTGGAGAGTAACTTACGTCTAACATAATCACAAATATAATATAAACTTAACACATAAGCGTAACTAAAACAAACTAACTTTAAGAACATCGTGCTGTGATAAATGCATACATAGGAGACGAGCATGATGTCACCAGTGAAGAAGCTCCGATGTGGGGGGGACGCTACCGGGGGTCGTACACGAGGGGGAGTCCACATACATACAGGGTGGTGGGGGGGCGTGCGCAGTGCATAGTAACCATCGTCTGATGTCGCCGGACCAGCTTCATCCGCAGAGGAACCACGAGGACCAGGGGGACGGGGTGGGGGACAATCACTATTGGGATCAGGGATGTTTCGAGGAACAGTGGAGTTTGGCGACGGTGCTGCCACGAAGACGATGGTTACATTATGCAACACTTTTTTCGGAGAGCCCCATAGTTATTTTTTCTTCTGGGCCTTCTCCGCGGCTTTGGTGATTTTCCCAGTAGTTACTTCTTTGAACGTCACGCTCTGGAATAAATGTAATATTATAGAAACACATTCTTTAAAAACGCAAGGAAGAAACTTTATTCTCATGACACAACTACTTGGAACTACTAGGGGTGCTACTATTGAGAAAATATTTCAAGAAAGCTACGCCTAGTGTCAATACCTGTCAATACTGATATCTTTGCAAGAATAGTACCTACTGCCAAGCTTGTCGTGTAGACAATTTTAGGTTAGGACAAGTGACAACAAATGAGTGAATCGGACGGGTGAAACGAGCATGGTGCAGCAGCAGCCACCCATTATTATACAAGTTTACAAAAGACAATTTAGTAGTGTCACACGCATTATGCCATTGTTGGTAGTACTGTGTTGGTACTACTGCTGTGGTTGTGACGACAGCCCTTTTCTTTCTACTTGATGATATCTAGGCTTAGTGCCAGGGTCCACCTTCCTACTTAAACGCTTCCACATCGACCGGTCTTAAGCATCCTCCACAGTGAGACCATTATGGTTGTGAGAACAGCTGCGTCATGAAAAATATGGAAAAGTTTAAAAACCGATTAAAAATTACACCTAAATGTCACACTCCTGTGTCCTGAGCCTGACTCCACACTAGGTATAACCGGTGGACGTATAAAAAAGAAGATACCGTCTCGCCTATAGTTAAACAGACGTCACAGATAGGCCACGCACACAAACGCGCCTCTACAAAAGTGCCCTACGCACACACTAACACTCAGTCGCCGACATTAAGGCTGAGATCTATAGAGCGAACTTCGACTAAGTCTAAGTCAAAGTCACGAACTCAGTGAGGATTTTGAATAGTTTAATCGAATTTTGAGTTAGTCCGAGTAATTTTTTACAAGAAAAACAGACTAACAGACAGACTAAGCAAAGTTTTGCTTGTAAAAAATTACTCGGACTTAGTAAAAATCCTCACTCAGTTCGTGACTTTGACTTAGACTTAGTCGAAGTTCGCTCTATAGATCTCAGCCTAAGTGTCGATAGATCAGATCGGAAGAAAATCCTGCTTCACTTTCAATGTTCCTGGCGCTACGTTCTCTTTTTTCTACGTCTGTGGTATAACCTGCCACCTGACTCATGACACTCGATTCGAATTTGACTTCGATATGGTCCCATTTATTGACTTAAAATTCCACAGAATTCGAGTCAAAAGTGCGCTCATGTTGCATTAGATTCGAGAACTTGTCATTTGGTAATTTTTAACGTGATATTAGTCAACATTTTAACTGTTTCGGTGAAATTTTAAGCCAATAAATGAAATCGAATGGAAGTCAAATTCGAATCGAGTGTCAGTCCCCTGTATCAAGGGTATCAGCAACTACGAGAGACTTTCGGTTTCAACTTTCAACACCCAGACCACAGACACATTAGCCTGCTGAGCCACGACTGACAGACTGTCTACGTACCTTAATGACGCCCACGGCGACGGTCTGGCGCATGTCGCGCACCGCGAACCGGCCGAGCGGCGGGAACTCCTGGAACGACTCCACGCACAGCGGCTTGGTCGGCACCAGCGTCACGATCGCCGCGTCACCAGATTTTATGGACTTCGGATCCACTTCCGTGGTTTTACCTGACCGGAACAATTTATTTAATGCAAAAACTTCTATGTACTACTAGACAGTAGTGATGTGTATAAAACTGGACGTGATGGATGAGGTGTCAGCTATCCAGATCTGCTCTACGAACTTCAGCGAGGAGGATATAGCAGCTGCGAAGCTGCTGCTGTATACCACGCTGAACAAGCGTGATCAGATGGTGTCCCGCCGCCGTGATGGGACTAAGAAAAGCGTGCAGGATATTATCACGCTGCTCAAGGAGACCGACCCGGACGACGTGCCGATGTTTGTGGCGAGGGACCTTAATAAGCTCCCTCCCGTTACTTTCGACCATGTCGACGTAACTTGCCTTCTAAAGGACATTGTCCTTTTGAAGTCCCGCCTGGAAGATGTGCAACGGCAGTTAGATGCTTCCCAGATTGCCGTCGCTGATTTACGCAAGGAAGTAAGCGAGTTGCGTAATACTGCGACGGAAATTAGGTCACCAACAGAGGCATGTAATGTCAACACGTGTCGTGGAGCTGGCCTCGATATATCGGGTGTTAGCTATTCGTCAGCGGTTTTGACGCCGTCGCCTTCGTCGTTTGCTAAGTCAGCGGAATTCGCGTCAAGCGCGGCCCGCGGCCCCGCGACCGTCCCCGCGGCTCCTTCACGTACCGCCGCCCGAGTCATCGACCCCGTGTTGCTGCCTGCGCCTGCAGCACCGGTGAAACCACAACCATGTGGGTTCGCCAACGTCACCGAGAGCGGCTCTACCGCTCCAGTACCGAAGCCCGTGCCGGATGCGGCATCGAACCGAGCGATTGAGGATGGTTTCGTGACGGTGCATAGAAGGAAGCGTCGTCAACCAGCCATCAAGAACCGCAGCGGTACCGGTACTGAGGCATCTAACCTCAGTATACGTGCCGCGATGCCGACCACTCCGCTGTACATCTCCCGCCTACACTACACCACAAAGGCGGAGAACATTGCGGAGTATGTACGCCAGAAGACGAGGTACTCGCTGAGAGTGCAGCTGCTGGAGTCGCGCCGCAACGTCGGTTTCAAGGCGTTTGTGGTGCGAGTGCCGAATTTCATCTTGCAACTCGTGATGGAGGAGAATTTCTGGCCGCAGGGCGTGGTGTTCCGTCGCTTCCGCGGACAAGTGCCACATGAGCGCGCACAGACATTGTGCACTAGTGAAGTGAAGTGTTAGTGTTACTAATATAGTATTATTTTTTATTACTAACACATTTATGTAATTATTTTATATTATATGTTAGTTTGTAAGGTATATATCTATGGGCCTTAGTAGCCTGAAACAAATAAATAAATAAAAATAAATAAAATAAATAATCGATTATTTATCATAATCGATTATTTTTTAAATATGCATTATTATCTTATTAATCGACTGGGATTGTTGAGACTGATGATGATGATGATGACTGCCTTGGTGGCGTAGTTGTATTTGAATATGACTATCGTCCTGAGTTCTCGGGTTCGATCTCCGGGTCATGCAAAATTATATTGGGTTTTTCAAATCAAATCAGCCCGGAGCCTGGAATTCATGCCCGACATGGCAACAGGCTCGCCCCTTATCACATCTGGGACGAAAAAAAGGTCGACGAAAGGTGGGTGTTCTAGTTCTCTAGTTAGTCTCTGCCTATCCCTTCTGGGATACAGAGGTAAGCTTATGTATGTATTGTACCCTGGCACAGTACCATTGTACTGTGCTGGCACGGCAGCGCACTACAAGGCTACTGCGCTGACTCACACACAAGACTCACTTCGGTACTGCGGTACAGAATTCTATATGTACCTAACTGTTACGTGTTATTTATTATTAGTATTATTTTTACTAGCTTTTGAAAGTGACTCCGTTCGCGTTCTGATTCTCCGGGATAAAAAGTAGCCTATGTGTTATTCTGATGTGTAATCTACGTAACTGTAAAGTTTCATCAAAATCCATCCAGTAGTTTTGCATGAAAGAGTAACAAACATACAAACATACTCACAAACTTTCGCATTTATAATATTATTGTTTATGTTTATTATGTAATGTTTTATTTATTGTTTATTAAATGCGGTCCATATGCTGTACCGAGCGTAAATATATTGATAAGTGGATGTGATATATATTCTTGGGGTCTTACCAGTACGACGGTCACACTTCTCCTTGATCTCGGCAAACTTGCAAGCGATATGCGCGGTGTGACAATCCAGCACCGGAGTGTAACCGTTGCTGATCTGACCCGGGTGGTTCAGCACGATCACCTACACACGTCATGAACGCCATTAAAGTATAATTTAAGGCGTGTCTCCTGCACATATTTTTTCAAAACAAAAACACTTAAAAAATCAATGATTTTTGTTGTGCCTTGCTCATGTACCAATGGACCATAGACAAAAAAATGTAGAAATACCATGTTTTGTGTAATGTTTTAGTGCAGGAGACGCGGCTTTAGAGATAAAGACAGACAGAGGTAGAGCCAAGTTATAATCGATTGTGAACTTCAGTGACAGCGTATATGGTATATATGTATATGGGTTGTGAACCAGGAGTTCCCTGGGTCCGATTCTCACGTCAGATGGGTATTTCGTTAAAATAATTTACCCGGGACTGGGTCCGCCATTGATTCACGTCAGGCACTCAGTTAGTTGTAAAAACTAAGCCAAACCCTTTCTGCGATATGCTTGAAAAAGTATTGTTGCGCCGACCCCACATTGAGGTTGGAATAAAGGCAGGTGCAGAGAAAGGTAGAGCCACGTCGACTGATAGGTACCATTTTCTTACAGAAAATCTTTGATGGCAACTGGCAACTCGCTGCGCGTTAAGTACATTGGGTTAGTGAGATGTTCGCTGACACAAATGAGAATGAAGACATAACTATCAATACATATAACTATCTATAGGTACTGTAGACAGTGTGAAGTGTAGACTACTTGTGTAGACTCTACAGTTCTACACAGCATGAAATTGAAATTGTATTTGAAATTATAATTATGGGATGTCGACCGGACCGACAACTTTCTTTCTACCTGACCTTATCCCACAATGTGGGGTCGGCGCAACACACTTTTTCAATCATACCGCAGAAAGGATTTCGCTATATTTTTACAACCGGCTGTCTGCCTAACGTCAACCCCCTCTGGGTGATAAGCAACGTCAACGAAATTCAAAACTAGACATTTATACCAATTTATCAAGTTGTACAAAAACGAACAAATATATTTGTAGGAAAAATTATGCAAAAAAATATATATATAATGTTGTTCCTGATACAGATAAGGTAAAACTACTATTGATATCCGGTCGCGATAATGAGCGCTTATTTCGAAACGGAATGAATTTTAAATGTAATGGTTGTTGTAACCTAATTTTGCCAAATGGAATGTTTTAATCGTTTTTAATTGTGCAGGAATATTATTATTAAGCAACAGAATACATTAAAATATTTTCTTAAACTAGTTTAGGTGCAGCCTGCAATACCTAATATAATTAATAATAAAATATAAATAATTAGCCCTGTAATATTACTGTCCCACTGCTGAGCACGGGCCTCCTCTACTAATGAGAGGGGTTAGGCCTTAGTCTACCATGCTGGCCTAATGCGGGTTGCTAGACTTCACATACCTTCGAAATTCTTGAGAAGAAATTCTCGGGTATGCAGGTTTCCTCACGATGTTTTCCTTCACCGTTATAGCAAGCGATATTTCACAATGAAAATACACTTAACATAGAAAATTCAGAGGTGTATGCTCCATTTTGGGGTTGGTCTCGAACCTCCGACACTTGTCTCGGCAGTCCGTACCATTCCCAACTAAGCTATCGCCGCTGCTAATATAATTATCGGTTGTAAAATCGAAAGAAATCATTTGCATTCTATGGACATGCATTGTTTGATTATTATTTATTCGCATTTATTTGCTTCTTTAGAGCTGGTCTGATAACAGCGTTATTTATGGATCTGAAGTAGGTATCGGGTAAGATGTCAGGCAGTTATAGTAAAACGTGAGTTTGTTTCGGTGACAGCCATTATCAGTGGCATAAGTACGGGGGTGGCATGTAAGGCAAAATGCCACGGCCCCCTACTGTAGAACCTCCCCCCTCGTCGTCGACCGGGTAGAGAACCCGGATTAAACCCGTCTCCTCCCGGCCTTAGCAAAAAGGGTCTCATTGGCTACGAGCCTCCAAAAGTATAGTTACGCCACTGATCATTATTTTAAGACATATACTTGTCATGTAAAAGCGATATAATTGGGTACTTGACTATTTTTTTAAAAGTATACAGAGCTATTTATTAGTTTATTCTAAACATGTAAAAAAATAATTCGTAATTTATGTTCATATATTTAGTTAAAAAAGCAAAAATTAATACTTATAATTTAGTTTGCCGCCAAAACGCTACCTGCTAACTGTAGCTACGGGTGACGTCATTGTTTCTTACAATAGATACAAAATCGCTTTTAAAAAAGATATTGTTGTCATAATATTTATGATTTCAAATTTAAAAAAAACGGGTCAGATATTTTGTCGATCACATATCGATTGTCGGTCACATCTGCGTTGAAATTAAGTTAATATTTAAATAAAAATACTAAAAAAAACTGCCAAATAACCTGGCAGTATAACTTTGGATCTTAGGTCTTAGGTCCTTGTGGAACAAATAAACAAGAAAAACGAGTAATCTGACATCATGCATCGTGATTGGTGTTTACAGTCACGTGCCTCACATATAAAAAAATAAGTATTTAAATTACTAAAATAAAATTATCCTTGGAGTATTTTTAATAAATTTCTATTGCATACGTTATTTACATGATCTATGTTCCTACAGAAATTCATTGATATTGGTTACTATTGTCAAGTACCCAATTGATCGTATTTGCATTATAAACGACGTGTTTTGAGTTGTATAAATACCTGAGCGGTGAAGTCTGCGGCGCCCTTGGGCGGAGCGTTCTTAGAGTCTCCGGCGACGTAGCCGCGACGCAACTCCTTCACCGACACGTTCTGGAACAATCTCATTCCTGTCAATCCTACTATTCACTATTAGGGAACGTACTCATATTACGTGACGCGTTAGGGGGAAGGGGGTTTTCAAAATACCACGCTTGGTCACAGGGGGGTCTTAGGTTTCCGTCACGTAGCCAATATCCTCTAGGGAAATCTCGTGCTTTTTCGAGCTATATTCAAATATGGCCCGCAGCGTTTAGCACTTTTTAGTCACAGGTGGCAGCACATAGTAATATTTTGTTTTTTAACTTTCTTCCACAAAAATGATTTAAAACCATATTTATAAATTACTACGTGAAAACGGGTGGTCATCGAGGGAGGAGGGGGTATAAAATGGGTAAAAAAATGGGTCACGTAATATGGGTACGTTCCCTTAGGTACTATTACGCCTCTAAAATCTTTAATATGCGATTAATGATTTTCATACAAATTAAATATTTTACGTAGTCGCTAGCGAGAAATTAAAAAACTATCACACACTGTCTGCCCTGATAACCTTGACAATTTGATGAACTGAAAATACTCAATTTTTAAAATTAGCACGCTCGGCTAATATTTCAAATCGACATGGTAATAACTAATAAGATTATTGAAATATTTTTATCAACCCTAATCTGAATGTGTATCGTGTTATGTATTGTGTCCTTGTATTTGTCGTTGTCACCTTGACGTTGAATCCGACGTTGTCGCCGGGCATGGCCTCCTGCAGCGCCTCGTGGTGCATCTCCACCGACTTCACCTCCGTCGTGATGGCCGCGGGGGCGAACACCACCACCATACCTGACATCATAATGTACACTGTATACACAAACTAATCACTTCCAAGAAGAACAAGGTTCTTTTTTTTACGTTACGCGATATCTCCGCCAAATGTGGACCGATTTTCAAAATCCGATACAGAGCTTATTTCAAGGGAGGTCTCGTAGAAATTTGGTCACGGTCGGATCAAGTTGGAAGTCGGTCAGTGAATTTTTAAACTTGTGATTATTTTATCTGAGCACGCCAAATTTACTACACTACGCCTAATGGTAAGTGCAGTATAGTCCAAAATAACCAGCAACCACCGATCAACAATCGGTTAGTCGGTGTCTCCAGAATCATGCCCGCCAATTTATGCTTCTTGACACTCCGAAGAGGGAAGAAGCAAATCGACGGACTTGCGAGAAGGCGGATGTTCGATGCAGACACAGGGATGTACCGCCATATCCGACCCACCAACCATCAAGTCATGTAAATCCCCTCTAGAGAACCGGATATATACTATGACTAGTTGATCCTGGAACGCGAACCACACAAGGAGTTTGGGTCACTATGGCAGGCGTGGGTATAGGTTTTAACTCCTATACCGGATGTCCAGGCTGCTGTAGATATTACTAAATTAAAAGCACTTACCCGGCTTCAAAATGCCAGTCTCCACTCGACCGACGGGCACGGTGCCTATGCCCCCTATCTTGTACACGTCCTGGAGAGGCAGGCGCAGAGGCTTCTCCGTTGGCCGGGATGGAGGTTGAATCGCGTCTAAAGCCTAAATTTTATAATAATAATCACTTTCAGTCGACTCCTTGGTCTAGTGACAGCGTATACGGGTTGTGGACCGGGGGGGACGGGGGTCCTAGGTTCGTTTCGCTTCCTTTAATAGTATTCACATTGATTTTTTTGCAACAGAAAATAATAAAGAAATCCTGGGCCTGTGAAAACAGTAAATTTCCTTTACGAGCGGAGAATATCTATCTTGTTTGCACGCTAGTTCCGTATAATTATCATCGCGTACGATTGTATTATGTATTTATAATACCCATTTACACGACACTTATTATGTTTGATTTTAATAACGTTAGATATTTGCATTATAATAATAATAATAGCCCTGTAATATTACAGTCCCACTGCTGGGCATGGGCCTCCTCTACTAATGAGAGGGGTTAGGCCTTAGTCTACCACGCTGGCCTAATGCGCGTTGGTAATAATATACATTTTGGGTAAAGTAATTTATTGATTGATAATAAAACCATCGAGTCAAGTACCATACGACCTACGGCATTATGTAACAGTACTAACAATCCCTTACCTCGATAAGGGTTTTGCCCTCGACCTTGCCATCCTTGCGGTCGATGGTCCAGCCCTTGAACCAGGGCATCTTATCAGAGGACTCGAGCATGTTGTCGCCGTGCCAGCCCGAGATGGGCACGAACGCCACGGTGGCCGGGTTGTACCCTGCCATAACATATTATTGCGTTCAATGGCGTAATTACAGGGTGGCATGCCAGGCAAAATACCACAAAACACAAGAAAACAGACTAAGCAAAGATTGTCTTGTAAAAAATTACTCGGACTAAGTCAAAGCTGGATTTGTTAATTCCAAATACTCACTGAGTTCGTTTCTTTGACTTAGACTTACTCGAAGTTAGCTCTATAGATCCGTCTTAGGCTCTCAGTCTTAGTCTAAAACAAGCCTCAGCGAAAACATTATAATTACGCCACTGATTGCTTTCAACTCTACTGAACACAAAGTTGTGTAAAAATTCTATCAGCGTCGCATAATTTATCTAGCGTTCTAGACTGTGTATTAAGATCGTTATCGCCTTTATATTACAAACTGTGCTGTAAAAATGCAGTCGGATTAACTATTAGCTAAAAAAAATGGAAACGAAACTTATTTCAATAAAGATAAATATGGCGACAAAAGGCAACTTTACTCATTCAAGTACCTACAGTAGGTAATTAATTTGTTAATTAAACGCTTCATTTTACTTCTATTCTTTCGCAAATGCTTCCCACTAATCATATTTAAGCGCAAAGAGTTTCCCAAATGAATTAGATATTAATATCTACTGACCAATCTTCTTGATGTAAGAAGACACCTCCTTCTTGATTTCTTCGTAGCGAGACTCGTGGTAAGGTGGCTCGGTGGAGTCCATCTTGTTAACCCCCACAATGAGCTGCTTCACGCCCAGGGTGAAGGCGAGGAGCGCATGCTCGCGGGTCTGCCCGTTTTTGCTGATGCCGGCTTCGAACTCGCCAGTGCCAGCGGCAACGATCAATACAGCACAGTCAGCCTGACAAAACATTTCTTTTGTTTGCATTTTAACAGTAGACCATCTTTTTTTCTAGTTGCTTATATCCCACATTAATGCGGGGTCGGCGCAACACTATTTTTCAAGCATGTTACATAAACAATAGACCATCCTTGCTTAAATTCGATATTTTTATAGCAATGACCGTCAAACGAGCCAGTGAGCCATTGGATGGTGATCCTAACTGATCTCGATTGCCCGTGAAATCTATAATAGGTACAGGAAGATGTGGGTTTTCAGCAGTGCTCGAAACGGACTCTACGGTTATTTCACGAAAGCGCATGGGGAGATATTTTTTTTACGAAATGGAACGCCGTTCCTACGTGTTCCCGTCCATTTCGAGCACTGATTTTCAGTAATCCCGCACTACTATAAGCCGCTTCCCTATAGTTGTCTATAACGCTGAAACCGAGTGCAAATTATTTAGCGCAGAAAAGAAATCTTAATGTCACTACCCAACTGCGCTATGCTTTTCGATGGAGCAATCTGTTTCGCGGGGTTTCAAATTAAATCTTAACGTACAAATTGTATTTTTAAATTTCGATATCAATAATAACAATAACTTAGAAGGCGGTAGGTTTAGTTTATAGACACATAGGTAGAGGTCCTCGTGATTGGTGAGTCTGTGACGCAGTAGGTACCTGAGACGTGCCAGTGATCATGTTCTTGATGAAATCCCTATGGCCGGGTGCGTCGATGATGGTCACGTAGTACTTCGCCGTCTCGAACTTCCAAAGGGCAATGTCGATCGTAATACCGCGTTCGCGTTCCGCCTTCAACTTGTCCAACACCTACGGATTTTCACCAATTTTTAATGATGGTCCTTAGTGCGCGTGCGTATTTTCAGCCCATACAAGCTAAGTCATATTTTTAGATAGGATATATCAATTAAACTCATTGATTGTTGGTGGTGGATTTTTTGTACAAAGCTATCTTGCAGTTTATTGTCGTGTTATTATTGCAAAATAATAATAGATGTTATTGATTGTAGATCCACATGGAAATCTTTGCGGGATAGGCCGAGATCCGGCTGCAAGATCACTACGTTCATCATGTTTGTATGTAGTCAAAATCAAGTTTTTATGTATAATTAGGAATGGGAGACTCTATCTTTGCCCAGGTGCCAATCAAAATTTGCCCGCGAGTATTATTAATTAATATTATTTTAATTAAAAATACATGATGAACGTAGTGATCTTGCAGCCGGATCTCGGCCTAGGAGGTATGCTCAGCAGCGGATGTCCTGTGGCTGATGATGACGACAATGATGAAGAGATTATTTTTACTTGCGGAGTAGTACAAATAGCTGCTCACCTTACTTTTATGTGCAAGAGTCTTAGAAAAACGTAGACATTTCTCTTTTAGTTGGACATTGGATGGTGATAAATTCAGACGATGATGTTGACTATACTAATCATCCATTGTAGTCGAAGCTTCTTGATGGCGGTGGAGTACCTACTATATACCTACTTCCGTACTTGTTGGTGCAGGAGTGCCTGTTAGGTAACTAACTACACTTGATGACTAGGTAATGTACTCTAGCTAGTTACGTACCCAGGCATACTTGAAAGAGCCTTTCCCCATCTCCTGGGCCTCTTTCTCGAACTTCTCGATGGTACGTTTGTCGATCCCACCGCACTTGTAGATGAGGTGCCCCGTAGTGGTGGACTTACCGGAGTCCACATGGCCGATAACGACAATGTTGATATGAGTCTTCTCCTTACCCATTCTTATATCGGTATTGCGAATTCAACAATGGAAACCTGAGAGCGGACCAAATCGGAATGTTTATTTATCACCTCAGTCGATACGGACCAGACCCAAATACCACCCAAGGCGGTGGTAATATTCGAAAAACAAAAACGCCTATCACTTCTTCCTATTTCTTTTAGAGATAATTTGTATGTATGTACGTCAACGGTCAAACTTGACGTAGTTCCATAAACTTATGGAACCGTCGTATGTTCGGGTTTAATTTTGTTTTTTAGCAGTTAGGATAAGGAACCTCAACTCAATAATTACCAAATACTATTATCCCGAATAAATAGCAACTGTTATGGCCACAAAATTTGAATAAAATAAGACTAGTCGATTGCGTAATTGGAAAACCGAAGCCGAGCATAACGCCTAAAGTCTAACAAAAGGAAATATTGCGCAAGAAAAATCTGGGCTCGGCACTTTCCATTCTCATCACGTTTTGATATCAAACAAACCGACACAGCCGCAAAGCAATTGCAATTACAGACAATAATACCGCTAGACTTGAGAGAGGTGTGACTCTACAGGATATGAAACACAATGTACTTACAAAAGTTATGAAACTGTACCGTTAATGCACCGAGCAAATCAAGTTTACGACTGAATTACATAGACGCAATTTCCAGTACCCCAGAGGCTAGAGCGCCGGGCCGGGCGTGCGCATAGGACGTCCGGGACATCGATACAGCGGACCTATCCTTCCAAATATAGACAATAGCTCACTTCGGTCCCAGCCCAGCGCGCAATATTGCACACTTCGATCAATATTATTGCAAAGCACACGGGATGATATGCTCATAAAAATAATCCATGATAATTTTATGAGTTAACGATTTTATACCAAAATTGGGCACGCATTTTTCGCAAGTCCTATAGCAGTTTACCTGCGTAGATACTGAGTTTACAGGTACCGAGTTGGAATAGTATTTTCAAGGCAAAAAATGTACTCTTATGTAAATTAAAAAAAGTTTAACTGATTATAATTTGAAAGGAAATAGATAATGCCAAGGTTAAAGAAAGAGAACCAATACAATCTACGAAGTTGCATCTACTGTCAGAGAGTGCATTCACTCTAAATTTAGCTGATGTGATCTATAGAAGTTCTTCTAAACATAATAATATGTATTTGTAAACAGTATGTTCAAAATTAGAATAATCGCATGTGGCATAGATACTACGTTGCATGAGAGAGTGGTGACCGACGCAAATGGCTTCTTTAGAGTGCGTCCATCTTGTGCATGTCTTTCTTACCACACCTTTCTTATCATAGATTAATTTTATAATATATTTAAATATATACATGATGTACCAAATATAAAAATCTCACAGGGATGCTTTAGTTACCTATCTACTTACTTTAAACATGTTAGGTAGGTGCCTAGTACTTAGAACTTTATTCGATATCGATACCTACCCATGGTTTTTGGGTCTTTGTCATGAATGTCACGGTCCCAGAAAAATATAGCCGCTTGAATTGTAAACACAAAATTCTAATAAAAATAACTACTATTACAGGAATGAAGTTTAGAAATGAAGTAATAATAATATGTATTTAAGCATTTTTAACGTCACTACAGATAATGACATTATTTGATTAATGGAACAAGTTTATATTGTCCAAAAACATTACATATCCACTTTTTTTAAAGAATGACCGTATCTATGACAGCAGTTTTTGCTATTATTCTATATTTTATTTGGTTAACAGTTTAATAATATTGTCGAAATATATTTCCACATATATTTTTCGTTTTTTATTCAAACTAATTGCGTAATTTAAATATCGTGTACCGGCAGTAACAGTACAACCATACCTTTAAGCAATTGAGTCCCAAATCTCCAAAAAATATTATTTATCGTATTGGCAAAAACTTTTAACACAATTATGACCCACTTCATTAAAAGATAATAACAGGATTAAGCACTTTTTACAACAAATTAATTAAGAGAGCTCACCTTTGCAGCCGCAGATACGAATTTTCCGAGAGCTTTTCGAGCATGCGCTGTAGCACGTTTACCCGGGAAATGCAATCAATAAAATCAAATGACATACATTTTTTTAAAAAGCTCACAAAGAAAAAATGTATTAAGATATTATTATAACTATAAATTATTTCTATATTTAATACTGTGTAGTTTTTATCATATTTTAAGATTTATGCTAGCTTACGACAATTATAATTACAGGCACCGGATGCTGCGTTGTTTTCTATGCCTTGGGTCTTTGTGAACCTGCCAGCTACGCCCTGTTTTATTTTTTGTAATGAGGATTTATTTTATTCCCAAAACATCTTTAATGCTTACCTATGTAATGTTTAATATGTCTGCTCTTAGTTTATTAACTATCAGAGAGATTCAATATTACTTAGTATTAACTATTGATAGACATTTTTGTTACTAATCCCTATATTTACAAAAAAAAGAATAAACAAAGAATAAGTTAGAATGAACAGAATCAATAATTTTCTCGTAGCCCCAGGAATATTCAAAGGTTTGAAGCATTTAAAAATAGATTATGTACAATAATTATTCTTAATAGTTATTGTCTGCGTCCTCATTTGCTTAGAAATTTATTAACAAAATCCATCCCACAGGAACCATACATTTTTCCGAGAAAAGTAGCCTATGTGCTGTACCAAATTATATCTCTTATATTATAGGTACTATATTCTATATTCTATTATATTATAGGTACCTAAGTATAACTATGGCGTTTACTTCCCTATCGACGATTGAATATGTAGGTAGGTATAGGTAAATCGTCTATCGTAATCTTGGCTAGGCAGCCATAGCCATACCAGTCTAGTCTTGCGCCACGGAGGCCCGTGGCGCAAGACTAGACTGGTAGATAATGCCCAAGGCATTATTTATACATAATCAATGTAGGTACAGTACCGTCTTTACCATAAGGGCACACGGGGTCCGTGCCCAGGGCCCCCGACCATAGGGGGCACCCTAAAGGCAAAAGGTTCGTCGTCAGCAGACAAGCGAATGTTTGGGCTAATATATGTATAAAGTAAGTTCGCTAAAAAAACAAAAAGGTCGCCGTCACCATGCAAGCTAAGGTTTGAGCGAATATATTATGAAGTAAGTGCGCTAAAAAAAATATCGCCGTTACCAGGCAAGCTAATAGGTTTGCATACATCGAGGGGGACATGGCCTATACATTTAGGGCCCCCCAATTCTTGTGTGCCCGGGGTCCCGTGCATGCCTTAAGTCGGCCCTGTGTAGGTATATAAAGTTTAATAATAATAAGAAAGAACAAGCGATCATCTGTAAACAACACAAACGTGATGGAACTCACTTGGCTTAGGCCCGTGAGTCTCATAAAAACCGGTTATACAAAACCGAGAAGGAAAAATTTCTAAATAAAAATAATAATAATAATCCATTTATTTCAGACAAGTGTCCATAAATTGTAGTGTTAGTATTAAACAATGGTCCTTACATACTATGTTATTTTGTAATGCAGTTTACTCATAGCATGCACTATAGGACAATCCAGTTTTTGTCCAATTACACTCAGGAGGCTGTTACGACTGCCCCATAGTCTATGTAATAGGGATGCCGCACGCTTGCGCCTGATTGCCGCAAAGCCATCTGTATTCAAATCTGCAAACATCCCTGAAGCACTGCAGAAGCGAGGCAGGCCAAACATAAATAAACATAATAATTATTTATGATTATTATCTGAAATCTGAAAAGCTCCTTCCCTATTGGCCATCTCAGATGAAGGTAACCAAAATTCTTTGTTGGCCACATCTGACTGTAATTATAAATGTACAACTCTACCTAGCCTATCGCCAATATAATATTGTTTATATCCAGCACAATGCTCTTTGTAATACACTATACTTATGTATAACAGGGTACTATTGAATAATGATAACGTTCTGCCTTTTGTATGTCCACAAAGGACACAATTGTGTTTTTAGACACAGCTGGTAAATAAAAGACAATATTGTTTTGATATAGCTTTTATTTAAATAAGTAGGTATATCATCATAATTATAAATCTTACGACACGAAATTATTCAACAGTATTACAATACTCCACATTAACCTTCCTAAGTATATTCAGATATAAATAATTAAATGAAATTCAATGGCATAAATGTTCGGGTTGGGAACTACTTTCGTGCGAGGTGGTCAGTGACAAATTATAATATTTATTCGACTACATTGCCACGGGATTTTTCCAACTCCCAATATACATTGTCATATACATACATTTATTTTGCTAATGGTAAAGATTAATTTAAGTACTTACTTAAAACTCTATAAAAGTTGTAATTACTTACGAGTTACGACAATTTTAATGGTTAGCAAAAAATATATTATATTATTACTATTTCATAGTTGTGTTTATTATCTTTAAATATTGGCGGGCAGCTTGGTGGCCGAGACTCTTATGTAATATTATAATACCGCCTCCAACGGGTTATTGGAAAGGACAATAACATAGTTCATGCTTTGAATTTCCACTCTTATGAACTTATTATAATTCGATTACCAAGTTACCTGCCTAAGGCCGACTTGCACCACTATTACTAACCTACAGTCAGTCCTAACCTCAAGTTAAATTGAAAAATTAATATGAATGACATTAATTCATTACATGTAATTACAAAAAATATATGAATGACTGTAGATTAGTAATAGTGGTGCAAGTCGCCCTAACGTCCTCCCAGATTTCAAAATAATGGAATATTAGGTGTTTGTTTATCATTAATTACGAGTGCATTGACATTCGCTCACTCAGTTTTTTTTCTATAGCAGAGCCTAACAAACGAGCAGGTGGGTCACCTGATGGTAGGTGATCTCCACCCCACTAAAGTCACCTACGAATTACAATGCCATGCCATGGTAATTATGGGTGCGTTGCTCACTCATCAAACGAAAACAATAGCGAACTGCCATTTTTCGTCAGTTTTCTGTAAAATAGTGGAAAAAACCGGTCGAGCCGGCCAATTCCTGTGGTCTACAGCATAGCGCTACCACTTTTTCTTTTTTTTTTCATTAACTTATCTTATTTCAAGTAATACTATACTATTAGCAAAAAATGGACATATGTTGATATTGCCAATAAAAATATGTTTTCATTTATATTCCAAAAGGTCCTAGTTTTAACGTGTGTTATTCTAGCTTTTAGTTGTTATTGAACTAGCATTACTCACGGTAAAATATCTGTACAAAAACACGCAGGATTTTTAGTTCCGTTGCCGAAATACTTTGAGCCGATTTTTAACAGAGTTCGTTCATCTAGATCATCGATATATAGAGCCAGATCAATATCAATATATCATATATATCATAGGTATATCATATATTGAAAATATAATTATTTCTTAGGTTTACACGAATGTTATTCATTGGAATAAAACTATTTTTACAGATTTTATCACGATTTGGTTTTAATTTTTAACACTGCAAAGCTTTCGAAACGTCGAGCATAAAAATTAAAACCAAATCGTGATAGAATCCGTAAAAATAGTTTTATTCCAATCACGAAAATAATTTGGCGTTTTGACAGTTAACATGTGAAACATCTGTGACGAAAACAAAATTAACCCCCTGTTCATCGATATATTATTTACCTAGATGCACAGTCGACGTTCAGAAAATGGGACAGCAAAGAAGTGCCTAAGCACTCCTTTTCCATATAGTCAGACGCCGATAGAATTCTAAATTTCAAAATTCAAATTTAAGAACGCTTGATCAATTCGCTTAAAAAGCGACTTTATAACACGTGCATAGGGTTATGTTTGCGTTGTTTTAATTAGAACTTGTGATCTTTTTGTTTATTTTATTCCTGAGACCACTTTTTAGAAGGATATTTGCAAAGAACTGTGCATCTAGGGTATATTATATTGATGCCCCTGTTAGATAAAATCGCAGTTATTGAAAAATAAAATCACTTTTAATTTAAACTTTAGACAACAAAAGATAGAGGACAGGGCATAACTATGAAAAAAATTAAGCATTGCTAATGTATGGAACGAAACCAAAATGGCGACTACGAAAGAAAGATCCCAATAATATAACAATCGAGAGGTCCTGGGTTCATTCCCAGGTCGGGCAAAGCAAATTTTATAATTTAATTTGCCCGGGACTGGATCTCTCATAGGGGGTTGACGTCAGGCAGGCGACCGGTCGTAAAAACTAAGCCAAATCCTATGTGCAACATGCTTGATAAAGTGTGTTGCGCCGACTCCACATCAAGGTGGGATAAGGGCAGGTAGAAAGAATTATTTAATACCCGTACACCCGCCAATGTAACTCCTGTAAGCTAGGATCAACAATGACACGCATTTTACAACACCGAATGAAGCTCGACGAGTCCCTCAACGAAATTAATCAGACAGAATGATAGGGAGGAGTTGAATTAAAAGATTTCCATTACCCTCCGTAAAAGAGCGGGAGGCAATGTAATGAATTATGGAGTGGCCAGATGTCATTTCATATTGTGGTGTGATATTTTATAAGAGTACATTGATTTGTATTAGGATTAGCATAGCTTATTGATTCGAACACGGAATGTTATTTTTATAACACCAATAACACGATAGCGGAAACATTATACATATTTTATATCATAACTTACATTATAGACTAATTACATTATGTAATCCATATTTTGCGACACCTTTAAGTAAATGGATCAATTAAGACATAAAGCAATAGAAAAAATGCTACACGACGTATAATACAATCGTTAATCATACCGGTTTGAAAGTATTAAGTAATAATTGCATATAACTTGAATAGTTAATGTCTATTATATTAAATATTTGTAAATTATAATAGGTGATTAAAATAGTAATTAAATATTATTTCATACTCCACAATTATCTTATACAATTAAATTTTTAGAAATCAACTTCATCGCTAAACTTGTATACATTAAATGTTGCAACAAATTGGTAGCATACAAAAATGTCGTTTAGATCACAGATAAACTAATATTGTTGTATAGGTATTGATTCACTTCCCGCCCGGCCATGGCAGGTAGCTCCCCCAGCCTTTACTAGGGTTTGGATCCATACCTGTGTATAACGAGAACAATATAAATATTTCATTTTACATACTGTGTCTGCCTGTCTTGTTACAAGCTTTGTCTTTGCTTCTTTTTTTTGTTTTCGCAGGGAAAAGCGGTTTACCGCTACCGCCACGTCTAGGAGGAGACATGACGGTTATGTCGAGTTCACCAGTCTTACGACCCAACGTTAAGCCGCCCGGGGGAGAAAACTCGTTTTAGGAGTAAAAAGGAGCATAAATAGGCCGGCATCATTCTGGTGACCACCGATATGTGCATAGTTTCAATGCTCACGTCTATATTCTCGACGAAGTAGGCAGAGGTGAAGAAGCGAACTAGAACCCACACATTGCACTGAGTTTATTTCCATCCCAGATGTCATAGGGCGGCCAGCCTATCACCATATCAGCCACAAATTCCAGACTCCGCGCCGATGCTGACTAGCAAACCTAATATCACTTGACCCAACCCGGTATCGAACACAAGACCTCAAGAAGGTAGTCGTACCACACATGCAATACAACTACGCCACCGAGACATTCCAGGACAGAGTGAAGGGATCATATTCAATCATATATCTGTACACTCGGATCAAGCTCCGGTCGTAGTATCAGCAGCGGCTTTAAAAGCCGTGGTGGCCTTGTTCGACGCATGTGGGACGACCCCAGGGGATCCGGAGTGGAGTCTTCTTTTCTGCCGAATAACCCCTGTATGTTGCCTTTCAGCCCGTCTCCTGGGGGGGCAGAACTCCATGTACTCTTAGACGGCCATGTCATCAGGTTTTTGGACTGGCTTTCAATATTGGGTCGCACCATACTTCTCATGGTATATACAATGCGTACAAAGACCGCACATCTCCTTCTATACGGTGATAGAAGAAGTCGCCTCTTCGACGGGCGGGAGTTAACCATAGAACTGGCACCTAACTACCTATATCGCTTCAGTATTATAACTCACATTTATAAAACTGAGATTGAAAATTACTGTACAATTACATACCTTTCGCTATGGCTTGTATTTTCTGTGTCTCTTCTTGTGTGAGTGTTAAGATCTTCTGAAGTACTGGCACGAGGCGCCCTCTCTCGTCACCCGGTGGTAGTGTCAGGAACTGTTTAAACGTTTAGTACATACATACATACATAGACTAACGCCTGTATCCCCGAAGGAGTAGGCACAGGCGCACTAGCGAACTAAAACAACCATATTTCGCCGCGCTCATTTACGTCCAGTACGCCGCATATAGCGTACTCTTATGTCATTCCCATATATTTATTATATTCGACTAGCGCATAAGCCACTTGTCTAAACCCGCAGATGTGGTATGAGGCGAGCCTATCGCCATTTCGGGCACAAATTCCAGACTCCGGGCTGATACTGAAAAATTCAATATCACTTTGCCCGACCCGGCGATCGAACCAGAGTCCTCAGGATGGTAGTCATACGTAATACCTCTACGCCACCGAGGCAGTTTAGAATTTGTTATATTTACATATAGTTACTTTCTTGACGTAATCTATTTATGACGGAGTTATATGTAAATGTTTTTTCTTTCTACCTTATCCCACTCCAGTGTGGCGTCGACGCAACACACTTTTTCAAGCGTGTTGCAGAAAGTACTGAGCCTAGTTTTTACGACTAGACGTCAACAACTTCTGGGTCCTGGGAGATCTGGGGGAACGGTCATAGGTCAAGGGGCTCTAGACAAAAATCAAGTGTGACGCTTGATAACCCTAGGCATTAACGCTAAATTTGTTTTGTATCAACCAAGATTGGCAAGTCACGTGACTTTTTTGATGCTAGTATAAACTCCATACAAAAAATATTGATGTGGCGTCACCTATTGTCACGCTTGGTTTTTTATTTTATTTATATACTTTATTGTACACCATACACCATAAAATAATTAATAAACTAGGATAAAATACTTAAAGCAAATATTAAATGCATAAAGTACAAACGGCGGTCTTATCGCTATCGGCGATTTCTTCCAGACAAACTTTGAATGATTTTGGATGGTTTTTGTCTAGGAGCACAGTTCTCACCGTCACGTATGTGCATACAGCAGCCCGAGCACGAAAAACTAATGTAAATGTAAATGTATACGAGTTCGCTGCGCACTGATGACGTTTGGTTAATCTACTATATAAAAATAAGTCGGGTTTTCCCTTCTGACGCTATAACTCCAGAACGCACGAACCGATTTCCACGGTTTTGTATTCGTTGGAAAGGTCTCGGGTTCCGTGAGGTTTATAGCAAAGAAAATTCAGGAAAAATTTCAACAGAAAAGCGGGAAAATCTTTTTTCACATACAGCGCCATCTCTGATACATAGCATGTACTACAAACCAATATTTTAAGTAGATGGCGCCGGAGCGTGATACATTGTTTGACAGCTACTCATTGTTCTCTGCACAGTTAATTTCATGTGACAAACCGGTATTGTGTTCGCTATGAAATTGTGAAAAAAAAGTAAAAAAAAATAGTTATTCCTTTCCTAACATTTACCATCAAATCAATCACGTGTATTGTGCAAATTATATGTTTACATCGTTTAAAATATAGAACAGAAAGAAATATTGAAATATTGTCAAAAATAATAAGTAATAACTGACAGGCCGACTCATGGGGTGGCGGACGGGGTGACTGACGAGGTGACTGACGGGATGACAGATGGGTGACCGACTGGGTGACAGACGGGTGACAGAAGAGTGACAGACGGGGTGACAGACGAGTGACAGACTGGTGACAGACGGGGTGACGGAATGGGTGACCGACTGGGTGACAGACGGGGTGACAGACGGGTGACAGAAGAGTGACAGAAGGGGTGACAGACGAGTGACAGACTGGTGACAGACGGGGTGACGGAATGGGTGACCGACTGGGTGACAGACGGGGTGACAAGCGGGGTGACAGACGGGGTGACAGACGGGTGACCGACGTGGTGACAGACGGGGTGACACACGGGGTGACGGACGTGGTGATAGACGGGGTGACAGGCGGGTCACAGACTGGGTGACAGACGGGGTGCCCGACTGGGTGACAGACGGGTGACTGATGGTGTAAGAGACGGGGTGACAGACGGTGTGACAGACGGTGTGACTGACGGGGTGAGAGACGGGGGACTG
Source organism: Clanis bilineata (assembly GCA_036417725.1). NCBI lineage: Eukaryota > Metazoa > Arthropoda > Insecta > Lepidoptera > Sphingidae > Clanis > Clanis bilineata. The sequence goes on along the minus strand of CM071151.1, from coordinate 12,314,654 downwards.
ACGGCCGAAGTAGATCATCCCATTACCTCCTTTAGAATTATTGGATTATAGGTGCCTACGACTCACTCTTTCAACCCTCTCTCTCATACGCAGACGAAGTTGCGCGGGTCAGCTAGTATTTCATACAAATTTCATAGACGCGCATCGAGTTCGAATACATTTACGGTTGTCAGAAATTTTCCTGCTCAGGTCGCAGGTGTATGTGTGTAGTGTGGTGTGGTACCTTGAGCGTGACGTTCTTCATGTACTCAGCGTTGTGCGCGTTGTTGTTGTTGCCGCGCACGCGCCGCAGCTCCGCCTTCAGCAGCTCGCTCAGCTGCGACATGCGCGCGCACTCGCGCTCCGACTCCGACAGCAACACCGTCACGTGCTTCACCCTTACACACGATGACGCGACGTTACAACAGACAACTCAGACAGCCTCCGCGGCGCAGCGTTTGATTCCCGCACCGAGACAAATGTTTGTATGGCCTACAGATATTTGTTTCGGGTCTGGGTGTTATGAGACCGTGCGTCTCTCGTAGTTACTGATACCCACGACACAAGACTCGATCTTAGTGTGGGGTCAGGACTATGTATGTGACTGTTGGGTGTTATTTATTTATTTACAACTATAGTCCGATTGCTAATTAAACGGAGTAGATTGACAGATCGTAATATCACATTCCAAAATAATGTTGCTTACTTTCAAAGCATAGTGATTGATCTAGTTCAATATCTATCATTTTGCCGATAAAGATGCGTATTTTTTGAAATTTCAGCCTAATCCTTCGACTAAATGTCTGTGTAAATAATTTTGCGTAAATCTAATCACACATTAGGCAGGAATCACGACTTTGAGTTGGACTTTAGAAAATGAAAGAACGAAATGGGTCACTAAATTGAAATGTTTAAATAATCTTGATCTTTTTACAGCAGCACTATTTAAATTTCATGAAAAAGTGGCAACATTGGGAATGTTAGTTTACTCCGTTTAATTAACAATCCTACTATAATATCGGGTACACACCAACCGAACGAACAACGGACGAACCAAGCTGTTGCATTCTTACAACAGCTAAAGTTGGTTTGTATGAACGCAACAGGCTTAGATTCGCGAACGTTCGTTCGGTTGGTTGGTGTGTACACGTCATTATATGTTACAACTTACAATACGCTTAAACTATACATTAGTACCTTCAGACTCACGGAGATCACTTGACTTCAGGGGCCTGATTCCCTATGACCAGACGTTCATTTGACGTACTCACTTCATGCTGACTTATCGAAATTTGTATGGAAAAGTGTTCTTTATACCATTCTCTTTAAGTCTATTTTCAAAAATGCAATGGGGAGTGCGTTGCAATATACTTTTTATCTGTATACATAAAGAATCAGGCCCCAGATGACCTACTTGTTTGTTTGCCCTGTCTTCTAAAGTGTTATCAACATACACTCACGCGTGCTATCCCAGAAGGCGGAGGTAGAGTCAAAACTAGTACACCCATTTATCGCCCAGCTTATTATCGTCCCATCATGTGACATAGAGCGAGCCTAATGTAAAACATCGTTTAACATTTTTTTTCTACCTGCCGTTATCCCACATGAATGTGGGGTCGACGCAACTCATTTTTCAAACACATTGCTGAAAGCATTTGGCTAAGTTTTTATGACCGGCTGCCTGACGTCAACCCCCTCTGGCAAATTAAATTAGAAAATTCGTTTTGTCCGACCTGGGAATCGAACCCACGACCTTCCGGTCCACAGCCCACATATTATGTTGCCGCTAGACTAAGGATCGTTTAAATTATTCTAGTATCAAAATACTTAAAATGCAATGCATACCTCTGTTGTTGCGCGAGCAGTTTTCGTTTCAGATCTGATATCTCCTGTTCTGGTGTTAGGGCTAGGGAGGCAGTGTCGAGGGCCTCGTCGTCGGGCACCCCTTCCTCCAGCAGCCTCTCGAGCGGCACCGGCGACCGCCCGCTCCCGCCGCCCGTCATGTACGACTTCGACGGCGGAGGAGACGGGGCAGACTCAGACCCCTACCAAAAAATATCTTTCATCATATATCTATGTGGTCTGAATTACAAAATTTTAAAATAAAAATCTGGCTTCAAAATTCTTCAGATATTGAAAAAATTATATGGGACCACCATTCAATTAAACTTTATCGAACACAAAAACAATATTGAAAATTTTCCAAAGATATTGAGTACGAGTAACATAAATAAAAAACTGTTTGAAAACACCTCTGCATTTTAGAAGTCGTTTAAAATAGTTCTAATATTTTCAGCTTCACACTGCGTCTAAGTCCCAAATACTTTATAGACGCATATATTTTAATCTAAAACCTTTACAGAAAATATATCGAATTTTAATCGATCAAAAAGCGCATCATAGTTCCATAATTATCACGTACGGTTATTACATATTTACACTACAATTATTATTTTTACAAACAACTAACCATATAACCATAAATAAAATTCATTATTCAGTGAATTATTAAAGTCTACACAACACTCGGTTCTTAAAAAAAAACTTCACAAACAATCGTAATGATAATCGTCATGACAAAATCACTTAGTCACTAAATGTGATTGTAGCTATTAAAAATATCTTAGAAGGCACGATATAATCATTGGTAATCTAATCAATCAATCAATCAGTACATAACGTCGGGGTTGTTTCGAGTATTTAATGTTCTAATTATCAACTTTATTTATTTTATGAGTATTTTTCTAATTCGTTAGGCCCGCATTATATGGCAGGATTTTGTTTGGCTTCGAGACTCGAATGTGTCACGTGAAATGTACCACGGACCACGAATAATCATTCTGATTTGTGTATATTTATTATGTAATCCAATAATAATAAATTTCTTTCTTTTTCTTTCTTTTTCTAAAGATAAAAATCTTCAGATTTAAAAATAATTTCCTAAAATTTTCTCTTGATTGAAGACGGAAGCAGGTGAAGTTATTTATAGTCAGAAAAAAGTTCGAGAGAATAATCCTACCGATACAGATATATGGCAATTCATAATAATTCGACAGAGGCAATATATTTGTGAGTGTGAGAGTAGGCCTTCTTTAAAACAGACATAGGATTCGTATACAAAGATACAGAATTTGCTGTGTGCACCGATAACGGTGGAATTCGCAAGGTGGAAAATCGTACAAGATTGATATTTTATGCAATAATCGTTTCTCTCATATCGTTACCGTATCATCATCATCATCATCATCAGCCATAGGACGTCCACTGCTGAACATAGGCCTCCCCCAAAGATTTCCAGATCGACCTGTTGGAAGCGGCCTGCATCCAGCGACTTCCTGCGACCTTTATCAGGTCGACCTTTACCGTATATTATTAAAGTTTTTAAATGTTAATTTGTTTCAAATTTATTCACGAATTACCTTACTTACTGGCACGTGGCGGTGCATAAAAATATGGAAAGGAACTCTCAAAACATTATAAACAGCTTAATTATAATAAAATTTAATAGCTTCACTTGCTTCTGCAGATAACATTGTAGCCTCTGATAGACATCAGTCCAGTATGAACCCCGGCAATCAAGTTACGATACAATACAATACAATAACTCTTTATTGTAATTATTACAGAAAATAATACATAGGTGAAACTAAGAACTACTTGTGGTTCTACAATGGGCGGTCTTATCGCTAAGAAGCGGTCTCTTCCAGACAACCTTTGGAAGGACAGAATCATAACAAGTTATTTAACTTTTAGCTAGATGATGTACTTTGCATAAGTCGCTAACTTGAGACGGACGCAGCATTGACCAGAGGAGACTTAAAGCAAAATAATGCATAATAACTGGATGTAAGTAAATGACCTTCCATGATACCAGTGACTCGTTTTAGAAGTACTCGCTGTATACTCGCTTGTATTGTCTAATAAAGTTATGACTTGATATTTATTGTTACATTATATTCGCAATTATCTTATTAATTTGGCCGAAAATCTACTGCAATTTTTGCGACAAAAGTCCCATGTGGTAGATAAAATTATCAGAAAGGACACGAAAATAATTTAGCGCATCTTACATTCCAAAAATACATAATTGATATATCCATGTATCTTCTAGTAGGGTACGGTTGCTTCTTTGACCTATAGACCGGTTTTAATGAAAGGTTGTTTAACATTTAAAACAGGATTCATAAAACTAAAAAATATTTTCGTAAAGGTCAGTATTAAAATTTTTAGACTTATATAACATAACATAAGCCTGTATCCCCGAAAGGATAGGCAAAGGTGCACTAGCGAATAAGAACACCCACATTTCGCCGAGCTTAGTTCTGTCCCAGATGTGATGTGGGGAGTGCCTATCACCATATCGGGCACAAATTCCAGACTCTGGGCTGATACTGAAAAATGCAATATCACATTGCCCGACCCGGGGATTGAACGTGAGACCTCAGGACGATAGTCGTACCGCGCACGTAATACCACTACGCCACTGAGGTCAAAATTACACCCCAAAACCTTCCTTTTGAATTTCTCTATCTATTGGTTAAAACCGCATGAAAATCCGTTCAAAATAGTGTTTGAGTTTATCGCGAACAGACAGGTTTATAATATGTAGTGTTTCTCTTAGGTAATAAAAAATCGGTTCATCTTACCTCACCCTCCTCTCTCGGTATCATCGACACATTGATGTCCATTTCTCCATCGCTGTTCTCATCCTTCGGTATGACGGGCAACATGTATTGGTTGATATGGCTCTCCTCTGGCATGCCAGATGTGCCAACCCTAACATTTTCCTGGGCAGCCAACAACTGATTTTTCAGAATTTCTGTCTCTTTTTGAAGTTTAGCCTCTAATTCATTGATTTGCGTTTTGTAACATTGTGTGAGAGTGGAGATCTATAAATAATAATTATAAATAAAAATGATTATAAACATGGGTGCTGTTCAAATATAATATTTCTAACTGCCGAATGGTCAAACGCTACTCAACTTTAACGGCTTCTTACATTGATTTTCGCCGTACAATTTTGACAGATAAGGCGGCCTTAAACGACATAAGGCGACCTTGGTGTATGAACATTCGGCGGTAAGACATTATAATAATCTGATGTTATTGATACGGTTTTTTGCAGATAAGGATTTTTAGAAGCCGCAACAGTAAAGACCTTAAACAGTAATATTGAATATCTCTGCCTAACAGTCTAGTTTTCAAAAGATTTATTTGACAGGTGCCCATACTATTTTGAAAAGTCGAATATCATATCAGTTATGATTGAGAGTTTTCGATTGGCCAAACGGGAATGCAGTCTGCATTTTTTTTAAAACCACACACATTCTTTTGTTAGATTGAGTAGTAGTTAAACATACATTCACACTTATGTACATTTGTAATAACAAGTCCTTTGAGAATGTATAGTTATATGAAATATTATTAGTATGCTGATTATTTCCCCTTTTTTTATAGCAGAACATGAGACTAAGAAAACTGCTTCTGTTGCATTTTTTTATACTAACGTTTAACCAAATTTATCAGCTCAAAAACATGTAATCTTACATATTATATCACATTGCGCTGTCATGGAGTATTCTTATTCTTTAAAAGTGACCTAGAGCACCACATAGCATGTATAAGATCGAATATGATTTATCGTGATATATTACATAATAGTTTTAAATCGGACTTTCAATGGATGCAGTAGGGTGCAGTTTTTTTTTTATACTTTTCTTTTACTTTTCTATTAAAATAATTTAAAACCATATTTATACATTACTACGTGAAAACTAGATGGGGGGGGGTAGGTCTTAGCATATACTACGGGTGTTCACTGAGGGAGATGAGGGGTATAAAAATTATAAAAAAATGGTCAAGTAATATGGGTACGTGCCTTTGTTTGAATTTGAAGAAACTCGCGTACGTACCTGTAGTTTATGCTGTGATCGCTCGTTTTCCAGTTGCTGCGACAGCCGAGTGAGATCCGCGTGCAAGCGAGCTGTCCGCTGTTGAGCGCGCGTCGCTTCGTTGCTCGCTTCAGCTGCACGTCTCCGAGCATTTTCAGCCTCTGCTCTTTGTTCGCCAAGTTGCTCCCTAACAAAATTACTTTTAGATATATTGAAGCACTCCTTCTCCTCATTGTTTCATGAGAAGAAGACAGTCTGTAACATTGTTTTGTGTAGGTGTTTTTGAGTTTTGTTGGCTTAACACCTTATGAAATCATAATTCGTCATTGCAATCTATACAAATATTATAAGGAAGTAAAATTGTTAGGCTTGGCTTTTATTAACGGAGGGTTGCCTCCTTGGTCTAAAGACTGCGCAAATTGACAGTGAACTGGTAGATCCTGGGTTCGATTTCCAGGTCGAGCGGGGTGTTTGTCTAAAAGAATTTTCCTGGGCCTGGATCCCCTAGATCTAGACTTAGATGGTTTCGACGTCAGGCAGTCAGCCGGTCATAAAAACTAAGCAAAATTCTTTCAAAATCAAACTGTGTGGTACAGACCCTATTTCAAGGTGGGATAAGTGCAGGTATAAGGAGAAGATTTTATTAGGGAAGAGAGCAGAGTCTTGAGCAATGGTAATAAAGTATAAAATTTGAAGTAATTACGATATTCTAGAAAAAAAAATCATAAACTCAACTGTGTAGTTGCTAATTTAATAGTTAACGTTTCTATCTGTGCCTTCAGAGCCGCCGTTTCCTCCTTTAACTGTTCCTCTTGACTGTGATCCACTGTTTGGTTCTGACGTAATACTGCCTGTGCCCGCACCTAAGTGTAAGTCAAATTAGAAATATATTCATGAATGTATCCTTTACTCACTGTATATTTCATTTATACATACTTTATAACTAGTATATTCAGTTTTAAGATCTGCTAACTCAATGTTTAAAATTCGTAAGTTTTCATTAAGTTCAGCACACCTAAACTCCAGTTTTTTCACTTTATTATTTAATTCCATTTTGTCTTCACCTAATTTCATAATGGTTTTTTCCTTATCACTAAGTACTGAAGTCATTTCCATGTCTGATTCTTCATTCTTTCGCTTTTCTTCTTCTAAATCTTGTTCTAATTTAGATATTATACCATTTTTAACAGCAAGAACATTGTCTTTCTCTCGATTCTCTTCTATGGCATGTTGTAATTCTTCTTTAAGAAGCCTGCTCTGGGTTTCTTCAGTTTTAATTTGTTCTTCAAGTAATTTGATTTGAGTTTTCGTTGCAGTGATTGTTGCTTCCTGTGTATCTATTGTCGATTCCATCTACAAATAGAAATGGTTATAGTATTTTAGTATAAGGTCAACTTTCATTACAATTTATTCGTATTACCTGCACCATTTTCTTTTTGTTCTCCTCCATTTTAGTTGTGAGCTCTTTCATGGACCTTTCGTAGTCTTCCATTTCAAGACTGAGTACATTCTTCTTTTTAACGTCACGTCGAGCTTTCTCCAAGTTATCCTTGGTCACTTTGTGGGACTCAATTTCTAAAGTCAACTGTTGACTTTTACTTACTAACTCGGCTGTATGAATAATTATAATAAAGTGTATAGTTTTACGAAAAAATATTTGCAATATACACTGAAAATAAATGTTACCTTTAGCTTTTTCCAGTTCATCACCTTTTTGATTGGCTGCTTCAAGAGCAGTGGTTAATTTATCAATTATCTCTTGTAATTCTCTTTTGCTTGATTCGTCATTTTTAATGCCATCGACTACATCTTGACTTGCCGATACTGCAACTTTACCGTCTATCGATACTTTCTCATTAAGTAATTTCTCCAGTCTGGCCTTATCTTGCTCAGAGTTTTGCAACTGAGTTATAGTTTCATTCAATTTCTTTTTGAGTTTTAATGCGAATATTCTTATTTTACTGTACCTGTAGATAGAAAGTTATATTATTAAAATTTTTCATAACTTTATTTAAAATTTGCTTATAGGAAAAATAATTGTTTTACTTTTCTTCAAACGTTTCATCCAAATCTTTCATGCGAGCATGTTCTTCTGCTTTTGAAATAGTTGATGTTGACATGTTGTCATCATTTGGTATTTCAGATGCAGTTGAATTTTGTTGCTTCAATTTCTCTATTTCCGATTTTAACGAGGCAATTATTTCTTCCTTTTTATCTAATTCGTTTATTGCGCAGTTTCTTTCAGCAATTATTTGATTGAAATAATCATTAGAGTCACGGGACTTTTGCTCGGCACTTCTCAATTCGTTTTCAAGATTATCTAGTTTTTTCAAAAGATTAGCTTTGTCCTGAATAACATTGTCCCTATCTTTTTCTAGAGTCTCCACTAATAATTCCATTTCCGCTACAGCTTTTTGCAACTTAGATATCGCTTCACCGCGTTCCTTTAACACTTGATTTATTTCTTTCATTTCATTCAAAAGTTCACTGTTTTCAGTTTTGTAGCTCAAGAGTTTCGACTTTGCGTTTTCATATTCACTAAGAAGAGAATCGTATTCTTTTATTTTAATACGTGATTCTTTAATTTCACTAAGAAGTGAGGCGTTTTCTTGTTTGTATGCTGATAACTTTGTTTCTAATTTTACTACATCTGCTTGTAGAGATGCATTTAAATCTGATAGATTATCACATTCATCTTTTGGTTGCTCTAACGAAAGTTTTAGAGTTTCTACTTCTTCTCTCAACAGGCCATTTAAATCTTGTAAATCATCATATTCTTTTTTAAGTCTATCACACTGGTCTCGCAAAGACCTAATTTCACACTTCAACATATTTACTTCACCCTCTTTTTCAGCTTTAGTATTCATTTCTAAAGCTAACTTTTCTTGAGTCAATGATTGCAATTGGGAATTAACTGTCTGAATTTCTCTTTTCACAGCGTTAACTTGGTCAGATAACATTTTATTCCTATTTTCCAACTCCACGACACTATCTCTGGCATTAAGTTTTTCCTTAACTAAAATAGATTTTTCACTTTCCAGTGCTCTAATTTGTAGAAGTAAATTATCATTTGTTTCATTATTGTGAGTTTCTTGTTGTAAATAATTATTTAAATCTTTATTTTCTTTTTTAAGCATGTCTATCTCATTTTGGTATTCATAGTTCTTAGCCGTTAAGTCTTTAATTATTTGAGAAAACTCATTCAGTTGGTCTTGTAGCTGCTGATGTGTTTTTGTGAGTGCAGAAAACTCGTTATTCACTTTGCTGTTATCTTGCACGGATTGTTTCAATTCTTCTTTTAGATGTAAAATTTCTGATTTTAACAAATTATTTTCATTACCAAGATGTGACTTTTCGGTATCTATTTTTTCAGACTGTTTTTGGAATGCTATTAATTCATTTATCTGCTTATCAGCTAGTTCTAATTTTTCTTTGAGAACACTATTTTCATTATTCACTTGATTCAATTGTTCATCCAACACCTTAGATGCTTTAATCAAATCATTTTGCCACTTAGGTATATTTTCAGAGTACTCTTTTACGGTTTTTGATAAGATAAATCTAGAATTTTTTAGTTGATTAATGCATGCTGCACATTTCAAAATTTTATCTTTATAACTTCTTAATTTAACATTTGCTTTTTCTTTTTTCGACTTTTCGGTTTCATACTTTTCAGTAATCTCTTGTATTTTCTTTTCATACTCATTTTTAGTGTCTTGTTGTTTTCGTGTCTGATCCTCTAACTCAGTTAATTTAGTTTTGAGTACATCTATGGTTGCTTTGTAATCTTCATCTGGAATAACACCACCAATATAAGTAAACTAAATAAAATATCATAGAAATATACATAATATATGAAGTTATAAGTAACTTTGCTTTACTATGGCAATGGTATTTAATTTAAAAATATAGAATATGCATATTTAGTAAAACACAACCAACACACCTTTTTTAACATTTTCTTCTAAAATTCTCAACTGTTCTTGTTGTTGCAAGCCTATGCTGTTGAATTCAGATGTTTTTACTTCAATTTCAGTAAGTTGATTAATAAGTTGTTCATTTTCATCTAAAAGCCTTTTGTTCTGTCTTTTAAGAGAAATAATCTCACTGTCAAGGTCTGAAAATTTTTGTGCAATATCAGTAAGGTTTTTATCTCTTATAATCATATCTGCTTTATACTTCTGGATCTCTTGTTCATAGTTATCACACTTTCTGTTAAGGATTTTTATTTTACTATGTGCAGAATCCACCTCTGTTATAAAGTTGAGTTTCTGTTCAGTCAAGGAATCTACAAGTTCTTGAAGTGTTTGTATATTTTCAGTACTAGCTCTTTTCTCAGATTCACATTTTTCCAATGTCAATTTATAACTTTCAACTTCATTCTGCAATTCTGTAACACAATGTACAAGCAAAGATTGTTAAATAAAAACTTTGACATAATAATATCTCCATCTACACTACTTCCATCATCAGCCACAAGTTGTCAATAGAATTTCAGTCATGGAAGTTGCTGGATGCAAGTCTTCCAACAGGTTGGTTTGGAAATATTTGGGGTCTGACTATACTACAAGATAATAAAGGTAAAAACATGTTATAAATCATACCACTGTTAAGTTACATTTTTGTCAGTATTATTTTTAGTGGCTCAAATCCCCATACCTTCCTAATCTCTAAACAATTACTTTAAAACTGGGTGTGTCTATGGGCATATGTGTGTGTGTCTTGTGATCACATACACACACAAAATTAGGTCACTCACATTATCTTTGTCCAATCTCTATTATGAAAAGATGAGGCTTACCAGACTTTGCTTGTTTGGCTTTTTGAGCTATCGCAAGTAACCCCTTGCATTTGCTTACTAGCTCATCTCTGGTCAATTCATCAAATGAACTTTTTTTAGGAGTTTGGTCCAGATTCTGAAAATATATACAAATTATTTATTATTATTAATTCCAATATAAATCACATAATAGAATGTTTTGGCATATTTTTATTATCATTTTCATGTGATGTTAATGTAAAAATTACCCACTGGTTTTGAGCACTTTTCTGTGATATTTGTTAGACCACAGACTCTATAGCAAGGGGAAAGTGGCTGGCTATAAAACCGAACATTGCTGGTTCGATTACTGCACCGTTACAAACCTTTGTCAGATTTACACATATTTATTTTGGGTCTGGGTGTTATGCAACTATAAGCATATGTAGTTCCTGATGCCCATATTCCTGAATACCGGTTTAACTGAGTGTAAGTTATAGGTTCTGACAGTGGCGGATTTGCCAATGGGCTGCGTAGGCTGAAGCCTAGGGCGGCAGATTTTAAGGGGCGGCAAATTTGGCCAAATTTATTTTGTTTTGATTTACAAAAATAAAAAACACTTTATTACAATAATAATATAATATTAACCTTATAAACTGTCCCACTGCTGGCCACATTATTATACACAGGGAAAAAAAATAAATATTATATACAGTATTTCATATCTCAGTAGAGGCGGCAAAAGTTAAATAGCCTACTGTCGGCAAATGTGTAAATTCGCCACGGGGTCAGGACTATGTACGTGACTGTTGGGTTAAACAATATTAAATGTACAGACCGAGGCTTCTGATGGATTGTCCATTATGATGATTGGTATCTTGACTCCACATATAGTATTACTTGGCAACTCCTAAAGACTCAATAGCAAACAGCTAGAATGAAAGAGCAAAGTCATAAACAGGATTTATTGTAAATAACTAGATTATCTTTAGCAAAACTAATATACATACTTATTAAACAATGTTGCGCTTATGATCTTTCACACTGCATCCATCGTAGTGGAAGTTAAGGAACATAACACTTGAAGATGTTATATTTTATGAATGGATATAATTATGTACATCTTGAAAAGCTTTTAACTTAAATAATTTCCTTTGCTTTTTAATGTAATCCACATCTACAACGTGAAAATATGATGTAAATAGAATAGTCAAATGTCAGATGTCAGGCAAATCTCAAATCACAGTTATATCTATAGCACAGGGGGTCCTTATTGTCTATTAAAACCCAAGGAGTATATATTTCAAAAAATAATACTATCTCTTTTCTACTAATGGATGGCAACTCAGGTAAAAAAAGATCAATATACAAGTATTGTTTCCTATGGAATCGCAACTGTCAATAAGCCACGCCCCAGGGCCAAAGTAGTAAAATTCGGCAGCCGGAATGGCGGTTTAGTGACGTCGTGTTTCATTGCTATTTAGTCTAAGTTCATTGCATATATTATAGATATCGATAATTTTTTTTATTCCGCTATTCCCAATACATTTTTTTACATCTACAGTATGCCATAAAAGTAGGCAGATCCTATAATTATCTAATTCTTATTCTTCTTACGGAGATGTAACCGATCTCTTCTCTTTTTTGAATAAAGCCCTACTTCCTGCCGCTTCAAAAAGGTTTATAGCTAATGGTCCTTAGACCAGTTTGGGTCAATCAGGCACATCTCTATAACAGTTTCTGAGTAAAAAATGTAAATTATTCTGTTATCGCAAAAGGAACTCTTGCGACACAACATTTATTTCAAATAGATAGTTATATATTATCTTATTTTTTTATTGAAATAAAACTATTCTTACGGATTCTATCACGATTAGCTTTTAATTATTATTATTTTTTTATACTTTTTGGTTACTTTAAAAAATTATATCGATTTATATACATACCATAGAACATTTGCACATCACTAAATCATAGTGTAATGGCGGCTCTAGTCATCATCGCTATAGTTTCATGTGTGTGAATGATTAAATATTAATTCTATAAAATTATGTTTTTATGTGTTGTGACTCAATGAAATGTAAAATAAGTTTATACAGCGTAATTTCATAATAGGCTGAATTCCATAAGTAATCAGGTAATTTGAAAAATGTGTTTATAATCAAAGCTGTATCATTTTGTCGCAGTTGCAAATCTTAGCGGGGCGCGTCCATGAGTAATATTGTGGTTTACTTTTATTGTAACATGTCTGTCAGACTTCATGGTGAGGTGCCGTTGTTATTAGTTTAATGAACACAGCGTAATAAAGATGTGAATCATGAAGCGACAATCGAAAGTGTTTTGAGATTGTTGATGAAACTTGTCAATTTGCAAATGTTCCTGCTAAGAAAGTGAAATGTGATAGTGAATCGGCACGTCTCGGTTCGTAAACATTATTGTGTTAACAGGGCCCTTGTAAGGACATAAAATGTCTAGTGACGAAGACAAACCACCGGCGCCGCCGGTGCGGCTCACAAGCAACCGCGCCACCGACCGCGGAGACTCCGTCGCCTCCGTCGACATGAGGCCTCTTCCTAAAGGTAACAATACACTTGACTGGTACACTATACCTTAAAATATACTTGAATTGTCTCTTGCATGAATCAAGCATTATAATGAGTCTACAATGTAGACTCTACATGACAATACAATGGAGGCATTTATGATTACTGTTTAGTCCTTGCATACATAAGGGTACTTTTATTATTGTGTGACACAGAAAGTATGTTAGTTTCTAATAACCACAACACTAGTCATATCAGTTTGGTGTATTTACATATTTATTTATTCTTGCAGAACCTGACGATGGTGGTGACAGGAAAAAGAAAACTTTAAAAGCTAAAATAAAAGGATCAAAAAGCACTGCACATAATGACAACAAACCTAACATTAGCTATCCAACTAACTTTGAACACACAGTCCATGTGGGGTTTGATGCTGTCACAGGAGAATTCACCGTAAGTAATAATATTATTCAGTTTTAATATATTGAATCCCTTAGATTTTATTCCCTATATACCCAAGTCCTCATATATACCATAGTTTATTGATGAAGTTAGAGTTGATATTTTAGAATGTAACCTTGTTGATTATTAATACATACACTTTGTTTTAATTTTAATAGTGTATAAAGTTAATCTTGTCGCCTTTTTGGTCTAGTGGTCAACATATATGAGCTGTGGACTGAGAGGTCCTAGGTTTGATTCCCAGGTTGGGAAAAGACAAATTTCTAATTTAATTTGCCTGCGACTGGATCCCCCAGAGGGAGTTGACGTTAGGCAGGTAGTTGGTCGTAAAACTAAGCCAAATACTTTCTGCAACATGTTTGATAAACTGTGTTGTGCTGACCCCACATTAAGGTGGGATAAGGGCATGTAGAAAGGAAATGTAAAAAGTTTAGTTGAATATGAAATTATGATATTAAAATATATGAATATAGGTTGTGTGAGATTCCCAAATGCTTTGTAACAAGACACTCTTTCACCACACATAAATACCAGTTGTAACATTTTTTAATACATGTACCACAAAATGCAGACTTTGTTTTTAATTTGAAACCTTAGGCCAAGCACAAACTGCATGACAACAACTGTCTTGTGATTGCACTGTTATATACAAGTTAAAGAACTGGGTTGCACTTTTATGATTAACCAACCAATGGTGTGACCAATTTATAGTTATTGAAGGCACTACAACCCACTATCCCCTAATCATAGTTATTTATGTATTGACACAAACTTTGCTTAAAGGACATTTATTTATTGAGTATTTCCACAAACTTAACTAAAATATATTCATTTATTTATTTGAAGATGACTCATACAAAATGAGATTTTTACGTCACTGCAAATGGTCCCTTTGCCAAATCTTAAAGCTACAATAATTATTGAGATATCTATATTAAGAAGCTTCACTGCCTATACACATTGCCTCATAGCTTTGGCGCTTTGCTTATTTAAAAGGAACAGATTATTCAAATTTATTTTTTATTATTACTTTTGTTTAGAAACACACAATTTGTATTATTAGAAATGTACTAGATCCCTAAAAGTATATTTATTTGTATTATTTGATTATAAAATAAATAAATAATGAATTGCTCAAAATGTAGTCAAAAGTTTATCAGTAATTTACAAAATACTGCATTTAGTTTTATGAGCATTAAGAATGCATGTTCCTTTTCAAGCAGTTCTATTTGATTGTGACAAGTACAACCATATTAATATGGAATGAATAGTTTAATATAGAACATCATGTGAATGAACATGATGTGTTTAGACATAGCTGAATGTTTATGAAGTATTGTACAATAAAACAAAAGTGTACTGTAATAGTGAGTACTGAAATCATGTAATTGAGTTCCATGTATTACCGCTTTTGTTTCAAGCTGCCTATGACAGTAAGTAACAGCTTATATTATCATATTTGTATGTGCATTGTTAAATAAGAAGTACATAATATTATTACTTGAATATCAATTACAGATCATATAGAGAACTCTTATTTTCCTCATTTTATTTATATTTTTTTTTTCGTTTAACATCATGAGTATTATTTTTATGTAATGCATTATCTGTAGCATCAAGCATGCATAGTACTATATTCATTTTATTATGTTCTACCTCTTTAGTGACTATGCTAACACACTGTTTTCATGTATTTGTTTTTTGATTAGGAACATTAGCACCATGTTGTAATTCTTATTGTATGTTTTATACATGTTGCAGTGGAAAATATATTTAATAACTACTTATAATATAGCAAATACAATTTAAAGCAAAGTATATAATATGTAAATAAATTAAAAAGGGATGGTAATAAATAAAAAAGCAATGCACTTAGAATATTGATATATTTTTAAACAAAATACCTATTATAAATTATATTTTTATTAGTTACCATATCACTGCATGTTTCTTCTACAGAAACTGAATTTTAAATAGCTTCACAGCATATTATGATGGCAACATTGTCATGTATGTTGTATTTTAAAACTTTTATTTGGTATTTTATAATGAATATTCCATTTGTTTGACAGGGTATGCCAGAAGCTTGGGCTCGGTTACTGATGGCGGCCAACATCAGCAAACAAGAACAGAAGAATAACCCTCAAGCTGTTTTAGATGTTCTGAAGTGGTACGATGCATCTGCAACGCAACCACCACCATCCAAATACATGACTTCAGCTCAGATGCACACAACACATTCAGGTAATTAAACTGCAACAATATTGAGAAAGATTACTCATACATAAGTAATAACATGTGCAAGAAAACATAACATACCTTATTACACGTGCACTAAATATCAGAATTTATAAAGTAATGTAGTTTTGCATTTTGTATTAAGACATAGACTATCTTAAACAGTTACTAGTATGGGCGCTTTTGCAACACGCGTTAAAAAAGCGTTGAAATATGTTCATATGTTCCAACATATGAGTTTTGGTATAGTTTTTAAAACGCGGCGTTTTTTAAAAGCCGGGCGTTGGGCGGTATGTAAATAGAATATATGTATCTTATTAGAATTTAGAAACAAGACAAGAATGATTTTTAAGCACTCATATGAATGGACATGTTGAGACGCTTTTTTAACGAGCATTGAAAAAGCTCATGTGCTAATGAGGGCTTAGGCTCAAAAACCCAGACGGGGATGACACAGGTGATGAAAGTTGTTCGATAGCGCCTAATAAGATTTTGACCACAATCAAGCAAGTCCCCTTATTATGCCCATTTAAAAGATTCCAAGTAAAAGCTTTCAAACGGGCGGAGACCCGAGCAGTAGTTAGTGTATTGTCATATTTATTATTTCTTCAGCAGTTGACATCAGGCAAGCGGGTGATCGTAAAAACTTAGCTGCCTTTTCTGCAACATCCTTAAAAAAGTGTGTTGCATAGAACATTGGAGTGGGATAAAGGAAATAAACTTAACTAAAACTAACTTTATAAATAAAATTGGTATAGGTTCGTCTGTATCGCGGGTGTCGTCCAGTAGTCCTTCGTCATCGACCCCCACCGACACAGAGCACCCGGAGCCGCCTCCGCCGCCGCCCTCGCGGCCCGACCGCACCAAAAGTATTGTACGTATGTTAATAACCTAATACTATTGTTATAAGCTGTCTCAAAAAACATTCGCACAAATTCACTTGCGAATGCAGTGTAACAACGACATTGTATGTATTTAACGAAATTTTTTTTGCTGTCGTATGCCTTCATAATTTATGGATGTGTCTTTTGAGACTGAAAAAAGTTGGTAATCATTTTAGGACCCCATTCTCATCAGGTCTCAAAGTTTGTCAATTGTTTGCAGTATACGAAACCAATAGAGGAAGAGGAACCTCCCCCACCGAGGCCGACTCCCGCGCCGGCGTCACCACCCCATGTGCCACACCCTGCGCTCACCACGCATTCTGTGAGTACCCACCGAAGTTATTTCTGTTATCGCTTTTAAAATTAATGTATCTAAAGGACCTATAATTCAGATCAGGCCTCATTTGAAACTGTACTTACATTGTTATTTAGCAACAAGCAATCCCACATTGTGTGTCTATAAAAGCAATGCTGCTTTTAAAACAATTATATTCGTCGATAGCTATGAGAAATATTTTGTGGGTGTTTAGGTGTGCAGAGCGGAGGCGGGCGTAGGCGTGCTGGACCGCAACAAGAACCCCGCCGCGGCCGCCGCTCCCCTCGCGCCGCCCGCCGCGCCCCTCACCACCCCCGCCGCCGCCAACACTGACACCGGGTGAGTTAGCGCAAGGCTCGTCTCTACTCATAGCGTGCTGGTCAGCAACAAGCACCCCGCCGCGGCCGCCGCTCCCCTCGCGCCGCCCAACCAACAACCCGCCGCAACTCATACAACAGCACTTAGTTATGTTCAACCATAATATTTAAATAACCTACCCAATATAATAAAGCTTCTTATGTATTATATAGTTTTTAATGTTTCTGTATTTCTATATTTTTTGCAGAAGAGCCACTGGGCAACAACAAAGAAAAAAGAAAATGACTGATGAAGAAATCTTAGAAAAATTAAGAACAATTGTTAGTGTTGGCGATCCTAATAGAAAATATACAAAAATGGAGAAAATTGGACAGGGGTAAGTATTAAAATCTCAAATTGCTATACTTTGAGGTCCAGTCTGTTGTGTGGTGAAGTACCATCCACCCGCACCTGTTTCCAGACTTTACATTTCCAGAGTGGCCCAACTCACAATAAACTGAATTAATAAGGTGTCACAACTTAAAGAAATGAAAATGTTATATGTCAAATAATTTCATCACTTTGTTCATTAGTGCATCGGGCACGGTATACACTGCAATAGAGACTTCAACCGGCATGGAGGTGGCCATCAAGCAGATGAACTTGAGCCAGCAGCCAAAGAAAGAGCTCATTATAAACGAGATCCTCGTGATGCGGGAGAACAAACACAACAACGTCGTCAACTACCTTGACAGTTATCTTGTTAACGAGGTCAGTACATAAACTGTCACATGTCTCCACACATAATCTTTCATTATCTACATAGGGAACCAACATGTAGTAATATCTTGCCATGTTAGGCTCAGTGTATACATAACTTCACGCCTGAAGGAGTAGACACTAGGCGAGCTAGCGAACTAGAAAAACCACATTTTGCCAAGCTTATTTACGGTCCTGAGGTCTCTGGTGATGAAGCAGCAATATTTTTCATTAACAAATTGCGCTAAAATACAAAGATAATAGCGGGCAAAAGATATCTTACCGTACCATGCCGCAGTTTCCTTGCGCCTCATGGTGACTGAGTTTATGTGGTATATTTAAACTTTCAGTGTTTGACAACTAACAAAGTACACGGGCATTTTGTTGCTTATTGTACTTATTTTGCTTTTGTATGTAATCATTACAAAATATTTCGATATAATGTTGCATATCTAAATTAAAGTTTACGTAACGTAACGGTTTTAGGAGCTATGGGTTGTGATGGAGTACTTGGCGGGCGGGTCGCTGACGGACGTGGTGACGGAGACGTGCATGGACGAGGGACAGATCGCGGCCGTGTGTCGCGAGGTGCTGCAGGCGCTGCACTTCCTGCACACCAACCACGTCATACACAGGGACATCAAGTCCGACAACATACTGCTCGGCCTCGACGGACAAGTCAAACTCAGTCAGTCATCACAACATTTACATACCTTTACACTTTGTGATCATAGTAGACCCAAACAAGAATCTACTTCGAATATCGAGCTCACTGCGCGTACCTACTTCTAACCACTTGTTTGGAAATTTAATCAAATGTCACCAGTGTGTCAGTACACACTGGTCACATTTCGTCAAATTTCCAATTAGAGTGAGTGAGCTCAATTTAAATACGTTATCGATAGGTGCTTGTGCTGAAAGTGCGTATTCTGTCTTTTAAGTTTTATCATAGTTTATCTCTATCTCATTTGATCAATACCAAAAAAAAAAATATAGGTACAATATCGATATTATTCAAGTGTGTTGATCTTTGCTTTACTCAAGTATTTATTTACAGCCGACTTTGGTTTTTGCGCACAAATATCACCCGAACAGAACAAACGTACGACTATGGTTGGAACACCCTATTGGATGGCGCCTGAGGTCGTCACAAGGAAGCAGTATGGACCAAAGGTCAGTTTCCCAAATACTTATCTATTATGATGTGTGTTGCATCTTTTGCACTCAGTTGGAAATAGTGCATACCAACGAGCGCGCTTAATGGCGCGTACACATCGGCCGAACGAAGGCGAACGAATCATGCCTGTTTCATTCCCACAACATCGAAAGTTTGTTTGTGTGAACGCAACATGTATTGATTCCTTCACTTTCGTTCGGCCGGTGTATACCCGCCATTACAGATGCTGAAGACTTGTTTTTGTTTTATGACAAAGCTACTTTAGATGCGATAGTATATACATATACAGTGCATGTCCAATATGACAACTAAAATATTCGATCACTTCAAATCTGCAATACTACCTCTATTTATTTATCTGCAGTTACATATCTACATTACATTATGTAACCAGTAGTCATTATGTTCAGATATACATACCTAAATAAGTATCTGTTTTGTTATAGGTGGATGTGTGGTCGTTGGGTATAATGGCCATCGAAATGATTGAAGGTGAACCTCCATACTTGAACGAGAATCCACTGCGTGCCCTTTATCTGATCGCCACCAACGGCAAACCAGATATCAAAGATAAAGAGAAACTCAGTACAGTATTCCAGGATTTCCTTGACCAGTGCCTAGAGGTGGACGTCGAGAGGCGAGCCACCGCGCTCGACTTATTGAAGGTATGTTACATATTGCCAATATTTTCATTTACAACAGTGCTCTAAGGGCGACTTGCACCACTATTACTAACCTACAGTTAGTCCTAACCGCAAGCTAAATTGACAGAAAATGTATGAATGACATGTAACTTAACTTGCGGTTAGGACTAACTCTAGGTTAATAATAGTGGTGCAATTGAGCCTAAGAGGTATTAAGTTATAGTAGACGGCGAGCTAATTGCTATATCGGCCACCAATTCCTTATTCCAGGCTGATATTGAAAAAAACAATATCATTTAGCTTCCCCGATGTGGGGATCAAACCCGAGACCTCGAGACGGTAATGTACCGAAATACAACTACGCCACTGAGGCAGTCAGGAATAAACATTGCATATAAATATTAAGTACATTGACGTACAGTGTAGCTGACTATATCATATAGTGGTGTTCAATATTTGATGTGATACTCGAGCACGAATGTTATGTGTTGTGACAGCACCCGTTCCTGAAGCTAGCGCGTCCGCTGGCGTCGCTGACGCCGCTCATCATGGCGGCCAAGGAGGCGGCCAAGGGACATTAGCGCAGGCCGGCGGCGCCCGCCGCAGCGACACACTAGTGGCGCCCCCGTGCCGCCTCCGTGACGCACCCGTGACGCCCCCGTGACGCCCCCGTGCCGACGAGCCGACGTGCCTACACACTACACATACCGCGCACCACCACCTGCCCGATCGAGATCGTGTCATAGAGGTGATCATATTTTTACAAAATGACGATAGGTAAAAACGCAGTCCACTAACTATAAATCGTGTAGAGTCGTATGATAGTGTTAACTTATTTTAGTTGGCGCCGCGATCTCTGATTGGCGTGTTTCGTACGACTGTTGCGTGCGCGCGATCGGATAGGACGTAGATAAAAAAAATAGGTTTTTGAATTACGAACGCGAAGTTTTACAGCTGCGGTCGAAGTAAAATATAGTAGTATAGTGTCGTAGTCGAGTTACGTTAGTACTGTTTCAGCTTCACTGTGATGATAGCCGATGGTGGGAACAGTTTAGTGGAAACACTTCAATACAGAGGCGACCGCGATCCTCCGAGTGATCGAGGAGGACGCGACGGTGAGAGGGAGCGCGTTCACTCTCACCGATTGGCGCAAGTGATAATATTTGGAATGACTGACGTTGTAAAATGGTAGATGTGAGTGTTTGAGAATACTATCTATGTATTATTTGATATTGTGTATTCCTGTTTCAAATTCTGTATTTTATAAATGTGCGTTTAAATCATTCATTTCAACAAATCATAGGTAACCAATCGTATACCAAAACTGCGCATTTTTATTGTAAAACGATATAACTTAGTGTGGCATAATGTTTTAAACCGCAGCATCGATAGATTTGCAATTTGCTTTTGATAGTTACTACTAATTAGTATTAAGTTTATGTACGATATTGTTAATTTATTAAAAGTCGCTTAATACTTACGACTACCGTTTTGTAATTCGAGTTATCGATTATCGAGATTATTATTATTATTAGCGAGACATTCGAGTTGACGTTTTTCGTATCTCCTAGATTTTTTTATTTTGATCATTATGTTTTACCAAGTTTTACCCAAATTCAACTACTGTTTTATATGATTTATATTATTATTTTTAGTGTGTTAATATTTTTCAATTTTGTCCTTTCACAATATGTCTTTGGCCCATGCAGATGTCTCTTTTTCTCGTTTTCTAATTTGACTCCAACATACACCATCTGATATTTACTTGTATCAATAAATAATGTACTATTTTTCTATTCTACTAATATTCTATTATTTCTTTGAATCAAGAATATGAGGGATGTAACAACTTTAGTAAAGGTTAATTGGACCAATTATTATTATTATTGCGAATTCTGTGATAGGCCATAGACATAATTTTCTATATTCTTATAAAAACATACTGGTGTTGCTAAGAAATATTTATAATAATTTATGGTTATTTTATATAGAATTATGTTAATGGTATCATTTTATTGTTAGTCATGAAACATGAGCATTTACTTAGTATTAAGTTTATAAAGTCTATCATTCTATCCCAATAATTTTGTGTCAAAATTGTGTTTACTACATTCTTTTTAACATGGAAGTTGAGCGACTAGAAGTAAATTAGCCCACAAATCGAAAACTATGAATATTATTTTTGTACTAGATAGTCGATTGCATTACACTTTATGACAATAGTAGAAGATAGATAATCCTATGGTTAATGCTTAGTATGGGACACCGAAGTATTTTACATTTATTTTTAAGTATTGTATGTTGTCTCTCTGCTTATATTGTTTAGGTTTGCCGTAAGACGCTGTTAGTTTCGATTTGTTCGACATGTATCACTAAATGTAGCGTGAGTGCGGTGTGAGTGAGAGCGTTGGTTGTGTTCGAGATTATGAGTGAGAGTGGTTAACGTTTACGTTGACGTAATAGTTATACTCGTACACTGGTATACAGTTGAGGCGAGACGTGTCAACGCCGCACCAGCTGTTCATTGTACAGACAAAAATTAAACAAATTGGCAGCGACGACGTACCCTAATAGGCACCGAATGATTGATATTTCTCCTCAAACGAAGTTTGCCAACTAACCTAAGTATAAAGAAACGGGGTACTGCATTATTAAATATTATGCCATCTGATAGTTACTCAAAATCTGGTTGTTTTAACCACACCGCCGTGTCGTGCAGGGATGCATTATAACGAGAACGTATTTACGGCTCGAAGATGTGGTCTAATCTGATTTGAATCTATTGAGCGATCCGCTATATCAGATCTTATAGTCAGATGTGTTGTCAGATGTCGGTCGCTTGTAATGCGACGTCTTTTAGGGTGTGTTGTCGTTGCAAATAGGTAATTCATTGACAATATGACGTGACCAATTAACGCTATGTAGAATCTGTGCAGTCCCGGTTGGTGCATTTGAAAGTATTGGTTTTTTACGTGTGTTATTCATAATTTATATGTGTGTTACCGCGGTGACGTTGCAGTTGTCACCCCGGTGCCGACCCGTGATTGTGGATATTTATTAATGTTAAACTTGAAAAATATATTCTTCATAACATTACGATCGTTTTGTGATAGAATTATAAGTAATGCCTATTTCTTTGAACATTTTTGGCTATAATTTGAAAGCGATTACGATCGGGTGGAGACGTGTGAAATACGTTAGTATTGTGGTGGAACGGACGCGCGACGAAGACGCGACGCGACGCGATAGTGACAGTGAACAGACTTAATAAGTACTGACTTGGTGATACACAATGGAGGCCTAACTTGTTTATAAATCATATTTCAATACATGCACAACAGTATCAAGCTGCACCAACCACATCAAATTTGTGCAATAATGTAGAAATGTAAAAATTGTAGCCAAATCTTCAAGAGAGCTTGAACAAAGTTATTCAGTATCTATTGTAACTAAAGTTATTGTAAGAAATGTATTAACTACATTGTGATCATGAAGATGAATTTGAGTATGCATTAGAATGTTATATTGAGAAGTAAATATAATTACACATGTAGTATAAGGTTAAAATGTATTAATAAATGTAACTGGTTACTGAGCGAGATATTCAATGCGGTTAGAATATTTTTCATGTTTTTGACAGTCTATGAAACACCAGTGCCATGTATGAGCAACTTGTGCATATAAATTACAATCATACTATAATAAATAAAAGACTCACCATATTTATTACATTGGTTTTATTTAATTTACAAGAGCCGCGCGCTGCACTTATCGAATTCTTCAGCGCCATTCCAAAGGTTATAGTTAGGCATATTCTACATCTCTGCTTTTGTAAAGATTTCTCTTCTCTCGTGATTTAATTCAGGGCGCTAAATCCCTAGTAGACCACTGATCATGTTTTTGACAATAAATGAAATAAATGATATGTAATTCCACTTACTCAGTAGAAAAGGTTGGAAATACGTTAGATACTAATATTCATAAATAATTACCAGTTCAACAGAACTGGCTGACTGATAATGTATGAAGACTCTTGTGTTATTTAGCATTTTCAGTCACAATACTAGCTAAACAATTATTAAATTATGAAATATATTATTGTTACTACTCATTTCGTAATTTAATTAATTTTACAGTAATTATAAGATAACGCGAAACTAAAAGAAATTAAAATAATTTGTTACATCAAAATATTTATTGCATCATTTTATTACAATAATATAAAACATATGCTACTATAGAATAGTTCAGAAGTCCACAGTATAATAAGATATTTGTACTGAAGCTGCTTGATTCCTAACAAAATATTCGGAATTACAATTTAACTAAGGCTCTATTTATTAAGACTTCACATATTAATATATAGAAAACAATGACTCAAAATGGTAACCAAGATTATTACGCATGTGATCACATAGACATATTAAATAATTAAAACTAAGACAAAGCTGTTACAAAATAAAGCTTTTCCACTATTTTAATACAACGGTTTAAGACAATAAAATTTTTGAGACTACTACAAGCAATGTTGTTGCAGAGTAAATACATAAACTAAATAATTTATATGTTATTAAAAATTATGCCATATTTTTACTGCATATTTATTGCGGTCTATACCTGAGCTATAAGTTAAAAGATCTTATCTACATTATTTTCTGTCAGATTGATAAATATTATTCAAAATATACGCAGAGGTAATTGCTATAACTTATTCTTTTAATTAGCACAAAATATAGGTACAGAGTTCTATCTGTATGATTCTAATCGTTTCATGTTACTTGTGTCGTATCGAATTAACAACACTTGACCGATTTCGACAATATATTAATCTTTCCGTTCTTCGGCCGGTATGAAGTCCAGTGAAGCAGAATTAATACAAAATCGTTTCCGGGTCGGTGCCGGCCCGTCATCGAACACGTGGCCCAGGTGAGCGGAGCACTTGGAACACCGCACCTCAGTTCGCACCAAACCTGGCCGTGTTAAAACCAGTAATATATTTGCCCCAACTTTAAACGTACACATCACGTCCATCCACCAAAAGCATTTATTTACATTGAACAATGAATGATTTATGAACACATCCGAATAGGTTTTCACACAGTTCATGTTGTGGGGTTTGTATTTCGAGCCGCGCAGACACAGCGGCAGCGGCGCATACGTCGTCCAGCCGGCAGCCATCCGGGATGAGCAGAGTTGGGACGGGAAAAGACGGGACCATTTGGATGAGGAAGACAAATGCAAATTATTCACCATGCGCATTCCAGAATGGTTAAATGAAGTGACAGAGGTAAATGTTTTTTTTTAATTGCCAAATACCAAATGAAAATTATATATTAAGTTTTGTATAGATGGTATTTAATGTATAGACGACCAGGAGAATCATTAGTATACCGCAAGGTTAAATGTTTGAAAAGTGTTGAATATGTCGTGTCACGTGTGTGGTGAGATGTACAAACATAGAGTTTTAGTTAAGATAATATGTTAAGAGATAAGATAAATAAGCATAAAAAAAATATATTTCACCAAACGAAGTCGACTTACGCTTGTCGTGGAGGCAGGATTGTGTCGGAGGGTGGTCAAGGATACGGGAAAGACAGACAGAAAAAGATAAAAACGTATTAGCACCAGTGTCCATAATCCCGACACCAACTCGACAATTTTTATAGATATATCTATGTATATGTATACATATAGAAATACTAAATATATTACATGTTCAATCAATTATAATTATATAGCTAATATGGAAAAAGGGAGACTAAAATAGTTAATATTTTACTATTATCCAAAGTTATAAGGGCATAAACAACTATAAGAGTATTTAAAATTACAACATAACTGATAGATTACTTATATTTTAGTGTTAGGTACTGATAATTCATAGTACATAATACTGTATTTCTTCAAATTTAGTAGTTTACATTCATAGTATTATGTTACATAAATTGTAAATTATGTCAAACTGTAAAGAGATGTAATTAGTAGCATGCTCATGCAATTCATGCACATTTACAATATAAAAAATTTATTCACAGACCACAGTGTTCATAATAATTAAATATTTCAATGTGATCTTGAGTATATTTATAAAGTAGGTCATATTCATCTATTTCCAGATTACATCATGCATCATATGTAACTTTTATTCAGGTAAATAGTGGATAAGTTGTTTTTAATAATGCATTTATTGGTACTTATAAGTGTAAGAAATTGATTTTACTAAAATATTCAACTCAGTAAAACTTTTAAAATGAAAAAAAAAACTTGAATGTAATAAAAATAATAAATTTGTCAAATACTGACTTAATATAAACGGTAAAATAAAATAGTATATAAATGATTAAATCATACAAAAACTATAAAGGAGGTAACCTAATTGAATTTGTGTTTTATTGCAATTTGTGAACAAAAATAAGATTAAGATTGTAGGTACTTTGCCTATAAACAGTAATAAGATAGGTAAGATAACACTTTAAGTTACAATATGTGAAATATTTTGAAAAAATATTATTATAGGAATGGCCTAATGTTTTATATAAAATGTTCAATGTTCTTAAAACTAGCATCTCCATTATGTAAAGTATGAGCATGTATGTGTGTGCATGTACTTTGATTTTACACAGATCTAGTATGCTTGAACCAGGGAAATAAAACAAATAGGGAATTAAATAAATAATACATTAAAGCACAAAGTTGTTCAAAAACGCAGTGTGCAAACATTGTTAAAAATAAATATTTACAACAGTTATAACATTTCACATTCATAAAATTATTATTATTTAAGATAATCTACATAATATTAATTGGAAGCGAGATTAGATATTGACAACATAAGTTCATGGCTATGCTGTTTATACTGATAAAGGAAGTGAAGGCCTTGAACTAAGATATTTGAGACTATTGAACAGTTCTGTCTAGCTATTATTCAATGACATTGAATTTTGTTTCGCATGGATTGATTCAATGAACTCAAAACAACATGTGGGGGGAAATGATCTCATGAACTCATACAAACAGATAAGTAACCATTTTTGCGTTGTTAGGATTAATAAATTAGGTTTTCTGAAATAAGTTGTTAAAGACATTCAGGTTACATTGCCCAAGATTAGATTTAAATACAGGTTAAAAGTTTACATTAACATACCTGCACTTGTGTCCTGATGTAAAGTAACTTTTTCTTTGGCAAGGACATCATTGAATGCAGGCCATCCACATCCAGAATCATACTTCGTCTTTGAGGTAAACAACTCTTGTCTACACACTACACATACATACAAACCCTCTTCATAGAATTTATTGTAGCAACCTAAAACACAAAACAAGATTATAATTCATGAAAAAAAATTCATTAGTTGTTATAATCATAGAAATTATAAAGTGCTTATTTTGATAACATTTAATAAGAGGCTGAAAATATTTAAACCTGTATAAGGTCGTTCAGTGCCCGCTTCCTGAGTAACATGATACTGCAGCGGTGTCAGACGCTTCTTCAAAGTCTCTTTATCTTCCATAGCTCTCCACACCAATGCTAAAAGTACAGACCAAGTTTGTATGAATTAACTTTTGTATTTGGCACACTTCCAAAATAGTCGATGAGCGAGGTCCTTCCTTATTTATGTGGTAATAATATACACGCGCACGTTATATGGCCAAGCGTCGTACCTGTGGTAAACGGGTGTTTCAACTGAACACTTTTAAGTTGCGGCAATACCTTCCTAAATATAACAATCGATCTCAGTAGGCTACGCATGCCTCACATAATAATATATGTTGCGCAACTAAATTATGTTGCTTACTAATAATAATAACATATGCCTATGATAAGATAAACGAAAGAACTCAGTAAAACAGACGCCAATTTGAGTCAGCTGTTCGGCTGTTCCAGAATCCAGCTTGTCAAAATGTCAGTGACAAAAATGACAAGCAAGTGCAGCTAAAATTGTCTTTTATAACCTATCGAGTATAAAATTTGATAGAATCATAAAAAAATAAAGCTATCTCTTTTTTACTAATGGAAGTCAAATCAGGTAAAAAAGGATCAATATACAAGTGTTTGTTCCTATAGGCCCGCATCCGTCAATAAGCCACACCCCCGGAACAAAGTAATTATTTTATTTTTTTTATTTTCCCATTCGGGAAGGCAAAGGGATCTAGCCCATACAGCCTCGTCTTATGTGTTTTTTATGTCTTCATCTGCTTACATCTAATTTTTCACAAGTGCAATGATATCGGATGTGTTTAATTTCAAGGCCATGTTGGAGTTTTGGCGTCAATTCCTTCCCGTTTGATGCTTTTCAGTAGGGATGAACGATATTAGGAAAACATCGATGTTGACATCGATACTAACATCGATTCAAAAGTATCGATGTACGATAAACATCGATAGCAAAACATCGATATGTCAAAACATCGATGTTTTTTGTAGCAAACAAAACTGTCTATTCTATTAATTTTTATTCATTTCTTATTTTTTAATCTATGTGTTTATTGTTATTGAAAACACAATATAGGAAGTTTTTTAAAATTCCTAGTATTTTTGGGCACACTCTGTAAAAAAATAACTTTGTCAAGTGTTTTCCCTTTAGTCTGTGCATTGAAGTTGACAGTTTTTTTTAATCGCTTAGGAAATGCAGAAAGATAACTATTCGTATGGCTTACTTCGATGATGTTGATCAGTGTCATCTAGTGCTAAATAGTTGGTCTCATAGTTATCTAGTCCCTAGCTAGTACATCCAACGCTAGATGGCCCTAAAGAATATATTGACGTTTCGATATTTTGTTCTCATAACATCGATGTGTCGATGTTATCGAAATCAAAACATCGATGTTAAAACATCGATATTTTTCAGCTAAATATCGATGTTTATTAAACATCGATGAATATCGATCATCCCTACTTTTCAGACGATTTTCTCGCAGCGGAGGAGTCGAACATGGTCGACCCATCCACCCGACAAAAAGCGTCTAAAATCACTTATTTCAAAGCTTCCACATACTGTCCATCTTCGTTGATGTTTATCGCTTTGATTCACATCACATTTAAACCACAAGCACAACTTTAGACTAGAATATGAAATCATTAAAACAAGCGACCACCCGCACCGTTAGAATTCCCGCCAAAAACCGTCCGGAACAAAGTAATAATAATACGGCAGCTCAAATGGTGGTCTAGTGACGAGGGGCGTGATTCATTGTGTATATTATCGATATCGATAAAATGTTTGATTCCGTTATTTTATGAAATATTTTTAACATTATACATATTATCACACCTGTATGAAATGTATCGGGCAAAGGTATTGAGATTTCAAAAAACATAAAATCTCAACCGCAGGCTATATAGTGCTGCTGATATTACAGCCGTGTAATAGGAAACTTCATAATTTTATGAAACTTAGGAGTACTTTAACGTCCTTGCTATGAAATTATAAGTCCTTTGGTAAGAAAATCTGTTTATTAATAATATTAATAGAATAGATAATGTTTATTAATTCAAAATACATAATAGGTACCCAGTACTATTTACCTCAGTAAGTAGGTACATCTAGGTAGGTACGTCTTCTCTTTAGTTATTTCTTTCTACCACTAGATAAATCTCTACTCTTCGAGAAACTCTGGGATTGACCTTCAGAATCATTCAATTTTCTTTGACTTCGCTAGGAAAAAAAATTAATAATTGTAAATGTTGTTTCTTCTAAGTACCAAGGGCTAAGTTAAAACCCTTTATTGCTGACTAGCGAATCCTTGCTTCAATTTTATAGTTTGCGCCCTTTATGATAGATAAGAACATGCCATGTCTTCTCAAATAAACAAATGATTAAACCTGACCTAATGGTAATTATTTACGTGCAGACTTGGAGACATTGTCTACTATATCTAAAGAAAAACAGAACCAAAACCAGATTTTCGTAATTTCTTACCGATTAAATTGATACGCTGATGATATTAATGATAGTGGAGATGCAGAATTTGTAATAAAAAATGTGCTTTGTCTACCTGAATTTGAATACTTGTGCACGTCACTGATAGTAAATTATTTCTAAAATCAATGAGAATCCGAAGAATTAAATGCTAAATGAATGAGGACTGTGGAAAGAGAGACGGCGGGGAGTTGTCTATGTCATAGGTAATACCCACTAGGTAGGTATCTATGTTTAAAATGAGTTAGTTTATAAGTAAAAGGAGACACTGAATGACTGACTGATTGACATTCATCGTGGGTACAGCCGAAATTATTGGTACTAGGAAGGTAGGTGAGCACTAAGAAAGGATTTTTGGAAATTCATCCCCTAAAGGCTGTAACTTGGGATAAATCATAAAAGTTTGTATAGTGTTAAAGTAAAATGCAACGTAATTTTGTTATTTATATATTGACACAAGCACAATTACCATTTTTACAGGCAGCCATGATCGGCGTAAGAACGTAAGAGAAAAAAAAGTAAAGCGTCGCGGAAACGGAACACACTCAGGTGTTGCCGTACTCAAAAACATTGCCAGTTATTTATGTTATAATTTAATTGAACATAGTTGGGCCACAGCCAGATCAAACAAAACAATTCTACTTTAATAGAGCCAACATATTAATGTTTACATTTGTTAATACAAACTATTACATTATACAATGTCAATCCAATGTAATTTTTTACTATCATACTAAGATGAATACAAACATAAATGTTAATAATAAAAGTCATCATAACTATTACAATATAGTTACAAAAACATTGTTAGGTACTTATTATTAAGAGTTACAGATCAAACCATAACAAACCAAATCTTAATTGTTGGGTCATAGCCACAACACTAAAATAAAAACATTTATTTTTAAAACACATACCTATAGGTCCAGTTCAATACAACTTTATCTCAAAGTTAATCTTTATTAATTAACACATACAATAATGCTAATTATAAGTAGTTAAAGGCTTTTTATAATGTTTTACAATAAGGCAAACATAGAATAAAATTCTTACTTATAGAACCCTACACAATGGTCTTACAAAAATATTTGTATGAATGTTACCTTATCTCTAATAAGCATAGGGTACAAAAGTTATTAAAATCAATTATGAACTTGCCTCTATGGGTAGCAAACATAGCTTTCTAAACGACCTAGTATAGGTTTTCATGCCCATTTTAATTTGAGCAACTCTGACCTTACCATCTGGTCCTGGGATAACCTTAATAATCCTGGCAATTGGCCACGACAAAGGGGCTGTGTTGTCACTGCGAACAATGACAAGATCTCCTACCTTGAGGTTTGTATGGGGATATTTCCATTTTGGCCTACTTTGTAATTGCGTAAGGTAATCTCGAGACCAGGACTTCCAGAACTCTTGCTTTATTTTGGTACATAAATTCCAAAATTTTACTTTGTTTGAAGGTACATTTGTAACGTCAACTTCAGGATAACTCATCAAGGCAGTACCTATGATGAAATGTCCAGGTGTTAAATATTCTGTACTTGATATATCTGTAGTCAAAGGCAACAAGGGTCTGGAGTTTACAATGGCTTCAATTTCACAAATCACCGTGTACATACATTCAAAGGTCAAAGCAATGTTACCAACAATTCTTTTAAAATGAAATTTAATACTTTTTACTCCTGCTTCCCACAGGCCACCAAATTCAGGTGCATAACTGGGTATGAAGCGAAACTTAACATAGTTTGTTGTACAATAATTGTCAATTGTGTCGGTGTGTGCCTTTGTTGAAAATAGATCATACAAGTCATTAAGTTGATTTGAGGCACCCTTAAAGGTTTTTGCATTATCACAAAATATTTCAGAGGGCAGCCCTCTTCTTGAAATGAATCTCTTAAGGCATGCCAAAAATGCTTCCGTTGTGAGATCACTTACAAGTTCTAAGTGGATACTTTTAGTGACAAAACAAACAAATAGAGCAATATAGCCCTTAGTTATTAGTGGTTTCCGAATTCTGGCTATTTTTACATTGAAAGGTCCACAGAAATCTACACCTACTATGTGGAAAGGTCGAGTTGCAGTTATTCTTTGTTCGGGTAAGGAGCCCATGAGCTGTTTTGAAGCTGCAGCTTTCAAACGGACACATTTGATACAACGGTTTACAATCTTTTTTACTTCTCTCATGCCGCTAATTATCCAAAATGTTTGTGAAAGTGAGCTTAATAATAATTTAGCTCCGGCATGCTTTAATCTTATGTGCTCTTTATGTATAATAATGTTAGTTAAGTGACAACTCTTTGGTAAAATGATAGGATGCATTTTGTCATATGGTAAAGAACCAGCATTTTGGAGACGACCGCCTACACGAAGCAAGCCATTTTCATCAAGAAATGGGTGTAAACTTGACAAGCCAGATTTAATGGGTTTATCCCTCAACAAAAGTGCAATCTCTGCTGAAAAGTGTTTCCTTTGAATGCACCGAACAATGCACATGAGAGCATTATGGAACTCCTTTGGCAACAATGCACCTACCAATTTAACATTATCTTTTTTAAGATTATGAGAAAACCGCAAAATATATGCTACAACCCTTTGTAATTTGTTTATATTTGAGAACTTTTCAATTAAATTTTCAATAACAGAATTGTCCAAAGTGCACACATTTACTGAAGTTGTCTGCTCAGGACAAGATTGTATTGGCAGCAAATAGGTTGTCTCCTTGTGCTGAAACTCTTTATCAGATAACTCGTGGGGACCATGCCACCAAACCTTGTGTAATTGTAACTTATGAGGCTCAACACCCCGTGAAAGCAAATCAGCTGGATTGCTGTTTGTGCGAACATACAACCAATTAAATTTATTTGTTAATTTTTGTATTTGATTGACCCTGTTTGACACATAGGGATTGGACTTGATTGTTTTTGATTTTATCCATGCAAGGACTATTTGAGAGTCACTATACAAGATTACTTTTGTAGGGAATCTAGAGCTTAAAAGATTATAAACTTTGTCTATCAATTGTGACAGCAACAATGCACTATTTAACTCAAGTTTTGGAATAGTTAATTCTTTGTTTAATGGAGCTACTCTTGATTTGGAACATAACAGATGTATAGTGACTGAACCATCAGTATTAAAGGATTTAAAATAAATACAACAACCATATGCCTTTTGTGAGGCATCTGCATAGCCTACTAACTCAATAGCATCCCTCTCCTGAGTGGTAACACATCTTGGAATAGACAGAGTAGCCATACCTTTTAGACTAGATAAGAACTTGTTCCAACTATCAAGTTGCTCTTGAGGTAATATGGTGTCCCAACCTATTTTCAATGACCATAATTCCTGCAAGAAAAGTTTGGCGACAACTATTACAGGTCCTATAAGACCCAAAGGATCATACATTTTTCCTATGAAACTTAAGACGCTTCTTTTTGTGTGTGAAGTATTACCATCTATAGTAGGGCAAGTGAAGGTAAATTGATCATTTAATATATCACATTTAAGACCTAAAGTTTTGACAATATTGTTTGTGCTTAATTCACAAAAATTTGAATTTGCATTCCCGCTGGGAATGTCATCAAGTATGTAGGTACAGTTAGAACACCATTTATGCAACTTAAAATTGCCTAATTCCAATAATTCAATCAGCTGCTGTTTAAGCTGTATCAATTGTAATTTATTATCAGTCCCACATATGATGTCATCTACATATGTGTTTAATTTAATTGCTTGAGCAGCTAAAGGAAACTTTTCCTGATATTTCAAAGCTAACTCTAAGAGGCAGCGAGTTGCCAAGAATGTGGAGGGCTTTAAACCATATGTTATAGTCTGTAATTGTAAACAAATAATGGGCTTACTGGGATCATCACGCCATAATATATTTTGCAAACAAGTGTGATCTTTATTAATCATAATACACCTAAACATTTTTTGTATATCACAAGTTAGTGTATATATGTATGTTCTCCATAAGAGCAGAACGTCAAATAACTCACTTTGTACTATAGGACCATTTAATAAAACATCATTTAAAGAAATTTTTGACCTTGATAGCATTCCACCATCAAAAACCACACGTAACTTTGTTGTAGGGCTATCATTGTTAAACACCCCATGATGTGCCAGAAAATACACTGGACCTTTTAACATATCATAATGACTTATGTCAACAATTTTGGCATGCCCCAAAGTAACATACTCATCAATAAATTTTTTATATTGTTGTAAATACAATGGATTTCTTTTGAACTTTCTTTCTAGCGACAAAAACCTTTGTAATGCAACAGAAAAAGAATCTCCAAGCTTTATATCATCTATGTCAGAAATTAGTGGCATATCAACAGAAAAAATATTATTTTCATGTTTTACAGACTTCTGAAAACACTGCTCAGTCCTTTGGAATTCATTTGAACATTTATTAGAAGTTTCAGGAACCTTTTCACAAAGCCAAAATTGTTCCATTATGTTTTCAAGTTTTTGAGTATCACAAATTGCTAAATTGGCAACAGTGTTTTCATAGGTATTTGTGCAAGTGGGAATAGTACCACCTACTATATAACCAAACATTGTGTTCTGCAACATTGGCCCGTTTGGTAGCTTAATCTGACCCTCCAATAAAATGCTAAAATACACCTCGGCACTTAATAGAATTGAAATTTGAGCAGGAACATCAAATTCAGTATCTGACAGGATTATGTTATCAGGAATCTTTATATTAGAAATATCTAATTTCTGTTGAGGTAGGTAGGTGGTAATATTATCAACAACATGACATTTAATATCTAATTGTAGATTGTTTACCGGAGAAAAAATAGTTAAATTAGCATGTTTATTAATTTTGCTATGTTTATGGCCAATGCCAATAATATTGGTGTTTACATTTACAACCTTTAAACACATTTTTTGTACAAGGGCTGTTGTAATAAATGATGCCTGACTACCAGTATCTAAAAGTGCTTTGACATAAAGTTCTTGCCCTCGGTGGGTACATAATTTAACCTTTATTGTAGGCAACACAATATTTTTAGATTGAACCAAAGTATGCAAAGCAACAGAGGTATCACCAACATTATTACTATCTTTATGTAAGAGTGTATTGTGCGCTCCTTTACATGTTTTACATGAAAAATTATATTTGCACTTACCAGAATGTGGCCTTAGGCAACTGGTACACAACTTATGGGTTGTTGCAAAATTGTGACGGTCCACTATAGGGGACATCTTAAAGCTCGGGCAGCCATATACAGCATGGTTACTAGAGTTACAAAATAAGCAAATTTTATTAGTTTTAACAACAATATTGCTCACTTTTGGTGTGAATTTTTTAGGGTTACCATCAGTACTAATTTTGGTGCTATTATCCTCAAGTGCTATAGCGCGTTTCTCAAGGAATGTTAATAACTCTACAACTGTTGGCAAAGTATCCCAATTTCTATCGAGTCTATAGGCTCGATTAGTATATTGATCTAGCTTTTTAGACAATATTGAAATGAGTAGCATATCCCATGATTCTACGGGCTGCTCCAAATTTTTTAATGCACACAACTGCTGTTGTATATCATACACAAACGACCTTATTGAGGCAGCTGTGCCTTTTTGCAATGTAGGCATATCTAGTATCACATTGATATGATCTAATATAATCCTACCTTTGTTATCATAACGCCTTTTTAACAATTCAAGTGCCTTTTGATAGGACTCCTTAACTATAGGTAAGTTTACAATGGTGCCTAAGGCTTCATCAATTAAAAATTTCCGTAAATAGAATAGCTTTTGAACATCAGTGAGATTTTTGTCCCGGTCAATTACTGCAAGAAATAAACTCATAAACGGAGCATATTTTGTGAAATCTTTACCTGAGAACACTGGTATGTCGATATTTGGAAGTTTGGACGTGGTTGACGTCGTATTTGTGTGTTGAACTTCCGGAGCCGGGGTTTCCAAGGGCTTCAGGACCTCATTCAACTTGGCCAAGGTGAAATAATACCTATCTTCGAAGAGCTCCACATCCTCGTCATCGTGCTCGTCCAGTGCTAATATTTCGACTTGAAGTTTTTCATATGCCTTCAAGGCTTCAACCAGCCTTTGTTTTCGGGCTAACAAGCCCTCGCTGTTGGTTCCTTGCAACTTTACGGGATCACTTACATGATGGAAAAGCCTGGTGACTGCGGCTTTAATAATGCCCCGCTCGAGTCGTAATCGTTTGATAGGTTCCATTTTATCCATTTTATTTATATTGCAATGGAGGACTCGGCGGGGCGTCACCGACAGTTAAATCACAAAAAGGCATCGAAAACTACGTTTACGACATTGAAAATAGTAAATTACTTTCGAAGGACCACTCGTTGCATGTTAAAGTAAAATGCAACGTAATTTTGTTATTTATATATTGACACAAGCACAATTACCATTTTTACAGGCAGCCATGATCGGCGTAAGAACGTAAGAGAAAAAAAAGTAAAGCGTCGCGGAAACGGAACACACTCAGGTGTTGCCGTACTCAAAAACATTGCCAGTTATTTATGTTATAATTTAATTGAACATATAGAGAATATGAAAATACGACGGGACAGACTCTTTTACGGGGTTATGATTATATATTGGACCGTATAGAAACAACTTAATTGTGGGATTTAATCATTTTAATAACTACTACGCACTTACACCTACGGTCACACAAACGGGAAGAAGGAAGCCATCTTGCATACTTAACTAGTGAGGGGCAATGCCCA
This sequence comes from Clanis bilineata, assembly GCA_036417725.1. Lineage (NCBI taxonomy): Eukaryota > Metazoa > Arthropoda > Insecta > Lepidoptera > Sphingidae > Clanis > Clanis bilineata. Next base: position 12,278,048 of record CM071151.1, on the reverse strand, counting down.
ATAGTGATGTCCACATTGTTACTCAACACCCTTCCTCAATGTGTTCACATCACTTACAGATTCACAACTGACTAAATAAAAACAAACTAAACACAACTCTATGTTAACAACACATCTCGCAACTTAACAAAGTGAGTTTTACTCAAACCTTTAGTACAAATATCAGCAAGCTGATCCTCAGAGGCTACATATTTTAAACATACAATTTTATCTTCAACTTTCTGTCTTACAAAGTGATACTTAATGTCTATATGTTTCAGACGCTTATGGTACTCAGGATTATTAGCAACATGAATTGCAGACTGATTGTCTATGTTAACAATAAAATTATTACAAACAACACTGATTTCTTTTAATAAATTCCTTATCCAACAACCCTCTGCAATACCCCTTCCTAATGCTACATATTCTGATTCTGTAGTTGATAAAGATACACACTGCTGTTTACTACTAGACCATGACACTGTATTACCATAAACTTTCATGATATACCCTGATGTAGATTTCCTATCTCCTTGATCTCCTGCCCAATCTGCATCTGTGTACCCTTCTAATACCACATCTACTCCCTTTTTATATATTAATTTTAAATTTAAAGTACCCTTGACATATCTTAAAATTCTTTTTAATGCTTTCCATAAGCTTTCATTAGCAAAACTTTGAAAACGACTTAAATAGCTTAATGCGTAACACAAATCTGGACGTGTACCTAACATAGCATACATGAGACTTCCTATCAACTGTCTACATCTTTTAATTAATTCTTTATCAGTTGATAATTCTTTTTCTAATATTAAACCTTGTTCTATTGGTGTTCCTATAGATTTACATCCTTCCATATTATATTTCCTCAACAAATTTTTCAAATATTCTTCTTGGTCTATCTCAATCACATCATTCTTCTTATTTATATTTATTCCTAGATATTTCAGATTATTTCCTCCTAAATCCTTCATCTCAAATTTCTTCTGCAATGCTTGTTTTAATTTATTTATTTCTTGTTTATCTTCACACAATAAAATCAAGTCATCTACGTACAATAAAACATAGAACTTCTTATCCTTCTTATAATAAAGACAATAATCACTCTGACTTCTTAAAAACCCTTCCTGAATCATAAATTTATTAAATTTGTCATTCCAGTATCTTGGAGATTTCTTCAATTCATATAATGAACGTTGTAATTTCAACACTTTACCATCTTTCTTCATTCCTTTAGGCTTTTCTACAAAAACTTCCTCGTCAATGTCGCCATATAAGAATGCACTCTTGACATCCATTTGCTGAATATCCATATTACACTTACTAGCTATTGCTAATAAAATCCGCAATGTAGGTAGTTTAGCCACTGGAGTATAAATTTCTGAATGGTTAAACTTATCTTCTTGTTTAAAACCTCTAGCAACTAGCCGTGCTTTATAAACATTTTTATCATCTTGTTTCTTAATCTTGAATACCCACTTGGTATCTATCAATTTCTTCCCTACTGGTAAACTGACTTCTTTCCATGTTTCATTTTTATCTAATGCTTCTAACTCTGTTTGTATTGCTTTTAGCCATTCTTCTTTATGTTTTCCGCTGACAGCTTCTTCATAAGTTAATTCTTCTTCTTGTGCCATTAACGCCATCTCATAATCCTTTGTCCAAAAAGGCTTCTTTACTTGACGTTTGCCTTTAGAATGTTTCTCTTTGCTTTCTATTTCTTCTTCTTCTTCTGCATCTAGAAATTCTTCTTCTAAATACTCTTCTATCATATCAACTTCACTTGAACTCACAGGTTCTACATTTTGTACTCCTTCTTGTTGTAAATCAACATCTTTCTGTAGATCAACTTCTGGCTGCTCAGCTTCTATACATTCTTCAACTCTTTTATTTTCTGGATTCTCTTCTATTTCTTCTTCATCATATTCATCCTCTATAGTTATACTTCTTGAATTTATATTCTTCTCTACTTCTTCTTTTTCCTTCACAAATACAACATCTCTATGAGTTTCTACTCTCTTTGTATTTGAATACCATACCCTATACCCCTTTATATGATCACCATAACCCACAAATATTCCTAACTTACTTTTTGGTTCCCACTTTAATCTATGCTGTTTTGGAATATGTGTACATACTTTAGCACCAAAGTTTCTTAATACCGTTATGTCAAAACTCTTCTTATACAACAACTCATATGGTGTTTTCCCATTAACTTTACTTTTACCTGTTCTGTTTATTGTAAAAACCGCTGTATTTACTGCTTCAGCCCAAAATTCTTTCCCTAAACCCGACTGAATTATCATTGTTCTTGCAGATTCTACTATAGTACGCATTTCACGTTCAATTCTACCATTTTGTTCCGGTGTATAACTAACCGTTAACTCATGAATTATACCTTTCCTTTTAAATAAATTATCTACTGCTCTGTTAACAAACTCAGTGCCATTATCTGTACGAAATCTTTTTATTTTGCATCTAAACTCATTCTGAAACTGTTCTATAAATTCTTCAATATTCTCCATGGTTTCAAACTTATTTTTGATAAAATACACAAATCTGTAACTACTGTAATCATCTTTCAATAAAAGAAAATATGAAGAACCACCTAATGATACCTCCTCCATCGGGCCACATAGATCCATGTGTACGAGTTCACCTGGTTCAACAGACCTACTACTACTGCTATGAAAGGGTAATCTACTCTGTTTTCCCTGTATACATGGTAAGCATTGATCAGTCTGCCCTTCATATTTTATACCTTTTGCATCTAAGTATTCTTTTACATATTTATAATTCTGGTGTGCAAACTTATTATGCCAATCTGTCAACGTTAACAAGGCTACATCATTTAATTTAAATCGCATTACATACATATTATTACATTTGTCGGCTACAGCTGTTACACAATTATTTTTATAAAACTTACATCCATTAGAATCTGACATCATTTTGTGACCTTTATTAACCGCTGATCCTAAAGAAAACAAATTAACATTTAATTGTGGCACATACAATACATTCTCTAAAGTACAAGGAGTATATTCTGAATCATTATAGGCATATATATCAATAGTTCCCATACCCAACACTTCTAATTGTTTGCCATCACCAATTGTAACAAATCTTTTATTTTTAACATCACAAAACTCTGTAAACATTTCTTTAATATAACACATATGGTCGCTTGCACCTGAATCTAGAATAAAATCTTTAGAATTTAACAAATTACTATTCAACTCTCTAGTTACAAATGTGGTTTTTATATTATTATTCTTATTTTTAATATTACATTTATTTTTAACAAACTTACAGTCTTTTATTACATGACCTGTCTTTAGGCAGTTATAGCACTTTCTATTTCTACATTCACTTTTCTTATGACCTATTTTGCCGCACTCAAAACACTTCACATTATGCCGCACACCAACCACTAATGCAGAATCTTGCTGTCTGCTGCTACTGGCATGAGTGGTGGCACCGTTGCCACTCCGCTCTTCCTCAACTAGCAGCCTACCCGTCAACTCTTGTAGCTTCTGCTTGTCCTCCGGCATACTTTCCCAGGCAGAGACAAAATGCTTATACTTATCTGGCAGCGACATAAGTATTTTGGTAATGATCATGTTTTCTGAAACTTTTTCTCCTGCAGTTGCCAACTGGGTCACACACTCTTCTATTTTAGATATAAATACAGCAATGGGATCCTCAAATTTCAGGTTAAAAAATCTTTGTTGTAATAGATGTACCCCAACCTTGGTTGATGGTTCATACAGGGTGCATAACTTTTGCCACATTTCAGTACTGGTACTGCATGAAATTAAATACGTCATTACTGTCTCCTCAACTCTAAGTACTATCACCTCTTGAGCTTTGTTATCCCTCTCATCCCATAATTCTTGTGCCTTATCAGTAGTTATCGGCCTCATCTCGGTGCCTGTTACGATGTTCCACAGCTTTTTAGAGCGAAGAACAACTGTTATTTGAAACCGCCACGCTTGCCAATTGCGACCATTAAGAACGATCGCTTTACAATTATTATTATCTGAACTCGACATGTTTGCGTGCAAAAACTCTCACCAATACAATGGCTACTCAGGTCACCGTCGCCTTCACTTGTTTGCTTCCTCCGTTGAAGACTTCTTCGATGTGTAGATTGTTCAAACCACGTGCTGCGCAGGACTCCAACCTTTGCTTCAACGCGCCTTACTCGAATCAACCATTTAATCTTCTTGATCTGGGCCCATAACCTTTTACGGGGTTATGATTATATATTGGACCGTATAGAAACAACTTAATTGTGGGATTTAATCATTTTAATAACTACTACGCACTTACACCTACGGTCACACAAACGGGAAGAAGGAAGCCATCTTGCATACTTAACTAGTGAGGGGCAATGCCCAATAGTGATGTCCACATTGTTACTCAACAGACTCTCACGCGAGCGTAGCCGCGGATAAAAGCTAGTCCCTTATATTTCCAGACTGTCATGCAGATGTTTCGTGCGCTTTTTATAGATTTTATAGATAGAACATAGGTAGTAGGTGTGACCGTATGTAGACACTCTTACTCACCCTTAATGACTCCTTGCTCTTCTGCATCTGCATGAGAACAAATTCAGTATCGTCTTGATCGGAGTCCACACATAAGTCTTGACCCTCAATCACATTATTACCGTTACGATAATGGTGTTCATGAAGCAGTGGTTGCATCTGAAATATTCAATTGGATAAAGACGAGAGTACCTGTTTACGTACTTAGATATGGATTAGAGTAGATGTTATGCGTATTAAACAATTTACTTGAAGACAAGGACAGTTACATTCTTACAATTTCGCATTTAGTCTGCTGTTGAGAAGGCATCGCTTTCTGCCAAAGATCGGCAGAGAGTTCCTCGGCTTGAGGAGTCATCCATCTGCGCAAACCTCCCCGCCGCTGCCGCCAGCGTGGTTCCACGCTCTAAAAACAGTCAGGAATTGCACTTCATTTTCTACATGTGAAAGAAATTTTAATTAATAACAAATTGTCAAAAATCAATATTACAAGTGCAATCCCTCACTGTAATTTGTAAAACAAGAGGAATTTACCTGCATGTCATGAGAACTAAAACACTTTTTAGTGTCCTTCCCGCAGGATTTCCCCGGTTCAGTCTTTCCGGGATCTTTGAAGCGACTTATTGTAGTCTTAATGGCATTGCGTACAATCAAGCAGGGAGTGACGATAAAATATATTAGATTTAATATAAATTCCATAGGCCTGCAAAGTGCACAGCGAATTGTTGTATAAATGTACCTGGCTCTAAATCTTAGCGGGTAGGGAAGAGAGTGGTTAGAAGGCATTCATGTAAGTATATAATTATACCTAATCATTGAGCAGGCCACTGATTAATGCATTAAAAAAATAGCTCACTGGGGCTGCTTGTGGGTGTGTCTTCATTGGCTAGGTAACGAAGGCAGACAGCCTACTTGAAATCTGGTTACCGTCGTCATACGAGAGTGGCACAACTATGCAGCTGATAACTAGAAGGGATGACAATATTTAGGCCTCCCGGAATGTCACTCACCATACGCAACGGCAACAGCGAGCTGCCACTTCGTAAAATTTTTGTACGGTAGTGGTATGGAGATCAAGTCTGCTTATTGGCCCATTGCTGTAGGCAAAATTTTCTAACACTTAGAAATAGAATATAGTTGAGAATACCTGCCTGCTAACGAGGTGCACCGTCCTCTTTTTAGTGTCGGGGTGCACAGGCCAGCCATCAGCGTCGTATTCCACTGGTCGCGAATTAAGCGACTTCTCATAGTAATGGTCGAGTTTCCGTGGCGTCTGCAGCATACGGTCTAGACCCCAGTTCCTCACAGAAGGAACAAACAACCCTATAAGAGCCTTTAAAAGCCCTAAAAATATTACGAATATCAAATTAAAGAAAATCCAATTCCACATGCACTTTATTGATTACCTATGATATTTAAGAGCAAGAATCCTCGAATGGATGAGGCCCAATCGGCCATAATGATCGACCTATCCTACCTTAATAAGACTTGTCTTATAGACAACAACACTTGCACACAAAACAAGGCGATCAAACATATTTTTGTACAAAAAAAAGGAAGCCTACCTAGCAACAACAATGCCATGATGACACCAATGATTACCACGCATATATCCACGGAGGTAATGTCGTCGTAACAAACTGATCGAGCGTGGCGCCTTCGGTTATGCGATGACAAACCTGCCGCTATTTGACGAGACACTGGCATCTCCCGACAAAGCAGTTTCGGATCCTCGCCTGCTGACATCCAAATTGTGTGAAGAACTGTCTTATTATACGCCATCGGCGGTTCGATCTTGAGCTTCGCTAAGGGCTAAGGAGCTCCTAATCTGTTGGCTAAAAGCTAATTTGTTGTTTACTTCTTCCACCAGTTGGCATCACATTTCAACGGAGCAATACAATCATAATTGTTCAAACATGTTGCAGAAAAGATTATTCAATAGCGTTGTTACGTCCCGCTGCTTATCGTATCAGAAATAAATGGATTCGCATCCAGGACCTTCCTCATTATTGACTGCCACTAGACCTAGGAGACAACCAAGGAGGCGACCAAGGATGAGTTAGCTTGTTTAAAATATGTTATGTGATATACCAACTTAGGCAAACGCAATTGCAGTGCCACACGCAAAAGCAACGGTCCCCCTTCTTAATCGTTACATCTCTTACAGCAACTTGTTCGTCGAAGTCATTCAATAGAGCCACTATAGAACAAAATGTGATTTTAGTTACAACAAACAACAACAACATCCAACAGTCACATACATAATCCTGACCCCACACTAAGATCGAGTCTTGTATCGTGGGTATCAGAGACTACGAGAGACTTTCGGTCGCACAACAACCAGACTCGAAACAAATATCTGTAGGCCATAAAAACATTTGGCTCGGTGCGGGGATCGAACCCGCGGCCTCTCGCTTCTTAACCGGCTACTCGCCCGCTGCGCCACAGAGGCTGTCAATTTAATTTAATATGATGAAGTTAATTTAATATGATGAGCTGGGAATGGCATAAAGGTTTTCAATAAAAATTTACATTACCAGAACAATGAGAAACATCCACAGGAACCTCGTTAGTAACTTGGAGCTTTAACATGCGTGTTTGCCTCGGAGGTATCAAAATTCGATCCGTAACTATTTCCTCATAATTCTTGCTATCAAATTCGCTATTCAATGCTGGGTGGCATTCACGAACTATCGCTCTATCAAATAACAATAGTATCGTAGATATCGTAAAAAACGTTAAATCTAGATTATTATAATCTAAGGACGACTGCAGCGCTATTACTAATCTAATGTTAGTTCTAAACTCGATTTTTCCTACAGCTCACTCCTATCTTTAAGTCAAGATTTGGGATAAATAGAGATTTATCGCGGAGCTACAAGTGACCCTAAGCCATACTCGTAGTTATCCACCGTCGTAGCTAATATCGAAATTATAATAAAAAATCTGTTTTGGGTTTTAGGAGGCCTGTGATTTAAGCTCCATGCCCAAGATGCCTTCTTTGATTAGACTGCTTAGACCTAACATCCTAAGTTGCTAAAGAAATGCAAGTAGTTGTTTGGTAGCGAAAAGTTCAGCATATGACAGAAAGTCTCTTGCTGCAAATCCCATAAAGGAGAATAAAATTACATTTTTTTTAAAGAATAGTACTTATAAATTCAAATGTAAACCTAAACCGTGCCGCAGCTAAACCGTTATTAGTTGTCTGAATTGTTAGAGCGGTTGATGCGGGTCTTGTGCTATCTGAAACTGCAGTTGTAATACGACCCAATGAACTGGAAAAAATAAAAGAATACGTCATCATTTTGTTTTCTAACCACCTACGGAAATGTGACTTTTTTTCACTTTCTTACCCCACAGTAACGAGTTGATTTTCGTCCGCTCTGGCTTCTAAATCAATCTGACCGCGACACGGTCGTCGATACGGCATTGTCAGAAATCGATCCTTTCCACGGGAGTGAATACTCATCTTTTGATCATTACCACTGAACAAAGCCCTGGACAAGCGGATTTGTACGCGACGTCGAAACTGCGATATTACCATACAGCAAGAATTAGGTATTATTTATAGTAACTTACTGTTTACTAGAGATTCACTAATATTTTGAAATATTATAGAGATTAGAACTCTAATACAAGAGAAACAAGAATAGATATTAGATATTTTTGTATTGAACTTGGTAAATAACTAAGAAATAACAATGTTTTAGTTTTAACTCAGATTAATTATATTAGAAGTTTTACAACCGATTATTTTTTTTTTACCTGTTCATTACTTATGTGTTCTGTTGATGAAGGTTCAGAGACATTATTGCTTCGTTTTATAATACTACTAGAATCATCTAAAGTGACTATGGCATCCGTTGGTAGCACAAAGTAATCCTGACCTACGCTTAAAAACATTACAAATACATAAAGCAGTATAATTATAACTAAAGCCCTAATAAGATCGACATCGCAAACTAACCGTTTATAAAGCTTATGTTGTCAGCTAAGTGATCCGCATCATGATCTCGTATGGGTGTAAGAAGACAAAGTCCAGCAGTAGGAAATGTAAAATCTTCTCGAGCTACCCATTCCGTATTTTGGTACCTTATATTCATATTTTCGTTACCCCAGTCGGGAAGCGACGAACTGACGCTGTTTAATGTAGTAAAAAAATAATATTTATCAAGCATAATGCACGTCCTGCTTCGCCACACGCGTACCCTATTGTATATTTCCACTGGTACATAATAATTTAGTTCTTTATTAGTCAGAGGCAGAGCCCTGATTTCAATTGTGACAATTCACAAGTAGATTCATACAAATTGAAAAACCGGAGTCCAGATTGCCGCGCCGATGTTAAAGTCACAGATTCAAAGCCAACACGCATGCAATCTCTAGCAACTAGCACGGACGTAAAAAAAATGGACGGAGCGCTAGGAACATTATCGAAATTATCGGTCGCCGCCATTACGTGTTGATAGATCGAATGAGCCGAAAACCATGCTTCACTTTGAATGTTCCTAGCGCTCCGTCCATTTTTTACGTCCGTGATCTCTAGTTACTTTTTCAAACTTACATGTACCTACATAATAAAAACATAGTAGGAATCTGGAACTTTGCTTGAGACTTTACGAAAAGAATTTCAAAATTAATTGTGTGAAGCAAAACTCAAGTCTAAACGCACTAAATAATAGAAGAAACACATGCTTATCAATAGTAGGTAATTAGGTATCGCTAACGCGGGGCTAAAAAATTACTTAATATGAAACCCATAGATCAAACCTCGCCAATTCTCCTTTAGTAATGTCGTTCCATACGGTTTGCCCGTTCGGATCCCTTAATTTCTCGAAAAGTTGCACATGAATTGTATTCCACATGTCTGGGTTGCCAATTTCATACAATGCATAGGCTTTTTCGGAATGTTCGATGTTGTTTGTAGGTTCTATTGTTGATCTAAATTCGGAACGCATTGTTATAAAATTATCGTCATATTTTAAATTAAGCTCAGTGTTTTTGAGTTTATTATCAAGCAAAAATAACGGTTTTGGTCCAAATGTTTCTCGATCCGAGTTTCTATATTTGGAGGGGATCAGACTTTGTTTTTCAGCTTCGGGGTAACTATATGAATCGTCTTCCAGTGTTGCCAATTTCTTATTGTCCATTGCGAATACGGGTTGTTGGGAGACTAAATTATCTTTTGCAATCCACATTGGATTTCCATCGTCAAAATGTTTTAATTCTCCATTACGATAATCACGTCGCTTTACTCGATTCTTGAAAGTAACATTATAAAGTTCCATTTTATTTTCTGAAATTCAATGTAATACAAAGTAAAGTACTTCGTAGGTGTAGAAGAAATTAGGAGGGAAGAAAATTGGAGAGCATTCACAATGACTAGACTATTGTATATTAGCAGACTACCTACTTAGGTACATCAGGGAGAAATATATCATGAATGTTAATATATCACGTTAAAAATAAGCCTGCTAAGTTTCTCGATCTGGTAATCAGAATTCAGAACTACACTCTCAACGTTAGCTTCTTTTTCATTTCAAAATTAATTGTGTGAAGCAAAACTTAAATCTAAACGCTCTAAATAATAGAAGATACAGATGCTTATTTAAGGCTTTACCTAGTATATTATTATTTTCTTTTGGTTTTGATTCTTGTATAGGAATGGAGTTTCCGTTTCCTATGTTAATTAGATTTTCCTTTTGATACCAATTCATATTTCGATCTTTCAGTTTACGAATATGGCGTTTCTAAAAATATGTAGATACGATAAAAATTATAAATTATAGATACTGTAGTACTTAATAGGTAGTTAACTTCGTCAGGTACGTACGATATTTACATTATCGCCTTCAAAATCAGTATTTGTTATGATGCCACTGACAGTCTGGAAAATTAAAATTGAATAAAAAGATAGAAGAGTTGCAAGGTATGACCTTGACTATCCACTTATTTATGATGGTGGTAGAGTGGCCGTAGCTGGGATGGTCGGTTATCCCTTTGTCTTGAAGAGCTTGCGGTCCTGTTTTTATGGGAAAAGTAAATAATCATCATCAGCCACAGGACGTCCACTGCTGGACATAGGCCTCCCCCAAAGATTTTGAACGTCGGACGTCCACCTACGAGGTGGACAGACGACTTGGTAAAGGTCGCAGGAACAGGTCGAGCTGAAAGTACCTAAATAGTAGTGATGGGTAAATAAATACGAATTTTCGTACATCGATTCTACGCAGGTCGTAAGCTTGTAATGGTCGTTCCCGACGGAGACGCAACACGTAAGGATTGAGGAGACGGGTGCGTCTTTTGTTTGGTCCATTAATTACATGTTCAATGGGCACGTATTCGTCTTCGAAGTTGCCCTATAGGGTTTGAAAAAGGTATTTTAATTTATTTAAAAATATTCTTAAGGAATATAGACTATAAGCCGATACGAACATCTGTTTCACTGGACAATTTAACTGTAAGTGCTAATTTCTTGTTACAGTTAGTAAGGGATCCGTGCCTATAAAGCTCTTCTTGAGCAAAACGTGTACTTTCACTTTCAGGAAAAGTATTATCGTTTTCCTGTAAAAAATAAAACAAATGTAAACCTCACACCATATTTCACTCCATCTCTTTCAAGAATAAAAAAATGTTCGTCATTAATTTCCACAGAAGGCTATTTCCCTGACGAACCTTTCAGGAAAAGAAGAAAAGAAAAATAAAGAAATAGTTTATATTATGTTGATACCATGTAGATTATTTAATTTTATATTATTTTTACATACAAATCATAGTAGCAGTAGTTGTATTTGCCTTCTGTTTTGACGACACAGGCGTGATCATATATTCCTATGTAAATAAATATAGAGGCAAAGTTACATACATTCAGTTCACAGTTAATAAAAACAGCTCGAACTTGCATCTGAACATTTTCATTTGTTGCCTTGGCTTTCTGTGTAGCCATTATATGAGATTGAAGTAGAACTAGTAAAAGAAATCCACCTTAAAAGATTCAAATGTTGAATAACACAATTCACAACCAAAATATTTATAAAAGTATAGGTGATTAAACTTGGTAATAGTTAACCTTTTCTTATATAAAACTTGTGGTGTGAAGTGGATAAATACTAGAAAAGCGGTAAACATTTTCTTGTAGGTATAAAATTTATTACTTTTCTTTTCACATGCGCTTACCCCACCTCGATGTGACGTCGGAGCAACGCTATATCTTTCAAGCAGGTTACAGTAAGGATTGAGGGACCCGCCCGACTTGGGAATTAAAGCCAGAATCTACCGGTTTACAGCCTATATCCTATATACGCTACCACTACATGAAGGTGACGTCTAATTTGTACCTACCACAATTTTTTTTTCATCATCAGCGTACATTAAATTATATTTAAATTAATGCTATCGACATTTATCATTATACTAGCTGACCCGCGCAACTTCGTCTGCGTATGAGAGAGAGGGTTGAAAGAGTGAGTCGTAGGCACCTATAGCACAATAATTCTAAAAAGGTAATATGTTTTGCTAAACTTCGAGAGATAGTACGTGATTTCGGTGCGGTTCCGTCAATCACCCCGTCTGTCACCCCGCCTGTCACCCGTCTGTCACCCCGTCTGTAACCCGTCTGTCACCCCGTCTGTAACCCGTCTGTCACGCCGTCAGTCACCCCATCAGTCACCCTGCCTGTCACCACATCTGTCATCCCGTCTGTCACCCTGTCTGTCACCCCGTTTGTCACCCCGTCTGTAACCCGTCAGTCACCCCATCAGTCACCCTGTCTGTCACCCGTCTGTCACCCCGCATGTCACCCGTCTGTCACCCCGTCTGTAACCCGTCTGTCACCCCGTCAGTCACCCCATCAGTCACCCCGTCAGGTATCCCTTAGTCACCCCATCATTCAACCCGTCGGTCAACACTAAAAGAATTTTTCACATCGAACCAGTAGTTTCCGAGATATCAACTTCCCCGCTTTAAAACATTTTTCATTTCTGCTCCGCTCCTATTGGTCATAGCTTATATAGCTTCTAGCCATCCTCGATAAATGGGCTATCCAACACAAAAATAATTTTTCGATTCGAACCAGTAGTTTCTGCCTGAGATATAAACTTTCCCGATTTGGCAACATTTTTCATTTCTGCTCCGCTCCTATTGGTCAAAGCGTGATGTTATATAGCCTATAGCCACCCTCGATAAATAGGCTATCCAACGCAAAAAAAAAATTTCAATTCGAACCAGTAGTTTCTGAAATATAGTCTTTTCAACATTTTTCATTTCTGCTCCGCTCCTATTGGTCATAGCGTGATGTTATATAGCCTATAGCCACCCTCGATAATTGTGCTAACCAACACAAAAATAATTTTTCAATTCGAACCAGTAGTTTCTGAGATACCAACTTCCCCGGCTTTAAACATTTTTCATTTCTGCTCCGCTCCTATTGGTCATAGCGTGATGTTATATAGCCTATAGCCACCGTCGATAATTGGGCTATCCAACACAAAAAGAATTTTTCAAATCGAACCAGTAGATACTAACGACACTCAATTGTTTTGCCTTCCCGGAACCTCTCCACTAATACTTGAACTTTATGATATGGTATTAAAGTTCAAATTGACTTTTAAGTATTATTACGAATCGATTGTATGGGAGTACAGAAAAGTGTTGTTTTTAGACTTTTTCAGACAATTTTTCATTTTTTTCTCTCCGTAAGAACCATCCTCGTACTTCGAGGAATATTCTAAAAAAAGAATTAGCGAAATCGGTCCAGCCGTTCACGCGTGATGCGATGACAACGGAAAACGGGTTTCATTTTTATATATATAGATTATACTAAGTACCTATATATAGAAATCTTAGTGCGATTATATCTTTCCTTCTACCTGCCCTTATCCCAACTTAATGTAGGGTCAGTGCAACACACTTTTTTTAAGCATGTTGCAGAAAGGATTTGGCTTAGATTTTACGACAGGCTGCCTGCCTGACGCTAAACCCCTTTAAGGAATTCAGTCCCGGGAAAATTCAATTAGAAAATTCGCTCCGACCCGGGAATCGAACCCAGGACCTGCCGGTCCACAGCCCATATATGTTGCCTACTAGACCAAGGAGGCGACGAAATTTTAGTATATTACATTTAGTTAAAATTAAAAAGGCGTGAGTCTATGTATGTATGTATGTACATTTAGTTTGATTGTTTAATGTCTTTGGTTTGATAACATATATATCATTATGAAATATGAAATGAAACACTTACCCTTGAGCATCGTAGGTATACCTTAATTAAACGCACTATACTATATTTAAACTTTCCGATAGAAACAAGGATTATGGATAGAAATTATTTTACCTTTTTTACTGTGATAGAGTAATAGCAAAACTCACTCACTGACATAAGTCATTGTATGTAAACAATGTAAACTAGACTAACCATAATGCTTTATGGTTGTATTATCATCGTTTGACTCCTTACAAATGACATAATATTCAAAAACGTATTCAAATTGTCTAAATTGATTCATCGATCATGAGCACTGACGTAATATCATGGGTATTGGTATTGGTAGGGGAGACCGTAGTACAGCGACCTTCGCTCATCTGATAACCAGATGAGGCATAATTATTTTTTATCAAATATAATTTATAATCATGCCTGTAATAGCTTGCCTATCGAAACGTGTTCATAGGTATTTTTAATCAAATTATTTTCCCTTTTTTTCATAACCTTTACTCTTTTAATAAAGGAATAAATTTAATTTTAAATGATATTTTAACAAAGAGAAAATGCCTTGGTAGATTTGCCTACTTATTTTTAGGTATGTCAATATAAGTAACTATACCGATCTAATAATCAATAAATATTGGTATCATAAGAAAAATAATTGAATTACATAATCAATCGTATAGGCTTGCGTGCAAAAAACTGTTATGAAAAAAAATAGTCATGAACACTTTTCGATAGGCAGCTATTATAGGCGTTTTGTAAATAATTAAATATTTAATAAAAAAATATGTCTTATCTGGTTATCAGAGGAGTGAAGGTCGATGTATTACGGTCTCTTAGACCATATCTAATAGCTGCCTCGGTGGCGTGGTTGTATTTCGGTACGACTGCCATCCTGAGGTCTCGGGTTCGATCCCCGGGTCGGGCAGTGATATTGGATTTTCCATATCAGCCCGGAGTCTGGCATCTGTCCCCGATATGGCTATAGGCTTAGTTGGCAGCAGTTTCATTATGAGTTTTTTAATGGAACTTGTGCTTATAGATGGTGTATGTTCATGATTAAATGTTGAGTCACTCCTACGTGAATGAAGTTAATACACTGGCTTTAGTTACTAACATTTATTTTAATTTCCAGAATGATGTCACAATATTATACTTTAAAATGAGGAAAGGATTTGGGTGTGATATAAATAACATATTTCTTGATAAATTACTAACATACGATAATATCCTTGCATCTAATACTTATATGACGTATTGTCATTAGTTTAATCCTTTACTCATTTTATATCCGATGGATTTTCTTACTAAATTCATAATTATTTTGTCAACATACCACATAATGAACTTATTGTAAATACAAAGTAATTTGCAGTCTTAGAGAAAGAAAATAATTATCACATTTTTTCACTATCAGCAAGCAACAAGCTTGTCACAGTTTTGTAAATTTTATAATACCTGATCATGCAACACTGCATTTCGCTGAAATTATGAATGAAGTAATAAATCAACACTGATTAAAATATTTTGAAAATCTACGAATCGGCTGTAACTCTATAAACGACGCTACATCGCTTTACAAAATAATAAAAAATACAAAAAGATCTAACCAACTAGGAACATGAAAATTACATACTTTACTAACAATAATTGCTTTGTCTTACAAAGTCCTTAGTTCAATGTGAAATGTAAACAAACATTGGTTAGACCTCCTTGTGTTACAAACATTACTGAAACAACATTAGCACGATAAAGTATGTCGCTGTTTATAACTTCGGTAGCCGCAAGCTATATAATATAAACAAAACCGCACTCCAGCTCTATAAACATAATTATAATTATTAGTTACAATCTAAAACTATTGTAATAATGTACAGTGATCATGGCTCGCATAAACAAGCGCTCTGAGATATATTTTAAGAGTTAATCCACAATTTCCTCATTTAATCTTGTAGAGTGTATAACCCAACAATTTAAACGCACACATCACATTGGCTTTGTTTTAACATCGAAAACTGATATCAACGTAATTAGTCTAATTTTTCTATGCATGCGGCGAAATTCGGACACAACATGCATATTAGAAATAGAAAACTTAAATTGACGGCTACTATTAATTAAAACAACAATTCGAAAAGATCCAGGTTCCATTGAATGTTGTTAGAAAACAATCAAACTTTTGAAGCATTTGTAATTTGGCAGCAGTAAAATTACTATTGACGCCTCCGTCGCGTCCCACACGCCGGTATATAACTCACGATATATGTGACAATAATTGGACGTATTTATGCAGAGAGGATTCATCATCCAACCCATAAAAATAAATAGTTATTTACGCCATGATGACCAAATTCTTTAACCTGTTGGGAGGCGGCACATATTACATTAACATCTTGGCAACCGGTGGCCAAGCCGCCCGCCACTATTAGACCACATTAAGGTCTATAATTTTTATTTGTGAGTTTGGTTCCCTTGTGCGTAAGTACGTACAATAAAATGATAAATAAATTCTAATTTGAATAATACCAAAATACACATAGTCGGGTCTACATACTAAATCGAATTATATGAAACGCTAGTACTTTAATACTAAATCAAGCTTTACTAAGATTCTGGGTCTGTTGAAGAATATGTTGCAGCTTTACTGGTCTGAAACGATAAAAAATAAATAAACACCTGACACTGTTCGATATTAAAGTTCAATAGATTTATGCGAACGGAATAATGTCTGTTTTAATGGATTTTAGGCAGTGGTGTGCAATACATACACAAAAAGACACCGTCTATCCTGACAAGTGACAATTTAATAATAAAGTCGAAAAAATCACAACCATAAGCATATATAAAGATATATCATTTAAAATTGCCGCGCTCACGGCGATGCATTGCACATCATTGAGTTTAGGCTTCTAGATTGCAAAATTGAAACTTATAATTTCTTCTGTTCGGCCTTCAGATATATACTCATACAGAGTGCCAAACGTCAAAGGCAGAACCGAATAAAACACTAAAAACACACAAAACAATGTTTTTCATTGTCTGCTGCTCATACATATATAACAATGGACCATAGACAAAAAAAATATGGATAAAATTTTGAATATTGAAAAAATATGCAAAACTGTATTATTCAAGATTAGCGCCAAATCCATATAAGCCCGTATCGCATTCGTGAATGTTTTAATTTAATATTTCGCGCTAACATGTGAAAAATCTCACTTCGTCTCTTTCTATTCTCCGATCCATGAGACGTTAGTCGACTGATAAATCTATGGTTCGACCATGACACAGCCACTCGACAGACTTGAACACCCACCACGCCTTCTATTATCCTAACATTACCCTGAGAATCCACCTTTGGCTTCAAAAGCCAGACAGAAATTACGTAAGATTCAGGGCAGTTACGGAGTCTCTTACGGCACGTTCCAATAAACTACCTCTGTCCGAGTGTGTCGATTTACCTGATTTCGAAAATGAACATATCAAATCATTTGACGGAGTCTGTATTTTCACCTAGATATCCACTTACTCCTTTTTATCTGGCGTGCACCCAAACCCCTTGTCCATCAGACAATGACGCGAAAGCGTGGCGAAAAGGAACTAAGATAATTAGTATTATATTATAGACTATGGTTCAACACATTTCATTTTCGTATTTCAGTCTGACTATATTCTAGCAAGATAATTATAATATAAAAGTCGCTTCGTGGTCGCTTTGTTATCTGTTTTACAAATAGACCATAGATCTCAAAAGGAATCTCATAATATGTAAGAAAATTCGAGCCAGAGAAGTTATAATGTAATAAAAACTGTGATTATTCACTGAATTATTATTTGAATTTAGCCACACAATTTATTCAAAAATCGGAATAAGTCAAGGAAAATTACCTCACAACTGTCATAGAATCGCATGGCGATGTCAGTGTCGTAGAAGTTGATGCTGACGGTTTTCTCGACAGGATCGTTGGTGGTGTAGTCGATGCCTGACCACGTACAACTTTCTCCCGACAGCTGAACACAGTATAATATTTGATACAGTAATGCGAGTCTGTATATTACCATCCCTTCGGCTGGGTACGAGCTTTATACGAGAGCGAATAAGAGTAATACGAATAACAGTAAGAGATTTCAAACATTATAATATGGTAACAAAGGTCCCAACACATGGTCTATTTCTACTGCCAAGCAGCAGTTGATGCCAATCTTGTTGTTTCACTTTAAAGGACCTCATAGCCAGTTGGTGTGATTACTGGGCATTATGCGTCATAACATTGAATAATCTCAAGGTGTTGAAAGAACAGTGCTACTCAGTATGTATTTTATCATTCAAAGCTGATGGTGTTGCTATTGTCGGTTTATAGGTAACCGGTTTACCTGAAACTCAGTATCAGTGTGTATGAGCATGTCGGCCATGAGCTCCCCGGTGAGTGCGTCGGTGACGAGTATCTTGGGCGAGTAGATGTCGTGGTCGAAGGTGACGATGACGCGCGCCTGCTCGCAGCGGGTCTCGGCGGCGCCCTGCCGGATGGTGGCCTCGCCGTCGCACGAGTAATACGCACCGGACACCTCCTACACGTACCACCGACCGTGATGCACATTGCATAATTAATAATATAATAATATTAACCCTATAATATTACTGTCCCACTGCTGGGCACGGGCCTCCTCTACTAATGAGAGGGGTTAGGCCTTAGTCTACCATGCTGGACTAATGCGGGTTGGTAGACTTCACATACCTTTGAATTTCTTGTGGAAAAATTCTCGGGTGTGCAAGTTTCCTCACGATGATTTCCCTCACCTTTATAGTAAGCGATATTTCACAATGAAAACACACTTAACATAGAAAAGTCAGAGGTGTATGCTCCATTTTGGGGTTGGTCTCGAACCTCCGACACTCATCTCGGCAGTTCGTACCATTTCCAACTGAGCTAACACGGCTTATAATTTATATCATCAATAATTATGATATACTTATATATGATATTTTTTGTTTGTAATTAATAGGATCAAAAACCACTAAACCGATCTTAACAATTGAGTTGTATAGAAATAATATGAAAAATGAATAAATTGTGGCTTTTCAATATTTTTGCCGGGGGATATCCCCACGTGCACAAAGTCGCACGCACCATATTTCATAATAAGAAATAATAATAAACAATAAATAAGCTTTATTCAGTCAATATCTCAGGCAACAGTGAGTGGGAGAGAACAAAAAGAATAAGAGAGAATATGTAGCGCTAATATATGTACATTGGACTTGTGAGAACAATTTGTTTCAAAATAAAAAGTATTTTCAAGTGATTTTGTCGTTAATTTCTCTGGTATGCGATAAACCACCATGAGTTCTACCTGTTTGACCATGCCAGTTAGATTAGTAAGTACTCCCGTGCATTAGTTTATAAGGATATCAAGCTAGTGAAATAATTGCATATTCATCTTGCCAGGCTCAGTATGAAGAGCGAATTTCACTGACATAACAATTTATAAAGAAAGGTTCTGAATCGAGTTGCTATGAGAGAGACTATGAGAGACTTTCGGTCTCACAACACCCAGACTTGAAACAAATATCTGTGGGCCACACAAAGATTTGTCTCAATGCGGGAATCGAACCCGCGGCTCTCGCTTTACAGCCGGCTACTCGCCCACTGCGCCACGGAGGCTGTCGTTTTGGACGGAGGATATGGTTTTGATTGTTTATGATTTTTTCTGTAAATGTAATTTTATACACAACTCACCTCTTCATTATAATACGCGTCGTAATCATATTCATCATCATCATCATCGTAGTGCTCTTCCTCTTCCTCGCCAGGTTCTTGAAAATGAACTTGTTTAAAGTGATCTGTTACCGAGGCCTGCTCGCCACTATCAGGGGTTTCTTCAGTCGTTACTTCAGGTGCGTGAGGTTCTTCGACTGCTGCTGACGCTTGTATGGGTTGCTCAGCTTTAGACGATATGACGCTATCAACTCTAGCGCTGTCTGGTAAATGCTTCGGTAACCTCAATAATGGAGCAGCTGGTACTGCAGCCTCTTTAGCTTCTTTCACTGCGTTTGCAGCCGCCGCTTGTAATTTCTATATGATGAAAACTTTCATATAATTCACCTATTAATCTGAGACATCAACATCTACAAGTTGTAAGGCCAGTAGCTCGACCATCGCTCGATCGAGTGTTTTTGACATTTCACGCTTGTGACTACGTAAAAAGGGGATTGACCTCTGGTACGAAGCCGGACGTACAAAAATGCCTAAAAAGACATTTATAATCCATGACACATATCTTTTTTCATTTTCATAGATTTACGTCTCGAAACCCGAAAGGGTAGAAAGAGGCGAACTAGATAACTAGAACTTAGCCGAACTTATTTACATGACTGGGGCGACCTTATCGCCATATCGGGCACAAATTCCATGTTCATAGCATTACAAAAATATTTCCTAAACTTATATTGCATAATTACAGTAATTTGAAAAGTATGTAACTTACTCTTATACATTCAGTGGCCTTCTCATAGAAAGTTTTGGCCAACTCGATGGACTTGAACCTGACGGCAAGTGTTTCTTGTTCGCCTGAAGGTGTCTCGGCGTAGTTCATGCCGACGAACGTCCACGCCTTCTCCGACGTCGTCATTGGCAACAACTCCAGGTCCATAAACAGCAACATGTTCAAAACCGCTTTTAGCACCTACAATTACACAGTTTTGTATTCTTACGTTATTTTGTCCGCTAAACATCGATATAATAATATACCTAGATGCACAGTTGACGCTCAGAAAGTGGGACAGCCAACGAGTGCTTAAAATGTAAGTAAGCACTTGTTGGCTGACAGTCGGGCGCCGACCGTTCGTCTGTGAAGATACCTAAATGCTCTGTGAAAGAGACCAAAAATAACACTCTTACAAAGCGCAAAACACATGGGATTTCATATTTTAAGTAAGTATAATTTCCTTACTTGATTCTTAAAACCTTAATCATGTTAAATTAAGTATTAAACGTGTATAAATAATTAATTTAACAAATTCAGTTAATAAAATATTTTGTCCCTTTTGAAATCATGATTTGGAACAATGAAATATATGGAGTGGTTTTTTTTTTGGAAATATATTATATTTATTTTAAATTTATGATTTTTTTTATTAATTTTATTTATTAATTACAGATTTCCATGAAATGAAATAGTAAGAGATAAGTGGCGTAAAATTATTTCCGAAGAAAGGAGAGAAGAAAATTTTAAACCCAATTACTCAAGTGTGGTTTGTTCAGACCATTTTGCCGATTCCGATGGATATTATACAGAAAAAGGGATTAGGAAAATTTAAAAAAATGCTGTACCAAAAATAAAGGTGATAAATTGTCATCAGCTACATTGTCCTTAACTAATGTTTACTATTTAATTTAACAATATGTATGCTGTTGGTGTACCTATAAATAAATAAATAAATAAATATTGCCACATTTATTGACTTTATTTTAGATTGTCGTAACTACAAGTTTAAATGAGGCAGGGTGCAGTACAAATGTAATAGTTGAAAAATATTTGATACAGAATTCATCAATAGCAAGCATATACTAGGTACATACTGCCATGTAAATGACTATTTAATAATTTGCGGCTAATTCTAATAAATGTTTTCAATCAAAGTGTGCAGATCATAAAAAATTGCCAACATGAACAAAGTTGAACATTCCGCTGTCAAATAATAATTTTAATGGTTCATTCTCGCGATTTTTCATTTTTATCTTGGATTCTCGGATTGAGATCATTTATTGGAACCGGTCGTTAGGCATAATTACTACAACAGCAATTGTGGCGTCATCATTTATTGGAAACATATTCATTTCCAGGAACCAGCAATTGAACCAATAAATAATGAAGGATCACCAATACCATCAGAATTTTCATCAATCTTTAACACACCTAAGACGTTATTTTTGAAAGATAATTTGAAAGAACGCAACCAAAAATTTAAACTTAAATCTAATTTAGTGCGAAACTTAAAAAGGCAGAACAAAAGATTAAGAAAACGAAATGATAGTCTAAAAGAAATTATTAAGAATCTAAAGAGCAAAGGACGATCTTAGTGTGGGGCCAGAACTATGTATGTGACTGTTGGGTGTTATTTATTTATTTATGAATCACGCTAAGGCAAAACAGTGCTTATTTCATATTCATAACTCATAAGCCTTGTTATCTTCTAAACATTTATACTCTATCTATCTCTTAATGTAAGTAAAATTATTATACAGATATCGCCATTCTCATCTACATTGTACGCCACGTGGTCAAAATTTCTCACAGATAAATACAAGAACTATTCGACTCCATTCAATCTTTGTCCAAGTGACTAGAATGTTTCTTTTAATAATGTCAAATTATTGTCAAATTCAAAAACGATTAGAAATTCCAAAATTTCGAATATAGGAACGTTTGAACATTCAATTTAAAAAGCTACTTTATGCCGCGTCTATAAGGTCATATTTGTGTTAATTTAATTAAATTTGTGATGTTTATTTGTTTTGTCTGTCGAGGACACTGTTTACAATGATATTTGTATGGAACTGTGCATCTAGGTATATTATTATATCGATGCCGCTAAAGGAAATAATATAAAAACCCTTACATCAAAACATAATAATATAAACTGATAAGGCCACAATTAATATTTTAATTTTTATTTTAATATGTATTCATAGTGAGAGTAAAGATAGATACAAGCAAGTAGCGCGTAATTTGGACTTTGTGGGCAGTGACGTTACGAAGCCTACCCGGATAGTATATATTGTATGAAAATAAACGAGGACCCATGGTAGTGCCCGTACAAATAGAGAAATAAGTTAATAACACGACAAAAAGCGTAGACAACATTTTCTCCTCCTTGCGTCATTTCACAATCCGTTTTCGTTTCTATGAGCATTCGAGTATCTCGGAATTAGTCACAAGTGGTACTGCAGTTATTTGGGAGACGATTAGAACTGATGAAATGAATAAATTCACGTGGGTCAAGTTATTACGTGCGTGTTATAATAAGGTTATCTGGTTGCTCGTGAAAATATACAAATATCAGTATTATCCATAACTAAGAAACTTTACCTGTTCTCGCCGCAAAAGTAGTCGGTAGGTATTTTTATCTGGATGGTACAGGATTTTCAACTCTCCTACACCCCTCTCCTTCCACTCGCGAGTTTTGTGATCGTAGCGGAACAGTTTGCAACGCTCGCCAAATAATTTTTGCTACAAATATACAGTAAATAATAAAAATATTGAATACAAAATGTATAAAACTACCAAACCTAATATTACTAATTTTCTTATATGTATGAATAAAAAATAAAAATCTTTATTGATCACGTAGGGATGTAAAAAAGCACTTATGACAAGTCAACAGAAGTAAATTTTAAATTAAGATTAATATAATTTACATTATCTCGCTATAAATTTTAAGACAGGCAGGCAAGTATGGACATAATAACGATGGGATGGCTAAGATAGGGTGATAAGGGGAGATAGGAATAGAGTGTAAGGGAATGGGTTGTATGGAAACAGCATATGGCAGGGGATTGAATGGAAATAATGGAAGCAGTTGGGATTGGTACATGAGGCCCTATCCTAGCTAACCTACCAGCCTTTCTCTAGCTACCTAGGGATGACGACCCGAAGAAGAAAGGCAGAAAGAAACTCTGGCTTATTTTTTATTTTTTTTATAGTATAGTACTACTGTATAGTATGTATTCTATTACTTTGCGCTAATAACAATGATTTACAAGTAAACTGTGATAGTAATGATATGGAGCATTATACCGCTAAATAAAATATGGTCTTATCTTGACGAACGTCGTGTAGCGCTAGCTAAGATATTGCATTACAGCATAATGTATAATTATGCTGTAATGCAATATCCTGAGTAAAGTTATTATATATTACTATGGGCTGCTACTACTCTGATATGGCGCTCACCATTCTGACCATCCGGCGAACAAATTGTTAAACTTGCCATCAAGGCGGAGTGCAAAGGCAAAATTTTCTAACACCAATCGGAAACTCACCTCATCTTCCTCGCCAGTGGTGACGACTATCTTATCGGGCAGCGGCACTATGGGCTCATAATGTGGGTCGTATTCTTCGTCCGCGCCGGATGTCTTGCTGGCGTCATTGACACTGTCGTCCTTTGCTTTATCACCAGACCCATCTGTAGGCGGCTTACGAATTCCACCGAACAATTGCTGCCCAGCACCCTCCCATTGAAAATCGTCTTTTTCTGTAACATTAATTAAAAGATGAGATTTATAAAGCAGATCTACATTGTATACATTTCAAAAGCAGTGAAATTATACATATGTAAACTACTTACTTTGGAAGCAAACACCAGTGGCAGTTGATGATAATGATTCATAAGATAACCCACTTTCAAAAAGAGGCTTATTGTTTTTGTCATATTCTGGTTTCTTGTCAACTGAAGTATTTGTTGAATATCTTTGTTCAGCACTGCCAAAAATGCTTTTAGCATCACATTCTTTACTAAATGTCGGCGCAGCATCAGATCCAAATATACTAGTGTCAGGCTTACTACACACAGCTCCTGAGCCAAACATACTTCCTGGAGTTGAACTACCAAATATGTTAACAGATTTATGATTTTCTCCACCAAATATAGATCTTACTTCTCCATTTGAGTTGTCTGCCTTTTTGTCAGTGGAATAATCAAATATTGATCTATTGCTAGAAGTACTTAAATTGGCATTAGCGAATAGTGATTTTGGGTCGGTAAACACTGGTTTTACAGGTTCCGGTACAGTTTTGGTTTCGGGGATGTCACTCTTTGGCGGTGCGGTAGATATATTTAATTTTGGTGGTGCAATTATAGTATTTTTTGTGTTTGTACTTTGCGAATCGCCTGCACCAAACATAGTAGATAGTTTACTTTGCTGTACTTCAGTTGTTGCTTTTTGATCCAATGATCGAGCAAATATGCTAGCATTTACATTAAATGCATTTTCCTTATTATTGTCACTCCCTGCAAACGTCGCTGTTGAAACTACTGCAGGTTTCGTGTTCGAATCATTTGAATTTAATGGAGTACGGAAAATAGATGTATCCAACGTCTTTTCAGAATTAGATGGTGTGCCATACATGGAACTGGCAGGACTCTGGAATGGTGTTGTTGAAGATTTGACAGGTGTCGACAAAAGAGGAGTTGCTGTGACTGTGGTTGCAACTGCATTCAATGTGCTAGGTGGGGAGTCGTTGTCTTCTTTGCACCCACGGCAACCTCGACATGGTTCTTTATTTTTGTAGTTATAAAAATTTTCTGGGAGCATAAGCTCTTTCGCCTTTTGTTTGTCTTCCGTGCTGGCGTGTATTTGGCAAACAAAGATTACATCATCGCTAATCGCATCTTTTTCATCATTGTCTTTATTGTCACTTTCTTTATCAGCTAACTTTCTTTCTCTTGCTTTATCAACAGCTTTTTTGAACTCTGTTGCAATTTCCTTACTAGCAAATCTCAGACAAAATTGTTGTAAGCTCAATTCTCCTTCACTGAAATCATTGGCTGCAAATAGCCAAGTTTTCTCATCTTTTGGTGTGTACGTAATTTCAGGAGTAAAAGCATGATTCAAACAGATTTTAAGTACTTGTTCGCGCCGCATTATCACTCTGAAAACATTGAACATTCGAGTCATAAAATGAGTCTTTTATAACTTTCTTTCTACCTGCACCTATCCCGCCGTAATGTGGGGTCGGCGCAACAGACTTTTTCCAAGCATGTTGTAGAAAGGATTGAGCTTAGTTTTTACGACCGGCTGCCTGCCTGACGTCAACCCCCTCTGACTGACCCAGTCCTGAGCAAATTAAATTCGCTTTGCCCGACCTGAATCGAACCCAAGACCTCTCGGTCCACATATGCTACCACTAAACCAAGGAGGTTCTAAGTTATATGTAACACTTGTTTGTATAAAAGAAACGTCATAACAATCATCTAAATCCTTTGATTTGTACGATTTTATACCCATTAGCAAATTTGATAAAATAACATGTATTTTACCTTAATTTTCCTGTTTCTTTGTGTTCCAGTATTTTCACAATGCCAATACCACGTTCCTTCCACTCTCCGCCTATAAACCGGTACAATTTGGCTCTGTGACCATAAAGCTCTATTTCATTTTCTTCTCCGGTTATTACTTCCACCTAAAAAAAAAAGTGTAAAGAATTGCCAGTACATATGTTAAAATGTAAGTGTATCAAACATATGGAGTATGCTATAATCATAGAAGAGCTTACCTTGTCAGGCATAGGTATTACAGGGTTGAAGTGAATGTGGTGACCTTCATCTTCAGGTGCATACTCGTTGCCGTCACTCTCCTCACCAGGACTTTTTGGAGTCTTCATTGGACTTTTACCTTTCACTGGAGTTTTTGGTTTAAATACAAAACTAAATGTGCCATTTTCCTTAGCACCAAATGCCATAGGGTTGTCTGTTTGTGGGGTAGGTAGTAAAGGCAGCTTTGAAGTTGAATCTGCCTTGTTGTCACTATCAATCTTTTTCACAGAAAAATTAATAGGCGCTTCATTATCTGTACTTGGTTTCGATGTAATAAATCCAGGAACAGTTGGCTCATTTACCAAGCTTACAGGGCTGGACTTAACTGGTGTATCACTTGTAGATGGAATACCAAATTTAAATTTATGTGTACCAGTGCCATCAAATATTGATGTGGAGTTTCCATTATTTTGAACATTAGACGACAGAGCAGGAATACCAAATTGGAACTTAACTGTACTATTATCTGTTTTATTTGAATTTTGATCTTTTGGGCTGTTACATGCACTACAAGTTTCAATATTGCTTTCATTTCTAACAAAACATTGTTTGCATTCCCAAGTCCCTTCCTTAGGCTTAAACTGATCACCCCAACCAAATACAGCAGGTGTCACCGACTCCTTTGTTTCATCGTTACTTTGAGGTATTGAAAAATTAAATTTTCGGACACTTTCTGAGCTTTGTTTCGGAGCCAATTTCGGATCCTTTAGACTGTTGCAAGCGCTACAATTTTCAAGACTGGCTTCATTGCGCACTAGACAATCTTTGCATTCCCAAGAGCCCGGCTTTGGTTTAAAACTATCTCCCCAGCCAGATGAAATAATGGTGTCTGTGCTATTTGTGGATGTTGTATCTGAAGTCGCTGTATCGGTTTTAGTTGTCTGTGGCTTTACTTGTTCACAACAACCACATTTAAGGTAACTCTCCAAGTTATTTGTGTAACACGATTGACAATACCATGATCCTGCTTTAGGTTTAAACTTGTCGCCAAATCCACTTTGATTATTTTGTTTAGCTACATTTTGTTCTTCTTTAGCCGCCTTTGATTCATCTTTCATTTTAGATTGTGCGGATTTAATTGCTTCAACAAAGTCATTACATAACTGCACATTTTTAAATCTCAAACACAAAGTTTCAGCAATTAGTTCACCATCTGAGAAATCTTTAGCACACCATGTGACAGCTTTGTCCATGTTTGGCATCTTTTGAAATATCATATCTTTCGTAAGTGCGTGATTACAGCATACCTTCATTATTTGCTCCCGTCTCATTAACAGTCTGACTTTTTGATTATTATCTTTGTGCACAAGCAATTTAATATTACCTAAGCCACGCTCCTTCCATTCTTTCGACGGTGCATCAAAACGTAACAGCTTAGCACGATGTTCAAACAAAACCAGCTCATCTTCCTCACCAGTTTTTTGATCTACTAAAGCAGGTAGTGGCACAACAGGTTTAAACTCAATCGTGGGCTCAAATTCTTCTACTGTATCAGATGTATTTAGTTTACTAGACTTATCATCTTTTTGTGTTGAAATGCTAGCATTAGGAGGTGTAGCAGATGTAACATTAAATAAGTTATTTAATGGAGTACTGGTGGTAGTTTTGAAAGACAAGCTACTAAAAATATTTCCTTTACTAGATGGAGTAATTTCTAAAGGTTTTGTATCTGTCACTTCACTGTCAACAACTGGTTTAAAAGTAGGAGTACTGCTAAATGTGAACCCACCAACTACCGCTTTTCCAGGTGTAAAGGAAGATTCAGCTTTTTCTTTAATTGGAATAGTAACTTTATCTTGCGCTTTTGTTGCTTTATCAGCAGGTGTTATATTATCTTTTGTGGAAATTATCGAACATGCTTGTCTTGCCTTTTCAAATGTATTATAGAAATCATGGGCAATGTCTGCAGTTTTAAACCGAATACAAAACTTTTCTAATACAACAGTTTCATCTGCGAAATCATTGGCCACCCAAAAGTAGGCCTTTGTCTCATTTTTCATTGGTTTTATTTCCATTTCACCTGAGATAATATGATTAGCACAAATTTTATGAATTTGTTCACGTCTCATTAACACCCTAACTTTGCCTGTAGTGTTGTGTTTAAGCAGCTTCATTTCACCAAGTCCCCTTTCTTTCCATTGTTTATCAACAAAGCGAAACAGTTTAGCTCTTGCTGCAAATATAACGGCCTCGTCTTCTTCACCTGTTCTTACTTTAACTTCAGCAGGTAATGGTACTATTGGTTTAAAGTCAGGACAAGGATCATAATTTTCTACAGACGTATTACTTCTTTCAGAAAGCGTTCGAGATTTATTTAGACTTGTGTTTGGTGAACTACTAATGCCGTCTACAACAGTTCTTGATTCTTCAAATGAATCTTTAATGGTTGTATAAGCTGAAGAAGTGTTAAATGAAGGAACAACAATTGGAGTTGTTTGCGTGGAACTAAAAGTAGGAGTTTGGTTCCAGTTTATTGTTGATGAAGTAATAGTAGAATTTATATTAGATTTGGTTACTTGCAACGGAAAGCTAAAGACAGGTGGTGTAATTGTCTTCGTCTCATTCACAGACGGCATTTGTATTTGATAATTATGCACAGTACCCTTAATGTGTTTGGGAGGAATCGTAACACTAAGTATTGGCGCGGGTGCTGTAGTGCAAGTAGGCAACGGGTCCGATGATGTAATTACAACATTGACTGGTAAAGAGCGAGAAATTTCCCTAGATTCTCTAACAGCTGTTTTGGTTGCTGTTAGTGATGTTGAAGGAGGAATAGATGATGCTGCCTGTACTGTTGCTGCAACAGATACTGTTGTTGTCGCCACTGGAATCGTTGGAACTGTTGATGATAATGTATGGCCTATTTGAGTGCTAGGCACTACTGGCGCTGCTGGGATAGTTGGTGGGGGTACTAGATGCGCTACATCGAGATACATTTGATCTGGAGTGGGATATACACCAGAATAATTCATTTGAGGCCTAGTTGGGTCAAATATAGGTTGCGCCACAGATGTAGGCTGTGCAAACTGCGCATATTGGTTATATAGATTATAAAGACTTTGTCCATATAACTGATATGGATTGGGAGCAACATGGAAAGGAGGCACAAGTCTTTGATTCAATGGCGGTATTACTTGAGGTGTGAATGGTAACTGGGAGGTAAAATTTGAAGCATTGTCATTTGTCCTATATTCATCTTCCATATTATATAAATCACCCTCATTAATTGTTTGTTCTGATGAAGATTTTTTTATTTTGTTGATTTCTTTTTTAAGTTCTGCTATTTGTTTCTTCAATTCTCCAACATCTTTGCATTCATTTCTACATGCATCTATTTGATCTTTAACCTGATCTATTGAAATTTTCAGAAGCTTAAATTGATCTGTAGTATTTTGAATGTCCGAATGAATTGTGCTCATGATTTGATTTCCAAATCTTCGATTTTCATCAAACCAATTTTTAGTTTGTTCCATAAACTCATTGATTGTGGAATCTCTTTTATGCAAGTTCTTAATTTCACTCTCTATTCTTTCTAACACTTGCTGATCAACGTGAGACTTTTCCAAAGTGTGCGAATCTACAGCAGTGCGATAATGCGTGGCATTAAACTTATATTGCAATTTTGGAGTCGAATTTAAATTACGTAGATGTTGAGATCTTATAGGTAAGGGACCTTCAGATATATTATCATCAGACAGATACTTATCATCAGCATCATAATTTATATTACCAGACACATCCAAATCTATTTTATTCATGGATGTTTGTATATTCTCGATCAATTCCTGAGTATCAACATATAGTGGTTGCATTTGGCTTGTTTCTGTTTCCTTTAATTTATTTAGTGCCTTATAAGCATAACTTTTTGCTTTCATCATTAATGAAAGATATTTTGATTTTGTTTCAGGAGTAGCATCCTTAGAGACATTGTTTTCTTCTAATGCAGCATTTTTATAAGTTTGTCCAAGGTAGTAGTAGGCCTTTGGTGTCGATAGATTTGAAAGAATTTCAATGACTTTGTCATAATCACAATCATTAAAATAATGAATAGCTACATACAATTTGCTTTCTTCAATTAAGGTATTAATTTCTTTGGCACCTAGTTCTTTGTGTGTATAGTCAAACATTCTTTTTTCAGGAATCTGTACTGTTATTTTACTCTTAAGTTTTTCCAGTAATGGTATAGCAGATGAATAATACAAATGAGCCCTCATTTCTAAATGTGTTTTCTCTTCAATATTAGTGGTTGACTGAGCTATTTTATCAAATATTTGACCGAGGATGCAAAGTAATTCAGGATCCAGACCATGATTATCAACACAACGCACAACTTCAATACCGCGGCTTAGAGTTGAACGTATATCAGTTAATTCAGTGCCTAATCCATTTTGACTAAATTTGTAAACACAATCCCACCATTTCATCTGAGCAAGTGAACAGAGTAAATCAGTAATGTTTGCAGGAAGCACATTTGGTTTCTCAGAGATGTACACACTTTTACGGGATTTCTGCTGCTG
The DNA here is from genome assembly GCA_036417725.1 of Clanis bilineata. Lineage (NCBI taxonomy): Eukaryota > Metazoa > Arthropoda > Insecta > Lepidoptera > Sphingidae > Clanis > Clanis bilineata. Next base: position 12,247,475 of record CM071151.1, on the reverse strand, counting down.
TGCTGTAAGAGCAGCACAGTAAAGGAAAGCAGAAACATCTAATCTATTCAAAGTTTCTGGTCCACCAGTGTTCTTAGTTGGCTTTAACATATCAAAAAGTGTGCATTTAAATTGTGCATAATTTTTATAATTCAAAAGCATCCAAACAAAATGATGTAAGGAATTTCCATATTGTTTTTGCGCATCTGTATCATATGCTTCTACTTCAATTTTACGAGGTAGTCGGAGGGGTGGTGTGCCATAGGTATTTGACACAAAATGTGAAGACTTTATTTTTATTAAGTGGTCCTGACTGGTAAATATATTTTCATACAATTTATCTCTCCAATGTGTGCCAGAGCAATATTGAGAAATTTGATCTAAAAACGTTTGGCTCCTGTCTTGAGTACATGATATCAGGTAATGACCAGATTGTGAACATCTGTATGTGCCTTCAGAGTACCAACGTAAAACTGCATTTATTTGTTTCTCTGGGGAATGTTTAAGCCAATTTACTTTAGGATCCAATGGAACTGTGTGCCATGCATTTAGCATCAATGGAGCAGCAAATTTAATAGCATCTCTCCAGTTTAATTGAACTTTTTTAGCTTTTTTAAGCAAGTATGTTGCTGCATGGAGTGCAAATTGCCCTCTATGATGTTGTAATAAACAGGCATGAAACTCTCCAAAGCCAGAAGGAGGTCCTAATTTAGCTACATTTTCTATGGCTTGATCATAACCATGTAGAAGGTCACATGATTCTATTAAACTTTTGGATGTTCCACAAGGTGTTTCTGTTAAACTCAACACACAAATTCTTTCTCTAACTGTTAACAGAAATAGCTGATACAACCAATCATTACCATTGTGTCCCTGATATTTTAGAAGTTCCACAAGGACTTCATACCAAGCGTAGTTGTTAACAAAAGGGGCTCCACTAAATTCAATCTCACAGCTGTGTTTAAAGGCTTCCTTCACCTTATTGACTTGAAGATAATGTTTAAGAAGACGAACATGAAGTTGAACATCTTTTGGCCTTATTGACAATTCAGCTGTCAATAATTTTATTAATGCTTCTGGATCAGTATTAGCCATGGTGGCGAGTCTTTCATGAAGGCGGAAGATAACCGGATGTCTTGGAAATGCAGCTTCAGCTCTCTCACACCAAAACTTGGCTACTCCAGGGTCAATGGAAACATCCCCATCTGCGAGGAGTTCACAGACTAAAACAATATAAAAAGATATCACACTCACATTTTAATACTAAACTTTTTACTAACTAGAACAAACAATATAAAAATTGCTATTCAATATTTCCTTATGCATTATTGTTAATTTTTAACATGTGGGTACCTGTACCTGGTGTTATAAAAGTAATATTCTTATCTGGTACTTACTGTCAAGGATAGTGCTGGTCTGAACTGGGTCTATGTCCAATGATGTACTAAAATGTTCCAGTGCTTTTTCTTTTTGCCCCAATTTGTACAAAGCTTCCCCAAGAAGCTTGAACGCCGCTGCATTATTGTCTTTCTGGGTAAGATATTGTTCGACATATTTCTGGCAATTTGCATAGTCTCCCACTAGGAAATACAATCGCGCTATGGAAAATGCTCGCGTTTTAAACTGAAAATAACCAATAATGTAAAACATACGTCATGACGCGCTATCCTTGCAGAAATATAAGAATTTACGCCGCTCACCTCCTTTGGGGTTAATTTAGATAGTAAATTTTCCACATGCTTATCAACGTCCTTTTTATTTTTATACATTTTTGTGAAATTTGACCGAACTATTTAAAAACTAACGCTTTTTATCGCTTTACACAGGAAAAAATCGCGTGGGGCCAAGGATCGGTATTCGGTCTTCGTCATTTTTTAGACAGAGTTGCCAGAAATGTATTTCAATTTTCAATTACTACCATAACCAAAGACGTTTTAAGAATGGATCCGGCACGCACCTATCACTCCAATGATTTTATAAGTAGAGACCCGCCACACACCTATTACGGCCGGTCTCAATAACGTACTGACAGAATGATGACTAACAGTTAAAATGCTTACATTTATTGGTTACTAGCCATCGATATAATAATATACCTAGATGCACAGTTGACGCTCAGAAAGTGGGACAGCCAACGAGTGCTTAAAATGTAAGTAAGCACTTGTTGGCTGTCAGTCGGGCGCCGACCGTTCGTCTGTGAAGATGCCTAAATGCTCTGTGAAAGAGTGCAAAAATAACACTCTTACAAAGCGCAAAACACATGGGATTTCATATTTTAAGTAAGTATAATTCCCTTACTTGATTCTTAAAACTTTAATCATGTTAAATTAAGTATTAAACGTGTATAAATAATTAATTTAACAAATTCAGTTAATAAAATATTTTGTCCCTATTGAAATCATGATTTGGAACAATGAAATATATGGAGTCGTTTTTTTTTTGTAAATATATTATATTTATTTTAAATTTATGATTTTTTTATTAATTTTATTTATTAATTACAGATTTCCATGAAATGAAATAGTAAGAGATAAATGGCGTAAAATTATTTGCGAAGAAAGGAGAGAAGAAAATTTTAAACCCAATTACTCAAGTGTGGTTTGTTCAGACCATTTTGCCGATTCCGATGGATATTATACAGAAAAAGGGATTAGAAAAATTTAAAAAAATGCTGTACCAAAAATAAAGGTGATAAATTGTCATCAGCTACATTATCCTTAACTAATGTTTACTATTTAATTTAACAATATGTATGCTGTTGGTGTACCTATAAATAAATAAATAAATTAATAAATATTGCCACATTTATTGACTTTATTTTAGATTGTTGTACCTACAAGTTTAAATGAGGCAGGGTGCAGTACAAGTGTAATAGTTGAAAAATATTTGATACAGAATTCATCAATAGCAAGCATATACTAGGTACATACTGCCATGTAAAATGACTATTTAATAATTTGCGGCTAATTCTAATAAATGTTTTCAATCAAAGTGTGCAGATCATAAAAAATTGCCAACATGAACAAACTTGAACATTCCGCTGTCAAATAATAATTTTAATGGTTCATTCTCGCGATATTTCATTTATTTATTTTTCATTTTTATCTTGGATTCTCGGATTGAGATCATTTATTGGAACCGGTCGTTAGGCATAATTACTACAACAGTAATTGTGGCGTCATCATTTATTGGAAACATATTCATTTCCAGGAACCAGCAATTGAACCAATAAATAATGAAGGATCACCAATACCATCAGAATTTTCATCAATCTTTAACACACCTAAGACGTTATTTTTTAAAGAACGCAACCAAAAATTTAAACTTAAATCTAATTTAGTGCGAAACAAAAAGGCAGAACAAAAGATTAAGAAAACGAAATGATAGTCTAAAAGAAATTATTAAGAATCTAAAGAGCAAAGGACGATCTTAGTGTGGAGCCAGGACTATGTATGTGACTGTTGGGTGTTATTTATTTATTTATGAATCACGCTAAGGCAAAACAGTGCTTATATCATATTCATAACTCATAAGCTTTGTTATCTTTCAACATTTCTACTCTATCTATCTCTTAATGTAAGTAAAATTATTATACAGATATCGCCATTCTCATCTACATTGTACGCCACGTGGTCAAAATTTCTCACAGATAAATACAAGAACTATTCGACTCCATTCAATCTTTGTCCAAGTGACTAGAATGTTTCTTTTAATAATGTCAAATTATTGTCAAATTTAAAAACGATTAGAAATTCAAAAATTTCGAATATAGGAACGTTTGAACATTCAATTTAAAAAGCTACTTTATGCCGTGTCTATAAGGTCATATTTGTGTTAATATAATTAAATTTGTGATGTTTATTTGTTTTGTCTGTCGAGGACACTGTTTACAATGATATTTGTATGGAACTGTGCATCTAGGTATATTATTATATCGATGTTACTAGCTTATATTTAGTCTAAGGCTTAGATTATCGTCTAAGGTTACTTGTGGTTACTTGTGTTTCAATAAACATGATAGATAAGTTTACCTTAACCATGAAGTTTAACTGTCTGTAAAGAGGCTCCGGAACTTAGATAAAGTATATAATAGATTGGGCGATTATGTATCTTATTGTACTTAAATCTTGAATAAGTGAGATAGATAAATGCAGTTTACAGTGTGAGTGATAGAGACAGACGAAGAATTTTTTATCTCGTTCTGCGTATGCGTTTTTATTGTCTGACACCAACTCCGAATGTACCTCGAGTTGGTGTCAAACATATTCCTGTGAAATGTTGACTTGCGTTTGTGTGGTGTATTTCGTGTTATATATTGTGACAATTGACATTATTCCAATATGTATCAAATAATTGTGTTTCTCCAAGATGGTACAATGTTGCATTTTAGGCTGTAAAAGCCGTATTGAACGAAAATTAGAAAACATAACCTTTCATAGGTAAGTACCGATTATTAGCGTATATACCGCAAATTTACTTGTGATAATCTCGGTAATGATAATTAGAGTTGAAATAAATGTAAACTTTCGCGGAATTCTCAAAGTAATATAAGAAATTCACATCGACAAGAAAATTATTTTTATCCTATAACCTTTCCAAGTTTGATTGGTTATTATAATGCAACCATGTTGCTTTGTAAACCTGCATCTTTAATTTGGTGGCATTACATAAAATTTAGGGATGCCAAGATAACAAAAACTTAATTACCCCAAATTACGGGAAGTTTACATTGGACTGACTTTATAATAATATTTTATAAGACTGAACTGTTTTTTTACTCGACTTCAAAAAAAGGAGGAGATTAACAATTCGTCGAAATATTTTATATGTATGTTCCCCGGTTACTCGAAGACGCCTGGGCCGATTTATTGATAAAATTAATTTGCATAAAGTATTTAAATGTTAGAATTCATTATTCCACAAAATCTATGGTGAGTAAGAAAGACTATATCAGGTATATATATATACAAAACTGATCCAATTTAAGGGTCAGTAATTATTGGTGTTCTGCTTTGGTAAATTGGTGGTAGTTTGTTTTAACAAAGAATAAAACCGGCCAAGTGCATGCACATATACTAAATGTTATCTGAAATATAATCATTAGACATAATTTATATATATATAAAACATAACATAACTGTACCTAAACGTAAAATAATTATGTACGAAATTTAGCTTTTTACTTTTGTCGACTATTACTCGTTACATTCCAGAACTAACGGTTTAGCTGGTAGGGGGTGCGGTCACTTGAGTCTGACAAAAAAACGTGCTTTAAAGCTTAATATTTCACAAACGAAAAATGGTTTACGTGAATTTTATTCATTGAAATTAAACTATTTTTACGGATTATATCGGGCATAAAAATTCAAACCAAATCGTGATATAATCCGTAAAAATAGTTTAATTTCAACGAGAAAAAATGTCATTCATTAATTTACGTGTAGGGGAAGTACCCAAAATTGGTATTTTTTTTGCAATATTTTATTTTACACTTTTATTGGTCTGATTGATGTGTATTTCCATGCCAAATTACATATTTCTAGTCTAAAATAGTCGTTGAGCTAATCAGTGGTCAGGCAAAAAGATAGACATGACGAAAATATAAGGGTTCCATTTGTGCCAATTGGCTTCAGAACTTAAAAACTGAGCCTTCGCGGGACACTTAGCAGATGTGAAACATCGCAAATTAATCTGTACTAGTTTTTGCCAGCAACTATGGCCGTCTTGTCGATACGTTCTGAGGTTTTCATCCAATCTATAGGAAACATTTTAATGATTACAAAATGTTAAAGTATAAGTCTTTTTTGTTTTGAAACTTGGTGACTATTGAAGTTATATATTTATTCATTGTTGATTATTGTTAAGAAAGAAAGATTATTGTTAACTTAGTTCATACAATATTTGTGAGTAATAAAATATACTATAGTTTCTTTATTCCACTCCATCTTTTTCTTTTTTTCATAAGCTCACGCCTGTATCCCCGAAGGGGTAGGCAGAGGCGCACTAGCGAACTAGAACATCCACATTTCGCCGAGCTTAGTTCAGTCCCAGATGTGATAGGGGGCGAGCCTATCGCCATATCGGGCACAAATTCCAGACTCCGGGCTGATATGGAAAAATCCAATATCACTTTGCCCGACCCGGGGATCGAACCCGAGACCTCAGAACCGTAGTCGTACCGAAATACCACCACGCCACCGAGGCAGTCTATCTTTTTTTCAATCTGCCATTATCACACAATATAGGGTCGGTGCAACACACTTTAAGAAAATGTAATAATAATATAGCCCTATAATATTACTGTCTCACTGCTGGACACGGGCCTCTATCAATGAGAGAGGATAGGCCTTAGTATCTACTTTTTAAAAAATTTAATACATTAACCAAAAATAGGCCCTTTAGTTATTTCTGTAGAGTCCCCTCCTTGGTCTAGTGGCAGCATGTATGGTCTGTGGACCGGGGGAGGTCCTGGGTTCGATTCCCAGGTCGGGCAAAGCAAATTTTCTAATTTAATTTGCCCGGGACTGGATCCCTCGTAGGGGTTGATGTCAGGCAGGCGACTGGTCGTAAAAATTAAGCTAAATCCTCTGTGCAACATGCTTTAAAAAAGTGTGTTGCGCCGACCCCACATTAAGGTGGGATAAGGGCAGGTAGAAAGAAAAGAAGTTATTTCTGTAGAAACGCTTCTAAATTTTTATCTTTATCTTTATTACAACATAGCATAAGCTCACGCCTGTATCCCCGAAGGGGTAGGCAGAGGTGCACTAGTAAACTAGTACACCCACAAGTTGCGAAGCTTAGTTCCGTCCCAGATGTGATAGGGGGCAAGCCTATCGCCAAATCGGGCACAAATTCCAGACTCTGGGCTTATATTGAAAAATCCAATATCACTTTGCCTGACCCGGAGATCGAACCCGAGACCTCAGGACGGTAGTTGTACCGAAATAGAAGCACGCCACCGAGGCAATATAAAAAAAATATACATTTTTGTTTTACAATTATCCACATATTGAAGGGTAAATTTTTCTCACAAGGTATCCCTGTGTCTTATGTCTGTCCCTTACGGGAGTTACGGGTATACGCGCATGGCTACTCTATTCATTCTTTCTCTAAGCTCCGGAGGGTCAATTGCTTACCGTAGATATGTGAGATAATATCTACAGAGCGTCACTTTGTAATGTTCTGTTAGTAGGTCAAATAACAGAGCGTTTCAATTTGCGGTTATATCCCAAATTTGGAAGATAATCAAAGGATAACCTTATACGTAAGCCACTTTAGCTTAAAAATCGATTTTTCAAAAACCTATTATTTACGAAAAAATAATCGATTTTTAAAAAAATCTATTTTTTTTCTTATAATCTTTGAAATCATATATAGGGGGGGGGGGGGTTATTTTAGCGCAGCGTAGGACGTCCACCTATAAGGTGGACCGACGACCTGATAAAGGTCGCAGGAAGTAGCTGGATGCAGGCCGCTTCCAACAGGTCGATCTGGAAATCTTTGGGGGAGGCCTATGTTCAGCAGTGGACGTCTTATGGCTGATGATGATGATGATGATGATGATGATGATGAAACTTTGAAAATTATTCATTCGTGTAGTATATACCAAAAATTTACAGCTAGGAAGGCAATAGGCATTCTCCAGAGACATGGCGTCGACTGCTTCGATGGCGTGGTACGACTACCGTCCTGAGGTTTTGGTTTTAATCCCCGGGTCGGGCAAAGTGATATTGGATTTTTCCATATCAGCCCGGAGTCTGGAATTTGTGCCCAATATGGCGATAGGCTCGCCACACACACACACGTCACACCCAATGCGATAGTTTTAAATGTGTGTGTGTTTGTTACTCTGTCACGCAAAAACTACTGGATGGATTTTGATGAAATTTGGTATGAGGGTTGCTGACATCCTGGAATAAAATATAGGCTACTTTATTTTTTTAATAAACCCTTAAAGAGATGGAATAAGGGATGAAAATTTGTATGGGGATTTTTGGAACTCTTCATGGATTTTGATAAAAATTGGTTTGAGGATAATTTTGACCCTAAGGACACATGTGGGGTCACCGACGGGGTGACTGACGGTGTGACTGTCGTGATGACTGAAAGGATGACTAACGGGTTGACTAACGGGGTGACCGACGGGGTAACTGACGGGGTGACCGCCCAGGTGACTGACGGGGTGATGGACGGGGTGACCGCCCAGGTGACTGACGGGGTGACGGACGGGGTGACAGACGGAATGACATACGGAGTGACGGACAAGGTGACGAAATCACGTACTTTCTCTCGAAGTTTAGTTTAGAAGCCGATGTTAACATAAATAATCCTATTACCTTCTTTAGAATTGTGTTATACCTCTACATATATAGGTGCCTACGACCCACTCATTTTAACCCTCTTTCTCATATATGACGCAGACGAAGTTGCGGCGGGTCAGCTAGTAATAAATAATACGCAATGGAATTACAATTTAAATGGAATACTAAAAACTAAAGTATTTACTATATGTATGTGTCTAACTACTGTATGTATGTATGTATCTATATGTAAACTGCTTATAACTTTTATATGATTTTTTTATCAAAAAGAGCAACGTCTGAGTTTCTTGTCCCTTCTTCTCTAGCGAAACAGCCTTCCAAACTGGCGCTAGAGTACAATTCTTGACGGAATCTAAGCTATGTGTGCCATTTTAAGGATTCAATAAATGATTTGATTTTGATTTGATGTTAACCTAAACATATACAATAGTTGATTTATGTAATTATTTTGTGTTATATTTTATTGTATTGACTTGTCATAAGAGCTATCACTCTACGTGATTAATAAATCATTTCATTTCATTGCACCCAAGCTTACACCAAAGTCAGTCAGTCAGTCCACCAGTCCGTCAGCCCGTCTGTCAGGCAGTATTTTTTTGTGTCTCTTTGGCGCATTTCCGTTTGAAATTACGATTCTAAAGAAGTTTCACCTCAAAGAGATCGATAATAGAATAGATCAGTCGAGGTAGTGGTTTGGTGGTTACCAGAATCATGTCCGAAACCATGTTGGATATTGATATGCGAATCTCTCCATGGCAAAGCTTAAAGGTATGTATATCGGACTCACCGGTCTAAACCATTCTACCGACTAAAACCCCACTATGTTTCGCTCTCTTCGCTGTACCGAAGTTTACGGATGTATGCTGCCGCAGCCGCTGTTGGAGGTGGTCTAGCCCCTCGCATTCAAAGGTGATCTTTGTCTGACACATTATACGTGAGGAACACACGCACGACTCATAAGAGTGCTGCAATAGCAATATAGCTTGCTGCTGCCTACCTCTTAATTTACGATGGCCGGAGATGGTCATTTCGGCGCTAGATTCATCAGTGAATCCAGCCCAGTCCACTGGGTCCAATGGGTATCTTCCTCTCTTTCCTTCTCCGCTTCTTCTTAGAGGACATTATCGGTTCACAGAAGGAGTCAGACAAATTCCACCCATTTACACTCTCGACCATGGCCAAGATACAGTCTGGATCGACAGATTGTTGCCCGGAGCCGCGGCTAATTCACGGTGCAGCGAAAATCAAAAGGCCTCTTAAAGAATAGGCAGATGTTTGATACAGGGATACAAAATGTGTCCCTATATCTGCCATAACCAACCATCCAGTCATGTCTCATACTTCTTGAGAGGATTGGTGCTAATAATGACTGATCCTGTACTGAGTACACGTCCACGATAATCATGTCATAACTAAGCAGGATTTTACACAATTTGTTAATACTTAAATGAAAAAAAGCGTCGTACCAGGGATCTGAAGACACACAGTCTCCTTATCTATGACCCACAGCTTAGGTAATTCTTTAAAAAGCTTATAGGTAAATTAAACCTCAAACACCAAGCCGTTCCAGATTCCAGACAAGTCTGTTATCCATAAAATTAATATATTATTATCTATATCTATATCTATATCTTCTATCTATACTAATTATAAAGCTGAAGAGTTTGTTTGTTTGTTTGTTTGATTGAACGTGTTAATCTCAGGAACTACTGGTTCGATTTGAAAAAATCCTTTTGTGTTTGATAGCCCAATTATCGACGGTGGCTATAGGCTATATAACATCACGCTATGACCAATAGGAGCGGAGCAGAAATGAAAATTGTTTTAAAGCGGGGAAATTGATATCTCGGAAACTACTGGTTCGATGTGAAAAATTATTTTAGTGTTGACCGATGGGATGAATGATGGGGTGACTAAGGGATGACTGACGGGGTGACTGATGGGGTGACTGACGGGGTGCCAGACGGGTTACAGACGGGGTGACAGACGGGTGACAGGCTGGCTGACCGACGGGGTGACAGACGGGTGACATGCGGGGTGACAGACGGGTGACAGACGGGGTGGCACACGTGCGACAGACGGGGTGCCAGACGGGTGACAGACGGGTGACAGACGGGGTGATAGACGGGGTGACAGACGGAGTGTCAGACGATGTGACAGACGGAATACAGACGGGGTGACATACGGGTGACAGGCGGGGTGACAGACGGGGTGACAGACGGGTGACAGACGGGGTGACAGACGGGGTGACAGGCGGGGTGACAGACAGGGTGACAGACGGGGTGACAGGCAGGGTGACAGGCAGGGAACTGATGGGGTGTCAGCCGATGTGATAGACGGATTACAGACGGGGTGACAGACGGGTGACAGACGGGTTGACAGACGGGGTGACAGACGGGAAGACAGGCGGGATGACAGACGGGGTGACAGACGGGGTGACAGACAGGGTGACAGACGGGGTGACAGGCAGGGTGACAGACAGGGTGACTGATGGGGTGACTGTCGGGGTGGCAGACGGGTTACAGACGGGGTGACAGACGGGTGACAGGCTGGGTGACAGATGGGGTGACAGGCGGAATGACCGACGGGGTGACAGGCGGGGTGACAGACAGGGTGACAGACGGGGTGACAGGCGGGGTGTCAAGCGGAGTGACAGACGGGTGACAGGCGGGGTGACAGACGGGGTGACAGGCGGGGTGACAGGCGGGGTGACAGAGGGGGTGCCAGACAGGGTGACAGGCGGGTGACAGACGGGTGACAGATGGGGTGACAAGCGGGGTGACAGACGGGGTGACAGACAGGGTGACAGATGGGGTGACAGATGGGGTGATAGATGGGGTGACAGATGGGGTGACAGACGGGGTGACAGATGGGGTGACAGACGGGGTGACAGACTAGGTGACAGACGGAATGACAGACGGGGTGACAGACGGTGTGACCGACGCGACGGGGTGACTGACGAAACCGGACCGAAGTAGATCATCCCATTACCTTCTTTAGAATTATTGGAGTATAGGGGCCTACGACTCACTCTTTCAACCCTCTCTCTCATACGTAGACGAAGTTGCGCGGGTCAGCTAGTCTTCAATAAAATCAGATGTAATAAAATAGATCAGTAGTTGTTCATAATCTTTCTGTCCGACCCTTTGAATTACACCCATAGAAATAATAATTGACTTCTTATGATAGATAAATAAATAAGAAGACATGTAGGTTATTGAGTCTCTCCACAGTGTTTTATGGGTGTTTTACGTTCAATGAATTTCACTGTCACCCAAACTTCGTATATATGGCACGTTTAAAAAATCGATTAAAATGTGTAATTTTCATTATCGATTTCAAAAAATCGATTATTATCATTTTCATAATCAATTTATATAAATCAATTTTTACGAAAAAATAGTTGATTTTTTTTTCACATCCCTACTGAAAGGATAACCTCTGGAAAATTGGCATATTTAGATGTTTAATTGCAAGTTTATTTTTTAGTAAAATATTATAGTTATCAGTAATCTGCTGCTGTTTTTTACATTGTTTTACACGGGATATACAAATTCCGTGTCTGTATGAAAATAATGTTGAAATAAAGACATCACAAGTATCTATGTTTTGTTAGACCTTAGTATTAAATTCTTTGACCTTAGTGCTCGTACCCACAGAGTACTTTGTATACTCGTACCAAATTGACTTTCTTCGTTGATATTTTGTAATATTATGAAGTATTAAATAGGTATTAGCAAAATGGGTGATACTGACTTTGCGTATGGGACATCATTATCAATGGACTCTATGAAAGTGATAGCCGAGAGTGTGGGAATCGCAAGTCTTGGCGACGATGCCGCCAAGGAACTAGCCGACGATGTCACGTACCGACTCAAAATAATCGTACAGGATGCCATGAAGTTTATGCATCATTCTAAGAGACAGAAACTTTCCATATCGGACATTGATCATGCTCTAAAAATCAAGAATATTGAGGTTTGTAAATTACAGATTTGTTATCAAAGTTTAACTTGTTCAATTTTCTCATGTGGTGAATGTTTACATTCAGCTAAGTTTTCCTGACAGGCTGCTTGTCTATTGTCAACCCACTTGTTTGTACTTTTTTTATAAAAAATCTTTTGGGGATCTAGTCCCAACAAGTTATGTTAGTGTAATCCACACAAAATGTTGAATCATCTGCAATTCATGGCTAACACCTCTAGACTAAGGAGACAACATGAGGGAACATACCCATACTATGTGATCCATTCTCTTTTCACAATACCATGCTTGGTCACAGGGCCGGGGAGGGGGGCTTAGGTTTTCATCACATAGTAAATATCCTCTAGGGGAATATTGTGCTTTTTCGAGCTATATTCAAATATAGAGTGTAGTGTTTAGCACTTTTAAACTCACAGGTTGCAACACATTATCTATATATATAAAAATGAAACCCGTTTTCCGTTGTCACGGCATCACGCGTGAACGGCTGGACCGATTTCGTTAATTCTTTTTTTAGAATATTCCTCGAAGTACGAGGATGGTTCTTACGGAGAGAAAAAATTTAAAAATTGCCTAAAAAGTCTAAAAACAACACTTTTCTATACTCCCATACAATCGATTCGTAATAATACTTAAAAGTAAATTTGAACTTTAATTCCATACGATAAAGTTCAAATTTTAGTGGAGAGGTTCCGGGAAGGCAAAACAATTGAGTGACGTCAATATTTGTCAATATTTATACGATGGTAACGTCACTCTGACCCGGCGCGGCGTCCCGAATGGGAGCGGAGCAAAAATGAAAAATGTTAAGAAGCGGGGAAGTTGATATCTCAGAAACTACTGGTTCGAATTGAAAAAATATTTTTTTGTGGGATAGTCTATTTATCGAGGATGGCTATTGGCTATATAACATCACACTATGACCTAAGGGCTGACTGACGAGGTGATTGATGGGGTGACTGACAGAATGACTGATGGGGTGGCGGACGGGGTGACTGACGAGATGACTGACGAGGTGACTGACGGGGTGACCGACGGGGTCACAGATGGAGTGACAGACGGGGTGACAGACGGATGACAGACGGGGTGACAGACGTATGACAGACGTATGACAGACGGGGTGACAGACGTATGGCAGACGAGTGACAGATGGGTGACAGACTGGTTTACAGACGGGTGACAGACGGGGTGACAGACGTATGGCAGACGAGTGACAGATGGGTGACAGACGGGTGACACACGGGTGACACACGGGTGACAGACGGAGTGACAGACTGGGTGACAGACGGGTGACAGACGGGGTGACAATCGAGCAGAAAGATGAGGTGACCGACGGCTTGACCGACAGGGTGACTGTCGGGGTGACCGACGGGGTGATGGACGGGGTGACTGACGGGGTAACTGACGGGGTGATGGACGGGGTAACTGACGAGGGTACTGAGTGGGTGACTGACGGGGTGACTGACGAAACCGGACCGAAGTAGATCATCTCATTACCTCTTTTAGAATTATTGGATTATAGGTGCCTACGACTCATTCTTTCAACCCTCTCTCTCCTACGCAGACGAAGTTGCGCGGGTCAGCTAGTAATATATATATTTTTATTATTTCACTGTCCCAAATTATTAGACATCTAAGTTAGCCCAATTATTTTTGTTGCCTTTAATACAGTATATATTATTATTGACTGATATTACAGACTTTAATACAGTATATTTATATAAACTTACAGCTAACTTTACAGTAATCATAAACTTGCATACCTTACATCTTATGTAATGTCAAATGTGTTTTGATTAAATATTATAAGTTATGAATCAATTTGTTTTTTTCCAGTGTCAATATGGTTTCATACAACCAGACTCACTACCATTTAGGTTTGCCTCTGGAGGTGGTAGGGAGCTTCACTTTATTGAAGAGAAAGAAATAGATCTGTCTGAAATTTTATCAGCACCTCCACCAAAAATACCACTAGATGTCTCAGTCAGAGCACATTGGTTGAGCGTTGATGGTGTTCAGCCCACGGTGCCTGAGAATCCACCACCTCTGTCGAAAGAGGCACAAAAACTCGAATCTGTGGATCCTATCAGCAAGTTAAGCAAACCGGCCAATAAAGATGCCGCAGGTATTATTTTCATTGGGTTCACAAACATTATCATGTCATATTTTTTTGTAATATACATAACATTACTAACACTCACTTTATCACCCTTCTTATTTAATGAAGAAATGGTAATCTAAAACCTACTATATGGCTTTATAAATATTACAGGAAAACCAATGTGTGGCAAGGCTGCCCGTTTGAAAGCATCTGAGTCAGTACATGTGAAGCAACTTGCTACACACGAGCTGAGCGTGGAGCAGCAGCTCTACTACAAGGAAATCACTGAGGCAGGCGTTGGGAGTGACGAAGCTCGAAGAGCGGTAATAATCTGTTTTACAGCTCCACCATTACATAGATTACAGTACTGTGGCTTCTTTAACAATTTGCTTATTATACTCTTTACTGTATTGCATTCTGTACTGGCTGTGTCTACAGTGTCACACTATTCCAGAAATATAAACAAATATCCACTCTCACAACAATAATGACCATTGTGTTTGATGTAATTCTAGGTTTTTTTAAGTAATGAGGTATAATTCTGTGCCAAATATAACATTACGTTTGTCTTACTTATTAAGCTGAGTTCTAAAAATAAATATTTTATAAGTGCTGGTTTCTTAAGTTTACGCAAATGCTATTCATTGAAATAAAACTATTTTAAATTCTATCATGATTTGGTTTTAATTTTTGTCAGTCCAACCCGTGACCATGAAGACTGCAAAGCCTTCGAAACGTCGGGAATAAAAATTAAAACCAAATTGTGATAGAATCCGTAAATTTGTTTTATTTCAATTTATAAGTGGATTGATATTTTTTACATTTTTGGAATATAGATTGTGTATTTTAAGTATTACATTATTAAATATTTTAGTTGTGCTGGTATTGTATATAACACACTATAGTAGTTAGACCCTTACTGCTCTTACTGTATTTGTATATTTTATGATACAAAGTGAAGTAGTCCTAGTCCTTGTTGTTTATTAAATACTATTGTTTTGTTTGGTTGCAGGAAGCATTGCAATCACTGGCATGTGATCCGGGTTTGCACGAAATGTTGCCAAGGATGTGCACATTCATATCAGAGGGGGTGAAAGTTAATGTCGTCCAAAACAATCTGGCACTGCTCATATATCTGATGAGGATGGTGAAGGCTCTTCTGGACAACCAATCTTTGTACTTAGAAAAATATGTGAGTATGTTGAATATTTGCCGGATATATATTATTTATTGTGATTCTCAACTCTGTTTTCTAAGTATTGTAATAAAAACTTATTTGTTCTGCATCACTAGTGAGTTCTCCTAATTGATAGATATCACTGTATGGTGGCTATTATTAAATATTTTTCTTATATGCGTCTCCAGTGCTGAATCTACCACATACATATAATAATATATCATTGAACATTTGAACTGCATCAATAACTTATAGTGCGACCACCCAAAAAGTGGCAATATTATCTTAGTGGCGTGTAGTTCATACAGACTTAAGAGTAAGACACTATCTGTCCTGATAATTAATTGTTAATTAAAAACAGAAATTAACTACCATAAAAGAATTTTCAATATTTCGACACTGTTTAAATTTACACGGATACCGAACACATATTTTAAAAGGACAACGGCAATTATGATTTTATCGACTTCAAAAGCAGGTGTTTCTTTCGGTAATTTTTATGTAGGTATGTTACCCGATATCTCGACTAAGCTAGCGATGTAATCTGGGTCTCATGGTCATTGTGAAAACATAAACATAATTGCTCTATTTACCTTGGCATTGGTAAATCATCGCAAATGCGTAAAAGCCATTATTTTTAAAAGAAGAAGAAGCTATCGATAGCTAAATATGGAACGCCTAGCTTATTCCCGCGGCTATAGAATGAGAATGAAAATCTGTCTCGTCGTATTTCCATTTTCACCCCCTTAGAGTATGAATTTCCAAAAATCTTTTCTTATTGCTGGCCTACGTCATAAAAGGAAGCCGTGTGTAAAATTTCGCGTCCCTAGCTCCAATAGTTTCGTCTGTACGTTAATACGTCGGTCAGCCAGTTTCCCCTTTTATAATTACAGATTTTCTACATGTTTTCGTTCGAACTTCTATAGAATTTACTCTAAGGGTGTCTGTAAATTTTAAAGTTTGTTTTTAAGTTTCTACTTTTTTGTTTAGTTACACGAATTGATCCCGGCCGTGTCTACGTGTATTGTATCGAGGCAGTTGTGCCTCCGTCCTGAAGTCGACAACCACTGGGCGTTGCGCGACTTCGCCGCTCGGCTGATGGCGCAAATATGCAAAACATTCAATACATCCACAAATAACCTGCAGACGAGAGTTACCAGGTATAAATTATATGCTTTTAACACGGACGTAAAAAAAGATCGACACAGCACTAGGAACATTGAAAATGAAGCAAGGTTTTCGGCCCATTCGATCAATCGACACGCAATGGCGGCGACTGAGCGTGTTATGAGTGTTAATGTGTACGTAGGGCACTTTTGTAAAGGCGCGTTTGTGTGCGTGGCTTTTTTCCAGCAAAGGGACTTTGAGAGATTGGAGTCAGTCAATGGTCCGTAAAAACAAATGCCAGGTAAAAATACCAACCGAACGAAGGCGAACTAATGAGAACTATAATAGGATTGCTAATTAAACGGAGTAAACTGACATTTCGAATGTTGCCACTTTTTCATTAAATTTAAATAGTGCTGCGATAAAAAGATCAAGATTATTTCAACATTTCAATTCAGTGAACCATTTAATTCTTTCATTTTCTAAATTCCAACTAAAAATCGTAATTCCTGCATAATATGTAATTAGAACTGCATGTCTACTGAATTATAGTTATAGTAAATTATTGCATGCTAAGTTATGGCATATCTACTGGAATTATAGTCATGGTTCATTATAAACAAAACTTACAAAAAGTATGAATGCGCCGAACGTAATTTTTCTCAAATAACAAAAATAATATTTGTAATTTTTATTGTTATAATTTCGCGTATCTGTTGTGATTATTTACGTAAAATTATTTACACAGACATTTAGTCGAAGGATTAAGCTGAAATTTCTAAAAATACGCAATCAAATTAGAAATTTGAAAGCTAGTGCTGAGTTATTGTTTCTTTGAGTGATAAAAATTGAACTAGATCAATCACTATGTTTTGGAAGTAAGCAACATTATTTTGGAAAGTGACATTTCGATCTGTCAGTTTACTCCGTTTAATTAGCAATCCGACTATAGTGGGCTTTGTTTATGGAGACCGCACGCCCGTTCGCCTTCACTGATGCGTTCACACTCACTCATTTGTTTTTTTTCGTTCGCCTTCATTCGATTGGTCTGGACACGACGTAAGACGAATCTATATTACAACATACTGGAAAATGTTTTTTAACGACGACTCTATCATGGAGTTGGATAAACAGATGCATAAAAAAAACCTTCCTCAGGGGCACACGGATAAAACAGGTTTCACAGCAAACTTAACACGAATAAAAATATTATTCATAAAGTATAACGGTTTTATGTTCAAGTAAATATTAATGTAACTGTAAATAATAATAATAATAATAATAACACCCAACAGTCACATACATAGCCCTGACCCCACACTAAGATCGAGTCTTGTGTCGTGGGAATCAGGAACTACGAGAGACTTTCGGTCTCACAACACCCAGACCCGAAACAAATATCTGTAGGCCATACAAACATTTGTCTCGGTGCGGGGATCGAACCCGCGGCCTCTCGCTTCACAGCCGCCTACTCGCCCGCTGCGCCACGGAGGCTGTCAAAAATACACCTACGTTGTCGACAGGCTGTTCGCGAAAGCTTTGCAATGTCCGTCGCAGACTAACAGCGAGTCGGGCCCGTCGATGGCGCTCATGAAGGAGTCGGAGAAGACGCCCCTCGCCTCGCTGTACGGCGCCGTGCAGGGGCTCGCTGAACTGGGGCCTGAGGTCGTCAAGGTAAGGATTCAAATCATGTTTGTTACTAACTTCTTTACTGGCTAGTCGAGTTTTACATTCATGAGTTAAGTGACAAGCATATCGCTACTCGCTGAACTTACAACACCAGGCAACTTATATTTGCTTATCCCTTTAGTGATGTAATCCTGGACTTAAGCATGTCATAGATAGCACTTGTGTACGAAAGGCGTTAGACAACATTTTTCTATATGATACATTAAGTTGACGTGACACTACTGCCTAACGCAATCATATTGTCATAGTGAACAAAGGCCCTGTTCGTCAGTGGCGTAGCATGGACGAGTCTAGAGGTGGGCGGAGTCGCATCGTTCCCAAGATCTAGCCAATAAGAGGGGTTCTTGCGAGGCCACAAACAAACACGCTTTATTTTGTCGATGTTCTTTTTCGAGCGTACAAGTGAACTGCCACGATGGCGTGGTTGTATTTCGGTACGATTACCATCCTGAGGTCTCGGGTTCGATCCTCGGGTCGGGTAAAGTGATATTGGATTTTTTCGTATCAGTCTGGAGTTTGGAATTTGTGCCCGATATGGCGATAGGCTTGCCCCCTACCACACCTGGAACGGAACTAAGCTCGGCGAAATGTGGGTGTACTAGTTCGCTAGTGCGCTTCTGCCTACCCCTTCGGGGATTCAGGCGTTAGCTTATGTATGTATATATGTAAAAGCGATCAAATGAATTAATTATCCATCTGTGGTGAAGTCCGGAGACATCGCATTTAAAAGTGCTTCGCGAGGTCCTATGAAGGCCAACGCCACGCCACGTCTGGTTACGGCACAGCTGTAGGCTGTAGCGGCAGCCGTGTGTAATGTGAGTGGTGTCGGCGCGTGCAGGTGTTCATCCTGCCGCGCGTGCGCTGGCTCGGCGAGCGCGTGGAGGGCGCGCTCAGCGGCATCGGCGGCGCGGACCGGCTCGCGGCCGGCAACCTCAAGCACCAGCTGCTCAAGGTGCTGGCGCCCGTCGTCAAGCAGCTGCGGCAGCCGCCGGACCTGCCTGACGAATACAAGTATTCACATTATAAATAAATAAATAACACCCAACAGTCACATACATAGTCCTGACCCCACACTAAGATCGAGTCTTGTGTCGTGGGTATCAGGAACTACGAGAGACTTTCGGTCTCACAACACCCAGACTCGAAACAAATATCTGTAGGCCATACAAACATTAGTCTCGGTGCGGGGATCGAACCCGCGGCCTCTCGCTTCACAGCCGGTTACTCGCCCGCTGCGCCACGGAGGCTGTCAATTATACATCATCTTAGCATGAGCTTGCTTTCTACCTGCCCTTATACAACCTTAATGTGGGGTCGGCGCAACACACTTTTTCAAGCATGTTGCAGAACGGATTTGAGTTAGTTTTTACGACCTGACGTCAACCCCCTCTGAGAGATCAGTCCCGGGCAAATTAAACGAGAAAATTCGCTTTACCCGACCTGGGAATCGAACCCACGACCTCCTGATCCACAGCCCATATATGCTGCCACTAGACCAAGGAGGCGACATTATACATAATCTTTATTAAAAGTAGTTATTGTATTAGTACTATGTAGTCGCCACCTTTTTCTGGAGGCGGGATACATGGGCTATGGATTGGCAAGTCTTGGGTTCAATTTCCAAGTCGGGTAAAGTAATTTTTCTAATTTGAATTTCCCAGTCTCGGGCAGAGTGAGGTTGACGTCAGACAGGCAGCCGGTCGTCAAACCTAAGCCAAATTCTATTTGCAAGTTACTTGAAAAAGTGTGTTGATCGGACCCCATATTAAGGCGGGATAATGGCAGCTAGAAAGATTAGTTGTGTGTATCTCATGTATAAGGGTTGTTAATACTTTCCGTCGCCCACCATATTAAGATTCCTCAACTTGCCCTGCACATCCCTGCAGCATGCCTGCACCACGGCTGCATCTTCAATCAAGATTGTTGCTATACTACCTGACGCCATACCATCGACATTACGAAAGTCCTGCATCTCTGTCTCTATAAAGTGTGCGCGCTTGTATTCTATTCACCATGACTATTGTTTGACTCTTTTCCGGCTGAAGGGTAATAAATGTATCAAAAATCATCCGGTTGTCACACTTATCCGAACGACCGTTCGCGAATCTACGCCTGTTGCGTTCATACAAACAAACTTTAGCTGTTGTGTGAATGCAACAGGCATTAATTCGCGATCGTTCGTTCGGTTGGTGTGTACCCGGCATAACGTGCGCGCATCTCCATACATATTTCTAGACCAAAAGAGAGTGGCAAAACCACAGATATGTAGGCAAAACAGTTTTATTTCTCTTTTTATCCAGGCACGGCAAAATTACTAAGTACACTGCACCTGATGGTAAGCGTAGTGCAGTCCAAAAAAACTAGCGACCACTGACTAACAATGAGTTTATCAGTGGTCGCCAGAATCATGCCGGCCTATCATCATCAGTGACGGTGGCAAGACATTGGTGGACGCCAGCGGGCTTATATAAGTGGCTTAAGCGCCATTCGAATAGAATAATAAATGTATGGAAATGATATAAGAGTACGCTATATGCGGCGTACCCTTATGTCATCACCATATATTTATTCTATTCGACTAGCGCATAGGCCACTTGTCTAAACCCGTTGGTGTACTCAAGTGCATGATTGTCGTCAGGCGTGAGTACGGGTACCTGGGCCCGAGCCTGCAGCAGGCGGTGAGCAAGATCCGCGCGTCGCCGGCGGGCGGCGGGGGCGCGGGGGGCGCGGTGGCCGTGGTGACGTGCACGCCGCCGCTGCTGCCCGCGCCCGCCGCGCCGCCCGCGCCCGCCGCGCCTGCGCACCACGCACACCAGACCAAGGCTATCGGTCAGTTACATACATAGGGCCTTACTTATAAAATCATTTTCGATTAACTTTTCGCTAAGGATAGCCTGTCACTTTTTTCCTTGTGTTACATTGTTTAAAACTGAAAGGGACAACCTATGGTTAAAGATAAGCAGCGCTTAAATATTTTTATAAGTAAGGGGGATAATATAGAACTTACTCTTCTTCTTCGTAGTTTTATGACGCTTTTTCCACGCATTTGCGATAATTCAGCCAATATAAAGGTTGGTATAGAATTTCCTACTCATTTGTTGTTTTTCACTTTACATAAATATTAAGTTAAATAAAAACTGAACAGCTATGGTCGACAGAATTAAGCTAGCCTAAACGTAGTTTTCTATGACCACAATTAAAATGTATGTTTAATGACGTATTGTCTCTTATTTATAACAATATTTACGCGCTACTTATGTTTTGAAATTGTAACAATGTAACACCATAGTAAAGAGTGACAAAGTATTAAAAATAAGAAACGTATATATTTTTTATGATATAGGGTATAGACATCAATATAATATACCCTAGATGCACAGTTCTTTGCAAATATCCTCCTAAAAAGTGGTCTCGGGAATAAAACAAAGAAAAATATCCCAAGTTCTAATTAAATCAATACAAATATAACCCTATGCACGTTTAATAAAGTAGCTTTTAAACGAAATGAGCAAGCGTTCTTAAATTTGAATTTTGAAATTTAGAATTCCATCGGCGTCGGACTGTAGGTAAAACGAGTGCTTAAGCACTTCTTTGCTGTCCCATTTTCCGAGCGTCAACTGTGCATCTAGGTAAATAATATATCGATGGGTATAGACTTGAAAAAAAAATCTTAAAAATACTTTACAATTTTAACGTAACGCACGTAAGTCGCGCTCGGGTTAAGTGTTCATTAACACGTAGACACTATTTTTAATCGACTTCAAAAAAAAGGAGATTTTCAATTCGACCCTTATGTATGTAATATTGTTAGATTTGCACAATTTTCGCATATGTTAGTCTATATGAGCATCTAAATTTTATTTTATATATGTATGTATGTTTTCTACATAGATTTCAAATACTTTTTTATTGGACTTGATATATTTCAACTTGGGGAATAGTCCAAGTTTCATGTTATGTTATGAATATATTATGGAAGTGAAGTCGGTTTTAAGTTTTTTGTAAAACAGAAAACTTGAATGTTAAACCAAAGTCTTCTATGTATACTACTAGACGGGCCGTTCGGTACATAGAATGTGCGCACTAAGTCTCTGTTAATCGACCTCAACTCACTATAGAAATCTGCTCCTTTCCTTAGCCGTGAAACGTCAAACACTCGCCGTCATGTGCCACAATTTTAAATACATAGAAGTGTTTGAGTTAAACGGTATAATATGTGTGCAGGGTTCCCCGGCGAGGCGGCGGGCGCCCGCGCGCCGCACTCGCCCGCGCCGTCGACGCCGCCGCCGCAGAAGTTCGTCATCGTCACCTCACAACAAAAACCACCACAGGTATTTTAACACACTATAAACTTTATGCCCCTTACTTATAAAAATATTTGAGCGCTGCTTATCTTTAACCATAGGTCGTCTTTTTAATTTTTAAACACCCAAGACAATATAACTCGCCTAAAAAGGTGGCACATATTTAACCTAGATAGCAGGGATTAAACCCTATCACCTTGTGATGATTCTTAATGAAGGATCATCGGAATATCATACGCCGCCAAGACCGGATCTAATTATTTCTTTGGAAGCCGATGGTAGATACAAGAAAAGGGAGAAAGAAAAAAAAATTAAACAATGTAACGCAAGGAAAAAAGTGGCAGGCTATTTTTAGTGCGTTAATTAGCTAATTACTGCCTCAGTGGCGTGATTGTATTTCAGTTCGACTACCGTCCTAAGGTTTTGGGTGTGATCCCCAGGTAAGGCAAAGTGATATTGGATTTTTCCATATCAGCCCAGAGACTGGAATTTGTGCTCCGATATGGCGATAGGCTCGCCCCCCCCATCCCATCTGGGACGGAACTAAGCTCGGCGAAATGTGGGTATTCTAGTTCGCTAGTGCGCCTCTGCCTACCCCTTTGGGGATACAGGCGAGAGCTTCATTATCTTTATGTTTATGCGTTAATTAAACCATCTAGAATAGTGAAAGGTATTGTTGAGACGGTTCTGATATATTGAGAGCATGGATGATAGAAGTTTGACGAAAGATATACACAAGACGAGAATGGATGGACAAGTCGGTAAAGATCGACGGCATCACACTTATATTAAGCAAGTTGATGATACATTAACCAAAGGACAGGTAAAAAGTACCCTAAACCGACGCGAAAGCATGAAGAGATTGATGAAAGTATAATTTATCAAGCGAAAGTACTCGTAGTATGTCAGAATCGCGCGAAGCAGAAATTCATAGTCTCTGGCTACCGCTATGGGATACAGATGTGAGCTTATGTTGTGTTGTGTGTGAACCATCAATATTGTATGGAAATCTTACGTAAGATTAGGCTGAACTAGACCACCTTTACGGCTGGCACCTGACGCTAAATACAATGCAGTACAAAAAGAAGAGCAAATGAGTAACAAATTACACATTTACAGAACAAGACATGCAAAAATGTAATTATTCATTTATTTATATTTGTGATACAGTCGCAGTCGTCTAGTGGGCCGGGACACATCGTGGTCCACAGCTCGCAGCCCGCCATCGTGCGCAACCAAAATGTGCAGGTACGTGTGTTTCCTATACTCAAAGTTGCACACACACGCAGACACACAAACACACACTTAGATATGATAACCGCGACAACCTGGACGTAGGTAGATGCATGCACACATGACATTGCAGGTAGCATGTATATAACAATGCATAATATAGTAAAACTGTATCTTACTCCCAGCACGATGGAAAGGGTATTTTAATATGTAGGCAAGTATAAAATATGTAGGTGACATGTTATTTTTTTTTTAGATGAATATGTGTTTGTTAACGAATTTCATGTATCGATTCTTGTTTTCATGTATGGTGTGAGTATTTTAGAAGTGGCGATAAGCCCTCATTTGCACGAGAGCTTTTTCAACGCGCGTTAAAAAGCGTTGAAATGAAACAAATGAGTTCTAGTATAAGAAACAAGACAAGAATTATTTTCAAGCACTGATATGAACAGACATGTTGAGACGCTTTTTTAATTAACCCACGAATAGTGTTTTTAATTTACACAAACACAGTCTTTGCCAGTGAAATATAGTAGACAAGACGTCTCAAGGGACCATAGATGCGATAGTGATTTAAAGTGCTATAGAGGTAGTTAATAAAGATCGTATCGTACTAGCCTGCGGTGTGCCAGTGTAGGACAAGGTCTCCCCAAGATCTTAGGAGTTATAGATATCGGCACATATCTCGGCGCTTACTTCCATCCTAAAGATGAATGCCCGTGTAAATTTCGAACATCCAATACCCAGGAAAGTCATAAGCGACGTATATCAGTAATCAGCCAAAAAATTAAAACCAAATCGTGATAAAATCCGTAATAGTAATTTTATTTCAGTAATCAGCCATTTATAGATAGAACGCTTTTTTTGCATTTCTTGCTGTGTGTGTGGATGTATGCTTGAAAATGTTTTGGTTTGTGTAACTGACGAGTCCACCGACATTTTATAATAATTTAAATAAATAGTATTGGATAGGGTCTCACTTCCCACTTACTTTCCGGGGAGGGTTGAGACGTCAGGCAGGCAGCCGATCGTAAAAAATATGCCAAATCCTTTCTGCAATATGCTTAAAAAAGTGTGTTGCGACCGCACATTAAAGTGGGATAAGGGCACGTAGAAAGGATAGGACCTGACTGTCTATGAAACGCAGAAGAAACACATCAAACATATGGCAAGACTTGCAAGAATGGGTTGAATTGTCCATTCAATTAGTAATATATGTGCGCGCAAACCAAGACATGTATGTTGTGGAGGCGTTGTGTAACGTTCGAGATATGTGCCGATGCGTATGCGCGTGGAGTGGTCGCAAGTAGCTCGTGGTCTGCGTAGTCGGTGGTGGTGACGAGCGGGCCGGCGGCGGGCGCCGGGTCTGCGCAGAAGGTGGTCGTCGTGGGCGTGCAGCCGCCCGCGCAGGGACAGGTCAGTCAGGTATCGTTAGAACACTCCTTACATTTCACCATCGTTATTATCATAATTTTCCTTAACCAAAACGCGTCCAAGCTAGACAATCCACCGCCCTCTTAGGCTGAGATCTATAGCGCGAACTTCGACTTAGTCTAAGTCAAAGAAACAAACTCAGTGAGGATTTGTAAATCGAACTTTACTTAGTCCGAGTTATTTTTTACAAGAAAATATTTGCTTAAGTCTGTCAGTTTGTTCTCTTGTAAAAATGGAAATTCTCTTGAAATTCGCTCTATAGATCTCATCCTTAATGTAGACGACTTTTGTAGCCTTCAATTGTATAAACAACTTTAATGGCTTGGTTACGAATGTCTAATAATTTGGGTGGTAAAGCCCCGCCATGTAGACAGTAACATCTAACGAATCGGGCGTATCGACCAGTTTGATACCACCGGCTCACAGAAAACCGGCGTAAAGTGGCAGCTCGCTGTGGCATTTCGTCCGGTTATCCCCTCCCTTTTCCAATCTGTATTCCCCTCCTTTTAGGTTGACAAGCACCAATGATTTTTTTATGTCTTGAGTGTCTATGGGTGGTGGAGATCACTTACCATCGGGCGACCCATCTGTTCGAACTCTGCTATAAAAAAAAACATAATAACAATAAAGTATGGCCGTGACGAACTGCTGCTACTAACAATGTGGTGGGAAAGGCGAGTGGCGATAGAAAACGAAGAATGTCGAAGTAACTCGAATGGGATTTACTGGCCCACTCGCACTGTCTAGTTAATAATGACGTCACAGTACCTCTATAGTAGCAGTACCGCAGTAACTCGCACAACCAACCTGCACGCTGACACGCACCGTGTATCTTACCAGTGCTTATCTTATCTTGCTCCAGTTACCATCAAACCGAACCATTTTACCCAAAACGATTTATATATTTATATTTGTTAAGACATTAGGCCAAGCCCGCTAAGTAATTTGTATTTATACAGTACTATATTTTTGCAATCCATGAACTCATCTTTGTATTATGGCGTGTATACACCAACCGAACAAACGTTCGCGAATCTACGCCTGTTGTGGTCATACTAACAAACTTTCGCTGTTGTGTGAATGCAACAGACATAGATTTGCTATCGTTCGTTCGGTTGGTGTGTACGCGCCAATAGAATGTTTTTTTTTTATTGATGGGATAAGCAAATGTCTTTTTTTGTTTTGAGAGTGACTATGGTATTATTTTAGTATATGCGATGGTGTTACATGTGTGTAAGAAGCTTATTTTGTCTAAGAGCTTATTTGGTCTGGTGTGTAATGTATTTTTATTATTGTCCTTTATATTACTAATATATTTTACTAGCTGACCCGCGCAACTTCGTCTGCGTATGAGAGAGAGGGTTGAAAGAGTGAATCGTAGGCACCTATAGCACAATAATTCTAAAAGAGGTAATGGGATGATCTACTTCGGCCGTCAGTCACCCCGTCTCTCACACCGTCAGTCACACCGTCTGACAAACCGTCTGTCACCCCGTCTCTTACCCCGTCAGTCACACCCTCTGTCACACCGTCTGTCACTCCGTCTGTCACCCCGCCTGTCACCCCGTCTGACACCTTGTCTGTCACCCAGTCGGTCACCCGTCTGTAACCACGTCCGTCATCCCGCCTGTCACCCAGTCTGTCACTCAGTCGGTCACCCAGTCTGTCACCCAGTCGGTCACCCCGTCTGTCACCCAGTCTATCACCCCGTCTGTTACCACGTCCGTCACTCCGTCTGTCACCCCTTCTGTCACCCGTCTGTCACCCCGTCTGTCACCTCGTCTGTCACCCGTCTGTCACCCCGTCTGTCACCCAGTCGGTCACCCCGTCTGTCACCCAGTCTATCACCCCGTCTGTTACCACGTCCGTCACCCCGTCTGTCACCCCTTCTGTCACCCCGTCTGTCACCCAGTCGGTCACCCCGTCTGTCACCCAGTCTATCACCCCGTCTGTTACCACGTCCGTCACCCTGTCTGTCACCCCGTCTGTCACCCCGTCTGTCACCACGTCCGTCACCCCGCCTGTCACCCCGTCTGTCACCCCGTCTGTCACCCTTCTGTCACCCGTCTGTCACCCCGTCTGTCAACCAGTCGGTCACCCCATCTGTCACCCCGGCTGTCACCCAGTCGGTCACCCCGTCTGTCACCCCGTCATTCACCTCGTCAGTCACCCCGTCCGCCACCCCAGTCAGCCTGTCAGTCACCCCGTCATTCCTCACGTCGGTCACCCCGTCAGTCATCCCATTAGTCACCCCATTAATCACCCCGTCAGTCACCCTACCATTCATCCCCTTGGTCAACACTAAAATATTTTTTCAAATCGAACCAGTAGTTTCTGAGATATAAAATTCCCCGCTAGCAGCATTTTTCATTTCTGCTCCGCTTCTATTGGTCATAGCGTGATGTTATATAGCCTATAGCCACCGCCGATAATTGGGCTATCCAACACAAAAATAATTTTTCAATTCGAACCAGTAGTTTCTGTCTGAGATATAAATTTTCCCGGTTTGGTAACATTTTTCATTTCTGCTCCACTCCTATTGGTCAAAACGTGATGTTATATAGCCTATAGCCATCCTCGATAAATAGGCTATCCAACACAAAAAAAAAATTTCAATTAGAACCAGTAGTTTCTGAAATATAGTCTTTTCAACATTTTTCATTTCTGCTCCGCTTCTATTGGTCATAGCGTGATGTTATATAGCCTATAGCCACCCTCGATAATTGGGCTATCCAACACAAAAATAATTTTTCAATTCGAACCAGTAGTTTCTGTCCGAGATATAAATTTTCCCGATTTTGCAACATTTTTCATTTCTGCTCCGCTCCTATTGGTCAAAGCGTGATGTTATATAGCCTATAGCCATCTTCGATAAATAGGCTATACAACACAAAAAGAATTTTTCAATTCGAACCAGTAGTTTCTGAGATATCGCCTTCCTCGGTTTTAAACATTTTTCATTTCTGCTCCGCTCCTATTGGTCATAGCGTGATGATATATAGCCTATAGCCACCGTCGATAATTGGGTTATCCAACACAAAAATATTTTTTCAAATCGAACCAGTAGTTCCTGAGATTAGCGCGTTCAATCAAACAAACAAACAAACTCTTCAGCTTTATAATATTAGTATAGATAATAGCAACAAAATAATATATTTCCGAACTCCATGACTGCTTTAATTGATTAATTCGCCTTACTTTAGTGAAATTGAAATTTGACATGTTTTTTTATATATCTCGTCAAAATTTAAAGTCTCCCTGAAGTTCTCTTTGCTCATCTTTTATGCCTCGACTCACACTTTTGTCGCTTACTTCCAATTTTTTCATGTACAGCAGTAGGATAACCATGAGTTTTTTACATTACGTCGTGAGTCTGTAAAATATTTGTATGACAAACACCCGAACGCCTCTAGCGCTTACGCGGGGAACTGACGTTTTACATAGAAATTATTTTACGTAGTCGCTAGCGAGAAATGTAAAAAAAACTCATGGTCCAGCTACTAGAGTAAAGCCATATCTTTTACTTAACATTACCGATACGTTGGCAAATGTCAATTCAAAGGTAAGAGCACCAGAGATAATACCATCACTTTAACTTTACATTGACTTGCTATAAATGAAGACTAGGTTAAAAGTAATAGCTGCTACGTCGCGGAGAAAATCTTCAGAGGGGCCATAAAGCTTGACGAGAACTATATGTATGTTAGTTTGATATATGTATGTTGCTGATTAATTGCTGATTGTATATATTGTTCGTTAGGCGCCGGTGTCTGTGGTCGCGAAGCCGGTGTTCGCTCGCGGCGGGAGTGGGAGCGGGGGGAGCGGGGCGAGCGGGCCGCAGCCGCCGCCGGAGCTCGACGACCTCTCGCATCTCGCCTGACAGCCGCGCACCTTCAACTTCACCATCATAAAGCAGTACACTAGGAAGAAAAACAATTAAAGCACTCTTCGTTCTTTAATTAAACCATCAAACACCCTTTCACACTAGCGACGCCCAAGTGTAACGCTTAGCCTTAGCTTTTGATAAGTATTACAATTGGGTACTTGACTATGTTTGATTTTTATATGTACTAGGAAATAACACAAAAAAGAAACTCTTAAAATTTGTGCCCGATATGGCGATAGGCTCGCCCCCTATCACATCCGGGACGGAACTAAGCTCGGCGAAATGTGGGTGTTCTAGTTCGCTAGTGCGCCTCTGCCTACCCCTTCGGGGATACAGGCGTGAGCTTATGTAAGAAACTCTTTTGAAAAATCTGCATCGGAATTGGTTGAGAAATGAGTCTGTAATTCATATTTTAAATTCTGCAATGAGCAAAAGTGAGGGCATAGTGGGGATATCTTGCTATCTCTTTCTAACGCACGTACCGTTATGGCCCTGACGTGATTTTACAGATACTTCTCTTTTCCGCAGTTTGAAGTTTACACCAAATTTCAAATTCTTAAAACTTTCTATTTTTGAGAATATTTCAATAATTCTTTCAGTGCTATATTTTAGATGGTGTAAATTTCATATAAAATTAATTTAAAAACATAGTCAAGTACCCAATTATCGTACACCTTAACGAGACACTTCATGCGATCATGAGAAATTTTTACTAACGAATTCTAGAATTCGATAACTGCCGGTGATGTTCTTGCAGATTAGGTGTACATGTTCACCTTTATGTGTAGTTCTATCATCCCAGATAATTCTTCGGGGTTCAGGTCACGTGTTTGTTGATTTTCTGACTGATTAAAAATTATGCTTAATACAAGGTTAATCTTTAGAGATCTATAACAGATGTACTATATTATTAGCAGTAAATATGGATCGTATGTAACAAAAAACACTACCTTTTGTCAATATATAGTGATAATTATAATAGTGAAGCATTTTTAAGTAATTACCTTATTGTCGATTTATGTAATTGTATATTCTCAACTTAGATCATTTAACCTTGGGTCCCAATTCGCATGATTATTCTTCTCTAGCGATATTATATTATTATATGATGAAGCGTTCTATCACGTTAATTCCATTTTGGTGTATTTACGTAAACTTGACTGCCTCGGTGGCGTAGTTGTATTTCGGTACGACTACCGTCCTGAGATCTCTGGTTCAACCCCGGTCGGGCAAAGTGATATTGGATTTTCCCATATCAGCCCGGAGTCTGGAATTTGTGCCCGATACGGCGATAGACTCGCCCCCATCACATCTGGGACGGAACAAATCTCGGCGAAATGTGGGTGTTCTAGTTCGCTAGGGCGCCTCTGCCTACCTCTTCAGGGATACAGGCGTGAGCTTATGTATGTATGTATGTATGTACGTATGTACGTAAACTTAGATGTGTTGAACATTTATTTATGTGTGCGTTAATAATCACACAATATAAATACCTCATCACCTATAAAAGGTAGAATTTGTTGTTTGTAGTAATAAGCGTGTAACGAGACCCGAAATTAAATGGTCTATGATTGTGAACCACAGTGTCCACAGTATAGTGTCTTAAATGAGTAGATACATTAGCTGTATTTGTAGCTCAACAATGAGTTTTTTTTACATTTCACGCTAGAGACAGTATTTATGTTACGTTTTATGTGCAATTCGAAGAACTGTGTTTTATGCCGGGTACACACCGCGCGAACGTTCGCGAATCTATGCCTGTTGCATTCACACAACAGCGTTTGTATTAACGCAACAGGCGTAGAGTCGCGAACGTTAGTTCGGTTGGTGTGTACCCGGCATAAGATTCTTTTATAAGACGATTGTTAACAATAATATTTACATACATTTTATGTTTAAGTGTTAGAGAATTTTAAGTTAAGCTAATGTAAAGTATCAGGTGACTGGTGTGAAAGGTTCAAGTATGACATTTTATAGTTGTTTCTACGTTCGCAAACACATTAATGTAAAGGAATAAATAAATTGTATATTAAGAAATAGTATTTCATTTATGATAACTCTAATTAGTCTTTAAGTGGGGAAGTGTGCTCATAATGAGGTCATTGTCCACAACAGAAATAGAGTAACTCTTTCAAGAGTTCGATTACGCTCACGAGTCATGGTTACAAGCAGCAACGGGTAAATAAGTACCGAATCTACGGATAATAGACACAATGCTTCACAATGAATGAATGCCCACTCGACTGAATTGATAAGTGGGTTGTCCCGCTTGTGTGGGGAGCGTGAGTCCTCCCGCCTCCCGAGTCCCGGTACGGACGCCCGGTCGCCCGGCCGCCTACTCTTATATCCAATAGAATGCCTATGTTTAGCAAGTCGCACGGAAGCTCATCAACATTAGATATAAATTTCAATGGGTGTAGGTACATTCGTAATTAAAAAAACACTTAATTGTAGGCGTAGATTAAATATTTTGAAGATGATGTATTTAATTTATAATGTAAACAATAATTGCGATCGGATAGTAATGGCCTAGTCTGTTAGGCGTGTGTCGGTTCTACCATCTGCGTGAAGATTTAATTGTTATTCTATGAGGCCACGGTGTCGCTGGCGGTGGCGGCGCGGCGACGGCGCGATGCGGCGCTGTCTGCCTGACCACTGGCCGCGCGTGTCGGAGCGGTGTCGGAGCGGCTCGCGTGGTGTGTGTGTCGCAGACGTGTCGCGACCGCGCTCGCCGTCTGACCACGCAGCGATCGCCGTGGACGCTCGCGACCGTTCATCACACTACTCGAGATTTTCCCGCCTAAACTCAGCGCGCTTTTCCACTTATTTTTTTAATGCTTATTATTGCAAAAGTTTATTAGTGCTTAAATTTATTTAAAATGCGTTGTTTTGTTGTGTTTTTGAGTTTTTTCTTTGTGTTTCTCCCAAAACCAACTGAGGCGATTCGATGGCTGTAAGTATAAATATTATGTTTATGTATCTATCTAATTATATTTTAAAATAATTGTTGCTCGCAACTTCGTTCGCGTGGATATTCCACGAGAACCGTACAGTTATCCATGATAAAAAGAAGCCTATGTTAAGTACTAGCCAATAATGTAGCTCTATAAAGGTGATAGAATCAGTTTTAAGACATTTCATTTTAAACAAAAAGAATAAATAAAGCTTTCAACTTCATAATATTGCTAGGTACCTATAGACTTAAATTAATGACATGCGACCAATATAGATAAAAAATACATAATCGTATATCTGGAATAGTTTATAATTATTTTACAACATATTTGTTATTTTAAGAAAATTAAAAGCTGTTGTACTTATTTGTATTACGTCGTGTATAGCTTATTATGTGCGTTTACCTATTTACGTACGTTGGTGCATACTACATATACGGACTGCTGATTCGAGTAACGGAGGTTCGAAACCAACTCTAAAAAAATAATTTACATCTGACTCTTCTATATTAAGTGTGTATTCATTATAAATTGTCCCTTGCTATAATGACAACATCGTGAGGAAACCTGAATACCTGATAATTTCTCAAAAAATAATTTC
The DNA here is from genome assembly GCA_036417725.1 of Clanis bilineata. Lineage (NCBI taxonomy): Eukaryota > Metazoa > Arthropoda > Insecta > Lepidoptera > Sphingidae > Clanis > Clanis bilineata. The sequence continues at coordinate 12,214,705 of CM071151.1, read as the reverse complement.
AATGATATGTGAAGTCTATCTACCAACCCGCATAAGGTGTGGTGGATAAAGAAAGGACTAACCCCTCTCCCTTTAGTAGAGGAGGCCCGTGTCTTTCAATGGGATAGTAATATGGAATTTGTGCCCGATATGGCGATAGGCTCGCCCCCTATCACATCTGGGACGGAACTAAGCTCGGCGAAATGTGGGTGTTCTAGTTGGCTAGTACGCCTCTGCCTAACCCTTCGGGAATACAGGCGTGAGCTTATGTTATGTTATGTTATATGGGCTAATATAATATATTTTATTACATCGATTTTATGTAGGTTTGATAATTTACTTTGTTGCCATTCATATAAAGGGAAAACTTGATATAGGTAAAATAACAGGAATGGTCATCAAAATATCAAAACCGCATCAAAGGCTGTCAGTTGCAATTTATAGAACAAAGGGAACCATTTGACGTTTAATAACCATATACAATGGTATTTTGTAATGTGAAATGTGTGGAACGCAAAACTAGTGTAACGCGAGTAGTTTGTGTAGTGGAGCGGACGGTGGCGCGGCGCGACGCATCCATCGGCGCTCCCTAATTGAACATTGCACTAATGAGCGGCGTTGTTCGGCTGCAGCCCGCAATTATTCGCCCCCGAGATTACACCCGGTATTCCCGGTAATGTTCCGGGAATGGCGAGCTCGAGTTCCGAAACCGGATTTTCGGGAATCGGTTGGACTACCCTAATTATTTCGACGTTACATCCTATCTCGTTTGCCGGGATTGTTGCAAAATGGATTAAGAGATTTTATGAAGCTATTATTTCCGTGCTAATTATTTATTATTGTTATGTATTTAATGTAATTATGTATGTTATAAAGCCCGTTTTCCGTTGCAAGTAGGTACTTTGAACGATTTACTTTGCTCTACCTACGTATGTACTTTTACGGTCTTTAATACTTATACTTGTAAGTTTTACCATTCAAAATAATTACTAGTTTAAAAACTTAACAGACCGACTTTAAATTCGATCATGACCAAATTTATATGGGACCACCCTTGAAATAAGCTCTATCGAACACAAAAAGAATGTTGAAGATCGGTCCACATTCGGCGGAGATATCGCGTAACATACATAAAAAAACACAGATGAATTGAGGACCCTCTCCTTTTTGGAAGTCGGTCGATAATTAATCAAACTCTTCCAAATGCTTTGTTAAAGTGTTAAATGTTTGTAGATTCGTATATGTTATTTGACTTTTAACAGTCTTTAAAATATTGTCGGAAGTGCCTCATCTACTTGAATATGATATCCGACTGTATTATGATAATCGATCATCGTGAAAATAGTTTCAAATCCAGCACAGTAGCTTGTTTTGGCGAACAAATATATTCCTTCGTCCAGAATTACTACATAGGTGCAAAAATTATTGATCGGTTTTATATATCGACCGTAAGCCGCCAATACCTACTAAGTGCTTTGAGATCAAGTTTATAGAACTATAACTATAAAAACTAGATATATTCAAAAATATAGATGATATTTATGCACCCAAAATCCAAGTTTATTAATTTTACAATAGTTTAGTATTGCTAATAGGAAAATATTTACATCATCATTAGGCTATTTAGTGGTTTATATTAAGTGGCTTATGCGCTAATCGAACAGAATAATAAATGTAGGGGAATGACATAAGAGTACGCCGCATATAGCGTACTGTTATGTCATTCCCATACATTTATTGTATTCGACTATTCTATTCGACTAACGCATAAGCCACTTGGCTAAACCCGCTGCTTTCTAAAGGCATGTCATCTGCGTTCTAAACCTTTTAATTTTTTTTACGACCTGACGTGAACCCCCTTTGGTCTCCATACTAGGCTGCCTATTTAACCTTATAAAAAAATTAAAGAACGTGTATAAATGTACTCCGAAATATTCTTGTAATTTGGCAAAACTGCCCTAGAAAGCCCTAACACCACTGTGAAAAACCGTTGGGTCGATTGAGCTACGATAGTATGTAGGTAAGTATCAGACTATAGTATCAAATGTTTTCAGTGGCCATAGTTTTATAAATGAAACTATAAAGATTCTATATATGAACCTTAATTTATTGATCTCGGTCGGGCGTATTACATTATCATTAAGCTCACATGAAATAAATCTTGCTAAAAATATTTTTATATTTTGTTTACATTCTCCACAGTGTTACTTCAAAACAATCGTTATTTCCTACGATGTTACGAAACTCAATAGTAATTTTGTAATATCAATCTGACCATGTTTTTACCGTTTTTAGGGTTCCAAAGCCAAATGGCAAAAATGGGACCCTTATAGTTTCGTCATGTCCGTCTGTCTGTCCTTGATTTATAGCTCAGAGACTATCAGTACTAGAAAGCTGTAACTTGTTTTAATCTCACCTGCCTTCATCCCACTGTATTGTGGGCTCGGCGCAACACACTTTTCCAAGGATTAAAAAAGATATGGCTTATTTTTTACATCCTGATAGGACAGTGTAACACAATTATGTAATAAAAAAGTGCCCAAAGCGAGGAGTGAGTAGTAACTACCGTAGCAGAAGTTGCAGGTTCAATCCCAATTCCCAAAAAACACACTTCTGCCTTTCGAGGCTTTATTCCTTATTATTATTCTCTTTACTGGTGAATAAATACATCGTTAGCAATTCTGCATCCATCCTCCATAAGAACTACCTTATAGATTGGTGGAATCGCTAAGTAAAGGACCTAATTCCAAAAGAGGAGGTCTCAATTCCTGTCCTAATATTGCGACAATATTGTTAAAGCTCAATATTATTAGGCATATTAAAAATTATTAATAACTGCATGGAAATAAAACTAATGTTTACGCAGTAGTTTATTTAACGCTACGCTTCAAAGGACATCGTCCTCATTTATCATTTTTAATACCACAAAAAGATGCTAAGAGTAAGAGCTACATAACACGCCTGTCCAAAAGCACTGGAGTTAATATGTATTTATTTTCGCGTTTATACAAATAAAGTACTTTAACCGAACGCGCAGCCGCCCGTAAGCGCATCAAAGCTTTTTAGCTAATTTGATGTCTTGTCTGCTCTTTTTAGGTCTATACTATATGTGTCTTTAATTTAAAATAAAGGTAAATAGATTTTGTCTACCTCGTGTTTATATTTAGATAGTTATATATGAGTTTACACGAGGTCTACAATTTTATTTACATAAATAGTTACGGGTTACCTATATTCTGAAGACCACATGATATAATGACTAAGATGAAGACAAAGTGATAGAGTGTAACTATTGTAGAACTACTATAGACACAATCTTCCGACTTAAAAAAATGGGTTTGGGTTTGAGAACCCGGAAGGATATTATGCAGCATCGCGTCGTCACAGTTCGGATTAAAATAGACGTAGCCAACCGTGTATAATTATTTAACTGCAAGAAACTTAATTACCACATAATATTACTATGTAGTCATGTAATGCGAAATTTTAGTACATTTGCTTTATCCATTTGAATTCTCAGAAATCTTCAGCACTACTTCGCGCTGAGATCGAAAGAACGGTTCGGGTTTTCGCTGAGTTAGTAAGGGCCGTGTGTGGCAGACCGAAAAAAATAATTTCCTTCGCTCGAGTTGCCACTGTGACTTTTCCAGTCGGCCGTCCCGTGCATCTGGCGGGACCTATTATTAGGGGACGGCTCTTAATGCTTTCTTAGGTATTTTTATATGGCTGCCGTCTTAGTTTTTACGATTGTGATTTTTATTGAATTCCCCCTTCAACGGCGTGTAGGTACCCGATATAATATGTCTGCGGACGAAAGTGAAATACGACCCACTTTATACCAGATTTATTTAATTCCACCATGCTGGACACACATTTGCTACAATTTTATTTCCTACGTGGAAAAGGTAAAATGCTATAAAGCATAACGTTCACTAATAGAGTTTGGTATTGTATTTTATATGGTAAACGTTTACCAGAAGTTACAAAAACAAAATCAACAGTTTTACTCATAAATCTAATGTAGCAACTTCCTTCAAACATAAGAACAGTGCTAAATGCAGTATGTAGATAGGTATGCTGCAATTGGTAATTTCATAATACATCGAAATACCCATACTGGAAAGCCTACAAAAGCAATAGGCGTATTGAATACATAGTTTAAAATTTGATGGGCTTCACAAGGACTAAAGCAGCGCGGCGTAGGTAGGTACTTGTCGTTTATAAGTTTTAAGTGGACATGAATATGGCCTAAAGTTACAGTTTAAAGTTTAATTAAACAATATGAAGATATTATTTATATTGTTTCTTTGTATTTTTCGTTCGGACCTCATAAATAAGAAACTAAGTATAATGAATCGATGTTCTAAAATGTTGATCCGAAATACGTAACAGTAGCTTGTAAACTAGGCAGTTTGTGCACACACACCACCTGCAGCAACAATGTACCAATGTACTACTATAGTTTGTTCAAAATTTATAATAGAACTGTTTTTTATATTTATCCTGTAATCATATTATGGAACGAATATTTCAGCGTACCTGACCTATGTAGGTACCTGTACAGACAGCTGTTACAACCACAAAACTCTAACAAAATAAGAGTTCCTATATTAGTCGCCTTTACGTAGTTTTAAAAGCTCGTTAAAGATTTCAACATAAGCTACTGTTTTTATTTAGTGCACAAAGGCGGAGCACGTGCACTGGAACTTGGAACAAATAACTAATAAGTTCCCGCACGGTTCATTTGATCTGACACAAATTTATCCACGCCGCGGAGCTCTTTATTTACACCGCCGACGATGTTCAGTTTGTCCTGACAAATTCATAAATTACCGACATCCTCAGTGCAACACATTCGTACGGCTTTTATTTTAGTCACAGATATCTCTCGTTCGAGCGTATCGATGTGACGCTTTGATGTCAGGGTCCATTAATCAACATTGTCGGATTTCGCTGTAATGTTTTACGGATTGCTGTAGTTCTTTGAATGTTTGCTGTCTACTGCTACGTCGTGTATCACGGAACTCTCTGACTAAATTGTATACTTGTAGCACTGCTAAAACACAATACTTTAGATTTTGCCAGCCTCCGTGGCGCAGCGGGCGAGTAGCCGGCTGTGAAGTGGTAGGCCGCGGGTTCGATTCCCGCATTGAGACAAATGTTTGTGTGACCCACAGATATTTGTTTCAAATTTGGGTGTTGTGAGACCAAAAGTCTCTCATAGTCTCTGACACTCACGATACAGGTTATATTTAGTATGGGGTCAGGACTAGGTGTGTTACTGTTGGGTGTATTTATTAATTATTATTTATTTATATTATTGCCTCTCATAATGAGATGAAATGAGAGTTTAATTTATACAAGTTTTACGCATTCTTTTTCTTTTTGTAGTACATTTACTACTAGTGAAGTTTGGCAGTCCGCTCAGCATATTTTCCTTACCTTTTGCGAGGCCACATAGATCAGCAGCGCTCGATCCCTGTCCAGTGTCCACTGTCGAATGTTCTGTAACTGTCCGGTAACCATGACTTCTTCCTTCGACCACATTTTCTTTACCCCATCATTATCATCTTTGTTAACTAACTGTTTTAAAGATTTTGCCTTTTATTTTAATGTCCATAAAAGACAAATAATAATACCGTTTAGGTATAATGATGCATTTGTATTCAATAGAATTTACTTCAAGTATGGTTTCATTATAAATAATATTAGCCCTGTAATATTACTGTCCCACTGCTCGCCACGGACCTCTTCCACTAATGAGAGGGATTATTGTTTTCCTTCACCGTTATAGCAAGCGATATGCAGAGGTGTATGCTCCATTTTGGGGTTGATCTCAAACCTCCGACACTTCTCTGATTATAAATACGGTTTCAAAGTATTGATATCAGTGTACGCTGTGCTTGGACAAAATGCAAAAGTTGACATTGAATAAATCTTACATTGAGTTTCGCTTTGTAGATTTTTCAAATAATGGTTATGTTAAACTTATGAATCCCTAGTTATTTATATTAGACGACCTTTAAAGATTAATGAACAAATAAAAAATTTTAAAAGCAGTTTAGAGCGTAGAGCACGGGCGGCAAGCAGTCTGGCGCGGCGAGCGTTGACTCACGCGCGAAATTCCACCACTCCACCACCCGCTGCTCGCCCGCCGGACAAAGCTTTATGGGCGGACTAAACTTAGCTCCTGTGCCTTATTGTTATAATATTAATAAAACATTTTAGTATTATAGTTTTAGAATATATTATATATAGGGTCACTTGCACCTCTGCAATAAATCTCTATTTATATCAAATCTTGATTTAAAGATAGAATTGAGCTATAGGATAAATCGTGTTTAGGTTTAACTACTAGTAATAGCGCTGCAAGTCGCCCTTATACTTATAGATACTTGATATAACTCTAATTCAACATCATCATCATCATCATCATCATGATCAGCCATAGGACGTCAATTAGAAAGTATTTTGTAATCGTCACCTTCTGTCCTGTTTCTTCTTAATATTATTTCTAATATACGCCCTCGGCTAGCGTTCGTTCATGTTTAGATAAGGCACGTCGTTTTACTGAACAACCCTCTTGCCGCGTGCAGTTGAAGGGCTTGCAAAAATATCTACCGTTGCGATAATTTGCACGATAGTGAAAAATTATGAAGAAACTAGAATCTGTTTCAAGGAAAAGCCTTCGATATGTTCGAAAAATAATTAAATTATCCTCCACGACTACGTCCAGTCAATGAGGCCACCGAGATGTCAAGATAAGGGAAAAGCATCGTCTGAGTACTAGAGTCACGCACTCACGCTGAAGCCAGCACGAATGTGTCGGGTCAACCGCATCGAGACCATTGTCTCACAGAAAACTAAAAGCTGACGTCAAGTAGCAGCTCCGTATACCGGACGTTTCATAACGTTGGAACCAATAACAATTCCACATACAGAGCGAACGATTTAAGGCATAATTGTAGAGTAAAAAGATTAAAATTGAACTTTATTAAAATCACTTATTAGCACTAGGATTTTTAAATCGGAATGCAACCTGTAAATCGCCGCAATTAGCATAGGAATGGCTTTGTTTATGTGAAAAATAATGAATTACCCCATAGCATGATGATTTGCAATTTATTACAGGTAACCAAAAAAAAAAATTGTCGTCATAAATTCAAGTTTTCAAACTATGAGCCTTACGAAATTTTAAACTTTATCGCTAGACTGTTAGCCATCCTCTCTTTAAGTTTAGTTATTATTGATACCAACGTTATGAAACAATCTGTATAATAGCATTTAAATATTTCCGGAGGTCTAAAATCCACCCTCCAAAAGAGTCCAAACCACCCTTGATCCCATGCCTAATATCTCCCTAGTCCGACCAGTGGCGAAGGGTGAATTTTCTCAAAAGGGAAGTCAATGTTACTTTGTCGTCTACTTAATAACTATTTGTTTAGCCAACAATTTGGAAAAGGAAAGATCCGGTAGGAACCGTGTTGTATAAACCTTTCGCCACTAGCCCGTACACAAATGTTTGTGCATTATTATAATATGCGATATGTGTGCATATTATTACCTATTACTTTTGATACTTACAAGTAATTGCGAAAAGAAAGATAATATGATAGGCAAACGCGTCATATTATTATACCTACCATGTGGCTAGCAAGCTAACGCCTGTTTATGCGCGCAGCATCAAATTTATACCAATAAAATGGTACAATTGTTCCTTTCGCCGAGGAGACTTAGATAAATCGCCCTTATATTAAACAAATTGTTGAGTAATCCCTGCATTTGTTTCAATTATTCCAACTTCCCATTTGACGGCGATTTACCTAAATTTACATCGGTAATGGGATTTGCCGATACGTGTTCAGAATACACATTGAATGTTATTTTAATGTTACTAGATCAGGATTCATATATTAATTCAATTTTATAAGACTTACGCTGTGTCCCTCGTATTAATTCGTATTCTCAACCGCACATTTCGCATAAATGTGAGTTATATTTGGGTCTCGATACATTGTGGGTTATAATGTAAGGGTAGGCCGTATGCAGGGACCATAGATAAATGTTAATCATTGATCTTGATTACTGATAGTCATTAGTGAGTGTGTATACCGCGCGTGTGTCAAATGGTACGCAATTAAAGTATCATTGTCCCGTGGCTAATGAACCGTGTCGGCGTGCTGTGGCCTGTGACTGTGAGACTGTGGACTAGAGGGTGGCCCGCGTTGTATCTGATTGTGACTAATCGTAATTTTTCAGTACTATGAGTAATGATGACTGAGCTCAATGCTTAATTATTGTGGGTTTGAATTATTGAGAATTATTTACCTATTTTATCTCGATTATAACGAATAAAATTATATTTTCTTTTAAAAGCCAACAGTGAAACTTCGGAGTTCGATCAGTGGAAATTAATACGAAAACAATGGCAGTTGCATTTTTGATACGGCAAAAGTTTTCTTTACTTTCCCCCCGGTTTGGTCGGTGCAGGCTACGCGGTCGCCACAGGGGCGGAGCAGGCACGCTACGACAATCATACAGCATTTAATCATTATTAAAGCGGAATCAGCGGCGAGCCAGTTTCAGTCGCGTCAGCTGTAACGTTCCACGTAACCATTTTTTTGTTTGTTTTGTCGTCGGTTTTATGTTTTTTAACCTTTGAAAGTATAATCCCCTTATTTTAAATGAGTTTTAAAGCCTTTTTAAAATATCATTACTCTCTGAGGGGTGAATATATGAGTAAAATTTAAATTGCCATTTTTGTACGTTTGCGTACCTACCGCATTGAATTGATGATGACAGTGTATATATAACGTCTTGACTTAAATTAAAGTCACAGCATGTGGTCCTTACACAAAATTCAATAAAAATACCAAATTCTAGTACTACTTTACATAATTATTGCGCACATTACACGTTCAGAATAATTGTGATAAAAGAATTTGAAACTTGGTGGCCTATTTTATTTATAGTATTGTACCTCTATATACAATACAATAAAATGTACAAAAAGTTGGGTGGTCTTTTGTGTGCCCGACCAGTATATTTATTACAAAAAGAATCCCTTTGCCCCTTCGCTCAGTTGCTTTGTCTACGGAATCGAGATAGCGCGTAAAATTTGATACGGGAATTATTTTATTAGATCAAACGTACACGTGCGCAGCGTGACGAATGCGATAATGTTCCCGGCACCGGGCACCGAGCACCGGGCACCGGGCCTGACAACGGAACAATTACATTCCGCATGAATTAACCATAATACAGCTCGACGGCGGAAGCTTTGTGCCGTATTACTCTGACTTCATGTCCCAGAGTCAATTGCTATTATGCGATTTGGCGAATGTAAGTTGTAACCTATAATTTTGTATGCCACCGGTGTCCATCTCCGTTTTGCAGTGAGCTCCCGCACGTCACGCGTCATGTACAGCGAGTTGACATCGCGTGCTCCATCCCCCGTCGTATTACGCGGTTGTTAGTGTTCTATCCAAAACAAAGCCTTTTATATCACGATCGGTTCCGTAACACGATTGTTCTGTTTTCTGATTTTACAGCGGGCTTGAATTTTAATTACTTTTCTTTTGTGTTCTTCGAGACAATGAAAACTGCGCACATCTATAGACAACTGAGATACCTAGTACCGACGTTATGACTTCGAATAAAACACGTCGATAAGGATAGTTTGAACAGAAAACGAATCTTTTCGACAACTTGGTCTGACTATGGTCACGAATAGTGAGGGTGGACCAAGGGGTGGACACTGGACACGTCAAGTCTAGGTATATTCTTCCTGTAATATCTACTTGAGATTCTTTAGATAGTCAAAGTTACTATAACTAAAATCTTACTAAGCGAATGAAACTCCAATACCTACTGTTCAATATTCAGCGGGACTTGAGTTAAATAAGAAAAGTTATCGGTCTTTCAGTTGCAAAAATATGCGCAACGAAGCAACGATGGCGGCATGTCGTGGAAGTCCGTGGAACTAATGCATCAATAATGAGTTTTGCTTGGGGCTGTATTAAAGTACTTAGCGGTAAATCATAGTAAAAGCTTAAATATAGGTATTTTTTAAATAACTAACTACTTTTTAAATATTACTAATGTTTATTGTGAAAATGAATGCAATATCATCACATGCAAGTACATTTACTAGCTATATAAGCATCTTCAGAACCACCCTTCGAAGACAAATTCGATGTATTTTCGCGCTGAGCGTGCGTCCCCTCATAATATTGGAAACGGTGCCATCGGCAGCGCGTGTCCTTGGCAGGCACGACAAAACGTCAATGGAATTTAATATACCGACTACGATAACCCAGTTATGGTAACGTAAGCCGGTGTATAAAAAGCGGCGAGTACTTCGGCATCCCCAGGTGGCAGCGGGTAGTACCGATTGCCCGGCCGCCGCCGCCGCACGTAAGCCTTCTTTGCTACGAACTTAAATACGCACGCACCACGCCGCACCACTGCCCCTCGTCTGCACTACCTGATACATGAATAACGGAAATATAAGTTTTAGAACGCACTTGACACGCTAGTAAGAGTCCTAAATACTTAGTTACTTGGGTTTTTTGAAGATTTAAACTTATTCCTGGAAGACCTTATAATTACGTTTTAATTAACGCTAAGATTGATGGTGTGCGTAATATGCCATAGCTCTACATGTATAACCAAGAAGGAAATTAAACCTTAGTTGGAAATAAATGACCATTTGTCCTTTCAAAATAAGTACGTTTAGTTAATCTTGAAGTGTAAATAGCAAGTGTATTATTTTGTTTCAGCTCTGCATCGCTCAAAATGTTTTTTTAGATCCACTAATATTATGAGTTTGTTTGTTGATCTGCGTCAAATTAAGTCCTCAGTAACTAATCTCTCAGAGATGGTGGACAAAATATCATCTTCTGTTAAAGAAAAGAAAAAAGATGAATTGCCGTTAAAAGAGGATTCGGGATATAACACTGGCTCTATGTATAAACCGACAACATTGGGTTTTGGTGTTCGTTTTTCTAGTCAGGAAGACGTCTACCAAATGCCGTCGTCGCGACTCCGCAGCCATATGTCACTCCCTAATTTGGGTAAAGCAGACGGAGTGTACGATAAGTCGTCCATGTCACAACATGACGATAGGCCAAAAATACTTGAAATAGACGATGAAAGAAATGACGACACCAAATCGGTAATACAAATACCAGCAGATAAACTCAGTGATTGGATTGTTGCTACGATAAACAAGCGACCGCATTTTGATGACAATGGAGACATGCATCCGATGGATTTTATTGAAAATTTGAAATATTATATTTCGGATCTCAACATGCGTGAGGATAAACAATTACCGTTTGTAATATCTTGTCTAGAAGGAGTGCCGCTCATGTGGGCGCGATGTTTTAGAAGCGAATTTAAGGACATAGAAAGTTTTTACCAAGCCTTTGAACAGGAGTTTTGGGGTCCGGACAGACAGAAGGCGGTACTCTATGATTTGAAGCTCGGAAAATATGATGAAGAAAGACCACGTATGAGTATGTCGGAGTATTTTTTGCACAAAGTTTCAAATTATCGCCATTTAACACCACCGCCCTCAGATTTGGAAATAGTATATTCTTTGGCGGCGCATTTTCCTACAGCCGTGGAGTTGGAGTTACGTTTAACACCGAAGCCTACATTGCGAGAAGCGTATCGTGTGCTACGCCGTAGAGAAGGCGAAGGGGCTGACTTTCTACCTAATTATTTATATGAAATGTGTGAAGCTTTCCAGCGCGGGCAGCGAACGGACTCTGCGAGGAGGCCCGACGCACAACCACACTCTACCGCGAAATCCACAACGGAGGATAAGGGAAACAAATAATACTTAGTGTTCTAATTTATTAATGTAATAAATATAATCTTATTAAAACTACGAATATACGGTACTATTGTTTTTTTTTGTTTCAAATTAGGCTAAATTTAATTTTTATAAAGTATTCTAATGTTATATTCTCGCCTCTCTCGTGATATAAGCTCTTTGTGTATCAGGGGAGGGATCTAAACCTACAGAGATTATAAAACATGGTCGTTTTATTACCTCCGCTGCAGCAAGATATAGTTGGTAAGTTGCTGCTAACATGTACCATGAGAAACCTCATATATTTATGTAACAGAGCCTTACACGAGAGCGAAGGAAACTGGACGGAGAAAGAATGTGTGGAAGCGCGAGCAGCTGGCGCGCTGTGGGGCGGGCAGGCGCGTGCGTGCCGGCGACAGCCCTCGGCCATGCCGCACGTGGCCGCGGCCGCTCGCCTCGCGCGCTCCGCCTGCCTCGCCGCGCATGCTGGCGACCGCTGGAACTGCTCCTCTATCCAGCTCGCACCCAAGTTTACACCAGACTTACTTACAGGTAGCACTTTTTAATTGAATATCGAAGCATTGGCAAAATGTCCCCCATCATGTCTAGCTAGTTACACTGTGGACCGGGAAGTCCTGGGTTCAAATCCCAGATCGGGCGAAGTTGTTTTTCTAAGGTAATTTACTCGGAACTGGAAAGGGGTTGACGTCAGGCAAGCGGGCGGTCGTAAAAAATAAAACCTTATCGTTTCCACATGGAATGGGATAACGGCAGGTAGAAGAAGAATGGAATATCGAATAATTACCAAAGGATCTCTCAACTCCTACTGTTGGTAAATTGCAGTCATAGTCATCATCAGAAGATTATTAAACATGCTAATTGATATAGTTACATACAGCAGGAATGGTTTCTCTTCTATTTTATTTTTTACGTATTTTTCGCTTGAGATCTGCCGATATTCATTTTGCACCAACAGGCTTATAGGCCTATACCGAACACTTCGACTGTCAGTTTCCATTTTCACTTCTCATAATCAGTCTATATTCACCGAGAAACGGGGATTAACTGGACAGAGTTGGCACATTCTTTATTTTCATTGTCTCTACCAACGACGATCCATATTAAGTAGTACCTAGTCTCTACACGTTATAAATTCCTTCACTATGGTCATCAGGATACGGGAAAAACAATTTCTCATTATCGTCGTTACTTAAATTATTATAAGTTTTATTAGCTTTTTCTTTCTCATTAATCATGTGGTACGTAGCGTAAACCCATGGAAAATTCAAATAAATTTGGTCAGTAATGAAACATAAAGTTTTGTAGATGTTTTCGTTTTTTAATTGTACGGACGCGGACAGCGTGACGCCTCGACGCCATGACGCTCTTTCTTCTTGACGGACGGCGCAGTGTACGTTCCGCACCGAGCACTCTCTTTACATTTATCACTTGTCGGGTAATTAATTCTTAACTACTCTATTGTTTATGTTGAATAATTTCTCACAGCTCATTTTGGTGTAGGAGGGAAAAAGTATATTTTTTTGTCTTGTTGTTAAATAATTGGCCGCGGCTCCTAAATAAATCACAATGGGCTCCCACTTTGTACAAACTGATATGCCTCTTTTAGTTATTATTATAGTAGATAATCTCCGATTTATATTAAAAACTGTTGCTAGGTACGTACACTGTTTAGTAAGCATGTAGCGCATCGCCTGAACAACGTAGCCGCGTAGCCTCGTAGCCTCGTAGCAGTCATGACAGGAAGCGGCGCGGCTGTTCGTTACTTGCTCCTACGGCTACGAGACTTTCCCATGACACGGCTGAAATATTTAGTTTTAAAATTAAGTACTAGATTTTATTTTTTAAATATTTTTTTTGGTAGCTAATATATACACTTTAGGTCGTCTACATATATACATATCATTGTAAACTATCTATATTGTATCTTATATATTATTTATAATTTTAATCATAGTCAACTGGTTTTAAAGAGCAACGCCAGAAATTTTTACCCGTTCTTCGTTGGTGAATCAGCTCTCCGGACCATGGTATAGTAAACATTTGACTGAACCCAAATGAAATGAAATGAAATTTATGGATATAAAAAAAATGTATACACACATATTACATATAATCAAAATTGACAACTTTTTAATTAAATAAATTATAATACATTTTAAAATTAAATACCTATACTTAAATTTAAATCGGAATCACAGTTCACAATAGCTTAATTTTGGAACAACAGACTACATACATTTTAGAAATAGAAAAACTAGACAATGGTGGAGTTTTTCTCGTTGTAAGCGGTCGACGACGCGACGTCGGACGTTCTGCAGTTAGCAGTTGGAACGCGAACGGATGTCGACTGCGAAATATAGACCATTGTTTCTGGTCACCATTACGCCGTCGTGTACCCACTTTAGAAAATTAATTGACACAGAACGTCGTCGGATACAAACAAACCGTTAGAAATCTTTGGAGCTCCTCGCTTGATACATTTTAATTAAAAGTTTTACCAAGCGAATGTCTGCGGCGAGCACAAGATAACTTTTGATGCCGGTATTTATACTAGGTATAAGGTAGGTATACTTATCTAAAGTACAGACTAGGTATAGATATAGTATATCTACCTAGGTGTATCTGATATACCTCCTACATATTAACATTAATTAATTCATTAATTACAAGTTATTATATCATTGTACAGACAAAATGAAAGAAATTTCTATGAGCGAAAAAAGTAAAGGTATAAACGATTCACAAATTAAAATAATACATCAAATGGGCTTATCATGATCGACGAGAGAAAACTAGAGATGTGAAAAGTGTACGTTATCTTTAGCCTGTTAAATTAGAAAGGTTGTCGAGCGTTTGTCTTACAATGCGATCAGCAAGGTCCTGAGGGTTTAGCTACGGTGAAGCGGACAAAAGATTTAATTACACGCATGAATCAAGCGTCCAGGGACCGGGCGGGGTGGTGGCGGTGGGGACTGAGGGGGGCGTCATTCAGCGATAACCGTGAGTGAGTTGTGCACTCACGCGCTATCCATGGCTCATGCTGCGATGTACCAAGCGATAAGCTCGGCCGCCGCTATTGTTTAGCTTGACTGAAGACCAGCGTGCGCCGCTATCATGATGAGATTGCTTGTAATTAAAAACTGATCGCGTAGTCCAGATTGTAATTGAATATGTACTAAGTAAGTGGAGTACATTCTGCTTTTAAATATTAGGATTTGGATTTATTTTTAAAATCGAAAGGTTATACTATGCAGGCAAATGAATGAATTATGGCAACTATAAACTACACGATTGTCTGTGGCACTTAGTACCTAGTTACCCACACTTACCTGTGTTGCTAGAGGCTACAGCTGCTATATTTTACAATAGTCGAAGTTCGACTGTCGAACTAGTTAAATACTAGTTTTACTATAAATTCTATATTATGAACTAGTGCACCCACATTTTATCGAACTTCTTTCTGTCCGTTCATCTGATAGGGACCGAGCCTAGCGCTGTAACAGGGCGAAGGGAGAAAATGTATAAAAGGGAAGCCGATGGTAGTTTCTCATTTAATTAAAACCTATCTATAGACAATGGTGGCAAATGTAAGCCCAAAGGAATCGTGTTTGCCACTGTTCAGATAAATTCTAACTCCAGACAATGTTATGGTTTTTCTAATTGATAAACTTAAACTGGAAGGGCCCAGCATGGGATTTGAACTCAGGATCTCACGATTTTAGGGGTTTGTAGGGGGAACGTCTTGGTATGTGGCTCGCATGCCCGCACTATTATGGTTTGAAAATAAGAGGCCTGTCTGATGTTAATCTTTACTGAGGGATCGATAGAAAAAATACATTCGTCGACCTGTAGCCCGAGCACGATAAACGAATGTAAATGTAAACTCGCTGCGCACTGATGACATTTGATTAATATTTCATACAAATTTCATAGACGCGCATCGAGCACGGATACATTTACGGTTGTCAGAAATTTTCCTGCTCGGGCTGCAGTAAAATCCATCCTAGGACCTCCCGGAACACCGCCCAATTCTACTTGAAACGTAGGATAATTATGTGCACGGTGAGCGTTGTGACTTGTAGTCCCCGCGTTTTCGTGAAATGCACAAAGTAAAGCATGATGTATCTTTGGGAGGGGCGCTTGTCCAGCAGTGGACGTCCTGAGGCTGATGATGATGATGATAGCGCGATGGTGATGATGGTCAGGCACTCGCGAGCAGGCGTACGTATACGCAATGTCGGCGGCTGCTCTCGCGTGGTCGGTGTCTCGCGCATGCGCGGCGGGCTCGCTGGCGGCGTGCTCGTGTGCCGCTCCGCCCCGCGCGCCGCCGCGGCCCCCGCGACAGGCGCAGGTCACGCGCGCCGAGCCACACGCACAGTTCAAATGGGGCGGATGCGGGGATAATTTCCACTGGGCTGAAAGGTAGGCTGTACAAACTACAAATTATTTCGCTAGCCCCCTACTTGCAAACATGACTCATTCTAGTTCACCTACATACTGAAGTATGGTAACATGTATGCGTATGCAAAGATGTATGGTTATATTATAATGATGCATCATGGTTGTCTTCTATTAAAATAGATCTAAGCTTAATCGTCTGGCGCTACTGAGTAGCAACTAAAGCGAAGACAGAATTTCCCATATTTCCGATCGCCCAAAATCTCATTTTCTCAAATGCCGCAAAAAAAATGCCAGCGGAAAACCTTTTCTAAATATTTCATTAATAATATAAAGGTTCGCGAGGCAGTTCCTAGACGCTCACGAAATCGACGTGCGAGATGGTACAGTCGAGGATATATTGGATGCTGAAACCACGACGGAGCTGCCGACGACAATCACTACGTTGGAGACAACCACGATGCCTCCGATCGTAATCTTGGTGGACGATCAGCCGGCTGTACCGAATACCACCGACGCACCGAAGATACGGCGGAAGAACCGCCGCGGACGGAAGAGACTGCCGCGCTCGCCGCGACGTGGCAGGCCCACCAGGAAACGGTTTAGAACTAGATCCAGGTGAGCCTAAGATAATAGGAAGTTTCAAAGCACTGCCACCTTAATTAATTTCATAAACCAATAATCTTGTCTATCTAAACCGCGACTCCTGCACTAAAAATTACACAAAACACCTACACAAAACATGTATTTCTTATCTATGGTCCATTGATCTACGAGCAGGAGACAGCTAAAATCGTTGTTTTGCGCATATTTTTTTGTGTAATGTTTTGAAAAAAACTAGTGCAGGAGACGCGGCTTAAAAAGGAAGACGCGGAATTTCGAGTGGTAGAGCCACGCTGTAGACAGTAACGTCTACAGCACGAATGGGCCGGCTCGACCGGTTTGATGCCACTGTATCACAGAAAACCGACGTAAGTGGCAGCTTACTGTCGCGTTTCGTTCGGTGAGGGAGATTTCCGATGGCCCCTTTCCCCCCCTCCCTTTCCCATTATTTTTTCCCACCCCTTCCATTTGTTCCTTTTAGCTTGGCAACGCACCCATGATTCTATTTGTGTCTTCAGTGTATATGGGCGGTGGAGATCATTTACCATTACGTGACCCATCTGTTTGTTTGTCAGTCTCTGCTATAAATAAAAAACAAATTATGCAATATAGAAACATAATATACGCTCGTATATAGTATCCGGTTTCTGAAACTATAACATTATTTCAATACATTTTGGTGATAAGTTGAAAGTACTTATTTTGTGAAGGGGTAAGCATAGATAGATAATAAATAGTATAATGTTCTAACTGGCTCAACCTGATATACTCGAATAATTAATTACTCGCGTATCTTTAAAATTACGTCATTTTTAATATTGCGTGCGCGGTACGACTATCGTCCTAAATTCTCGGCTTCGATCTCTGGGTCGAGTAAAGTGAGATTTTTCAGTATCAGCCTGAAGTCTGGAATTTGTGTCCGATATGGCTGATGATGATAATGATGATGGCGATAGGCTCGCCCCTTATCACACCTGGGACGTAACTAAGTAACGTTTGTTCTGTAGCCTTAACTCTAGTCTTCCTCTGCCTACCGCTTCGGGGATACAGTCGTGAGTCTGATGCATTGTCGTAGCCAGAGGGGTGGGGGTTGGGGTGCAACACCCCCCCCCCCAAAATGGAACTTGCCTACGCCCGAGTATGTGTGCATGTATCATTAACTTGATCACTACAATACAATTACATACAATAGGTACGAATACGATGAGCGAGGTTCGAGGTACCGCAACATAGAGTACCGCATGGCCGCCGACGACCCGCGCTTCGACCCGCAGGTTGACTTGAGAACGCGACTGGAACGGTTACGACCTCTCATTGCCTCCGCCAATCTCATCAACGGACGTTTTGGACGGAAGGTACGTGCTTAATAAAATTATACGTATACAGTGCTTCATAAAGTTGGTATCAATAATAACTACACTTAAAGGGAGGAAGGCTAGCAATTTAACGGTGAAGTTAAAAATTTCGTTAGGCTCGTAATTTCGTATAATGGAAGCTTGAATTTGTGACGAAAAAATTGTTTCTGGCCCATTGGATCATCTTACATTTGCAAACCAAGTGGTTTGCACCTCCTAGGTAGGGGGAGGGTAATTTATTATTTTTAGCATCATCAGCCACAGGACGTCCACTACTGGACATAGGCCTCTCCCAAAGATTTTTAGTATACACAAGCCATTCCCATGCTAATTGCGACGATTTACAGGTCGCATTCCGATTTTAAATTTTAAGTTAATTTTTTTTTAATTTACCATTACGCTTTCAATCATTCTCCCTGTATGTGGAATTGTAATTGGTACCAACTTTATGAAACACCTGTATAAAGTGAACAATCATAAATAAATACACGGTACTCTAACAATCACACACATGTAATGCAGGGAGGAATAAATGAGGATACTGTTTCTAGTTACGACTGCCTCAGTGGCGTGGTTGTATTTCGGTACGACTACCGTCCTGAGGTCTCGGGTTCGATCCGCGGGTCGAGCAAAGTAATATTGGATTTTTCCATATCAGCCCGGAGTCTGGAATTTGTGCCCGACATGGTGATAGGGGATCACATCTGGGACGGAACTAAGCTCGGCGAAATGTGGGTGTACTAGTTCACTAGTGCGTCTCTGCCTATCCTGAGCTTATGCTCACGCCTGTATCTATATTCTAATGACACAAGTGTCTGTGTGCGTTTCTAGTTTCTATAACATACATTGCTACCTAACTATATATATATATATATATATATATATATATATATATATATATATATATATATATATATATATATATATATATATATATATAGTTATAAATTGCAAGCTTATTTAAAAAGCCGTTGTTATTTCACGTTATTAATTTATTTTACAATTGTTAAACTGCTGAAACCTTAAAAGATTCTAAAAAGTTAAAATAATCGTTATAATTATTTCTTTGCCATTCGATATTCGGTATCGAGTAGGTAATTGCAAATATTACACCCTATAAAAGGAGTGTTCAGAGCAGATTCGACACAGTCGTGCTCCGGCACTCGGACTGTCCACATCCCTGACTAGACGGTGCTGTAAAGCACCGTTAATAAAGGGAGTTAGTGAATTTCTGTGTTCACACTTGATAAATAAGATGAGTAATCATCTTATTGTCAAAATTGACGTCAGCCATGCTGACGTCACCGTTTTTTAAAAACAACGTCAGCGTTGGCCCTCCGACATCAGAAGTGGGATCACTATCCCACTCATTTAACTTGAACCTTTCTGCCCTGATAACTGATACTTTCAATCCGACTGATACTTTCTGACTGATAATTTCAATCTGACTGATAATTTCAATCCGACTGATAATTTCAATCCGACTGATAATTTCAATCCGACTGATAATTTCAATCCGAGCGGTCAATAATAAAGGCCCAGGCCACAGCATCAACCCTTCCCGTTCCTCTAGAACCACTGTGGACCACGGCATCATCCCCGTAAGAAAAGTGCATAGATGCGTGGAGCATTCGCACTCTGACTACTGATTCATAAAAAGTGCATTGTGTGGAACATTTTTACAAATGTTTATAATATGGTCTAGCAAGGCTGGTCGGATACCTCCTCTAAAACCATATAAACTAGGGCACGCGGTGCGTCTAAATAAAAACAATAAACTACCTGATTTATGGTCAGGATTGATCGAGACGGTCTATATGACACTGTTGCAGTCATTTTTTAAGTCTAAATGTCAACGTCAGTGATCAACTTTAAAAATCATAAGTGGTCAATTCGAAAAATCCTGAGTGGTCAATTCGGGAAATTGTTTTGTGAGCTAGGTAATTTTGCCCGCTGAGTTTGTTTCGCCGGGTCTTCTCAGGCAGGGCCGCGTTTGGATCCGGTGGTAGTTTAAAAAAAAGTCGGAATCTTAAATTCGCAATAATAAACGAGGCCTTTCAAAATGACCGTATCGGCGTACAACCGCGAGCTTTCAATAGGAGCACGTGCTATTTCAAATGAAAAGAAAGAAAGAAAAAGAAAAGAAAAGAAAAAAAATAAAATTTGTTCTACGAGTATTCACAACAAATTACAAGGCTGGTGCAGGGCACGCACCGCCTATCAGAATGGCCGTATCGGCGCAAAATAGCAAGCTTATTTAAAAAGCCGTTGTTATTTCACGTTATTAATTTATTTTACAATTGTTAAACTGCTGAAACCTCGGCAAAAAACAACATCGGCGTTGGTCATCCGACATATATATATATGTCGGATGGCCAACGCTAACGTTGTTTTTAAAAACGGTGACGTCAGCATGGCTGACGTCACTTTTGACAATAAGATGATTACTCATCTTATTTATCAAGTGTGAACACAGAAATTCACTAACTCCCTTTATTAACGGTGCTTAACAGCACCGTCTAGTCAGGGATGTGGACAGTCCGAGTGCCGGAGCACGACTGTGTCGAATCTGCTCTGAACACTCCTTTTATAGGGTGTAATATTTGCAATTACCTACTCGATACCGAATATCGAATGGCAAAGAAATAATTATAACGATTATTTTAACTTTTTAGAATCTTTTAAGGTTTCAGCAGTTTAACAATTGTAAAATAAATTAATAACGTGAAATAACAACGGCTTTTTAAATAAGCTTGTGATTTTGCGCCGATACGGCCATTCTGATAGGTGGTGCGTGCTCTGCACCAGCCTCTAATTTATTGTGAATATTCGTAGAAACATTTTTTTTTCTTTTCTTTCTTTCTTTCTTTCTTTTCATTTCAAATAGCACGTGCTCCTATTGAAAGCTCGTGGCTGTACGCCGATACGGTCATTTTGAAAGGCCTCGTTTATTATTGCGAATTTAAGATTCCGTTTTTTTTTTAAAACTACCACCGGATCCAAACGCGGCCCTGCCTGAGAAGACCCGGCGAAACAAACTCAGCGGGCAAAATTATCTAGCTCACAAAACAATTTCCCGAATTGACCACTCAGGATTTTTCAAATTGACCACTTATGATTTTTAAAGATGATCACTGACGTTGACATTTAGACTTCAAAAATGACTGCAACAGTGTCACATACACCGTCTCGATCAATCCTGACCATAAATCAGGTAGTTTCTTGTTTTTATTTAGACGCACCGCGTGCCCTAGTTTATATGGTTTTTAGGGGGGTATCCGACCAGCCTTGCCAGACCATATTATAAACATTTGTACAAATGTTCCACACAATGCACTTTTTATGAATCAGTAGTCAGAGTGCGAATGCTCCACGCATCTATGCACTTTTCTTACGGGGATGATGCCATGGTCCACAGGGGTTCTAAAGGAACGGGAAGGGTCGATGCTGTGGCGCTGAGCGGTCCTGTACGCCGTGGTCCACAGAGGCTCTGAAAAGGTTTTTCTCTTGCTGTGGTTCTGAGCGGTGCCGTACGCCGTGGTCCACAGTTTATTTTTTTTTGTTAAGGATGATGCTGTGGTTCTGAGCGGTCCTTTACGCCGTGGTCCACAGGGGTTCTAAAGGAACTGGGAAGGACGATGCTGTGGCCTGGGCCTTTATTATTGACCGATCGGATTGAAAGTATCAGTCGGATTGAAATTATCAGTCGGATTGAAAGTATATGTCGGATTGAAATACCAGTCGGATTGAAATTATCCGTTGTCAGGGCAGAAAGGTTCAAGTTAAATGAGTGGGATAGTGATCCCACTTCTGATGTCGGATGACCAACGCCGATGTTGTTTTTTAGAAACGGTGACGTCAGCATGGCTGACGTCACTTTTGACAATAAGATGATTACTCATCTTATTTATCAATAGTGAACACTGAAATTCACTAACTCCCTTTATTAACTGTGCTTATCAGCACCGTCTAGTCAGGGATGTGGACAGTCCGAGTGCCGGAGCACGACTGTGTCTAATTTGCTCTGAACACTCCTTTTATAGCGTGCAATATTTGCAACTACCTACTCGATACCGAATATCGAACGTCAAAGAAATAATTATAACGATTATTTTAACTTTTTAGAATCTTTTAACGATTCAGCAGTTTAACAATTGTAAAATGAATTAATAACGTGAAATAACAACGGCTTTTTAAATAAGCTTGTGATTTTGCGCCGATATATATGTATGTATATATATATATATATATATATATATATATGTATATGTATTTCTTTATCCGGGCACTGGAAACTGACAAACACTACACTTGATAATAATCGCAGTACAGTCCACAAAAACAGCGACCACCGATAAATAATTGGTTTATCGATGGTCAATAGAAGCATGCCGGCCTATTCATGCTTCTGCCGCATATGAAGATAGGCTCGGTCCCTATCACATCCGGGGTGGACATTAGCTAGGCGAAATGTGATTGTTCTAGTTCGCCACTGCTTATCCGTACATATATGTAATACAGGCGTGAATCTGTGTGTTTATACAGTGTATGTCCCAAAAAATAGTGTCAAGGGGAAGTCCAAGGATACCCCTCGAGAAACCCGATTAACCTCCATGTATGTTCCGCGATTTTCATAGTTTTTGATTTATGAGTTTTTTTAAGATCTTTTTAAATCTGAACCGGTGTGAGAGAGATAGCAATAATTTGGTCTTTTATGCGGAATTCTAATTCGGTTTCGAGATTGTAAATTCGTTTATCTGCAATAATGGACACAGATGAAAATGTATCAGGGTGTCCCATAAATCAACGCAAGCGGTCACCTGGTGAGAGGGTATCTTATATCAGCTCTAGGAAAATAAGATGTGCGCTAGGGTGACGATTTTCTACATTTTCATAAATATGGCTATTATCATCCAACCATGGTACATGGATTTTTTATCTTTCTCAGAGCTGGTATAAGCTACTCTCTCACTTTGTGTCCGCTTGACGTTGATTTATGGGACACCCCGTATATGTATTTAACTGCGTACTATGTAGATGTTATTAAGTGGTGGTGACTGGTGTTTGCGTTGGCACAGGTGGTGTCGGCGGGCATGCGCACCAAGTGCACGTGTCACGGCGTGTCGGGCTCGTGCTCGGTGCGCACGTGCTGGCGCGCGCTGCCGCCGCTGGCGCGCGTGGCGCACGCGCTGGCGGGCGAGGCGGCGCGCGCCGGCCCGCTGCGGCCCGCGCGGCACGTCGCCAGGCACGCCCGCCCGCGCATGCGCTACGTCACGCCCAGCCCGGACTACTGCGAGCCGGACCCCGCCGCCGGATCCTTGGGCACGCACGGCAGGTGTGTACCTCTCTACTCAACTATCACTACTGTGTCACCTACTTCTATTGCCTATATGGGTTCCCCACCTGACGCCAACCCCTTCTGGAGGATCCAGTTACAAGGAAATAAAATGGACCTTGGATTTGAACTCAGGAGCTTTAAGAAAACTTTTTCTACGACAGAATATGTCCAAATATGTATTGACATGTTGAAATGTTTGTAGTAAAGTATTTCGTGTGGTGAGTGGTGCCTGGTGAAGGTGATATATTTGTGTGTAACTGGTCAGGAAGTGTAACGCGAGCCTCGGTAGCGGGTCGGGGGGGTGCGGGCGGCTGTGCTGCGGGCGGGGGCGGCGCGCGCTGCGCTCGTCGCGGCTGGAGCGGTGCCGCTGCCGGTACCACTGGTGCTGCCGCGTCGACTGCCAGCTGTGCCGCACCACCACCGAGGAACACTACTGCAACTGAACCGTCACCATCACCATCACAACGCATTGATCTCGACTAGTATTAACATTGTTTACTATACTCACTCTATGTAGAATAAATATCTATTATTCCAGTGTTTGTGTCGCCTATCATGTTGAACTAAGCTTCTCCCAAAAAAATCTCTTTTTTCGTAAATTGATCAAATGTCAGCGAGCTTGGTACAAATTCGATTGTTAAAATTATTCATGGTCAGGCCTCAGATTGCTACCCAACGCTAGGTATGTGGTCATTGTTGCTACCTAAATATACTCAACGAGACCACAACGGGAAGACTCAAATGATTTAAGATTTTTCAATTTAAAATTAACCTCAGTTTTACTTGGATTACAAGCAAAACCTTAACCTACAACTGTATCCTATTACCAACAATGCAATGAGAATATAAATAATTACGATTTTAAAATCCAACCCGGGATTAAGGAGTACTCAGATATTCCTACCATAAAAAATACACTATTTCATCTTTAAAAACTTCGATATACTTATATATTCGATATACTTATATTCTAGTGACGTAGTACGATGGATGTACGTTAATGAAGTTCCATTCTACTATATTTTTGAATCCTAATATATTATATTTTTTCGATAATCATTGGAATTAAAGTCGTATTGAAATACCTACTGTAAGCCAGTGGCGAGGGGTGTACATTTTTAAAAGAGAAGCTATTGCTACTTTCTCTTCTAGATAATACCTAGAAAATGCATATTTACTAGCCTACAATCTGGAAGGGAAGCCGACAGGAATCGAGTTGTATGGACTCTTTGCCACTGCTGTAAGCTGTCCTAAATTACACCGGATCATACCATAGATTACTACTATATAGTGTACACAATAGGAAACCATAGATTTATTAATCAACAGCTTCGCCGTATTATAAGAAACGTTATAAGCTAGTCATTACTCTTTGTAGGTAAAGTTGTAAATATTTTTTTGTGTAGGCTATTATTATGCATAGACTTTACTATCGGTTACTTTCGAATAAAACTTTTGTACTTATAACGCTATAATAATATACAGGATATCTCTGACAATAAGAGATCGAATTATTATCTCTCTCAGGTTGAAAATTCTCAAAAATTCAGAAAAAATTACATAAATGACTGCAAAACTTATATCATTTGTTAAATCAAATCAGTACCGACTTTGAGAATAAGTAAAGGGAATTTATTTTAAGAATTCAATTATGTTGCAATCTTATTTACAGCCAAAAATTAGTATTAACATAAACGACAATAAAAATAAACGTCTGTACTTCTAAGCTGTAAATATAAGCTTCATATTATAGTAGTGCCAGATTTTAAACTGTATTGTAGATTAGATTTCAACTAAATATTTATTGTCATTTCAATTCCAATATATTCCTTGTAACATAGTAGGGATTGAAATACATTTTTAAATCTTAGAGTCAGTTATTTTAATAATTATGGTTACATAACTTACATATAGTAGTTTAGGTAGTTTTAGAATCTTTTGAAAATTGTAAATAAAAGTCGTACTTAGAAACAGTTGTTTTATTTGTGTGGTTGCTTTACTATTAAATATCGTAATGGAAGGTCCCAATCGATGTTTTTCTTGGCATCGTAATAACTCCATTTTCATAACTACCCCGAAGGTCCTTATCAATATTTTTCTGAATTTTGCATTTGAAGATACGTTGTTATAGGTTTTAAATAATACAATAGATCATTACATACGGAGTTTATTTACAGTTTGTTAAAATTGTATCTATTTAGTAACGGAAAATAATACACAGGTGTTTAATTACCGTCTTGAGATCACACTGTATCTGTTTTTAATTTAACTGAAATTGTATTGCAAAGTGGTTTATGCTGCAGCTTTGCTATAACGCTATTTAATTGCATATTCTTATTGAAATTTCAAATGAATTCGCACATTCTTATTATTTATTGACGCTTATTAGAGAAAGAAGAAATCATAAAGTTAACAAATTGTTCAATACAAAAATAAAACATTTCCGCGGACACCGTACCATCGAACAATAAAATCGAGCATTTCTATCCTGTTCTATCACATACAACATGGGTTCAAAATCACATCACTTTTTCTTACAACGTAAATACTAGAGAGACGTGCGGCATAGGAAAAGTTCGGTGAATTTTTGACAAATCTATACGAATGAATGGCACCGCATGTTTACATTAAAACACCCTATATGAACATCTAAATCACAATTAAATACAGTTTAATATTAAAATAAATACGGCTTATGGATGAATAATTTGATTTACTAGAAATAACAGCACAAAAGCGGAGCCGAAATAGCGAAATACGGGACAGAATTGAGACACTAATTGAAAATCAACTGGTAAATAAAGTCTTAGGTAACCAAAAATAATTCCACGTCGCTAATAGCAATTCCTCACTTTGACATACTAGTATCAGCCGCGCGGGTGAATTATAAGATTGAGTTTCAATTAGTAACGGGTAATAAAGCCAGACTTATGAGAACATAATCGTTTGTATCTTTATTTTGTTTTACATAATAGGTAATAAGTATAGGCAAGAAATAAGCTAATCGTTATAATATCAATCACTGGGAAATCTAATATAAAGTGTTCATTGTGAGCTTGCTGTATAGACAGTATCTACATATTGAGCATACTACGGAATCATCACTGGTCATTCACTCAAAATCAGCACGCACTTTAAACAATAAATTTGGAATTACCGTATATATTAAATTCAACTAAAACTATCACACACTTTAGTTAATCATAACTCTGTATGCTTCTTCGGAACTTTCTCTGTAACAAAGACGATGACGTTTAAAAAATGTTTATGTAAGACAACCGAGAAAATTCTTAAGATGGTCATAATAATAAACTTACTTTCTTGGTGTGGAACTGTGAGATCTTCATGATCCGCTTCAACTTCCTGTAAATAAAAATCATCAGTATTATCTAGTTCGAAATATTATTACCTGTTAGCATCGATATAATAATATACCTAGATGCACAGTTGACGCTCAGAAAGTGGGACAGCCAACGAGTGCTTAAAATGTAAGTAAGCACTTGTTCGCTGTCAGTCGGGCGCCGACCGTTCGTCTGTGAAGATGCCTAAATGCTCTGTGAAAGAGTGCAAAAATAACACTCTTACAAAGCGCAAAACACATGGGATTTCATATTTTAAGTAAGTATAATTCCCTTACTTGATTCTTAAAACCTTAATCATGTTAAATTAAGTATGAAACGTGTATAAATAATTAATTTAACGAATTCAGTTAATAAAATATTTTGTCCCTTTTGAAATCATGATTTGGAACAATGAAATATATGGAGTCGTTTTTTTTTTTGGAAATATATTATATTTATTTTAAATTTATGATTTTTTTTATTAATTACAGATTTCCATGAAATGAAATAGTAAGAGATAAATGGCGTAAAATTATTTCCGAAGAAAGGAGAGATGAAAATTTTAAACCCAATTACTCAAGTGTGGTTTGTTCAGACCATTTTGCCGATTCCGATGGATATGATACAGAAAAAGGGATTAGGAAAATTAAAAAGAATGCTGTACCAAAAATAAAGGTGATAAATTGTCATCAGCTACATTGTCCTTAACTAATGTTTACTATTTAATTTAACAATATGTATGCTGTTGGTGTACCTATAAATAAATAAATATTGCCACATTTATTGACTTTATTTTAGATTGTCGTAACTACAAGTTTAAATGAGTCAGGGTGCAGTACAAGTGTAATAGTTGAAAAATATTTGATACAGAATTCATCAATAGCAAGCATATACTAGGTACATACTGCCATGTAAAATGACTATTTAATAATTTGCGGCTAATTCTAATAAATGTTTTCAATCAAAGTGTGCAGATTATAAAAAATTGCCAACATGAACAAAGTTGAACATTCCGCTGTC
This sequence comes from Clanis bilineata, assembly GCA_036417725.1. Taxonomy (NCBI): domain Eukaryota; kingdom Metazoa; phylum Arthropoda; class Insecta; order Lepidoptera; family Sphingidae; genus Clanis; species Clanis bilineata. Next base: position 12,186,829 of record CM071151.1, on the reverse strand, counting down.
AAATAATAATTTTAATGGTTCATTCTCGCGATTTTTCATTTTTTAATTTTTCATTTTTATCTTGGATTCTCGGATTGAGATCATTTATTGGAACCGGTCGTTAGGCATAATTACTACAACAGTAAATGTGGCGTCATCATTTATTGGAAACATATTCATTTCCAGGAACCAGCAATTGAACCAATAAATAATGAAGGATCACCAATACCATCAGAATTTTCATCAATCTTTAACACACCTAAGACGTTATTTTTGAAAGATAATTTGAAAGAACGCAACCAAAAATTTAAACTTAAATCTAATTTAGTGCGAAACTTAAAAAGGCAGAACAAAATATTAAGAAAACGAAATGTATAGTCTAAAAGAAATTATTAAGAATCTAAAGAACCAAGGACGATCTTAGTGTGGGGCCAGGACTATTTATGTGACTGTTGGGTGTTATTTATTTATTTATGAATCACGCTAAGGCAAAACAATGCTTATTTCATATTCATAACTCATAAGCTTTGTTATCTTCTAAACATTTATACTCTATCTATCTCTTAATGTAAGTAAAATTATTATAGAGATATCGCCATTCTCATCTACATTGTACGCCACGTGGTCAAAATTTCTCACAGATAAATACAAGAACTATTCGACTCCATTCAATCTTTGTCCAAGTGACTAGAATGTTTCTTTTAATAATGTCAAATTATTGTCAAATTCAAAAACGATTAGAAATTCAAAAATTTCGAATATAGGAACGTTTGAACATTCAATTTAAAAAGCTACTTTATGCCGCGTCTATAAGGTCATATTTGTGTTAATTTAATTAAATTTGTGATGTTTATTTGTTTTGTCTGTCGAGGACACTGTTTACAATGATATTTGTATGGAACTGTGCATCTAGGTATATTATTATATCGATGCCTGTTAGTGTTATTGCGACTGTAAACTTGTGGCTGTGTTACGTGTGCGTAGTACGGATATTTAGTGTTGATTATATCGGCGACCGAAGTGGCCACTCCGTAGTAAATTAAACGCGCACCCACATACCCATCCGAGTTGATGTTAAAATTATTTTAGATCAGATAATAGTAACGCATCAGATGCAGTTTTATCTTATAATAATATTAGCCCTGTAATATTACTGTCCCACTGCTGGGCACGGGCCTCATCTACTAATGACAGGGGTTAGACCTTAGTCTACCACGCTGGCCTAATGCGGGTTGGTATTTTTATCTTATACTCACTAGCAAAGTCACAGTGATTGTTCCTGCACAAAACACATCATGCACAACTGAGCCTCGCTATGTGTGCGTACGTCTGCATGCGTGCGTGTGTGTGTGCGTGTGTATGCGTGAGCGCGTGTGTGCGTGTATGTGTGCGTGTATCTGTGCGTGCGGGTGCGTGCGTGTGTGCGCGCGTGTGTACCTGTTCGTGGTCGGCGGCCTGGTAGAGTCCGCGCCGCACGCGGGCCTGCAGCGCGCGCAGCTCGTCGTCGTAGTGTCGCCACTCGGGCACGATGCGCATCGCCGCCGACAACTTCGCCTCCTTCGTCATTGGGTTGTTGCACTACAAACATAATTCACTTTTATATCTAACCTTTTATCTATAACTCTTATATCTAAAAATTTTATAATGTCATTTCAATACGAATATCTTAGATGTGGTTTGTAAATGTTATTTTATGTGCAGAATGACGATATCGGTACAAGTTTTATTATTGAGATTTTTTGACAAAAGTAATTGAAAGGGTACCGATCGGTTGTAAAGAGCGGAAATATTAGAAATGCATAACATAACATAAACTCATGCCTGTATCCCCGAAAGAGAAGGCAGAGGCGCACTAGCGAACTAGAACACCAGCATTTCGCCTAGTTTAGTTCCGTCCCAGATGTGATAAGGGGCGAGCCTATCGCCATATCGGATATACACAAACATCGAATCTTCGATTCAAACATAACTTACCAAATCTATAGTCTTGGCATAGTTCTTAGAGTCATCGTCGCACCACGTTTCACACCACAACCATTCTTGAGGTAACGATTTTATGGCTACTTGATGAATCATATTGTTCGGCAAGTCTTGATCTATAAAAGATACATAATCGATTACCTTCTTACCAACCAAAAACTACATTCTATTCATAACACATAAAATAATCTCACGCCAGTATTCCCGAAGGGGTAGGCAGAGACGCACTAGCGAACTAGTACAGTACACCCACATTTCGGCGAACTTAGTTCCGTCCCAGATGTGATAGAGGGCGAGCCTATCGCCATATCTGGTACAAATTCCAGACGCCGGGCTGATATTAAAAAATCCAATATCACTTTGCCCGATCCGGGCATCAAACCCGAGACCTCAGGACGGTAGTCGTATCGAAATACAACCACGCCACGGAGGCAGTCATTCTATTCATCTTAATTCAAATTAGCCACAAACGACGTCACAGTTACTGTTTCCAGCGACTAACGCCTAAATACTCATACACTACTCAACTTAATATGCGCCATACATTTTTGTCAGCAAAAAGATACTTAAATGATTATTTTATCTTGAATGTCTGAGAAGAATTTCAGTATGTGGACGTAAGCGAGACCTTACTGGCGGATGAATTGGCTAAAGTCAATGTGGTGAAATTGTTAGGCATGTACTGCAGGGGGATGTACGCAACTGTACTACCTAGATTAGACAAGCTGTTGGGGTCCTGGCTGAGCGCCTGGTACTGTCCGCGCAGCCGGTCGCCGGCGGCGATGCGGCGGAAGCGCCTGAGGTCCACCACGTACAGCGCGCTGATGTGGTAGCTGCGGCCCTGCAGGTGGTTGCGCCAGTAACCTTGCTTCCAAAATCTAACAAATTATACGATTATTCATCATCATCATTGTCAGCTACAGCACGTCCACTGCTGGAGATAAGCCTCCCCCAAAGATTTACGACTATTACTTAATTGTATCTATTTGATATTTTTTACTAAATTACGCACACAGGCAGACCATGGCTAGTAAAATATAGGTTATTTATTTTGGTAACAGGATCGAATATCGCACTGAGAACAATACTATTATGGAGTAAAATATTTATATAATAAAAAGCAATCGATTTTGAAACAGTACCTGAAACCTTCCATTTCTTTTCTGCTATCACACATTGGTGTGTATCCGTAAGGCGCTCCTCCCAAATCTAAGTCAACTAGTTCTTTCAAATCAGCTCGCACAATCTGTCAAATAATTAATTGTTTTCAGCAACAAACAAGCAAACTGTTATAATGTTGTCGATAAGAAGAGTCGATACGAGATATGAGAGGAGTGTATCAACCGGGATCACGGATAATAAGGAAGTTTATAGAAAATAATTATAGTCATGAGTCTCACTTGATCCGCATCAACGAATATGATTTTCTTGACGTGCAGCGGGAAGAGCACGTCGAGGAAGAGAATCTTGTACCCCCAGATGGTGCGCTGTCGGTCTCGCTGCCGCTGCAGCCAGCGCGGCCACTGGTACTGCACCAGCTCGTACTCGAACCCGTACTCTTGAGCCATGTACGGCAGGATATCCTGATGAACATTTTTCGTAATAAATAGTATACATACCTATCCCTGGTTTCTGCGGTTTCTGGCAGTGATTTATCTATTCGATATATACACCCATGGTAATAAATCTTTTTATGCGCCTGTTATAGTGACACGACGTTTTGTTTCACTGTGTTGAGTGACGTTTAACGTAAAACCTCATGGCGTGTACACACCGGCCGAACGAAGGCGACAGAATCTATATCTGTTGCGTTCACACAAACAAACTTTCGCTGTTGTGTGAATGAAACAGGCGTTGATTCGTTCGCCTTTGTTCGGCCGGTGTGTACCCGCCATCAGAAGCAACACAGAACACAGTCATATACAGCAATAATTATTATCCTATCGAATACATAACCCGCTGTAAGTACTGGATTTATCTATTATTATCAAATTATCTAAGAAATAACTCATAAACATACCTTAAGTGACGGACTGAGGTAGTTCTTAAGGAACCAGAACTTGACTGGCGACTTGGTATGTTTGAGTACGGACAACATCATGATGCGCAAGAACCGCTCGTAAAGATGTCCAGACGCGACTGAGAACACGTTGATTGTCTCGTCCGATGCTTCTTGTTCCTCGCCACCGACGAAAGAGCTTATAAACCAAAACACACCAATATTACATAGAAATGAGCTGCAATATGAGATCCCGCAATATTTGATTGTGTATACTGTGTCAACGGAGGCTGTCACATTAATAACTTTCAACTATCGAGCTGGAATCGCGCTAATTAATACGTTTCAAACCACTATAAGTGCGCAGGGAACTTGATTGGAATACGTAGTCCAATAATTGTGCTAGGATCTCAGTACATATGCGATCTTCCTTTAAAGTGCCAATAATGACTGAAGATTACTGTGAATATTTGGACAGTAGATTACCGACAATCGATTCAAAATAATGAATCGAAATTCAAAAGTACTACTATTATTATAAACTTATATTTATAAACTTCACTTTCTATTAAAATAACCGAAACCTCGAAACTGAAATCTCATACCTTGCACCTTACTCACCTTGCAATAGAGTTCCAAATGCCGCCAGAATTCTTGTCATCATTCTCAACTAACAAATCTAGATGTTGCTTGTCCTGTTTCTTGTTGACTCGCAACTTAATCACGTGACTACGGAACGAGCCCATTAAGACTTGTATATCTTCACTGCCCGCCGGGGTGTCTGTATTTTCATGACTGTAACAGTTTTTATTAAAGTTACTTTGTATATAGTAAATAGGCCGGCATGATTCTGGTGAATTCGCTGATTTGGACAACACTGCGCTTACTCACTTACCATGCTGGGAATTGGTTAAATATTACGAATGTAACAAATAGAACAAATCATGATTAAGGCGGTTGTAATATTCATACAGGTTTTCATGATAATTTCACTTAGCTCAGTAACTCACCCGACAATTTCATAGATTTCATCCGACCGTCCTGGTCTCAGACGGAGTATCCAAGCGCCGGGGTTAGCCTTCAGTTGGAAATAGCCAAGATTCGCCATCACTATGGTGTCCATACGTTCAGGTTTCTCCCTGGTGCCTAGGATGAGTTGTAGACCACGTGGTGGGGTTCCCAGAGTTGTGTCCCACGCGTGACCTTCCAGTAACAGGTACTCCAGCTCAAACTCACTGAACAAAATAATTAAGATTTGAAATAAAACCTTATAATTAAATTTTTATTAAAGTAAGATGATTCGAGTCTGTGAGTTGCAACCACAGTTGTTGCAACATCTAATGCGACGGTAGGCGTGGCGACCTTTACCACATGCTTATATATATAACCCAGGGACTCTCCTTTATCGTTTTCTCCTTCTTTCACTTCACTTCCTCTTCAGTTTCCACTAAGCTCGGTGTTCTCCCAACTTTCTGATGTCAGTGGTAGTGGTGGATTATGTTTGCGGTAGTGATGGGTGGTAAATGTGGAGATGGGTGTTGGTAGGGGGAAGGGGACTAGAAGGATGAAGATAGGTGTGTTTGTCTGTGTAAACATTCATTCGCATATCGACCCGTGTACAAACATGGTGATGAGTGGTGGCGATTTTATAGTGCGTGCGCAGCTCCATGGACAGCAGCGGCGCGAGGGCAGAGATACAGAGAGAACAGACCTGTGCACCAGCGTGTCCACGTCGGCGAGGCGGATGTTGTCGAGGTCGTACACGGAGCGCACGCACTCCACGAGCCAGTTGGCCGGCGTGCGCAGCTCCATGGACAGCAGCGGCGCGTGCGGCAGCCGCGAGAACCGCGCCAGCGCGCCGCCCGACAGCGAACCGCTCGACGTGAACTGCAGCTCCGGCTCCAGCACGTACCGATAGAAACTGCACAATACCACTAATTAATGCCTGTTTATCGTCAGCCACAGGATGTCCACTGCTGAATATAAGCTTTTGGCATAGATTTCCAGACCGACCTGTTGTTGCACTTACATTACTCAACGGCAAATAAATAAATACAAATTGAGTGTTAGAATGCATCAGCTAAGTTTTTTATATTCTTTCAACATACTGGATAACTAGCCGGGTGGTGATTTCTAATTTAATATCCATATGCGAAAGGGAATAAAGTAGAATTTTCCAGTTGTCGAATTCAGTCTCTATATCTGATAAACTAGTGCAATATATAGAAACCTCTTGAGCGGCATGTCCGAGTTCTTGTCCTGCGGGTTGAGGAAGAGCTTGATGCGACAGTTGACGACGCGCCGCAGCACGAGCAGCACGGGCGCGAGCCGCTGCGCCGCGCTCGACGCCGGGTCTAGTACAGCTACCACCTACCACAAAATATAATTTAATTATAGTTAATTTTTATTTGTCAAAATGACGTTACTTAAAAATGCAGTGTTGCTTGACCGAAAGATGTATATGTAGTGAAATAATATGTACATGCTTAGACGGATATAAAAAAAATTGATTGACCGATAAATAACCACTTCCAAACCCCATAAAAACTCAAATCTCCACAATAATAAATCACTGAGAAAACAATAATTATACCAGAGGTAATGAAACTCAATCTCCCATATTTGTAATCATAAATTAGTCCAAGGAGCATGGACAAGTAGACAACCTCAACAGCGGCTTCGTCCGGGTAGACAGGCGGCAGGTCGACCAGCGAGTGTTCCGCGCGCAGGCCGGGCGGCAGCGTCGTGCGCGTGCGCGGACTGCGCCCCGCCACCACCGACATCACCTTCAGACGGACGTCGCTCGACAGATCCGACACCTCATCCTCTGAATCATTTCATTATTACTATATTTTGATCGACTAAAAAGGGGCGCTTAAACTTCAGAATATATTTTTAAAGACCCCTTTACAAAACTCAACACTTACCATCATCGTCCAGTACATTATTTTTCGACTTCTTCTTGTCCAAAACCTCAGATATTTTGTCGCCATACATCTGATTGCTGAACCTAAAACATTATAATAGTTTAGTGTTGTTTATATTGTTTATCGTAAATCATTTCAGGGAGACCAATGTGAATTAGCCATATATTTTATCCATATCGACCGTATGCTACCAATACCTCCTAACTAACATTTTACCAAAATATTGTTTTTGCGCTATCTGTTAGTCCTAATGGAACATGATGTAAATATTTTCTTAGTAGCAATACTAAACTATTGTCAAATTCAAATTCAATTCAAATTCAAATTCAATTTATTGCACTCCACAATTGTTGTTTACAAAGATGTTAGTATGATATACATAGGTTATTAATTGTAAAATTAATAAACTTGGATTTTGGGTGCATAAATATCATCTATATTTTTTAATATATCCAGTTTTTTTTAAATTAAACTATTTTTACGGATTATATCACGATTTGGTTTTAATTTTTATGCCCGACGTTTCGAAAGCTTTGCAGCCTTCGTGGTCACGGGTCAGACTAAAAATTAAAACCAAATCGTGATATAATCCGTAAAAATAGTTTAATTTCAATGAATAACATTCACGTAAACCTAAGAAATCAATATCCAGTTTTTATTAGTTTTTATTGTCTCCTATGAACTTGATCTCAAAGCACTTAGCGAGGTATTGGCGGCTTACGGTCGATATAATAAATAACAAACAAGAGAATCACAGGTGTCTACTAAACCCGCAATATAAGAAGAACCATGAGTGACCCATGAACCAGTGATCGTTTTAGGTTGACGAAAAACTCGTACAGTATAATGAGCTATATGTACCGTTCTAGAAGCATGAAGTCGTCGATGGTGAAGGGCTCGACAGCAGGCAGCGGGCCGAGCAGGCGCGCGTTGTGCACGAGCGCGCGCTCGCCCGCACGCATGCGCAGTCCGCGCGCGCACACCACGCGCGCCGCCTTCATCACCCACTCGTACTTGTTCAGCGCCGGCACCAACTCCGGCTACGGACAAACATTTACGGAGGCTTCCTTATACTCGTCTAAACAATTGGGTACTGGACTACAGTAACCAATATCAATGAATTTCTGTAGGAACATAGATTTATCATATAAATAACGATGCATGATGTCCGATTTCTTGTTTATTTGCTCCACAGGGGCCTAAGACCTAGGATCCAAAGTCAGGTTATATGGTAATTTGTTTCGTATTTTTATTAAATCTCTACTTAATTTCAACGCGGATGTGATCGACGATCGATATCTGATAGACGAAATCAAATGTTATTTCCTCAATATCTTTTTAAAATCGATTTTGTATCTATGGTAAGAAACAATGACGTCACCCGTAGCTACAGTTAACAGGTAGCGTTTTGGCGGCAAACTAAATTATACATATTAATTTTTGCTTTTATTTAACTAAATATATGAAAATAAATTACGAAATATTTTTTTACATGTTTAGGATAAGCTAATTAATAGCCCTGTACACTTTTTAAAAAATAGTCAAGTACCCAATTCTGCTCATATATTAAGATTGCTCGTTTGGTTGTAACTATAAGTTATAAAATACTGTATATATGGCAACACTATCTTAATATCCTACAATTTCACTGGCTTCAAACGTCAAACTAAAACACAATTAAATTCTCTTACTTGATAGCCAAATTAAACAACTGCAATGGGCTTAGCCAAGTGGCTTATGCGCTAATCGAATAGAATAGTAAGTAGTAGATTATTCTATTCCACTAGCTCGTAAGCCACTTAGCTAAGCCCACTGGTGTCTACAGAGACCAAATCTTTCATCTTATTATTTTTGACACTTGATGCATCGATATTTTCGATATATCGATATTGTTTTATAATAAATCGATGTGATAAAACGCCGATATCTTTACAAGGTAACCAGGGATATTAGGTCCGACAGGCTAAATGATTTTTCTTAATGTTCTTGTCAGATGATTTAGACCTTCAACAACTATAAATACGTAAACATAACATACCAAAAATAATTGCGTATTTTAAAGTCGATTCAGTTTGACCTAACAAAAATGTATTAATTCTCTTTAAATTCTTACCAATATGTCGCAGTCTTGTCTCTCATGACAGCCCTCGTCTTCTAACAAACGCACGACGAATTTAGTAGCTTCCGCGGGTTGAAGCACAGTCAGTGCCGCTACCACAACTTTGTTAAGTGATTGGTCGACGTTTGAATTGCCATCTACATTCGGAATGAAGGCAACGCGTACTCCCCCTGATTCCCTCTGTAAAAAAGTGTATCACATGTCTGTCACAGGTACTACATGTCTCTTGACCATCATATAAGGATTCGATCCCAACCCCTCATGGCGGACACATTTAAATTAATACAAAAAACCCTCGTTAATACAAAATAATATCGATGATAGTTTCACCTAAAACACGACTTACCATGTAGGTAATGGCGTTTCTTAGGAGTTCCCTCGATTCTTTGTTGTTCAAATCTCCAGCCACCCATAGCGTTTGCGTGATCTTCTCAGCTTTACTTGATTTTGTAAAATATTTTAAAATGGGTAATGCGGTCGCCAAAGCTTCACGGCCTATGTAAAGAAAATATATTGACGTTAAACGAATGTCATAATTGTTGTCGCCATAAATTATCGTAGACTGACAGCCATTTCCACCCATTTCTATTGACATTTGTTTGCTCTTGTAAAATTGATCCTCTGTTCATAATATAGATTCGTTCCTATAGATTTTATTTAACCCTATTGATTCATTGACATATTTGGTATTACTTTGAATTTACCTGTTAAATGCATAAGTTTATGGATCTTATCTTCTGAGAAGAAATCTGGCGACGAAGGAACACCGGTCAAGTCTAAATACTGCGACGTTTCCGTTGCGAGCACGCGGCGATTCAGCCTGCCATATAAAAGGAACACTGATAAAGATTGAATAGTAAATATGTAAACGATTAATCCTAAATTTCAATAAAGTGACCACCATTTTCGACCGACTCCCAAAAAGGAGAAGGTCCTCAATTCGTTTGTATTTTTTTTAAAGTATGTTAACGATATTTCCGCCAAATATGGAAGGATTTTCAAGATATTTTTTTTTGTTCGATAGAGCTTATTTCAAGGGTGGTCTCATATACGTTTGGTCACGATCGGATAAGTTTTGAAGTCGGTCCATTAAGTATTAAACTTGTGATTATGTAATAACATGCTAATATGCAACAACCCAATACATTATGTTCACACAGGACGGTGCGGCGTTAGTACGAGCCGGCGCGCTGCAGCCGGCCTGTGTGTCGAGCGGGCGACTCTTACAGCACCAGCACCTACACCGACCGGCACCACATACATACATACAACAACACTATACCTCGGCATGACGTGCGGCTGCTTCATGAGGTAGTGCAGCGCGTCGTCGGTGTCGGCGAGCTCTCCGCGGAACACGGCGCGCTGCAGCCGGCCTGTGTGTCGAGCGAGCGCGCTCACCAGCGACTCTTCCAGGACCTCTACCGACCACGCCCCGCCCGGCGATACACCCTCCTCCGATAGGGGCACGCCATTAATGAGCACCTGTAACCACAGTATAGCTATAATTTAAGCGATTAAGCATCGTACAGTGTGTACTTATTGTACGTACGTACATACCAACGCCCTCGAACGCTGGTCGAGCACGCGCTCGACGCTCGCGTAAAAGGATACGTGCGTCGATCACTTTATAGCATTTTAAGAATAAATAGGCATTATTTTGCGAATTATTCGCATAGGGCCTTACTTATAAAAACATTTTAATTGAGCAAATGGTAAAGAATAGTCTGTCCCTTTTATTTTCAAACAATGTGACACAAGGAAAAATTGACAGACTTTTCTTAGCCTTCAGCTCAGCTAAACTGTTTTTATAATTAAGGCCCATAGAAACATCTTTCTACCTGCCCTTTTCCCACCTTAATGTGGGGTCGGCACAACAGACTTTTTCAAGCATGTTGCAGAAACGATTTGACTTAGTTTTTACGACCGGCCGCCTGCCTGACGTCAACCCTCTATCTGGGGGATCCAGTCCCAGGCAAATTCAATTAGAAAATTTTTACTTTGCCCGACCTGAGAATCGAACCCAGGACCTTCCGATCCACAGCTTAATCATGCTGCCACTAGGCCAAGGCCCATAGAAACTGAACAAAGATAATGATAATCACCTGTGGGTATGCGTCAGATCCAATCTTGGACACAAACTCCTCGGCCAATTGCCTCCCAAAGTTGTACTCGGAATCTTCAGAAACAATATCATCTACATTAGTGTTGGCGCTGGCGTACTTTTTCAAATGTTTCTTCACAGACTCAACAGACAATGTTTCATCTTGTGGTGGGTTCATTATCTGTGAAACACATTATTTTATCATTTATAACTGAAGCATTCAAGCACTGAAAAGCAAATGAGTGTTTTAATTTATTTCCCATTAATTTCAGAGTGTTAATGAATATTGTATCTAAATATACAAGCAGTCTATTTCATTTTGGCAAAACGAATATACTCCAAAAGTTGCTGATAATTAGGGAGAAACACTCACTATACAATTTAAAACGAGTGGCATTCACCTGTGCTAGGAAATAATAGGCCTCCTTGTTGGAGTTGTTTTCCTGTGCGATGTAGTTGAACGCAGAGCGCACAGCGGCCTCGAGCGCGGGGTTGTGTGCACTGGGCGCCAGCACCAGCCCCACGCGCACGGGCGTCGCGTGCTTCAACAACGTCTCGCCCAGCTTCAGCGGCGGGCCAGATAGTACTGACGTGGGATCCGCTACTATCAGCTAAAAACAATTACTATTAATATTTTAGGATATGGCTCTGCTCCATGAGACAGATCCGCCAACATCAAGTGTGACTAAAGACAATAATAAAAGTCAATAAAAACAGTATTTTATAGGGTACGTAGTAGGTAATATTCCAGTTCGCTAGTGCATCTGCCTACCCCTTTAGGGACGGACGGGAGTGAGCTTATATACTCAGCTTATATATATATATATATATATAAGCTCACGCCTGTATCCCCGGAGGGGTAGGCAGAGGCGCACTAGCGAACTAGAACACCCACATTTCGCCGCGCTTAGTTCCGTCCCAGATGTGATAGGGGGCGAGCCTATCGCCATATCGGGCACAAATTCCAGACTCCGAGCTGATATGGAAAAATCCAATATCACTTTGCCCGACTCGGGGATCGAACCCGAGACCTCAGAACCGTAGTCGTACCGAAATACCACCACGCCACCGAGGCAGCCGGGGAGTGAGCTTAAGTACTATATATGCATGTATGTACAGAAGAAGTATACTGCTAACAATATTTTTCTTTTGTATTACTTAAAACGTTTATAAGATTACATAATGCAATAGTTATAATAAATGTTAATAAATTATTTCGATTTGTTTATAATTTTACTTACGCAAGACCATAACATCATCATAATATGACCATAATATCCACATTACTATTGATATATTTCGCTTTGATCACTTTTATGTATGTTTCAGTTTTATATATGTAAGGCACACTAGAACACTCACGTAATTATAAATGTTTCTTCTGAGATTCCTGAGCATGCCGGGATATGTGGGCCGCAGCAGCTCCATGAAGGAGGCGGGCCAGCGGCGGTACCGCTCGTCAGTCTCCAAGTCGTTGAGCCACGTGATCGAAGTGTCACGGATGTCCAGCCCATACTCCTCTTTAGAATACGTCTCGCCCAACTCGAGGGACATCAGTGTGTTTATTAACTTCTTAGATAGTCCTGACAAAAGAGAAATTATTAAATTAGTTGATATGAACCTTGTTATTATTAGATACAGGCCACTACCTTTATATTCTTTAAATACAATATAGAAATTGTGTGTAATGTATTGTAGTAGGAATGCTTTCATTCTACCTATCATGTCGACACTTTTCAAGCAGATTTACAGATAAGATTTAGCAAATTATTTAGCACTGGCTGCCTGCTTAACGTCAACCTCCCTCTGGGTATCCAGTCCCGGGCAAATTAAATATATCGCTTGCCCGACCTGAGAACCGAACTCAGGACCTTACAGCCCCCACAGCCATATATGCTGCTACTAGACTAAGAAGATACTCACCTAGAGCGTAAAGCGAGTTCATAGGCCCGATGTCCTCCCTGAGCGCGGCGAGCAGCGCCATCACGTCCACCTCCTCCGCGTCGTACTGTGCGCCCGACACCAGCAGCAGCGGCTCCGCGGGGCGCAGGCCCAGCGCGGACGACCACACGTCTTGGTTGTGAAGCACTTCGTCGCGGAACGCACGAGGCACGTTCACGTGGATCAAGGACTTTGTCTGTATGATAGTAAACAGTGGATATTACAGTAGCTATATTATGAAGACTAATAGCAAAATTATGATATCGACAACATTTCTTGTCATTACCTGTTTACTATTTTTATAACAGCTACTATTTGTATACATCTAATTTTTTTTTTATTAAATGCATTATTTTTGTTTTGAATTTTTATTATATGTGTGATGTATGTATGAGTAAAAGTTTTTCTTTAAAACCAATACCTATTGTATGATAATTATAAATTACTCGATTAATAATCAAAATCGAAAAGAAATTTTATTCACAAAATAACAAAATGGATGATTTTGTCCGACAAAAGAAATGAAGTAAATCTAGGTGTATCAAGTCAATCCTTCCACCTCACCTGCATGGGGAAGTTCTGTGCGACGGAGGTGAGTACTCTGAGCGGTTCGTCCCCGCCAGCATCGTGAGCGTCGACGACGGCGGCGGCGGCCTGCATGCTCAGCGCCTGCATCTGCCACACTTTCAGCGGCGCCAGCTCCTCGCTCGATTCCGACAGGTGACGTCTGAACCGCTCCAGTGGCGTGCGCAGAGCCGGGAACAAATTTCTTCAAACAAATTTAGTTTCAGCCCCATTTATTTCTTATTCAAAATTATATTGTATTTATGTTGGAGACGAACATTAGTCAGACAAAGTGGTTTTAACAGGATTTGCTCCAGTCTGGATCACTCAGTTAGTTGACGTCAGGCAGGCAGCTAACCAGTAATAAAAACTAAGCTGAATACTTAGAAGTCGTATATAATTATTATCTATACTAATATTATAAAGCTGAAGAGTTTGTTTGTTTGTTTGATTGAACGCGCTAATCTCAGGAACTACTGCTTCGATTTGAAAAATTCTTTTTGTGTTGGATAGCCCAATTATCGAGGGTGGCTATAGGCTATATAACATCACGCTATGACCAATGGGAGCGGAGCAGAAATGAGAAATAAAAAACGTGGAATTGATATCTCAGAAACTACTGGTTCGATTTGAAAAAATCTTTTTGTGTTGAATAGCCCAATTATCGAGGATGGCTATAGGCTATATAGCATCACGCTATGACCAATAGGAGCGGAGCAGAAGTGAAAAATGTTGAAAAGCGGGGAAGTTGATATCTCAGAAACTACTGGTTCGAATCGAAATATTTTTTTTTGTTGGATAGCCCATTTATCGAGGATGGCTATAGGCTATATAACATCACGCTATGACCAATAGGAGCGGAGCAGAATTGAAAAATGTTGCAAACCGGGAACATTTATATCTCAGACAGAACTACTGCTTCGAATTGAAAAAATCTTTTTGTGTTGGATAGCCCATTTGTCGAGGATGGCTATAGGCTATATAACATCACGCTATGACCAATAGGAGCGGAGCAGAAATTAAAAATGTTGCAAAATCATGAAAATGTATATCTCAGAAACTACTGGTTCGATGTGAAAAATTCTTTTTGTGTTGGATAGCCCAATTATCGAGGGTGAGTATAGGCTATATAACATCACGCTATGACCAATAGGAGCGGAGCAGAAATGAAGAATGTTGAAAAGCGGGGAAGTTGATATCTCAGAAACTACTGGTTCGAATTGAAAACATATTTTTGTGTTGATCGACGGGATGACTGGTAGGGTAACTAAGGGGTGACTGACGGGGTGATTAATGGGGTGACTGATGGGATGACTGACGGGGTGACCGACGTGAGGAATGACGGGGTGACTGACAGGCTGACTGATGGGGTGGCGGGCGGGGTGTCTGACGAGGTAACTGACGGGGTGACAGACGGGGTGACAGATGGTGTGACCGACTGGGTGACAGACAGGGTGACAGACGGGGTGACAGACGGGTGTCAGAAGGGTGACAGACGGGTGACCGACGTGGTGACCGACGTGGTGACAGACGGGGTGACAGGCGGGGTGACCGACTGGGTGACAGACGGGGTGACCGACGTAGTGACAGACGGGGTGACAGACGGGTGACATACGGGGTGACAGACGAGTGACCGACGTGGTGACAGACGGGGTGACAGACGGGGTGACAGACGGGGTGACAGATGGGGTGACAGACTGGATAACAGACGGGGTGACTGACTGGGTGCCAGACGGGTGACAGACGGGTGACAGACGGGGTGACGGACGTGGTGGCAGACGGGGTGACAGGCGGGTGACAGACTGGGTGACGGACGGGTGACAGACGAGGTGACAGACGGGGTGACAGGCGGGGTGACAGACGGTGGGACAGACGGGGTGACAGACGGGTGACATACGGGGTGACAGACGAGTGACCGACGTGGTGACAGACGGGGTGACAGACGGGGTGACAGACGAGGTGACAGGCGGGGTGACCGACTGGATAACAGACGGGGTGACTGACTGGGTGCCAGACGGGTGACAGACGGGTGACAGACGGGGTGACGGACGTGGTGGCAGACGGGGTGACAGGCGGGTGACAGACTGGGTGACGGACGGGTGACAGACGAGGTGACAGACGGGGTGACAGGCGGGGTGACAGACGGTGGGACAGACGGCGTGACAGACGGTGTGACTGACGGGGTGAGAGACGAGGTGACTGACGGCCGAAGTAGATCATCCCATTACCTCCTTTAGAATTATTGGATTATAGGTACCTAAGACTCTTTCAACCCTCTCTCTCATACGCAGACGAAGTTGCGCGGGTCAGCTAGTCTATAATATATGTGAAAAATATGTTGCGCCAACCCATTTTTGATAGGGTGAGGGCAGGTGGGGACATCGACAGATTGGACACGCTGGTGATCAGCACACTCAAATGAAGATACATATTTCACCCTTAATACCTGATTCAAAACTATAAGCCAATCGTTTGATTATCATGCAAAAGGAGGTAAACAGTAAACACATCAACTTACAGTTCAACATAATCACAACAATGGTTACTGTATTTGGGGATTCAGTTACAGTTAAATGGACTGGAAGATGGAAACATTAACACACAAAGTCCAAGTTTCAAAAGTCTTGTGCCAGCATATTAGATTTATGATCACCTACTACATTATCGGTTCAGTGTTTCAACCATCCAACAGTATTATTTAGCTCTGTAATTCCTCAATAATGTTTATTAAAATGCAAAGGTTTATGTAGAAAGTAACTCATTCACAACTACTTACTTTAATTTACCAAAATTAAATCCATCTATCTGGTTCTGTGGGTCATTCTCGTCCTCTTCCTCAGATTGTGTGGGTGCGTCACCATCGTCAGACTCTTTCGGGGTGGAATCATCCTGGCTCTTGTATTCTGTACTTTTCAGTTGCAACTCAACTCCATATCCTGATAGTCGCAGCTTAGGCTTTCCACGGGGCTGTTATGGTACATATTTTATTAAAATTAAATCAAAAACAACATGATATTCAAATAATGTAAATTATAAAATTTTGATAAAATATTAGTAAAAGAAATATTCATCATGCAAATGAGAAGAGGGCACTCATCTAAAATAAGTAAATTAAAATGTTTAACATATTTTTAAAACATCTACAGAAGTATCCTCAACTAGCAGAAATGTATGAAAATATGTATGGGTGTGTAAAAGATAAAAAAATGTAATGAAATGTCCATATTAAACCTTCACAATTCCATATGAACAAACACAACACAAAATATAATCCAATTATTTAACAGTTATACTAACCTTCACGTTCCACCTCACAATGTAATTAATGGCACCTTTGTCTGCATATGCAGCTAATATTTTGTGTTTTGAATTGAATTCTTTCATGCCAAGCTCCCCATATAAGATAGCTGTGAGACTTTTGTTATCACTGCTTGGATATGTATGGTCCAGCAGATAGGTTTCTATTTTGTGTTCCCCCTTAAAATGTAACAAAATAATTATATATGTAGTACATACAACACTATGATTTCATACAATGTTTTATAAATAACTATTTTAAATTAGAATATATTTGTAAAGTACTGTTGACACAATACTTCCATCCAAATAATAGAACCAATATGGGTAAAAAGATTGTGGTGTGAGTTGTTTCTGATACTGTTATCAAAGTTATAACATAATTATGGCTATGTAATGGCTATTCAATTTAAAGCAACATAACTGATTGAACTATGTATTGTTAGCTTTATATTCAACTAGCTTTTGCCCGCGGCTCCGCACGCGTATTTTGTAGGGCCAACGGAAAAAACTTTTGATTTGTCGATCCGCCCTGTCGTTTTAGTCTAAATATGGGCGACCCAGCTATCGATTTTGAAGTCAATCGGCCCAAAAAAGAAAAACAAAATGGCGGCCACTTTTAACAGGCTTGACAGCGGTTCTGTAGTTCGGAACCACGGGGCGACTCATATATCGATTTTGAAGTAAATCCGACCCAAAAACAAAGAAAAACAATATGGCGGCCACTTTTCACAGGTTTGAGAGCGATTCTGTCGTTCGGAACCACGAGGCGACCCAGATATCAATTTTGAAGTCAATCGGCCCAACAAAAAAAGAAAAACAAAATGGTGGCCACTTTTGACAGGTCTGCCAGCGGTTCTGTCGTTCAGAACCACGGGGCGACTCAGATATCGATTTTGAAGTCAATCGGCCCAAACACAAAGAAAAACACAATGGCGGCCACTTTTGACAGATTTGATAGCGGTTCTGTCGTTTGGAACCACGGGGCGACCCAGATATCGATTTTGAAGTCAATCGGCCCAAAAACAAAAAAAAAACAAAATAATGGCCACTTTTGACAGGTCTGCCAGCGTTTCTGTCGTTCAGAACCACGGGGCGACTCAGATATCGATTTTGAAGTCAATCGGCCCAAACACAAAGAAAAACACAATGGCGGCCACTTTTGACAGATTTGATAGCGGTTCTGTCGTTTGGAACCACGGGGCGACTCAGATATCGATTTTGAAGTCAATCGGCCCAATAACAAAGAAAATCAAAATGGCGGCCAGTTTTGATAGGTCTGACAGCGGTTCTGTCATTGGGAACCACGGAGCGACTCAGATATCGATTTTGAAGTCAATCGGCCCAAACACAAAGAAAAACACAATGGCGGCCACTTTTGACAGATTTGATAGCGGTTCTGTCGTTTGGAACCACGGGGCGACTCAGATATCGATTTTGAAGTCAATCGGCCCAAAAACAAAGAAAATCAAAATGGCGGCCAGTTTTGACAGGTCTGACAGCGGTTCTGTCATTGGGAACCACGGGGCGACTCAGATATCGATTTTGAAGTCAATCGGCCCAAAAACAAAGAAAAACAAAATGGTGGCCACTTTTGACAGGTCTGCCAGCGTTTCTGTCGTTCAGAACCACGGGGCGACTCAGATATCGATTTTGAAGTCAATCGGCCCAAAAACAAAGAAAAACAAAATGGCGGCCACTTTTGACAGGTCTAACAGCGGTTCTGTCATTGGGAACCACGGGGCGACCCAGATATCGATTTTGAAGTCAATCGGCCTAGAAACAAAGAAAAAGAAAATGGCGGCCACTTTTGACAGGTCTGACAGCGGTTCTGTCGTTCGGAACCACGGGGCGACCCAGATATCGATTTTGAAGTCAATCGGCCCAAAAACAAAGAAAATCAAAATGGCGGCCACTTTTGACAGGTCTGACAGAGGTTCTGTCGTTCGGTACCACGGAGCGACCCAGATATCGATTTTGAAGTCAATCGGCCCAAAAACAAAGAAACTCAAAATGGCGGCCAGTTTTGACAGGTCTGACAGCGGTTCTGTCATTGGGAACCACGGGGCGACTCAGATATCGATTTTGAAGTCAATCGGCCCAAAAACAAAGAAAATCAAAATGGCAGCCAGTTTTGACAGGTCTGACAGCGGTTCTGTCATTGGGAACCACGGGGCGACTCAGATATCGATTTTGAAGTCAACCGGCCCAAAAACAAAGAAAAACAAAATGGCGGCCACTTTTGACAGGTCTAACAGCGGTTCTGTCATTCGGAATCACGGGGCGACTCAGATATCGATTTTGAAGTCAATCGGCCCAAAAACAAAGAAAAACAAAATGGCAGCCAGTTTTGACAGGTCTGACAGCGGTTCTGTCATTGGGAACCACGGGGCGACTCAGATATCGATTTTGAAGTCAACCGGCCCAAAAACAAAGAAAAACAAAATGGCGGCCACTTTTGACAGGTCTGACAGCGGTTCTGTCGTTCGGAACCACGGGGCGACTCAGATATCGATTTTGACGTCAATCGGCTCAGAAACAAAAAAAAACAAAATGGCGGCCACCTTTGACAGGTCTGACAGCGGTTCTGTCGTTCGGAACCACGGGGCAACCCAGATATCGATTTTGAAGTCAATCGGCCCAAAAACAAAGAAAAACAAAATGGCGGCCACTTTTGACAGGTCTGACAGCGGTTCTGTCGTTCGGAACCACGGGGCGACTCAGATATCGATTTTGAAATCAATCGGTCCAAAAACAAAGAAACAAATTTTCAACCCCTATTTCATCCCTTTGTAGGATAAAAATATATCGCACCCCATTTCTGTCCTTAGGGCTAAAACTATCCTCATACCAACCTTCTTAAAAATCCGTTCAGCGGTTTCTGGATTCCCATAAAACCTTTCATCCCCTATTTCATCTCATTAGGGGTTGATTTAAAAAAGTAGCCCATTTGTGTCTTTAAACT
The DNA here is from genome assembly GCA_036417725.1 of Clanis bilineata. NCBI lineage: Eukaryota > Metazoa > Arthropoda > Insecta > Lepidoptera > Sphingidae > Clanis > Clanis bilineata. The sequence continues at coordinate 12,166,957 of CM071151.1, read as the reverse complement.
GAAAGATATGGACTATCCCATACCAAATTTCATAAAAATCCGTTAAGTGGGCCTAAAATTCCTATACAAACGTTCATCCCCTATTTCATCCCATTAGGGGTTGATTTAAAAAAGTGGCCCATTTGTATCCTTAAACTCAAAGGTATCCACTGTCCCATACCAAATTTCATAAAAATCCATTAATTGGACCTAAAATCCCCATACAAACTTTTAACCCTTATTTCATCCCTATAGGGGTTGTTGAAAAAAAATGAAGTACCCTATGTCCGTCCTTGGGGTTAAAAGTACCCATATACCAAATTTTATCAAAATCGGTTCAGCGGTTTAGACGTGAAAACGCCACAGACAGACAGACAGACAGACAGACAGACAGAGTTACTTTCGCTTTTATTATTTAGTAAGGATTACATATTTATTTTAATTAATTAGCATGGATAAATCAATTACACAAATAAATATAATATAATTGACTATAATAACTTTAATTAAATCAAAATATAATTATAAAACAAGTAAATGAGATATTTGTAAATACACCACAACTCTTGAGTTTCGACAATGATTAAAATAAATTATATTCTAATCAAATTATACTTACAACATCATATTGGTTGTATGATTTCAATAAATCCTTCAATGCATCATTGTCACATACTTTTCTAGAGGCAATGGCAACAAAGGAATCACATTGCACATCTTTAGCACCATTTTGTGCCGCAATTTGATCAAACATATGAACAGTTGGAGATGTTGTGTGCATCGACAAGGACAACTTTGCCATGCGGAGCTGAGCTGGCGCCAGCAATCCACTAGCAACACCAATGCAAGCATCATATTCTTGCTTGTCAGTCTCTATAATTAAATAAAACACTCTGAGTTCTTTGGTTTTAAATCTAGAAAATCTGTGTGTTGTCTGCACATAGCACAGCTATTATAAAAATACTAAACTGGTATGTTTACAAGAATATTGCATGGTATATAGTCCTTTAACTACTAAGATTATATCAAATCTAATAGAAAAAAATATGAAATAAGTAAAAACATCCAAAATGTCCACATTTTTCATAGGTACCATAAAATAAAAATACCAAGTCACAATCAGGGTATCCACTGCTGAACATAGGCATGTCCCAAAGATTTTCAATAACATCTTTATGTTAATAGTTTATGGTACATGGTCTCCAAATCACGATTGTTTAATATCATATTACCTAAGTAATATAATATTTTGCATAAAAACAAAATTGTTATTATGTGTTGAAGGGAAAACACACAGCGTCGGTATGAAGATGCATTCGTGAATTTAGCCTATTAATTATGATGTTGCTTATCACCAGGGTAGTTGCCAGTCTATTTTGACGTTTAATTTTGTTAGGTCGGTAGTCAAAGAGTATAAATACCAGGCAACTTGTCGAGAATTCTCATAGAGGCTTCACCAGGAAGATATTCCTGCGACGCTGTGTGTTTTCCCTTCAACACATAATAACAATTTTGTTTTTATGCAAAATATTATATTATGTGTTTTTAAAAACACACAGCGTCGGTATGAAGACCTGTTTGATATCTGCTGGTGACAAGCACAAAACGCTATGTGACACTTCAACAAAAATAGAGCCATAATGACTTGCATCTGGCAAGGTTCATTAAGCTCTTAAAAACTGGTATGGAATTTTATGTGATTAGTTATAGAAACACAATTCTATAATAGGATGGTTACGAGTTATACTCAAGGAAACAGTGAATTATAGTAACTCCTCTGAACTGTTATTCATCTTGTGAAAAAATATTTTTCACTTTACTAATTACAACTAAAGCATATTATAACCTGACCAATTCATACAATTAGCCGATGCAGAGGTACGAGTAGTCGATACTCCAGCCTTGCCTTACGTTCTTCATCTAACTCATTTTTCAGAGATACTTCCGGATTATCTTATCCGTGGCTCAGAATTCAAAATATGGATTTTCATTTGGTAATAAAGCTACTTCTGATAGTTCTATAATAATGCCATTTTGAATAGTGCCTTTTAAAATAACCGTTGGTTTGAGAATAGGCACCAAGAAATAGCAGTCCCCGGCTTTCTTGTCTGACAGAAAGTTCGTCTATTTGATTTAGTGGACAATTTTTTGAAGCTTATACAAAACTTCGATTCCTGTTATTTCTGGCTGTCTGTGGATCAGACCAGAGGCCCTCAACAAAAACAAAGCGTGACGTTTTACAACGCTAGGCGATCGGCATTAACTCTTATCTACCAAGTCTGATAACAGTCACGCGACTTTTCGGGACGCCGGTGTCCAAAGATTCCGCAAACCGTAATGTTAACAGAAAAAGGGTTTCTGTCTAGGGGCATTGTTTGTCCAGAAAGATAACACTACAATATACTTGAACTTTGTACTGATAAGCTATTATAATAGCCTTCAGAATTCGTGTGAATGATTTTACTAAAACATTTACGGTTAAAGCGACGTTAACACTGCATCTGCTGACCACTGGTATTTCTGCAGACGCAGCAGTATTTTCGTCTGTAGTGCCCCTACGATTAATTAATCGGTTTGTTGTCGTGGACAAGCGATGCAGTACCCATGCCACAGTCATAATGACTGCTGATTGGCTGCACAGTTGTACCTCACCAAGAGGTTAACAACTTGCAAATTAATATGAGCAGGTTAGTACCGCATCAATCAAGCCACTGACATAGTGCCAAGTGGCTGCGCAGTTGCACCTCGCCGAGAGGTATGAGTTGGCCGGTCCGCCCATCCAGCTTCAACAACTAGCAAATTAGTTTAGGCAGGTCAATATTGCCTTATTCAAGCCACTGTCATAGTGACAGGTGAATGGCTGTGCAGTTGAACCTCATCGAGAGGTTAACAACTTGCAAATTGGTATGAGCAGTTTAGTACCACATCAATCAAGCCACTGACATAGTGTCAAGTGGCTGCGCAGTTGCACCTCGCCGAGAGGTAAGAGTTGGCCGGTTCACCCAGTCAGACTCAACAACTTGCAATAATTTAAGCAGATAAATACTGCATTATCCAAGCCACTGTCCTAGTGACAGGCGATTGGCTGTGCAGTTGAACCTCGTCGAGAGGTTAACAACTTGCAAATTAGTATGAGCAGGTTAATATTGCCTTAATGCAGCCACTGTCATAGCGACAGGCAATTGGCTGCGCAGTTGAACCTCACCGAGAGGTTAATAACTTGCAAATTAATATGAGCAGGTTAATATTGCCTTAATGCAGCCACTGTCATAGCGACAGGCAATTGGCTGCGCAGTTGAACCTCATTGAGAGGTTAACAACTTGCAAATTAGTATGAGCAGGTTAATACTGCCTTAATGCAGCCACTGTCATAGCGACAGGCAATTGGCTGCGCAGTTGACCCTCAACGAGAGGTTAGTAGCTTAGCTACTAGTAACAAGCAGGGCCAAGCTGCAGTACTCAAGCCATCGGTATAGTGGCAGGCGATTAGTTGCGAAATTGCATTTTGGCGAGCCGTTAACTTGCATATTAATAATTCTAAGCAGGTCAAAACTGCATAACTCAATGGCTGAGCAGTTGAACCTCAACGAAAGGTTAACAACTTGCAAATTAAACAATTTAAGCTGGTTAAAACTGTAACTCAAGCCAGTGACTGGCGAGTGGCTGAGCAGTTGAACATTGATGAGAAGTTGAAACTACTCATTAATGATTTTAAGGGTGACTTGCATCACTATTATCAACCCACAGTTAGTCCTAACTTCAAGTTAAATGAAGAATAAATATTATATGAATGACATGTACCTACTTCATTACGTTGGTCAAAATGGAACTACTATTAAGCCATTGTCATAGTGACAGATGATTGACCAAGCAGGTGACCCACAACGAGAGGTTAAGAACTTGCAAATTAGGATTTAAAGCAGATCAAAACTGCACAATCTAACCACTGTCGTAATGACAGGTGATTGATTGAGCCGTTAAACCTCGACGAGAGGTTAGTATATCAAAACTTCAAAACTTGTAACCCACTATAAGTTAGCTTGCCAAGCAAATCTGTACTTAAGCCAAGTCATGTTGAGAGACAACTATAATATAATTACATACTAGTTGTCAAGGTTGGGTCTGGATGAGCACTGATCTATTATGTGTACATAATTCAGAATTCATTTATCATTACTCTATTTGGAAACGAACCCAAGACCTCCGGACAATATCTAGTCGCAGAGCACTCATATTAATAGCACAAAACGTATGTACTAAACGTATGATGCCTTTGACCTTTACCACTAGCGGTTATTGTGGGCAGCGAGTAAGCGGGACTAGATCCGACCAGTTGACTCAAATCTGTATTCAAGGGTTGTGACGCCCATTAAATAACCCTTTGGTTTCATATGAAACTATACTAACTATCTTGAGACTATCCGTGATTAGTCATCTGAACCACGAGGAAAAAATCTAAACAAATCCTAGTGCTAATCAACCCCCAAGACTTAGGCACGCAATTACACTAAGAACCTAAGCAATCTGCCTAGCTGTGTTCTTAAACAATTTCTGCGATGCTTTTATTGTCATAACTGCGCAAAAGTGGCTTACATTCTAGAGAACCTTTGTGATCAATAATCTTCTTTGATCTGAAGGTTTGTCTCGGTTGGCCTCGAGAAAATTGTGTAAACAGACTAGTATTTAAGTTTTCAGATCATATGGACCTTTGCGATCCGTAGGTAATCTGATCTTGGCTTTATTTAAAAGAAAACATCGTCTAGATTGACTAGGATTCGACAGTCATCTGACGTAATAGATCTCCGCGATCTGTAAAAAGTTTTGGCTTTAATTTGCCAAGAGGAAAAGGTGTAGATAGACTAGCACCTAAAGTCTTCCAATACTATGCAATTGGCATCCAATCGGGTCAGCAATCTCTTACCGGATTTTGGTCCCAACGGACGATGGACTAAGATAAAACAGTCATAGCGGACTACGATATCTTTATGGCTTCTTATAATAGATGTTTGCGATTCGTAACCGAGTTGGTTGTAGTGAACCTGGAGGCATCTCTAAATAGATCAGGACATCTTGCACATCTGATCGGAATAATTTATCCCAATAAACTGAATAAATAATAACCCAAAAGGTGGGTATCTGCAACTAGATAGATCGTGATGGACCCACATTAAATTGTTTTGATTGTTTAGTCAAAACCTAAGTTCCCACCTGCATTTCTCTAGGGATATGTGTGAGCGAGCGAGGGGCCAGGCAGAGGCGCACCAAAAACACCCACATCACACCGAGTATACTCCCAAACGCGACAGGGGGTAGAGTCCAGCGCCACCCCGGGCTCATATCCCAGACCTCGGGATGACTGAGTAGAAAAAACTCAACATCACCACCCGAACCGGGAATCGGAACCCCTAGATCCCAAAACACCAGTTAGACCGTGCACGCAATATAATTCTGACACCGAGATAGTCAGATTTAGTCAATTCTAGTAAGCGAAAATACTACGCGTGTAGTACTACACTAAGCCTTCGTTGTTATGCTTTACCTTAATTCCTTAATAAAGGCGGTATGTGCATATTTATAATACAAGGCTGATGTACTAGAACATTACTAAGTATATTCGTGGAATTCTTCCCTACCTACTTATTAGTCCTTTGGATTCATTAAACTCTCCTCCGCGGAGCTTTAATGTCATGGCCATATTATAAATAATAAGGCACTGCCACATGGACAAAATAATTATTGTCTGCACGTTTTTTGCAGCAACAAAAATTGTAGGTAGAAAATTATAAAATATCCACTTATCTGGTTTACATATCCATGATCCGAGGATGTCCTTGTGACGAGTGCGAGGTTTGCCTCCTGATTCCGAATCGGGCTCCCCCCGAGATACACGCACCAACAAGGATGTTCCTCTCCCTTTCTTATAAACGGTAACACTAATATTTCGCGAGCAAACTTTTTGAATTACGAGAACACGCGGTGCAGTGTTCGACCGTTCCGACGGAATTCACAAAACGCTATGAGAATTCTCGACAAGTTGCCTGGTATTTATACTCTTTGACTACCGACCTAACAAAATTAAACGTCAAAATAGACTGGCAACTACCCTGGTGATAAGCAACATCATAATTAATAGGCTAAATTCACGAATGCATCTTCATACCGACGCTGTGTGTTTTTAAAAACACATAATATAATATTACCTAGCTACACTAATAATTTAAGGATATACATTGAAAAATTTTAAATACTTCATAAACTGTAATGATGTAGATAAGTTTCCAAAAGGTTTCAATGATATTAAAAAGAAAACGAATTAAATATTAGCTTACTTGCGTGCTGGAAGTAATTATTCACGCATTATAAGGATGTAATAGCACAATTGTCTGCCTTGACTAGACCAATAATGTTTTAAGAAACCCGAGGATATATATTGACATATAACTTTAGTTGCAACTTACCCAAACTGTCTAAACTAGTCTTGAGGGCATTTATTCCATCAACAAATGACCAGAACAAGTCCGTACTTTCAGCGGCGAGGTACTCTGCTAATTCCAAGACTATGGGAGTTGCCTCCCATTTTGCGCTCACGAAAGTGGTCACAGATTTTGACTTCTTCTCATAAGGTTTAGTGGAATCTGAACTTGAGACTAGTGTAACAACAATAGAAACTGAGAGAAATAAAGAAATTATAGAACCGGTGGATTTCATTTTAAACTAACAACTAGTCTTTGACTTAGACTTAAATAATTTCACTAACTATATTTCCTACATTTACAACAACTGAATATAAATGTGAATTGTGAACATACTTTTTAAAAGATTAATTGCGAATTAAAGAAGGAAAAATTCTAAAACTCATGTTTCATAGAAAACAACCACCAATGACAGTTGAACACGGCTTATTTGACAGTAGTTCTTCTTTGCCAACATAATAAGTACAAAGAAGCGTTATTCTATTGGTTATTATTTATAGTATATGTCTTATAGACCAATAAAAACTGTTAGTTTTCTTTGCAGTGTGCCACGACGACGCAAAAATTAAGCCGAGTCTCCTGCACTAAAACATTACACAAAACACCCTAAAAACACATACGCAAAACAACGATTTTAGCTGCTCGTAGAACAATGGACCATAGATAAATAATAGGTACATGTTTTGTGTAGGTGTTTTGTGTAATGTTTTAGTGCAGGAGACCCGGCTTAAAAAGGGACGATTTGCGAATCAGAGTGTAGCGTTGACGTAAAGCAGAGTCACAAACTACATAGATACTACGTATAGCCGAGTCTCCTGCACTAAAACATTACACAAAACCTAAGCACAAAACACATACGCAAAACAATGATTTTAGCTGTCACCTGCTCGTAGAACAATGGACCATAGATAAAAAATGTATGTTTTGTGTAGGTGTTTTGTGTAATGTTTTAGTGCAGGAGACCCGCCTTAAGGCAAAACAACAAATTTTCCTGCTCGTAGAACAATGAACCATAGATAAAAATGCATGTTTTGTGTAATGTAGTAGTAGAGTGGGCTAAAATCGTTGTTTTGTGTATGTGTTTTAAGGGTTTTGTTTCGAAAAAGCTAGGGCAGGAGACCCGGCTTTAGATTATCCTGTTTTGCGTATATGTTTTTGATTTTTTGTTTCCAAAAAGTAGTGCAGGAGATCCGGCTTTATCTATGGCCCATTGTTCTACGAGCAAGTGACAGCTTAAATCGTTGTTTTGCGTATGTGTTTTTTGTTTTTAGTGTTATGTTTCGAAAAAGCTAGTGCAGGTGACTCGGCTTTACTTTTTAGTGTTTTGTTTCGAAAAAGCTAGTGCAAGAGAAGCGGCATAATTTAAGCTGAAGATATATTTTTAAATTTTTCGTAATCTGTGCGCCTGTGTGAGTTTAAAAAAAATAGCGTTATCTGTCAATTGCATCTCCATTGCAGATAAATTATTTTCTTAAAAGAATTAGTAATTTCTTTATTTTTATCACCTTCATTTAACCCAAATGGAGTAAGGAAATATATTTAATTTATTTCATTAGTAGGTAAGCACACAAATTACTTTATGACCTAGAATTGATAGTGTTAATTTTTCATTGACGTACCTGGACGTACCCTACATTGATACTGTGTGAGCCGATAGTGATATTTCAAGTTGTATTGATGAATGACACACAAAAGGAATTTGTATGTGAGTTGAACAACTGTGTTATCCCGTAGGTTTATGTAATCGAGATGCAGTACACATCAGACGAAGCATACGCGCGTCTCATCAGTCACAACATGACTGTGCCTCAGAGGATCAAGGTAGGTGATCCGACAGATCTGTTCAAGCTATTAGAAAACCAAAGTATCGAAACATTTAATTATGGGATAAGGGCAGTAAGAAGGAAAAGTTAAAGAAATTGGTACAAATACCAAGGCTTTATACCCAACATAAGTTATATCCAGATCAATCCATTGAAAGGCAACTATCTAAGACCTGTATCAGGAGAAGTTGTATGTTCAGCAGTGGCGGTCTTGTGGCTAATATTATTAATTATGATAAGTCCTTTGTTTAATTTAATAGTATGGAGATAGGCATATTTTTAATATGCATTTTTAGAATAATTTGGTAAAAAAATACAATCCTTAAAAAGTTTTAATTTTTGAGTTATGGATTTATTAAACACTGTTGTTGGCAAAGTCATCAAACTTTGATGAAGGTCATATTTTTTAGATAAAGAGGAAGAAAGGACCTCAAAAGCCTCAAAATATCCTAAAGGCAGAAGTAATAAATCAACACTACTTTAACTCCTTGGAGACGGCATTATATATATTACATAAAACTATTTAATACAAAAAAACGACTTAAAAATGAACACTTAAAAGTAAAAAATAACAACAATTTCTTACTGTCTTTGGAGTCGGTGCCGGGGCTTAAGCAGATTAATTGAAAACGCACCAATTTGAAGTCGGTTTTCAGTTTTGTTAACTTTAATTATTATTTATCTATTTATAGTGTTCAGTAGCCTGTAATATTGAAACAATTATCCATCAACTCCTTATAGTTAAGGAGTTATATTTTCCATGATCAGCTGAGCAACATGAGATGATGAGTACCAGACGCAAATACCTGAATAGTTTAAGAAAATATATAAAACTCACTATGGGTCCCTATAAAATTTGAGGGCTGCTCTTGATTTTTCTAGGATCCCATCATGAGATCCTGACTTAGTGCCAATGGGACCACCTGGGAAGTATACCCTTTAAAACAAAAAAATAATTTCTCAAATCAGCCCAAGTGGCTTCGAGTAATCGGGGGACATACATAAACAGGTCAATCTGGAAATCTTTGGGGGAGGCCTATGTCCAACAGTGGACGTCCTATGGCTGATGATGATGATACATAAAAAAAAAGATTCCGACGAATTGTTAACCTTTAGCTTTTTTTTGAAGTTGGTTAATTATACAAGGACCTTTCTTGAAATTATGTAGTAAACAATAATTAGAAGAACAGACTTGTAAATCAATATAATGGTTGAATGCAGACCCCTTTCAATCCACAAAGCCCTTGTTTTAGGCAACTGGTGACATAATTGATGAAGACTCTGCTCCTAATGGAATGGTCACTGGATGGGATTATGCCAATGAGAAGTTTGACATGAAGGTTCCAGAAAGGATACTAGTTGTGGGCCAAGATCAACATGTAGGTGAGTATAACATAGACACTTGATAATTACTTCACATCTTGCTATGTGTGCATTTAGTATTGTGTTTGTATAGCATCTATTAGAGAATAAATTAAGCAAAATAGTTACCCACTGGTATGGGAATCTACCCATACTATGTGACCCTTTTACAATTGTGAATTGGGTACTTGACTATTTTTTTAAAAAGTATACAGAGTTCATTTTCATATATTTACTTAAAAAAATCAAAAATTATTAAGTATAATCTCAAAAAATGAGGTGATGATTAGGCAGGTTCTTGAAAACCAATGGGTAGAGATACCATAGTTCAGAGTGGAGAAGATTGGAGAAAGCCTGTGTTATTTGGCAAATCTATACTAATATTATAAAGCTGAAGAGTTTGTTTGTTTGATTGAACATGCTAATCTCTAACTGGAACTACTGGTTCGATTTGAAAAATTATTTTTGTGTTGGATAGCCTATTTATCGAGGATGGCTATAGGCTATATAACATCACGCTTTGACCAATAGGAGCGGAGCAGAAATGAAAAATGTTGCAAAATCGGGAAAATTTATATCTCAGACAGAAACTACTGGTTCAAATTGAAAAATTCTTTTTGTGTTGGATAGCCCAATTATCGACGGTGGCTATAGGCTATATAACATGACGCTATGACCAATAGGAGCGGAGCAGAAATGAAGAATATTGAAAAGCGGGGAAGTTGTTATCTCCGAAACTACTGGATCGAATTGAAAAAATATTTTTGTGTTGAATAGCCCATTTATCGAGGATGGCTAGAAGCTGTATAACATCACGCTATGACCAATAGGAGCGGAGCAAAAATGACTAATGCTGAAAGAAAGAAAGAAAGAAATAAACTTTATTCAGCCAATGTCTCAGGCAACAATAAGTGGGAGAACACAAAAAAAAACAAAATATGTAACACTAATAGGTAACAAATTTGTTAGTTATAAAGTAAAAAAAATAAGAAAAAGAGCACACAAAAAAAAATGCTGCTAGCGGGGAATTTTATATCTCAGAAACAACTGGTTCGATTTGAAAAAATATTTTAGTGTTGACCGACGGGATGAATGGTAGGGTGACTGACGGGGTGATAGATGGGGTGACTGATGGGATGACTGACGGGATGACTGACGGGGTGACCGGCGTGAGGAATGACGGGGTGACTAACAGGCTGACTCATGGGGTGGCGGACGGGGTGACTGACGAGGTGACTGACGGGGTGACAGACGGGGTGACAGACGGGTAACCGACGTGGTGACAGACGGGTTGACGGACGTGATAACAGACGGGGTGACAGACTGGTGACAGACGGGGTGACCGACTGGGTGACAGACGAGGTGAGAAGCGGGGTGACAGACGGGGTGCCAGACGGGGGACCGACGTGGTGACAGACGGGGTGACAGACGGGTGACAGGCAGGGTAACCGACTCGGTGACAGACGGGGTGACTGACTGGGTGACAGGCGGGTGACAGACGGGTAACAGACGGGTGACAGACGGGGTGACGGACGTGGTGACAGGCGGGTCACAGACTGGGTGACAGACGGGATGACCGACTGGGTGACAGACGGGTGAGAGACGAGGTGACAGACGGGTTGACAGGCGGGGTGACAGACGGTGTGACTGACGGGGTAAGAGACGGGGTGACAGACGGTGTGACTGACTGGGTGAGAGACGGGGCACTGACGGCCGAAGTAGATCATCCCATTACCTCCTTTAGAATTATTGGATTATAGGTGCCTACGACTCACTCTTTCAACCCTCTCTCTCATACGCAGACGAAGTTGCGCGGGTCAGTTAGTTATTAAAAAATATTAGGCATTAAAAATAGCATTACCTTATTGATATAAGTGCCTTCATATATTAAATATATCTGCATGCATGCAAAATATTATATTATTGTGCTGAAATTTAACTAATCCTTTTTGGCTGGTGTTATCCGGGACTAGTGCCAGGGTGTGCCATCCTACTTAAATGCTTCTATGCTATTTATGTGCATTTAAACAGTTAAATATCAAAATTATATTTTAAGCCATTGTGCCTTCTGATAATGCTATCTCAATTTGAATAACCAAGAGATGATGAATCAGGCCACAATTTAAAATTTTGCTATCAAGATGTGGTTGTGTGGTTACTGGTCACATTGTGATTAAATAATCAATTATATATGTATTATATATTTTTTCATAACCACTAAGGGTTCTATTAAAAATTCATATTATAATCAATAAAGAATTACACTTATCTACTACCTATAGTGACAGCCTCCGTGGCGCAGCGGGCGAGTAGCCGGCTGTGAAGCGAGAGGCCGCGGGTTCGATTCCCGCATTGAGACAAATGTTTGTGTGACCCACAGATATTTGTTTCAAGTCTGGGTGTTGTGAGACCGAAAGTCTCTCATAGTCTCTGACACCCACGATACAGGTTATACCTAGTGTGGGGTTAGGACTAAGTGTGTGACTGTTGGGTGTATTTATTTATTTATTTATAGTAGGATTGCTAATTTAATGGAGTAAACTGACATTTCAAATGTTGCCACGCTGCGGTAAAAAGATCAAGATTGTTTAAAAATTTCAATTCAATAAACCATTTTATTATTTTATTTGCTAATGTCCGACTCAAAATTCTAATTTTGCTTTTCTTTAGTTTCTTTGAATGATAGAAATTGAACTAGATCAATCACTATGTTTTGAAAGTAAGCAACATTATTTTGGAAAGTGACATTTCGATCTGTCAGTTTACTCCGTTTAATTAGCAATCGGGCTATACCTTACTTTAAAGTTGTGCATAATATGGATTATCTCATTTTCTAACAAATTATTTTTTCCTCAAACTCCTTGTCACAATTATATTAGTGTGTGTAGAAAAAAACTGTTATCCTTTTTTCAATTTATGTAAATATATTTTCCTCTTCATGCTAACACAGAAACACCATTGAAAACAAGTAGGTACTATGCATAAATATTTGACCTTTATTCATTTGAGAGCCCTTTGCGACAACATTTTTAGCGATTTAATCGCCATGGCATATTTTTTCTTATTAACAAAAGTAAGTATTATATGAGAGAGATAATATTAATAAAAAAAACCGGTCAAGTGCATGGTGCATATCTGATCACGCACAGTATAGGGTTCCAAAGCCGTGTTATGTTATTGAAATATAATTTTATTGGTCATTCTTATGCATACGTGAGCCATAAACTTATAGGGCCTTACTTATAAAAACAGTTTAGCTGAGCAAATGGTTAAGAATAGTCTTATCACTTTTTTCCTTGTGGCACATTGTTTGAAAATAAAAGGAACAGACTATTCTTTACCATTTTCTCACTTAAACTGTTTTTATAAGTAAGGCCCATATTTACTATCTATTTTACATAACTAACAACTTCATCTATGTAGTATTCAATAGAATTTGTACGAAATTCTATTATTTACTTTGGTCGACTATTACTCGTAAACTTGTAAATCCTGGTTAAACGTGATAGTTCTTTTTTTGTTGTATGTGCAACTTGCCAACTACTATGAATTTTTTCACATTTCCAAAACCAACCGTTTAGGTGGTTGCGGACACTTGACTCTATCAAAAATTTGCACTTTAAAATTTAATATTTCGCAAACGAATTCTTGGATCGAATAAAGTTTAACAAAAACTGAAAACCGACTTAAAAATAAAAAATAATAATAAGTTTTAAATAAAAGTTTAAGTTTTAAAGTTAAACTTTAATTATTATTTATCTATTTTTAGTGTAATATTGAAAGAATTATCCACCAACTTCCAATAGTTAAGGAGTTATAATTTCCACCATTAGCACAGCAACATGAGATGATGAGTACCAGACGCAAATACCTGAATAGTTTTAGAAAATAAATATAACACACTATGGGTCCCTATAAAATTTGAGGACTGCCCTCGTTTTTTCTGGAATCCCATCATCAGATCCTGACTTCCAAAAAGGAGGAGGTCCTCAATTCGTCGGTATTTTTTTATGTGTTTAACTCCGCCAAATGTGGACCGTTTTCAAAATTATTTTTGTGTTCGATAGAGCTTATTTCAAGGGTGGTCCCATATAAATTTGGTCACAATTGGATCTGAAGTCGGTCCGTTAAGTTTTTAAACTTGTCATTATTCAAGATTTTATCTTACCATTTTGTTGGCGTGATTGATATGTATACACATACCACGTTACAGCTTTCTAGTACTAATAGTCTTTGAGCTAATCCGCGGACAGACAGACAGTAGTCTCTGAGCTTAACTGCGGACAGACAGACAGACACAAACAGATGGACATGACGGAACTATGTATAAGGGTTTCATTTTGCTATTTGGCTTTGGTACCCTAAAAACGATGTGTGTGCTTAGACTACATGTCAGCAGTAATACTTCATCAAGGCGAGATTAATTTTCGCTATTAGTAACACAGACCAATCCACTGCACTGCACTCCACTCCACTACAATGCACTGCAGTACACTCCTCGGCACGAAACTCCATTGCACTCCACTACATTCCACTCCATTGGATTACAGTACACTCCACTCCATTACAAAGTATTATCACATAGTATTTGATACCTAACTTTGGAATATCAAATACTATGTGAGTAATGAATTCTATCTCATTCTCCTGGTCTGCTGTTTGTCTCTTTGTCTTAACGCATTGCTTAATCGAGACGCATTTCAGTTTCATCCAAGTTTCAAATCACAACGATTCTAAATAAGTTTCATTTCAGTCACACTACACGTAGCAGTTACACATATAGAATAGAGAAAGACAGACAGATTAACAGAATGCCAGAGGGTGATTGACTGGTAAAGCCCCACTGTAACGAATGTACCGGCTCGACTGGTTTAAAACCACCTCATAAACCCGTTAGATATTTGGCTTAATAATTATCATCATCAGCCACCTATATCCCCTGATCTGTTGGAAGTGGCTTGCATCAGGGAACGTCCTGGGACCTGATTGTAGGCTTATATATCTAATGTATCTACATGAGACAGTGTTACATGGAAGTAGTTAGATATGGAGTCATACATACAAGTGAACCTGTTACGAACTTGAGAGTATAGACTTGAGATTAGATTTTTCTCGAAAAGGATGTCGCTTTGCATTTCCTCTATTTATTGTGATTCGTTATAGTTTCCGCAAGAGGCGCTGCTAGTCAAATGTATCTACGGAGAAAACGATAACTAATGGCGGGTACACACCAGCCGAACGAAGGCGAACAAATCTATACCTGTTCCGTTCACACAATCAAACTTTCGCTGTTGTGGGAATGAAACAGGCATGTTCGTTCGCCTTCGTTCGGCCCGGTGTGGACAGGCCATAGCATCGTTTTCGCAAACTATCAAAACTCGTACTAAAGATACAGACCGTTTCACAGCTCCGCTACACATTCTCACACCGCTTCGCTACCTCATATCTCTCATGAAAATGCAACCCAATCTATGTAAACTAATGTCTTCGCATTTTAATAAATAATAAACCAACTATATCATTGTTAGGTACAAAAGCACCACCCAGAGAGATCCAGTTGGATAACGCAGTGCTGCCGACAGACCCCGGCATGATTCGAGTGAGCACACCCCCTCGTGTCATCACACTGGACCAGCATTATTTTCCAGCCGCAGATGACTTTCCCCACGGAATGCCCAGTAACTCGCCGCCGAGGAATGTTAGGGCATACAGGTCCCAGGGCGACGGGGCGCGCTCTATCACGCCTCGTCCCGACAACTTGAACGAATCGACCATGACTGAATCGCGTTTGGTTTTAAGGTTTGTTTTTCTCATTGTTTTTTTTAATATAAACCCGAAAATAGTATAATAATACATATTTAGGGGAAATATTATATTTACAAGACATATCATAGACCACGGTAATGAAAAGCAACTTATAGTAAATAATAGTACACATTGATCTCATCCCAAAATAAGATATCAGATTCTTGAGTCATGGGTATCTGGAATTATGAGAGACTTTCACAATACACTAAGTATAACCCGAAACAAATATTTGAGTGCCATAGAATAACTATTTGTCTTGATGCAAGCATCGAACCCTGACTACTCGTCCACTGCTCCACAAAGGTCAAATAACATTGCTTTACCAAATAATATGTATTTTTGATTCACAGAGATCCAACCCCGCCTATGGGCAACGGAGAAGGCCTTTCAACTGCAGAGGAATTAGTTCATTTACGTCGCCAGATCGTGAAGCTGAATCGTCGCGTAATGTCTATAGAGGCTGAGCAGCTACAACGACAACAAAAAGAGAAAATAGCATACGCTATTGGCATTGCTTATTTGTTGTTCAAAGTGATAGCTTGGCTCAACCGATCTTAATTTTACAGCTGTCATTAATATAAGATGAAGTATAGTAGGGAATGTTAACTTCATGAATTTTCTTTCGTGACCATTATGAAATGGCACCATCAGAAATGTCCAGCTTGTAGCAAAGATGGAAGTGTTATAGTTCTTCAAAGATTAAAGTTTCTTTAGTGTTTAGGTAACATTTTTTATACAGTTATGTACAATAATGTGTTTCTTGTACAGCAAATCCTCACACTTTTGAATCTGTATTATACCCTCCATATTTATCAGTTTTTAATGAATTGTTATGGAGTTATGTGGCCCTTCCTATAGTGTATAGAAATGATTAAAATGGGCCAATAATTAAAATAAACTAGACCACACCAAATTTGTGTTTTCTTATAATACCTAATCAGCATATTATAATCTAACCAAAGTAATGACAAGTATCTGCTACATCATATCTAGTGTTTAGTGAAATGGCAACCACTTGTGACTTTTTCGTTTTTAGAGCGTTGCACTTAGACCGGAATTATTTAGCAAAATTTATAAATATTTAAAAATACAGTACATGACATTAGATGAATAAAAAACACAAATCAGGATAACACTCAATATATTCCGAAAATCATCGAAAGACTCCACATACTGTTGAAGCATTCTAAAATATGAATGCACACTCATCGGTAACCATGCAGTCAGTGTAGAAGATCAATAACTTACAAAGTCTTAAATGAACGCTAGTGTAGGACAGTCACTTTTTGTTTATAAATCATAACACTGTTAGATTTGTAATGGTTTGTCTTCATAAATAAATATTACAGAAAACAGTGGTCCACCCAGTCGCTGTGCTAACCATGCATTTTTTACTACTGCCAGCTTCAATGAATCGACAGCAAGACGGGCATTTAAATTAGTATGTATGGCCCTGCCCATACCCTCCATCACAATCAAATCCACTCCACGACGTTTCATCTCTGTGCATAGACCTGTCAACAACATCTTATGTAATTGGTGGAATTTGTAACTAAATATTGAGGAGGAAAGTTTCTTACCTACACTAATTGTTCTGAGATCAAGACAGGGACCTCTTTGTCCACTTGATCTCACAACTAAGTCTCCAGTTGTCATAGCTGCTGCTAAAATAGGACAGATGCGGGAAGCATTTTGCAAAATCTCTTCAAGTTCTACATTGGTGACATCATTGAGAGCAGGCCATTCATTGGCACAGAGTATTACAGATGTGCCTCTTAGTAACAAAGCTCGTGCAAATGGCAAGATACCAAGAACTATGTCAACACCGCTGTTGTCAACAAAGATTGCTGCACAATGGTGAACTGTTTTCTGAAAATACAATGCACACATTTTATTACATGAGTTTCAAATATATGCATTCATATTTTTTTGTAGGGGACTGTATTACCTCTAACTTATCAATCCATTTGTCTAAACCATCAAATAACCATGGCCTTTTTTGTATATGTTCTAATGCTTCATTCAGTCCACAACCTAGTATAGCTGTGGCTGCTTGTGCACCCCAGTCAAACATGTTTCCTACAAGAATAACCCTCTACATTAGTATCTTACTAAAACAAATATTATTAAGCAAAGTATAATAAAGAACAGATTATTTCATAGATATTTTATGATGTTATCACTGTCATAAAATTTAATGATTAAAGAAAGGTAATTTTTAAACAAAGACCATTATTATTTTGCCATTTATTACCACGTAATAATTTTGTTGTACAAGTAGATACTTGCATTCTACTTTCATCATATTAGTCCGTCGGAGGGGTCACATAAATATGTTACATAAGCGTATGGGCCACCGGAGGCCGAGCCACCCGTGACTATTTAAATAAGAAAAAAACTTCATGACAAACATTCTTTTTGCGTGGTGTTATCCCAGTCTAAAAATTCCTACTTAAATGCTTCCACTTCACCTGGTCATGAGCAACCTCTACAGTGTGAATTGACGTCATGATAAACATTTTTTTTTATGCTGGGATTATGATAAACATTATTATAGTAATATGGCATTAATATTGATTCAAGGCATTTTAATTTATAATTTTGTTTTATTATGTTGTGCAGCCAAAATTATTAATTTATAATTAGCATTTTTACATAGCCAGATATTGTGTATGTTGACTGAGGTGTGTATATAATTTTATTGGACAAATTGTTTTTTTTAGCATGACTTTTTGCAACATATTGTTCCTGCATCATAATTATGTGGGTGAAGGTATATATCCTGCGATAGCATAGCAGTTGCATGTTTGTTTTGCAACTGTTATCACTTCTGCATAGCCGCAAAAAAATTAGAATGGGCCTTACAGTTTCTATATCCCAACTTTTCATTGCAGGAAAAATAATTATAATTCTGGGAATAATTCTAATATTAATAAAACAAGGTAACACCTATTGAAAATAATTAATTATTATATCATTTATCAGGGGCAATACCCCCACATTAACCCCTCATAGGCGGCTCGGCCTCTGGTTGCCAAGCACGGTTAATGTAAAATGCATTATTATTAATAATATGGCCACCTCCAACAGGTTAAGGTGGGATAAGGGGAGGTGGAAAGGAGGTTTGAAAACTGTATATAAATTTAGTAGCTAATTACAAAATAATTATTTATGATATTATATGTACTTGAATTTTTGAAATTGTCACCTTCTTCGTCTAGTGGCAGCATGTATGGGCTGTAGACCAGGAGGTCCTGGGTTCGATTCCCAGGTCGGGCAAAGTATAAATGTATGAAAACTAGATAATATAAAATAATGATAGCTATTATATATGAATGTACCTACTCACCAGCTAAAACTCCTCTACATAGTTCAGTCCAGCGCTGATGATGGTCAGGCATTGCATCAATTTCTGCTAGCCTGTTGGCAAGAGTTGCCAGAGCTGTATCATTGTCAAATTTCTTCTGTTGTTTCCATAAGTCAAAAAAGCCCTGAGATCGAAGGCATGTTTCATTGACATCGAGAAGTAATCGTATGGTCAATTGCCCATGAGCACTAGAATTATAAATAATAAAATAAACTGGGAACCTAAATAACACAAACATTAAATAGCTCATATAAACATAAACCATTAGAACCACACAGTTACACATGGATCTTGGCAAGATTTGAATTATTAAAAACAAAGGGTTAATACTAAACATGAATGCTGAATGTTTGCCAAAACATTCTGTCACTATTGGTCTCACAAAAAAATCTGAATACTCACAGTGGATTTATCCTGAGTTCTTTGAGAGCTTCTACATAGCAAGTCTTAAATTTAAGAGCTCGTATTTCGACGGTGGGATCGTTATTGTTAGTGAGCGCAAAATTTACATATTTCTCGCAGAGTTTTTCGCAAGTATTGAGCCAGTACTCCCTTGCTTCTTCGTCAGCTAACAAATCTAGCGTATCCGGATTATATTTGTCTGGCTCGTACAATATATGTGATAGGCCAAAATGTTCCATTCTGATGCGCTTTTAAAACCAAAATATGATAAAACGTCTAGATAATAAGTTAGTAACGTTTGATAGTGTCTTAGCCCATTGTAGTATGTAATATTTATCACTATTCAAATAACGTATTCTAATAATTATCTTATCAAATTTATAAATACACTCACAGAACAGGACAAAAAACACAATTCACAACACATCACACGTTTACTAGTTAATTATACCTGTCTGAAGTATCTAAACATACAAATACACTTATCACACACAATACTGCTATTTATTTTTATATCAAAGCGAAAGGCGTATGTAAAAGTGTAATTCTACGCAATTCTAATGGCGGGTACACACCGGCCGAACGAAGGCGAAAGAATGTTCGCGAAGGGGTCGGTGTGGACGCAACACCGAAGCCGAACGAACGAACAGAGACGTACGCGGGACAACTGTCGGTACATCAAAAGATAATATAGGGAACTGGCGAATACGGTGTGAACGCATCGACGAATGATCGTGAATGTTCATTTAGCGACACCGATTATAAAGAACAGACGTGTGAACTGTATGAATAAAATGGAGTGATCCAGTAATATTTTTTAAGGATAAATCACGGTAAATGGTTCTGAAAAATAGCGATTATAAAATTAGGAGTAAAAAATTATACTTAATCTATACTATAATATTATAAAGCTGAAGAGTTTATTTGTTTGTTTGTTTATTTGATTGAACGCGCTAATCTCAGGAACTACTGCTTCGATTTGAAAAATACTTTTTGTGTTGGATAGCCCAATTATCGAGGGTGGCTATAGGCTATATAACATCACGCTATGACCAATGGGAGCGGAGCAGATATGAGAAATAAAAAACGTGGAATTGATATCTCAGAAACTAATGATTCGATTTGAAAAATTATTTTTGTGTTGGATAGCCCAATTATCGAGGATGGCTATAGGCTATATAACATTACGCTATAACCAATAGGAGCGGAGCAGAAGTGAAAAATGTTGAAAAGCGAGGAAGTTAATATCTCAGAAACTACCGGTTCGAATCGAAAATTTATTTTTGTGTTGGATAGCCCATTTATCGAGGATGGCTATAGGCTATATAACATCACGCTATGACCAATAGGAGCGGAGCAGAAATGAAAAATTTTGCAAACCGGGAAAATTTATATCTCAGACAGAACTACTGCTTCGAATTGAAAAAATCTTTTTGTGTTGGATAGCCCATTTGTCGAGGATGGCTATAGGCTATATAACATCACGCTATGACCAATAGAAGCGGAGCAGAAATGAAAAATGTTGCAAAATCGTGAAAATGTATATCTCAGAAACTACTGGTTCGATGTGAAAAATTCTTTTTGTGTTGGATAGCCTAATTGTCGAGGGTGGCTATAGGCTATATAACATCACGCTATGACCAATAGGAGCGGAGCAAAAATGAATAATGCTGCTAGCGGGGAATTTTATATGTCGGAAACTACTGGTTCGATTTGAAAAAATATTTTAGTGTTGGATAGCCCATTTATCGAGGATGGCTATAGGCTATATAACATCACGCTATGACCAATAGGAGCGGAGCAGAAATGAAAAATTTTGCAAACCGGGAAAATTTATATCTCAGACAGAACTACTGCTTCGAATTGAAAAAATCTTTTTGTGTTGGATAGCCCATTTGTCGAGGATGGCTATAGGCTATATAACATCACGCTATGACCAATAGAAGCGGAGCAGAAATGAAAAATGTTGCAAAATCGTGAAAATGTATATCTCAGAAACTACTGGTTCGATGTGAAAAATTCTTTTTGTGTTGGATAGCCTAATTGTCGAGGGTGGCTATAGGCTATATAACATCACGCTATGACCAATAGGAGCGGAGCAAAAATTAATAATGCTGCTAGCGGGGAATTTTATATGTCGGAAACTACTGGTTCGATTTGAAAAAATATTTTAGTGTTGACCGACGGGATGAATGGTAGGGTGACTAACGGGTGACTGACGGGGTGACCGACGTGAGCAATGACGGGGTGACTGACAGGCTGACTGATGGGGTGGCGGGCGGGGTGTCTGACGAGGTAACTGAGGGGGTGACAGACGGGGTGACAGATGGTGTGACCGACTGGGTGACAGACAGGGTGACAGACGGGGTGACAGACGGGTGTCAGAAGTGTGACAGACGGGTGACCGACGTGGTGACAGACGGAGTGACAGACGGGTGACAGGCGGGGTGACCGACTGGGTGACAGACGGGGTAATCGACGGGTGACCGATTGGGTGACCGACTGGGTGACAGACGGGTGACAGACGAGGTGACAGACGGGGTGACAGCCGGGAGACAGACGGGGTGACAGACGGGTGACCGACGTAGTGACAGATGGGGTAACAGACGGGGTGACAGACGGGTGACATACGGGGTGACAGACGAGTGACCGACGTGGTGACAGACGGGGTGACAGACGGGGTGACAGATGGGTGACAGACGAGGTGACAGGCGGGGTGACCGACTGGATAACAGACGGGGTGACTGACGGGTGACAGACGGGGTGACGGACGTGGTGGCAGACGGGTGGCAGACGGGGTGACAGGCGGGTGACAGACTGGGTGACAGACGGGGTGACCTACTGGGTGACAGATGGGTGACCGACTGGGTGACAGATGGGTGACAGACGAGGTGACAGACGGGGTGACGGGCGGGGTGACAGACGGTGGCACAGACGGGGTAAGAGACGGGGTGACAGACGGCGTGACATACGGTGTGACAGACGGCGTGACTGACGGGGTGAGAGACGAGGTGACTGACGGCCGAAGTAGATCATCCCATTACCTCCTTTAGAATTATTGGATTATAGGTACCTAAGACTCACTCTTTCAACCCTCTCTCTCATACGTAGACGAAGTTGCGCGGGTCAGCTAGTGCATAATAATACTATCTCAATATCCACTCTTATTTTTCGAGGGAGGTAAACATGAAATTAACTTTCGAAGGTAAAGGTATAACAACACATTAATAAACAAGTGCGTAAAACATATTTTTTTCTAGATATAATATAGATTTTTTTTATCCACATCCAATCCCATCCACAAAATTTTTTTTTCCTAATTTCACTCGTCTTTGATTTGACCGACATAACGAAATTACAAAGGAACCCTTTAATTTTTTAATATCTGTGGAAGCCTAAACATTGAGTTTGCCAAGCTTCGGCGCGCTTCGCTAACGTTCGGTTGTGTGGACGCAACAGCGAGCATTCGCGAACATGCGGGAACGTTCGATCCCCATCGGTGATGGTCCTTCGCAAACGTTCTTTCGCCTTCGTTTGGTTCTATGGTTTGGTTGGTGTGCACACGCCATAAGACCTACTCAATGACAATGATAAAACAAAAATAAGGACTTGGCAAGGGCATGACGACAAAAAAGACGAAAAAGTACAAAACACCTACACAAAAATATTTTGATCTATGGTCCATTCATTGAGTAAAGCTGTATCTCCTGCACTAAAACATTACACCCCACATTACACAAAACATCTACACAAAACATGCATTTTTTATCTATGGTCCATTGGTCTATGAACAAAAAGTCAAAGACAGACAGCTATAGTCGGATTGCTAATTAAACGGAGTAAACTGACAGATCGAAATGTCACTTTCCAAAATAATGTTGCTTACTTTCAAAACATAGGGATTGATCTAGATCAATTTTTATCACTCAAAGAAAAAATAACTCAGCACTAGCTTGCAAATTTCGAATTTTATTGCGCATTTTTAGAAATTTCAGCTTAACCCTTCGACTAAATGTCTGTGTAAATAATTTTGCGTAAATAATCACAACAGATACACGAAATTATAACAATGAAAATTACAAATATTATTTCTGTTATTTGAGAATAATTACGTTCGGCACATTCGTAGTTTTTGTAAGTTTTGTTTATAATGAACCATGACTATAATTCCAGTAGATATGCCATAACTTAGCATGCAGTAATTTACTATTACAATAATTCAGTAGACATGCAGTACTTATTACATATTATGCAGGAATTACGATTTTTAGTTGGAGTTTAGAAAATGAAAGAATGAAATGGTTCACTGAATTGAAATGTTTAAATAATCTTGATCTTTTTACCGCAGCACTATTTAAATTTCTTGAAAAAGTGGCAACATTCGAAATGTCAGTTTACTCCGTTTAATTAGAAATCCTACTATAAAGACTTGTTTAGCGTATGAGAATAATCTGAGAGCGTATGTTTTTTACGGCCGGTTTCAATAAACGATCTCAGTTTAGAGTGCAGATATATCGCAATTATGAACCAATCAAATCAAGTCATTTGACGGAGTTCTGTTCAAACTGTGTGTGGCAAATTTTTGTAATCTATCTGCACATTCGAACTGAGATTGTTTATTGCAATGACTAAAGAATAATATATAAATAGGTTTATTGGAATCGGGCGTTAGTGTTTTGTATCGAAAAGGCTTTTTGAATCTTGTATCCCGGCAGAGGGGAAATGCTATTGAGGGGCGTCTCCAGTCATAAATGCTCTATGGCTAAATATAATATTATGCCCCTTACTTATAAAAATATTTGAGCGATGCTTATCTTTATGCCATAGGTTGTCCCTTTCATTTTTAAACAATGTAACGCAAGGAAAAAAGTGACAGGTTATTCGTAACCATTTGCTCAGCTAAAAATGCTGTTTTAAGTAAGGTATTTTTTTATATATTTAAAAAATAATTTACTTTTATTTTATTAGTTCGACATTCTAAACTGACAGTTTTTCATGTTATCAGTAACGTAGAATATAATGTCAATCCAAATGTGCATGCTTTTTAAAGTAATTTGTAATCTATGCTTTAATTGTTTATGGACTGAGTTTGAATTTGAAGTTAGCCACAGAGTACTTTGAAGTTAGCTTCATTTGACTAGTTCGCAGTGCGTTGGATTTTCTGAAATGTGTTTCATACGGAATAAACTCAGTTATTTTACAAAAACAGTGTGTTTTACATAACGTGGATAGTGAAATATCATGTGTCCTTTTAGTTTGACATAATTGTTGTTGTGTGTTTAATGATCGATGTAACGAACCAGTGTACGGCAAGATGGACGAATTGTCTAAGGGCATGACACAAACAGGAAGCACCGCTACAACTGACAAAATTCAAGAAAATGATGGTAAATAATTGAACATATTTTCTGTTTCACAAATTTTTCCCAATATGTTTGGAACCTTGGATCAGTAATTGTTTTTTTATAAGCTGCCAAGCAAGATAAAAATACAATTCATGGTAGTAATGTTAATAATTGTATATACTTAATTGCAGTGGTCACTTTTATATATTTTGTAAATTCAGTAAATATTTGTATTACCGTTATACTTTGCAACCAGTTTAGAAAGGTTAATTTAATCAAATCATAATCATTATTAAAAAATATTTGGAACAATATCTTACATAATTTTTCATGTGTTCATTTAGAATTATCCAAAATCACAATTTTTCTACTGTTTTATATACTTTGTATTAAAAAGTCTATCGGTTGATGCTGGACTAAATAAAAAAAAAAAAAACAATGAGTAAATTAAGCTGTCTCCTGCACTAAAACATTTCACAAAACACTGTGTTTCTATAAATTTTAGTCTGTGATCCATTATTCCATGAGCAGGAGACAGTGAAGTACGTTGTTTTGTGTAGGTGTTTTTTGTGTATTGTTTCGAAAAAACATATGCAGGAGATGAGGCTTTATGTAAACAAAAATCGACCTATCCAAAGAATAAAGTTACATATGATAATGAATCGAAATTGCTTTCTTATTTTTCTGAGCTTATATTGACCTATATATTTAATTATTAACCTATATATTTTTTTTAAGTTATGACATAATAAGTTAAATTATGACATAGCTTAAAAAAATATTTACTAATTAATTAAACAGGTCAATATAAGCTCAGAAAAATAAGAAAGCAATTTCGATTCATTATCATATGTAACTTTATTCTTTGGATAGGTCGAAATAGTCCTGTTTTGACAATTTAAATGTATTTATATAGCCCCTTACTTATAAAAATATTTGAGTGCTGCTTATCTTTATACTATAGATTGTCCCTTTCATTTTTAAACAATGTAACGCAAGGAAAAAAGTGACAGGTTATTAGTAACCATTTACTCAGCTAAAAATGCTGTTTTAAGCAAGGCCCATAATATGTAAGTTCAATACCAGTTAGGTACTACTCATTTGGACATAATATATATTTTAAATAGTAATATATAACAGAATGTCATTTGAATGTATATTCAACAAAATAATTTATTCAATGATATTGCAGCAATAATCTTTACATTAAAAGGTTAAATACAGTTTATAAATTAATACAAAATTTTGCTGCACATTTTTACATAATATTTATTCTTTATGCATTACAAGCTGTTGGTCATTCCTGTTCGTGTGGAAATTTGTTTTCTGAGATAATAGTAGCTTCTCTGTTATTGTATTTATAATCTATATGGGGGTGTCCCATTACTCAACGTCAAGCAGACACCAGGTGAGAGGGTATCTTATACCAGCTCTGGGAAAAATAATAATATGTTGCACGGGTGGTGATTTTCAACATATTTATAAATTTGGCTATTATCACTTAATCATGGTAGATGGATTTTTTTCTTAAAAATAATAGCTGATATATGAATAGTGATTATTAAATCCATTACTCAAAAAAATATCTTGTCAGACATCTTGTAAAACCTCTTCAAAGTTACTGTGATCACGAATTTCCAAATTCTGCTGTTATTTATTTTTTAATGTGATCCTAGATAGTATACTACTAACACATGGTAAAGTGACTGGGCAATAAATGCTTGTATTTCTCTTAAATGAACTAAGTGATGACATACTAAACTTAACAACTGTAAAGCAGTTCTAACGTTGATATACCTACATAAGTAGTTTATTATTTAGTGTGTAATTTGTCTAATGTGCCGAATATAGAATGTAAATTACACAGAGATTCATAACAGTGATACGTACACCTTGTGTGTTTTTTCACTGTTTTTGTATTTTACATATGTCTACCATGTCCTGAATAATAACACATAACATAACACAAGCTTACGCCTGTATCCCGGAAGGGATAGGTATAATCGCACTAGCAAACTAGACGACGCACTTTCGCTGAGCTTAGTTCCGTCCCAGATGTGATAGGGAGCGAGCTATTTCGGGCACAAATTCCAGACTCCTGGCTGATATGGAAAATTCTAATATCACTTTGCCCAACCCGGGGATCTAACTTGAGGCCTCAGACCAGCAGTTGTACCGAAATACAACCACACCACCAAGGTGAATACTGAATATATTTAAAAAAAATTAGAAGCACTTCAATAAAAACCTACTTTCAATACATATTAATTTAAATCATAAATTGTTTATTTAATTTTTATCCTGGCACATTATCGACCGACTTCCAAAAAGGAGAAAGTCCTCAATTCGTCTGTATTTTTTTTATGTATGTTACGCGATGTCTCCGCCAAATGGGGACCGATTTTTAAATTCTTTTTATGTTCGATAGAGCTTATTTCTAGGGTGGTCCCATATAAATTTGGTCACAATCACGAGTTTTTAAACTTCTGATTATGTGAAAATAATTTTGGCATACTCAAATTTTTAATCAAGCGTAAGTTGTCCCAAAAATTCAATGAATATTTTTATTGTTTAGATCAACTCAGTTTCACATCAAGATCATTTCATTGTATAGAAAGAAAAAAAACGCAGAAATCCAATATCAATTTGCCCGAATCGGGGATCGAACCCGAGACCTGAGGATGGTAGTCGTACCGAAATACAACCACCCCACCAAGGCAGTCCCAGTGACTCATTTTTTTCAATTTTTATACCCCTCATCCTCGGTAACAATCCGTAATATAGACTAAACTCCCCCCCTCACCCTCTAGCTTTCGTGTAGTAATTTATAAATATAGTTTTAAATCATTATTGAAGAAAACTTAAAAACAAAATATTATGATGTGTTGCCATCTGTGACTTTAAAAAGTGCTAAACGCTGCGCTCATATTTGAATATAGCTAGAAAAAGCACAAGATTACCCTAAGGGATATTGACTACGTAACAAAAACCTAAGAAGTATGACCAAGAATGGTATTTTGAAGACCCCTCTTATAATATAGGAGTTACGTTAGTACGTTAAGCTTATATATTAATGCTTACACACTGCACTCTCCCGCTAGAATGTGTCATGTAATATGGGTACATTCCTTCAACTATCTTGAAAGATGGCCCCTCAGTTATGATTGTGGATAATTTCCATTCTACAATTGGGTACTTGACTATTTTTTTAAATTTAATTTTATATTAAATTTACGCCATCTAAAATATAGCAACGAAAAATTATTGAGGTATTCTAAAAAATAAAAAAGTTATAAGCATTTGAAATTTGGTGTAACCTTCAAACTGCGAAAAGAGAAGTATTAGTAAAATGGCGTCAGGTCAGAAGAGTTTCTGTTTTATTTTATTTGCTAGTACATATAAAAATGTGTACAAAATCAAGCATAGTCAAGTACCCAATTAAAGAATTTGACCAGATGTAACCTTTTTAGACCTAGGCTTTGTTAAATAATTAATATGTACATAGTTTTTGGTCATGGAAAATTATTATCTGCATTGTATCAAGTGATTAATCTGCTAAACCGTCAACTGTCAAGCAGATAGGGGTATCGTAAAAACTAAGCGGAATTATCTCTGCAACCTGCTTGAAAAATATTGGGTTCGCAGAACTCACATTTGAATGTGATAAGAGTAATTAGAAGCACCACAATTGTTAAAGATTTTGTTATTGCAAATATAAAAAGTCCCAGCAAATGAGCTTTAATAATTGTCAAGGGTACTTATCACATATTTATTGCATTTTGCATAATAAAGCAGAACCAATAGGGAATTTGCACAAAAACTATAATGAGAAATTGTGTTGATAAATTAATAAACAAAACTATGGAATGTGCTATCATGAAATTTGTAGTATAAAATAATTGATATTTTACAAAATATCCTACTTATAAATTACGTATAATGGAAAGTAATTGCAAAACCCAAGTCAAAAGTAATTGCAAAACCCAAGTGACGTCATTGCATAAATAAATCATAGAGCAGAGTTTCCAAGTTGGGGTATTTTTCCCAATTTTGCCCAAAATTGTTGTTGTGTTTAGTATAGTGATTAGTGAATTCGATTTCGGAGGTCCTTTTCTTCCTTCTTTTTATTTTGTTATTATTTAAACAAATAGCTTTAACATTTCTAAGCTGTGACGTTACGTCCTTTGTTAACCTGGGATTTCGTAAATCATATTTTGACTTGCATTAAATTATTTGTGCATATTTTTACAATAAACTAAATTTAATTTACCTTTACAATAAACTAAAAAAGAAAATTACATGCAAGTTCCCTATTCAACGCAACTCTTGTGACTACACTGCAGGATGTTATGGTATTGTCCCTGCTTTTTAAAATAGGTTTACTTTATAAGTATCTACTGTTATAATTTATAATAATTAGTTTGTCAGATGATAATTGATAATAATATAATCTTATAAGTTTATAAAATTACAATATATTTAATAAGGAATATTGGTCTAGCTTATAAAGATAATGCTCATCTTATACATATATCAAGTGACTAACCAACATAATTTATAATACGTTCCACTTCTTCTGTTGCCAATTCCGATTGGTCTCATGTATTCACCCTAAATTATTTTCTTACATTTTATTTTGTAGTTATTTGGTGGTTTGACATGGCTATGTACAATGTATCATGATCATGTTACTTGCACCGGTGCGGTGGTGATTGGTATTGTTGAAGAGCGCTGCCTTTGCAGATGGCGTAAAGCGTGGTTCGCGGCACGCACGCCAACCATGCTAGCGTTGGTAGAACAACTGCGGTCGTACCTCAGTGGAGGATGTGAGTGCGTCGCATGGCGTGGTCCCATAACCATTGTGCTCATGCTCATAGCCTCATACCTCACCAACTATTAAACTGTACATAAATATAAAATTGTTTGTAATAAAATTTTATATATTAGCAGCTTCGAGGCTTTCTGTAAGCACTATAAAAAATGTTGATACTAAAGTTGAACACCAAAAAATATTTATTTGCATTATGGTATATGTTTTGTGAAAGTTTTGAGATTAGTAACATTAAGTTTTTAACAGCATTTATAATAAATAATGTGAAGTAAATTTTTTCAACTTATATGATAATTGTAAAGAACATTACTATATCTCACATGGACTTAACCCATTTAACGTAAATAGCCTACGCACAGAGATCACCATCCGTAGTCAAATGTTATATAAGATTATATAAGAAATGAAGGTTTAGAACTATTTGAAACGCTGATAATATAATCATATTGGCATATTGAAACTATTTTGTAAATATATATGTAATAGTTTATTAATTATGAATATGTATATAATTTTTTATAGGAACTTGTCGATTTAGCTTTGTTCATATACAATAAAAGCAAGGTTGTTAACAACTTATCATAATAATAATAAATTGACTATCAAATGCTGTATAAGACAAGGCAGTAAGACATTGGAAGATTATTCTCATCTCATAATTTCTAATACATGCGTAACTCATCGGTTGGATGTAATGTGTTTATTAAAAAAAAGTGTGAGGTTAAAAAAATCGAATCAATATTATTAATTCAATCATACATAACGTAATAATTCCATGAGTTTCTGCATGGTTTTAATTTTTTGTAATATACGTGTAAGCAGCAATTCAATAACTATTCTCAAAAATGCTACTTGATCAAACCATGGCATCAATATTGCTTAATTCAATTACTATTAGAGTGTTGCATGCTGTTATCTAAGGGTGTTTCTTGGTTACAGATTACATGTATAATTTTTATTCAAACAGGACCATTAGAAAAACTTGTTTCTAAAAGGTCACTGTGGGCGTTGTATCATTTAAATAGGTGGATAATATTATGTTATGCTCATTGTTCATTTTGTCATCCAAAATCACAGTTGTCGATACTCTTTGAGCGCTTCTTGAAGTGTCGTTAATTTGATTGAATCTGTAGAGCAAGAAGCCAGTCCAACATAATCACTATGTTTGCCATTAGGTAGTGTTTTCTCACTTTACTCATACGTACCACAATGGTGAACGCTTAACATGCTCGTGCTTATTTAAACAGGGTTTTATTTCATTCATTAGTTACCATTTAGCATGTGAGTTGGCTGCTAAATTGGAACTGAAATAATAATGATTACCGATGACCGATGTTTACACCAGTCAAAATTTGGTCTGCATACCTGTGTGCAGAATTCTTGAAGGATCAAAGGAGGTGGTGTACATTAGTGTCTGGTTCTTTTCAAGGGGATTTTTGTAATCAGTTAAATTAAGTTTATGGCTCATGATTTCCTTACGCAGTTTTCACGCACCACCTTTTATATCGCAAATTGAGCCTTTGTTGTTATGAATGTCCATTAAATGTGATAGAGATGAGTGAACATTGACAACGTTCTGAATAAATTGAGACATTTAAGTATTGTTTATAACTTTAATTTTCACTGTACACGCATTTTCCTAACACTAAGGACACAGGAACAAAACAAAGTTAGTGGTCTTCATTGTATACCAAAATATGTACATATGGCGAAACGTGTTAGACGAATTCGTTAATTTAAATATAACTTCCGCTTGTATTGCTGCTTCAAGGATTTTGACGGTAACAAATAACAATAATCCTTTTGCTATACAATTACTTATATTATGTACTTTTATACCTATTGTGAGCAAATAAGTGAGACTAGGTACATATTTTATGTGAAATTCAGATTAATATACGTACCTACAAGATTTATCTTTTATCATATGTTACACTTGTTTATCTAATAACTATAGAGTGTTTGTGAAGTGCTCAATTTACTATTTACTAGTACCACACACATTTGTATGCTCGTGAAAAGGAACAAAAAAAACACGTAGGATGCTAGAATTAAATTACTTTTAATATTCCTACCTTAGGATTACAATGAGACCCATGTTGAAAGAAAAGCGTGGAGTTGGTTATTGTGTATTAGACTATTACTTTAGTAGTAGGTATTTAATGCTTAAAATTGTAATTTGAGTTTTGATTTGGTCGTCAGGCTCGTCGAGCCCTGTGGTGTACGTAAATGAGACGTGCCTGGAGTGCGAGCGGGTGCGCGCGGCGTGCGAGCGGCTCGGCGCGGTGGTGCCGGTGGCGGCGCCCGACACGTTGCCGCAGCCGCACCAGTCGCCGCCCTCACCCTCCTACCTCATCACCTCACCCTTCGATGGCGAACTCTTCGACACTGCGCACAGAGCTAAATACAGGT
Source organism: Clanis bilineata (assembly GCA_036417725.1). Classification (NCBI taxonomy): domain Eukaryota; kingdom Metazoa; phylum Arthropoda; class Insecta; order Lepidoptera; family Sphingidae; genus Clanis; species Clanis bilineata. The sequence continues at coordinate 12,135,155 of CM071151.1, read as the reverse complement.
CTGTTATATAATCAATACACGGAATTTTAATATCCTGCGCTGCTGTCTAGTCTGCGTCAATGGTTTTCTGGAACACCGCAAAATTATATTATTGAACACATAAATACTTAAATACAGTATTCGTTTATAAGGACTAAACGGCATCCTTTCGGAATACCTTCCGGAAAAAATGTATTTTTCAGCATAAATGTGATGACGTGTATAAAGTTGTTAATGAGACGTTATTGACATTTATTTTGGCAGCGGGTACGGGTGCGGGCACGATGCGTAGCTCGCTAGGCTTAATGAGCGTCGGATGCTTTGTTACACGTTTACGTTGTCTTTTTGTGTTGATTTACCTATACACGGACATTTGCGCGTACACGCACGCTTTCTTGTGACGCGGTCGCCCTTCAAAAATAGCACTCATCTACATAGATTAATTGTTCTTATACAAAACCTCTAGGGATGGCAAAATTTAGTCTTTGCGTCAGTAATACAATTAACCGATGAATTAACCAGAAGAGAATTTTTAGAATTGTTTTTAATGGTATATATTTTGTTTGATAATAAAGAATTCATTCATGACTTCACTGTAAATATGAATGAATACCGTGTTTCTTTTATAATATGAAAATGCTATGTATATTTTCATTGACACAATTTGTCATCAAAATTAGCAATATTTATTTTTTATTCAAATCATATTCACGAGACATGAGTAGATTGTGCCACGCGGAGAGAAGTCGGGATCCCGAGACTCGTCTGATGGATTCATGGTCACCGCGCTTCGTTTGCTCTCGGACAGTATCTCAGGCTTGCGAGCCGCGAACGCCGCGCACTATATTTGCTATATTATTATCACCCATCGGCTTATTGTTTACATGATGTTCTTGGTCGCCAAGCTTCTAATTAGTTTTACTATAAGCTGTGTTACTAATCCATTCATCGCCTCGTTGATTTCTTTTCAATACGCTTTTTATAAAATGAACTGGGGTGTTACCACCACCTCTTATAGCAATATTATTATAATCTTACTTGTACCGATTCCCGTACAAAAAACGTAGTAAGACTATAATAATACTGCTATAAGAGGTGGTGGTAACTGGTAACCCCCCTGCAGTCTTGTCTGGTGTAAACATCATTAAATGTAGCAGTAATAGGTAGTATCTAATTAAATCGTGCAATATCGTAAGTAACCGTACATTTGTGTGCAAGTCTTTCTGTGGCGATGCAGTATCACTTGTAGAATGCACATAACAGAATCTCATAAACGAATACCAAAACTGTTGTTATTCTCGAAGTAAGTTTGACTAAAATTGCACACGATGCATTTCCCCTAGAAGTAATCCAAACATTGACATTAGCCTCAATTATTTATTGTTTCTCCCGTGCCGCATTTACTAAGCGATTTCATTGTGAAAATAGGTGAGTATAGTACATAGGTCTGAAGAATTCTGATAAATGCTTAGTCATACATTCAATTACTAATTAATAAGATGCAGGAGGATATTTAAATATAACTCGGTCTCGAAGAATTCTGAACGAGGCACTACTGTTGAATACTAGAATGTTTCATATTATTATTTTTTGGGCTCTATATTCATATTTATTATCCGCTTTGTTCTAGGTATAATTTAAATTTTCAATTGTATGTTGTAAACTGGAATTCTATTATCAATATCAATTAAATCCTGAAACCAATTCCAGCATCATTGAAATAATAATTGATTTAACAGTTTGAAAACAAAAACTTTCAGAAATTGTCCTTTAAACTGCTGATTTCGATTTGTTACTTGTGATTTTCATATACGTACAAGGTCTGCACGGCAAGGTCGGTCGTGTTAGAATGATGAAATTGTTGCCGCGCAATATTAATTTGTGTGAAAGCAGTCTTACACATTACACATGTAATATAATGTTCATAAGGTTGGATAGCAGTGCGAATGGGGCGACGCGATGTGCGGGTACGGCGAATCACCTCGCCCTGAGCCTGGATTTACACACATGGAAGCTTCCACTCATAAAGCATACTTATATTTGGTGACTGTATTTCATGCAAGCATGGATGTAAATAAAGGCGCGTGTATGTGAATGTGTACGACACGACACGGCACAAGCGCGGTGCGCGCATCTCCGGCCGTACCGCGAGGGTCGCCCTTGTGGCCACGCGACGCTCCTCGCTATTTTCGGCCTCACATTCCTCACGACTGTTTTTCAATCTAACGTGAAACGCATAACGCGCATGCCGTTTGCGCCTTTGTTATTGCGGCTACCGCGATAAAGTATTATACTGTTTATTTTTTCGAATACGACTCAAGTGTTAACGACGATAGCACGAAAATCGACGACGACCATGATAAGGTTTTCCAGTTAAAGGTGACGGTGTGAGTGACGACTGACGATGTTTCACAGTGTCATTAAATGGGTTGAGTGTATCGTGTTTGTGTGGGACATACGTCGGACTAGTCGGAGTGGCTGATCGTCGGTGAACGGGATGACGATGGGGCCCACACGGTTAACACCTACGCCCCAGGAAGAGGAACCGATACAAGAGCTCCTCGCGCTTGTGGAGCCAAAAATGTCGGACTCCGCGCTACTCAATTGTGATTTGTAAGATAAATAATAATTGTTATTGCGTATATATTTCAACATTAAATGTACTGATCCGATAACTGTTACATGAAATCATACAGGTGGTGTCCAAACTTTGAAAAGTACATTGTTTAAGATAATACTTAGTAGTTAGTATATTAGATTGTTTTTATGTATTGTTTGTACAAAACAGGTATTTTATATGTGTTTATAAGCATTCCAAAAAATGTTATTTAATAAGTATGTTTTAAATTCAACATTTCATTTTCTGTAAGTATCAATATTAGTAGACGCTATTTGCCTCCTTGGTCTAGTGGCAGTATGTATGTGGACTGGGAGGTCCTGGGTTCGATTCCCAGGTCGGGCAAAGCAAATATTCTAATTTAATTTGCTCGGGACTGGATCCCCTTAGAAGGGGTTGACTTCAGGCAGGCAATTGGTCCTAAACTAAGCTGAATCGTTTCTGTAACATGCCTGAAAAGGTGCGCCGACCCCACATTAAGGTGGGGTAAGGGCAGGTAGAAAGAAAGAATCAATATTAGGAAACGCTACCTACTTAAAATTGTTTCTGTAAGTTGTTATGTTGTGTTATGTGTGTTAACTTATGCTAACGCTTTCTTAAGAAAATTCGTTAAGTAATAATCAATTAGAAAATGCATTGTGGGGTCACTTTTTCAATAGTTAACTTTTATCTCCAGAATAATAATGCTGTATTGATAGACAAAATGTATGAAACATCTGTCAAAGCGACAAAATTATTCTATAGATTAAAGATCTGACTATTGCAAAATCAGCCCTAGGTATTATGAATTATGTACAAGGTAGACACTAAATTGGATTCTATTTATCGATTATTGTTTTTGTAGCCGTGGTGACATAATAGTAATGTGTTATGTCTAATCTCTGTATCAGAGCTCTACATTCTGTAACGCTCATTGTGTAACCATGTGATTGTTCAATTGAAATACATTGATTAAACAAAACTAAAGTACACTAGGTAAATAAAAAATAGTGAACGTGTTATACTGACTTAATAATCAATATCGATAAGTATCTACAGAAAATAAATAAGCGTGCATTTAGTGTCGCAGCCAGTAAAATCAGCCCAAGCCTTTCTGATTACGATATTATGTTGCCAGTACATAAATTTACAAAATGTTGCGTGTAATTTTATAACGTCAAAAATATAATTTTACTGTTATGTCGTGGGCAGTACTTTTTGTATCGGTGTTAACTGTTTATCAATAAAACGCGTCGAGATGTAAGTTTATCGCAACATTTATTCCCACACCAAATCGAAACAGTGCGAATTTGGAAAGGTGTTTTTAAAGCCATACAACTACCTTGACACTTGATATCGGTGTGCCATAATGTCCCAATTGAAACAATTATAAACCCCTCAAAGTAGATACTCCACTGGCGCGCTTTGTCAACAATCAATTTCGATTCAACATAGGGACTTTCAAATGACACTATTTGGTTTCATTGAAACTTTTATCAGATTGGCACACATTGAAGTTTAGATTTATTGCCAAGTGCTCTCCAAATGATAGAGACAATTTGATTGACAATTCGAGTGAATTGCCAATGAAATTGTGTTTAGGGCTGGACTTTCAGAGCACCTGTATATCTGTGTGCATTAGTAAAAGGTTTTTTTTCAAATATGCCATTTCTCGCTTTCCAACTGCCTTGAATGCCAATTATCACTTTCAATGTGAGGTCTGCGTAACGCATAAACACTCTGTTTTCAAGCATGTTGCAGAATGGCGAATAGCTTAGTTTTTATAACCTGCTACCTGCCCGAGGTCAAACCGCTCGCTCGGGGGCATCCAAGTCCCGACTCCCGAGTAAAGCATCTAAGAAAAATCGCTTTATACAACCTGAAATTTGAATCCAAGATCTGTCGATCCTTAGTCCATATACATACGTTGCCATTATATGACTAGTTTCGATAATACTGATGTACATTTATTTCGCGGACGTTACTATTACTTCTTCTCGAAAACGTTATAGTCATTTTATTGCTGAAAAACTGTACGATGTATTGGCAATATTGCTAAAACTAATGTTGCTTGCAAAAATATTGACGCAGATACTTTGAAATATGGTCATACTTTAGAAGAAATTTAAAAGTATATGAGAAATAAGTAGCAAGCGTAGAAGAGAGCAGACAAGACAAATAATCCATTACCCGCATTTGATTAGTTCGAGAAGCTGTCCAACTTAATCGTAGACAACCATGGACTCTTAGATAATCCGAGCAAACGTATTCTGAAAGGCCACGCTTCCATGACATCCAGAAACGGCACTAGCAATAGAGCTATGGAATACGCTATGGAACTAGGTAATAAACACGTAATACACAACATAGTCTAAGATGGCGGCGGAAAAGAGTTCCAGCAACAATGACAATGGCACTAGTTCGATGAATTGAAGGGATTCCCAAATGCGGAAGTGATGACAAACGAGTTACCCAGAACAGATAAGAAGTATTGACAAATTAATTAAATGTTAATTAATATGTCGATGCAGAAGGTGCACAGTCAGGAGATTGTGGAGTTGATGTGAAAATCGTGAAGACTATATGGAAACAAAATACAACAAAAAAAATAAATTGTTATTTTACTCTTCTTTGGGTCGGTGCATTTTCATTTTATCTGCATCAGCACTGGCACTTAATTAGTAAGAAGTTATTGTACTTGTTAAATTTTGACTTTTTGAGGGCATTTTTTACGTTTTGTTAAAATTTATATAGGTACCTGATTTGTAGCTTTTCAGTGCCAGGTAACAAATGTAAATTCGTACACAACGTAGTGAGTTGATAAGATCAGGCAGTGTATACCGGATGTTTCAAAAAGTTGGTGCCAATAACAATTCCACATACAGGAAGATCGATTAAAGCGTGGTAAAGTTAAAAAATAAAAATTGAACTTAATTTTTTTGTTCAATTATTTTATTTAGCATGGAGATAATAAAATCGGAATGCGACCTGTAAATCGTCCGATCCCTTTTCGGAGTAAGCTCTCCGAATACAAAAATAATCTATGTAGAGAATTTGGGAACCCCACACGCTTTGGAATAATCGTTGGTAACTGAATTGAACTGAAACTGTTTTTAAAAACATTTTGATCAAAGAGTTTAGGAATCTACTGCAGCTTTGGTAATTAGTCATAGTGGACATTTCGTAAGAATCCCGTCTTATATATACGTATTATAAGCATGAGAAAGTCCTCTGCAAAGTTAAAATAACATTATTAGTAATTGTGATGGCGATTGTTTATAAACTCGCGGAATTCGGGTGTAAGTCATCAACTATTTGTACAACACCACGTAGCTATCAGCGGCGCCGCGGTCTTGCCCGCAGCGTGTACGCTTGTGTGACGCGGGACGCCACGCCGCGCCGCGCCGCGCCGCGCCGCGCCGCCGGACGCGTGGTACTGGTGGCGGACCACTCGCACGGCACACCTAACGTACTTTACGTTTGGTTTGAACCATGATGCCGCATGCGTGATGCGTCACGGACTCACGAACCGACACTGCTAGCGGGTCGCCGCCCACTACATCCACGAACTCTTTTAATTCATGTCTCCGGGAACAAATCGTGCGCCCTATTAATAACATTATTCTACAAATACATATTCCAGATTACCGTGAAGCATGCGTTCAACTTATCATTTATTATTGTGATCGATTAGGTACAGACTAGTTGTTTTGAACCATTTTTGGGATCATATTTTTGGTAAATGCGCCGTAACTGCCATAACCATTGTCTTGTGTGTGTGACATTTTTGTAAATATCAGTGCTTCAAATGGGCTTTTTCACGAAAAGTAACGCATTTTCCCCTGAGCTGCGCTCTGTTTTTATCACACTTGAAAAAGAGATTATTAATTTTTTCCGAAAGAGAATACACGCATTCCCGTCCATTTCGAGAACTGACTATAATAATGACTATTATTACTTACATAGATTAGCGAAACTGCGACTGCCTCGGTGGCGTGGTGGTATTTCGGTACGACTACGGTTCTGAGGTCTCGGGTTCGATCCCCGGGTCGGGCAAAGTGATATTGGATTTTTCCATATCAGCCCGGAGTCTGGAATTTGTGCCCGATATGGCGATAGGCTCGCCCCCTATCACATCTGGGACGGAACTAAGCTCGGCGAAATGTGGGTGTTCTAGTTCACTAGTTCACCTCTGCCTACCCCTTCGGGGATACAGGCGTGAGCTTATGTTATGTTATGTAGATACGTACGAAAAATATACATACGTAGTTTGAATGAATAAACATAAATTCCCATCCGTCTCGCTCAAATTAGTATTACTAGAGAACATCTAACGTATGCAGCATACACGTAGGTTCGTAGACAAATGTATGTTTTGAAAGGCAAATTAGTAATATAGAGACGAGGTTGCGCGTGCGAATTGACTCATTCATGTTTTTACAGGTGGGTGCAGGGGCAGGGTGACTGCAAAACTCTCGGCTTTTCATATACAATTAACACTTGTACATTTCAAACCGTCCCTAATTAGTCGACATCGCGATGTGTCAACTCTGGTCTCTGGTAAATGGCTGACATGTACATCTACCTTTATTATGTCGCGTCGTGTAACGTGTTACAATAAAGGTGTACTATATACACGTCTCAGTGCGCATTACAGCGTCAAGTTCGCGAAAGAAACGCATAAATCATGTTAGCTTATGCAATTAGTTAGTATGAGCAAATTAACGTTCATATCTAGCGTCGTATCTTTAATGTTCGAGGCCGACCTTAGATGGTGACCCGCCGGGCCGTTAAACATATTGATTAAGATTATAATATCTGCACGCGTTACTGTATAGTGTTAAGGACTGGGCCCATCGGTCGCCCGGATGCTTTCCATCTCTCCCGAGTGGCAAACCGGTGAACCCGATATAACCGTCAAATCTCCCCTCCAGGCGTGGCGGTATCAGTAAAACGCTTTTCCACACGAAAACAAAAAAGTAGTGCGCTGGCTGACCATCCCGATATAGGGCCATCGCGCAACCATGAGAGGTACAACACCTTGTACACCTGACCTTACTGATGCGAGGCACACTATGGGAAAAACATAATTTTGATTTTATTAATCATGTAACTATGATGATAAAGACGTCAATTTGATATAATATTGTCGAAATAATAATGAATTATGCGATAATTGCTACTTAATTAATCTCAAACGACACATCATTTAAAGAGCAACGTGTCAGGTGGAGCTTTTAATTATTGATCGTCACGTAGCTGCTTAGTGCACATTGCATGTGTTTAAATAACATATATTAGTAACAGTCGGATAATTATATATTGAACCGGTTTTTTTCTGTCATATCATGTCTATCGCTTCGCATGTTCTTAACCAAGTGGCTTATGCGCTAGTCGAATAGAATTGGGTACTTGACTGTAGTAACCATCGATATATTATTTACCAAGATGCACAGTTGACGCTCGGAAAATGGGACAGCAAAGAAGTGCTTAAGCAATCGTTTTGCCTACAGTCGGACGTCAATAGAATTCTTAATTTCAAAATTCAAATTAAAGAAAGCTTGCTCATTTCATTTAAAAACCTACTTTATAACACGTGCTTAGGGTTATATTTGTGTTGATTTAATTACCACTTGTGATCATTTTCTTTGTTTTATTTCTGGGACCACTTTTTAGGAGGATATTTGCAAAGAACTGTGCATCTAGGGTATAATATATTGATGGTAGTAACCAATATCAATGAATTTCTGTAGGAACATAGATTTATCAACGAAATAACGTGTGCAATAGGAATTTATTAAAAATACTCCAAGGATAATTTTATTGTAGTAATTTAAATACTTAATTTTTTATCTGTGCATCACGTGACTGTAGACACCAATCACGACGCATGATGTTACATTACTCATTTTTCTTATAAATTTGTTCCACAATGGCCTAAGACCCAAGATCCAAAGTCATACTGCCAGGTTATTTGGTATATTTTTTTCGTATTTTTGTTTAAAGCTCAACCGAATTTCAACGCGGATGTGATCGTTAATCAATATCTGATCGACGAAATATCTGACCCGTTTTTTTAGTTTGAAATCATTCATGTTATTTCCACAATATTTTTTTAATGAGCAATTTTGTATTTATGGTAAGGAAAGTTGACGTCACCCGTATCTAGAATTAACAGATTTGTGTTTTGGCGGCAAAATAAATTACATAATAATTTTTGCTCGTTAAACTAAATACATATATGAAAATAAATGACGATTTTTTTTACATGTTTAGGATAAACTAATGAATAGCCCTGTATACTTTTTAAAAAATAGTCAAGCACCCAAATGTCGAATAGAATAATTGTATGGGAATGAAGTGCGTCTAAGCCCGCAGGTTTGGATATCTATTGTAACTTAGCAGACAATCATTGTCACATTATTACTTTTTAATATAATAGAGACTGAAGAACAAGCATGTAGATCACCTGATGAAAGTGATCTCCACAGCCCATAGACAACCCCGATACCAAAAGAACCCCATTAAAATCATGGATCCTTTGTCAACCTTGAAGGGAGATTTAGCGCCGCATAAATCAAATTAAAATGTCAATGCTCATTTTATATTATCCTCTTCATTTATGTGGGCCTGAGATTGTGCTATAACCATATTGGAACCATTTGATATATCTGGCATTTTTGGATATTCTATGAGAGATTAAACAATTATAACAAAGCCTTGAATATCCCCCTCTTATGTAACTTGAGTGTTAACTATTGATTGTTTCACTGCAGTAACTATCATATTGTTTAATTAAAATGTAACGATACAATAAACAACCTTCACTTCTATAATACAGACAGTAGCGACCGTGCAAACAATTTTGTGAAATTGTATTGTGAATTCTGGCGATTCGCACGCGGCACCAGGTGCTAGTAAATACTAGTACACGGCACACGCTACATATTGTCTATGTTTAAAATAATTCACGAGTATAATAAAATCTCTAGTGAAAACATTATCGCAGTGTATATCAGGCAGTGCGTTCGTCTGGCGTTTTTATGTAACGTGTGCGAATCCAGAATGGACTATCGCAGCCCACATGATGTATTGAACGTCTTTATTGACGGTTAAATCAAAACTCTTATAACACTATTTAATTTAATACAAACACTTTGTACGGGTACTACACCTATATGTGTTTAATAAAACAATTTACGTATAATAATTTTGTACCCAGTTTGGTAATTAACTTGAAACTTAAAGCGTATACCTTCGTGTCCGTTAGGTGTGTAAATTATAAAATTGCAATGTAATGGTTTTTGCGAAAGTTGTGCTAAAGCTACCCCTAGTATTAATGTTCTAGGAATGTTTTAACTAATTTAACATTTACTTAATTACCAATGAATACATTATTCACCCGTTGATTATAATATTAATTTAACACAAAATGACTCACCGGCGTTTAGGGAAGGCATTCGCATTCTGTTTACAGACGTCGTTGAGTAGGTAATAGTGGAGTAATTTTCTATGCAGATTTTAATTTTTAGCAGATCTTGGTTTGATCCAACTTTATAAATATTTTATGCAATCAAGTACTTCAATATAACCTCTTAGTGTTGACATACTGATTTGTTAAGATTTGTTTTGTAATGTTTGTCAATGTTAGCGTAGTATCGTGAAGTAAATTATTGTCTATTAAGCCCCATTTAGTTTTAGATGTTGCCAGTTTATCGTACGTTCGAGGTAAGAATGTCTTCTTCTTTTAAAAACCAAATGGCTCCACCGCGTTCCTGTGATTTTGCCAATGTACTACTAAAATACTAACATAGCATGTTTTTCAATAGAGCAATTATTGATATCAAGTTTCCGCAGTGAACATGAAACCCAGATCTGTACAATCTCAAGGTCGTACTGTAATTTTGGCGGCAATTCCTTCCAGTGTGATGCCCCTCAGACGATCTTCCCTTAGCAAACCTACCGAACAAAGTAGGCCATCACAGCTAACACAGAATTCAGCAAACATCACCAATAAAAAAGATTATACATTATGGGTCTTACTTATAAAATCAGTTTAGCTGAGCAAATGGCTAAGAATACCCTGTCCCTTTTTTCATTGTGTCACATTGTTTGAAAATAAAAGGGACAGGCTATTCTTTACCATTTGCTCAGTTAAAACAGTTTTTATAAGTAAGGCCTATAGTGTCCATCTTCGCTGAAGTTTGGTGCATAAAACCACATCACGTTGAAAAACAAATACAATTTGAGACATTAAAATGTAATCATTTTAATAAGCGACGCCCAGCCAATCAGAATTCCCGTCTAAATCCGGTAAGAATATCACAGAAAGTATTACATTTGACTATTTGAGGGCCAGCTTTGTGAGGTGCGATTTTTATTATCAAATTATATGACTACTCAAATTATCAATTATAAAATATATTTTCGCTTCGAACATAAATAAATTGGCACCAATAATGTCTTCAAAATTCATTGGAGTAAGCTCCATCGAACATAAAAAATATCTTAAAAATCAGTCCATATTTGCCGGAGATACCGGGTAACACATAGAGAAGACAAGAGAAGAATATCTTCTCTCACTTATCCCCTCGTTTTGAAGTCGGTAGTAGAGTAGTAGTTAGTGTTTGTGTTCGGTGTTATATTGTGTGCGTGTGTGTGGCGTCAGGGTGCTGGGGCCGACCGCGGTGCTGCAGCTGGCGGAGCGCGAGGAGCCGCCGCCCGCCAACGCGCGCCCGCTCTACTCGCTCGCGATGCGCGGCGCGGTCATATGCTTCTCCGGCTTCAGGAAGAAGGATGAACTTGTTAGTATCTAGTAATAATACGTTACTGCTGAGTTATATGCCCATATTAAGTCGTATGAATTCACATCACAGTGGGCACTGTTCAGTTAGAGTAGGAGCCTACTTTTAACTACAAAGTATAGATTTTTTCCTGGATATACAGAAGACACTGGGAACTTTTTATTACCTGTTTGAGTGTTGATGAATGTGCCAATAGATCACACATTGAATTTTGATTAGGAAATCGGAGCTTGCAGAGTACCGTCTAAACAGTATTCTAACAGCTATTGGAACCGACCCATTGTAATTCAAATGCATTAGGGCGACATGCACCACTATTACTAACCTACAGTTAGTCCTCACCTCAAGTTACATTGAAAAAGAAATATATGAATGACATGTACTAAATGTAATTACAGATAATATATGACGACATACAAGGCCTATGTTCAGCAGTGGACGTCCTATGGCTGATGATGATGATGATGTTGATGAATGAATTTATATATTTTTCAATTTAACTTGAGTTAAGGACTATCTGTAGTGATTTCTTAAGTTTACGCGAATATTATACATTGAAATAAAACTAAAAATAAATATTAAAACCTAATCGTGATAGAATCCGTAAGAATAGTTTTATTTCAGTGACTATCTGTAGGTTAGTAATAGTAGTGCAAGTCGCTTAGTTAGTTTATTTTAAAGATTGTGGTGCACGAGTACGTGCTGCTCTTGGAAGTTGCAGCCGTTGGCTCGTTTCACTTACCCCGAGCCTTAATGTCAACTACTTTTCCAATATCCTTAAGATACGCGACTACCTGCGTAGAAAATGTAGTAAAAGCAATTTGTAATGTATTTTTTTTAATACACCCAACAGTTACACGCCTAGTCCTGACACCACACTAGGTATATCCTGCATCGTGGTTGTCAGAGACTATGAGAGACATTCGGACTCACAACACCTACACTTGAAAGAAATATCTGTGGGCCACACAAACATTTATCCCAATACGGGAAGCGAACCCGCGGCCTCTCGCTTCACAGCCGGCTACTCGCCCGCTGCGCCACGGAGGCTGTCTTGACTCTGGATTTAAATGACAACGCGAGTGTGAATATGCAAATGTTTGTTGTATTTGCAGACGTACCTGATAACGTTAATACACTACATGGGCGGGTCGATCCGCAAGGACATGTCTAGCAAGGTGACGCACCTGATAGCGGCGGCGGCGACCGGCGACAAGTACCGGTACGCGTCGGGGTTCGGGCTGCCCGTGCTGGCGCGCTCGTGGGTGGACGCGTGCTGGCAGCGCCGCGACGACCCCGCCTGCCAAGCAACAGACGACAACCTCATTGTTAGTAAACATTGCGTTTATAAAGGCGCGTCTCCAACAAAACACTCAAACGTGTACACAAAACAATGTTTCTGACTGTCTCCTGCACATGGAACAATGGACCATAGGAAAAAATATGTAGCGAAACCATGTTTTGTGTAGTGTTTCAGTGTAGGGGATACACCTTGAGGGAGGACGTTTCAATAGCTAGTTAGATATTTTTATCTATTTAGGTGATGATTTTGTTGTTTCATACAATAACTGTTAAAACGCCTAATTATACTCTTGAAATTATCTGGCTTTGAAAAATTTCCTTAAAACATAGATATGTATGTGGATCACCACCACTTTCCATCGACATAAGCAATACCAGACGAAAGTAGAATACGCTATTGAGTACCGACTCTAAACGATGAAAATTTGCAAAGGGATTTAGGGGCCATGAAATCTAACCATATGAGAAGCAACAACATATTGCCATTTCGTGTCGGTTTTCCCTGCACGAACCAATCCTTATATCAAAATATTGTCAACAGCGTGGCTTACCACTTATAAAAACGATAGACATTTAATAATTCAGCATGGCTCGCCAGTCGCTTCCTATCACCGTTACATCACCACGCTGCCCGTACAAACACACGCGGAAGTGTGTGATTTGAATGCGAACTACAGCCGTCGATAATTACTACCATTTGACTACTTTTTTATCTCCAAAATTGCAACTGGCTGTTTGCTTTTTGTTAGCGCAGTCCAATTTGTACATTATTTACACGGAGGTTGACGGTACATTGCTCGCAATTCTCGTGACGTTTGAAGGTCCTCGTACAGCTGTGACATCATGCTAATGTTTATTCAGTGGTCGTACAGAATCTGATATTTTTTAAGACGCAGATTTATTGCACATTTTTTATTACTACGTTGCACGAGCACGTTACATGTGCACTGCACTGACTGGCCTCCAGTTTTCAGTTAGTAGTGAGGCGATTTTATCAATTATGTTTTTAACCAAATTTAATAGATAATTGGAATTCGTTTGCGCTACATATTCGATGCAAGTAACATGATTATTAATGCAAGAATGCTAATTATATACAAAAAAAAAACGTAAGCTCACGCCTGTATCCCCGAAGGGGTAGGCAGATGCGCACTAGCGAACTAGTACACCCACGTTTCGCCGAGCTTAGGTCCATCCCAGATGTGATAGGGGGCGAGCCTATCGCCATATCGGGCACAAATTCCAGACTCCGGGCTGATATCGAAAAATCCAATATCACTTTGCCCGACCCGGGGATCGAACCCCAGACCTCAGAACCGTAGTTATACCGAAATACCACCACGCCTCCGAGGCAGTCAGGCATAATTATATACAATTTTCCCTTAGTAGAGGCTAGTAGACGCGGGAATTGGTCACCTGATATCATTGTTGAATAATAATTTACCTATCTAGTGTCTAGAGCGATTACAATTAGTGTTTTTGGCCTAACCCCTCTCATTTTAAACGACATCTGTGCCCAACCATTGGCATCTGTGACAATACAATATTTCTTCCTTTCCGCCTGCCTTTATCCTATTCTAATGTGAGGTCGGTTCAACACATTCTCTCAAGCATGTTCCAGAAAAGATTTGGCCCAGCTTTTTACGACCGGCAATTTGCTCGACGCCAACTCTCTGGGAGATCAAGTTCAGAGCAAATTGTGTAAGAAAAACAGCCGTCCGAAGCGATGGTAATTGCATCAGGACTATGACTGGACCAAGAAAGTTTTTATAGGGCCAATACGTGATTGCAGAAGGAGCACAAGCTGAAGGTGTTTGCGGGCGCGCGCGTGTGCTTCGTGGGCTTCCCCGAGGACGAGACGCAGCACATGGCCGACGTGCTCGCCGGCAACGGAGGCGCCGCCTGCACGCTTCACGACCCAGACTGCACGCACGTCGTGAGTACCCACTCATACTCGACACTAGATACACAATTTTCAACACTTAACACTCAACACTCACTACCTACTCAACACTCACTACCTTCTCAACACTCACTACCTACTCAACACTCACTACCTACTCAACACTCACTACCTACTCAACACTCACTACCTACTCAACACTGACTACCTACTCAACACTCACTACCTACTCAACACTCACTACTTACTCAACACTCACAATCATACTCCATCACTGTTGCTACATTAAACGCTGTACTATATGGGCCTTACTTATAAAAACAGTTTAACTGAGTAAGTGGTTAAGAATAGTCGGTCCGTTTTATTTTCAAACGATGTGACATAAGGAATAATCACAAGTTTAAAAACTTAACTGACCGACTTCCAATTTACCGATCGTGACCAAATATGGGACCATCCTTGAAATAAGCTCTACCAAACACAAAAAGAATTTTGAAAATCGGTCTACATTTGGCGGAGATATAGAGAGAGAGATACATAAAAAAAAATACCGACGAATTGATGAAAGGAGGAGGCTCCTTTTTGGGAAGTCGGCCGAAAAAGTGACAGACTATTCTTAGCCATTTGCTCAGCTAAACTGTTTTTATAAGTAAGGCCTTATATGTATAACATCACGATATACTCCTCAATATTACAATGACTTTTGCTATGATTTAACCTGTATAGTGCGTCTCTTCCATTTATTTTGATAAGAACAGTTTTAAGGTACATAGCATAGCAAAGTTAACATTATCGACACATATCTGTTTTGCATTATATATACACTATTATAATAAATGAACACTATAGTAGGATTGCTAATTAAACGGAGTAAACTGACATTTCGAATGTTGCCACCTTTTTATGAAATTTAAATAGTGCTGCGGTAAAAAGATCAAGATTATTTAAACATTTCAATTCAGTGAACCATTTCTTTCTTTCATTTTCTAAAGTCCGACTCAAAGTCGTAATTCCTTCCTAATGTGTGATTAGTACTGCATGTCTATTGAATTATAGTCATAGAAAATTACTGCATGCTAAATTATGGCATGTCTACTGGAATTATAATCATGGTTCATTATAAACAAAACTTACAAAATCTATGAATGTGCGGAATGTAATTTTTCTCAAATAATAAAAGTAATATTAATAATTTTCATCGTTATCATTTCGCGTACCTGTTGTGATTATTTACGCAAAATTATTTACGCAGACATTTAGTCGACGGGTTAAGCTGAAATTTCTAAAAATACGCAATAAAATTATAATTTTGAAAGGTAGTGCTGAGTTATTGTTTCTTTGAATGATAAAAATTGAACTAGATCAATCACTATGTTTTGAAAGTAAGCAACATTATTTTGTAAAGTGACATTTCGATCTGTCAGTTTACTCCGTTTAATTAGCAATCGTACTATACAATTAAAATTAATTTAGGTGAAAACGTCGTCAATAGTGATAGTTTCAATAAAATTAGGCAAGAATGTTTATATGTATATGAAAAATAAATGGTAGTTTGAATGTTGGCTATCTCCCTCACACAACCCGCACAAGGGTAACGCCACAACACTGTTGCTCATCCCTTTTCTGTAATTTGGCGTCTTTTGACAATAAAGATTTAACCTAAATTCGAAGGCTTGTATTGTAATTTTGCGTGGATTTATACTACCTCTGCCATACAGTATTCTTCCTTGCACCACTTAATAATTCAATATGGATTAATTACCGGACTACCTTCTATGGAGGAGCCTCATTCGAAATGAGTACAAAGTGGGCACATGATTTTTAATTCATACGCGTACGACGACAGTTAGACGGCGTCCCGTTGGCATACCTATAGCAATAATGCGACGAACGCGCGCTTAGCAAAACATTAAGTACTACTCAAATACTACGACAAAACATTTACCGATGCATAACTCAAGTAGTTGTCTATAGCTCCTGCTACAATATGCATATTTGATATTAATGACTAATTTTAGTATTATGCAGTTAGCATGCTCATAGTTGGTATGTTAGGTTGGTTACTCTTGGGAATATAGATCATACTTACTTGTGACTTGTAGACGTAGTAAATTAGCTGTATTTAGACTGTTATTATATTGATATTGTTTATATGGTATGTCGGTCTATCCTACCAACTGAGATCTATGTAATTTGAGTGTTCAATGTAAACCGTATTGTAGGTATGTAGCCAAATACTCCTCTCCATTTCCAGTAAATCTGACGTAAGACGTAATTTTTGACCATTAATATTATATTAAGTGAGCACTAATTTTTATGGGAAGTATTTTGTCCAGATAATAACATCTTCTGGAGGAAATACTTCTTAAATACAACGTTTGGCCTATGAACTAGGCTACGGTTTGTCTTCCGCGTAACTTGTTCAAATAATCACTATCAGTTGGCGCGGGAGCGTCGCGTCGAGCCGCTCAATGTCAAAATTGATTTCACAACCAAACAACAGATATGTTCATGATTTACTCATATTCGCCTAATGTTGAGTAACTCAGCATATTTACTTTTCTTACGTAGTTTTTATCTTTCATTTGGTTGGTAGTTTCAATGTAGTTTAGTACAGTGAAGGGTCGCCGAGCACTTGCACCGCACCCCCACTCCCGTCGCACGACGTAAAGTCAACCCATTGTTTGCTTATTTGTTTGTAGATCCACCACACCCTTGCCACTTAAACCATGTGTACGTTCGCTCGATGTAAACACTACACGGTGTATGTTGTTACGCCCACGCCTACTTAGTCAGTGCAGACGGATAGAGTGGCGAAGAATAGACTGGACTGAAATCAATAGCAACACAAACTAAAACTTATGTTCTTGTTCATGCGGCTGATATTAGCGTAGTATAGCTAAATATGCGCCGCCATGAGCCGATGCGATGGATCTTTTGTAATATCACCCTTATGATCATATTTGTAAAGTCGAGTTTCATTTGTTATCGAGTTCAGTCTCGTCGGCGCTAGTTTATTCGTCTGTGGTCTACGCTGATCCTTACCATCACGCTGTGTTAATAGTATACCCAACGTGTCGCTGTGTCGGGTAAACATCTATATGTTCTGTTAACATCTTTGGGCTACTGTCACCAACTCTTGCAATAAAAATGTACATAAAATTTGTACCAATAAAAATAATTTTCTCTATTTTTCTGTGTTCTCACTCGTGTTTATTAAAACTGACTGTTGAAAGTCACGAAACATAAAAATCAAACAAACATAACTAGGTAACGCTTCTCTGTATTTAACTGCCTCTATCACGATAATTTATGTATAGTTGTGCATGTTTGTACTGGAATGGCTTCATTACATCATTGCGTGGTGTGTTTCACACATGTTTCAGGTAATGGCCAATGGGGAGACTTTCGGTCGTTCGCTTATCCTCTCGCCTCACCTGAACTCGTCCAGTTCCTCTGTGAAGCCCTCGAGGTCCACTCCCAACCGGTCCCAGTCGACTCCCAAGAGCTCCCTGTACCGCAGACTGTCGGCGCGGCTGTCGGGCCGCCGCCCGAGCCCTACCACCAACAACCCGCACTCCAGCCGCGACTCGCTCGCGCTCGATACTGCCACAGACAAACGATACACACCCAAAGACCACACAGACGGATTCAGTATTAACTATTTAGGAAAATCTTTCACGGACGATTTGTGTTCTTATGACGGTAACAAAAGTAATTCACGTGTTCAACACGATGACTCGCGGAAGTACAAAGCGTGTGACAAAGAGAATAAAGATATATCGCCACACCTGCACAACTCGCTCCGAAACAACGTCAAAGATAAGAGAGAAGTTTTTAGGAACAAATCTATGAACGTATTTAATTTAGTAGACTGTCTCACGGAGGCAGGATCTTTGCATTCGTCTCTTACTAAGAGTTTGTGTGATCTCGATGCTAAAGATGATGGTGGATTTCTTTTACCTAATTCAAAAGGAAATAAAGAATTGCGACAATCGAATACAACAATTTCTTCAGGGAAAAAGAGGAGTCGAAATTCCACTGATTCTAACTTCCAAGTGAGCACAATAGACATTAACCTGTCACCTGATAAATGCGAAGATAGCAATTGGAAATCTATCAAAAGACTCAAAATCAAAGACTCCTTTAAGTTCAAGACAAAGCCTACGATATTTAAAAAAACAAAGAAAGAATCTGTATCAAAGCCCACGGGTGATATAGTGGTGGAGCCCGTCAGTCCAGACAGCGTGAAGCCCACCGACCCCGCGGGAGAGTTCGTAGCTTCCACGTCTTCGCCCATCAGAGATGACGACAACGCTTCGATTTGCTCAATGAACACAAGTAAACAGTCGGGATTTTTCGACATATCTTTTGCTTCATTAAAAAGTTCCAAAACTGTTAAATCAGCCTCAAAGCTCCGCAGAAGCGTCAAATCGTTTACGGCTTCTTTCCGCAGTGAAAGAAAGAAAAAATACGAACAGCGAGCGGAACGTAACACAGTGGAAGTGGACGCCAGACATTTACCTCCTAACCTTAAGAACGTATCTACGCCAAAGAGAGACCCCGACGAAATGAAATTAGATATTTCCCCGCTACAGGTGGATACAGTAGACAGTACAGAAATAATCACTCCAGTGAGACATACGGATGCGGACGAGCTAGACGATTCTGCAGTATTTAAAACCCCTCAACCGATATGGCCTCGGAGCCATCGGCACTCTATCTCTGGAGGCTTTGAGCTGCAAGCGTGCACATCATCCGGCCCGCCGACTCCTCCCCACCCCCTCCCCCTGCCCGTCCCCGTCCCGTCCGGTCCCCGGTCCGGCCGCGAGCTGACGCAGCCCGCCTCGACGCCTCCCATCCGCGACGCCCGCGCCATATCGCAATGCCATGGAATCTCGCTGCCGGTACTAACACCATTTTATTCAATACTAATTAGATTAGCCTGTCATGCCATTACAAGTCAGCAGTCTTCGTCAGTTTCGTACGAATCGAGGTCTTCCTCAACTCGAATCGCTCCAGGCCGACTCGCATGTTTCCTACGAATACTATAACTATCTAGTATATATACTTTATAAATTATTGTAAGTAGGGCGCTTGGCATATCGTAGGGCGAGCACCGGGATGTCGGGAGGCATGTCGGGAACCGCACACGTCGGCCGACGGCCCCCGCGGGGTGGTGGGTTTTATCACACGCAGACCTCGCGCCAAATCCGCTTCGAGTTCACATTTGTATCGTATGCGCACAGGTCGTCGACGAACACAACACGGTGGTGGCGCCCGAGTGTTCGGCTCGCGTGCACGTCGTCAAGGCCGAGTGGTTCTGGGCGTCCGTTCAGAACGAGGAGGCGCAGGACGAGAGTGACTACTTATTCAAAGACGTGAGTAATAAACGACATTCGAATCGCTTAAAATTTGACCAACGGCAATTTTATAACCCCCGGTCGCTCAGTACTTAGATGAAGTGTCGCGGCGGTCGTCAGTCGGTGGCGCCGCGGGGGCCTGCGTCACGACGAGCGACGAGGCGAGCGCGGCCGCGGGCGGCGCCAGCGCGGGCTCGGCGGGCGGCACGCCGGCACACCTGCAGCGACAGCGCAAGCGCAAGCTGCGCGGCGGCGACTCCGCGCTGCACAAGCGCCGCTCCTCGGTGGGCGACGCGGTGCTGCTGAGTCTGTCCGGCAACCTGCTCGACTGCACGTCCACACCGGACGGGAAACAGCTGCTAGAAGGTACCGATTCTGACGACTACGACGATGGTTGTGAAGTGTCGACGATTTAAACTGATCTGATATTATTGTTTAATAGAATCAGAAGTTTCCGACAATGTGGTCAGAAAGTTGATGTCGCCGCGGCAGCAAGTTTTCATGGAACTTTTACAGACAGAATCAAATTACGTTGGAATTTTACAGACGATAGTCACGGTGAGAATGTCTGTGATATTTGATTGACGCTGTTACTGATGCGTAAATTGGTGGGATTAATGTGCATATTTATATTTTAGTTGTTCAAACAACCATTAGAAGTGATGGCCGAGGAAGACAGCAGTAATGGAAAAAATCAAGCGTTGCTCAATAACACTGAACTTAAAATTATATTTGGCAATTTACCGCCTATTTATGAACTGCATCAGTGAGTACGATTTACGAGTTTAAACTTGTACCATCATGACCATGTTTACAAGAATCAGATGTGATACGTGTATTGTGTTGCAGACGGATGCTGGAAGACCTGCGACATACCCAGATGCACTGGAGCGAGGAGATGAGCATCGGCAGGCTTGTGCTCAAGTACACGCCCGACATGGTGAAGGCGTATCCGCCATTCGTTAATTTTTTCGAGAACACCAAGGAAATGTTGCAACAATGTGATCGTGAGAACCCAAGGTGATTATAGACAACCTGGATATTTATTACCTTCGTTATATAAACTCATGGACTGATGTTCTAAGTAAGTGGCATGTATGTTCTATAACTTTGCTGTTGATAACTTGGACAACACTGACTTTATGATCCGTAGGATCGTTGATGTCACTAAACTCGGTCGTATTGGTTACGGTAAATTTAGATTCATGTTACAGGATCAAATTTAGTCCTAAATAATCTGTTGTCTTATTGTATTTCAGATTTCATGCATTCCTGAAAATCTGCCAAACTAAACCAGAATGTGGTAGACAGAGCTTACAGGAACTCTTAATAAGACCAGTGCAACGATTACCTAGCATAAGTTTATTACTTGACGGTGAGTAGATACTATAAATTACCTATAAAAATATTTACGCGCTCTTATCTTTAAGAATAGCTTGTTGCGCAAGGAAATAAGCGACCAACAATTTTTAAAGATAAGATAAGCGTAAATGTTTTTTATATATAAGGCCCTATATTATGTTATGTTGTAGAGCATTATTACCTATATATTTATAGAGTTGAGCCTGTTTGATTATCAATAAAACGATGTTATGTTGTAGATATACTGAAGCACACGCACAAGAACAACCCCGACCACGCGGCGCTCGTGCGCGCGCTCGCCGGCCTGCGCGAGGTCATGTCGCACATCAACGAGGACAAGCGCAAGACCGAGGGGCAGCTGCAGATGTTCGACATATACAATGACATCGACCAGTGCCCGGTAACATTACTCTACTCTACCACACTCTAATACTTACTGTACAAATGCGAGAAAAATATCTATATGGCGTTTCAAATTTAGAATTAAATTGTTTGAGATTTAGTCTATAATATATTGCAGTGCTAGTAACTATAAATTTATCTTGATACTTGCAGGCTCACCTTGTGTCGTCACATCGATCGTTCGTGTCACGCTGCGAAGTGGTAGAACTATCCAAAGAGCTTTCCGGCAGAGGAGACCATTTAGTTCTGTTTCTCTTCACTGACACTATGGAAGTCTGCAAGAAGAGATCCAAAGTAAATTATATTTTTTTAAGTATTTATTCCAAAGGATCGGTTTATTTTTCAATAAGACTTAATGCTGTTCATTATTTTCAGGCTTTCAATAGTAAGAGCCCTACGAACGGCACGGGCACAATGCGGATAGGGTCTAGTAAACCATACCGACACATATCATTGATGCCATTAAGTACAGTCAAGCGAGTTGTCGATATTAGAGAGGCTGAAGGTAAGCTTTGAGACTATTAAATCGTAGTGTCGTTAAATTTTATAGCTGAGATAGTTACGTAAAGCTAACTATATTTTATGACTATCGATAGTTGATACGAACTTCAACTATTCATATATTACTCAACATCAATAATTGCAGATTGCCACAACGTGTTCGCACTGATGTGCCGCAATAATCAGGAGCTCAAAGAAAAGCTATTCTCGTTCATGATCACAGACGAGACGGTCGACAAATCACACTTCCTGCGACAGCTCTGCAGACAAATGGCAAACACCGTATGCAAAGCCGATGCTGTAAGTTCAAAACTTCATCACTTTCATTCACTAGTGGGCTCAATGACAAAAGAAGAATAAGGACGTGGCATGACTACGAAAAAAAGAAGTATGCCAAATGTTTGGAGAGATACCAAAATCGCGACTTGGGAAAGTCCCAGTAATTTAGTAGTTGGGCATCTTCTTCACATACTGAACTTAGTATTATTATAAATAAACACCATCTATAATATAAAAATGAATCGCTGAATGTGTTGCTAAGCGCAAATCTCTAGAGCATCTGAATGATTTCGCTAATTCTTTTTTTAGAATATTCCTTGAAGTACGAAGTTGGTTCTTATGGAGAAAAGAATTTTAAAAAATGCTTGAAAAAGTCTAAAAACAACACTTTTCTATAGAAAAGATACAAGTTTTTCTTAAGTTTTTCTATAGTAAAGTATTACGAATCGATTGTATGGGAGTATACTCCCATACAATCGATTCGTAATAATACTTAAAAGTCAATTTGAGCTTTAATACCATACTATAAAGTTTAAATGTTACTCTCCCCAGAGGTTCTAGGAAGGCAAAACAATTGGGTACTTGACTATTTTTTTAAAAGTATACAGGGCTATTCATTAGTTACTCCTAAACATGTAAAAAAATATTTCGTAATTTATATTCATATATTTAGTTTTAAAAAGAAAAATTATTGTATATAATTTAATTTGCCGCCAAAACGTTATCTGTTAACTGTAGATACGAGTGACGTCATCTTTCCTTACCATAGATACAAAATCGCTCATTAAAATAATATTGCGGAAATAACATGTATGATTTCAAACTAAAAAAACGGGTCAGATATTTCGTACATTAGATATTGATTGTCGATCACATCCGCGTTGAAATTAGGTTGAGGTTTAAACAAAAATACGAAAAAAATATACTAAATAACCTGGCAGTATGACTTTGGATCTTGGGTCTTAGGCCATTGTGGAACAAATTTATAAGAAAAATGAGTAATGTGACATCATACGTCGTGATTGATGTTTACAGTTACGTGATGCACAGATAAAAAAATATTTAAATTACTAAAATAAAATGAAACTCAGCTTAATGTGGGTGTTCTAGTTCGCTAATGCGCCTCTGCCTATCCCTTCGGGGATACAGGCGTGAGCTTGTGTGTGTGTGTGTGTAAAATAAAATTATTCTTGGAGTATTTTTAATAAATTCCTATTGCACACGTTATTTCTATGATAAATCTATGTTCCTACAGAAATTAATTGATATTGGTTCTACAGTCAAGTACCCAATTGGGTACTTCACATTTTTTTTAAAAGTATACAGGACTATTCATTAGTTTATCCTAAATATGTAAAAAAATATTTCGTAATTTATTTTCACATATTTAGTTAAAAAAAGCAAAAATTATTATTTATAATTTATTTTGCCACCAAAAAGCCGTCTGTTAACTGTAGATATGGGTGACGTCATTGTTCCTTACCATAGATACAAAATCGCTCATTAAAAAACATTCTGGAAATAACATTTATGATATCAACCTAAAAAACGGGTCAGATATTTCGCCGATCAGATATCGATCGTCGATCACATCCGCTTTGAAATTAGCTTGAGCTTTAAACAAAAATACGAAAAAAATATACCAAATAATCTGGCAGTATGACTTTGGATCCTAGGTCTTAGGCCATTGTGGAACAAATAAAAAAAAAAGTAATGTCACATCATGCGTTGTGATTGGTGTTTAGTCACGTGACGCACAGATAAAATATTAAGTATTTAAATCACTAAAATAAAATTATTCTTGGAGTCTTTTTAATAAATTCCTATTGCACAGGTTATTTCGATGATAAATCTATGTTCCTATAGAAAATCATTGATATTGGTTACTACAGTCAAGTATCCAATTGAGTGACGTTAGTATCGTATAAATATTAATGTCAATATTTATACGATGGTAACATTACTCAAATATTTGGCTATTCGATTCGAATTGGCAATTCGAGAATGGCTGAACCGATTTGGCTACATAATTTTGATCTTGAAATATGTGTAAAAGTTCAGGGAAGGTTAGGAACATAAATAATAAGTGAAGGAAAACTAAAAAAACAATTTAATTTTCCAATATAAACTGTTCCTATTCGGGATGTCTGATCTCTTTTGTTTTTTAAAATAGTTTGATTTAGATTAGTTTTCTTATTCTCGTTTTTTCTGTTGATAGAAAGAGAATCCAAATGGATAAAAATATGTAGACCTGTGATTCCTGAATCTATGCAAAGTTTTTCCAAAGTTCCTTTCTATATCAAATATGGTGGTGTTTTAGTCAATTGTATCCTTCTTTATTTTCAATTAGCCTTTCCACTCCCTTTCTTTATTCTGTAGGTTTTTTTTTTTAAATAAGTCTTACATTCCTATTAATATTTGATGAAGATATTTTTTCTTATTTTTTTCTACAACCTTTTTTCAAAAATAAAAACTTTAATAACAATCCCTTCCTTTTCCGTTTGTCTAAAATCTTGCTTGGTCCGAATTTAGCGAATTTTAACAGAATTTTTCTTATTTTCTTCCTTAAATATATTTTTTCTTTTACTATTCTTTTTATATTTTTTTACGGGCCGGATGCTTATACAAAAGTTCAATTAAATAAATTACTGTGACACTGGCAAAATCACCGCCAGGGCGGTGGAGCCATATTTCTTAAAAGAAGAAGAAGAAGTAGTAGTATGAGGTCCGTTCTCTTTGGTCTGTTTTATTGGAATACAAGACAGTTCTGTTTCAGAATGAAAAAAGTGTAAAAAATAGTAGTAAATATATATTTGTGTTAACAGTCACCATCTATATACATAAAAAGGAATACTGACTGACTGACTGACGATCAACGTACAGACCAAACTATTAGAGCCAGGAATGTGAAATTTTACACAGGGCTTCCTTGAGGGGGTGACTGACGGGGTGATCAATGAGATGACTGACGGGGTGACTGATGGGGTGACCAATGGGGTGACCGACGGAGTGACTGACAGAGTTGCGGACGGGGTAATTGACGGACTGACTAAAGTCATGTACTTTCTCTCGAAGTTTAGTTTAGTGGCGATCGTCCCATTACCTCCTTTAGAATTGTGTTATAGGTGCCCACGACACACTCTTTCTAACCCTCACTTATACGCAGACGAAGTTGCGCGGGTCAGCTAGTATTTATAATAAAATCAATAAGTAAGACACGGTGACCACTTACATGTAAATAGATCGCGAAACTGAAATCGCGGAATCGTCGTCAAAGGAAACACGTATTTTCGTAGTTATGTCAAGTCCTTATATTTCTTTTGTCATCGAGTGGGCTTTAGAATTGATAATTATTTTAGAAAGGGTCCTGTGGTCATGAAAAGTGGTCGCTTTTAAAGGGTTAAATATAAATCATCTAGTCTACGGCACGAAAGGATTTAACACTTTTTAAATATAAATATCGTATTGAAATTATCGAAGGGGGTTGGCGTCAAGCAGTCAGCCGGTCGTAAAAACTAAACCAAATCCTTTCTGCAATATGTTTAAAAAAGTGTGTTGCGCCGACCCTACATTAAGGTGGGATAAGGGCAGGTAAAAAGAAATATTGAAATTATCGAGTATTTTACAGCGATTTACATTTAACCCTGTATAAACACGTCCAAATGCAGCGCTACCTTGGCAGGGATTTCGCCTATCGTCTACCTCGCTGGCCGACTCATCTGTTGTGGTTTGGTGAACAATTAATAATTTACTTGCCGCCAATGTAGTGCCAGTTTTTATGTTCCTATAGACATTCATTTCATTCCGTTTCGTCGTTGTTGAACTTTAGTACAGGACGACATAATTAGATGGCACCTAGTCTAGTCGATGCGTCCTAGACGCTGAATTCTGGTACCAAGTTTGATTGTATTGTTCAAAATGATTGAAATCCATTTTCTATGCATTATGTTCCGTAGGACAAATTCCTCGCGTGCCTCGACTCGCATCAACTCGACATCGACACGAGCGACCTCGCGCTGAGCACCTTCTCAAAAGTATCTAAATTCGCAGCTAGAACGAGGATAAAGGTATTCTACATTTTTTTTGTCTATACAATGTTTGATGAGTACTCATTGTAGTTTTCCGTAAATATTTGCGGCGTACGACGAAAATTGGTGTACATAACATGTTGTTTACGAATGTTTTAAATGAATACAAATATGAACATTTTTAACTGACATGATGAATCACTTATGACACAAGATGATTTATTTTATTTATGCAATATAGTTGTGATGTTTATGTTTGTATTGTTTATTTATAGTTTGGATGAAAATTATTCAAAATTAGAGCATGACCTAGATAATAACCATAGATGACGAGCTTAGCTTAATTGGGTACTTGACTATGTTTGATTTTGTACACATTTTTATATGTACTAGCAAATAAAATAAAAAATAAACTCTTCGGTAAAAACTACATCGAAATTGGTTGAAAAATGAGTCCGTAATTGATATTTTAAATTCTGCAATGAACAAGAGTGGGGACGTAGTGGGGATATCTTGCTACCCCTTTCTAACGCACGTACCGTTATGACCCTGACGTGATTTTACTGATACATCTCTTTTCCGCAGTTTGAAGGTTACACCAAATATCAAATGCTTATAACTTTTTTTTATTTTTGAGAATATTTCAATAATTCTCCCAGTACTATATTTTAAATGGCGTAAATTTCATATAAGTCAAAAATTAGTCAAGTACCCAATTATATACGAATAATCATTTGTAACAATAATATATCTTTATCAAAATTTGATAATGCAAATGCAATGTTTCGGAACTTTGAACTTGGCCACATACATATTTATGTAACTAAGGCATGAAAGCATACTCTATAATATGTTTGCATTCAAATCAACATATTGTGTCTTATCAATAATATTGGTCATCAGTGGCTAGGTGGCTGCAGACAATTATAATTACGTCGGTTGGGGGGATTTGTTATAAGTTTTTCGTTATTTGTTGTGGGGTTTAGTGTGCAGCAGTGAGGGTGAGGATAACTGACGCACTTGAGTGTAGTAGTGTGGTGCGTGCAGGAGGCAGGAGGCGGTAGACGGTAGGCAATAGTATAGGTATAAGTGTAGAGTTGTAAAGTGTAGGTAGTAGGTAATCGGTAGTGTTGAGTGGGAGTAGTTGGAGTGAGTTGGTTGTGTTGTAGCTGGAGGCGCTGGCGGGACTGGGCGGGTGGCTGCGCGCCGACCCCCGCGCCGGGCTGCTAGACACATGGGTATTGCGCGCTCACTTACTCGCACAGGTCTGACGCGGCTCTGCCACACTCCTCTCGCAAATTCCGCCCCTCAACCCACTAATGATCATCCGAAACGCTTGTTGTGTGAAACTGTGTCCTCACACGCCAACACCCCCACCATCACCTGCCGGCTCTCATCGTTAACATTTCGACAGAACTCAGTGTGCGATCATAAAGACCGCATAACCCGCTTTTTAATTGTCAATTGTACGCTATAGTCATTGAGTCATTATAGCTATGTTGACAAACATGACCGAGTACCCACTGACGAGATCGGCTCATTCATCCGAAGCGAGGGTCAGAGGAGTGTATGTTTTTTTTTAACGCTTCGCTTTGGATTCATTTGTGATTAACTGTCATCTGTGAGCGTGCCATACCTGACTATCCTAATCAAATTACGTGTTCATACACTTTCACGTTCTCAACCTGTTCATATATCTTATTCATACTGATTGTGGGGTTTGGTATTCAGCAATACAAGAAACTAATATTTCGTAGATAAACATCACGCTAACGTAATTAAATAACCTTAAATATAATTCTAATAATATTTTTGTACAGTACAGTTTGATATAAAGAAACAGTCCTATATAGACATGGATGCATGGACCAAGGATCCGAATATGGGCAAAAATAAAGAACCACGTATGTAACTTGTATGACAACTAAATGCGTCAATTTTAGTACGTATTTTGATTTTGTATAACAGTGTGTTCAAGATATCGATATGTAAAATAGTAGGACATGTGGTTTGTATTTAGAACCTTGGTCCATCCTAGCATGGTATTTAACTTTAACCTGTGTGGATTATATTAAAATGTTATCAAGTAGAGCCCTAATTATTTAATTGCGAAATCAAAAGCCACACGATGTTGCAGGTGGGTCGAGCGTTGTCGTTCAACAAGACCCCTTCGAAACTGAAGCGTGCGATGTCGTCAATGATATCACCGTTCGGTTCCACATCCAACCTGACACCTGCCTCACAGCTGGCGCAGATGAGACTCGCCAGCTGTAATAACATAAATGTAAGTATCGACCACATTTGACATTCACGTGGTGATTGAATATATCGATATATTGAAATAATATAAATCCTATAAAATGTCGATACCATCTGTAATTGGTCGGAGTGTATTGTGAATTCTAATTTGCCCAGGACTGGTTCCCCGAGAGTGGGTTGACGTCAGGCAGGCAGCCGGTCATACAAACTAAGATAAATAAATCCCTCTGCAACATGATTGAGAAAGTGTGTTGAGCCGATCCCCCATTAAGGTGGGATAAAGGCAGATAGAAAGAAAAAGTGTGTAACGCGTGTGGTGTGCGGTGTGGTTTGATGTGTCGCAGGAGATGGGCGCGAGCGGGGTGAGTGCGGGCGAGGGCGGCGGCGTGCTGGTGGCGCCGCTGTCGGTGCAGCCCACGCGCAAGGCCACGGCGGGCGCGGCGGCGGCGCTGCGCCGGTTCTGACGCCGCACCACGCGCCCCCGCCGACACACGCACACGCACACGCTCCTGCAACTCGACGCGCCGCAGACACGCGTGCCTTGGGATTGACCACAGAATGGATCGATTTACTCGTTCAGCTTTCAATTGTTCGATAGTATTATTATTTCTTACGATCTACGGCATACTCAAATCGAATATTAATTATTATTATCTGAATCATAATAATGTGTAATTGGGTGTTGTGTTTTTAAGCGACGTTAACTTAACACAGAGAACGAATGATGTAGTCGCTGAAAGCTGACGTGTTGCTGTGTGTGATTTCGCAGTTTATATTTTATAAGCCTTTTGGTAGGGGAGACTGTAGTACATCGACCTTCACTCATCTGATAACCAGATGAGCCATATTTTTTTATCAAATATAATTTATTTACAAACACACCTATAATAGCTTGCCTATCGAAACGTGTTCATAGCTATTTTAGTGGTAGTTTTTCCACATAGAGAATATGCTTTATTTTTCATGGCTACTTGGCAAGCAGGTATTAATAGGTATATCAATATAAGTAACTACACCGATCTTCTGATAACCAATATTATTTGTTATCATAAGAAAGATAATTGAAGTACAAAATCAGTCGTATATAAAAAAAAAAACAAAAAACCGTTATGAAAAAAAAATAGCCATGAATGCTTTTCGATAGGCAAGCGTAAGCAATATCATAGGCGTCTTTGTAAATAATTGATATTTGATAAAAAAGAATGTCTCATCTGGTTATTAGATGAGTGAAGGTCGATGTACCAAGGTCTCTTAGACAATTTACATTATTTGAAATATTTCTGGGCGATCGTGGCGCCATGACGCGGGATCGGTTGAATATGTATCTTTATTGTAAAATATAAAGTGGGTAGTTTACGTGCGGTAACATGTCACAGGTTATTATTATTATTGATATTATTGAGATTTAGTGTTGAGGACAATGTGTACATATTGTGATATTTTAATTTAATCATCAAATAGGCAACATAGGTTAAAGTAGTCATTAACGATATTCCCGTCTGCTATGTTGTGAGGCGTTCCTAATGCCCGTGCCGGCGGGGCGTCCGCGTCGTGTCGATGGCGATGTAAATTCTCATTGATTCGGAGCAATGGAAGTCTTCGATGTGTAAATAGCGTGTATTCAGAGCCTTTAGTGAGCCATTTTATTACGCGGCACGCGTTTGTAATGTATAGGAACTTCCTTGGTTCTGTTTGTATTGCGTCTGTTGTTTCTGTACAAGTCTTGATGACCTCTTGTGCAACACGAAAATAATGGTTGAATGAACTGTATCAGTTAATCCTTTTGTTTTATCACTTCTTATTAGGACTAACGCTATTAGTCTTCGTTGTATCACTAAAGTACTTGAATAACTTGTTGAAATTATTGAAAAAAGAAACATCAATAAAGCCCTTTACTTATAAAAACATTTACACGCTTCGTATCTTTAAAACGAATTTGTCACGTTTTTCCTTACGTTACATTGTTTAAAAATGAAAGGTATGAACTAGTTTTAAAGTTAAGAAGTGCGTATATATTTTTATAAGGGAAATAATTTTGTTTGTAAATGTAAACATACATCAACCTCAATGTATTTGACTAAAATGCCAAAAAATACTGAATCGTCCTTTTGAGCAAGCGCGTATTTCAAGAATATAATTCTTCCTCGTGTTATTTAGTAAAGACTAGAATGTAATTGTTAAACAATGCCATTAAATGTGCTGTAGTTGTTAATGGCGGTGTTGTCTCTGTATTTTTGGATATTACGGGCACTTGTTGTTTTGCCATACTATATTATGTCATAGTATTAGAATAGGCAAGTTTGACGACTGGACTCGTAGTGTGTGCGCCGGTTGTGAACTCGGCGCATCGGACAAGAGGCATAAGGCTACGTATCGGTAATTATATGTGCGCATATTAATGCATTGTACAAAGATCTATATTTATAAATATTTTAAGTGATTGATAAAATAAATTTTATTCTCAATCAGTGTTTTTTGTCATTTATCGTACGGAACACATATGGTGAGGAGTGTGAGTGGTGGTGGGTGGCGGTAGGTGGTGGGGGTGGTCAGGTCCCGCGGCGCGGCGTCGGTCGCAGGAACACGTACGCGTTGTGCAGCGCGCGCAGCGGCACCGCGGCCGCCACCGCGCACAGCGGCGCCAGCGACGCGGCCAGCGACGCGCGCGGCATCTCCGCCTCCGCCAGCACCGTCGACTTCATCATCAGCGTCGCCTGCACACGCACACACACACAGGGCCACAGGGGCCGTTCAAGTATTACGTAACCAGACTTTTTACAATTATTAACCCCACCCTCACCTTCGTCAACAAAAGTAAGCAAAGCTCTTACCCCCCATGCTTACGCAAACATTGGTGCAGGCAGTTCACACAAAAAACACACATGTCATCAAAAATAAGCAAAGAAAAGACCCCTTCGCCCCGAAAGTGCTTACGTTATTCGTAATCTGTACTTGAATGGCCCCCCACACACACACACACACACACACACGCACGCACGCACGCACGCACACACGCACGCACGCACGCACGCACGCACGCACGCACGCACGCACGCACGCACGCACACACACACACACACACACACACACACACACACACACACACACACACACACACACACACACACACACATTGTCACCGACCGCTACTCATTACAAAATATTATATTACTACAAGATACTTTCGGTCTCGCAACACTCAAACTTTAAACATCTGTGCCATATCTGTACGCCCCAAAAACATTTGTCTTGGTACGGGAATCGAACCCGCTGCCACGGAAGATGTCGAAGACATTCTGTTGTACAGTAATTAGGTAGGGGAGATTTGACGTAGGTATTTCATTACCCAACGGTTTTATTCTAAAAGAGGATTACCAAGACGTTTTACTTACCAAAGTTATAAAAGGTATTATCTGCCACTGAGTGCTGATGCGTGTTGAGCACGCGTTCTCTTCTGTTGCCAGATTCAGATCGGACACAAAATCGTGACTGCGGTACACACAAAGCATTCCCACCAACTCCAACAAACATACAAATGGCATCGCTGCACCACTCATTACAGCGTCCACACTTTCCAATAACGCCACGCCACCCTGCATTACAACAAACCATAAGACTGCACTGCGCTTATCATCAGGTGTTGTCATTGTGCTGTGCTCTGATAAAAGAAATATCTACGTAATAATATTACCAGCTATACAATATGGTCTAATGATGAAATCAGCACTAATGATCTAGGGCGCGTACTTTATATATATTAACACAACGTACATTAGTGGCAAACAGGAAACTTAACATCATACAGGTCAATATTAAACCGCCGACAATTACTTGTTCGACGAAACTGAAAGCAAAATGTAATTTTAAATTAAAATATATTCAGATCAATGTCTTTCTTTATTTGGAATGGTTTTTAGATTATATTTACTAGTTTAAACTAGTAAACAACAGCTCCCGCTCCGCTCGCGGCAATATCATATGATATGGCTATGGATATAATAATAAATTATGCCATGCCATATGGCATAATACTCTACTTATAGTGTGGACAAATTTCATACAAATTGCTTCAATCGACACTTCTTGGCTTTCAGATATAAGCTTAGAGTAATTACGTAATATAAGTAGGAAAAACAAAAGTAAATGTATTTATTGTCTTACACAAGTTTTACTCTGTATTCAAATATTGTATGTAACGCTGTCTTGAGTAACGTGTACGCCACTCCCATGTAGGAGAACATCAAGCCGCCGAATATTAATGTGGTCCTGGAATACAATAAAAAAAACATCAAGTATTAATTAGTTAGGACGGGTAAATGTTCAAATTACTCTATGGGTAAATGTAAAGGTCTAGAGTTGTTACTTACACAAGGTGTGAATAGTTTCCGGTTGCCGTGCATTTAGAATACATTGGTATGATCCATAACACACCTAAAATATCGTTTAATGATTTTAATAACCTAATTAAACATTCTGAGCCTTACTCGTAAAAATATTCACCCGGTTCTTATCTTTAAAACTAGTTATTTTTTTGGCATCATGTTTGAAAATCAAAAGGACAAACTAGTTTTAAAGTTAAATAGCGCGTAAATATTTTTAAGTAAAGAGCGCTATATAAACAATATTTTTTGTCATTCGTTTCCCAAGAGAAAATTAATTATAACACCGCCATAAGCGGCATAGCTGCAAGCAAGTTCTTTAAAATATTGATGTTTTGTATAGTAGAAACATTGCAGGATTATTAACACAACAAATATGCGTTCGTGGGCGGGGTGAATAATGAAGGAGGATGATCAAGGTAAAGTGATTACTTTCACGCATATTTATTAATCCTTGTGTACTGGGTTGTATGTAATCGACTAGTGCGCACATCGCGGCGCCGCCTGAATGTAAGGCCGTCAACAACAACACTAAGCCTGAGTGCCACACGTTTTCACCGTGTAAATGAGGGTCTATGTGGCCCGAAGCTGCAACAAAATATGTGAAATTAGGCACTTTCGAAGGTCTACTCAAAGGAGATCTAGCTAATATTATGCATCGCTGGTATCACCAAAATGATTCAGTCCTTTTCCGTGTAATATTTCTGTGCCCACACTCGACGAATGAATATAAAGCGCCACTTCTAAAGCGTCGGCTAAACCCTGAAGCAACACATGACAAATAACTACCTTCCGGCAGAATCTCCTATGTGATTAACTATGATTAAATAAGTCAAAAACCTATTGAATTGTATATATATCTACTAGGTACGTACAGCTATCACTTCTTTTGCACCAATTCTAAACGCTTTACGCATTGCTTTGTGCAAAGATGCAAAGTTGGAAGCTGCGACCACGCCTAACAACGCTACCCAAATCCAGGGAACCACGATGAACCAACATTTTATATTATTCCAAATCAGCTGAAATATTATATTTAAAAAAAAACATTAGGTGACCGTCGTATTATACTTATTGTATTTTTTAAATTGTTACACACAACATAAGCTCACGCCTGTATCCCCGAAGGGGTAGGCAGAGGTGTACTAGCGAACTCGAACACCCACATTTCGCCGAGCTTAGTTCCGTCCCAGATGTGATAGGGGGCGAGCCTATCGCCATATCGGGCACAAATTCCAGACTCCGGGCTGATATGGAAATATCCAATATCACTTTGCCCGACCCGGGGATCGAACCCGAGACCTCAGGACGGTAGTCATGCCGAAATACAACTACGCCACCGAGGCAGTTTAAATTGTTAATAAAATATTATCATTCTTAGTTCTTACCCTTCCGTGAAAAATTCGTTCAGAGACCAAAAAGCCCCACAGCATAAGCCAGGTTAGGACGAGACAAACCACCAGCGTAATGTTAAACTGTCTTAAACTTAAATCGGATCGCAAATGAACAACCTCCACGCTGCAAAATCATACATAACAGTAAGCGGGCATAGGTAATTCCGAATTATTACAACTATAATGTACTAACTATTATGGTGTATGTGATGCTTACTAGAAAAAATTGTATGCTGGAGTACTGTATAAAGGAGGATAATCTCCTGGGTAGGGCTCCTCGCACACAGCTATTTTACGTAGTTTCTTCTTTGATAAAGGTTTTTCATCCACAAAATTGTATCTGAGGCAAATGATTAGAAAGCAATCAAAATTTAAAAAATAACGAATATACATTTTTATTTAATTATTGTATAAGCTACTACGTTGCGTCGTCTCCTTGGTTTAAGGAAACCCACGAAATGGAAATTAGACGACGTAACGTAGTAATTAGTATTATAACGTAATAATTCTATGCACGTCACTGCACTGACATAATTCGAGTATTGCTATTTTGAAAATCTGCATTTAGTAATAATTTTATTCTTTATTTATGGCAATAGCAAATTGTTACGATAGACAGTGTCTCTTTGTCTATATGGACTGCACGCCACTGTGGCAGCGTATATGGGCTATGAACCGGGAGATCCTGGGTTCGATTCCCAGTTCGGACGGGGTGTTTATCTAACACCTGGGAATGGATCCTCCAGAGGGGAGTTAAAGTTAAGACAGGTTGCCAGTTAAAAAAACTAAGCGGGGTGTTTATGTAACACCTGGGAATGGATCCTCCAGAGGGGAGTTAAAGTTAAGACAGGTTGCCAGTTGAAAAAACTAAGCGGGGTGTTTATGTAACACCTGGGAATGGATCCTCCAAAGGGGAGTTAAAGTTAAGACAGGTTGCCAGTTGAAAAAACTAAGCCGAATCCCTTCTCATGTTTGAAAAAGTGCGTTGCGCTGACCTTTCATTGAGGTGGGATAAGGGCAAGTGGAAATAAAGAATCAAATTACTGTACCTTAAGTAAGAAAAATTTCGCCATGCCATGTCGTCTAACCCGACCGTTGTGCCGATAGGCGCGAATCTTTTTTCACCGACGTTTTCTATAGCACCAGTTTCTAATGAAAATCTGGTCTAATAAACAACATCAATAAGAAACAAAAATGGTTATGTAATGTGGCGTAAAAAACTTACGGAATAACATAAATTACAACATATGCTGCAGTATAATGATTACGAGCAATGCCGTCCAATAAAATAGTCAAATATTTACCTCTTGTAACATCGTGGTTGTGAAGTTCTTCCATATTGGCTCATATGTTTTCAAATCAAAATCACTAAAAAAGTTGTTTATGGTTTGAAATGCTTAAGATGTACAAACTACCAATCTCCTCAAACACATGTTATGGCTGTTAAACTACAACTCCAACTTTAAAGCTGAAGGTTGACAAAATGTATTGGGTAAAATATATCGTTAAGTACATAGTAGCGTAAGAAAATAGTTATCGTAATTTTTTATGCACTGAATTTAGTCCAAAGAAGCTTAGTAGTTATTTTGTTTTCTGTGAGATAGTGGTATCAAACCCGACAAGCCGGCCCATTCGTGCTGTAGACGTGTCTACAGCGTGGCACTACCCCTCAACTTTTTTGAAAATTTAATCATGATGATATTTATATTTACCGACAGTATGTAAAAGGCAGTCTAGCATCGGACACGGAATGCACCACATACATTGCAGCTATGGCGGCTATTGTGCAGCAAGTTATTGCACGGACTATCGCATTTATACATATTGCTAGGCCAATACCTAAAAGAGGAAATTATTTAACATAAGTTTTCTCTATATTTCAATAGTAGTAACTAGTAACAATTTAAAACAAATATAATACCGTCAAGCATAGGAATAATACGAAAAGCGCGCCCTGGCCCACTGATACTCCACTGGCCTAGATATACCTCGAAATGTCGTAATGGATTAGCAAGTGCCATCACTGCTAATATGAGGAAAGTCATGAACACAACTGAAATAAATAACCTTTTATGTGATACCTGCATTGATTTTGTAAACTATATACATATAACTGACTGCCACGGTGGCGTAGTAGTATTTCGGTACGACTACCGTCCTGAGATCCCGGGTTCGATCTCCGGGTCGGGCAGTGATGTTTTATTCAATATCAGCCCTGGAATTTGTGTCCGATATGGCGATAGGCTCGCTCTATTTTTTTTCCGGCATTAAAGTCTATGTGTTAATCTAGGGTATCAGATACCTCCATACCAAATTTCATCAAAAGTGTTGTAGCCGTTTGAGTGTGAAGAGATAATAAACATACACACTCACATTCGCCTTTATAATATTATTGTGATTAATTAATAATGTATTGTGATTGTATGGAACAACTCTAACAGAATCCGCCTGTGAGTGCGGAGGCGGAGATGCGGCAGTGCATGGCGAGCATGGTGCCGAGCGCGAGCGAGCCGACGCGCAGGCGACGGCGCCCCACCACGCGCCGCTGCGACCGCCCGCCCGTCGCGTTGTCCATGCCCGGGATCTGAGTCGTCGACCATACCACCGACCACTGGCTTTGCTGCACAGTATCAAGATACAATTGGCAACGACTATAGCAATCGCTATAAAATATTAATACGAATGCTCTGAAAAATGTCTACAATAACTAACAAACCTGATCAAACGCTTAAATATAAATTACTTATCAGATCGATTCTTACCGCATCTCGATTATCAAATGTTAATATTGTTTCTAGAGATTCAACGCCTCTGTTTGATTTCGTTAGCATAGTAACAATAATTTTTCTGGTCTTTTATCATAAAATATACCAAACGAGCCAAAACATTGGATGAATTGATTGATTAATAAATTTATTAGGGCATTATGAAGTATGTCAACGGTGTCAACTATGACTATTCTCTTTAGACAAAGTAGTATCCAGTAACTAGTATGTTCTTGGTATTTATTCTCCATGGTTCCATATTCTCTATTAAGCCCACTCCAGACGCCTTAGAGCATATATGACTGGAGACGCCACTCATAGCATTTCCCCTCTGCCGAGGTACAAGATTCAAAAATCTAACACGTTTATAAAAACTACTTGTGGAATCGATTCAGTCATTGTCACAATAGTTTTCACTGCGGATCGTCCTGTGTCGTTCTCCGTTAAAAATGCCATTTTGCGCAGTTAACACGTACAAAAAAAAGTCCAATACATCCAGGTGACAAAAATATGGAGTTATATTTCATATGTGACTATTTTAGAAGTAATCTATTTCCATTTCACATTTCCATTTTTGTAATAAATATTACGTAAAATCGAAATACATAATCGATTATCAATTGTATACGGAGCAATCGAATGACCACATCGCCTCACAATTTTATAGTGATGTAGTATGGTGTTTAGAAAATCGACATCGATGAAATATGTTGTTTTAATATTTACCTGTTGAACATCATGTTTAGCTACGATATTAAGTATAAGGATGGTCAAAGGCATATCCGGTTTAACAAAAAAAAAAACATTTAAATTATTTTTTTAAATGATAGGAAGCTCCATAATCCCTTTTTATTGGGTATAATGATTTTTTTAAGGATTTATATATTAGGTGCTATTAAGTATTTTCGTTTATAGATTAAATTTCTTACATAACAATTCTTCATTTTTATAAAAGTTTGAATTTATATTCAGACTATCGATATAACTATCGACTGAAAATATCGACTGTAGTCTGTCCTTATTCGTTATTCCTCCCCCTGCCCCCTCAAAAATTGACAGACTTTTTTCCTCAGACTATTAGCTCTTTGGCGTCTCCAGTCATATATGCTCTAAGCCAGACGCACGCTGTGAAGTCGCGGCAGGAATTAACTTTGTGAATTCTACGCGAAATAAACGACCTCCACACGCACAATTTTCAGTCGTGTTCATTATCTAGAGTCTAGACCTAAATGGACGGGACATGACCATAACTTTAATGAATGAATAACGAGAGCTTATGTGCATTGGTACCTATATTAAAATAATGATGAGCTAAATTATACAAAGTAAACTAAATATCGAAAGAGAAATAATATAAAAATTAATTTCCAATGATCGATTTTTTTTTTTTTTTTTTTTAAGTTGTTCATAGCCATGGATACAATGTCCTTCAGCCGTATACTTCTTGTTATTTTTGGTACTTTATTTCCTACATCTAAGTTTTCGCAAGTGCAATGAAGTCGGATGTGTTCGATTTCAAGGCCCTGCTGGAGTTTTGGCGTCAATTCCTTCCAGTTTGATGCTTTTTAGACGATTTTCTCGCAGCGGAGGAATCGAACATGGTCGACCCATCCACCCGACAAAAAGCGCCCAAAATCACTTATTTCAAAGGTTCCACATACTGTCCATCTTCGTTGTTGTTTATCGCATAAATTCACACCACATTTAAACCACAAGCACAACTTTAAACTATAATATGAAATCATTAAAACAAGCGACCACCCGCACCGTTAGAATTCCCGCCAAAACTCCCCAATGATCGATCCAGACCAGTGTTGCCATCTTAGTGGATTTTCCACTAAATCTGGTGGTTTTGAATCCCGTTTAGTGGGAAAAAATGCCGTCTAGTGGTTAGTGGATTTTTTTAGTGGTTTCGTAGAAAAAAATTGTGAAATGTTGATCGCTCAACCACTAAGTGAGTGATACATTTCCAAATATATTGCACGTCTCGAAGAAGCTGTGTTTGATATAATATTGCTCTATTATAATAATAATAATGTAATGCCACCGTCCCGGAGAATCTATCAGGCATGTTATTTCCGGTTGTTCGTATCTTGCTAACGGCGAGTATTTGCATAGGCATAACCTTGTAGCCAAGATCCTACACCAGCAACTTGCTCTTCGATATTGCCTTGTGGCTTCTGAGGTGCCTTACTATCAATATGTCCCTCAACCTGTTCTCGAAAATAGTCATGCAACGCTCTATTAGGATCGATCTGTTATCACGGACAGAACTATTGTGGCCAATAAGCCTGATATTGTGGTAGTAGATCGATTGGCGCGCCGGGCGATGCTTGTTGACGTCACGATTCCGCATGATGAGAACCTTGTGAAAGCCGAAAAGGACAAAATGTCGAAAAATTTAGACCTGACACATGAGGTTACTCGCATGTGGGATGTGTATTCAACAATCATTATTCCGATAGTCATTTCTGCCCATGGTTTGATACCAATGAGCCTCAACCAATACCCCAAGGGGCTCTGGGTTGGTATTTGCGTCAAGAGCCAAATGCAGAAGGCGGTGTTACTGGGTACGGCATGAATTGTGAGGAGGTTCCTCACTCCAGAGTGGGACCCACGCCATCGGAGGGGAATATTTTTATATTTTTAAATGTATGTAATAATCATAATAAAAATAATGTTTTATTTTTGCAGCATATATTTAAAAATGTAAAAAAAAAACTTTGAAAATGAAGAGTACTGAATATAATAATACCTTAAATAAATAGTACTGAACTATTCCAGTAAATTTCTCGACTTTTGTTAACCAATTTTCTGTTTCATATTAAACATAGAGAGTGTAATTACATCGTTTAGTGCTATCAATAAAAATATTAGCAAAAATGTTATTGAAATATTGAAATAAAACTATTTTTACGGATTCTATCATGATTTGGTTTTATTTTTTATTATGGTCAAATTTCGAAAATATCTCATTGAAGGGTCTGTGTCTGGGTGTACGAATGTCATCAGACTTTTGCTTATAATATTTAGTGTATTTAAAATTTTTATAAAGAATTTACATAATATATGAGATTTTACTTTGGTATACTAATATTTTAATTATATTTTACAAAATAATCTTGCTTACTCCCAAAACATAGTAATGGATCCAGTTTAGTGTTTATCATTCAAAGAAACAAAAACTCAACACTAAATTGCAAAATCCAAATTTTATTGCGAATTTTAGAAAATTCAAGTTATTCCTTCGATTAAAATGTCTATGTAAATAATCAATATCAATACATATAATAAGAATGGAAATATCGCGAGTCTGTACATTGCTTAGATTTGCAAAAAAAACGAGT
This sequence comes from Clanis bilineata, assembly GCA_036417725.1. Lineage (NCBI taxonomy): Eukaryota > Metazoa > Arthropoda > Insecta > Lepidoptera > Sphingidae > Clanis > Clanis bilineata. The sequence continues at coordinate 12,094,492 of CM071151.1, read as the reverse complement.
TAAGGGGGTTTAGAAATAGTAATAGAACACATTTTTATTATTTTTAGAATTTTTGTCTGTCTGTATGTTTGACCACGTATCAAATGAAAACCACCAAAGTAACATTACGGAACTGGATACGAAATTGTAGACCACATCTTGGAACAACATTTAGTTTTGTTTTATTCCAATCCGTCAACTCTATCAAAAGATACGGATATTTTTGTATTATGTGGGCGATTGTTGGGAGTTCTTTATAGCCTGAAAGTGATTTTCAAATTTATCAATAGATGGCGTTACCATATTTTCTGAGTCATATTGAATATTTTACGAATTATGTACCATTTTAAAGTCGTTTAGTGATCCGGGGTCGAAATCTAAAAAAGTGACCGCCGGCCGATTGACTTCAAAATCGATATCTGGGTCGCCCCGTAGTTCTAAACGTCGGAGCCCGTGTCAAAATTGTCAAAAGTGACCGCCATTGTGTTTTTCTTTGTTTTGGGCAGATTGATTTCAAAATCGATACCTGAGTCTCCTCGTTGTAGAATATTTAGACTAAAACGACTGGGTGGATCGACAATTCAAAAGTTTTTACCGTTGGCTCTACAAAATACGCGTGCGAAGCCGCGGGCAAAAGCTAGTTTTAAATAAGAAGCATAAAAGTCGAGTGAATGCGGTGGAAATGCCTTCCTGCGTTGTATATGCGGAATCACCCCTGCTGGTCGTATGAGGAATAGCAAGGTATTGTTATGAGTTGAAAGATGATGTGCAGAGTAGTATTGAGAAAGGGATGCTTAGGTGGTTTGGAGATATTGAGAGGATAGATAAAAGGCGACTTACGAATGGGGTCTATCGTGCTAAAGAGAATGGTAGGGCAAGTGAATTAGAAGAAGGCGCCCAACGCGATCCTATATAGATCAAATAAATGATCTCCTGCGTTAAGGGCAAGTTCGGAGTACCTTCAATCAGCGGAAAAGTATGAAACGAACTATGAATGAAGAAGCAAAAGAGGCGTGTCAGGATCGCAGCCTGTATAGCTCAATAGTCTCTGCCTACCCCCGTGGGATGCAGGCGTGAGTGTGTATGTATGTATTGTATATAAGTTTGCATTAGTATTATCATTGTGCCTAATGCTGATGATGACATATTGTCACAAAAGATACGCGAAATAATAAAAATGAAAATTAGAAACAACTTTTAGGTTTAAAGGGCCTTAAACTATTTGAGAAAAATTATGTTCTGTAGATTCATATTGTAAGATTTTTAAAAAGTACCATTAATTGAATTCCAGTAATGACATTTCTATTCGTTGATTTTTCCGTACGTCCTTAAATTATTTCGTACGTCAATGTTTTTCTTAAGCCGGGTCTCCTGCACTAAAACATTACACAGAGCACCTACACAAAACATCCATTTTTTATCTATGGTCCATTGTTCTACGAGCAGGTGACAGCTAAAATCGTTGTTTCTGTATGTATTTTTAGTATTTTGTTTTAAAAAAGCTAGTGCAGGAGACGCGGCATTACACTAAACTTTTTCACTATCACAGGCGAAGGTTACTAATGATACAGCTTTGTTACCTTTTAGCATAAAAATAATGTTCTGTATTTTTTTTTGCTGAAACTAAAAATAAAATAAAAATATACGTTAGCCTTAGATTAGAAAAGTCTTCTGAAGGGCTGACAAAGTCATACGTAGCGTTATTTTCTTGTTTTTCATGTATTTTGCATTCAGCACTACGTTTTAGAAATAGGCAATACAAGTATTACTTTGTAAAGTGACATTTCGGTCTGTTACGAGTTAACTTCACTGTATAACAGACCAACAAATTCCGAGTTTAGTGGAAAATCTGGTGGTTTTGCGAGCAGGGTCGATTTTGTTAGTGGTTTTCTGGTGGTTTTACAACTTGGATCTGGTGGGGAGCAAGATTAACAGTTGGCAACCCTGATCCAGACTATGACGCCAGTGTCAATGTGGATAGTGTTCGCTATGGTGTTCGCGTTTCACGGCCGCGAACTCTTTGAAGCGGACTCAAAAACCGACACAGAATGGAGTACAAGCCGCGAAGAGGCGTGAGCACCATGAATACAGGTGAAAACCATACACATTCACGTTCACGCTCCTTCACGGGGAGTTCGCGCTTGCGTTTAGAGCGGGCTTTATACCTTAGGTTAATCTAAGCTACAAAGTAATGCAAAAAAGTATAATAATAATAATCATCTATTTGGAAATACATCATGAAGGACGGCACGGTCGACATTTGTCGAGCATGCCACCGTCCCGGAGAATCTATCAGGCATGTTATTTCCGGTTGTTCGTATCTTGCTAACGGCGAATATTTGCATAGGCATAACCTTGTAGCCAAGATCCTGCACCAGCAACTTGCTCTTCGATATTGCCTTGTGGCTTCTGAGGTGCCTTATTATCAATATGTCCCTCAACCAGTTCTCGAAAATAGTCATGCAACGCTCTATTGGGATCGATCTGTTATCACAGACAAGACTATTGTGGCCAATAAGCCTGATATTGTCGTAGTAGATCGATTGACGCGCCGGGCGATGCTTGTTGATGTCACGATTCCGCATGATGAGAACCTTGTGAAAGCCGAAAAAGACAAAATGTCCAAATATTTAGACCTGGCACATGAGGTTACTCGCATGTGGGATGTGGATTCAACAATCATTGTTCCGATAGTAATTTCTGCCCATGGTTTAATACCACTGAGCCTCAACCAACAACTCAAGAGGCTCTCGGTTGGTGTTTGGGTCAAGAGCCAAATGCAGAAGGCAGTATTACTGGATACGGCACGAATTGTGAGGAGGTTCCTCACTCTGGGGTCCTAACCGCCGGTGGCTTGGGTCCCGAGCCTCGCCATCGGAGGGGAATATTTTTATATTTTTAAATGTATTTATTTTTATAGCATATATTTAAAAATGTAAAAAAAAAAATTAAAAATAAAGAGTACTGAACATATATCATCTATTTTATACAGTTACTAGTTCGTGGGCATAATAAATCCAGAATAAAAACAGGCCGAACGGCTGAACTGAACTGCACTTACACTTTTTCAAGCATGTTTCACAAAGGATTTGGCTTAGTTTTTACGACTGGCTGCTTGTCTGATGACGTCAACCCCCTTTTGGCGATCCAGTCCCGAATAATATGAGAGTTTGACCACACACAATTAAGTTCAATTTGCTGCGCTTGGAATCTGCTTTTGGACAATGCACTCTGTCAAGGGAAATCACGCGGAGCGTAAAGTGTGAATGCAGGCCGGGGTCGAGCTGCAAGCGTGCAAAGCCTTATATCCCGATACTAATTATGATTGAAAAACAAATACAATGATATAAAATAATGTTTATTAACTTTTTACACATAAATGGTTTAAAGGTTTACTTATCAGGCCACGTCGTTTTTAGAACATTGATTTTTGAACGATATTAATGTATTTATGCGTCAATAAACTAATCAAAAATAAGATGAAAGCTTAGACTAAATAGATAAAACAAAGCTACTACTATACAACCATATTATCATAACAATTTACAATACAAAAATAAACATAGATTTTTTTACACACTGTCCCTAATCAATATTGAGAAATTCGATTATTTACACTCAGTCGCTCTAAAACCGATTGCTAGCCACTGTATTTTTGTTGGACCCAGTGCACTCCTAACATCATACTTTGTATTAAATATAATAGTGAATGATATTCGATATATACTATGATTCTTATACGATAATTACTCAACAGCCTTTTCCTAACCTTATTTTAACCACAAACACATATGTACAGTTAATTCAACACTATTTTCCGCCTCATCTAGCTTTGGAATTGAATATATAAATCCTGATATTTCCTCGAGGCGGAGTACACCACAATACGGAACAAAAATAACACGACGTACAACATCCCTGCACAATATATTGCAAAATAACCTCACTACATCAAATGTTTATAGCAATTTGATATAGTTTAGCGACAATGTCCCTACTATCCATTTTCCACAAGTTTGTTAAATCATTAGGAAGCATATGTCGGTCGTATTATGCAAATCCATTAGGTGAGTCAAAAATGAAAATTTCATCTTTACACTAACAACTTAAAAGACATATCGTTTGTAGGTTTTGCTAAACTGCACCCTTATCGAGCAAATTCCGTAACAAATGCTCACGATGAACGCGTGGTGCGACGCCGGCGACCACGGCGTGCACACAGAGTGTACCACCACTACTACTCGTGTACGGTCTCACGTACATTTTATTTATTGTGTGACTAACGCGCGAACTTGCAAATTAGCTTCGATATGTCAATTTATAATACACTTAAACACTGTGCTTCCAACAGCTTTACAAAACACGTCGTGTGAAATTCATTCACCAACTCTTAACTGTACTATTACGAATAAACTACAAGTCAAGCAAACATTCCTTGAACTCCGTAACAACAACAACAATTACAACTAAACTGTATATTTAATGGTCCTTCGAGCCGGATAGTATTATTAGTGCCATTTGAATTCTCTATTTACGATAACGAATCGATTTGTCTGGGCTTCCACAAGCAGAACTCCGCAGTCAAATAGAGAAGGCGTACAAATCGTAAGTAGAGTACGAACGTACTCAAGTACTGCGATACAAGTGATACTACTGACCCGTCTACTATCTACTCCAACAACAAACAATCATATGTAGTCTAGTAGTAAGTAGTCGACCTTGAAATGGTTCCGGAGTGGGAAGCCGATCACCCGTATGAGCTGTAGCGGATGTCACTACCATAAATAGTCAGTAGTCTGTAGTAAGTGTGTTGCGGTGGTGGTGTTGATGCGGCCGGCAGCCGAGCTAAGCTAGAGCTAGGAGGGCGGCGGCGCGGCGGCGGGCGGCGCCTCCTGCGGCAGCGTGAAGTTCGTCAGCAGGTCGCGCACCGCCGGCCACAGCGTGCACTCTGAGTGACTCTGGTTAAACTCATTGAACCTGTAAATGATGTAAGTCATCATTTATAATGTTGCGGCTGCGGGTTGGCGAGACAATTTAAAGACGAACCGCCGTGAGGCTTGTAATGTTTTACTAATTAAAATAGTAATTTTTGTTTACCATTCATTGCTTAATGATAATAATATTAATTAGTATCAGTATACTAATTACAATTTTATGTTATTTATTAGATCTTAATATGCAGAGTGTTCTCTGTACACTGTGTTCAGTTTTGAAAAATAATATTTTGAAATCATTAAGAATAGAGATAGTTTTTTTATGATGTTTACCGTTTGAGATGAAGACTGACAGCTATGAGATGCGGCTGTGCGTTTTGTTTGTCGGCTAGTTGCGTCACATTCAGCTGCATATCGTACACGAGCGGCAATACCAGTTGCGTGTCCACTCGTGTCAAACAAATCTGTACATAATTGCATAAATTCTAACCATGCTTTAAAGTTGTTTTCAAGAATGAAAGGATGCAGCTTAACTTCATTATCATCATCAGCTACAGGAACAGAGGCTTAGTTAGCTAGGTTAGTAACTTTTATACTTGCGTGTTCAACAAGGATGTGGTGCATTAGAATTTATTAAAACGGTGCGTGACTCACAAAGAAGAGTATCTTATGTTTGGCGAGCAGTACGGCGGGCTGTCCGGCGGGCACGATGGGCGGCGCGGCGGGCGGGATGCGCAGCGCCCACTGCAGCTGCCACAGCGCGGGCGCGGCCGGCGCCAGGTCGGCGCGCATCAGCGCCACCAGCGACGGCAGCGCCGCCACCGGCGCGCCCCACCACCGGCCCCACCCCTGCAGCGCCGTAGCGCGGTACGGGGCGATCGCCACGCGCTGCTCGAAGAACTTCTCCATCACCTGCGCACCCACCGGCACGACCGGACTCAACTCTCACGGTACATGTACATACATATATGTATACATACGTATGAACCCGGTCACTCCGCCAATTTGAAAACTCAAACGAACGAAGTGACAACGAAAAGATAAAATTCTACAATTAAATTTCAACCTTATGTAACTTCACATACGACTACTGATAATAACGAGATGATTATCTTTTGTCCTAAGGTTTATATGAATATATTGTTTTCTCAAGCCATATAAGATTTATCGATATATTTAACGCCATACTATGTTTCGGCGAATATATCTGAGTAGACGATACCTGCAAATCGTCAGGCGACCATGACTCCTTGTGGTCGGGCAGCGGCGTCAGCTGTAAGTGTAGTGACTGCATGTGCTGCGGGTGAAGCGCCACGCGCGCCGCCAGCCCTGCGCTCTCGCAACGGAACGTCAGGCTCGTCGCCTCCACTGACACCAGTGTCAACTAGACACAAAGCCATAAAACAACCATTAATCTTAGCAGTAATTGCAGTCCATGGTTTTAATGATAGACTCACAAAATGTTGTAATAGGTGCAAGGAACGTTATCAACGGTGTACTGTGATGATTCACGTCGCGCACTAGTTGCGTCGCGCGGTGTGTTAGGAAGGTGTTGCAGTAAGCTATAAGTGTGTATGGTAGGATAGGATGTAGGGTGTGTACTCACGAACTCCTCCTGGTGCACGAAGCGTTGCAGCGTGCGCTTCATGTAGACGCAGGCGAGGAACCGCTGCAGCGGCGCGAGCGGCGGTCCGGGCGGCGCGCCGGGCGGCGGCTCGCTGGGCGTGCACAGCACCTCCAGCTTGCCGACCGGCAGCGGCGCCGCGCTCGCACCCGCCCACGCGCGCCCGCCCCCGCGCGACCCGCACGTCGACGAGCTCGACATCGGACCTGACACACTTCATAACTTGTACCGATATATACTACCTCTATATATCGTTTGTTAATCTCTATAAATATTCGTGAACATTTTGTGATGTCTAAAAAATAATATTGACAAGAAAATACATATATAGTTATATCGAAAAAGTTATCGATATATTAAAATAATGATTTTATCAGATTCTGATGGACAAGACACAAACAGGAATTTAATAAAACCATTTCTATTTTTTTACCTTTATGTTCGAGGTGGTGCCGCGGTGAGGGATGGTGTCCGGGTGATGGCCTCGGCAGTGAAGGTGATGCGGGCCACGTTGTGAACGGAGAGGTGGGCGGCGGGTGTGGGGAGGCGGCGGGCGCGGCATGCGGGGAGGGAGCGAGCGGCGAGGCGGGGGAAGCGGACACCCCCGCGCCCCCCGCAGACCCGCCACCGGCGCCCGCACCACTCGGGGGAGACGTCAGGTTGAACGATCCACCACCCATCTACCGTACATTTGAAAATTAACTGAACTGATCGAAAACTATCATAGGTACATCGTACACACGTACACTTGGATGAAAAACAAAAGACGAAAACGTTAAATGCTTAAACCATATTTAATGGTGTTCCATTCTATGGTGTGATAAGAGGCGAACCTGCCACCAGAATGCCAGCCCACTAACTGTATTCTTCGAATCGATAATTTGACGCATTTTGCTAAACCAATAGTGATGTAAATGATGTTACCTGGTGTGCAGGTGAGGCGGGATGAGGAGTGACGGGCGCGGAGTGGGGCGTGTGCGGCTGCGGCGGAGTCATCGGCGCGGGGAAGCGGAGACCTGACATACGGATACGACACATCGTCACTTCACACTAACAATATTCGTAAAATTATTGTGATCGTCGTAACTGATCGAGTCGGTGCGGTGAGGTGGCCAACCTGAGCCATGCGGCGACAAAGCGAGCGAATTCGATCACGATAGACTGTACGTGTTTTTGGCTGGTATTAGATAATAAAAACAAACTACATCGATTCAGAACAGACCATCACACATTGATTAAATATAATTAACAATATCAGCGGTGTCATTTCAAGGAAATAAAATTTGTCATCAAATTACAATTAATTTTAATTTATCTATTTATTGATTTCGGACATTTACCTGGAGGCATCGGGGACATAGGCGATGGCGGATTGTCGTCCTCCGCCAACAACCGTGCGCTCATATTGTCTTCTACATATCGCGATAAGAATGTCTGTGAAATTAATAAAAACAAAAAATTTATATTCGTTTTTCAAACTAATTCAAACAAGTAAATATATTTGTTTGTATGTAAGAGGTAATCTTTAGAATTGGGTACTTGACTATAGTAACCAATATCAATGATTTTTGTAGGAAGATAGATTTATCATCGAAATAACGTATGCAGTAGAAATTTATTAAAAATACTCCAAGGATAATTTTATTTTAGTAATTTAAATACTTATGTGACTCACGTGACTGTAAACACCAATCACGATGCAAGATGTCACATTACTCATTTTTCTTGCATATTTGAGCCACAAGGGCCTAAGACCTAAGATCCAAAGTCACACTGCCAAGTTATTTCGTATATTTTTGTCGTATTTTTGTTTAAAGCTCAACTTATTTCAACGCGTATGTGATCTTCGAAATATATGACCCGCTTTTTACGTTTGAAATCATAAATGTTTTTTTATGAGCGATTTTGTATCTATGGTAAGGAACAATGACGTCACCCGTATCTACAGTTAACAGATAGTGTTTGGCGTTAAGTTAAATTATATATAATAATTTTTCTTTTATTAACTAACCTTATGAAAATAAATTACGATATTTTTTTATATGTTTAGGATAAACTAAAAAATAGTCCTGTATACTTTTTAAAATTTTGTCAAGTATCCAATTATAAGTAAGTATTATACTACTTTGTGCACAAGGAAAAATCTCCGCGGTAACGAAGCCACAACCAACCACATTACAAACAAAATCTTATAAAATATAGAAAGTAACTGTACATAAAAAGTTATCAACCTTCAAGCCCTGTGCTGGTGCGAATTCATCAACGACTGGACTCCGGTCGAACTTTGAATATGAACCATCACGGATGGTGACCACGCCGCCGCCTCGGATGCCTACTTCTATACAATACGCGCCGGCGTAAATTACACGGATCTGTAAACAAGCTTATTTGTAGTAAAGTAGTAGTAGTAGTAAGGAAAACACATTGGTAACACGCACAATGGCTTTAAATACGATTGGTTGGTGGTATGGTGTCGTATATCGTATACCTTTCGCCAAGAATGCGCGATGAGCGTGAAGGTGGGCGTGGGCATCTGCGTGCGCACGTGGTGCAGGCCCAGCTGCGGCAGCGCGGGCAGCCGCGACAGCGCCAGCAGCGGCGCGTACGTCTCGCGCAGCACCACGCCCAGCGACATCAGGTCCTTGTGGCTGCGACATGTTATAACGATATGATCGACATACCAATGCGAAACTCGACACTATGTACTTTGACATATGGCCATTATCAGTATTGTAAAAATAAAACATACTGAAACTTTTGTTGTACACTGGAAACGTCAAAAAAATCACCATGGGAACGGTGTGTAATTGTGGTCTTTTAGGACCAGCACACAGTCGCGGCTAGAACTGCAAAATATTTTATTTCTATCAACTTTTGGACTGTTCGCGAATTGGGTACTTGACTAATTTTTTTAAATTTATTTTATATGAAATTTACGTCGTCTAAAATATAGAACAGAAAGAAGTATTGAAATATTCTTAAAAATAAAAAGTTATAAGCCTTTGAAGTTTGGTGTAACCTTCATACCGCGGGAAAGAGAAGTATCAGTGAAATCACGACAGCGCCATAACGGAACGTGCATTGAAAAGGGATAGCAACATATCCCCACTACTCTCCCACTCTTGCTCATTGCAGATTTTGAAAATATGAATTACTGCCTCATTTTTCAACCAATTTCGATACAGTTTTTACAGGAAGGTTTCTATTTTGTTTTATTAGCTATTACATATACATATAAAAATGTGTATAACATCGAACACTGTCAAGTACCCAATTATACTTATGCGTGTACGTACGTGTTGAGGTAGTGGTCGAGGTGGTGGTGCAGCAGGTGATGCGCGTTAGCGGCGGGCTGGTGCGCGGGCGTCGCGACCACGTACCGCTGCGAGGGCGCGTGCCACGACACCGCGCACGTGGCGCGCTGCGCCGGGCCCGCGCCCACCACCAGCGTGCGGTACGAGTACGAGCGCACGCACACGCCCTGCCACACCGTCTCGCGCTCTGAACACGACATACAAACACATCAATATCACATTCACTCATCCATTACCTCGACAAACTCGTACATACATATCAGGGGTGAAACCAATCTTAATAACACATAGCTTAATTATGACCACAATAGTTTATGTGAAACATCCTCTTCTCCTCCCCTTTTCTTACCGCCCTGAACTCGTTAAAAAAAAAAAAAAATCTTTATTGATCACGTAGGCATGTAAAAAAGCACTTATGACAAGTCAACACAAGTAAATTTTTAAATTAGGATTAATATAATTTACATTATATATTTAAATTAGACAACAGGCAGGCAAGTATGGACATAATAACGATGGGATGGCTGAGATAGGGTGATAAGGGGAAATAGGAATACAGTGTAAGGGAATGGATTGTATGGGAATGGCATATGGCAGGAATGGTGGCAGGGGATTGACTGGAAATACTGGAAGCAGTTGGGATTGGTGCGTGAGGCCCTATCCTAGCTAACCTACCAGCCTTTCTCTAGCTACCTACGGATGACGACCCGAAGAAGAAAGGCAGAAAGAAACTCCGGGCTTATTTTTTTCATCATCAATTGTCACCATTTCTTTTTTATTTTCTTTTGTCTATTTTCCTTTTTTAAAAAATTTGATTTACAAATTGTCAATACAATTGATAATCATATTTATATGGATTCACGCATCCTCAATACCACTGGAGGTGTAATTACCAAAAGAATGATTAAAAGGTGAAATGGCATTGTAGGATGCAAAAACCCATACTAACAAAAATCCTTATATCTATGTATATCACAAACAATAAGCTTAGTCATTATATATGTTTACAGTTGTATGATGTGTAGCTGTTAGCATAAATTGTAATGGCGGTGATGGTGGAGGTAGTGATGTTGCTGTAGGCGTGTGCTTACCCTGCGCCGGTCGCTGCATGAAGTCATATATGAGAGCGTGTAGATGAACAATGGCGGCCCAGTCTGCGAGGAACGCCTCGGCCGTGCGCGCCGCCTCCGTGCCGAGCTCGTACTGGAGGTACACGCAACGACGCTCGCCTGTACACACCAAAAAATTATAATAAACAACAATAATGGCATTATAAAATAGAGGTATACAATACATTAAGCATTTTTTGTGACAAAAAAGGTAGGGCCGGACTCCTTAGGGATGTTACGAGGTTGCGACCCCAAAATACTAAATGCTGGAAATGCTGTGTGTGAATTTGTGCAATGCTCCACAGGTACAATTTATAATCGTTTACCATTATAACCGCGTGTACGGTTGCGGTGTTTGTTTTACTATAAAATGTGAATGTGTGGTGTGAGGTGTCACCTTGTTCCTTCGGGTTGGGCGTGCGCACCGGTGATCCGTGGAAGACGATCTCCGCGGTCCAGACGCGCGCCTGGTTCTTGGTGGTGAGGCGAACGGTGGCGGCGAGCAGGCGGCGGCGCAGCGCGGCGGCGGCGGGCAGGCTGGCGCCCTCCGGCACCGGCAGCGACACCACGCGCATCGCCAGCGCCGACCCGCTCCACTCGGGCTGCACGCCGCCGTGACTCACGCCGCGCGACGACAACTGACATCACATCACAAAACATACGTGCGAATATAATACACGCACATTGGGTTACAATGATATTTTCGATCTTATTATTCTGTTTTGTATGAAAATACTTGAAAAGATTTGCGGCAAGGTGTAATAATAAAATAATTAATTTAACCAAAATTAAATGAAGAAAGATAAGTGTGAATAGAGATTACCTCTTGCGCGAGGTTGACGAAGGGCACGCGTTCGTCAGCTGCGGCCACCACGTGCGCAAGCTCGGGCAGGAAGTACGCGGGCTGGCGCACGCGCACCGCGCGGATGTTTGCCGACGACAATTTGCGCTTGCCCGACTGCATACCTAAATCACGCGGTAACTGTATCATATTTCGAACCAAACAAACGCAATGTCTTCAAACATTCTAAATCAGCCGCAGTACAACACAGCACGTGCGAAATAACACATCCACATTGAAGTTAGTCACATATCATGTCGTAGATGTTTTCAGGACTCTTATTTCGCGCGTACTATACTTTAATCGAATATTATACTAGCTAACCATGAAATGATAAACTTTATAATAGGGAACTTGCATGTAATTTTCTTTTTAGTTCATTGTTAAGAACTACGTCTCGAATAAACACACCAGAAAGAATAATATTAAAATATGCACAAATCATTTAATTATCGCAAGTCAAAATATGACTTACAAAACCCCGCGCCAAAAAAGGACGTGACGTCACCGCGTAAAAATTGCTTTTTGTTGACATCTCTGTTGACACTGACGGCTACAATGACGTTTGAACATTGCCTACAATGACGTTTGAACCGCTATAATTGCCTATCGTTTAAAATTTCCCCATACCGAACAAAAATGTCCCCAAAAGCTATTTCATTAAATAACGAAGTAAAAATAAGTTGCACTCTTGAATCTTGAGCGGAGCGATGGGAAAGTTACACGAAGAAAAGAATTTGGAAAGAGTAATCAATCACCATACTAAACTTAACAACTATTTTCCGCAAAATTGGGAAAAACACCCCAACCTGGAAACACTGCCAAATGCAACGACGTCACTTGGGTTTTGCAATAACGTTCCATTATACGTAATTTCTAATTAAGATATTTTGTAAAATATCAAGTATTTTATCCTACAAATTTCATCATAGCACATTTCAAGGTTTTGTTTATTGATTTATCAACACAATTGCTCGTTATAATTTTCGTGCAAGTTCCCCATTAACAGATACAGAATAACTGCTCAAGGCGGTGATTTTTTTTAATAGAATGGTAAGTAGTTAGAATTTGTTATCAGTTTACATCAGTTTGTAAGCTGAAAGTGTTCAATAAATATATCTTTTCATCCACATCTGTGTCTCATGGTCATTGTGAAAACATAATTGCTCTATTTACCTTGACATTGGCTAATTCACCGCATATGCGTGGAAGCCATTATTTTTAAAAGAAGAAGAAGAATAAATATATCTTTGTCTATTTTTCGGTGTCATTTGAACTGACGATGGGAATGTTAGTATTTCCTATAATATATTCTGGTCAAGTTATAAGACGTGACGATTGAATGCGAACCTGGAGTGTCGAGCGGTGTGAACGGTCCGTGCGTGAGAGTGAAGGTATCGAGCTCGACGAGCGAGTGCAGCTTGAGGAACGCGCGCGCCACGCCCGCCGGCACGCTCGACGAGCTCGCGCCCGCCTGTGTGCAATATAAAACTAACTTAAACGTTCCAAATACTTGTGGCGACTCGTCCGCCGAATTTTACGCTTGGATCCCTGCCCTACCATTTGATCTAAATCCGCTCCGCTTATGGAACTTAGGCCAGATCATAAGTTTGCCGGCGCATGCGCAGTAACGCGTTGTGCCCGCAGTCCTGCGCGCTCGCTCGTACTCGCCTTTACCTGCATGCTGCAATCTCGCTTGCACTGAACAGCTAATCCGACCGTTACGGATTTTTAAATCTTACGCATTCTGCCGTCTACCTTGGTGGCGCGTGCTTTGATTTGATTTTTGCTTTTCCTTTTATTAAAATATCTGTTTGCTGTTCAATCATATTCTTCGTGTTTCGTACCTTTTTTCTTATCTTCTATCTATTAAGAGCCTAAGTGGTTAGTCATTCGGTTGATTCCCAACTTTGTGGTAATTCGACAAGCTGGACCTCTACATAGTTAATATTATCAAATGTTTACTAACTACCTATCTACATTTGGAGAGTTGGACGAATAGATGTACTGTTGGGCAATAATCTAGCGCCAGTGTAAAATGAAATAATAATACCAGCGTTGGTACTCATTTTCTACACATATTTAGTGGAAACGCTACCTACAGAAACAATTTCATCATCAGTTACCACAAGACATCCACTGTTAGACATGGGTCACTCCCAGATTTTCAAGCAAACCTGTTGTTGTTCATAATTAAATGATTAGTGTACGGTACAACCGCACATAACAACCGCGCCATGTAAACGACTGACTCAGCATATCATTATAGCATGCATTTATATTGTAAAAATCAATCAGTTCACCACCATCACGCGTCCGCGTCACACATCTATCATTAGCATTTATCATTATCATAAGTGAACTCAATATATCAATCAGTTGAAACAATTTACGGTGTTTCATTTATATCATTAAAAGGTGTAGACCATACATCTTTTTGGTCCTTCGAGCCTCCGGAAAGGCAGGACCCACTACGCGAGTGAGATCACATTACATTGCGATTTCCTGGCTTGTGCAACTGCCACGTGGGTGACTCAGCAGCCTTCGGTGAGTCCATTATAATTATAACCTAAATTATCAAGAAGCAATTATGGAGTCTCTACTATCAGCCCAAAGCAAAATCATGGGAGACTTGGATCAACTCCTTATCAATTTTAAGAAAGACGGTGCCGATCGTAAAACACCATCTTATATAAAAAAGCGACTTAGCATGTTGGAAAGCTATTGGCAAGAATTCCAATGTAATCATATCAAATTGTGTGAGTTTGATGACAGGTCTCATGAGTACTTCGCTCAAAACTGCTATAATAAAACAGCAGATTTTTATAACGACGCCCGAGCATACATTCTTAACCATTTGCCCGCGGAAACAAAAGGCGAGGACAAACCTCTTCTACGTCCAGCAACCCCTTTAGCATCTCCTGGACTAATGCCACGGCCGTCCGGTAGCAACCAGCAAGCACAAGCATCTCCGCAGACTGAATCTATATCGATTCAGCCTCCATCATTCCCTGGGACATCAGGAGCAGGCGCTTCACGCGCTCAAGGGACTAGCAGCAAGTTAGAAGAGATGTTGAGAAAGCAAAAAACCAACTTCAAAGCGTTTGCGAGAACTATCAGCAGCATTAATCTCGAAGAAATCACGGAAAAGTGGGAGTTCGAAGACGTTTTGAAGTGTATACAATCACGGTGGACCATCATTGACACCCTGCATTGGGAGATCGACAATGAACTCTTTGAAGACAACGAGGAGTACGAGCTTACATTTAGTCGGTATGAGAATAAATACAACGACATCAAAAAAGCTCTCAATAGCAAAATGTGGTCGCAAAACCACAAGGAAGAATCAACCCCTAAAATGGATGTACCTATTTTTAGTGGGAGTTATCAAAAATGGATCTCATTTAGAGACTTATTTACAGAAGCTATCCATAACAATCGTTCGTTATCCAACGCGCAGAAAATGCAGTTTCTGAAGAGCAAAGTACGAGGCGAAGCCGAACGATTAATACAGCACTTACGTATATCATCCGATAACTATCAAGCAAGTTGGAATATTCTTAATCATCGTTATAATAACACAAAATCAATATTCAATTCGCATATTAGCAGTATATTAAATCTGCAAACCGCTCATCAACAATCAGCAAAAGCTCTTAAGAATATTCATGACACTACTAACGAATGCCTCCAAGCAATCAAGAACCTAGGCGTCGATATCACTAGCTGGGATCCCATGATAGTCTACATTATATCACAAAAACTGGATGTAGAAACTCATGACGACTACATGGACTCGTTAAAAAATCCAAGGGATCTGCCATCACTTCAAGAATTATTGGAATATCTAGAAGCCAAATTTACCAATTTGGAGTCGTCTAAGAAGCAGTCCAATCATCATGCAAAAGATTCGTCAAAATCGAATGAAAAAAAATCTCATCAATACAAAGCATACCAATGCAGCAATCAAAAATCACATCATAAAACATCAATTAAATATAATAAAACCGAATCACAAACACAGGTGCAAAAATGTCCGGTTTGTAACAAAAACCATGCAATTTACAGTTGCGACACATTTCTCCAATATCAACCAGCAATTAAACAACGTACTATATTGGATTTATCATTATGCAAAAATTGTCTTTACGATCATCGCGGAAAGGAATGTTATTCAAACAAAAGGTGTCGCACGTGTCAAGCGGATCACAACACTTTGTTACATGATGCTTTTGCGTCACAAAGTACAACTGGAACAATACCTAAAACACCGATAAAAGAAACAAAACAACATAAAAATTTTACTAACCACGTTTTACAAGACCACGAGGGAGAAACCTTGTTAGCAACAGCCATGATTAAAGTGCAGGCGGCAGATGGATCATACCACACAATGCGCGCACTCATTGATCAGGGTTCACAAACTTCGCTAATAAGCGAAAATGCAGCGCAAGTATTAGGTCTTCCCCGTAAGCGGTGTAAAGGAATCATTTTTGGCATTGGTGCTAAGGAAAATAATTGTAAAGGACTTATCAACATAAATATATCATCATTGTATAGCAATTACACCCTTAATACGGATGTATTTATCATGAAGCATGTAGTAAACAACCTGCCGAATAAATCATTCAGCAATCCGAATTGGCACCATATAGCAAACATTCAATTAGCAGATCCAGAGTTTTACGTTCGACGATCAATAGACATTCTGCTAGGCGCCGATGTTTATTCCACGATTATTTTAGGAGGAATCATCCGGGAAAATGACACCGTTCCTATCGCGCAACAAACCCGATTCGGCTGGATTCTGTGCGGTAATATCAAATCATATCAATGTAACGTCATTTTGTTGGATGAAGAAGAAATACATAAGTTTTGGTCAATTGAAGATATTTCTGAGAACATCGAGATGTCAACTGAAGACCAACAATGTATGCAGTTATATCAATCAACGACAACACGTCAAGCAGATGGACGATACATAGTTCGGCTACCGTTACACAAAAATGTAGACGAAAAGCTGGGTTTATCCAAGCCAAAAGCCGTTGCACAGTTTCATCAATTAGAACGTAAATTTAAAAGGCATGAAAATATAGCGACCGACTATAAATTATTTATGCAACAATATATAAATTTAGGTCACATGAAGTTGGCGTCAAATAACAAAACACCTGATTATTATTTACCGCATCATTGTGTGCAACGCGCGGAATCAACAACCACGTCACTGCGAGTTGTATTTAATGCTTCTGGAATTACGTCCAGTGGCCATAGTCTAAACGACCTTATGTACCGGGGTCCAAATTTACAGCAAGATCTGCTCTTACTTGTTTTCAAATGGCGACAACATAAATACGCCCTAACAGCAGACATTGAAAAAATGTACAGGCAGATTATGGTACATCAAGATGATCAGCATTACCAGAAGATTGTATGGCGAGAGTCTGCAGATCAGCCCTTACAAGAGTATCAATTATCTACGGTCACCTACGGGACTAAATCTGCACCATTTTTAGCCATGATGACGCTCAAACAGTTAGCAGCTGATGAGGGTCATCGATTTCCTGAGGCAGCCAAGGTTTTAGAAAACCAATTCTATATGGATGACCTCTTGAGTGGAAGTCACAGCATTGAATCTGCGAAGCAATTACAAGTAGATTTATTGGAACTACTCAAATTAGGGGGTTTCAATCTCCGTAAATGGTCATCTAATGATGCCAGGTTGTTGGAGAATATTAACGAAAAACATGAAAGTCAAGACAATTTTGATTTCAAGCATCAATCATCCACCAAAGCATTAGGGCTAACATGGAACGCGAAAGATGACATATTCACGTTTCAATGTAAAATGACACCACAATCAGCAGCAATTCCTACAAAAAGGATACTCTTATCCGAAATATCAAAAATTTTCGATCCACTGGGTTGGTTAGCGCCAGTCGTCGTTCAATTAAAACTACTATTTCAAAATGTATGGATGTCAAATTTAAACTGGGAAGATATCATACCGGATAACATCTACAAAGAATGGCTGAAATTAAGATCGGACATTGAAAACATCAACAAAATAGAAATACCAAGATGGATCGGCAGTGGAGAAAAAGAGTATATCGAATTGCATGGGTTTTGTGACGCGTCCACAAAGGCCTATGCTTGCGTTGTGTACGCACGAGTACATAAGGAAAATTCGGTGTCAATTACCCTATTAGCAGCCAAAACTAAATTGGTACCAGTAAGCACGAAAGCAAAGGCATCGAAACAAATAAGCTTACCGAGGTTGGAACTAAGCGGAGCACTTTTGCTTTCAAAACTAATCATAAAAGTCAAACAAAGTCTTGGTAATCACAGTATCCAGGTGTTCGGATGGTATGACTCAACAGCCGTTCTAGGATGGCTGCAAGGAGAACCCAGCCGCTGGAAACCATTTGTAGCAAATCGGGTTCAGAAAATAACTGAAACGATGCCGTCAGACTGTTGGCGATACATCAAATCACAGGAAAACCCAGCGGATTGCGCAAGTCGCGGCATTACTGTCGCACAGTTGCTAGAGCATTCACTCTGGTGGAAGGGGCCTGAATGGTTATCGATACCTAACTACAATCATCATTTGGAATCAACAGTCTTTGATACAAATTTAGAAGCAAAAAATAAACAAACAAATCTTTGTACTCAAACGCACATTAATAATAAAAGTATCATTAGTGACTTAATTGACAAACATAGCAGTTTTAACAAAGTGGTACGCGTATTAGCGTGGATACTACGGGCGGTCTCAAATAACCGTAGCAAACAAGCATATTTGTCTGTGAGTGAATTACGTCGAGCAAAACATAAAGTTATTGAGCATATTCAATTATCAGAATTTACAGACGATATCATCAATCTTAAAAATCATGGAACAGTCAGGGCAAAAAGCAATATATTAAGTCTAAACCCATACCGTGATGAAAACGGCCTATTGAGAGTCGGCGGTAGACTGAAAAACAGCAATATCAGCCATGACATGAAGCATCCTCTTATCATACCACATAATGGTCATTTTACGGACATGTTAATCGACCACGCACATCGCCTTACATTCCACGGTGGAGTTCGACTCACCCTCTCCTATTTACGGCAACAATATTGGATTATAGGGGGTAACAGAGCCGTGAAAAAGAGATTACGTAACTGTGTGGTTTGCAGACGCAACGATCCGACGAAACAACAACAGATCATGGGAGACTTGCCCTCATCACGAATCAATCCAACAAGGCCATTTTATCATACAGGCGTTGACTTTACAGGCTACGTTGAGGTCAAGGCAAACAAGGGCCGGGGTATCAAGACATCAAAGGGCTACATAGCAGTATTCGTATGTATGGTTACAAAGGCCATACACTTAGAATTGGTCTCTGATTTGTCGTCGTCGGCATTTTTGGCAGCTCTTCGAAGACTAGCTGCTAGAAGAGGCACCCCATGTCACATGTATAGTGACAATGGGACCAATTTTGCCGGAGCAAGCAAAATATTATCAAAGAAGTATATCAATTTACAGTCAATCATATCAGATGAATTCCTAACAGATATTAGTGATCTTCAAATTAACTGGCATTTTAACGCTCCTTCGTGGCCCAGTGCCGGAGGACTATGGGAGGCTGCTGTAAAGAGTCTCAAACATCATCTACGTAGGGTCCTCGGTGAACAAAAACTTACGTTCGAGGAATTTTCGACCTTACTAGCACAATTGGAAGCATGTCTGAATTCAAGACCACTATGTGCTCTGACAGAAGATCCTAATGATACGGATTGTCTAACACCTTCGCATTTTCTGTCCAGCGGACCAGTATTATCAATATACGAAACAGAGAGGGACGAGAGGACAAGATGGCAGTTAACTCAAAAAATATTTCAAGATATATGGAAACGGTGGAAGACAGAATATCTGACTCAACTGTCTAGCAGAGGCAAATGGCAACGACATCAAGCAAACATAAAATTAAACGACATCGTAATCATAAATGATGTCAATTTATCACCAGGCAAGTGGCCGTTAGGTAGAGTCGTAGATTTACATCCAGGTCAAGATGGCCACGTCAGAGTCGTGAGTGTAAAGACAAAGACTGGTATTTTGAAAAGACCTGTCATAAAATTATCAGTATTGCCAGTAAACTCTGACAACCAGGTCAAAGATCAAATTAAGCCTGATTCTAAAGATCAACCAAAACGAATAGCAAAAATAAAGGCGTTAAGCAAAAAATCATTTTACAACAATTTTGTATCTTTGTTTTTCATGGCAATGATGCTACTGGTATCCACAGTCCATAGCGCTTATAATATATCACTATTGCCGAACAACAAAGGGATCTACTTCGAAAAGTTGTCTGAGATGCGTATAATTCAAGATCAATGGAAACTTGTAGTTTATTATGACATGGAACCTTACTGGCACGGATCAAAAATATTTAACAATTATCTTAAACATTTAGAGAATTTATGTGTAAAGTTTCAAAGTAAATCCCACTGTGACGTCGTCCTACTCCAATTACATCACGGTTATGCGGAGCTAGAGTACTACGATCACATGTTATTAAATCAGCATTTCGTTAAACGTTCGCGCACACGACGCGGACTGATCAATGGGGTTGGTTACATTGCCAACAGTCTCTTTGGTGTATTGGACGAGCATTTTGCAGAGCAATACCAAAGAGATATTACTCTGATTAGAGATAATCAAAAGCATTTAGCTTCGCTTTGGAAAAATCAGACTTCCATTATTGAGGCCGAGCACAATCTGTTAAAAAGGATAGAAAATACTATGGAAAAACAGCACAAGATATTCAACCAGCATTTAAATAGCCTGGAGTCAGCAGCAAACACTATGAAATCTGAAATAGAAACGGTAGAAATCATGAACGACTTCATTTTATCGTCAGTTATCGCAAACAACATGTTATTTAATTTGAAAAATATACAAGATACTCTATTGGACACTATCACTAATGTCCAACACTTCAATATTCATCTTTTAACGCCAGATCAACTGCGAGATGAACTTAACATAATTTCGAGTCAAACATCAAAAGATTTGTCCTTACCAATTAATAACTTTATATCAGATTTACCGGAGCTATATAAAATGTTGAAAATAAAAGCACGGATGACACAGCAGTATTTTATTTTTGAGGTTAAAATCCCGCTTGTAAGCAGGGATACTTATGACCTTTATGAAATCATACCCGTACCGAAACAAGTAGGTAAATCATTAGCAAGCATAACACTAATTGCAGAATATTTAGGTATGAATATCAAAACAGATACGTTCGTTCCTATTAAAGAAAATGAGTTACATCAGTGCATCATATTTGATAATACATATCTGTGTGAATTACGAAAACCTACTTATCAGCGTGTATCAGATGAAAGCCTTTGTATTAAAAATAATAAAGTGTGCAGCTTTACGACAATCAGCTGTGAAATCATATGGAGGGAACTTCGCAATGTCAACACATTTATGTTCTCGTGTTGCGGGCAATGTACGCTAAGGATTGTATGCGATCAGCAAGTTTCTAGCGAACAGGTGTCGGGCACGAGTATTATCGCTGTCGGGAATGACTGCGTCATCAGGGGAGAGACCTTTACTATCACCTCACACAAACTACAATCAAATCACATAAACTTAAAACCAGATACAGTCGCTATAGACATCGCACCGATCAATCATGTCATAAATTTAAGTATACCTCTAAGCGAGGTAAAACTTAACGAGGATTATCAAAAATCAGCTGAAGAAATTAGCCAACAGATTGAAAGGATGAAATCAGCTTCCGAAAACTTAGAAGCTGATCAAATATCATATCACGATGTTCATCATTATGTCGCAATATATGTATTACCCGGCATAGGAGCAGCAGTCGCAGCGGCTGTGTGGCTGCGGGCGCGCCGCAGAGGCTGCGCGCCCGCGCCACCGCCGACACAACAGCATCAGCATCAAAATCAGTGTGTGAGTGTTATAGCAGAGCATAGTGATCAGTGTTTAAGTGTAAATGCAGATCATGGTAATCAGTGTGTAAGTGTAAAAGCAGAGCATAGTGATCAGTGCGTGAGTGTTGCTAAAGCAAAAGTCATTGATTGCCAAAGTGAAACAGTGAAGCATGTTAACATTAACAGGGCGAAAGAACCTAAGGTGGTCAATCGGGCTACCTCGCCTATCTTTGAAAAATTTAGTTTTAGCGAAATCGATGATTGATTGTCGGGTCCTCGATGTAATTAATCTTAAGTTTTATTGTTTATCACCTTGTAATTAGTTTAGTTTCATGATCATTATTATCATTTATTTGCTTCTTTCTCTCTTAGCTGGGAGCATGTACGGTACAACCGCACATAACAACCGCGCCATGTAAACGACTGACTCAGCATATCATTATAGCATGCATTTATATTGTAAAAATCAATCAGTTCACCACCATCACGCGTCCGCGTCACACATCTATCATTAGCATTTATCATTATCATAAGTGAACTCAATATATCAATCAGTTGAAACAATTTACGGTGTTTCATTTATATCATTAAAAGGTGTAGACCATACAATTAGTTTGTAAGTAATGTAATCAGTAGGTGACCTCGTCTTCGCACTCGTCGGGCGTGCAGCGCCTGGCGCCGGCGAGGTGGAAGGAGAGCGCGACGGAGCAGGCGCTGCCGCTGTTGGTGCTGCTGCTGGTCGTCGCCGTGCTGCCCGCTGCCACCTCCTTCATCTCCACTATCTACAAATACCATTCAATACACTTAACAACTCCTTTTTTTCTACCTACACTTGTCCCACCTCGTTGTTGGGTTGGCACAACACTCTTTTTGCAGCAGGTCGCAGAAAAGAGTTGGCTTAATTTTTACGACCGGCTGCCTGCCTGTTGTCAACCTTTTCTGGAGGATTCGGTCCAAAGAAAATGGTAAACAAAAACACTCTGCCCGACCCGGGAGTCGAACCCAAGATCTCCCAATCCCCAGCCTATATACCCATACACGGCTGACGGCTCGTCTCGATTTTTCAAATTGGGTAAATTGAAACACAATCCTATGATATTAAATATATGGCTGGTGTAGTAGAACCTGTAATTTGTGCCTTTTAGGATGTTGTTATATAGAGTCTCACTCAATCTACCTTTATTGTAACGAAAGAAGAATTAACTAGAATCCTATATTTTGCAAATCAATGCCTGACCTGGGGCACAGTGATCGGAATTCTATTGTTTAAACTCAGAGCTGATCGAGTTTAATTATCGATTTTACAAATTGATAGATCTTTACTTTTAGAACATAATATTTGATGGGCGCTAGTTACCAATATGTGATCAGTATGTCGATGTAAGGTGACGTAGAGTCGGTCGGGTGACAGTTTATTTAGCGGGTGGTCGGGTCCGTGAAGGAACGGCAGATGTTCGCACACGCTCGCCGGCAAGTGTTGCAGTGTTTTCTCACATCTTCGCGCTACTAGCCAGAACCTGCATCAATAAATATTTGGTTACATTTTCGTATTAAACAAAAAAAACGACATTCATATTCTTTACACCAAACTAAAATAACTAGACTACGTTATAGTTAGCCACAAGCTTGAAAATATAAATAAATAAAAAATAAAAATCTTTATTGATCACGTAGGCATGTAAAAAAGCACTTATGACAAGTCAACACAAGTAAATTTTTAAATTAGGATTAATATAATTTACATTATATATTTGAATTTGACGACAGGCAGGCAAGTATGGACATAATAACGATGGGATGGCTAAGATAGGGTGATAAGGGGAGATAGGAATAGAGTATAAGGGAATGGATTGTATAGGAATGGCATATGGCAGGAATGGTGGCAGGGGATTGACTGGAAATACTGGAAGCAGTTGGGATTGGTGCGTGAGGCCCTATCCTAGCTAACCTACCAGCCTTTCTCTAGCTACCTACGGATGACGACCTGAAGAAGAAAGGCAGAAAGAAACTCCGGGCTTATTTTTTTCATCATCAATTGTCACCATTTTTTTTTTCTTCTTTTGTCTTTTTCCTTTTTTAATAATTTGATTTAGAAATTGTCAATACAATTGATAATCAAATTTATATGGATTCACGCATACTCAATACCACTGGAGGTGTAATGATTAAAAGGTGAAATGGCATTGTAGGATGCAAAAACCCACACTAACAAAAATCCTTATATCTACATATATCACAAACGATAAGTTTAGTCATTATATGGTTATTTTTATACAATTTATGGCATACACTTTCCAAATTGGTCGATCGGTCGGTCTTTTTACAATAAAAATATAATAAATATACCTAATGTCCTATATTATTATCAGATAACTATATTAATGTTAATGTCAAGCCAGTCAATGTACTTTAATCAAAAATGTCATTAAAGTTAAAATAATTACTATTGTAGTAAAGTTAAAAAAGTTACTATTATAGTAAGGAAAAAAGAAGAAGGCGACTCGGTTCAGTTAAGGTCACCATCTTGGTGCAGTGTGCAGAACTAACGCCAGACTTCCCTATCAGCTAAGTAGTCTGCAACACTATAATAAGCCCTAGCCATTAAGGCACGTTTAACATAGGATTTAAATTTATCACCTGGTAAGTTAGTTACTTCGGAAGGAAGTTTATTATAAAATGTAACACAATTTCCTATAAATGATTTATTTGATTTGCAGTCTTAACTTAGGAATTGCAAGTTTTTCTTTATTCCTCATATTTATGCTATATATTTCACTGTTTTTTAGAAAAGCTAATTAAATTTTTGCGAACATACGTTAAATATTATTTGGTTAGACCAAAAATTGTCTGTAGATAGATGAAGGCTGGGAGTAATTGTTCCAGTTAGATGAAGCGTATTATACATAGAGTAGTTTGCGTGTACCTGAGGTGCGTGAGCAGCGTGCGTATCTGCGCGAGGTCGGTGGCGGCGAGCGCGTTGGCGAGCTCGTTCATGCGCGGCGTGTTCGGGTATGCGGGCACGCGCGCGCGCAGCCGGCCGCCGTGCGCGCCCACCGACACGAGCAGCTGCTCGGCGCGCAGGCACGGACTCACCACCGAGCACGCGAGCACGCACGGCCACCCGGCCACGCTGCACTCGACGCCCAGGTCGCTGAGCACGACGCGCAGGTCGGCGAGCCGCTGCCGCGAGCGCACGTGCACGGTGTGCGCCAGCAGCCGCTCCATGGAGGGCGCGTGCGGCGTGAGCGCGGCCGCCACGCGCTCGCCGCCCGTCAGCGCCGGCACGTGCCACACGCACAGCGACTCGCCCTCCGCGCCCACGATCAGACGGTACCCCAGCTCGCAACCCAGCTCTCTGACAAACACATACACTGATATTACAAATTTTACCTCTTTACCATGTCTGTATAATGCAATCACAAGTTTTCATATAAGGCTGATTTTAGTCTTGTACTTACTTCCAATATGAAACTTGCAGCTTTTGACCTGGTATGTACTTGTCCACCTGTAAATGGCGTGAGAGTCTGTCGCGGCACAACCTCAGCGTCTGTGTGTACAGCAGTTCCAGTGACAGTGATCGACAAAAGAAGCGGAGTGCAGCCAGTGCGCCGCTGAGGCCAGCGGCCGCCAGCCGAGCCTGTGCCACGCCTCTTAACCAAGCCAGCTGAGAACTGTACACCAGCGGCTTGCCTTCTGCAAAGTTAAATTAATTTGCATACTTTATTCTACCATAATATAAATATTTAAATAAAATTATTTGCTGAGTTAATCCATTAAAAAATTAAAATTACATAATATAATTTCCTATTTATATATATTAACACTTACCCCCAGTTTCATTGTCCTGTATGAGAATAGCGATATCCAGTAGACGCCAAGGTAGGTTGGGGGCATCTCCCATTACAGTCAACGAAACACTGAACTCTTGGCCAACTGTAAATGTTGCACGGCCATTTTCTACCTGAGGAAACAAAATTATTATTTTACAAAGCGTAGCAGCTTCTTAATAATAAAGCCAAATAATATATCTTGTTATGGAGGTTTGTTTGTTCATAGATTAGTCAACAGACTTTCCACTACTGCAGAAAAACAGGACTGTGTTGATATGCTAACTGTAAAGTAAAACATTTTATAACATACCTTTAAATTCCTAATATCACTAGGCAATGAAGCAGTTGTAAGTCTTTGGCGGACAATGTGAGCAAGGGCACGCAGTGTGGAGCGGCGTTCGCTCGGCGTGAGAGATGGAGGCGGCACCAGGCGCTCTCGAATCACAGCCGGCAGGCGACTGTATGTGCCTAGTGTCAGCACTTCCACTGCGGCCGCCATGTGGAATGTGGGCAGGCTGATAGAAAAATATTGTTAAAATATTTCAATGTAACAATACACATACAAAGCCCTTATCATGCTGCAATTATCTTTTCTTGTGTATAAATTCTATGACATAACACACAATGGTTATGTCTTAGACAGTTTCCATGTTGCAGCAGGGGAGAAGCCTGCTTTGAAGCAACAGGCAAGGTTACTGGTTTTGGTGTTCTGAGACAGAAAGTCTGTAATTTCTGATACACATTATAAAAGACTTGTATCTTACTATGGAGTTAGGACTATGTTCAAAACTATTCATCCAAGCTCATGCTAATCCTCAAATAAACAAAATGTAAAGTTCTCATAAACAATAAGCAAGAAGATAATATCCATAACTTTTTCAAAGGAAACTAACCACAGAAATACCTCAATAGGGAGGGAGTTTGTAGTGATTAATATTCTACATATCCACAACCCCATATATCAAGTGCTATTGACAATTTTTTTGTTCAAGAGCAGTAAATATTATCAGAATAACTAAATCCGTAAGACCTGTAATATGACGACTACACATGCATAAACTAACATAACATTACTTACCGGGCATGAACGAGTGTTTCCCTCGCCACTCTTGCCAATACATCAGCAGTTTCAACAAACAGCAGAGCTTGTTTGTCCAAAAATGCCATAATATTAGCTGAGCGATCCACTTTTGTTGCACTGCTAGCCCACTTCACCAGAGCCAACAACCTCACGAATAGTTGGCGAGTACGAGCACTAAACTTATAGATCTCAATCTTACGCTCCATATCAGTTTTTCGGGGCAGCCTAAAAAACATATGATTAGTATTATTACTACAAAAGCAACCCTCTTTCCTTCTTGTCGCCTTATTTGGTCTAGTGGTGCTATATGGGCGGTGGACCGGGAAGTCTTGGGTTTGATTCCTAGGTTAGGCAGTTTTTTCTAATTTGATTTTCCCGGGATTGGATCCCTCACAGTGGGGTTAACGTTGGGTAGGCGGCCAGACATAAAAACAGCCCAATCATTTCTGCAACATGTCAGAAAGTGTTGCCCCAACCCCACATTAAGGTGGGATAAAGGCAGATAGAAAGAATTATGAAAGTAGCCCTCTTTCGCAGCACGTCCTTTCATCCCTCAGTCAGTGATGCTGATGTTTTAAGATGATTATGGTGTAAAGTGAACCTCAGTTGTAATTCTACTTACAATTCAGCCAGCACAGTAAGTTCATCATAGGTCCGTTGAACAATGAAGTCTATCAACATAGCGAGGGAAATGGAGCCGCCACGAGCTCCACCACCCTCGGCACCTTGGGTGCATCCTTCTATAGCCACAGGAACCATGGTGTTATTCAGAGAAATAGGTACGGCTCTCGTTCTTTGTTTTTAATTACATTTTCTACACAAAATTGAATTAGTTATTGTAGTACAGTTTATACAAATTCTATATTTTCTTTCAATAAATAGGCGGTTGTAGTAAAAAACCAAAAACTATTATAGAAAACCTTGGAAAACCTTTGCCTTGCTAGAAAAGAATGATTGAGAACGATAAAAGCGAAGAAAGGTGAATGGAAACTACAGATTAGTAACTACCCCTATTGTCTATTACAAATCGAGTATAAAATTTGATAGAATCAGCAAAAAATAATGCTATCTCTATTTTACTAATGGATGTCAACTCAGGTAAACAAGAATCAATATACAAGTGTTTGTATAGACACATATCCGTCAATAAGCCACACCCCCGGTCGAAAGTAACAATAATAATACGGCAACAAGAATGTAGTCTAGTGACGAACGTGATTCATTGCGTATATTATCGATATCGATAAAATGTTTTATTCCGTTAGTTCACGGTATATTTTTTACATTACATACATAATATCACACCTGTATACCATAAGAGCAGGCAGAGACTTTAATTTTCTAATTAGTATGATTAGAAAAGCTCTAGTGCGCCTAGATAACGATTTTTATATAGCTGAGATTCATCATCATCATCATCATCATCATCAGCCATAGGACGTCTACTGCTGAACATAGGCCTCCCCCAAAGATTTCCAGATCGACCTGTTGGAAGCGGCCTGCATCCAGCGACTTCTTGCAACCTTTATCAGGTCGTCGGTCCACCTTGCAGAGATTAGCAAACTATTTTTTGACCTGTTCTCATGATTGATTGTTGTCGTTGAGTTAATGTTTAGAAGTGGACATTCTATGGCAGATCATTTTATCATTGAAACTAATAGTGCCACTAATACTCTAATATTTTAACAAAATAATGAAATTAACGTTGATAATCTTAAATGAATCAAATACATATAAAATACGTACAAAAACATTCACTTTTGAACGTTTATGTATTGTTTTGTAAAAACAATACAAAAATGTTTATCTCAAATCATCGACTATAATACTATGACGCACTAAAATTCCGCCATCTTTAGCTGCCAGTCTGGTGCCAAGGTCATGGAGATGGCACCGATCTCCTCGACCTCCTTATTCTAAGATTGGTACAGTACACACAGATAAACACAAACCAGTCAAACCACAGACACCGAAACTGAAGTATAAATAATGACATTATTTCAATGTTTCTGTCATAACTGAATTCCCCAAAACTATGAAAATTTTAACAAGGTGAGGGATAATGTGCGGAGTGGTACTGGTAGGAATGGTAGGGCAAAATGTGGCGTATGTGACATTTTAAACATATTTATTGATATGGGGAAACAACAGATACAACAATACATTTGTTAAATAACATGAAGACATAGCATTATACATATAACAAACACGTCCAGTTTCAAAAATAAACCAGTTTAACTATATAGTTTCTGAATAAATTTTATGCAATTGTAATTTTAACGTGGATACGATCGATGGTCGATATCTGATCAACGAAATATCTATCCGGTTTTTTTATTGTTTGACAGCTTACAGTTCTTGTACTGGTGGTTTTGGTACTTTATCATGAAATCCGGTAACCAAAAACATACGTCGTCTACTACCACAAGTTTTGAAAAAGGTTTCGTTATTGAAGCTACTCCATGACGAGTTCACCAAAATTCTGTTCATCATGCTGAAGATCGTAGCAGGCAGAAATATGTAAACTATAATATATCCTTGCGCTGGTTATTGGAATAAATAAATAAAAAATGTTTTTTATGGTAAAATGCTACGAGTTAAAACAGTTAATCGTCTTCGCTTGTAACAGATACTGAAGACTTTTTAATGTCTTCAAAAATGGGGATTTTATATACATAATATTATCTTTTATCACATTTGGGAAATTTGACAGCCATTTTTTGGGAAATCAGCACTTGTAGCATAAACAACACTGCATGGAAAATGTCAGAAAAGTCAAAACATTGACAAATGACAATTAATTTTATTAATTCACAATACACATTATGGTTGGCTGAAATTATCGAGTTTTATAGCTTTCATCAGTATTTTGTTTCTTTTTTATTTAAGTGAAGTGTGATTTGTTATCCTCTTTTCAATTAATTTCATGTGGCGAAATGATAAAATAGTGCTGAAGTGTGGCTATAAATTGTCATTTTTCCAAACTTTCATTCAGACCAATTCAGACAATATAATTTCATTGACAAAAAAGTTGCAGCAATTAAAATCCTGTTTTTATTGTTCTAAATAAGTTTTATTCATTCCATTAATTTATTTAGACGTTTCAACCAACAACGTATATATTCAAATATTAGTGCGCCTCGTGCTTCTAACTGCATGAAATAAATGAACATTTTCATAAAAGCGAGAAGTGTGTACTTTGGAATAGGAGCTGTAAAAACTCTGTGTGGTGCACGTTTTAATTTGCGACGATTACCTACAGCTAGCATGGGTTTATTAACAGAAGGAAGTCCACTATCATGGGAGGAGACGAAGGCTTTAGCGGAGCATGTTCGGCAACACGGCGTCGAACAGTTCATCAACTTGTACAGGAAGCTGCAGGACAGGACCGGCGATGTGCTCAAGTGGGGTGATGAGGTTGGTCCCTACTCCTGTATTTTACCTTAGATATTACCCTTCAGTGTACACTTTATATTTAACCAATACTTATTATTTCTGTAAGTCATGTTTTTAGAACATTAAAAAATATTATGAAATTCTGTTATCTATATTTTTCATAGTAATTATTGATGTAGTATATAAATTATTAGGCATTGATGCATAAATATACCAATATACTATTGGTGTTACATTTTAATTTTCCAGGTAGAATACATTATAGTAAAATTTGATGATGAAAATCAGAAAGCCACAGTAAGTCTCAGGGCAGATGAACTTTTGCCTCAGTTACAAGAAAAAGAACTAGCTGATCCACAGAGTGAGTTTATAATTTAATAAGTAGTTATTTCATATATACTATTCATTTAAAACATATTAATCAATGTCTGCATATGATTTAAAATAATACAAATAAAATAAATAAATAAATAAATACACCCAACAGTCACATACATTTATTATTATTTATGGTGGGGACGTCTGCAGTCGCACAGACGGGTGATCAGCTCACTCACCAGAGCTATTTCACCCTTAATCCCAGTCCGGGTGGCACTCCACTTCCGCTTCGGAGGCAACCGAGCCGCGCAACAGCCCCAGGAGGCACATCACCGTTGGGTTTCGGCTGCGGCTCAGACTAGCCTTTGGACATCATGGGGGTCTTCCAGGTTTGCACCTTTCAGGTCCGCCCACGGATGCCCAGCACGTCCGCCAGATAAGCCCCGCCACGTCAGTCGGTTAAGACCTCTGCGGCAGGGCCGCCCAGGCAGCCCGCGCCCAGCCTGTATGTGAATACCTGCTGTAAGGCATCGTCTGCCCACATACTCTCCCACCCTTGGGCGGAAAGCCTCCCAATTGGGATGCAGCGCCACCGGTCCCCCCTAGCTAGTCATGGCAGTGTGCACCCTGGAGCACTGGTTTTACTGGTGCTCCTGCAGTATGCCCCCTACAAACCTTCTTGTGGCCTTACTGAACCTAATGATGTCTCCTAATTTGAGCTCCAACAGCTGTTCCTGTTCTAGTCTGTCCGTTCCCAATAGTTCCCATCTAGGCAGAGAGTACATTGGACACTCTGCCAGAAAATGGAGACTAGTCTCCTCCTCTCCACATTCAGGGCACGAGGGATCATTGGTTCTGCCTATTATTTTTAGGTGCCTGTTCAGCATACAGTGTCCAGTCACTATTCCTGTGATCATTCTAATGTCCTCCTTCTTGAGTTGGAGTAGATACTTTGTCTTTTCTTTGTCCAGCGTCCTGATGAAGAGTTTGGACTGGCGGCAGCCTTTCATATCTCTCCATCTGGCATTGGTTTCCGCCTCTATCTTTTTGCTGATTACTCCCTTCATGGCTCTTGCCGGTATGGGAAGACACGGTTCTGGTCCTATGAACGTTTCATCAGCTCCCTCTCTGGCCAGTTCATCAGCCTTCTCGTTGCCTCTGGTTCCTTGATGTCCCGGTACCCAGGCAAGTGTTACTTTTCTTCCAGCTGCTAGTTTGTTCAGTGCTGTTTTGCATTGTCTCACTAGCGCCGAAGTTATTACTGGTTTCTCCAACGCTTTCAGGGCAGCTTGGCTGTCACTGTAGATCAGTACCTTGTCTGTTTCCTGGCCTATGATCTGCTTTGTTCGGTGAGCACATTCCAGTATGGCCATTGTCTCCGCCTGGAATACGCTCGCAAATTTTCCTAGATTTATTGTGATCTCTTCTGTTTTGAGAGGCGTAACTATGTATATTCCCGCCCCCGACAGTCCTGTCGATTCTTTCCTTGAGCCGTCGGTGTAACATACTGTCGACTTATTGTCATTCATAAGTTCCCAGTTGTCTCTGAGTCCTATGTGTACTCTATATTTCTTGTCGAAGATCTTTTGTTTTTTGACCAAATCATTGTTGGCCATGATCATCGACAATCTCCCTTCTATCAAGTCAATTATTCTGGTATGTCCTTTGGTTGTGGCTATTGTCCGCCACAGCCCGAAGGATTTTAGCCTGTAACATTGTTCTAGTGCTCTCTTCTTGGCCTCTAGGTCCAGCGGTGTAAGACCTAGGATCATTTCCAGTGCCGCTGTTGGTGTTGTTTTAAAGGCTCCTGATGTCATGAGCCCTGCGAGTCTTTGTACCTGGGCTAATTTCTTCTGATTTGTCTTTATGGTCGCTCTATGCCACCATACTAAAGCTCCATATAGTAGTCTGGGGATTATGATAGCCTTGTAGATCCAGTGTATCGTACATGGTTTCAAACCCCAAGTGTTCCCTATTGCTCTCCTGCACTGCATCATGGCTATTTTGGCTTGCGTGCATTGTATGCTTATATGGGAGTTAAACAGCAATTTGTCGTCCACTGTCACTCCCAGATATTTGATCTCTTTTACAACTTCTAGGGTTTTGCCATCTATTACTATAGGTGGCAGTTCCTTATTCTTCCGTTTCTTGGTAAATAGAACTACCTTAGTTTTGTCCGGGTTGAGGTTTAGTCCTCTTTTCTTGCACCACTGTTGAGCTATTTTCGTGGCCATATTCATTCTACTGCACAACATCTTTAAGTCTTTTCCCGCTGCTAGTATAACCCCATCATCCGAATATGCCTGCATATATATATGCCTACGATCCATATTCGCGATGAGGTCATCCAACAGTAGGCACCACATTAGTGGAGACAGGCAGCCCCCTTGCGGAAAGCCCCTTTTTGTTTTGACTGTATATGTTGTGTTTCCTAATTCAGCTGTCACTGTCCTTTGATTCAGCATATTCATGATCCACTGTTTTACCGGTGGTATGATGCCTTCTCTTATTAATGAGGCTTCTATCGCAATCGAGGTTGCCTTATCAAAGGCGCCCTCCACGTCGAAGAAACATCCGATTGCTGATTCTTTTTTGTCTAATGTGTGCTCGACCATACTTACCAGGTTATGGAGGGCCGTTTCCGTGGATTTGTTCTCCATGTATGCATGTTGATTGGCATGCAATGGCCTCTTTCCTTTATCTATTTCTTCTCTAATGTTCCTGTCTATTAGTTTCTCTAGTGTTTTGAGTAGGAAAGAAGAGAGACTAATACATCTGAAGGATTTTGGGTCCTGATATGTCTTCTTTCCTGGCTTAGGTAAGAATACTGCTCTTATCTTCCTCCAGCAACTCGGTATGTACCCTGTGGATAGACTGCCCAAGTATATAGCTAGGAGGTCCTTCTTTACATGTTTAAATGCATGTTGTAACATCTTCGGAAATATCTCATCAGGTCCTGCCGCCTTATACGGCGCAAACGTGGAGATACTCCATTCTATCAGTTCTTCGCTGACAATAGATTTCATGTCGTTGCTGTTCATGACTTGCCTTCTCCAGATTACTTCCCCTTCTACTGGTTCCGTACATTCTGGGAAATGGGAGCTCATCATAATTCTTAATACGGCATTGGGGTCCGTTATTAGCTCGTCGTCCACTTTCAGGCTTCCTAATCTACATGTCTTGTCACCGGCTAGGGCTCTCACCAACCTTGCTGCCTCTGGGTAATTCGAGATGCTAGCGCAGTAGGATCTCCACCCTTTCCTGCTTTCTTTCCTGCAATTGTTGCGCATCTTGTTTCTTTGTGCTCTGTATTGGTCCCAGTGGGCATCATCGTTGTTTTTTAATGCCTTTCTTAGGGCCCGTCTAGTTTCCTTTCTTTCTTTTTTTAAAGCTTTATTCCACCACGCCTGTCCCTTTCCGTTAGTTACCTCTCGGAGAGGACATGCTGTGTGATACGCTTCTAATAATGCTGTTTCCAGCCTTTTGGCTCCGTTCTCTATATCGGTTGTGCTTGTCTGATCCCACTCCGGTGTCTGAGTGTACTCACTCATCCGCTGGTCAAATAGCACCCAATCCGTTTTTCTGGCATTCCT
Organism: Clanis bilineata; assembly: GCA_036417725.1. Classification (NCBI taxonomy): domain Eukaryota; kingdom Metazoa; phylum Arthropoda; class Insecta; order Lepidoptera; family Sphingidae; genus Clanis; species Clanis bilineata. The sequence goes on along the minus strand of CM071151.1, from coordinate 12,060,510 downwards.
GATTTTATACTTCTCTATTATGCTTTCTATCTGGAAGGTGATCCTGCGATGATCCGAGAAAGACTCTTCCTCATCTACCTTCCAGTTCTTTATATATGTGCTCATCTCCTCCGAGGCCAGAGTAATGTCCAGAACCTCTTGTCTGGCTCTGGTGACGAAGGTTGCTGTATTACCTGTATTAATTATTGCTAAGTTATTGCTTACGATGTACTCAAGTAGGAGTTCCCCCTTCACGTTGCATTTGGTGCTGCCCCACACCTCATGGTGTGAATTGGCATCGCATCCGATTATGAAGGGGACACCCTCACTCGCATACTTATCTGTTACCTCCTCGAGTTCCTTGGTAGGTGGTTCGAAGTCTGCTTCACTGGGTATATATGCCGACATCAGTGCCACCCTTTCCTTCTTGTTGTCCCTCATTTGTAGCGTTAACTGTATCACTACCAAGTCTCTGAAACATTCTCCTATTGTTATACCTAAAGATCTGATCTTTCTGCTGACGAAGATGCATGTTCTAGGATTTTCCTCACCGTGATGGTAGATGAGGTCTCCCCCCATGCACCCCAGCCCAGCCACACGTTTGTTGTACGCGTATGGCTCCTGCAGAAGGGCCAGATCTATGTTCTTTGCTCCCACGAACCTACACAATTCAGCCGTAGCTTCCTTGCTGTGGTGCATGTTTAGCTGTACTATCTTCAGTGGTTGTGGTTTTGTGTTGTGTGTCTTTGTGTTTGTGTTCATGTTATAGTGTAGTTGCTGTGTGTGTTTGCGTCCTGTGTAGTGCATGAGTCATCGTTGCTCTCCCCGACTCTTTCACCCCTCCATTTCCGTGCAATTACTTGCACTGGATCCGGCAGTGGCGTCCGATTGGGGCGGCTCCGTTGACGGTGTGTCTTGGGCTCGGGTGGCAGTCTGCGTCTTCCCTACTACAGGCACCCTCTGGGCGGGCTTCTGCAGCATAAGGGTAGCGTTTTCCGCCACCGTACGCCCGGTGTGCTGTTTCGTGTCGTGTTTCTTGTGTGTTATATGTTTTACAAGAACCTGCGTTGCTTCAAAATTTATCCACGCATGGTCCTTGTGCTCATTGAAGATGTCCTGCGGGATTCCCACCGTCAGTCTCTCGCCCAATGGGAGAGAGTCTCTAGCGATGAGAACCCAGCTGTCCACCTTCAGGTCCTCTCTGTGGTCGTTCTGGGCCTTAATATATTCCATCGGGTTTTCCGGGTGCTCCTCCCTCCTCCCCGGCAACCAGATGGAGGCCCTTGATCTGTCAAGTCTCCTAATTCCCAATTGGACATCGTTATGAGAGCCAAAGTCGTGCTCGAGGAGCCAGTCCCTCGCCTCGATCGTCATCGGTGTCACCAGGAAGAATCCTTCTGACACCAACCCCGACGTGGCAAAGGACATCTTCCTCCCGCCGATCCTGTCCCTCACCCCGATGCCCACAAATTCGGAGATCTTCTTCCTGACGGCGACAGCAAGCACCTCGTCCATCGGAGCGCCATCCATTATGTAGACCATCAGAGCAAGGTCACTCTGCTCCCTTGCGGAGCAGCGTGGCCCCTCCGACGATCCCAGGTTGGGACGCTTCGACGGACGCTGCTGCGTCTGCTCGTCAGGGTCTGTGTTTTGTCTTTTGGTCTTAGCCCGTCCAGCCTTAGTCTTCTCCTTTACGGGATCCGACTCCGGCGTAGGCGTGGCCAAGACCGGTCTGTGCTTTTGTCTTTTCAGACGTCTTTTTTTTTTTCTGTTTTTCAAACAAACAGTCACATACATAGTCCTGACCCCACACTAGGTGTAACCTGTATCGTGGGTATCAGAAACTATGAGAGACTTTTGGTCTCACAACACCCAGACCCGAAACAAATATCTATGAGCCACACAGACATTTGTCTCGGTGCGGGAATCGAACCCGCGACCTCACGTTTCACTGCCGGCTACTTGCCTGCTGCACCACGGAGGCTGTCATTAAATGTCAAAAAAAAGAAAATAATAGCTAAATGACTGCTTGCAAAATGTGTAAATCATACATATATACACACTCATACATCCCAAGGGGGTTGGCAGAAACAATTGAGCGCCACAAGCTACAATCCTGACACACCTCATTAGCCTCATCCACATTGATGCATCATGGTTGAGGGTTGAAAATTATATAATTGTATATGTAAATAGTCAGATATTGAAATATTTGTGAAGGGTTATTTACTATCTAATTAACCCGTCAGAGGCGGCACATATATATTATATATGTGTATGGGCCACCGGAGGCCGAGTCGCCTGTGACAATCCACCTGCTTCAATTATCAGTAATAATAAATCCATTTTGGTATTATGTAATGTTGGAAACTAGTCCTGTAATGCTGATGATACATAAAAATAATCTCAACTCTAAAATAGTGATACCATATTCAAAATAATGCATATCACTGTATCTATTATTGCACATTTTACAATAGGTTCATGCAATAATAGATAACGCAATGAGTTAAACTAAAACTATATTTATGTCTCTGTCATGCAACCTTGGCAACTTGTAATAATGATTCACTGTGACTGCTCAGTGACTTGATGATTTGCAGTTTTTTTCCTGGTTTTGCTAAAATAGATTTCCAGTTCTTCATGACAAATCATTTAGTGGCATTGAAAATCTAATTGTCTTGTACATCTATATACAAAATAGACAATGTATATAATGTCTGTGTATATATTTGACCAAAAAACAAATTTTTGATGTCTGTATAACATACATAATTACATTTCAATGAGTATATCAGCCTTGTAGAGTTAGCAGATAATATAAATAAATAAATAAATACACCCAACAGTCACACACCTAGTCCTGATCCCACACTAGGTATAACCTGTATCGTGGGTGTCAGAGACTATGAGAGACTTTGGGTCTCACAACACCCAGACTTGAAACAAATATCTGTGGGCCACACAAACATTTGTCTCAATGCGGGAATCGAACCCGCGGCCTCTCGCTTCACAACCGGCTTCTCGCCCACTGCGCCAGAGAGGCTGTCAATATATGTCATATTAAATGTAATACTAGCATGCTCACAGCTTCGCCCCTTAAAGTATTTTTCTTGTGTTCCCTGGATGAGAGTTATACATCTAACCCTTTCATAAGAACCACTCCATACATTTGAATAACTGTATGAAAATCTTTTTGGTACTTTTTCAGACTGCCTTGGTGGCATAGTTGTATTTCGGTATGACTACCGTCCTGGGGTCTCGGGTTCGATCCCCGGGTTGGGCAAAGTGATATTGGATTTTTCCCCATTTGTGCCCCATATGGCGATAGGCTCGCCCCCTATCACATCTGGGACGGAAGTAAGCTCCGCGAAATGTGGGTGTTCTAGTTCGCTAGTGCACCTCTGCCTACCCCTTCGGGGATACAGGCGTCAGTAAGTAGTAGTAGTAGTACTTTTTCAGTTTTTTCCATTCAGAAAAACAGATGTAGCTCAGCTACAGTAGCTGGGGGACATTGTTTTGTGATATGTAAAGATTGACTTGTCTTTATTACCAATAACTTTTTTGGCCTTACTTATAAAAATATTTAAGCACTGCTTATGTTTAATCACATTTTGTCCTTCTCATTTTCAAACAAGGTAACGCAAGGGAAAAATTGACAGGCTATTTTTAGCGAAAAGATAAGCGAAAATGTTTTTATTAGTAAGGCCCTATATCACTTCTTTTACATAGGGATTTTTGAGAAATTAATTACATTTTCCTGTTTCTATGTATTTTCCTCAATAGTTTATACATGATGTTCCACATGCCTATAAAACACCATGCTTAAATGTGTAACACAATGGTGATACAAAAACAATACCTAATGTAATGAAACTAAAATGATGTGTCTCGCAAGTTGTTTTTAATTTAGCGGTTGTTTTTAAATTTCTGTTAAAATCCGCTTTGTAAATAAACTATGATAAATAAGATTATGATAATAAAAAGCTATAGAGTAAAGCAGTATAGGCTCCTAAATTTTATTATAATAAGACTTGATTTTCTGTTAATCCTAATTCATATTTTTGTTACCCTGATGATCCTTGTCAGGATCCCAGGACAATATTATTAAATTATTGTATTGTCACCGGTCGTTGATACGAATGCCAATTTTCAAATTCATCAATTGTCTGAAACATGGTGAAAATCACATTGCAAGATTCCATTATATAGATACATACAGGTGCAGCTAATAAAGTGTGTAAAAAGTGATAAAACATTGCTATTTTTTTTTTTAATTTATATTATTTGAAAGTCAAAAGAATCTGTAACTTGATTGAGACAACATTTTTGTTCCAGATGTGAAATCTCTATGGCGTCCAGAGTATGGCGCATACATGGTGGAAGGAACACCTGGGAAACCATATGGTGGACTCCTTGCGCATTTTAATATTGTTGAAGCCAATATGCAATACCGCCGAGCAGAGGCGACCTCTCTACTGAAGGATGGCGAAGTTATCATGAGCATTACGAATTTCCCTAGGTAAATTGTTCAATAACAGAAATTGTAAATTAAAAGAAGCTAAGAGCGTTTCGTCTTAAATAAATACATTTTAATGAAGCAACGATACATTTTATCGAAGCAGCTCGACTGTGCCCCTAGCATTGCTCGCGGTTGGCATGTTAGGCGGACAACTAGCTTGTCTGTCCACTTCTGCAATAAAATAAAAAAAGCACTAGAAGATATTATGTATATTGGAAATGGCACTTCGTTTTGCCGAACTTAAATTTTTCAATTTATAAACCAGTATAATCTGTGTTTTTATAAAACCTATCATGCACGGGAAAAACCTGTTTAATGATCGCGATCGCCCATGGGCATATTCACAATATTAAATAGAATTTTTACTTGTTTTGAGGGAACGTTATATCTTTTTAGATTAGGATGTCCAAGTTTTACCAGCCCGCCGTATACGCCGACACCGAAAGATGGTGTAACCAAGTCACATTATTTTCCTGACGAAGGCATATTTCCTGGACATCCACGGTTTAAAACGTTAACCGCAAATATACGGCAAAGGCGAGGAGAAAAAGTTGCCATAAACATACCAGGTACAAAGTATTGATTTTTGTAGACAGATATTATTGATGTGTTTTTCGATCGACTCTAAAAGACGACTAGCTTTTGCCCGTGACTCTGTTAGAAAATTTATTAACAGACAATTATATCCCACGGAAACTATACATTTTTCCGGGATTAAAAGTAGCCTATATGCTATTTCAGACTATAATCTCTATCTCTGTGCCAAATTTCAACCAGCTCCATTCAGCTGTGTTTGATAGAGCTTATTTCAAGGGTGGTCACATATAAATTTCTTATTCATAAAAATTAGTCATAGAATCACGCCTGTATCACCGAAAGGGTAGGCAGAGGCGAACTAGAACGCCAAAATATCGCCGCGCTCATATACGTCCTAGATTTGATAGGGTATGAATGAGCCTATCGCCATGTCGGCCACGAATTCCAGACTCCGGGCTGATATTGAAAAACTGAATATCACTTTGCCTGACCCGAGACCTCAGGATGATAGTCATACTGTAATACAACTACGCTACTGAGGCAGTTTTAAACATGTTATTATTGTAATAACATTTTGTTTGGCTCGCTGACATCTACATTATAATTCTGTCTACATAGAAAAAAAACAGTCTCATGGTGTTTGTCCGCGATGAACTCGAAACCATGTCTTTGCACTTGATCAATTTTAATAATTTTTTTTCGTTATGTGTGATTTGTTCTCTATGACTTAGAAGATAGGATAGTTTTTTACTTCATTAAGGAAATAACTCGAGGACACAAGCCTTTGCCCGCGATATTTGATCTGCGACCTTACTGTACTGTATTTTGGTTGAAATAACTTGAAAGGTCAAGGTCTAAGCGTCCTACCTCTGTCTTACGTATTACTTTTTTCTATGTTTCTTGTGCTACAACGACGCAATCAGCGACCTTACTATACTGTGTTTTGTATGAGTTTAAAGAGATGTACTTCTACTAATATCGGCTTAAATACGATAGAATTATCTCAAAAAACCTCTATCTATCAGGGTTCATGGTTATTATTACCTGCCCTTATCCCATGACAGTATGGTGTCAACGCATAATGTGACATATTGACGTCCGTGTTAAAGTATTCCGCGACGTGAACACGAAGATCCCGGTTGACAATGCGCACGCGCTGGAGGCGGGCGCGGCTCTGCCGGAGTGCGTGTACATGGACGCGATGGGGTTCGGCATGGGGTGCTGCTGCCTGCAGCTCACGTTCCAGGCGTGCTGCATCACCGAGGCGCGCACGCTATACGATCAGCTCGCGCCGCTCTGTCCCATCATGGTAAATATACTATCTCCCATTACCTAAGCTCTGCTTTTCTAATTTTTTTTATCTCCTAGTTTACTACAATCTGTCTCCTACATGGGACATTCAGAAGTAGGTTGGTTGGTGCTAGTGCTGATGCTTTCAGTATGTGACCATTGTCACATCCTCATTGTTTAATCAGCAGTGATATTTGCTGGGTTTCAATTAAGTCTTGAGGTATTTTGCGCTTTAATCGCCGTACGTTTTTGTGGTTTTCCATTAATGGACGAGCCAGAGTATTTGGGTGTTGATCGATACGGTCTTTATAGGACTTAATGTGGCGGGCGATTTCCTGCTTCATAGTAGGTATTTGTAGGTCACGGCTGCTGCTGCAAGCTCTGCTTTTCTAATCAAGTATTTTTACATACATACATACATAAGCTCACGGCTGTATCCCCGAAGGGGTAGGCAGAGGCGCACTAGTGAACTAGAACACCCACATTTCGCCGAGCTTAGTTCAGTCCCAGATGTGTTAGGGGGCGAGCCTATCGCCATATCGGGCACAAATTCCAGACTCCGGGCTGATATGGAAAAATTCAATATCACTTTGCCCGACCCGGGAATCGAACCCGAGACCTCAGAACCGTAGTCGTACCGAAATACCACCACGCCACCGAGGCAGTCAAGTATTTTTATCCAAAGTAAAAATCAAAGTAAAGTAAAAACAAAGTGACATTTGACACTTCACAATTTACCTGTTACTTTTACCTTTCAACTTTGAACTGTCATTTACCAACGTAAACGTATCAAGTAAAAGATATGATGCTTTTGCTATAACTTAGTATTTACTAAAACTGTTCATAAAGAAATGGGGGATAGGTAGTACGACTATGTGCTGTAGACAATAATAAAAATAAATAAATAAAATATAGCAACAGATAGATATTTGTGCAACGAACCTGCACTAGGCGCACATGTATCGCGGATACTCGATACGATACTCGGATAATGGAATCTCAGTAAGTTTGTCTTGTCAATGATAGCAAAAATATTTTGAATTGTTGAAAATCTTATGATTATATTGACGTAAAACAAATGTTGACTGTAAGTAGTATGTATAATAGTAAAGTGGCAGTAGCTGCTTATTGTATTGTTTCGTTTTAGGTGATTCAGTACAATACCCTATAATTCATAATAACCATTTTACAACAATACAAATGTATCCTTAATCTTTATCCATCACAATACATGACATGAACAATTGAAGTTATATTTTTCTTGTATAGACCACAGTTAGGTTGACGTCGGCATTTGAATTTTAAATAATTTCATCTGACCTCATACATTTTTATGACGTCATTCTACGGCAAAAAATAACTGTTAAGAGATCGATTGACTGTTTATTGTACCACTTCTTTCCACATGCCTTTATCCCATTATAATGCGGGATCGGAACAAACAACAAATATATTGCAGAAAAGATTTTACTTTTTTACGACCGCCCGCCTGCCTGATGCTATCTCTAGAGGATCGAGTCATAGGCAAATCGTGTCAGAATTACCACTTACCCGACTGTCATTAGACCAAGGTCACCAAGGATGCGACACTTTTTGATGTTAATGTTGTGTTGTAATTTTTCTACAAAATCAAATTTATTGGTTGGGTTCAGATCAACACAATCATGTAGCATGTTATAAACACGAGTTTATATTCTGAGTGGTAAAGTCATGCTGTAGACTGACAGCACAAATGGGCTGGTTTGATAACACTGTCTCACAAAAAAAACCGACGTAAAATAGGAGTTCTTTGTATTGCGTTCATAATAATATAATTCGTTTTGTTCGGTGAGTGACACTTCCAGTGGCCCAATTCCTAATCTCTATACCTCTTATTTTGGGTGCGCTAATATTCTTTTTGTATCTTGGGTATCTATGGGCGGTGGAGATCACTTACCATCAGGTGATCCGTCCGTTCGTTTGCCAGTCTCTGCTAAATAAAAAAATAAAAAAGTAATGTTTGATTTATGTTTATTGAAATTAAACTATTTTTACGGATTTTATCACGATTTGGTTTTAATTTTTATGCCCGACGTTTCAAAAGCTTTGCAGCCTTCGTGGTCACGGGTCAGACTGACCAGACAGACTGACAAATCCGTAAAAATAGTTTAATTTCAATGAATAACATTCACGTAAACCTAAGAAATCATTATGATTTATGTTTGTTTAGTTGGCGCTGTCGGCCGCATCGCCTATCTACCGCGGTTTCCTGACGGACGTGGACTGTCGCTGGAACGTGATCTCGGCGTCGGTGGACTGTCGCACGCGGGAGGAGCGCGGCCTTGAACCTCTCAAGAACAACAACTTCCGCATACACAAGTCGCGATACGACTCCATCGACTCCTATCTGTCGCCTCAACATGAAAAGTGAGTGCACTTCAATTGTAATATCACTGGTGTTTGTTTCCAGCTTGATTCTGATGATTAGTACTTAATGACGTGCATAGGCATTCCAGACGGAGTAGACAAATATGAAAAAAAATGTTTTTTAAATTTTTTTTTCAACTTCTTTAACACCATTACTATCGTCATCATCCCCGTGTTGATATAAAATATAAACCGGGCGCTGCCTATTTTGAACATTTGTGTACTTTACTTATGTAAATAACAAATTGACAGGGTAGACAGTGTCTATATGGACAGCACGCCATTGGTAGTTCTACAGGTAAATGCACCTCGCACGTTGCATAAAGATAACATTTTCCTTCTTAAAAACATTGAGCCGATGTGTGAGAATCGAGCCAGTTACTGAAAATCAAGCTTGTTACTGGAATAATAAATACACCTACATCACATTTAATCAAAGACAATATTAGTAGGTTTTCCGTAATGCTCATTTACAGTTCTATAAAAAGATATATAATCAATTAATAGTTTTATATAAAGTCTAGATAGATTCCATTCTCAGGGTTCGATTCCCAGTCAGTCCGGCAAAGCTAGTTTTCTAATTTAATTTGCCAGGGACCGGAACCTTCAGAGGGGGTTGACATCAGGCAGACAGCCGGTTGTAGAAACTTAGCCAAATCCTTTCTGCAACATATTTGTAAAAGTGTTGCGCCGACGCCACAAGGGCAGGTTAAAAGTAGTCGTTTATAAAGTCTAGATAGAGAAATTATAATTTAAAGATGCAATGAATAGTTGAGATATCATAGGTTTGGGTATGATACGCCTGTTTCATTAGACATATTTCTCAAATGTAAGACAGGATGTGAAACTTGCATCCAAGTTGGTCTAACCGGTTCCTGTCTTGTCAATACATACCTCTTACGCCTGGTTCCAATAAACAGTCTCAGTTCGAATGTGCAGATAGATAACAAAAATTTGCCAATAAGAACACAGTTTGAACATGACTCCATCAAATTACTTGATTTGATTGGTTCATAATCGCGATCTATCTGCACTCTAAACTGAGATTGTTTATTTATATATGCCGTTAATTGGATCGAATTGATGGTTAGCTCATACATAGATAACATTAGCTCACGCCTGTATCCCCGAAGTGGTAGGCAGCGGCACTAGTGAACTAGGACACCCACATTTCGCCGAGCTTAGTTCCGTCTCCGATGTGCGGCTCAGCCTATCGCCATATCAGGCACAAATTCTAAACTCCGGTCTGATATGAAAAAATCCAATATCACTTTGCCCAACCCGGGATCGAACCTGAGACCTCAGGATGGTAGTCGTACCGAAATACAATTACATCACCGAGGCAATCGAATTTATGGTTACTGAACCATAAGACCGCCATAGTTGGAGTTAACCACGATGCGGACTTAGAAGTGTTTTTTTAATTCTGGAACGGCAATATGTATCAATGTAAAGTCAGACGCTTGTCGACCATATTATGCGACTCGCCGGAACGAGCCCCTATACTTATTGAATTGGCGGTTTTTTGACCAGTAATACACTGTAACCATCGATAACAAGATAAAATATATGCTAGGTTTCTCACTATAATTTTCTACGATTAAAAACTTAGCGAGCTACACAGTGATTGTTGGGTGACAAAGTAATAGGGAACTTGCGTGTAATTTTTTTATTGGTTTATTGTAAAGAACTACGTCTCAAATAAACACACCAGAAACAAAAACATAAAAATATGCACAAATCATTTAATTATCGCAAGTCTAAATATGACTTACAAAACCCCGCGCTAAAAAAGGACGTGACGTCACGGCGTAAAAATTGCTTTTTGTTGACATCTCAGTTGACACTGACGGCTAGTGACATTGTCTGGAATGACGTTTGAACCGCTATAATTGCCTATCGTTTAAAATTTCCCCATGCCGAACAAAAATTTCCTCAAAAATGTTAAAGCTATTTCATTAACTAACGAAGTAAAAATAAGTTGCACTCTTGAATCTTGTGCGGAGAGGTGGGAAAGTTACATTAAGAAAATAATTTGGAAAGAGGAGGACCTCCGAAATCTCATTCATCAAGCACCATACTAAACATAACAACAGTTTTCCGCAAAATTGGGAGAAATACCCCAACCTGGAAACACTGCCTAATGCAACGACGTCACTTGGGTTTTGCAATAACGTTCCATTACACGTAATTTCTAGTTAAGATATTTTGTAAAATATCAATTATTTTATACTACAAATTTCATCATAGCACATTTCAAGGTTTTGTTTATTGATTTATCAACACAATTTCTCATTATAATTTTCGTGCAAGTTCCCCATTGGTGAGTGGCGTGATTATTGGATGACAGTTTGATTGTTGGGTGACAGCGTGATTGTTTTGTGACATTGGCCCTTACTTATAAAACATTTACCGCCGAATGTTCATACACATAGGGACGCCTTATGCTGTTTAAGGCCGCCTTATCTGTAAAAATTGTATGGCGAAAATCAATATAAGAAGCCTTTAAAGTTGAGCAGCGTTTGACCATTCGGGCGATAGGCGCTTATCTTTAAAAATAGTTTGTAATTTTTTTCTTTGCGTCACATGGTTTGAAAATGAAAAGAACAAACTATTCATAAAGATATGAAGCACGTAAATATTTTTATAAGTAAGGGGCAGTGTGGTTGTTTAGTGTTTTAATTTAATTAATAGTGATATTTTCGTTGCCAGATACAACGACATTCCAATAGTGCACGACGAAAGGATCTACCAGCGACTGCGCGAGGGCGGCATCGACCATCCGCTCGCGATGCACGTCGCGCATCTCTTCATCAGGGACACCGTCTCGCTCTTCTCGGAGAGAGTGCACCAAGATGACGAGAACGATACCGATCATTTTGAGGTAAATGTTGCTACTTTACTTGTTTTTATATATATATTCTGATTGGATTGTGTAGGATTAGGGATGTGTCGTTTTTCAGTAGTTAAATCTGATCAATATTTACAATTTGAAAACCTGATGTTTCGGTGTATCGTGAGCAGGATAGTTTTGTTGATTGATTCACGAGGACGGGTGCAATTTAAATTTTTATGCTGCAACTGGTTCATAAATAAATTCACCACAGTCGCGCACATAATCTCGACCTCATTGTAGGTTAAAACTATATCGTGGGGATCACGAACTACGACGGACTTACGTTCCTACAACAACCGGTTTCGAAATATCTGTGGATCACACAAATATTTGTTTGGACCCGCAGCCCCTTGTTTTACAGCCGACTACTCACCCGCTGCGCCACGGAGACTATAAATTTGCTTATATTTTATAATAAAGTGTATAAAAAAAACTGTTACACTACAACGAAATTAAACATGCAATAGGGTGGTCCAAAAAATTTTTTTTATTATTTTTCCTTTGGCCACCCCGTAAATTTGTTACATGTATTCATAGTAATAACATAGTAAAATTTCAGCGAGATAGCTCAAGTAGAAAGGAGTGCTCAATAGTGTTGTTTTTGATTTTTTTGTGTAAAATGCTTAATTTTTACTTTTTATTACAGGATATTTTTGTGTGTTAAATTAGTAAACATACATTAAAATTAACTATTAGAGAGTTTTATAGACAAATTTAAACAGTTTTGATATTTATTTAGTAGACTGTGAAGTGACTCAGTGTAATAAAATGTGTCATCTATGAGTTTTGACACTTCTGCTTCTAACACCGGTGCTAAAAAGGGAGTTTGCTCTCTTTAAGAAGATAAGACAGGACGTGATCTTTTGTGGCTTGCTTGTCGTCATCACGTATTTGAAATAATGTTTTCAAAAATATTTACTCTGTTGAAATAAAACTATTCTTACGGATTCTATCACGATTAGGTTTTAATTATTATTCCCGACGTTTCGAAGGCTTTGCAGTCTTCGTTGTCAAACTGCAAAGCCTTCGAAACGTCGGGAATAATAATTAAAACCTAATCGTGATAGAATCCGTAAGAATAGTTTTATTTCAATGTATAATATTCGCGTAAACTTAAGAAATCAGTATATTTACTCTGTGTTTTAGACCATCAAGCTCTCCTCAAATCCCACTATTCAAAAGATTCAGTGATATTTGAGAAACATTACCGAAGGAGCACTACGATTGTCTTGACCTCGATTAGAACGCAGAACAGTTAGCTGAAAATACTCTTGAGAGCCTCACAACCGCTCTATCCGGAGAGAATCAAATTCGTGATGATTACGAAGAGCTAATAAAGCTTACCATGATTGTTTCGAACAAACCACCTGCGAAGATACATTGGCGCGCTCCAGGTCCGATTTATTATGCTTGTTGGATGGCGAAATTGGTGTATGCTTAGAAGTTTTTTTTATTTCGAAAAAATTTACAAGCATTTAAACTTACGAAGTGAGAAGAAAAACAAGTTGTTCGATTTGTTAGCTTTGGTGTGCTCATCTACACCAAAATTTGGATCGAAGCGCCTTTGGCAGCAGATGCATCAGTAAATGACTTACTACTTTGGAAGAGCTTAAAATTGTACGAAGCCATTGATTCCGAAATCGGTATAGCAGCTAGGAGTGTGTTAGAGCGTCACTTATGGTATTAGTCAGATGAACTATTTGCATTTCCCTTGTTTTCTGACAAGCTGACCGATGGTGAGAAACAGATCAATGTAAAAAAAAAATTCTGACTGCGGTAATCGTTCAGTACGAGGTGATTCTGCTAAACTTGCCCCAGTAGTCACATTAGAAGCTTTCGCAACAAAAAGAACGTTGAAACCGATCTCAATTCTTGATATCAAGGACTCTTTCTTGCAATTACCTCCTGAGACTTGGAATGATAATGCTGATTACTTTTAAGGCAAAAGCTGCGTAAAAATTTGCGTGTTGTTAATGATCCAGCTGAGAGAGGTGTTAAATTATTTGAAAATTACAACACGATACTCACTAATAATGGGGAACAAAAGCAGTTTTTACTTCACATTGTCGAACAAAACAGAAAAATCGTCTCTACTGAAACTTCCAAAAAGGACATAACAAACATAGTTTTGAAAGAATGAACTAATATTATTTTAATTTATAGCTTTGTTACCAAATTTAGTTCACATTTAAATACTTTGTATACTTATTTGATTGAAATACTTGTAATATTAATAAACCTCAAATTACGTGTTTTACTTAAAATGCTGGAACTTCCAATTCCATGAGCACCCCCTTGTATATACGATAGGGGGCTGAAATTTTGCACATATAATACGAATGGTAGGTGTAACAAATCAAGGGGGTGGCGACACCTAAATTTGAATATATTTTTTTCACCATATGGGCCTGGACCACCTTAATGCAAAAGGATCACATTCCTACGACTCAAACATTACCGTGAAATGTTTATAATATAATGTAAGTTTGTGGGTGCGTACAGAACATCCAGTCGACGAACTGGCAGACGATGCGGTTCAAGCCGCCGCCGCCGAACTCGTCGATCGGGTGGCGCGTGGAGTTCCGCCCGTGCGAGGCGCAGCTCACCGACTTCGAGAACGCCGCGTACGTCTGCTTCGTGGTGCTGCTCACCAGGGTCATACTCTCATACCATCTCAACTTCGTCATGCCGATCAGCAAGGTATGAGCTTCTTTTATTACTTATTTGATGGACGTTTTATGAGCGGTGAAACCACATTGTAGCATAATGGACGATAAATAAATAAAATATATCTACTAGAGGCGCAGCGTCGCTATTGTCATATAGACGACACGATTCCTATCGGTTTACCCGTACCAAATTATCGACTACTAAAATAAGTATTACAAGGACAACTTAAAAAGCTTTCAATTTTAAATGCTTATCTTATCCACAGTATTCTACATGCTACTACATGAAATAAAAAAAATGAAATACTGAATAAATAAATAAATGAATGTGGTCTGCGAGATGATCCACTATACCCTCTTGCTCATTAGACTGACTAAACTGACAGATCGAAATGTCACTTTACAATAAGCTCTATCGAACAAAATAATTTTGAAAATCGGTCCACATTTGGCGGAGATATCGAATAACATACATAAAAAAAAAAATACCGACGAATCGAGGACCTCCTCCTTTTTTGGAAATCGGGCGAAAATAATGTTGCTTACTTACTTACTTTAAATAATGATTGATCTAGTTATTTTTTTATTATTCAAAGGAACAATAACTCAGCACTAACTTGCGAAATTATAATTTTATTGCGTATTTTAGAATTTTCATCTCAACCCTTCCACTAGATGTCTGTGTCAATAATTTTACTTAAATAATCACAACAGATACGCGAAATAATAACAATGAAAATTATAAATATATTTTTATTATTTGAGAAAAATTACGTTCCGCACATCCATAGTTTTTGTAATCTTTGTTTATAATGAATCACGACTATAATTCCAGTAGACGAGCAATAAATAACATGTATTTATACGTTATTTAAGTCTTATGACACGGTGATCACTTATAGTACGCGACAGTCGACATGGCAATAGGGGTATGACCTGAAGTGCGGGAGAGGCAGAACCAGAAACCCCGCATACCTGCACATACCCCGCGGTATCTTAGTTTTAGCGCTGCGTCAGTCCGCATCGACCGCATTTATCGATACATATATCGACCCGTTGATATCAATTATAAGATTGACAATATATAAGTAAATGGCCATGACATTATAAGATTACCTCCATATATGTGCGATTTAAATCCTGTTGAATTAGCCTAAGCCGCTATTAAACGCTTCGTAAGGGAACAACAAGATAAAGTGCGATTTGTGTTTGACGAAACTGAAAGAGGTAACAACTAATGCAATTTCGTCAGTTCGGTAGAAATCTGAAAAAAATATGATAAACATGTTCAGAAATTGGAGGACGAATACTAGGAAAAGGATATAGGAATGAAAAATGTAATGGAAGACTTTATCATAGAAATTGGATAAACTAGTGACGAAGAGTCACTAAGTGCTTGTAGCGATGATAGTACATATATTATTGATTGTGATGGACAAAATATTATTATAAAATAATTCTTTATTTTACTTATAATAAATCGTATATAATTAATTTTACTCTTATTTTGTTGCGTTGCAAAAAAAAATCGATACAAACTGGTTCGTGATGCCACATCACTAGAAAATTACCATGTCGACTTGTCGCGTACTATACATGTAAATAGATCGCGAAACTAATATAGCGGAACCGGATTCAAAGTAAACACGTATTTTTCGTAGTTATGCCAGATCCCCTTATTTTTTCTTTAGTCATTGATACACACCCAGCGTGTCTACCCCTACCCTTTGTAACTGTTTTTTATCGGTGTTATACCGAGAACACTGACGAGATAACGAAAGGTCATAATTTTCACGCGTCATTACACTCATTACACTAATTAGTTGGAGATTGTGGAGATCGTTGTACACGTCTAGTAAACAATGTTTTGTTTGGTAATGTTAAAAACCTTTCAACGTCAAAGGAACCAAGATAAATCATCGTATAAGTATCACAAATGTATATTCTAATAATTAGTACAAAATTGACTTTGTGTCACATGTCGCGAGTTTTATTTTGTTCAAGTGTTATGCTATAAAACTTGCTATTATGGTCGATAGGTGGACGAGAACATGCAGCGCGCGCAGAAGAGGGGCGCGGTGTTGAACGAGAAGTTCTGGTGGCGGCGCGATGTGGGCGCGCCCGGCGACCCCGCCCCCACCTCCCCAGCCACGCCCACCGACCCCGCCACGCCCGCCGACGAACACTACGCGTTGATGACCATCGACGAGATCGTTAATGGAAAGGTAATACTAAAGATTACTTTGTGATTTTAATTTATATCTCGGAAGGCACGTACTTCATCTTCATGCCCAAGGTTGCCTATGTGTTTCACTAAGATTCAATATTTCTTCGTGCTTCGTGGTTTAACTGTGAGAACGTAACAAACAGAAGTATGCCTGTACCCAAATGCATTGATACACATTTTTAAATAATACAATGCGTTTGCTCATAAGACTGTAAACATAGCCCCTTACTTATAAAAATATCTAAGCGCTGCTTATATTTAACCATAGGTTGTCCCTTTCATTTTTAAACAATGTAACGCAAGGAAAAAGTGACAGGCTATTCTTAGCGAAAAGATGAGGCGAAAATGTTTTTATAACATAAGCTCACGTCTGTATTCCCGAAGGGGTAGGCAGAGGCGCACTAGCGAACTAGAACACCCACATTTCGCCGAGCTTAGTTCCGTCCCAGATGTGATAGGGGACGAGCCTATCGCCATATCGGGCACAAATTCCAGACTCCGGGCTGATATGGAAAAATCCAATATCACTTTGCCCGACCCGGAGATCGAACCCGAGACCTCAGAACCGTAGTCGTACCGAAATACCACCACGCCACCGAGGCAGTCTTTTATAAGTAAGGCCCATAATGTGTTCCGAATATTTTGTGTTAGGAGGGCACGTTCCCCGGCCTGATCCCGCTGATCGAGTCGTACCTGTCGGGCATGGACGTGGACGCGGACACGCACTGCTCGGTGCAGCAGTACCTCAAGCTCATCCAGCGCCGCGCCGCCGGGCGCATCTCCACCATGGCCGCCTGGATGAGGAACTTCGTCACCACGCACCCGCAATACAAGTCAGCTATTTACTACTCTACTTAATCGATATTAACCCGTCGGAGGCGGCACATATATATGTTGTATAAGCCACCAGAGGCCGAGCCGCCCGTGACTATTTAAACACTTAGGGCCACTTGCAGCTCTGCGATAAATCTCTACATAAGCTCACGTCTGTATCCCCGAAGGGGTAGGCACAGACGCACTAGCGAACTAGAACATCCACATTTCGCCGAGCTTAGTTCCGTCCCAGATGTGATAGGGGGCGAGCCTATCGCCATATCGGGCACAAATTCCAGACTCCGGACTGATATGGAAAATCTAATATATAATTATAATATCACTTTGCCCGACCCGGGGATCGAACCCGAGATCTCAGGACGGTAGTCGTACCGAAATAAAACCACGCCACCGAGGCAGTCAAATCTAATAAATCTCTATTTATCCCAAATCCTGATTTAACGATAGGAGCGAACTGTAGGATAAATCGACATAATGTGTTATTCTAGATTAGTAATAGCGCTGCAAGTCGCCCCTAGGGCCTTACTTATAAAAACATTTTAGCTGAGCAAACGGTTAAGAATAGACTAACTTTTTTCGTTGTGTAACATTGTTTGAAAATAAAAGGGACAGACTATTCTTAACCGTTTGCTCAGTTAAAATGTTTTTATAAGTAAGGACCTTAATTACAATATAATAACGAAAATCTAAAGAACGCAACGTCACTCGACGGTTTACATTATTATTAATTTACATTGTAACAAAATGTATCTAATGGCATTTTTTTTTTCAAAAAGATTGAGGCCAATTATTTTTATTATGGTGATGGAACGTTACTGTAATCTCGAAAGTAATAATGAGATAATACGCAACAAATTAAATAATAATTTATTTTAAGTCTTTTTAGCAATTTTGTCAGAGTTGTTCAAAATATACTTTAAAAAAATAGAAATTCGCCCCGTCAACTTTGAACAATCAGCCTGTATAATATGCATTACCAATATTTTAGACGAGATTCAGTGGTGAGCGAGAAGATTAACTACGATCTGTTGAAGACGGCGTGCGGCATCCAGTCGGGCTCGATCCCGGCGCCCACGCTGCTCGGCGGCAGCACCGTCTCCAAGACTAACGAAGACATTCCCAAAGCATTTAGCAAGATGATGGGCAAGGACTGCCCATAACGCACGCGACCACCGACCCGGGGGCACGCCTCTCTCACTAACACTTGTTACTCTCAATGTCACACATTTAGATCTAATAGGTGATTTTGTGTAACTCCTAAGCTCATAAATGAGTAAGAAATCTTCGGAACTATCATGAGCCAACTTAGATTTACTATGCACAGTAACACATAGCCGCTTATATTGTGGGTTACGGAGTTGTAATGTAGCATAAAAAGTCTTCAAACCTTGTCCAAAGATGTCGTCTGTTTAACGAGGCTTTTGTGACGTCACAGCAGAAAAATCGGTCTCGCCTATTTTCCATACAAATTGGAGTACTTACGTCGTCTATTTAGATCTTTGTGTGATTATTATAGTTGCCTTATTTTATTTTAGTGAATCTGTCTCAAATGAAATGTTACTCTGTTATGGTCATGGACCTTTTGTACAACCACGAATGAACTAAAATATATTCTAAACATTCCTTGAGCGATCAAAAGCTCTTTATTATATTGAAAGCACAGTTTTAAAAGTTTGTGTGTTGTTCACATTGTGTTAGTTCATGCACTGAACACCAACTGAACACCGATGTGATGCGGGGAGGTAGTCTTATAGAAAATTTAAACGTGGTTGTTTATCACGGATGGCTATGGTTGGCTATGTTATATGAAACGAAAGAATGGAATTCCGAAACATCTTACCTCTATCATCTTAAGCGGCGACAAACTATAAAAACGCCTAATAATTGGGTGATACACGTGTACAATCGGAATTTATTATTACAATAATACATAATTTTTTTCTGTGAATTACGTGACTGTAAATACCAATCACGACGCATGATGTCACATTACTCATTTTTCTTTTATATTTGTTCCATAAAGACCAAAGTCGTACTGCCAGGTTATTTGGTATATTATTTTTGTTTAAAGCTCAACCTAATTTCAACGCGGTTTTGATCGACAATCAATATTTGATCGACGAAATATCTGACCCATTTTTTTTAGTTTCAAATCATAAATGTTATTTCCGCAATATTTTTCAATGAGCTATTTTGTGTCTATGGTAAGGAACAATGACGTCACCCGTATCTAGAGTTAACAGATAGCGTTTTGGCGGCAAACTAAATTATACATATATTTTTATTTTGTTAATTAACCATATGAAAATAAATTACGAAATATTTCTTTACATGTTTAGGAAAACTTAATAAATAGCCCTGTATACTTTTAAAAAAATAGTCGAGTACCCAATTGTGCTATATTGAGTTGTAAAATTCATCAAAAAAGTTGGTCGAGACCTGGTGGAGGTTAACAGCCTTCGTGGCGCAGAGGGCGAGTAGCCAGCTGTGAAGCGAGAGGCCGCGGGTTCGATTCCCGCATTGAGACAAATGTTTGTGTGGCCTATATATATTTGTTTTAAGTGTGGGTGTTGTGAGACCGAAAGTCTCTCATAGTCTCTGACAACCGCGATACAGGTTATACCTAATGTGGGGTCAGGACTAGGTGTGTGACTGTTGGGTGTATTTTATTTATTTATAGCCACCTTTTATCCAAGTATCTAGCGAGATCTAGCTCTCACGCTTCAGGAAATAATTTAAGGATGAAAATGTTAAATTAAATGTGAAATACGAAAGCGGAGGTGTGGGCAACAACTTTTTAAATCTCTTCATACACGTTTTTATCTTATGACGACTTGCAGCACTATTACTAATCTAGAGTTAGTCCTAAACTCGATTTAACTTACATCTCATACATATATTTGAATCGATTTATCTAAGTGCTGCTAGTATGTAAAGTTTTACTACTTGTATAATTTTTATGCCTACTATGAGTGTGTATGTTTTTTACGTTTATGAATTTCATTGTTTCGTTTCCATTTACGACATAGCCATTATGATCCTAATATTACGGATATCACAGTAGTTACCACGTACACGTTATTCAGTGATGTAGATTAGTCAATGTTTAGAAAACTTGTTAGGGTTGTTGATAGCATATAACAATGTAATAGTACATTCATACGACCGTTTCATCTATCCAATGTCATCCCAGTTATCCACGGGCTTGCCTTCGATGTACGGTTATGTAAGCAGAGGATACGAAATAGATTTCGTCTAAAACGATGTGATAAGATTGTACGATTGTGTGGGTGCTATTGAAGTCGTCGTTTAGAATAACGGTCGGAGTTTAATCTATGTATGCGATTCGCTGTTACCATAATATAATACATACGTTAGCTAACACGATAGGGTTGAAATACTTAAAGCACGAGTTATCTACTAGCATTTAAGACAGTATTAATTTTGTTATTTTTCCAATCCGTTTGATACTCAGTTATGTGCCGTCGAATAAATTGCAGGGGTTTTGTGGTGGGTAGTTGATTGCGAAGACATTTATATAAAATTACAACCGAAAAGCAAGCGCAGGAAGCTCAATAACCGGTAGTTATTAACCATGAGTTTTTTGACGTTTCTCCCGTGAGACTACGTGTATGACAAATACCCGAACGCTACTAGCGGTTTCGTGGGAAAATAATATTTGTCATACAATTTTTACGTAGTCACTAACTAGGGAGATATCAAAAACTCCCGCTTGAGCTACTGAAGCTGCCTCAGCACGAATAATCTTCTCGATGCGCGCTTATGACATTTGTGTGAAATTTTAACCAAATACATCAATCTGCTACGAGCTCGAATCGAATTAGATTTTCAACATTATTCCTGCTTGGGCCTCAGTAGCTCAATAATCAGTTTTTTGGTTGAGCTAAGGTCCTCAGTTGACTACAATATTTATGGGAATTTATAAGCTGTTTGTATCGTAATGACTGAAGCATTCGACAATGAAATGAAATTACGAGTGGTTGTGATTGTTACTATGAAAGTTGATTCAGTTGCACATACATTATATCTTAACGATGACTTTTTTGTTCAGATTACGCACTTCGATCGACTCAAATGACTTAGTGCCGACGGTGCATGTCATAATTATGATGACGTTAATCATAGGTACTATAATAATATATATTTATGTACTCCTGAAAGGTTTTTTTTTTTTTTTTTTTTTTTTCATTTATTTAAAAGGCTTTTAAACACAGTTTATGACAGCCCTATACTGTAAACAAAAGAAATATTCTCTGACATATAAACAACCAACTTAAAATATACACCTCTAAATAAAGAAATAGTGGTCAGTGCACATGATTATTGTAGATAAAACTATACGGGAGATATATCAAGAATTCGTGTGTATATTTGAGTTTAAGTTTCTTTTGAAACCAGTGATTATTGAATCGATAACGCAGGAACAACTTATTATGAAGCACAAAATTCTAAGTGGGGTATATTTTTGTAAATTACAAGACAATTTATGTGCAATTTTCATTTACAACCGGCATTGCTTTTACACAATTTGTTGTATATTATGTTTATACCTATTTTGTTTACTGTTAGTGATTTTTATTATTATAATAAATATCGATAATATATTTTGAGGTTTTTATTATAAAGTAAATAATATGTTCCAATTAATGTGCACTACTAAAGGTTTATTAAAATGAAAGCAATTTGATGGGAAATCTTATATATTCTAGAACTTATCAACAAGTTGCAATATGTGTTGTTGTTCTTGTTGTCGCCACTCCTCGCTGCCGGCGTCGCCCAAGTTGCCGGCATATTCTGCGGAAAAATGTACAGCGGATGTAATATTTTATCAACTATATTAGATTAAAAAACTTTCATAAAACACAAGAAACATTACAAATACGATTATGTATCCAATTTTATACTTTTACTCTATTTTTTTAATTGAAAGCAAAGTCAAAATTCGGTATAAAGTAAACGCAACGGCTGACTGATTCCTAGGTCCAGGCAAAGCAATTTTTCTAATTTGATTTGCCCGGAACTGGATTACGGGAGGGTTGACGTTACGGTCGTAATAATTAAGCCAAATCATTTTCTGCAACATGCCTAAAATAGTGACGTGTGTCGCGCGTGCGCCGACCCTACGTTAAGGTAGGATAAGGACAGGTAGAAAAAAGCTGTACGGGAAGAAACTGTGGGTTAGAGGCAATGAGTTGAAGTGAAGTGTGTTATGAGCGTCACCTCTCATGACGTGTCGTATGATCTTGAGCGAGCCGCCGCGCAGCGACAGCACGCGCTGCACGCGCTGCTTCACCGCGGCCGGGCCCGCCGTGCACACCTGCACCGGACAACACTATTATAAACATTTGCATCTACTTATTTTCTATCAATATTACTTCTAAAATAATCCCCCAAAGGGGGGTTGACGTCAGAAAGGCAGCCGGTCGTAGAAACTAAGCCAAATCCTTTCTGCAACACCCTTGAAAACGTGTGTTGCGTCAACCCCACATTAAGGTAGGATAAGTGCAGGTAGAAAGAAAGAAAAACAATGTTATGTTGGCGCCACTCGGAATAGGTGTGCGCTTATGTTTATGTGGTGTGCACAGATCGGTCTGACGCGTCAGGGCGTGGTGTGCGCGACGTGCGGGCTCGCTGTGCATACGCGGGAGGCAGCCGGAGTCGTAGAAACTGAGCTAAATCATTTCTGTAACATTATTGAAAAGTGTGTTGCGCCGACCCCAGGTCGAAGTGGAATAAAGGCTATAGGTAGAAAGACTATATTTTTTTAAAAAAACCGTGAATGTTTGCATGTATGAATGTTTGGTACACAATCAATCCAGAACGGTTGAACGTATCTGGACGAAATATGTCACAAAGATAGATTATGGCCAGGAATAGTACAAAGGCTATTTTTATACTGGATAAATGTACAGTTTCCGTGGGATAGATGTGTGTGAACCACGCGACAAGGTCGCGAACAAGTAAGTTAATAAATGCGACATACCTCGAGAATAATCCTGTCGATAAGTTGAAGCGTGAACAGACCGCCGGAGAGCCTCTTCAAGTATTGTGCATCGTCATCTAAATCTTCAGTATCTTGCTGCAAATACCAAGCCAGTCCAATTTAACATTGTTTGTTAAAAAGACTCAACTATTAAAGGAATTCAAAGTATATAATCAAACAAACTACCTCCATTTCCTTTTCGGTGCGATCTACTTTATCCATGTACTTAAAATGTAATTCCAAGAGTCTGTCGACTTTTTCATGGTCATTTTCTGTGAACTTCGCTAATAGCCTTTGCCTCTGACTCCCCTGACAGTTGCGCAACATCGATGCTATTATAGACACGACGTGTTCTATATATATGAAAATTCATGTTAGTTTTGGTGCAGGAAAATTCCTTAGACGACCCTAATGACGAGACTAACACAAGTGAAAATGTAAAATGTAGACATTTGTGTAAATTAATAAATAAAAATAAAATCGACATGACATCTATGCCCGAATACTAAAACGCAACTCAAAATTTTTAAATCGACTTATGGCATTTGAAGCCACCTTATCTCTTATAATTGTATGGTGCGTGTTACATTACAATTTAGGTAAGTGGCCATTATAAACGCTACTCATTTATAATTTTTATTTTTTTCTGTATTTGGGGGCTATTGTTTTGTATGGTTAATATTAATGTTGAAAAGTGTGAGCACACGTCTGGCTATCTTTAGGCCCGCGAAGTTATTTTACGCGTCCTTTATTATTCACTCGAAGTCAATGAGAAGGAAATCTCGCAACTATCATCATCATGATCAGCCATAGGACTAACAAACAACTATAGTGTCCAGCAATTGGATACTTGACTATATGTATTTACCAATATCAATGAATTTCTGCAGGAATATAGATTTATTATCGAAATAACGTGTGCAATAAGGATTTATTAAAAATACTCCAAGGATAATTTTATTTTAGTAATTTAAATACTTAATTCTTTATCTGTGATTCAGGTGACTCTAAACACCAATCACGTTGCATGATGTCACATTCCTCATTTTTCTTTTATATTTGTTCCACAAGGTCCTAAGACCTAAGAACCAAAGTCATTCTGCCCGGTTATTTGGTATATTTTTTCGTATTTTTGTTTAAAACTCAACCTAATATCAACGCGAATGTGATCAACGATCGATATCAGATCAACGAAATATCTGACCCATTTTTTGTAGGTTGAAATCATAAATGTTATTTTCTCAATGTTTTTTTATGAGCGATTTTGTATCTATGGTAAAGAACAATGATGTCACTCGTATCTACAGTTAACAGATAGCGTTTTGGCGGCAAATTAAATTATACATCATAGTTTTTGCTTATTTAACTAAATATTTAAAAATAAATTACGAAATAAAGCCTAGTAAATAGGGTCAGTCAAAATACTAAAGTAATATTGTGATCATACTAAAAAAATTATGAACACGTCACGGACCATTATTGGGGTCATTTAGGGATGGTGAATTGGTAAATTACCTTCATGCTGGTCCACTGTTAACAGCCTTTTTCGTTTCGGTGTCTTCATAAACAGCGGGAACACGGTGCGCAGTCCCAGAATGTCCACAAATTTGTTGCAATTGTCGCGACCGTCAGGGCCCACCAGCGCATGGTCGAGCACTTTCAACGAACCGTTTCGGGACATTTTCTTCTCTCTGTAACAATAATAATGGACATTGATTGATCGTGGTTATTTTAAATCGCCTTTAAGTATTTGGTTCAATAAATATTAGAATTAAAGGTTTCGAATTAGAACAAATATACTATTTTCATTTAACTTTGGACGCAGATGTGAATACCGTAGGATACCCTGCTTGCGAATGTATATGGGCAGCCAAGAGTGAGATGGTTGGCGCTTAGGAATGTCTATTTAAACCAGTGGACTGCGATAAGGGCAGATAATAACCTTGATATTTCTTTACACCCGCCGTTACCTTACTTCAACGTGTGGTCAGCGCAATACACTTTTTAAAACATGTTCGTGAGAGAATTCAGCCTAATGTTTACGATCTGAAGTGAAGACCTCAACCACCTCTTACAACAGTATTATTATAATAATACTTTTGGTATTTCCCGTACATAAAACAAAATAAGATTATAATAATAGCTATAAGACATGGTGGTTAACCCCCTTGCTCCCTGCCTGACGAATGACAATGATATTTGTATACCATATTAATTGGGTACTTGACAATTTTTTTTGTATTGATTTTATACGAAATTTACGTCATCTAATATGTAACACTGAAAGAAATATTGAAATACTCCCAAATAAAAAAGTTATAAGCCTTTGTAGTTTGGTGTAACCTTCAAACAGCGGGAAAGAGAAGTATCAGTAAAAACACGTCATGGCCATAGCGGTACGTGTGTTGGCAAGGTATAGAAAGATATCCCCACTACGCCCCCACTCTTGCTTATTGCAGAATTTAAAATATGAATTACTGCCTCATTTTTCAACCAATTTCGATGCGGTTTCTAGAGAAGGGTTTCATTTTTGTTTTATTACATATTAAAATGTGTATGAAATGAAACAGTCAAATTGCCAATTGTAATGCTGCTGAAAATACACACAAATCAAGAACTAACCTGAGCATAAGGTTCATGAGTTGCAGACCCTCGCCGCGTAAGAATCGGTCCCGATTAGTTGGCTCCATGAGGGCGCAACATAATGAGTCGAACATGTTCTCCATCGCCTCCTGTTCTTCAGCACCGCTCGGATCGTGCCGTTTGTAGAACTGAATAATCAATGGACATTAACATCAAATATACAGCATGTGACACGTTGCCATAGTCGACTAAGAATACTAGTTCAGAAAATTCTTGCCCGTATAGTTACAAATCTCCCAGCATAATTGGGTATTTTACTATGTTTGATTTTATACACATTTTTATATACGTAATAAAAAAAAGAAACACTTCTGTAGAAACTGAATCGAAAGTGGTTGATAAACGAGGTAATTCATAAATCATACTTTATATTCTGCAATACGCAAAAGTGAGAACATAGTAAGCATATCTTGCTATCTCTTTCCAACGCACGTACCGTTATGGCCATGACGTGTTATCCTGATGCTTCTCTTTCTAGTAATTTGAAGGTTATTCCAAATTTCAAAGGCTTATAACTTTTATTCTTGAGAATATTTTAAAATTACTACGTGTTATATTTTAGATGACGTAAATAAATGTTATATAAAAATAATTTTAAAAAGTCTAGTACCCAATTGGACAACCTCATCGTTTCATATCTTATCAAAGTCAATTACAATAAATTTTACAAGTATTGCAGGAACTCTTATTGAATATTTAGCACAATTTGCCAACATAATTGCATAGTATAGTCTTAATCGTCTCATCCTTCAGTTATAAATAGAGATATAGCAGTCGAACAATAGGACAAAAGTGTTATACAAAAATTATATTGACATAATATTCATAGTTTCAAATACTACTTATAATAGTACTTACCGCCAACTGTTGGAGAAGAACATCTATCCCATCCAATTCACCTAACAGTTTCCTATTCTCTGGAGTAGTTTGCAACAATATAGATAAGATCTCTGTTGCATAAAGTTTATTACCATCAAAAGGTACTTTCATCTATAAAGGAAAATATTATATTAGATTTATTATATTAGTAGAAAATATATTTGTATTTTTATTGAAACGGCAGAACACCTGTAAACAATTTTGCTAAGAGGATAAATGTGCCAGCTCAATCGGTAATTATTGTTATTGGCGCAAAGGAAATCGAGATCACGGGGCAGCTTGCTGGTCCCTTTGGAATAGTGAGTGAGATTGCTAGAAGCCTAAATATCCCTTCGCCCCTTACATATAATCTGGACAAACTCAATCGACATCCAAGACCAGGACACTATCCCTTCCAATCTCTCTTCTTTTCCTTTCCACTGACGGAAAAACTTCAACGATGCCCATATCTACACGATGGTGACAGTCGGAAGATGGTAGCCACTTACCATAATTGGGTACTTGATTATAGTAACCAATATAAATGAATTTCTGTAGGAACATATATTTATCATCAAAATAACGTGTCGAATAGTAAATTATTAAAAAAATACGCCTATAATTTTATTTTAGTCATTTAAATACTTAATTTCTTATCTGTGAGTCACGTGACTCTAAACACCAATCACGTTGCTTGATGTCACATTTCTGTTATATATGTTCCACAGGGGCCTAAGACCTATGATCCAAAGTCCTGCCAGGTTATTTGGTATATTTTTTTTGTTTAAAGCTCAACCTAATATTTTCAATGTGATCGACGAAAT
Source organism: Clanis bilineata (assembly GCA_036417725.1). NCBI lineage: Eukaryota > Metazoa > Arthropoda > Insecta > Lepidoptera > Sphingidae > Clanis > Clanis bilineata. Next base: position 12,032,821 of record CM071151.1, on the reverse strand, counting down.
ATCTGACTCGTTTTTTTTGGTTGAATTCATAAATGTTATTTCCTCAATGTTTGAGCGAGAATGAGCGATTTTGTATCTATGGTAAAGAACAATGACGTCACCCGTATCTACAGTTAACAGATAGCGTTTTTGCGGGAAACTAAATTATATATTTTTCTTCTTTTTAACTAACCATATGAAAATAAATTACGAAATATTTTTTTATATGTTTAGGACAAACTAATAAATAGCCCTGTATACTTTTAAAAAAATAGTCAAGTACCCAATTGCCTTAATACGAAGCGAGAGGCTGCGGGTTCGATACCCGCATCGAGACAAACGTTTGTGTGGCCCACAGATATTTGTTTCAAGTCTGGGTGTTGTGAGACCGAAAGTCTCTCATAGTTTCTGACACCCACGATACAGGTTATACCTAGTGTGGGGTCCAATATAATCTCATTTTAGTTGTGTGACTGTTGGATGTATTCATTCATTCATTATTCATTAATAGGCCAATAAGAAGTGTAACCTTACTTTCAGTCTTTTTAGGATCCATTGCATAAAGCCTTGCTTCGCTACTTCTGAACATAACTCTGGCCTAAACTCTGTGATATTTTCAATAATGCCTGTAAATAAAATATATCATTATCAATTTATAGGGTTATATAAATATATTTTTTTACATTACATATGTATTATAAATTAATTCAAGCCGGCATTTACGTCAATTATGGCACCCAGTCGTTAAAACTAAGCCAAATATTTTACCCCCACCCCACATTATGTTAATTATAATTTACCTAAAGTGTTGTGGACAGCATCTCTTTCATCTGGCACTTGTTCATCCAAGCGAGCCAGATTGTGTAAGAGGAGAGCAGGTGCTTCCGCCTCTGCCAAGGCATTAATTAATTCTTCTGCTCCCTCTTCACTTTCATGTAGAATATCAACATCTGTGAGCTCCTAAAATATTAAAGATGAAATTCAGAATTTGCTGGATGTACACAGTGTTAGTTGCATATATTACAGGTTGTGATTTTTTATTGTTGGGTATTGTGTAGATATTTTTGTGTATTATTTCGAGAAAAACATGAACAGAGATGCACCTCAACAAAACTTCTGAATCAACAAATTCATATTATAGTGGTACAGATTTAACAGCTCGATTTTCAACTTGCTTGATTTTATTAGCTAAGTGATTATACAAAATTGTGGGCATAAAATGAAAAGTATGGTTCCTGATTATGGCAGCTATTAACAAAAATACCCAAAATATCTGGCCCTAGCCCAATTTTACATATTCTTTGATAGGCTATGTACCTGTAATAGTTGTACAACTTTAGTTGATATATCTGTGTTGTCATGTGAGAGAAGCTCCAACAGAGAGTTGACACACTTCAGCTCCACCAGCACTGGATACTGGTCAGGTACAGTTGCTACAGCACTCAGGTCCTATACATAAAATACATATAACTATTTATTTATTATTTATTTATTTATTATTTATGGTACACCAACAACACATCACAACACAATTCTTATATATAATTTAGATATGAGGGAAACCAGACAATGTGAAATGCCTTTACAGGTGTATACAACATTTAAAGTTACAATATAGAGCAAGATAGGTACAGATTAAGCAAGATATTGTCAAGAGATTGCCAAGAAATTGCACAATTATTAAACAAAACAAAATTTGTACCTCAACTTAATTCTTATTACAATACAGCTTATTTCAAACAGACAAAATTCACGCAATTATTGAGTTAATATGAGAATAAAATAAAATAAATATATACCTACATGGAGAGATTTAATTCAGTACACTTTTATTACAGATTTTTATGTTTTGCATATAGAAAATGTCAATATTGCCGTTAACACATTTTATTATAACGTTAGTATATTTAGATTGATAATTACCAGTTTATAATAGGTTAATTTTTAAATAACTTATACATACATACATAGACTCATGCCTGTGAAGGGGTAGCCAGATGTAAAATAGAGAACTAAAATACCCACTTGTCACCAACCTAATTTACATCCCAGATGTGATGTGAGACAAGTACATAACTATATAAGGCACAAATTCCAGAGTCCATGCTGATACTGAGTAGAAAGTCCCAGGGATTGAACCCAAGACCTCAGGACAGTAGTTGTACCGTACAACTATGCCACCAAGGCAATCTTAAGACGTGTCATCTCCCCTAAAACATCATCAATCAAAACATGGTATTTCTATAATTGTTTTGTCTATGGTCCATTGAAACAGTGAAATACATTATTTTGTTTTGAAAAAACATGTACAGCAGACGTGCCTTTATATAACTTGTTTTGTGTAGTGAAACTCACAACCCTTGCCACATCTTGCACTCCTGTGGCTCCTGATACTTCACCACAGAATGGAAAGTTAACATTTGCCAGTTTTTCACAAGTATAATGATAGTTCAAATAACTAATATTAGCCCTGTAACTTACTGTCTGTAAGTAAATGTTAAATTTTATTTTTCTTAAATCATACGTACCTGTAATGCATCATGTAAATCAATCTCACTATCCATGAATTTTTCTGGCTGGTCTGGAAATTTTATTCTCATCTCTCTGTTTTTAAGGGCTTTCTTCTCGAAATTAAGCACCAGCTTTTTTATTACAGTGTCATCCAGTATATCCCCCTGTAACAAAAGTAATACTTATTATATTTAGAGAATATAGGAAATAAGACATTCTTCTGACAACTTGATGCAGCTAAAATTAATAGAGACAAAATCAAAATGTTTACACCTATTTAATTTACCTCTGTCGCCTCTTTGGTCTAGTGGCAGCATATATAGGCTGTGGACTGAGAGGTCCTGGATTCGATTCCCAGATCAGGTAAATCAAATTCTCATTTAATTTGCCCCCGACTGGATCCCTCAGAGGGGATTGACGACAGGCAGGCAACCGTTCGTAAAAACTAAGCCAAATCTATTCTGCAACATGCTTGAAAAAGTGTGTTGCACCGACACATTAAGGTGGGATAACAGCAGAAAGCAATTAATTTACCTCTGTCACCTCGGTTTCCACAAATCTTAGAATATCTTCCCTTTCTTTGTCGCTTATTGTTGGCTCCTTTGGCAAATTCTTCGAATATAGTTGGATTGTGGGATCTGATCTGGATTTAGTTGTACGTCTGATTTTTGCACTTTTAGATTGTTCTTCTTCAGAATCGCTATCATCTTCATTTGGTCTTTTGGGAGTCGGAGTAGGCTGCAAGCGTCACAAAACTTGATGTAAATAACATTAATGTCCTCCCAAGCCTTTATACGGTATACCAGATTTTTTTAAATTGTTACCTTAAATGAAAGCAGCTCTCCTACATCCATTGTTTCGAAACAAGACTTTTAAATGTCTTATTTGCTATTTCCAAAAATCAAGCAAAAATCCAATCTAATCTAATTTTAGGTTATTTTTTCTATAAACAAAATGTTGTCATTTGTCAATGTCACAAAATAGGGATCCTTAATATTCACAGGATGACCCCTATTGTCTATTACAACATAACGAGTATAAAATTTGATAGAATCAGCAAAAAATGATGCTATCTCTTTTCGACTAATGGGTATCAACTCAGGTAAAAAAAGGATAAATATACATTTATTCCTAATCTATTCCTAAATATACATTTATTATTCCTAAGCAGCGATAGCTCTGTTGGGAATGGTATGGACTGCCGAGACAAGTGTCGGAGGTTCGAGACCAACCCCAAAATGGAGCATACACCTCTGACTTTTCTATGTTAAGTGTATTTTCATTGTGAAATATCGCTTGCTATAACGGTGAAGGAAAACATCGTGAGGAAACCTGCATACCCGAGAATTTCTTCACAGGAATTTCGAAGGTATGTGAAGTCTGCCAACCCGCATTAGGCCAGCGTGGTAGACTAAGGCCTAACCCCTCTCATTAGTAGAGGAGGCCCGTGCCCAGCAGTGGGACAGTAATATTACAGGGCTAATATTATTATTATTATTATACATTTATTCCTATAGACCCGCAGCCGTCAATAAGCCACGCCCGAGGCCAAAGTAATAATAATACGGCAACAGGAATGGCGATCTAGTAGTGAGAAGGTCGTGATTCATTGCCTATATTATTGATATCGATAAAATGTTGTATTGAGCTATTTTACGATATTTTTTTACATATTACGGCCTGTCTCAATAACGTACTGACAGATGACTAACAGTTAAAATGCTTACATTTGTTGGTTACTTGTGTTTCAATAAACAAGATAGATAAGTTTACCTTAACCATGACTTTTAACTGTCTGTCAATTCATTTTTATTGAATTACTTTATGTACAGTTTATGGTAAAAATATCGAAAATTAATTACAGTAATAAAGCATAAAAGTACTCATTATTATTTTTTAAACCTAACATTACTATCATTCAAAGTAAAAATAAATATTACGAAAGTTACCTATCTTTGAAATCCGTCATTTTTGTTATTGAGACGACAGTAACAGTTAGCGTAACTTTTGCTGTTGAGCTGGAATAGCAACATCCAGTTAAATGTTAGTAAGTTATTGAGACCGGCCGTTAGAGTATTTATGACTGGAGACCCCTCTCATACCATTTCCCCTCTGCCGAGGTACAAGATTCAAAAATCTACCACGTTTATAAATACAGTTTGTGGAATCGATTCAGTTGTTGTCACAATAGTTTTCACTGGTGGTCGCCCTGTGTCGTTTTCCGTTATAAATGCCAGTTTGTGTAGTTAGCACGTACAAAAAAATCCAATACATCCAGGTGACAAAAATATGGAGTTATATTTCATATGTGACTATTTTAGAAGTTACCTATTTCCATTTCCCATTTCCATTTTTGTTACAGATATTACGTAAAATAGGAACCATATAATCGATTATCAATTGTATACGGAGCAATCGATGACCACATCGCCTCACAGTTTTATAGGGATGTAGTATGGTGTTTATAAAATCAACATCGATGAAATATGTTGTTTTTAATATTTAACAGACTTCAAAAAAGGGGGTTATCAATTCGACCCGTATTAATATTGTCAGAATTGCGTAATATTCGGATATGTTAGTCTATATGGGCTTCTAAACAGATGAGCCAAATTTCATAAGTGTATATATGTGTTGAAAAAAAACTATTTTTACGGATTCTATCATGATTTGGATTTAATTTTTATGCCCGACGTTTCGAAAGCTTTGCAGCCTTCGTGGTCACGGGTCAGACTAAGGTGTTAGTTGTCCAAAAATGTTAATATATCACAATATCTACCTTCATTTTAAAATTATACAAATTTTTTAAAAAGTTAATTATTTGCAATCCGATTTAGGAACTAACTTTTTAAATTTAAATTTGTATCATTTAAATCTTAAAAAAAGAAAACTAAACGGCGCGAAAATTAACAATACTAATTTAAAGTTCTGCTGAAATATCATATGGCATTTTTCTTTTGTTTTACTCAATGTTGTTTTTAATATTGGTTTTATTTGTTTAGTATAAAGCAAAGAGCATGGTATAAAGTGTTTTCAATTTCCTTTCATTATGGTAATGGCGCTTTATCAAGAATTTAAAAATTTGTTACAAACATTGAAATTCTGCGACCGGATCAAACAATATTTTATAATAAAGGTACCTACCATTATTACGTGTCCTAGTAAGATTATTTTTGCCAAAGCACCAAAATACGTAGGACATAAAGGCTTCATTAATTTATTCACTTTCAAATATCAATGCTACAATTTTTCAGAACCTGTGTATAGGTTTACATAGTTTAGGTCATTCTATTCAACTTTGTTTTTTTTCTGAAGTGCAAATTAATGTGATGTCTTAAAAAATATAATTCGTTTTAGAAAATTGCATCATCCATCCAGTATTGCACTAGGGAAGATTTACAAGGGTTGTTAGACTTTATAAACACAACACACGACGTGGAACTGCAAGTTAAATTATTTTCAATACTCTCTGTTTATTTGTTAGATAACGTAAGTTTCTATTTGCTTTTAAATTATGAATTACATACACACGCTGACGTCTGTAGGTATACTTACAGACATTTACACGCTTCATAAGCGCACTTTAAAACTATGTAGTTTGTCGTTTGTCCCTTTCATTGTCAAAGAATGTGACGCAAGGAAACTAGTTTTGAAGATAAGAACCGCGTAAATGTTTTTAAGTAAGAGGTAGATTTTTAGCTCACGGGTTACCTACTAGATAAAAAAAACCAAATTTATCCTTTAACCGAGCCGATCTAGGGATCGAACCCGAGACCTCAGCTTCCTACACCTACAAGACTACATTTCCGCCGTTTTGGAGATTTGTCGCCGTGGGATTGGTTTTTACAGAGATCATATCTACATATACATATTTGATCTATACAAGTTCTTGAACGCGTTCTTCTGTCCTTTCACGTTCGCAAGATAAATTATTAAGTTTCGTAAGTCTTGTATCCCTTTCCACATGTCCCAAACATTCTCGAATATTATGTGTTCTTTCTCAGGACACATACATTGATATTTTCATAACATACAACCCAATGTATGATGCTATAGACCGTATATTATCCAAAAAGCTGCCGCGAAAAACTACAGTTGTATTACATTTTCTCACAATACTGCTCAAAACCGATGCCATAGATTACACATCGAGAAGGAACAGTTTGTACCTGCATGCACAAAATCAGATTAGAGCGAGTGGATGTCTCGCAAGCATCGCCGACATTTTTACTAGTTGTATGACGGTAAGATTATTATATATATATAACATAACACAACATATATTATTTATACATATATGTAGGTAGGTACCTCATATAAAGTTCTAGTGCCGTGCATAGGCATTCCGATCAGGGTAGACAAAAATCTTGCACAATTATTTTCTTCAGCTCTTGCGGCACCATCATTATAATTATCATCTCCGCGTCGATTTTTAACATAAGCTGACCATTGCTATTTTGAAAATCTGTATTTAGTCCTGATTTTAATTTTTTATTTATGGAAATAACAAGTTGTCACGATAGACAGTGTCTAATTGTCTATATGGACAGCACGCCACTGTAAAGCACCCGTGTATCTGAATATTCCTGAAGGTATTTTCATCGCCTTTCAAAGGCAGACAAGCGGACGAGCCATATGATAACTGGATACCGTCGACCTTGTAGTCCATGTATATTGGCATTGCCAGAGGCAATGCGAAGCATTTGCCTACCGAGGAAACATAACTAATGAAGACTGGGGAGGGGAGGAAGTGCTTAGGGTTGTGGAAATCTCAAAAGAAGCAACTAGAGAACACGGCAGAGATGTAACTACACCAACAATCTACCGGTAGTAAAACTCCCGTCGCAGGATGTGTAGTAAAGTTTTTCCATTACGAGGCACAAAATCCTATTCCACGCAACTGCACCATGGCTATCCGTATACCTACACCTGGCATCCGCGGTGATCCATCACATCCACCCAAGGACATTACCGATACAACAATGAGACAATCAAGATAGGTCCAGTGTAATAATTATTATTGGGGATACGGTCAGTGGCGTAACTATATCATCTGAGAGCCCGTGGCAAATTCATTGGATGGGGCCCCGTAAAAATCGTCACGTTGTATTTGAATTTTAATAAATCACCTGAATTAGTTAAAAAAATAAGTTCGCGGCACCTCGGGCTGGGGTCTCCTTCGGGGCCCGTGACATTTTGCCAACCCTGCCACCCTATAGTTCCCCCACTGGATACGGCTCTGTCCTTTGGCAGTGAAATCATTGCTACCTACTGGTAGTTTGTAAGTATGCCTATGCCGGACCTGTATGTTGAGGCTCTATTGTTATTGTACCTATAGGTACTCAGTGGCAGATTTGCAGTGTTGGCCCCCCTATGCCCAGTACTAGCTGCGGCCATTTCTAACCTTATTTTTAATCGACACCAAAAAAGGAGTTCCTCAGTTTGTCTATATATTTATACATATTACACATTTTTTTGTCTATTCACCGAGCATCTTCTTGGCCTAGTGGCAGCATGTACGTGCTCTAGAAGGGGTCCTGGTTTCGATTCCCGTTCGATTTTTCGTTTCGTATTTGGCCGGCCCTAATACATAGCCGCCTTAGGCCCAGGCTAATCGGCCTAAGGGAAAATCCGCCACTGCCTATAACTACCTAAGAGTAACAAAATAAGCTAGAAAACTAGTATTAACGCCTTAGATTAATTTAGCGTTGAGATTATGGTTGTGGTTCGCCGTTCGATTACTAATTAATTTTGGTTTGTCAGTATCAAGACACGTGGCGCGCCCTCTGTCGATGTCTTGCTGATGCTTGTAATAACTCCGAACAAAATCAAAATTATTGTACACATCTCATACCTAAGGTATGTTTATTCTTCTAAGTTTAAATGTTCACCTTCATGTTTACATGTAGCATTAATAACAATACATTTTCTCCAGTGTATTAAAAGATGTAATCAAAGAAATATGGAAACGTTTTCAGTACTACAAAGTTTGATCTATAATAACAAACGTAACGTGCAGTTGTTTTTAGAATGCGACGGGATGTCTTTATTTAATCGGTAAGTTCTAAAATCTTCCTAGAGTGTAATATTATATTCTATGACACATATATTATAGTCCATCATATATCTACATAACTAAAGCAACCCCAATCAATGAAATAGTCGAAGGCGGAAACGTGTCATTTGCGTTTGAGGAAAGTCGCAATATTATGCGCAAAAGGCTTGAACTTGAATACGTACAAACGCTGAATCACGCCTGATCTCCGGCAGGGTAAACGACTATATTTCGCCGAGCTCATTTGCGTGATAGATGTGATATCGCCATATCGGGAACAAATTCCAGGTTGATACTGAACAGAAAATACCCAATATAGCCTGCCCTGGAAATATATACAGTTTTTCATTTTTCTAGAGAATTACTTCAGTATGAAAGTAGTTTACAGCTTCTAAGTGCGATTGTTCAGACTTCTACGGAAGCTACGATAATAGCACAGAATAAGTGTATTTTAAATGACGTGCATGAGTTACTAAGTTTATGTGGACCTTACACTCCGGTGAGTGATTTACGTTCATCACAATGTTATGTCTACAATCCTGTTATAATTTATGCACACTTTTTGTTTGATCGCAGACAGGGCAATGGGCAACAGTCATTTTGTATTACGCCGATACAAAAAATAAAGGTATTTTATTTTTAAATTAATGTGATAGCATAGATTAGTACGGAGCAGTACACTTTTAATAAAACACTGAATACAAATAATTAGGTACTCCTTATTTTAGGATACGAGAAAAAAGAAAATGAAAACATACTGAAGAAAGTTAATAAATCGCATGTAACAGCAACTACTCGGAACTTTCAAATGAATGATGACGTTAATGATACAATGCTCTTTAGAAACGTTATAAAGGAAATTGTTCAATGGAATGCCAAGGAGGAACACATGTACAATAATATATTTGTATCAAATAATATGAACAATGCAAGGCAACAGCGAGATAGCATGAGCTGTAATATAGACACAGAATATTTTGATAAAAAATTACGATCACAACCTCAGAACGACAGCGTGATAGATAGGAAATCTATCTGTCCCCAACATAGCAAATCCGTAGAAGAATTATTACTATCCTTCTCTTTTTTGAATAACCATGTAAGCGACACAATATCAACGAGTAAAAATAACGTATCAAAAAATACTTACAAAGTAATTCCAAACTCTACAAGGGCATATAATGACCAGTATTTTCAGAAAAATCAGACGAAGCCTCAACTTATGACACAAACATCCAGAAAATTGGATATAAGTAAAAAACATGATATAAGCATTTTAGACATCAATAAATTTAAGCCTAATTTTGTATCTACCCCTAAACAACGAAAAGTCAATATAGAAAACAAGAATAAACACTTTACAAACACTGTTGGTATAAATAGTAAACATTCGAATAGAATCAAAAAGACAAAAGGTCACATGGGTCCAAGAAAGAAATTAGACGGCAAAACATTGAAACAAAGTTCATTTAAAGCTAGAATATTTAATGCTATCAACACTTCTTGCACTGCTCTGATGAATTCTGTGACCAGCATATTTAAACCCAATAAGAACTTAATAGATCCCTCTGTAAAAGATTCAACCAATAAATCAAGCGATAAGGATACAGAGCTGTGTTCCTATAGTTTTACCGAATACATGCGTAAAAGAGACGCTGCTGTACTCGGCGATATACCAACTATACAACAAAACTGTAGTTTTGAACGTGATTCATGCGATTCATGTAATAATACAGTCGCTTTGAAACATAAAATGTTGAATGATAACTTCCTAAAAGATACTGTTAAGAAACTCAAAGTAGGCATCAATACGTATGGATGCGACTTTAAGGTATGTTGTCACAAGCTATCAACGCACTTAATGCTTTCATAGAAATAATCCTCAATTATTTACCGAGTGATAGTGACAAGTACGTTTACCGAAGTACCTGTGTGGCAAATTTCTCGGAAGTTGTAAAGTGACTTCGCACTCATTGCTGTTATATTAATTTGATACGATCTTTCCTAATCAATATAAGCCGAGGGTTTAATTAATTTTATTATCTCCCAATCGTTCCCTCAATGCCGAGTATCGTGACTACAGCTATCTAGATTTATCCTAATTTTACTATAAGATTCTTGTATTGTTTTCAGAAAATTTCAAAGACCATGTGGCCTCATGAAGCTTACATGACACCTGCTATACTGTATAATCTTTACCGCAAATTAATAATTAAATAAAGATATTTCATCATAATATTTTTTATTTAAAATAATTATTAAGTAATCTTATATTAGAAACGATTTCTAATATCACAGTTTACTGTATACAGATTCATGGCGCACCATGTCTCTTGTAATATCAGCTATAGTTGGGGTACCTGAAATAAAGAACTGAAATAAGAGTAAGTACTGGAGAAAACAGCAGACTATTTTGATAACTAATTACAACCTCTCCATATTATTATTCGTGGTGTTTGAGGTAAGTAAAGCAACGAATAATGTTTTTATGGATATTAACGAACGTTGATATTCAGGATAATAACTAACCTGCAATTTGCAGTGCGTATTCTAACTCTGTACGAAGAATATTCAGCATCCGTTGTACTCCAGCTTGCCCACCTATAGTCAATCCCCATAAAGCAGGTCGTCCCACAAAAACCTACGAACATAATATCGTCATTTTAGAACCTTTTGAAAATGGTGTAACATAATAATTTGTCTCTATGATTAGACTTATTTACCATCTTAGCTCCGAGTGCCAAGGCTTTATAAACGTCCGTTCCAGTCGAGACACCTCCGTCCAAATATACTTCGACGTCGTACTTCTTCACAGCTTCAACTATTTCAGGTAGAGCTTCGATCTAAAAGAAAAAAGTCCTAGTAAATTGCTCACAGTGGGTAACCTACACAAACCATTATGGGCCTTACTTATAAAACCAGTTTAGCTGAGCAAATGGCTAAGAATACCCTGTCACTTTTTTCCTTGTCACATTGTTTGAAAATAAAAGGGACAGGCTATTCTTTACCATTTGCTCAGTTAAACTGTTTTTATAAGTAAGGCCCTGTAATATTATCTCCAAAAGGCCTTTTTCGACCGACTTCCAAAGAGGAGAAGGTCCTCCATTCGTCTGTATATATTTTTTTATTTTATGTTATTAATGTTTTTTTTTTTATTTATAAAGTAGGAATTTAATAGGTATTTGCACTCTTTTCCCTGACAGCCTTTGATTTAAACACAAACATTTTCTACTATAAAAGAAAATCTGGGTAGGTACCGTAGCTGGAACTCCATCCAATTGTCTTGCCCCATGATTGGACACCAGTATCGCTGAACATCCAGCTTCTACAGCCTTTAAAGCATCGTCAGCACGAAGAATTCCTTTAGCAACTATTGGGAGTTTTGTTATGCTATAAATAAAATATTAGTTGATATCAACTATCAATTAGTATCATGTTATTATGCGAATATTATAATATGTTCTTATTCCAAAAATGTAAACAAAGCATTTTCTCTATTCTCAACAATAATATCTAGAACCTGATAATCGTCATCTCACTCATCTCGTTAGTAAGACAACCGCAACTTAGCAAATTTTCCAGGGAATTGCCACAGTACAAAAAACATATGACATCAAACTTTATTGATAAGCGGGTAGATATTTGTTTACATTTCTGAAATAACGATAAGCGTAGGAACATTTTACATATTCTTAAATTCTAAATTATTTACCTCTTCAACCATTTTACATCATCCCACGTTAGTGATTTATCAAATAAGTTATGAACATACTCGTTGAGACCGCTACCGTGGTTAGCACCATGTATCTTAGTAGAAAGATGACCGCCAAAGTTTGCAAACCTAAAACATATATCAATAACCTAAATAACCTTGGGTGTGATAAATATTTTTTAATTATATATTAATGTATTAATAACCTTAAATGTTGTGGCAAGCTAAATTTGTTGCGTACGTCTGCTCGGCGAATACCAAACAGAGGAGTGTCGACAGTAAGTGCTATTGCCTTAAATCCATTATTTTCTGCCCTCAAAACCAAATTTTTCGTCACTTCCCTATAAAGAAATACCAAATCAAATACATAGATTTCTATATAGGATATCTTTTCTAAATTTACTACCAACCTATCTGTGTAAATATATAGTTGGAACCATTTGACCGAATCTGGTACAGCTTTAGCAATTTCTTCTATGGAACTAGTAGCAATAGTGCTCAAGGTAAAAATGGTGTTTTCGGCCGCAGCAGCTACAAAGTATTCAAAAGAATTGACTGACAATGTGATAAAATAAGAAAATAAAGATTATGTGAATGTAAATATAATAACCCTATTCTTTGTAAAAGATGCCCGAGATCTAAGGATCATTGAAGACCAGGCGTTTCTAAAGGATAGGCCGAAATGTCTGGCCGAAAAATAATAGACGGCTAAATGACGGCTAAGCTAAATGAAATATTACAATACCTCTTGCATTAGCTACTTCACCATCTGGATGAGCCATCCGTTGCATTGCTGTGGGAGATATCCCGATCGGCATAGAAACTTCATTACCCAGCACTCTTGTCCGAAGACAGAAACTATGCACTCCAACCAAACATTTTGGACGAATGCGTAACCTGTACATAATAATAAACGTTACCCCTATTTTGCATATTAAAAAGTCTAATGGGAACTTACCTCTTTAACGAAGATTAAATTATTCACCTTTGAAAAGCTCTTTTATTTTCTGCTAATGTTTGTTCGTCAGTAGCACCACTTTTGTAATAATCTCGAGCACCTATAGGCAACAGAGTAAGAGCGGTTTCTTCAATTTCTTTCAGACTAATATATTTCTCCATTTTCACGTTAATTGTTGGATGTCGTAGAACAGATTGACTCCGCACAACGTATAATGTACTATAATAATACGAATAAAATATACACTTAAGATAAGACCAAGTAGTGTATTATTATCGATATATCGTTCAACATCAGGGCACAGGTCACATTAAATACTGACTGAATATCATAAATAGACGTTTTTTGTTGCTGTATTGTAAACGTTTACTGGATTATCAATACGCAAAGCAGCGTCATCCAGCGCAGTTCTGAAGAATGGGAAAGTCTTTCTATAATGTGGTTTATTTTAAAATGCTACAAGCAAACGAGCTAAATGATTGTGCCAGGCGTTCTAACAGTATTCATGGACCAAACTATATGGCATATGCGCCAAATCTCTTTTATTACTAGTTATTTTTAAATGTGTATGTAATATACTGTATTTCCTTACTGCAGTGGCGTGCATTTCATATAGACAAAGATACATTGTTTATCCTGACAATTTCCTAAAATTACATAGTGAAAGAAAGAAATAGTCACCAAAAACAGTTTTTCATACAGCGCTAGGTGTATTATTTTAAATCGACGTGAAAATGATCATGAAGGTTAAAGTAAATCAAGAATAAATTGAAGAAAATTATTATGAAAGATTTTTGTCTAACCTAATTTAAATGCCTGTGCACGTCACTGCCTTACTGTAAGTATTTTTTAAGAACGGAAATAATGCCAATGACCTTGCCGATGGAGTACGAAAGTTGCGTATGAAGGCAGCCAGAGGGCGACGGCGTACCTAATATTTTCAATTGATTGTCAATATTACGTTTAGAAACGAAGTCATTTCAATGTTTGTACATATCTATATAACGCGAGTCGCGACCAAGTTGAGTTACATACATTACATAACTCCGAGCCATACCGTCTTATTAGAATAAGATATTAAGCTAAAGAAAATGTCCCTACCTTTTATGGTTATGTATTAATGTCTGTTGTCCTCTTCTGTCCAACCCAATTTTATATATTTTACTATACATAGTACATAGTACAAGTACATTTTTGATCAATTACAAAAGTATTTCAACCCAATTAAATATATGGTACAGTCCAGCAGAATAGTACCAAGCCTGCTGGCCATATGGTGACAGGCGGTGTGGACGTGATGTCACCAGATGAATACTCTCTCCGTCTTACTTTTTCATTCATGTAAATAATCAAAGTAAATATAACTATTAACGAAAAGTGTGCGCTTAAGACCACATGACAGAAGTGAAAACTTCATCAGGGCGAGGTTAATTTTCTCTTTCTTGAGAGACTTGAGCAGACTTTACCCGAACGGGCGTAAAATAGCCAAGCGTGAAAGCTCAATCTCATTCAATAACCACAAAATAAACTGATCAGCGCGCCTAAAGAAGTTATCATTTCAAATATATTTTTTTTAAAAGCCATAGCTTCAGCTCTAATGGACAATGGACACCAAAGCCGCAGACTCGTCGGCCAAAGCCAAAGCAAACCGACTCGTCGGCCTATGTCGGCAACTTTTGTCAGCGGGCTTGTTGGGGTCAAGTCTGAAAACTTATAAGCCGCCGAATTGTGTCGGCGGGACGGCGGGTCGGCGGCTTTTGTGTGTATTGCGCTTAAAATGGGCCTACGGCAGAGAATAAGGTCGATACTAAAAATAAAAGGCGACGATAAATTTTTCGAATTTTCCTGATTTAATATTATAATATCTGTATGAATGCTATTCTGTCAGCATTCTTGTATAATGTCAAATGCTATTTCGTAATATTTTTGTCATAGAAATGTTATATAAAACACAACTGATCTTATAATAAACCATTTCAGTTACACAAAATCCACTGTTTGGGACAACATTTGCACGCGCTACTGTAGAATGATGTACAATACAATGTTACGATGTTTCCGATGACATTTATAATGCTTCACTCACTGGTACATAAGCTTACAGTTTTCATTAAAGACTATCCCTTTATTTAAAATGGATATCTGAAGGCTGCTTCCTTTTCATAATTTATCATATTATAAGAAGTTTAATAAAAGCGTTAAGAGTCTCATACAAAAATGATAAAATTTCAGGTGACTTAAAAACTTAGCTCTGCCAGCATAGTACTCAGGAATTCCGTAACTTTGTATTCAATGTGCTGCTCATTAATTTACGTTAAAATGGTACTTTTAGAATTCCACCATTTTCCTCCTATCTAACCTAAGATCAATCACATTATATTTCCGCTCAACATAACGTCGTTAACATTGCATTTTATAAAAGATACAAAACATTTCAATTATTAAGCTATTAAGAAGGACCTTCAAACTTTACCCTATCTATAATTCCATCTTTGGTAATAACATTAACAACAATCAGCTTTTTATCGACTGTTCTCTAATTATTCACAATCCTATTATGTATTCTATCAAACATTACTAATTGTGATTTTCGTAAAAAATGAATGTGATAAGCAATGTTAAAATGGTTAAAGCAATTTAATTACGTTTAAAACGCATTCACCCCTTACGTCGAGGTACAAATTAAAACCGAATTGTAAACTAGTAAATATAACGAACTTCCAATCGGGTGAATGCCAATGCGCATCTGAATCGTTTAAAATGAACTAATATTGTTATTAGACCAACATTACAGACTATCAGGTGCAAGCATTGAGCAAATAAAATTAAAGTAAGGCACATGGTCGACGCGACCAAAATGGTAAGAACAATCCTTATCGATGACGCATAGTGCTTAGAGAAAATTAAATACTCACAGAATATCACGGTGGTTTAGGGTTAAATACTAGAACGCGAAGTAATGAAAACAATAATAAGTTATTACGATAATTACTCTAATAAATGTATGTATAGTGATTACCATAATATTACGGGCGCTTTAGCAATGTTTCGTTAATATCGTGTGACGTGTTCACGTGTGCATCGCCTGATAGCCTGCTACATACAACAATTTATCGCTACTAAAGAAAGAACCATATTTTTACAATGACCAAGTATAAAAATAAATAACACATTATATTACAAAGCAGAACATTGACGTAGTGGCAACATTTTCCTGTTAGACTAGTCGTTAATACCTATATCTACATTTTCCATCGAATTATAACTAATTTTAATATAATAATACTTCTAGCAAAAAAAACAAACTACTTTGTCAGTTAGGCCAAAACTGTGTACTCTTGGCCTTAAAATTTATACTATTTACATGTGTTTGTCCTTATTTACGAACTGTTAAGGTTGTAGTTGTTGTATCACTGAATATCGTCAGACATTCTATAATAACCCTAACCTTTGTAGCTATCAATGAGCTTACAAGATAATGGGAGTTAGCGTTTCTACTTCTTTAAATTAAAAGAATTTAATAATTATTATAATTGCCAGCCACATATGAGCGCGTGCATACATTAAAATAAGCATGAGGCTACATTATATCACCACGCAACTCCTAAAGTAGGTAGTTATTTCATTTACACAAACTCGTTGACGCATGACTCGAAAACTATAGTGAGGTCAGAAAAAGCACATCTTTTTTATCAAATCAATCATCAATAACCCCTTAGCGACATCACCACTATCATTTGTCGATTACCTTGTTAATCATAGCACATGTATGTAACATTACTGCATAACTTATCCAGTTTTTGTAACAAAAAATTATCGATATAAATAAACATCATAAAATGCTCGAGTATTTAAAATGCATTGTCGGAAAATCTATATTTTAATAACATGATGTACATTTCTTAGAATATGACTCAAGCTCCCGACTAAACCATGAAAGAGCAAAAACTGTGGATATTTTTTATTGCCTTTCTGTTATTTGCCCAATTACACTATCTTATCCAAATATTACCCGCTTTACCAATAAATGTTACATCCTTTATATGATGATACTTATGTAAGAGCCACTTACATTTTTTGTTAGAGCAAAATTATCCGATGAAAATACATTAATATTACGTCAGTATCTGACCGAATGCCGAGTAAGATGCAATCTAAATACAACGCCGACTATCAATAGACGTTGCGTCCCTCAGCGGTCCTCAGGATTAGGTACTTGACCATTTTTTAAATTAATTTATAAGGAATTAACATCATCTACAATATAGTACAGAAAGAAATATTGAAATATTCTCAAAAATAAAAAAGTTATAAGCTTTGAAGTTTGGGGCAACCTTCAAACTGCAGGAAAGAAAATAAATAGAATATTCACTTTACGGCCATAAAGGTACGTGGGTTGGAAAGAGATAGCAAGATATCCCCACTACGCCCCCACTATTACTCATTGCAGAATTTAAAATATGAATTACTGCCTCATTTTTCAACATGGCTACTTTTATCACAGATAGAATTTCCACGCGAACGGAGTCGCGGGCAACAACTGGTTACATATAAAAATGTGTATAAAATCATAAAACATAGTCGAGTACCCAACTATAGCATCTGGGTTGCATTAACACCAGCTGAACCAGTCTCGAAAAGACTATTATGACGAAGTTTTCACTACGTATAAGCTGGTTGTTTTCCGAGTACAATATAGAGCCTTACTTATAAAAGCATTTTAGCTGAGCAAATGGTTAAGAATAAGCCTGACACTTTTTCCCTTGTGTTACTTTATTTGAAAATGAAATGGACAACCTATGGTTAAAGATAAGCAGCACTTAAATATTTTTATAAGTAAGGCCCATAATGTACAACCTTCTACATACATTTATTTGTAAAGTGGTTATTCTCTGGTCACAATCAGCGGCCATTCTTCTAACATTCAAATAACGCCGTAATATGAATCTTTTTCTTAGATTTTCTTAACTTACAAATGTCACAAACAAGTAAGTTTTAAGTTATGTTATTAGAAAAAATCTAGAATTTCATACTTAATAGTAAACGAGTCTATTAATAGTCCAGCCTTCCAAACACTAAATACATAATTATATTTATTGCTATGATCAATAATAAGCGGCAAAAACATTTTAAGATTACGAGTCACGAGAATAACAAAAAGTAATGCTACAATCTAGCGAGTAACAATCTGTTTTGACAATTATTACTGATAAGTTTTAAATTCTTTTTAAATAAATTAACTTCAATCAAGTACTAGGCGAATTCTTACAAGCTGAGACAATTCGAATAAAGCGTGTTGTATTTAAATATTTATCGTGTTAAAATGTTTTACACAGTTTTGTAGTTACTTTTAAGTCTCAGTCAGTTATTTAAAACTTAACTTTTATATTGACCGTACTTGCCGCGTCAAATGTCACACAAAATTTTACGCTAAAACTTTTGTATGCCAATCAACGACTCCGTACACATATTTGTCCCGAAACGACACGTCAAACAAATCCACCGCAGACGCTTCGACGATAACAAAGGACGAGAACTACGCGAATAAACTTCAAAGAGAAAAATAAATAAATACCATTTTACTTTTAGAGCGGAACGTCAAGCAAACAAAGATCAGTCGGTCACCTGACGACGCGACTCGTACCCGCGGCGAACGGCGCTAATATCGGAACCATCACAGAACAACACCACGGCTCGCTCACAGCCCCGCCAGCGGATCGTGCGGCGCGGGCGCGGCCACGGGCGCGGCGGGCGCGGGGGACGCGGGGGGAGCGGGCACGGAGCCGGGGGCGGGGGCGGGCGCCGGGGGTGCGACGTGCGCACGCCGCGACTCTTCGTCGGGCGGCTCGTCGTCGTCGCCGCTGTCGTCGCCCGCCTCGCCGGAGCCCGAGCCCTCGGCGGTTTCGCGCGTTTCCTCTTCCTCTTCATCCTCTTCCTCGGGACACAGTTGGTATGCTCTAAAAATAAAGAAAGCGTCATACATTGCGTATATAGCGCATATAATTGACTCCCTTTCCCTTAAAAACGACTCACTTTTCGAGGGTTTTTCTCGCAGAATTACTACGTTCGAGGAAATAGCCACTCGAAGTTTCATTCGATGTTCCCGGCGGTGACCAAGTGCCGTATGACCCGTAGCTGCCGGGCCCGTACTTCTGAAAGCATTATGAGTTACGAATTGCTATCTTCAAAATAAAATTTAGGCAAGTTATTTCTTAACTTAGAAAAAAAGCTATTGTAGTAATTGACGCATTATAAGTGTAGTGCGGTGCTCACGCGGTCGAGTTCGTCCTGCAGCCAGCCGAGCAGCTGCCTCCAGCGGCGGCGCGCGTCGGGCTGCGCGTGCACGGCGCGCACGGCGGCGGGCGCGCGGCACATCACGCCCACCACCAGCTTCACGCACGCGTACGCGCGCTTCTGGTAGTGCCCACGCGCACGCGCCGCCGTCTCCAGCAGCCCCGGCCGCTCCTCCGACACGCCCTATACAACGCAATTATATCACACTCGAATATCGTACGCGTCGTACCATAACAGGACATTAAACTTTAATAAGCTGTCAATAATATCGACACCAAACGAGTCGTCACCTTGATGACATTGTGTATGCGGTGTTGCTGCCAGCTGTCCTCCATGAGCAGCAACGCGGTGAGCGCGTCGGCGTGACGGCGCAGCTCGTGGCAGTACGCGTACGCCATCTGCCACAGCAGCTCGGCCAGCGCGACGCGCGACCAGCCCGCGTGCTCCCAGCACAGGAACTGCAGTAATCTGATGCCCTCCTCGCATCCACAACACTCTTCCGTCAACTTCTTCATGTACGTCACCGTCCTATTGTAGAGCACGTCGGCCGCGGCGGGCGACAGCTGAGGGCGCGGCGAGTGCGGCGCGGAGGCGGAGGGCGGCGGGTCCGCGAACGGGTTGGGCAGCGGCGCCACGCCCTCCGCCGCCATGGCCGACTGGCACCGCGAGCTCACGTCGCAGCAACGCACCAACACGCACACCACCTTTACCGATATCGATACGACATCGTTTACAATCAATCCAAGACAGTTTACCAAACAGAAATTAAAACTTTCAACACACACCTACCTGATGAATTTTGGCCGATTCCGGATATTGATATTTACCAAGCGCTGACGACGAGTCATCTATGCATACGGAAAGGACGATGTCCAATATTTTTAACTGAAACAAATGATAACAAGGGCAAATCTTAAAAATAATATCAAACTTAATAAGCACTAAAATCAAAAATATAATATAGCTTTGTGCTTAAAAATTTAATATCGAGTTCAAATACTTATTGGATAATACAATTTAATTCAACATCAATGAAAATTTTAACGTTATGGTCTAAGAGACCTTGGTACATCGACCTACCTTCACTCATTCAGATGAGTATAGTAATATATAATAGAAAAATATGTCTCATCTGGTTATCAGTAATCAGATGAGACATGTTTTTTTATAAAATATCATTTATTTACAAACACGTCTACAATAGCTTGCCTATCGAAAAGTGTTCATGGCTCACTCACTCATCTGTGAAGGACCGTGTGCCACGTTCTCCCCTTCCATTAGTAAAATAATAAGAAGATTATTAGATGGAATCGAAATTTTTATCAAACAGTGGTAGTGCTATTGCCGCTGCTATGTTTACGCCCTTATATAAAACGTACCCGTAGCAGCTGTAGTTTCTCACTGAGCCCAAGTGTGGCGTAGGTGTGGAAGAGGTTGAAGAGCAGCGGCAGGTGTCGCAGCGCGTGCGGGTCGGCGTGCGGCGGCGGCGCCAGTGCGCGTGCGCTGCACAGCAGCTGGTCCGACAGCGAGCCCGCCTCTTCGCGCGAGCACCACGACCCGTACCCGCTGCTCACTGTCACACCGACACATTACTGTACATTCTACACCCTCCGTTTCGTTTTACGTTTCACATCGAAATTCCTTTGAGAAACGTCGCTTTTTTTGCAAACTACAATCATGCCTACACTTACACGACGATCGACGGTTTTTGTGCGATCAACACACATCCAGGACAAACGTTTAATGCTGCGCGGAGTGGGACATAAAGTAACAATGTGGTTACTCATCATGATTTAATTGGGTACTTGATTATTTTTTTTTTAAATATACAGGGTTATTTATTAGTTTATCCTAAACATGTTTAAAAATATTTATCAATAATAGAAGAATAGTTGTTAAGTTTAAAAAAAAGGAAAAATTAATATGTATAATTCAGTTTGCCGTCAAAACACTACCTGTTAAGTGTAGCTACGAGTGACGTCATTTTTCCTTACCATAAATACAAAATCGCTTTTAAATCTTTGGTAAGGAACAATGACGTCACTCGTAGCTACAAAAATATTAAGGAAATAACATTTATGATTTCAAGCTAAAAAAAAAGGGGCCGGATATTTTGACGATATCGATCGTAAATCACATCCGCGTTGAAATTTAGTTGAGATTTAAACAAAAATACGTAAAAATAATGCCAAATAACCTGGCAGTATGACTTTGGATCTTAGGTCTTAGGCCCTTGTGGAACATATAAACAAGATAAATGAGTATTCTGACATCATGCATCGTGATTTGGGTTTTTATCTTTTTATCGGTGAGCCACGTGACTGTAAATATAAACACATTTACAGTCACGTGGCTCACAGATAAAAATTAAGTATTTAAATTACCTACTAAAATAAAATTATCCTTGGAGTATTTTTAATAAATTCCTATTGCATACGTTATTTAGATGATAAATCTGCATATATTCCTACATAAATTCATTGATGTATGGCTGTACTACGACTTTCAATGACGTATGAGTGATTTATTCAAATTAATATAAAGGTCGAAATCGGTTCGGAAAACCTCACCAACTATTAAGTCCCAAATTTCGTACAATGTATACGATTTTCAGAAACCAATTATATTTTGGAAAGATTGTTTCCCTTCTCAACTCCTATTCCTTTTCCCTTATATTAATGGTAGGCAACGGCTTAGCTGTGTCCCCACCATAGCGGGTGCGCATGGGCCATAATAACCACTTAAATCCTTGTGATCGTAAGCCAATAGTAAAAACCATAATAAGAACACAAAGTTTATGTGCTATTTAATAAACAAATAAAAATTAATCTACCTTACCTGGAGGATCCTGAATGGAGAAGTGAGCCAAAAAGACGATGATCTTCATGAACACCACTCGCACCTCACCCGTGGGGCACGAAAGGAAGTAGTCGCAAAATCTGAAGGGGTTGTCTCAATGTCAGTAATATAGTGTCGTTTATGTTTAAACAATCAAACAAATGATAATTATGTATGAATGGTACCTGTGCGGGTGTTTGAACAGATCCGTCGCGAACCACGCTCTGACGGCCTGTGAACACCTCAAGTGTTGGCACAAGATATCGTGCCTGAAAAATACACATGTGTCAACAACATAAAGTTAACAGTTATTTCAAATGTGTATTTTGTATAATTACCAATCGGCGGCTGGCCCACGCAATGTTTTCTTTGTTCGGAATCCTACTTGGAATAAAAATTTTGTTGCTAACTGTACTGCTAACATTGACATTTCTTCATGTTCTGGGCCCTGGAAATGAATGTACAAGTAAAATAACAAGTAACATAACATTTATAAACCACGCTAAATAATTTGTCAGGATTAAAATTTGTCATTTTATCCTCTACTCGTTGGCGTTAAAATCTACAGCTGTGACGTCGCTTGTGACCAAATTCATACCGGTCAAGTTATTTTACGCATGTCATGTAAACTTTAGTTTCTCTAAATAATATATAATGTGTACGCACCCATACAGCGCTTTGTGAACCATGAACTATTTGTAGCCGCATACAACACAACTTTTTCATAAAATTGAAATGTTCAAGACTAAACTGATCCTGGTTGTGAGAAAACGCAATATTGCTTCGTCGTACAGATAGCCAAATAGGCCTGGGAATTACAGTCTCCCTGAAACATACAGTACCAATATTGAGGGTTATTCATAGCACCAAATTGAGCAATATATTATGAAGGAAATAAAAATTTACGCCCACCAAGTTGTACAACATACAGTCGAGAATATTGAACAACGACGCGACACGGAACATTTATTTAACTATAATTGATTCAGGAGAAAATGAGGTTGATGCGCCTCAATTATATGATTACCAATTTAAAAAAAATATAATCGTGGCTAAGTAATAATACTTACTTGAGAGACATATTTTTGATAAGATGTTCAAGCCCGGACGTCTCTATCGTATCTTTTCTTGTGTAAAACAGCATGTAGGCGTTCCACCACCGCTTCTGTCGTTTGTAAGAGACCCTTTTTAACATGGGATCAAAGACCTAAAACATTCAAGGTTAAATTACTAAAAAAGCGTATGAAATAATGATTTCGCAACAAAAAATAACTTATGGATTTTTTCTAATAGACTATACATAAAAACGAAAGAAACTCAAAATCGGGGGTAATGAATGAAATGATTTTATTTCTACAAACAAACACCGAAAGCATCCATGCGGTCGTGTGATAGTTTGTGGCTAACCTCGCCCATGTACTCGCCGCCGAAACACTGCGCCTTCATCTCCTCGTCATCGTGCATGCCGCACTCCGACACGTCTCCGTCGTCCAGCTTCACCCAGCGGCCCGTCTCGCTGCCGTTGTCTCTGGACACGGTACCGTATACACTATTCACAACTCTATACTCTATCGACATCAACAATACTACGGAAACATCGTGATAATTATTTATACTGCGACTGACACTTTGACCAGGTAGCGAAGGTGGTGTAGTGCAGAACTAACAATCTTAGCACTTTTATAGACGTCCAATACTGGAAAGTATCCATAGTATCTGAATCAGGAGTTTAGATTGATGATTCGATTTGTTATATTATAATAGTTAGCCCCGGTGGCGTGGTTGTATTTCGGTACGACTACCGTCCTGAGGTCTCGGGTCCGATCGCCGGGTCGGGAAAAGTGGTATTGGATTTTTCCATATCAGCCTGGACTCTGGAATTTGTCCCCAATATGGGGATAGGCTGGCTCCCTATCACATCTAAAACGGAATTAAGCTCGGCGCAATGTGGGTGTTCTAGTTCGCTAGTCTATCTCGTTAGCGGATAGTCAATAGTGTGTCACCTATGTGGTGGTATGTGATACCTGAGCAGTACGTATGAGTAGTAGTGTCCGCCGGAGGCCTGTCCGGAGTGCACGACGATGCCGCTGAGCTGGTAGTGCGTCTCGGGCGCGCCGTGGGAGCCGCCCTCCCACAGCGTGGAGTCTCCCTCCGCGCGCGCCAGGCCCCATGCTGACACGGTCCGTCCATAATATATTACACTTCATTGTCAAAACTCGAATCGGTACAAGATAGGGTAGTGGAAACACACTCGATATTCCAGTTAGAGAAAGAATGCGATTGAGTTGTAACATCGTACCTACACAGTGTCTACTTAAGACAAGTTGGTATCATTGGGTACTTGACAAATTTTTTTAAATTAATTTTATATGAAATTTACGCCATCTAAAATATAGCACTGAAAGAATTATTAAAATATTCTAAAAATAAAAAAGTTATAAGCATTTGAAATTTGGTGTAACCTTCAAACTGCGGAAAAGAGAAGTATCAGTAAAATTACGTCGGGGCCATAACGGCACGTGCGTTAGAAAGGGATAGCAAGATATCTCCACTACGTCCCCACTCTTGCTCATTGCAGAATTTAAAATATGAATTACTGACTAATTTTTCAACCAATTTCGATGCAGTTTTTACAGAAGAGTTTCTTTTTTGTTTTATTGGCTAGTACCATCGATATAATAATATACCTAGATGCACAGTTGACGCTCAGAAAGTGGGACAGCAAACGAGTGCTTAAAATGTAAGTAAGCACTTCTTTGCTGTCAGTCGGGCGCCGACCATTCGCCTGTGAAGATGCCTAAATGCTCTGTGAAATAGTGCAAAAATATCACTCTTACAAAGCGCAAAACACATGGGATTTCATATTTTCGGTAAGTATAATTCCCTTACTTGATTCTTAAAACCTTAATCATATTAAATTAAGTATTAAACGTGTATAAATAATTAATTTAACGAATTCAGTTAATAGAATATTTTGTCCCTTTTGAAATCATGATTTGGAACAATGAAATACATGGAGTCGTTTTTTTGTATTATATTTATTTTATATTTCTGATTTTTTTATTAATTTTATTTATTAATTACAGATTTCCATGAAATGAAATACTAAGAGATAAATGGCGTAAAATTATTTCCGAAGAAAGGAGAGAAGAAACTTTTAAACCCAATTACTCTAGTGTGGTTTGTTCAGACCATTTTGCTGATTCCGATGGATATTATACAGAAAAGGGGATTAGGAAAATTAACAAGAATGCTGCACCAAAAATAAAGGTGATAAATTGTCATCAGCTACATTGTCCTTAACTAATGTTTACTATTTAATTTAACAATATGTATGCTGTTGGTGTACCTATAAATAAATAAATAAATATTGCCACATTTATTGACTTTATTTTAGATTGTCGTAATTACAAGTTTAAATGAGGCAGGGTGCAGTACAAGTGTAATAGCCGAAATTCATCAATAGCAAGCATATACCAGGTACATACTGCCATGTAAAATGACTATTTAATAATTTGCGGCTAATTCTAATAAATGTTTTCAATCAAAGTGTGGAGATCATAAAAATTTGCCAACATGAACAAAGTTTAACATTCCGCCGTCAAATAATAATTTTAATGGTTCATTTTCGCGATTTAAATTTTTCAATTTTTCATTTTCATATTGGATTCTCGGATTGAGATCATTTATTGGAACCGGTCGTTAGGCATAATTACTACAACAGTAATTGTGGCGTCATCATTTATTGGAAACATATTCATTTCCAGGAACCAGCAATTGAACCAATAAATAATGAAGGATCACCAATACCATCAGAATTTTCATCAATCTTTAACACGCCTAAGACGTTATTTTTGAAAGATAATTTAAAAGAATGCAACCAAAAATTTAAACTTAAATCTAATTTAGTGCGAAACTTAAAAAGGCAGAACAAAAGATTAAGAAAACGAAATGATAGTCTAAAATAAATTATTAAGAATCTAAAGAGCAAAGGACGATTTTAGGTTGGGGTCAGGACTATGTATGTGACTGTTGGGTGTTATTTATTTATTTATGAATCACGCTAAGGCAAAACAGTGCTTATTTCATATTCATAACTCATAAGCTTTGTTATCTTCTAAACATTTAATCTCTATCTCTTAATGTAAGTAAAATTATTATACAGATATCGCCATTCTCATCTACATTGTACGCCACGTGGTCAACATTTCTCACAAATAAATACAAAAACTATTCGGCTCCATTCAATCTTTGTCCAAGTAACTAGAATTTTTCTTTTAATAATGTCAAATTCAAAAACTATTAGAAATTCAAAAAAATCGAATTTAAAAACGTTTGAACATTCAATTTAAAAAGCTACTTTATGCCGCGTCTATAAGGTCATATTTGTGTTAATTTAATTAAATTTGTGATGTTTATTTGTTTCGTCTGTCGAGGACACTGTTTACAATAGATATTTGTATAGGACTGTGCATCTAGGTATATTATTATATCGATGGCTAGTACATATAAACATGTGAACAAAATCAAACATAGTCAAGTACCCACTGACGATCGACGAGACACTCAGCGTGTCTAGTTAATTTACATTTGAGTAGAAATACACTAAACATCAGTTTCAGTATGTGAAGATTATATCAGTGAACTAATTTTACATAATAATAACTACAAAGTTAGAAACTGAAGTATCCTACTTGGACATAACTCACCTGTATACGGTTCCACATCTAACTCTCTTGGAAACTCGAAATAATCATTAAATTTTATTGCACACACTTTCTCAAAGTCGTATTCAAATCTCTTCAACTGAATGACCAGCACTGGAGGTAGTTTGTTTAAACATAAACGCTTTACTGTTACTACCTGCAAAACAAAGTTATCAGTATTTGGGTATAATATTATGTACTGGAATATGTATAGATAGTACGTTAGTATCGGTTACAGGGCTGGTGTTTATGGCGCGTACATTTATTAACGTGGTACTTCTGTACCATTACGACACAATAGGCTGATAAAAAAACTAAGGATATTTTTAAAATCGATTTTGTTAGATATTTCGAAATGTTGATAATATCGATATATCAGTTCTAGTTATGGTCGGAAAAGAAACGTAATTGTTGTTGAATAGTGTTGAAAACCTTGTTAGTTTTGAACAAATGTTATAATCATCCCTTGTAATATTTATTTAGATCGTACTACTTTGACTTCATATAATTGAAATAGACTAAATTGGGTTACAAGGTGGACCGACGACCTGATAAAGGTCGCAGGAAGTCGCTGGATGCAGGCCGCTTCCAACAGGTCGATCTGGAAATCTTTGGGGGAGGCCTATGTTCAGCAGTGGACGTCCTATGGCTGATGATGATGATGATGATGATGAAATTGGGTTTAGGACTAAAAAGTAGGATAAAGTACATACTAACTTTTTTATTGCACTTATCACAATGGTACGCGTCGGCTCCTTCGAGTAATTCACCGCGTACGTACGCTTCTAAAGACTCTTGCAGACGTGACATATTTCGTATATCCAATGATACAACGCTAAATGGCTCTTCTTTGCAATACCTACGAAATCATAAAGCACCTTGTGATTACCGCCAAAATGTAGGAAATTTTTTCACAAGACCTAATTTAAAGATAATAAAATAACCTTCTTCTCCCTTCACCAAAGTGTAACTCAAAGTAATTTGTATTCTTATTTTATTGAAATACCTGTGAGGGCAGCCTTTACAGATTTTTTGGTCTGAATATGTTCCCCCCATAGTTTTGGCCATAAGTTGTTCCTGTCCTAGTGACTTGAGAGCTTCGTCTAACGACTCGACTAGCGACATGAAAAACTCCACAGCATCTTGCTGTTCACGCAAATTGACAGGTTCGCCTTGAAGTCTGAAATATTAAGTCCTGAGTCACAGTATGTCCGAAATAAAAGCAGATAATATATATAGTAAATATCTAGACATATTAATAGAATCAGCAAATATACCAAATACTTAATTACATAAATCTGTTTCCTTATCATGATATGACTTACTTAAAATGTGTCCATAGTCCTCTAGGAATGTAATATTGTAGTTTACTGTAATGTAAATGCGCGAATATTGCTTGTACTTGCTTCAAAATTACGATATTGTATTCTGAATTATTCTGAAAAAATTTTAAAGATGTTTCAAACTAATATAATATATCTGTTTAATTTGTTAACAATAAACTTGTGGTACTAACCTCAATATTATTATCCATTATTGAATGATGATGACTTTCGCCAGAAAAGTCTTCATTAGGGTCAGTTACAGCTCCTTGAACAGACATTAACTGATTACAGACTAGTTTCTCTAAGTTACATTAAATGCACAGTTCGACAACTCTCGCTTATTTACTTGACTTTTATGTGCAATAATTATTTTATAAGCATTTCGTTGCTTAATTTCATTTCTCGATATATCTAAAACTAGTAGACATTCAGCTAGGGTCCAGATAACAATACTCGAGCTCTCGATTGGTAATATAATAATCGACGAATTTTCATACATTTCCTCATTCCCATGTGGGCTATAGTATTTTGAGATGATGTTTACCTTGCACGGTGAGCAGCGCGTCCCTGACAGCGCGCACGCAGTAGAGCTGCTGCAGCACGGAGTTCATGTAGCACGTGGCGCCCGCGTTCTTCAGCCCCACCAGCCCCGCCGGCGGCCGCGGGCCCACGCACGGCATGTACTCCCACTCCGACAGCGGCATGCATTTATCTGAACACACGATGTTACTATTTTTTTTCATTACCTCGAGGTGAATAATATCCTATGTCAATCTGCAGCTCATTATCTTTTTAAAAGTATGGCGAAGCAACAGCTCTGTTGCCGCGAAAAGAAAAAAAAAATTATAATAACTGTTGACATATTTCCACTGTTTGATTGGTGTCAAGACATCGCGTTCCCCTTATAGTATTCGGTATCTATGTGTACAAGTGATGTGGCTGTGTGGTTACCGCTGTAGAACATGTTGTCTAGCAGGTCTGCGAGCGCGGCCATGTTGGGCACGCACCCGTGCACGAGCGCGAGCAGCAGGTCGGTGGCGGCGGCGGCGGCGCCGGGCGCGCGGCACAGCGGCGGCGCGGGCTCGTGCGCGCCCTCCCCGCGCTCCCCACTCTCCCCACGATCGACGCCGCCGGTCGCGCAGTGCCACGCCCACGAGTACGGCCACAGGAATTCCGTCGTTATCTCCTGATACGATACACACACACACAAACGTTAAATTACTTCACAAACATTTTCTCTCACATAGAAATGCTAAATCAGATGATATATGATTATTTTTACTCTAAATTTGTATTGATGCCGAAAATACTCTTTATATTTTCATTATAACAGGGAGCAAAATTAAGTTGACCGTAGCACCGCTGAGAGCTGCCAACGTGAGACTGTACCAAGTATTTTTACACAGTAGTATTTTCCATGTATTACCTTAAAACACATCCGCGCACATTCGCCTAATCGAAATCTTCATCTATTCCTATTTTTAGGAACCAGATAGTAATTTAAAACTTGGTCCTGTGGCACATTAATGTTTACCTTTATCAAGCCGGAATCTTTGTGGTCAGGATGGGCACCATACTGATATTTGATTTGCGCCGGCACGTGTGTGAACAACTCTTTAGTGAGGTTAAGATGCCCCTCCAGCAGAGTGTCGTCGAGCGCGTCGGGGTGCGCGCGCACCGCCCGCAGCCACGCCACCTGCGCACGACCAAACCCTTACGGTAATAATAAAGACAAGAGACGACTGCGCCGTGGTGTCTATTCCGAAAATCGAAGTATTGAATAAATTATTGGACGAACTCATAGATAAATTATAAATATCGATATGTTGATTTGTTAACAAGACGAATTATATGAGCAAGTCACACAAAACTTAGCCCGGAATCGACGAGTTTCGGAATAGCCACCCGTGTGGAGACAGTGACAGTGGTGTGCATACTTCTAACGCGAGGTCGTCGAGCGTGCGTTCAGTGGGTCCCGCGAGCGACACCAGCCGGCACAGCAGCTGCAGGAACTGCTGCGCGTGTCGCGCGTGCCGCTGCAGGCGCTCTCCGCCCGCTCCCCCCGCACCGCCCACACCGCCACCCCCCGCGCCCCCCGCGCCGCCGAGCGCCACGAGCGCCGCGCGCGCGCCGCCGCCGCCGCCCCACGCGCACATCGCCAGCAGCTGCTCCGCGCACGACACGCGCACCTGTACACACATTGTGTTACAAAGAAAACATGGACATTGTACAACATAACGATATTCTATATAAAATCTATCTATTTTCGAAGGACATTCAATATTTTTACATATATGTATGTCGCAAACACGCTACGCAGCTAACTGAAGTTGGTGCACTATAAACAGCCTTTTTATACCCAATTTTAAAAATCATCAAACCCAATTATTCACTTACTTGTGGATTAGGACAGTCGATCATTAAGTACAGCGCCGTGTCTTGCCACCAAGGTTCTTGCAGCAACATTTCGAGCCGTCCGCCGCCGAGCGCCATACAAATTGTAACCACTTCCATTGATTCTCTGACCACTGCAATACATGCCAATTTATTATTTACCTGCATTTCCATCAAGTATAGACTTGTATCGATAAATGCATATCGCACTTACGAGTGACGTCATCCGGGTGTACAATCCCGCTGATCTCAGACGGCTGTGCGACTGAATAAGCGAGTGCATACAACGCACGCACCGTGGCCATCGTGGGTACTCGCCACCACACCAGCGACGATATTGAATCGCTGTCTTCTCCACTTATGACTACCTACAAAGTACAAAATAGTTACTTTATAGTGCATACATTACAAAAAATGAATATATTGTATTAAAAAAAATCACCTGTTCGCCTAGTGAGTTTGCCAATTTCTCTGATATAGCTTTCACGATTAATTCACAACTTTGACTTGGCACAGTCTGTAACGCTTCTCTTAATATAGTGATATCCGTTCTACAAGAACACAGAATAGCAGAATTAATTGAAATATACATCGATATAATAATATACCTAGATGCACAGTTGACGCTCAGAAAGTGGGACAGCCAACGAGTGCTTAAAATGTAAGTAAGCACTTGTTGGCTGTCAGTCGGGCGCCGACCGTTCGCCTGTGAAGATGCCTAAATGCTCTGTGAAAGAGTGCAAAAATAACACACTTACAAAGCGCAAAACACATGGGATTTCATATTTTAAGTAAGTATAATTCCCTTACTTGATTCTTAAAACCTTAATAATGTTAAATTAAGTATTAAACGTGTATAATTAATTAATTTAACGAATTCAGTTAATAAAATATTTTGTCCCTTTTGAAATCATGATTTGGAACAATGAAATACATGGAGTCGTTTTTTTTGTGAATATATTATGTTTATTTTAAATTTATGATTTTTTTATTAATTTTATTTATTAATTACAGATTTCCATGAAATGAAATAGTAAGAGATAAATGGCGTAAAATTATTTCCGAAGAAAGGAGAGAAGAAAATTTTAAACCCAATTACTCAAGTGTGGTTTGTTCAGATCATTTTGCCGATTCCGATGGATATTATACAGAAAAAAGGATTAGGAAAATTAAAAAGAATGCAGGTAAAGGTGAATAAGGGGGTAAAAATAAAGGTGATAAATTGTCATCAGCTACATTGTCCTTAACTAATGTTTACTATTTAATTTTACAATATGTATGCTGTTGGTGTACCTATAAATAAATAAATAAATAAATATTGCCACATTTATTGACTTTATTTTAGATTGTCGTAACTACAAGTTTAAATGAGGCAGGGTGCAGTACAAGTGTAATAGTTGAAAAATATTTGATACAGAATTCATCAATAGCAAGCATATACTAGGTACATACTGCCATGTAAAATGACTATTTAATAATTTGCGGCTAATTCTAATAAATGTTTTCAATCAAAGTGTGCAGATCATAAAAAATTGCCAACATGAACAAAGTTGAACATTCCGCTGTCAAATAATAATTTTAATGGTTCATTCTCGCGATTTTCCATTTTTTAATTTTTCATTTTTATCTTGGATTCTCGGATTGAGATCATTTATTGGAACCGGTCGTTAGGCATAATTACTACAACAGTAATTGTGGCGTCATCATTTATTGGAAACATATTCATTTCCAGGAACCAGCAATTGAACCAATAAATAATGAAGGGTCACCAATACCATCACAATTTTCATCAATCTTTAACACACCTAAGACGTTACTTTTGAAAGATAATTTGAAAGAACGCAACCAAAAATTTTAACTTAAATCTAATTTAGTGCGAAACTTAAAAAGGCAGTACAAAAGATTGAGAAAACGAAATGATAGTCTAAAAGAAATTATTAAGAATCTAAAGAGCAAAGGACGATCTTAGTGTGGGGCCAGGACTATGTATGTGACTGTTGGGTGTTATTTATTTATTTATGAATCACGCTAAGGCAAAACAGTGCTTATTTCATATTCATAACTCATAAGCTTTGTTATCTTCTAAACATTTATACTCTATCTATCTCTTAATGTAAGTAAAATTATTATAGAAATATCGCCATTCTCATCTACATTGTACGCCACGTGGTCAAAATTTCTCACAGATAAATACAAGAACTATTCGACTCCATTCAATCTTTGTCCAAGTGACTAGAATGTTTCTTTTAATAATGTCAAATTATTGTCAAATTCAAAAACGATTAGAAATTCAAAAATTTCGAATATAGGAACGTTTGAACATTCAATTTAAAAAGCTACTTTATGCCGCGTCTATAAGGTCATATTTGTGTTAATTTAATTAAATTTGTGATGTTTATTTGTTTTGTCTGTCGAGGACACTGTTTACAATGATATTTGTATGGAACTGTGCATCTAGGTATATTATTATATCGATGGAAATATAGCAAAAACATGTAAAATTTTTATGAATTCTTCAAATTTACCTAAATTCTTTGTCTACTGCAATATCAGATCCATCAGGTGCGAGTATTTCAAACAGGTATCCAAGGGTGTACAGCACTAACTTCGACAATCTCACAAGAGCCAAAAACCCAACTCTGAAATTACACACACCAAAGTTAATAAATTCACGCACACATTTTCACAAAATATATCGTCACGATAAACAGGAAATTATAAATTCATTTTATGATCAGGAAACAACAAAGGTACATCATTTACCTCCGTGTGTGTGGTGCAGCACCTTGCAAAAAATCTTTATTTGACAAGCACTGGACCAAGAGAGGTGCTTTTTTCGCGCACGCCAACTGAAAACTGCGGCACCTGTCTAGCCGCGTGTCCGACGAGGGCATCACCATGCTGTATAAAACCTGAACATTAAACGGACATTACGATCATCGCCTCGTTATCCTAGGGCAAAGTGTGGGCGGGAAACCGGGTGATGCCGAGACAGATTCTTGGGTAGGAAAACTAGGATTCGAACGATTAGTTACTGTTGTAATATCGAAAAATAAACACGGGAGCCGTTGAATAAAGAAATATAGTATCGGTACTTTGACAGTGTAAAACAATATTAAAAGTTCCGACTAAACACAATTTAAATTTCTATGTCGACGGCCATATCAAAGTATATTTACTTGATCTATTCTTTTGTCTTAGGATTCTATTACACTTACCATGTATAAAAAATAATTATCAGTAGTGTTATTTGTTTGTTTATGTTATGTATTTTTTTTATTTACTCATATAAACATAATAAATCTTGGTGTCAGTAATACTCACCTCTATATTGTACGCGACAGTAGGGGGCGCCGGTCCATAAAGCATATCTCTTAATTTTGTGTCATCTCTACTTAGTAACGCTTCCGTTAATTTCTCCACCTAAAAGTGCAAATGTTATAGTAAAGGATCATTATAACTAATAATACATAGATCTGGCTTGTTATATTACGAGGTACAATACTCGACAGTCAATCGGCAGAACATCGACATCTAGATAGATAATCGGTTAGCGTCGGTTTGGTAATTTCGTAAAGCAGCTTCTGTGACCTGTGTCACTCTCAACTTTGTGACGTTTTGTGTACAGACTTGTTACTTTTCTTCTATTGGCACTTCGTACGATATAATTATGACTTTTATAAAACTGAAATTAACCAATTATCTTTTTCAAAACCGCGATGAGCAATATTTACTGACGAGTACTTTAATTACAACAGTTGGTACATACAGTATGTTTGTGTGCTGGGCAGATCTGTGAGAGTAAATGCGCGGCTTCCGTCAGAGGTCCGTGTCCCTTTGTGATGCCAATGTGTTCCAAGTCTAGTATGAACGGTATATACCACGAACCTTGCGCAAACAGCTGCAATATGTTAAAATTTTCGCAATAGTATCTAAATAAATATTAATATAATAATATTATATTCCGCTCCCTTGTCACGTATAGATTTAGGCATGTGGAAAATGCAAACTATCTACATATACTTGTAGTGAGTAAAAAGATGGATGTATTTTTATTTCATTGCGTGAAATATTATGGCCACTTACCACACCAGGTAAAGCGTGTTCAGGAGTGGGTGGAAATGGTGGTGATGATGTACTTGAATCGCTGCTCGATTCGTTTGAAGAACCGCACCCGCCGCTTCCGCAGACTTGCCCATCGTACACCTACATAATAATAACAAAAACTATCTTTCTTCCATTTAACGACATTAAACATTATACACAGCGCATATTCCGTCCATTACGTGTTGTCGATATGTTGTTTTATTTGTGAACAATATTTATTAACATACATACATACATAAGCTCACGCCTGTATCCCCGAAGGGGTAGGCAGAGGCGCACTAGCGAACTAGAACACCCACATTTCGCCGAGCTTAGTTCAGTCCCAGATGTGATAGGGGGCGAGCCTATCGCCATATCGGGCACAAATTCCAGACTCCGGGCTGATATGGAAAAATCCAATATCACTTTGCCCGACCCGGGGATCGAACCCGAGACCTCAGAACCGTAGTCGTACCGAAATACCACCACGCCACCGAGGCAGTCCGTAATATCTAATATAGTCATTTCATAATATCTAATATTTATTAGCTATTATGAAATGAAGATTAGATCAGAAGCCTGAACCCACCTTAGCAACAATAATAGTTTTATCCCGGAGAGGTATTTGAGAAAGGATTTTTCTATCGTGACTAGAATCCAACAGCTCTCCGTTTATATAAAGTTCTAATTTGTTGACGTAAAGTTCTAACTTTATATTACTCTCTGACGCGCCTTTTAACCTGCAACAGATAGTCCATGATAAATGAAGTGCATAACAAGGTCTATTTCATAGTTTTGATTGTCTCATTGAATGTACCTTCTTTGTATCGTAGTGCGCAAAGAGTGTAACGTGTCGTTTGAGTGTGAAAACATTTCAATGTCTTCGACTTGTCTTTGGCCAGTCTGAAAACTAAATCTTACAATAATTGTACACTGCCTGCCTCGGCCCGATCTGTAAATCGGTAGTATTTGCCGCTCCGCTGAGAATCTTCTATCACATTCGTTAATATATTCCTGTATGGCACGGATAACCCTGCACATTTTCGTGCAGGCTTCAGTGGTATCTGAAAATAATATTTAATACTAAAAACAAAACAAAAAAACAAAACATATTAAACAGAGATTTCCACTTGTGAAGGATTTATCTGATCCATATATGTACACAGCATATAATTACATGCACAGGTCCTTATATAAATGTCGATCTTATCGTATCGTATCGTCTCATCGATAATATAGTAAGCAGGTAAGCACCTATTCGGAAGTTATCGATTTCTTTACAGCAATATATCAGGAGATTTTAACAAGATTATTTTCATCGACCAAAAATGGATGGGTTTTTCTTATTAATTCCGTAATTTTAACGGTCAAATGTCGAACTTATCGACATAAATTTTCAAATCCAATTAACGTATTAGCATCGCAGACAATAGTTACAATATTGTTTTTGTTTCTGACCTGTTTACATCGTAATTTATGTATTTTACCCTTGCTGAACTACGTTAATACGCAACTTTATATAAGCTGAATTTGGTAACGAGCGGAGATCGCCCACAGAGCCCTTTACTTATAAAAATCAACATTACACAGAACTAATTTTTCCTTATTGTTTGAAAACAATGTGACGTAAAGAAAAAGTAAGGAGCATAGTGTGTCTAATGTGGTTTAAGTTTTACTTAATATGACACTCAGTTTCAGTATGTAACATAGGGGTTTATGTAAATAGTATGATGGTGTTTTATATCGTTTTCTAAACACGATTTGGATACCAGCAAAATCGACTCGTAAGCAGTATTGGTATCGCTTGTGTGTGCGTGTACGGTATGGAGGGCGGGGAGTTACCTTCGAGCTGGTCCATGTCGCGCTGCATGCGCTGCGTGCGCGCGCAGCAGTGCGTGAGGAAGGCCTCGTGGTGCAGCGCGGCGGAGAGCGCGGGGCCCACGCACGTGCACACCTCGCGCAGCAGCTCGATGCCGCGCGCCGAGATCTCGTCCGAGCACTCCGTGATCACCTGTGCACGACCACACCGACAGTCGACCACACACACACACACACATACACACCGACTACACATTACACAACCAACACTCACCCTCCATAAATAATCTAATCCTATGAGATCAGCGTCGTTAAGTAAAAAGCTCCGCCGTTTCATTTTAAGTTTGCCTTCTTTAGCATTAACAGCCTTAAAAAATCTGAAAGTTGAATGTTCACTCAATGCCTTTTTAAACACGAATACAATTTGTATTGATTTTCTCGATATCGATTACCTCTCAAAACATTTGATTCCTGCATGCGTTAATAAATTTGGTGGTAACGTCATAATGTTTCGACGAAAAAAATGTAAGTTAATGTTGGGATCGAGATCTGGTTCCTCGCCCATGAGTTTGCTGAACCACCGAAAACAAGCCTCTCGGTCACCCAACTGGGCCGGCCGCTCCGCGAGGCACACCCAGATTTGTTTTGCCTAAAATTACATATTAGCTTAAGTTATTAATGTCTCTTTTAGACATAATATAACCTTATTCGAACAAATATTACTTGTTCTGCACACAGCCACAACTGTCCATCCTTCAACAAGAATCTAAGAAAGCCAAGTCTCTCGTGTACTTGTGCCGCGTGCGAGTACCGTCCGTCGGGCAGCCAGCTGTCCCAAGCGATCTCACCTTCCTCTGTAATGATCAAGAAATGATAACGTTGAGGATTTGGTGTGATGAGATTGTTCACTATTGTTTGTAGCAACGACACACCCTAAGACGCTGCGTGACTATAAGATCTGATATGGCGGACCGCTTAATAGATCCAAATCGGATTCGACCACATCCGAGCCGCAAACGCTTCCGCGTTAGCGAATTTCAAAATATATATACATATTAAAATGCATCCTTTAATGACACGGCGGTGTCCTTAAGAGAGTTTTAAGTTACCAGTAGCCAGAGTACCCCTGCTTCGTCATACCTTGGTTAGTTGGCAGACTTTGTTTGAGGAAAAAGGTGGAACATTAGGTGTCTGTTAGGGTAGGTCGTCGCTGGTTTTCAGTTTCGCTCACCGGCCAGCTTGGTGCGGACGCCGTCCATGTAGTGCGTGAGCGAGTCGGTGACGAGTATGACGAGCGAGTGCTGCGTCTGCAGCCGGTCTATGAGTTCCTGGCGGGTGACGTGGGGGCGCACGCCCGTGCCCCCGCCTGCTTCATATAAACAACATATTTCTTTCATCACTTTTAGCGCCGGCAATACCCATTTCTCATTCGTTTTTAGTTCTTCTACGCATCTATGGAAATAACAAAATTGTAAGTGTTTGCAAGTGAAATGATCAAGATGACATTTGACTGATGCCCTCACTTGTCGAGCCAGTAAGTTTTCTGCGCGTCTCGGTCCTGACTGCAACTATAGTCTAGTATTTTGATGAGGTTAGCGAGAGCCACGTCCATTATCTCTGTACAAACTTCGTCTGAATGCGCCAAGTTCCAAAACAATACCAGTACCTACAAAATAGAAAATAACTTGTATGTATATACTGCATGAAGCAAAACAAAGAAATACACATTAGCTTTTTATCAACGATGTCTCACCTTATTGGCCATTACTCCATCCTTGTCATCTTCCGCTAGTCTCCTAATAACCTCTAGTAATTTGTCACTTTGCTTTTTACTAGACGTGGCCCAACTTGCCTACAAAGAAATTATAATTTTGATCACTTTTTTAAAATAACATAACATAACATAAGCTCACGCCTGTATCCCCGAAGGGGTAGGCAGAGGCGCACTAGCGAACTAGAACACCCACATTTCGCCGAGCTTAGTTCCGTCCCAGATGTGATAGGGGGCGAGCCTATCGCCATATCGGGCACAAATTCCAGACTCCGGCTGATATGGAAATATCCAATATCACTTTGCCCGACCCGGGGATCGAACCCGAGACCCCAGAACCGTACTCGTATCGAAATACCACCACGCCACCGAGGCAGTCTTTTTTAAAATAAAAGCGATATTTTAAAATTCTGCCTTTATCCTACATTTATGTTTTAAAAATGGGTTGTAACTAATTTAAAGTTAATTTTTAGCCAGCAACAATTACCTGGAAGCAATCAAACAGGTGATCTAATTGGTCAGGTGTGAAGTCCCACGCGAGTTTGGCGAGCAGGTCGTGGAGGTTCTTCACAATGGCTTCGTGCTTGCCGTGCTGCGCTTTCCAGATCGCGTCCAAATCATCCCGCGTCAAAGAGTTCTCCTTTATCATAAACCTAAGCATTTTCTCTAACCTATCCACGTACTGAGGCTGATGTAGTGAGTCTCGTAGCACTATGTCCACCACTTTGTTTTCCCGAATCCAATTCTAAAATAAATCATTTAATAAATAACACCCAACAGTCACACACACACACACAATCTTGATCCCCACACTACGATACGAGTCTTGTGTCGTGAGTATAAGAACTAATAGAGATTTTCGGTCTCACAACGCCCAGACCCGAAACAAAATATCTGTGAGGCACACAAATATTTCTCTAGGTGCGGGAATCGAACCCGCATAACCCCACCTCTCGCTTCACAGCCTGTTACTCGCTCATTGCGGCACAGTGGATGTCAAATAAAAAACAAAATCATATTAAATTGATATCTTTCTACTCCAAAATACAAATGGCGACTTTTGCTAACGTCTCCTCCCACGTTAAGATTCTGTGTGGATCATTAACGCCCTAATGGTCAAACGCAACTCAACTTTAATGGCATCTTCCATCCGACTCTCAGAAAGGAGAAGGTCCTCAATTCGACTATATTTTTTTTACGTGTGTTACGCGATATCTCCGCCAAATGTGGGCCGATTTTGAAAATTCTTTTTGTGTTCTATAGAGCTTATTTCAAGAGTAGTCACATATAAATTTGGTCTCGATCGGATTTGAAGTCGGTATGTTAGATATTTAAAGTTGTGATTATGACAGATAAAGCGGCCTTAAACGACATAAGGCGACCTTAAGTGTATGATTATTCGGCGGTTATGTTGAACACTATATAGTAATGACAATATAAAGTGAGTTGTATGTTACCGTGATGACGGCGGGTGTGAGCCACTCTGGTTTCGGTTGCTGTGAGAATGTGCTGATCAGCTGGTTAATCTCGTTTAAAGCAGACATTTTACCGTTGAACGACGACATTTGTAACAACCGTAATATCATTTTCAATCGAAACATTTCCAGAGCTGAAATATCAGTTTTAGAATTAATATCACAAGTATACGAATAATCGATTTCACAACATTATAATAATATGAAATTCTTTCTATTTTTTACATAATACTTTACATAATTATAAAATACACAGCAATATTACATTTTATGATTTACAAATTACATTAATATAATATATTTGCATAAGCGAGTATTAACTCGACGTCGGTATCATACTTTGGGATGATTCATCATAATGCCCATCGAAATCATACATATTGTATGATGAAGTATGAATCGAGTATTATGTAGTGTTCATTATATTATATTGACATCACATGATCACAAAAAAAAAACAAAATGCATACATTGTCACACAAGAAAGCACATGTAAATGCATTAAACTTCAATGATGTCGACTCGTACAGTTGGGTATAAATCGGTAACATACAATGTAGCAGCCCAGGGGCGGAATTAAACCGCGCCCCTTAGCAGCTACAGGGTGTGCTATCGGTTTGGCAGCAAACGAGACTTCTTCAAGGATAATGAATGGTGGACGTCACAGTAGCGATGCTTGACCAGATGAAAGGTGCTGAATGTGCATAGGTAGGCTTTGGAATATGTGACTGAAAGATCCAAATACGACGAACAAAAGAAGGCAAGAGACCGACACTCGTCCGCTTTGTAACCGCGTTCAAACTACTACATATCAAAGATCTCAATGTTGAAACTGTGTAACACTAGAATTTGAATTAAAATTCCTCACTAAATTGAAGAGTTTTCATTTGTTAGTTAGGTATGATAATAATAAAAATACTTACATTTAAGTAGATTATGATGGTGAGGTGTTTTAATGGAGACATATTTACACGCCCTTATTAAACAAGATACAGTGTCAGTCTTATTTTCACTGCCGCGGGCTTCCCTCTTCAGCTCTTCATCAGTAAGACTCTCTAATAACGTCGGTATACATTCCTAAAAAATAAATATGCTAAATGACAAGAAACTTATGCCACGACACAGGGCTGTCTTAAGGCATGCATGGGCATCTGGGTACACAAGAATTCGGGGGCCAAAAGATCGTGTAAGACAGCTCCCAAGCTTATTGTTGTCTTACGCCTCTCTTCTACCTAAATGTATAGGCTCACGTTCCCCCTCCATCTATGCAAAGCTCAAACCTACTAGCTTGGTGGCGTACTCTTATGTCATTCCCATACATTTATTTTATTCGACTAGCGCATAAGCCACTTGTCTAACCACGTTGGTGACCTATTTTTTTAACGAACTCAGTTCATACATTTATATTTTGAAAGTATATCTCATCCACACGCCTCCCTTGGAGCGCCTTACCATTTGGGAACCCCTGGTGTAAGAGAATGTAAGTACTTACCAGCCTTTCGGGGGCCCCCTAAGGTCGGGGGGGCTCT
Source organism: Clanis bilineata (assembly GCA_036417725.1). Taxonomy (NCBI): domain Eukaryota; kingdom Metazoa; phylum Arthropoda; class Insecta; order Lepidoptera; family Sphingidae; genus Clanis; species Clanis bilineata. The sequence continues at coordinate 11,991,370 of CM071151.1, read as the reverse complement.
GGGCACGGGCCCTATGTGCCCTTATGGTAAAGACGGTACTGCCACGAAAGTGTTTAGAATGTTCACGTTTGTATATATTTCCCTAAGTAGTAACAACTGTGTATTCAGATATTACTATTAAGAGGATATTTGAATGAAATATGAAAGCGTGAAGGGCTGGTTTTGACGTATTCTACGCGCACGCCGGCGCGCACGTCAGCGCGGTAATGTCCGCGACATATTAACTTGTCAGCACAAAGACATTAAACAGTATAGCCTAAGAGCCAAGATGCTAAGCGCGCGCCATGACCTCTTGGATTATGAAGATTAGATGCTCAAAAGAAAAAAAAGGTTGTGTCTTATATATTATGTTAACATTTACAAACCTAAATAGATCACTGAACGATCTGCAACTCGTTTAAATTAATTAATTATTGACACACATCACAGCAGTGGGGCAGTAATATTACAGGGTTAATATTATTATTAAGTATGAAAAAATGACCAAAGATTTTGAAACTTTTAACATATACCACTATTATTTTATAGAAATGTTTTTGGAATAATCTTACAATTCTAAAGTGGTCTATTTGACAAAATGAACCTATTTCGATGAATTTGGATATGAGGATAACCTTAGCCGTGACTGCAGACAGGATATTTTTATGCATTCAGGCCTAATAGGGATGAAATAATTGTTTAATCACAATTTAATTCAGTTGCCTCTTTGGTCTAGTGGCATATATGGGCTGTGAACCGAGAGGTTCTGGGTTCGATTCCGAGATCGGTCAAAGCTAATTTAATTTAATAGATTTCGATGAAATTTTATATGAGGATACACTTGTCTTTAGGGACTCAAATGAGGTACTTACTTTTTTTTATTAACCCCTAAAGGGATGAAATACATGTTGAAAGTTTGGTTGGGCATTCGGAAACCTTAAAAGATTTTGATGAAATTTGGTATGAGGATACATTTGACCGTAGGGACTCAAATGGGGTACTTCATTTTTTTAACCTCTAAAAGGACGAAATAAGGGATGAAAGTTTGTATGGGAGTTCAGAATCCACTTTAAATTTGGTATGAGGATATCTTTGGTCTGAGGACAGACACAAGGGACACAAGGGTTTATATTTTTAAATCAACACCTATAGGCATGAATTGCTTTTCTTTCTTTCTTAAAAACAAATAGAGGATGAAAGTTTATATCGGAGATTAGAAACCGCTAATTATACGGATTTTGATATAAGTTGGTATGAGGATGTGATGTTTAGCAAACATGTGTTTATGTGCAAATAGGGATGAAATAGGGGTTGAAATTAGTTTTTTTTAATCTTTGATCCGATTGACTTTAAAATCGATATCTGAGTCCCCCCGTAGTTCCAAACGTCGAAACCGCTCTTAAAAGTGACAAAAGTGACCGCCATTTTGTACTTCTTTGTTTTTGAGCCAATTGACTTCAATATCGATATCTGAGTCACCCCGTGCTTTCGAACGACAGAACCACTGTCAAACCTGTCAAAAGGGGCCGCCCTTTTTGTTTTTATTTGTTTTTGGGCCGATTGACTTCAAAATCGATATCTGGGTCATCCCGTGCTACCAAATGACGGAACCGATGTCAAAGTTGTCAAAAGAGGCCGCCATTTTATTTTTATTTGTTTCTGGGCCGATTTACTTCAAAATAGATATCTGGGTCGCCCCGTGGTTCCAAACGACGGAACCGATGTCAGAACTGTCAAAAGTGGCCGCCATATTGTTTTTCTTTGTTTTTGGGGCAATTGACTTCAAAACCGATACCTGGGTCACCCCGTGGTTGCTAACGACGGAACCGATGTCAAAACTGTCAAAAGTGGCCGCCATTTTCTTTTGGGCCCATTGAATTCAAAAGGTACCTGGGCCGCCCAGTGGTTGCTTACGACGGAATCGATGTCAAAACTGTCAAAAGTGGCCGCCATTGTGTTTTTCTTTGTTTTTGGGCCGATTGACTTCAAAATCTATATCTGGGTCGCCCCGTAGTTGCTAACGACCATACCGATGTCAAAATAGTCAAAAGTGGCCTTCATTTTGTTTTTCTTTGTTTTTGGGGCGATTGACTTTAAAACCGATATCTGGGTCGCCCCGTGGTTGCGTACGACGGAACCGGTGTCAAAACTGTCAAAAGTGGCCGCCATTTTGTTTTGCTTTGTTTTTTGGGAGATTTATTTTAAAATCGATATCTGAGTCGTCCCGTTGTAGAATATTTAGACTAAAACGACAAGGTGGATCGAAAAATGAATAGTTTTTACCGTTGGCCATACAAAATACGCGTGTGAAGCAGCGGACAAAAGCTAGTATAAAATATGCTGCGACATGCCCAAATAAAATGGCGGCCACTTTTGACAGTTTTGACATCAGTTCCGTCATTAGAAACCACGGGGCGGCCTGGTATCGATTTTGTAGTCAATCGGCCCATAAATAAAGAAAAACAAAATGGTGGCCACTTTTGACAGTTTTGATATCGGTTCCGTTGTAAGCAACTATGGAGCGACCCAGATATCGATTTTGAAGTCAATCGGCCCGGAAACAAAGAAAAACAAAATGGCGGCCACTTTTGACAGTTTTGACATTGGTTCGGTCGTTAGCAACTACGGGGCGACCCAGATATCGATTTTGAAGTCAATCGGCCCAAAAACAAAGAAAAGCAAAATGGCGGCCACTTTTGACAGTTTTGACATCGGTTTGGTCATTAGCAACTACGGGGCGACCCAGATATCGATTTTGAAGTCAATCGGCCCAAAAACAAAGAAAAACAAAATGGCGGACACTTTTCTTGATTTTGACCTTGGATCTGTCCTTAAAAACTACGAGGTGACCCAGATATATTGAAGTAAATCGAATTAAGGACAAAAACAAATTTTCCATCCCTATTTCATCCCTTTATATGTAGGTTGAAATAGGGATCATGCCAGACATCCACCCCTTCTGGGGGATCAAGTCCCAAATTAAATTACAAAATTCGCTTTGCCCTATATGGGAATCGAACCTACAACCTCCCGGTTCACAGCCCATATATGTTGCCACTAGATCAAGGAGGCGACTAGAAAAGTATCCTCATACCAATTTTCTTAAAAATCCGTTCAGCTGTTTCTGGAATCCCATATAAACTTTTACCCCTTTAGGGGTTGTTAAATTTGTGTCCTTTTGGTCAAAAGTATTCTCATACTAAATTTCATCGAAATCCATCAAGGAGTTTCAAAATGGATTGACTCCTAGACTATCAATGTCTAATATTTGACACAAAGAACTGAATAAACGTAATATCAGAGTTGAAAATGTCGAGCACGTCCCTCCCCTTCAATGGTTACCGGACGACTGAGATCAACACGGGCCGTCTCGGAAAACAATGATGTAATGCCACAGCATATGTGCAAAACCAATTTTTTCCTTATTGTGATAAAACTATTTAACTTGGTGAAATTTTTTTTTCGACACAATTAAATTAATATTGATATCTACGTTTTAAATCAAGTTACAAATTTATATCGTTCGCCGTACGGGAGATTCAAGCTTTTCAAAAACAGATGAGAGGTAACTTTGAATTTTTTTTCTATCGAGAAAACTTTTAGTAATTATGTTTTTGCTCTCGACAGAATTTAAGTTATATGGTCTATTAATACATTTCCAAAAATTACCTTCGTAATCTTAGTACTTTAGGACACCCAAGCTTGTGATAATCCTTATTTTGTTATCATATCCTCTTAAATAGTGTCTAAAGATGCTACCACACAAGGCTATTATTTTGAATCATCTTATTTTTGCTCTCTACCTCCCTACAAATATCATCAGTTTTGGAACTATTTATAATTAACTGAAACAAACGCGTAATCGTAAACAATAAAATTGGCAAGTCATTGCGCCGCGTCAATAATATACGCACTTACATAATATTTCACGGAATTCACGGAATACGGAAGGCAGAAACTGGCAAACGAGATTTCTATCGCTCATAGACACCCAAGACAAGAAAATCATGGGTGCGTTGCAAACCTAAAAGGAGGGAAATAGGGCTTGGGAAAGGATGGGGGGATTAATGGGAGTTGCCACTTTACGCCGGTTTTGTGTCGCCGGCTGTGAGGCAGTGGTATCAAACCGGTCGAGCTGGCCCATTCGTGCTGTAGGCGTAACTGTCTACAGCGTGGGTCTACCCCTCAACAAAATATCGTCGTGAACGCACATCGATATCTGAGCACACTCACGAGCACAGGCAGCAGGTAGGCGGTGACGGTGTGCGCGGTGAGCAGGTCGTGGCACAGGCTGAGCGGCCGCAGCAGCTGCCACACGGCCGCCACGCGACTCTCGCCGCTCGCAGACTGCTCCAGCGACGACGGCTGCTCCGTGCGCGACGACACCGACGTGCTCATCTACATAAACACACTCCCACTGGTGGTACCATATTCGTGTCCGACCACCGTACGGATGGCGACCAAAGCACACATGGCGTTAAAACCCGGCCATAATGACCCGCACTCCTTGATTATTCACTCACTTATTCAATGGAGTGTGGAAAAGCATTTATGCGGGCCGGTATGATACTGGTGGCCTCTGATGGACACAAGTAGGCGAACCATGAGTTTTTTTTACATTACTCGCTAGCGACTCCGTAAAATATTTATATGACAAACACTCGAACGCCTCTAGCTGTTACGCGGGGAACTGACGTTTTCCATACAAATATTTTACGTACTCACTCGCGTTAATACGTGCAACAAACTCATGGTTGAGCTAAAAGTCTATCAGTGGTTGTCAGTGTTCTTGGACTGCACATCGCTTACCATCAGGTGTTGTGTAGTCACTTTGCCGTGTTCGGACAAGCCAGCGTGTTCTCGATTCTCGTGAGGGGCTTGCGACATGACTTGATGCTGCAGCTTAGTTGTAGCGGGTATAGTACATCCCTCTGTATCGGTCATCCACCTATCTTGTCGCAGGGCCCTCGATTTGCTTCTCTCCTCTTCGGAGTGGAAGAAGCATAAATAGGCCGGCATAATTCTGGTGATAAACCCGGCTTGCCGGTGATCGCTGTTTTTTTTTGGACTGCACTATGCTTACCACCAGGTGTAGCGTCACTTTGTCGTGCTCAGATAAAAGAAAACCCTTTCTTTCTGCTTGGCGTTATTCCGGCCTAATGCCTATTTATGGCAGGGTCCGCCTTCATTCATTTTTACTGTTGCCTGAGACATTGGCTAAATAAATTTTATTTCCTTTTTTTGTGTCCTTCCTACTTAAATCGTATCGTTCTCAGTTCTCACAGACTCACGAAGTCTAGGAAGTTCTATCTAAACAGGGGCGCAATTAGAGCATACTGCACCGACGTTTCAACAGGTTTATTTCCGTCCCATTACGTGATAGGAGACGAAAAAATCGCCATATCGGACACGAATTCAGGCCTCCAGGCTGAAACTGAGCAGAAAAAGCCAATATCCCATTGCCTGACCGACCAGCGAAGGCGAGCGAGCCTGACGCATACAGTATACTTTGAATTTCAAACTACTGCGATTAAGACTAACTATATTATTTTATTACAGCATCAAATTATTCCAAAAGTAATACATATGATATAAGTAAATGTACACTAACCTCATTGTTGTCAGCGATCACCGGCGTCTCTTCAGTACTATCGACCTTCTCACACGAGTTCTCCTCACTCTCCTTCTGCGTCAATTCGATTGACAGTTTTTCTTCAGAATTAATGGACGCAGTTAAATCCGGTTTTTGAAACCCCATAATTGTCTCAAACCGCTCTCTTAACTTAACAAAACCACCTGCTTGACCAAATCTAGAACAAAATGCGATAATCAATACTAGCAATCTTCAAGTACTTATGATATTTTACAGAACAGGATGTGAATACGAAATTGAGCTCGCAACGAAACGCATCGTTTTCTGGTACCATAGCAAGAACTCCGTAATTCCCTATAGCACCAGTCAGAATGGCCACATTCAAAATCAATGCCCCAAGATCGATAGTGAGATCATTGGCTATTGCTTCCTTTTGAAATGTCAAACCAATATTCTATTCTTGTTTTTCCTATTTTGTCTTCTATAAATGTATCCGATCGTGACCAAATTTATATGGGACCACCCCTGGAAAACGCATCAGCAAATTATCGAACACAAAAGGAATCTTCTAAATCGGTCCTTATTTCGCAGAGATATCGCGTAACATACATAAAAAACGTACAGACGAATTAATTACTTGACTATTTTTTTTTTATTAATTTTATATAAAATCGACGTCGTCTAAAATATAGAACAGAAAGAAATATTCTCAATAATAAAAAAGCCATAACGGTACGTTGCGTTGGAAAGGGATAGCAAGACATCTCGACTATTCCCCCACTCCAGAATTTAAAATTATGATTACTGCCTCATTTTTCAATCAATTTAGATGCAGTTTTTTATAAGGGTTTCTTTTTTTGTTTTATTTGCTATTATATATAAATATGTGTATAAAATCAAACAGAATCAAGTATCCAATTGAAGACATCCTTTTTTTGAAGTCAGTCAATAAGACTTACAAATTGATGAGATGGACCAGCCATCCCCTAGGAGTCCTGTGGTCTTGAGACCTAGCAAACACTTCCACATCTTGCGTACTGCCCTGTCCTGCAGAGTTACATGACACAGACAAACCTTCAGATGTGCGAGACACATTGAAGGTGTGAAATCTGAAAGAAATAACATATTTCACAGTGAAAACATATCTTGAGATTTGATGTAATTTGTAGTCTAATAAAAATTGAATCATATCGTCTCAGAGCCGAAATAATTCAAACAATAATTTACAATAACTTACTTGTTGTTAGGGTTGAACACCATAGACAATAAATGCAAGAATCTTGGATCGTCCAATTTCATTGCACTCAGCTTGACGAGTTTCTCGCAGTTGGAGCGCACACACTGCTGTATGTTGTTCTTCCATGATGAAACAGCGTCGTCGGTCAATATCTTTGTAAACGACACAGTGAGTGCGTCGTTGTAAAACCGCTGACATGCCATGTGGTTCACATCTTCTCCTGATATATACAACATTGTGTTAAGGAATATCTTATAATGTTGCATGCCAATACATAATAATTATAAATATTTTAACACATTAATTACAGATTAACTATCAAAATGTAATAGTTATAATTGTAAATGTTTTATCATTGTTAAAATTTAAAACACTAGAATAAACTAAGCTTTCAAACCTTTAGTGGCCAACTCTGTAGCAGCCGTGAGTAACGCCTCCAACTCTTGTTCAGGCAACACTGGTACAACCCAACGTGGATGGGAAATTTTCTCCTCCAAAGCTTTTAACTTCGCCTCGGGGAATGCCATCTGCCAATAATAATATAAGGGTCAAATATTTATATTCACAATATTTCAAATTAGTATCATAATCTTCACTAATTACGTAAAGAGGTAATATTAATTTATCTGTAGAGGAAAAGTCTGAAAATACTCAACTAATCTAAAAAAAAATCTTTCTCATTATAGAAGTAGAGTACAGTAAAGCTACAGTGTAAAATAAATAAAAAAATGTGATACATGGTAAAATTGATATGTTGTTTATAACCTTTGCAAAATATTTGATATAACCTGTGGTTGCTTATTGTGTGAATTTCCTTAAACCAAATTAGTCACATCTGTTACCAGATCAAATTAAGTATAGGTAGTTTGCACATATTTAGACCGAAATCAATTAATGTTTTCGTATTAAAAAAATAATCTTAACAATTGCTAACGAAAGGTAATGAGGAATTGATAATCTTATAATATTTCAGACAAACTAAAAATATGTTGAAATACTAACCTCCCCAGGCATTTGACCTTGTTCTTTCATTGATATTGTCATTATTTAAACATAAGCTTACTCATCGCACCCTCTGAAAAAAATTGAAAGTCGACATTCGCTTTATTATTACTCGCATTGGCTTAATTATTTATATGCGAACTCATAATAATACAATTACACCATTGAGGTATTAATTTCAATTATGTAATAACTGTCACCTCTATCTTTGTGCTTGTGAAGTGTGTTTTTGATCTGAATGATCACTTTTACATTATGATGTTACTTACATACTAGAGAACAATGTGAGGTTTACTCTACCTCCAGAGTAGCACACTAAGGCCTAACTTCCCTTAATATTGTAGGTCTGTGCTCAGCAGTGGAGCAGTAGATGTTCATACAGGTGTTAAACAAAAACCAGCTCTTACCACAGCACATAATCATCCTCAAAGTGGTCACCAACCTGTCATGGCCATGGCCATTTAATATTGAGCCTTATAAAAACTTTTTAGCTTACCAAATGGTTAAGAATAGTCTGCCACTTATTTCCTTGTGTCACATTGTTTTAAAATAAGAGACAGACTATTCTTAACCAATTACTCAGCTAAACTGTTTTTATAAGTAAGGCCCCTGTTATTATTATTTGATTGTGATGTTAAATGACTGACCCAATTGAGTAAACATTGGCTATGAGAATCCCAATACATACATACTTAGACTCACGCCTTTTTCCCGCCCAACCCCTATGGGTAGGCAGAGACAACAGATTCCCACTTACTACGATCCTTACACACCTTTTTCGCCTCATTCAGTCTTATTACATTCTTCACGCATTTACATCGGTTTAGGGTACTTTTGACTTAACCTTGCTCAAGTATATCTCTGACATGGTCAGAGAACATTTGATGAGGTCTTCTTCTTCTAATCCTTGTATCGCAATATACCGATTTAAAGAGAGTGATTGAGAAACTATTATCTTATAAGAAAGAAATAGTAACTATTAATTTTTCCAACATGTTCACACTTTCTTTCTTCCCAATGCCGTTCACACAGATTAGGGTAGACAAAAATCTCGCATAATTATTTTCTTCAATTTATTCTTGCTTTACTTTAATCATCACAGTCATTCTCATGTCAATTTAAAATAATCACCCAGTGCTGTTGGAATAACTCTTTTTGGTGACCAATTTTTCTTTCATTATGTTATTTTAGCAAATTCTCAGGGTAGACAATGTCTCTTTGTCTATATGAAATGCACGCCACTGATTCTACCTGCCCTGATCCCACCTTAATGTGGGGTTAGCGGAACACATTTTTTCAAGCATGTTGCAGAGAGGATTTGGCTTAGTTTTTACGACCTGCAGCCTGTCTGACGTCAATCCCTAATGAGGGATCAATTCGGGCGAATTAAATTAGAACATTTACTTTACCCAACCTGGGAATAATACTGTGATTAAACAAGTTATATAAGAACTCATTCAAATAATATTATCATCACATAACATTCAATGGATATTATCTATATGTGTACATCAGAGATTTAATATTACTAACTATAGAGGGGCTATCCATTAAGTTTCCATACAAAAAAATTATCTCAAGCATCAGTAACGTAATCTACCACTATTACAACGTGAGGGTGCTTATTATAATTTACACCCTGGAATGTTCTGTGAATGTTCAAGAATCATGTAAGACCATTTTATTGTCTAAACATTATTATACTGGCATGACCTTGTATGTTTGAAATACAACTGAGTGACTTATGACCATGTAGTCACAACTTTTGGATCACAAGTTTCGTACTGTTGTCCCATCGATGTACTGTTGATGTTACATTAATAATCAAAGTACACTGTTTTAGCAAAGGACTAAAAATGTTAGAAAACATGAGGCAAATTGAATCTTTGTAATTCAAAATAATTATTTCATATGCAATAAATATACCAAAACATCTGTGCCTCTAGTACAACCTTTGAGTTTGCAAATACCATTATAGTTTTTATTTTCTTCATAGAATTAGTGGCAATGCCATTTATAGAATTGGAAACTACAATTAACTAAAATAAATATATGAAGAAAACAAAACTACAAAAACTTGTTTGAGAAGTGGGGACTATTTTCATTTTCTATTTTTACTTGGCGTTATCCTAACCTAACCACCTTCCTACTTAAATGCTTCCACTTGGCTCATCTTGAGCATCCTTCACAGTAAAACCATTGGTTCTCATAATAACATCCTCCACAATGTCCAGCCAGTAATTTTTTAGACTGTCCTTTAAAGGACCGGCAAAACTAAATCATAATGGGGGGTTCATGTAAGACAAAGTGAACACTAGGATACTTACATATAATGATTTTGTGTATCAAACACTATATTATGATAATGAATGAAATCAAATTATTTTTATCATATTTATCTACACAAGGATGCTTTAATCATGTTATTTACTTATTTCGTACTTGAATTACCTACTCAATTTTCAGTCCCTTTGTTGGTGTAATAAAAACTAAGTAAATTATTAATTTAAAAGAAAATTATACGTAGAGACCTAATCATTTGGGACAGTCTTTACAAACAGTTATTCAGTGCCTGTACCTGCCTCATTTTGATTCAAAGCTTATGATATACAAAATGACAAATATTTGCACAAAAATAAAAATAAAATACACGTTCTGCACGCAAAATTTGTGGTTTCAATTCTTGGAAATTACACAACTATCAAATAATTGAAAAGTTAGTATATTATAGGGTGTAATATATACATTTTTTTTATTGGAATTACAAGAAAATTTTCAAAAATTCTATGTTATCGGCAAAAAATCGATCAATTTTTCCGTCAGGCTACCTGGAGCCATCACACATTTTTAATATACGACCTTGTTGTTGCTAAATATAAATGTGACGATGAATGAATATTTCCGTGATTAATAAATAAAGAAGCACTTCTACCCACAGAAGATCTAAAAATTATTATTCATATGATCAGCCGGCGCGACAAAATGGCGTCATTATCCTAAACAAGACAAAGCAAAAAGAACAAAATTATAAGTACAAAGAACCTAAAATGATCACAAATAATGCCAGTAAATCATTATTTTTACCTTTACTTTCAACATGTAGTAAATTCACAGAAAACTCCTCAAAATAAATCACAAAATTTTATTCACTAACACTTTTTTGACGTAACGTAAGAACGAAAATAGTTTTTTTAATTTGATTACCATCCCAGAAAGGCAAAGGTAGTCTTCGTGCGGCTTTATTATGAAGTTATTTTTGAGATATTGGAGAGATGACTCAATGATTTCAGTTTCAGATTCCGGATCAAGCGGTTATGGTGTAAACTTCTTAGATTTATTTGCCTTGAAACCATGCTTTCGTCTAATATTATAATATCGATAAAATTATCGACAATAATATAATACACTATACCACACGCCATTAAATATGCCTCTAAATTGTTCCAATTGTCAAACCGGTTACCAAGTTTCGGAATCGGATTTTCATTTATCTATGTATAATCTGAGATGTGTGAATGTGAGTGATTAATTTGGAATAGCGTTTTACAAAATTGTTGCTGTGGAGTGCTCATTATTTCTTGTGTATTGTAATTGATTATTGTTTCTAATGCTTTAACCCTTTTTTTGTTCAAAAATGAGTTTTACAAGTGATGAAGTCAACTTTTTGGTTTACCGCTACTTACAGGAATCAGGTAAGCTGTATCGTGAGACGCTATGTAGGTACATAAAGATTGTTGGTGCTGTTTACGTAGTTTATTTATTTACCTGTTATGACAATATAACAATATACTATAAATTTTATATTCCAGGCTTTCATCATTCTGCTTATGCATTTGGTATTGAGTCTCATATATCGCAAAGCAATATTAATGGTGCTCTGGTACCACCAGCTGCATTACTGAATATAATACAGAAGGGCCTACAGTACACAGAAGCTGAGATAACATTTGGAGACAATGGTATGAATTTTTTGCAGTATTTATTAAAAGACTAACTAGATTTATTTTAAATACATGATAAACATTAATTGGTTTAAAATTTGTTCTATGTAATGAATGAGTGCAGATGCAGTATTTCAGATAAAAGTAAATGTTTATATAATTCAGCAGTTTGTAATGGTGTTTTATTATTGTCATTAATATTTATTTCATAATTCATAAGTATGATAAACTAAATTGACAATGTAATGTATAGGTACAGAAACTCGTCTTACTGAGAGTTTGAGCCTGATTGATGCGGTGACTCCTGACATAGTAGCAGCTCGACAAAATGCTCACAATGCACAAAAACAGGCAACTAAGACTGAAGCAGGATCAGGGAGTGAACAGAATGGGGTTGATGTGTGTGATGTACAATTACTATCATTTACTGAACAGTTATTTTGTATATACTATTTTTATATGATGAAAAAAGGTTTAAAAATCATATAGTTTCTAAAGTAAAATGTATTTATTTCTTAGGGCACTACATGCAGTGCAACTGCAACCACAACAGCAGAAGCAACAACACCAAGTGCACCAGAGACCATGGATGTTGACCTATCTATTGAAATACCTGCTAGTAAAGCCACAGTCCTCAGAGGACATGAGTCAGAAGTATTTATATGTGCTTGGAACCCAAGCACAGATCTGTTGGCCAGTGGTTCAGGAGATAGTACAGCCAGGTGATTATAATATTCCATTGTAATAGTTTGCAAACTATGGTTTCCATGCCTATTTGAGTTTATGTATGTCATGATTAGACAATTTATTTGTTTTCTGTAAGATTTAAATGTGCAAATATGTATATATAGATCATTGTGCTATGAATATTTGCATATTTAACTATTTATTTATACAAAATGTTTACAGGTTAGCATCACACATTGTACACATATTTCTTGGAAACATTTGTAATAAAATAATATTTTCAGAATATGGGATATGTCAGATAATCCAGCCACAACCCCTAATCAGTTAGTATTGAGACACTGTATACAAAAAGGTGGAGCAGAAGTACCCAGCAACAAAGATGTTACTTCTTTGGATTGGAATGTGTGTAAAATAGTGTCCTATTTTATTCATATATAATTTAACCACATGGAAATTTCTTTGTTTAACTTATATGGATATTTGTGTTCCAGTGTGATGGCAACCTTCTCGCTACAGGATCATATGATGGTTATGCCCGTATTTGGACTACAGATGGTACTTTAGCATCTACACTGGGTCAACACAAAGGACCAATATTTGCATTAAAATGGAATAAAAGAGGAAATTATATTTTAAGTGCAGGGGTGTGTATAATTATTTTGATTCAAGGGTGTCTAAAGGGGAGAAGAATAACCTTTACCTTTTCTGTAATATGTGTTTCAGGTTGATAAAACTACCATAATTTGGGATGCATCAACAGGGCAGTGCACACAACAGTTCTCATTCCACTTGGCACCAGCTCTAGATGTTGACTGGCAAACAAACACCTCTTTTGCCTCATGCTCCACAGATCAGTGCATTCATGTTTGCAAATTGAATGCTGATAAACCTATCAAAAGTTTCCAAGGGCACACAGTAAGCAACAATCAAATTATTAATTTATACATATAATCCTATACAACAACTACATTAATATTAATTTATTACAGAATGAAGTAAATGCTATCAAATGGGATCCTCAAGGTCAACTTCTTGCGTCTTGTTCCGATGACATGACTCTCAAGATTTGGTCAATGAAACAGGACACATGTGTTCATGACTTGCAAGCTCATTCAAAAGAGATTTATACAATCAAATGGTCTCCAACAGGTCCAGGGACACAAAATCCTAACATGAATTTAATCTTAGCCAGTGCATCTTTTGACTCAACAGTTCGTTTATGGGATGTGGAAAGGGGTGTGTGTATACACACATTGACAAAACACACAGAACCTGTATATAGTGTAGCCTTTTCCCCTGATGGCAAGTTTCTGGCCAGTGGCTCATTTGATAAGTGTGTCCATATTTGGTCAACGCAGACAGGCTCTTTAGTCCACTCTTACAAAGGTACAGGTGGCATATTTGAGGTGTGCTGGAATTCTCGCGGAACCAAAGTTGGAGCTAGCGCTAGTGACGGCAGTGTCTTTGTTTTAGATCTACGTAAACTATAACATCCACTTTATTCACTGTGTCAGTGAATATAAATTGGTGTAAATACCCTATACATGCAGAGGCTCGAGTGACGAGTATAGGGTATGAAAATGATGACACTATATTAATGTGTGAAGTAAATTGTTATTCTTATTAGACTACTGATAGACTTTTTGGTATGTGATGATGCATCATTTGTAACTGGAAAGCTTATTTTACTGGTGGAGAAAGTAATATCTGTAAATTCTATTTTGCAAGATGAAAAGCAACCTTCATCTTGTTTTATAGGGTCAAATAATATAATCTCAAGAATGCAAAATATTGGTCATAAGTAAAGTGCTGCTTTACCTCAATAATTCATTTATGTAGAAAAGCAATACATAATTTGTATAGTTTATATAAAATATGGGAACCATAACCACTTACATCTTATTTATATAATTAGTAGTGTAGCATTAAATAGAATAAAATACGAAAACCATATTTTCTACAATCAATTGTTTTATTTAAAAAAGTGTTAATTACATAATTAAAACCATAGATGTAGCGATGTAGCAGGCGATAGCTCAATTGGGAATGGTATGGACTGCCGAGACGAGTGTCGGAGGTTCGAGACCAACCCCAAAAAAAAAACAGCATACACCTTGTGACTTTTCTATGTTAAGTACACACTTAATATGAACACACTTTCATTGTGAATGATTGCTTGCTATAACAGTGAAGGAAAACATTGTGAGGAAACCTGCATACTGGAGAATTTCCCCATAAGAATTTCAAAGGTATGTGAAGTCAACCAACCTGCATTAGGCCAGTATGGTAGGCTAACGCCTAACCCCTCCCTCTCATTAGTAAACGAGGCCTGCGCCCAGTAGTGTGATGGTAATACTACAGGGCTAATATTTATTTTATTTTATATATGTATCACTTGACTCATATCTCAGAATTCAGAAACCCAAATAAATAACAATGCTTAAGGTGATTCAACAATATTTATTATTTAGGAACCTCCTTTTTGAAGTCATAATAAGAGCCACAGTTCAGTTTTAATTTTTTATTGTGATAATGTATACATATCATAACTTAGCCCACATTTGCTAATTTATTTATGCTGCCACTTTTTGGCAGGGCCATGGGTTTGTTTCATGACATTGGCCTTTTATATGCTAATAAATCATCATGTTTGTATAATGAATGTAGCTTCTCATACATGAATTTGAAAAAATAAAGTAAATTGTCATATTGTCCTTCATATGGTTCACAATCAGAATTGCAGTTCTCACTCACATGTACTGGATAATTTATTGCTAGAGGTGCCTGGTAGTGTTCACTTCTTCCCCATGCACATAAATGTAATTCCAACATTAGTTGATGTAATGCTTCTATGGTGGATAGGTACCATCTGGGACTACCTTTTTGGTGCCTCCAAAATTGTGAGGCTCTATTCTGTAGTACTAGTTTGGGCACTTTTTTCAGTCTTTCATCAGCATAGATCCCCCGACTTTGGTTCCAAGTACTGTCTATCAATACAACACGGTCTACTGGGAGTTTATCAACATGATATATGTTATGACTGTCAGTTTTGTTTATGATTCGAGTCATCAACGTGCCAACATTATAACCAGAAGGAAGTTCATTTATCATCATTTCAGTATATGTAGGAATATCTTGTTCATCTGTAAACAATTCTCGCACACTCCTAGCCTCAGCACCAGGGTATAACAGAACAGTTTTCTCATCCAGCTCATAGTCAGGGATGTTTGGATATGTGTAAACATTCACATTATCAGGTGCAATGACTGCAGCGTGTGCTGCAGTACTCTTACCATCAATTTCTCTTCTATGTTTAATAATGTCAACTTTTACTGGCAACTGTAAAAATAAAAATCTACAACTAAGTATTGCTAATCACTTCTCATTAGATTAAAAATAAATATTTAAGCATGTCTTACAGAAACAGTGGGTATCCTGCCTTCAATTTTTGATACAGGCACAAAACAAGTATAACAAAAGTACATTCGCGACTTGCCACAACGCATGCAGGGGCTACGAATAGTCAAATTCTCCAAATGCTCTGATCCTGCTATTATCATCCCTTCAAAGGGTTTATCGTCTCGATTTCTGGCTTCTGGACTTTTGGGATTCATTATTGTTCATTATTAAAATAAAATAAAAGTAATAAGTTACAGGGGTGGCCCTATTGTCTTTTACAACTGAACCTATCGAGTATAAAATTTGTTAGAATCAGCAAAAATTAAGGCTATCTCTTTTTTTACTATTGGATGTCAACTCAGGTAAAGAAGGAGCAATACATAAGTGTTTGTTCCTATAGGCCTACATCAATAAGCCACGCCCCGGAACAAAGTAATAATAATACGGCAGCTGAAATGGTGGTCTAGTGACGAGGGTCGTGATTCATTGCGTATGGTATCGATAACGATAAAATGTTTTATTTAGTTATTTCACAGTATATTCTTTTGCATAACATACAAATTGTCACATCTGTATACCTTAAGAGAAGCCAGAGACTATCATTTTCTAATTCGTATGATTAGAAAAGCTCTAGTGCGTTTAGATAACGATTTTTATAACAATAGTTTTTTAGTTTTTCTTCTGATTGATGTCATCAATCATTGAGTTAATGTTTAAACCGTTTTCGTTATAACGCTCATGACTACCATGTCAAAACATCGATATTTTCCACTTAAATAACGATGTTTTTTCACCATCGATGAATATCGAACATCCCTAATCGAAAACGTCAAAATAGTTCGTTTCAATTCATAATATTGTCGTTTAGATTTTTTATTATCAGTAATTTATTTAGTTTGAATCCTTTAGTATCATAATTAAATTGCGGGAAGTCAAATGAACCGACAAGTGCTAGCCTAGATGTTCCTGTATAAAATTTAATACGGCAAACTTGGATGAAATTTTAAATATTGTTCAGTTAATGTTCAATTTCTCATCATCTGTACGTGATGGACATACCATCAAATAATCTTGCGGCACAGCTCCATAAACTTTGTTCACAGTTGTCAGCTGACCCAGGTACAGTTCCAATTTCAAACCAATGCTGTCATCTTAGTTTTAGTATTCATGTTTTATTGGAATAATAGCCTATATTTTGCGTACCTTCCGATGAACATGAAATCTTTGTTATCAAGTTTTTGCAAAAGTATTGAATGACTTAAAGTTAATAGTATCGATTAGCACTCAAGTTAAAAACATTATAAGTCTCACCCAGGGGAAGTAGTCATTTCTTTTAGAAATATGTATAGTAGTCATGTAATAGTATATTTCAGATGGTGCATACGAATTGGCAGTGTCATATTTGTCTTCTACCGGAGAGAAGACCCGCACAGTCCAAGATGAGAGGATGCTTTGTCAAAAGATCCACTCCCGGCTGTCAATTGTTTCAGCCAAAGATGCAGACAAATTCAATGAATGTTATTCTAAGCTGAAGAATTCTGTAAGAATTAATTTCCTTTCATAATATGTGCCTCTATTCAATTTATTTGAGATAGTCATTAGGCTCTATAAAGTGAACTCTTATTTTTGTAATATGGTGAATATTATTAAGTTATTGCTTTCATTTATTGTTTTCTTTGAGGCCAGTTTAGTCACATGTACTAACTTGTTTTAAATACAGCACACTACAATCAAGGGTGGTGGTTGTGTGTGGTTACACACCAGTTCACTACCACACACTAATTAATTTTACTACTTTCAATTCACTCAAGGTTGTTTATTAATTCTCAGTACTAAAAAAAATCACAAAATTATAATTTGTGAAGTTTGTTTTAAGATAGTTGTAAGTATAAAACTAAACAGATTTATGAATCATCATTTTAATAGCTTATGAAGACAGATAAGCATATTGGGCTAGTGTTAAGGGATTTTTGGATCCCATAGATATTGGAAATGCTAAGGACTTTGTAGAAATTAAAGCAATGTGGATTAAGCTGCCACATCATCTTGGCTTTTTAGACAGAATTCTTTACTCTCCTGCAATACTCACTCATCTTAATAATAACATTGTTTTAACCTGTTGGAAGCGGCCTTATTATTACTATTAACACATATCACATTAACCTATCAGC
The DNA here is from genome assembly GCA_036417725.1 of Clanis bilineata. Taxonomy (NCBI): domain Eukaryota; kingdom Metazoa; phylum Arthropoda; class Insecta; order Lepidoptera; family Sphingidae; genus Clanis; species Clanis bilineata. Next base: position 11,973,358 of record CM071151.1, on the reverse strand, counting down.
CCCTGGTGGGCGAGCTGCCATCATTAGCTAAATCCAATATAGCTTGCAGTTTTGTATGCAATAAATATTTCTTGCTAAGTGTGCAATTAAATAAGTGCACTATATTGAGTGCAATGAATATTTCTTGCTGAGTGTGCAATTATATAATTGTACTATATTGAGTGGAATAAATATTTCTTGCTGAGTGTGCAATTATAAAAGTGCACTGTATTGAGTGCAATAAATATTTCTTGCTGAGTGTGCAATTATATAAGTGCACTATTTTGAGTGTAATAAATATTTCTTGCTGTGTGTGCAATTATATAAGTGTACTATATTGAGCGCAATAAATATTTCTTGCTGAGTGTGCAATTATATAAGTGCACTATATTGAGTGTAATAAATATTTCTTGCTGAGTGTGCAAGTGTACTATTTTCAGTTCATATTGAAACAACGAGTGTCAATACTGACATTATTGTTAGCATTGTCGGAGACTCCACTCACTTTGGAGCCTACACAGCAGCTGTTCCCTATACCACATCTTGCCACTGCAGTAAGTATCCATTTTTAACAATAGTGTTTACCGCCTCTGTAGTGTGGTTGTATTTCAGTATGATTACAGTCCTGGGTTCTCTGGTTTGATCCCCAGGTCGGGCAAAGTGATATTGGATTTTTCCATATCAGCCCGGAATCTGGAATTTGTGCCTAATATGGTGATAGGCTCACCCCCTATCATGTCTGGGATGAAACTAAGCTAATAATGTAGGTGTTCTTCGAACAAACTCTTGGTACATATGTAGCACATCTACTGTAACACTAGTACGACAGTAATGTGCACAAATTACCATATAAGGTACTAGGCAAGTTTGTCCAAGGTAATCTGTGATATTACAGGATATCAGAAAATAATGAATATTATCTATTATTTTATATAATTGCTTTATAGATAGTATTTTTCATTCTTAGTACCATGATCCAAAATGTTAATGTTTTGATCACACCAGCTGACTACTGCATAAAAGCAGTACTTTATTAATGTTAACGCAACTTTACACAATGTTGGCATTAACCAAGGTGTTCACAAACCCCTTCAAACCCTTACTGCAACTTTCTTACAAAGATGTGTTGCACCAATCCCTAAATAAAATGGGATAAGAGCAGCAAAAAATAAGAATCTGCAATCGATTAAAGATAATTTGTCATTTTATAACTAAGCTTGTTTGTTTTAGAAATCAAGCAGTGGTTTAACTGGTGCCACATCAAGTACAAGCAAAAGCACAATAGGCTCAGTGAGTTGGAACAGCAATAAACAACAAGGTTCTAACCAAAGTTTGCAGTCTAACAGCAATATGGCTGTAGCTTTGCAATCCACTGGTGAGAATTTGTATCATAAATAAATACATTAGTACCTGTCCTGTATAATACTATGAAACTTGCGAGGGTGTGGGCATACCGTTCTTACTGACAAGACAATAATAATAATATTAGCCCTGTAATATTACTGTCCCATTGCTGGGCACGGGTCTCCTCTACTAATGAGAGAGGTTAAGCCTTAGTCTACAACACTAATGACTAATGGCAGATTTCGCATTTTTCGGGAATGGAAGTTTCTTCATGATGTTTTCCTTCACTGTTATAGCAGCCGATCATTCACAATGATAAAATACACTTAACATAGAAAAGTCAGAGGTGTATGCTCTTTATTTGGGTTGCTCTCAAACTTGCTACACTTGTCTTGGCAGTTCATACCATTACCAACTGAGCTATCCCTGCTGTTTATTGACATATTGCTGCTTTCACTATATAGCTATCGCTGATGAGACACGTTAGGGAAATCTATAATTATTATCTTGAAAGTTTGTTTTTTCCGTAGATATTATTAATTGGAAGCCTCCGTATTTTTCAATGTAGTTTAAAAATGATGTGATTTTTTAAAAACGTTTCAATCTAAGATCGTACGAACGAGCGCAACTGCGTCCGTGACGCGGTGCTGGCGGCGACGGGCGTGCGCGCGCGGGGCGCGGGGGCGGGGCCGCGGCCCGTACAGACGCTGTACTCGCGGATTGCACATCTAGGCTTCCTACATGACAGGCTGAAAGAGTTCATCGACCCCACCTCCGGACTCATGCCACATGGTAAATACTTCGGAAATATTTAGCTTCTTTTATTTAGCCTATAGAATATTTTGACAACCTCCTGGGCGCAGCGGTCGAGCAACCGGCTGTGAAGCAAGAAGCCACGGGTTCGATTCCCACAACGTGACAACTGTTTGTGTGACCAACTGTTATTTGTTTCTGATCTTGGTGTTGTAAAACCGAAAGTAAGACTGTAGTTTCTGATACAAAAAAAAAATTTGTGTGACTATTGGATGTATACATTTATTAAAAACATACACATAACATAAGCTCACGCCTGTATCCCCGAAGGGGTAGGCAGAGGCACACTAGCGAACTAGAACACCCACATTTCGCCGAGCTTAGTTCCGTCCCAGATGTGATAGGGGGCGAGCCTATCGCCATATCGGGAACAAATTCCAGACTCCGGGCTGATATGGAAAAATCCAATATCACTTTGCCCGACCCGGGGATCGAACCCGAGACCTCAGAACCGTAGTCGTACCGAAATACCACCACGCCACCGAGGCAGTCATTTATTAAACTTTGTTTATACTTGAAATACTATGTAACAATACTATGTAATGTTTACATTTCATTCTAGGATTGATGGGGGAAGGACTAGTAGCGGCGATCAGAGATGAACTCACTGAATATTATCGAAGTGTGGCTTTGTTGCAGTCTCAGGTCAGTAAATATTTTTTACTAAAGAAAGACGCCGCATACGCATTTTTGTGTTATATTATAATTCCTTTATTCAATATTAAACAGGAACATATTACAATACGCCCAATGAAGTTGACTGAGCTGAATTTAGTAACTTATTATAACGACCCCTGATTCTTTTCACCATTTTTTGTAATACCTCCGATGGCACTTGCGAGTTGCGACTAACTTCACGCCGGTCTTGTTATTGTAATATAAATAGGCATGCGACGGGGACGGCGGCGGTGCGACGTTACGCCGCGTCTGCGTCTGGGCACAAGAACCGCTACATCGGCTCACATGGTTAGCCAACATAGCACATACTGCCCATCACAAGAAAGGTGCGTATTATCTTGAAAACAATATTTATTCAATGTCTCAAATAGCCCCGTTACCACAAGGCTATATACATTGGTGAAGTGATAAAATGCCTGTTCCACAACTGTCCATAATTTGAAAGGAGATTACATTTGATATCCCACTTGTCCGTTTCTCGGGTACTGTCACGTTAAAAATCAAAATTGAAAAAGTTTGCTCTGTTAGTGTTAAATCAGAGACGAAATTATGCCAGGGGTGCGGCCCCGTGGACAGTTCAAAAAGCAGTGGCTAATCGTTTTGGACGAAGATATGAGCGAGAGAAAGCCAATGGTCTAGAGAGACCACAGTGGCGGAGGATGTTCGTGACCGGGCGAAGTGGAAGCGTTTAAGTAGGAAGGTGGACCCTGGAACTAAACCTAGTTATCAATGACAGCGAATTAAGATACTATTTTGCTATTGTCGTTGTTGTGTCGGCAATATCAAAGCAAAACAAGAACTTCGCATAACTAAAAAAATGTATACCTGAAGGAAATAGAGAAAAGAGAGAAGTAGTTATATGACACGATGACAAGTTTCCTTTTTTTTGTTAATTATGGCAAGTGGTTGTTTTTTTATGTGATTGGTGTGCGTGCGGGGTGTGACTGCGGGGTCAGGCGGCGAGCTGGCGTCGTGCGTGCACCGGTTCGTGCGGCACGGCGACGAGCACGTGGCGGCGCTGGCGCGGCGGCTGCTCACCGCGCTCACCTACCCGCTGCTGCTCATGCTCACCAGGTGGCTGCTGCACGGTAACGACACACCACGTCGCATCACATCTTAGAGCAGTCTTTCCTAAAGTGGGCCTTGACGCCCCCTTGTAGGTGCTGCATGCCTAAAGAGGGGCGGTAAGAGACCCAGAAAAAAGGGGATCTTTGCTGATATAACTCACAATTATTTATTTTATTTGAAGTTTATTTATTTAAGTTGTATTTAAAGTACCTAAAAAAATGGGGGGGTGGGGGTAAGCTAAAAAATTATTTATTTTCAAAGTAGGCAGTAGACAAAATAAGTTTGGGAACATCTGTCTTATAGTAATACGCTATTTTGTAAATACGATAATAATATATGCCCAATATGGCGGTAGGCTCGTCCTCTATCACATCTGGGACGGATATAAGCTCGGCGAATTCTGAGTCAATATTGACAGATTATTTTATATCTATTATATAAAAATAAGTCGGGTTTTTCCTCCTGACGCTATAACTCCAGAACGCACGAACCGATTTCCACGGTTTTGCATTCGTTGGAAAGGTCTCGGGCTCCGTGAGGTTTATAGCAAAGAAAATACAGGAAAAATTTCAACAGAAAAGCGGGAAAATCTTTTTTTACATACAGCGCTATCTCTGATACATAGCATGTACTACAAACCAATATTTTAAGTAGATGGCGCCGGTGCGTGAAAAAAGATTTTCCAGATATTAGAGATTTCACAGACGGGGTGACAATCAAGCAGACAGATGGGGTGACCGACTGGGTGACAGACGGGTGACAGACAGGTAACAGACTGGGTGACAGATGGGTGACAGATGGGTGATAGATGGGTGACAGACGGGGTGACATACAGGCTGCAGACGGGTGACACACGGGTGACAGACGGGGTGACAGACTGGGTGACAGACGGGGTGACAATCGAGCAGATAGATGGGGTGAACGACGGGTTGACCGACAGGGTGACTGTCGGGGTGACCGACGGGGTGACCGACGGGGTGATGGACGGGGTGACTGACAGGGTAACTGACGGGGTGATGGACGGGGTAACTGACGAGGGTACTGACTGGGTGACTGACGGGGTGACTGACGAAAACGGACCAAAGTAGATCATCTCATTACCTCCTTTAGAATTATTGGATTATAGGTGCCTACAACTCATTCTTTCAACCCTCTCTCTCCTATGCAGACGAAGTTGCGCGGGTCAGCTAGTACTATATAAAATAATGCTTCTAATTAAAGCTTTGTTCTAATTTACTTACAGGTGAGATCGACGATCCGTTCAACGAATTCTTTATTGAGAGCAGAAGTGGCGTGCCTATTGACAGAATGTGGCATGACAAGTACAGAGTCAGGTAAACAAACAGGATTCTTTCCAAATTGTATGGTTCACAGAACGAATTAGTTCTAACATCTCTCTTATATAATAGGGCAAAACGGCTCGAAAAAGTATTATCCATTGACTCCAGTTGAAGTGGGATTAGGTCACGTGGAAAGAAAATATCTCTCTTATAGCCCAAACTTTTTCTCCACATACAGTGTATTTTTCTTTTGCTAAAATCAGTTATTGATTTTTCCTCCTTATTCGAAAACTCATCAAAAGGGTGTGTTAAAGATAAGTAGGAATACATTCCCACTAATTAACTTATGTCTATTTACGATTCAATTCAATATAAGAACTAAATCTAAAAGTGCAGATCGTTTTAAAAAATGAATCAATCAGTGTGAGTAATTTGACGCCGCGGCGGCATGGTATTCAATATAGATGGGCCGAAAGGCTCGGCTCCGGTAACAATCCAGAGCTTACTCTGGGTCCCTCGGGATCCTTCCACATGCGTTGAAGAAGGCAACCACGGGATTTTAGTCTGTAGTGTCAGTGTAGGTAATTTGGTTAGGAACCCGTCCGTAGCACACAGTATAAGTAGTCATGTAGTCCGTAGCAAAACCATTCCATTTCCCCCAGGGTATCCATAAAGATTGGATTTTTCCCCGTGCAAAAAAAAATGGTATTCAATGTATGTTCTTATTGTTTAATGTTTGTCCATTGGATTGAGATCGTTAATAGAAATGGTTCGTTAATGATTGTATTGTGGTGCGTGAAGGGAGTGGATGGTGCCATCGTTCATGTCGCGCGAGCAGGCGGCGCAGATCCTGGCGACGGGCAAGAGCGTCGTGTTCATGCGGGAGGCGTGCGCAGACGAGCCCGACACCACCGACCACGCGCACCATCTGCACGCGCTACTCAAACCGCATACAGGTTCATTCTCACGCTTTTTTAGGACTCCGTAGCCAAATGTGAACAATGGAACCTTTAATTATTTCGGCTAAAGCTTGCTTGGAAGCAAAGAAGTTGTTTTGTATAACAGTAGATAAAATAGAATCATAAGCATTTATGGTAAATTGTTTAAGATGATAAAAACATAGTATGTTGTCATTTGTTTTTCATGTTCCTTTACGAGCATATATTAATATTTTTTTTACAGATAAGTGTTACTTAGTTTTCATGCAATTTGAATTTAATATCAGCCAGGCAGTTGATCGTAAAAACTCAAATAAATCCTTTTTATGCAACATGTTTAAAGTAGTGTCGCGTCGACCCCACATTGGAGTGGGATAAGGGCAGAAAAAAGAAGATATCAGTGGTAAGAGGTAATGAGATGATGATGAGGCGGTGTCACGTGGCAGGTTCGGAGGCGGAGGGCGGCGGGTCGGCGCCGTGGTGGGAGGCGGAGGGGCTGCGCGCGGGCGTGGCGCATGCGCACGCGGCCGCCTCGCAGCGCCTGCTGGCCGCGCTCACCACGCACCACCACCTGCTCGACCACCTGGCCGCGCACCGCCGCTACCTGCTGCTCGCGCAGGGGGACTTCGTGCATCATCTCATGACGCTGCTGCAGTCAGTTACATTACATTACTCCTAAACATACCTTTACGTGGACCGTCTGCCGGTCTGCATTCATAAGGCAGACATTATAAAATAAACTTTCCTCCAAATTTTTATGTACCGCATTTAATGACAGTGTTTTTCTACACAAAGCCGATTCCAATTTCCAATAAACGATCTGCTCGCTACGATTGAGATCGTGTATTGGAACCAGCCGCTTGCTGGTCGGACACATCGGGCACGGCTGTTCGGCTATGCATATCATAATGAAGTTAGTCGCAAGTCGCACTTTATCGATATACATATTATGTTACATCAAATAAAACGATCGATTTGCCTCGATGGTATCCATAAGAAGAACGAGGCGGGTCGATTAGGTGTATAAGAGTGTGACACACTGTAGGGACGAGCTGAGCAAGCCGGCGACGTCTCTGTACGTGCACAACCTGACGTGCACGCTGGAGGCGGCAGTGCGTGCCACCAACGCGCAGTACGAGCCGCCGCACGTGCTCGCGCGCCTGCACGTCAACCTCTACCCCAACTGTACGTTATACCCACGCTTACTTATACATATACCCCTTAGCACGGCAATAACAACATTGTACCTATCCATGCCTTTCCGTTAAGTCTGTTTTCATGGTCGCCACAATTATGACAGAGAATCCATTATGTCGATGTTCACTGATATCATCTATCTCGAAAACTGTCCACTCATCTGTTTTCAAAGTAATTAAACCAGTATTTCACAAAACCCAAGATTCATTGAGGCTCGTTTTGAAAATGCAATAGCAATGTCACATTTTGGTCATTATCGGTAAAAATACATGTTCTAAATTCCATGTGAGAGAGATTAACATCCACGGAATAATTTTATTCGATGTTATGAACATCAATGAGGAATCGATTAAAATCTAACAATTGAATAATATACTTGTCATCGTAAAATAGTTTATTATCGACTGATAAGAGATCTGAATGATCAATCATTGATTAGATGGAGATTTGTATTAGTTTGGGTGATATAGGCGACGGGCGGGACGACAGCGGCTGGGACGTGTTCGCGCTGCAGTACCGCGTGGACGGGCCGCTCGGCACGCTGTTCCCGGCCACCTGCGCCGCGCGGTACCGGGCGCTGTTCGCGCAGCTGTGGCGCGTCAAACGCATCGAGTACAGTCTGCACGAGGCCTGGCGCGAGCACACCATACTGCACAAGCGGCTCAAACACATGCCCGGTACGAATGCACCACCTTTTATAGTACCTTCATACATATTGTTACGGGCTAACGGGGTTCAGGACAACAATTAAATTCCGACTGTTCTCGAAAATGATTCAGCACTTTATTTAAAAATCAAACACTGTATTGCACACTATACGCGTCGAAATACTCGCTCGGAATATTCGCTTGTCGCTCGTTGTTCGCACTCGATCGCTTCCGAAGAAACACTATGTACCGCCAACACACACGCGCCTTTTATACTCGCCAGTCCTTATCAGTAGTGCGTCGTGTGCGGGACGCGACGCGACCCGACTCGGCGCGGGTCGAATGCTGTAGAATGTTCCACACACTTATAGATGCAGCGACGCGGCGTTCGGCGAGAGACGGCTCTAGTATGCCGGCGTAACAATATAACAAAAACATAGTTTAAAAGCGGTCGGCCGTCATCTTATATATTCATAATGATAATGGAATACTGATTATGTTGTCGATCGACACTCGTATAGGTAATCAAAGTTAAACTTTGATGTTAAATGTTTTATACACATTGATTATTCATATATCGTTCGTTGTGCTATCTGGTGTGATATTTAAAATTGCCATTGTTACTGCTAGTCACACTGGACTGATTTGATTAATACTAGGTATATTCTCTACTGGGGTTCAGAAACTAATGCAGGTGAATATTGATAAGAATAATATATGTTGTGGGCAGAGGTGTGGGGCCTACTGCGTCGCGTGTCGTGCCTGCGAGCGGAGGCGCTGCGGCTCTGCGGAGCACTGCAGGAGGCGGGCGGAGTCGGCGCCGAGCCCGCCTGGCGCGACCTGCTCGCCGCCGCCGCCAAGCGACACACGCTCGACAGCCTGCTGCACCTGCACCACCACGCGCTCGACCGACACTCCATACACGCCATGATACACCACTCCACGCAGGTGTGTACCGACACACGCTCGACAGCCTGCTGCACCTGCACCACCACGCGCTCGACCGACACTCCATACACGCCATGATACACCACTCCACGCAGGTGTGTACCGACACTCGCTCGACAGCCTGCTGCACCTGCACCACCACGCGCTCGACCGACACTCCATACACGCCATGATACACCACTCCACGCAGGTGTGTACCGACACACGCTCGACAGCCTGCTGCACCTGCACCACCACGCGCTCGACCGACACTCCATACACGCCATGATACACCACTCCACGCAGGTGTGTACCGACACACGCTCGACAGCCTGCTGCACCTGCACCACCACGCGCTCGACCGACACTCCATACACGCCATGATACACCACTCCACGCAGGTGTGTACCGACACACGCTCGACAGCCTGCTGCACCTGCACCACCACGCGCTCGACCGACACTCCATACACGCCATGATACACCACTCCACGCAGGTGTGTACCGACACTCGCTCGACAGCCTGCTGCACCTGCACCACCACGCGCTCGACCGACACTCCATACACGCCATGATACACCACTCCACGCAGGTGTGTACCGACACACGCTCGACAGCCTGCTGCACCTGCACCACCACGCGCTTGACCGACACTCCATACACGCCATGATACACCACTCCACGCAGGTGTGTACCGACACACGCTCGACAGCCTGCTGCACCTGCACCACCACGCGCTTGACCGACACTCCATACACGCCATGATACACCACTCCACGCAGGTGTGTACCGACACACGCTCGACAGCCTGCTGCACCTGCACCACCACGCGCTCGACCGACACTCCATACACGCCATGATACACCACTCCACGCAGGTGTGTACCGACACACGCTCGACAGCCTGCTGCACCTGCACCACCACGCGCTCGACCGACACTCCATACACGCCATGATACACCACTCCACGCAGGTGTGTACCGACACTCGCTCGACAGCCTGCTGCACCTGCACCACCACGCGCTCGACCGACACTCCATACACGCCATGATACACCACTCCACGCAGGTGTGTACCGACACACGCTCGACAGCCTGCTGCACCTGCACCACCACGCGCTCGACCGACACTCCATACACGCCATGATACACCACTCCACGCAGGTGTGTACCGACACACGCTCGACAGCCTGCTGCACCTGCACCACCACGCGCTCGACCGACACTCCATACACGCCATGATACACCACTCCACGCAGGTGTGTACCGACACACGCTCGACAGCCTGCTGCACCTGCACTCCACGCTGGTCTGACCATTAAGCTGAATGTGCATGTCGTTGCTTCAATAGCAACGGCTCTAAACTTACCTAGATGGATTCAAACAAGCGGTCATTGGAATACAAGACACAAAGCAAACCTCCAGAGATTGAATTTCTAGATTATTGCGAGCAGTACCGGATCTTGGTTTTTTATGCAAAGGTCAAACCTACTAGCTTGCCTGGTGACCTTTTTTTTAGCGAATTCAGTTCATACATTCAAATATTCTCTATATCTCATCCAGACGCTCGCACTCCCCTTGGCACCTTGCCGCGCGCCACGCGCCAGGAAGGCGCGTCTCACCATTTGTGAACCCATGATCTAAGGGGATCCGACACTGACTGCGAGCAATTTTTGACCCCCTCCCCCCTACTCGACAACTTCATTATGTGCCTGTATGCATTTACTATTTTCATTTCGGTAGAGACCGTTATTATTTTCTTTGGTACCTTCAAAAATCCTTCAACATCAATCATTAGTCGTCAACATTATATTTGTGTGCCAGGAGCTGCAGTCATACCTGGGCAACGTGTTGAACGAGACGCTAGCCCTGCGCAGCTTCGAGGCGACGTTACACGCCGGCATCAACGCGGAGCTCGACCGCCGCGACAACATCGAACAACTCAAACGAGACAGGATCGCACGAGGTACTACAAGTAGCTACTAGATTCGCGTTTTCCGTTGTGTTACAACACAGACACCGATCCCATACAACACCGCTTTTTGCCGGTATGCAAGTTTGCTTGCTTCGTTATTTTTTTTATTTTGTTTTCCATCAAGTATATTTTGTTCATTAATATTCCAGGTGAATACGCTTTCACGGCAGCAGAAGAGGCTCAAGATAAAGAAAAACGAAAGAACTTCCATCAGTTCTTAGCAAATCGTAAAGCCGATTTGAATGTATGGGCGAGAACATACAGGTATATTTTTATAACAAATGTTACACTTTATAGTAATATTATTAACACCCTAAAAATATGCTCATATAATGCTTTGATAAAATCATTAAATTTACCCCTAATTTTTGTTTGTACATTTTGTACAATGTGAGCGAAATAACTCGGCCGCTCTGAAGTTAGCCACGAGCGACGTCACTGCTATTGTTTTCAGAAGGAAATAGCTCGTTGCCTTCTGGTTTTCATACCTACAATCCATTAAAAGATTTTTTGCTCATATTAATAAAATTGTGTTGTGAACATCACATTGAGTATTCTTTTGCAGTAAATATCTCGCTTGCCTTGCAAAGGTCATCTGAGGAATTTTGTTGATCTGGCTACAAGTGTAAAGTAAATAATGTGTTATGATGTTTTGTATTTATTGATTGTACCTGTAGAGGCCACGTGACGACGTTGATCCTAAAGCTGGCGCTGCACGCGGAGGTGTCGCTGCAGACGCTGGCCTTCCGCCTCGACTACAGCGACTTCTACAAGCGCGGCGACGCCAAGCTGCACGAGCCGCTCACATACCAACACAAGCGGCTCAGCGAGATCGGACTCAACCTGGCCAAGGTAGCCGATTATATCTGCACCTGTACCTATTATAGAAGAGGAGGGACTTAGCCAGCCAGATAAGAGACTTTGTTACACAAGGTATCAAAAAAGCGGGTAGATCACCTAATAAGTCATCTCCACCGCCCATAATACAAAAATAATCACAGGTGCGCCAACCTTAAAGGAGGGAAATAGGGGGAAGGGAGCAGGGATTTGGGAATCTCACTCAGTGAACAATACTCTACAGACTTGTAGATCAACTAACACAACATATTGTTTTCGAGATTTTTTTAACCTACTTTAAGTCTGCACATATTGTTTCTGTAATTAACTAATGACTGTAGTCTGTAGGTCAATGTTATTAACAAAATATCAAAACGCATTACGGCATTCATGCTAATATACGAAGTTAAATATTTTCTTACTAAGTAAACTGCATAGTTTATGCTAAATTATAAAATAGAGTTTATGTCTCGGTGTTGTAATACGTATGGTAGTGTCGGCCGAGGACGTCCTAGACGTACCTTTAAGGACCAAATTGGCGATCTCCTGAAAAAGGGCCAAATAAGGAGTTCTCGTAACCGACGAGCGTGCATGAAAAGACTGATGACTGTGGAAGAAGCGAAAGAGGTGTGTTTGAACCGAGGCAATTGGCGCTTCTTAGTCTCTGCCTACCCCAACGGGAAACAGGCGTGAGTTTATGTATGTATGTTGTAATACATTATGACTAATAATTATTTTATTAAAATCTTTATTTTTTAGAATAAGATGATAGAGCGCTCCAAGAAAAAGTGACAAAACCCCGTACCGACGGAGTTGAACATTCATCCGTGCATGTTCTGCGTTGGCATCATGTGTTCCAGTTAACAACAACCAACTCGAATCCCTATCTCAGTACTAAGGATTGCACCTACAACACTTTCTTTACGTACAAAGCTTTTAAGTCATAAGCGATTAAAAATCATTACAATACTTATTTAATGCACTTTCATTATTTTCTCGAATATTATTTATGTTGAACAACGTCTTAATTTAGACAAGACATTTAGCATTCCATAATGGTATTTACTGTATAGTGCCATGAACCCCACGATTTTACATAAATAAAAAGTGTTTTAATAATATATGTGATTTCATTTTACCTTATATCCTCCGTGATCCAGTTGTATAGTGGGTTTAAACGAATCGATAGCATTATAACATAATTAATATTTGTTCTTTTTCTACATGACTAATAAAAAAAAATTAATACTCTTCTCTACGATTTCGCTTCCGTGGTAATTTATTAACAAACCTATCCCACGGGAACCGTACATATTTCCGGGATAAGAATTAGCTTCTGCTATTCCAGACTATAATCTATCTCTATCAAATTTCATCCAGATCAATTCAGCCGTTCTGGTGTGATTGAGTAACAAACATATACACACTTTCGCATTTATAATATTTAAAAGTATGGATGATCATGTGTACGCCACGTTATGAATGAAATTATTCACTGAATTAAATGCATAATACGGTAAAATTAAAACAATAAAATAAAACAAAAGTAATGTGTTTAGAAATAACATGTCTTTAATTACTTACAAATAATATTTTTGGTAAAATAATTATTGCTTCTTTTAAGTACCACATTTTGATACTTGTCATCATACTGATTTGTAATAACTTAGAGTGATATTAACTTAGATTATAAGCCATACATACAGTATTGTATCGTAATTCATATTATATATCCTTAATAACATGTAAATATGAAAATAATACATATCTACCATCTTAAAACATATAATTTCTTAAAATCAACAGCTCCTTTATATGTACAATTACCTTTATAATTAAATTAAATTTTATCTTTTGTTACAAACTTTAAATACTGGATATGGTTTTAATACAGTGACATTATTGTTCTATAATTATTTTACAATATCTTGGTCCATATTCCTTTAATAATGCCATAGTAAAATAAAATTTTATAATGTAATATTTTAAATAAATTATATTTTAAAATTGTATTATGTCAATAACAATATGGTACATTCTTAGATTATTCTGGTACACTGTATTGCATATTTCTCCCGTATCGAAAATGATCTCAAAAATACTGGACATAGCTGGCAGTTTGTTAGGGATGTAGACTGTAGTCGAACTAATACTCTGTATTATACCTAGGTACTTACACATTTATATCTGAGCAATAACAATAGCACCATAGATATGAATATATACCGCAGGGAGTAGATGAAATAGTTATCGAATAAAAATATCATAAAATGGCACAATATTTTGTAATGTAATTTAGAAACTAACTTTTGCTCCATCCGGGTGGTAAGTGGTATGACGTACGTGTCCCATGGTAATTTAAGACGAGGATAAAAATATACTCTGTCGTAATCCAGGAATTGGTCTACCTGTGTGCTAAAGTTTATCGAAATAAGTTCAGCTGATTGTCGAAAACGGTAAACTACCAAACATCCAAACTTGTACATATTTATGTAAGAGTAGGATAGCTATAGTCTTGTTTTAAATTAAAATACGAGACCCAACAGCTTATCAAAGATACTGACAAGTGCGTTTGTAAACGTCTTTCTTGCGTAACGCTGCGCGCACCGCTTCTTCGAACACTTCGTTTACGTTAACTCGTTCCAATGCAGAACATTCTATAAAGTGAGCCGCTCTGAAAAAAAAAAAACATTAATATAAGTCACTATATTAACAATTCTATCCTTATTATAAAGCGTGCTATTAATAGTACTTGGGGACTACAGATCCGGACTGAAGGGCCCCCAAAATATTAAATAGTTTATATTAGATATATTAAAAAATGATTTCCAAGTATTGTTTTGATTATTTTGAATTTAATGTGTAACGTGAGACTTTATGAAAATGATTTTCAGTCAAGATACCGACGTTGCATCTAGCCTGGCACTGGTGGGGGGTGAATGTTTCATTGTTAAAACGTTATATAGCTTGTTTCTGCTATGTTTAATATCAAACAGTCCAACTAGCAAGAGACGAACGCGCCGGGTAAAAACATCGACATGTTTGTAGACCGGAAATCCGCCTCACTTCTGTTTTAATACTTCGCGAGGTATTGTGATAAAAATGTGTAAAAAATTCATGCATGCAAATGTGGATGACAAGATTAATGTTTACCAGACTATAGGATATTTCATTATTAGTTGTAAAAGGTTTTCGGACTTTATCGTCTATTGATAAATTATTTTAGCGCTTCTATGGTCACGATTCACGAATCGTTTAAAAATGCTCAATAATTTTAGAAAAGAGGAAATCGTTATTATTGTTACTACAAACAAAATAAATAATGAATACAATACATAGTGATTATGGGCGATTTATTCAACAAATTGTTAGTGTCGTCATATCAGAAGTTAGCGCCGCTATCAGCACGCGATAAGGCGGCGATAGGCAGCTGCCGGCGTTCGTGGCTGATAACCCTTGTCACTTTTCACTTTTTGTTGTTTTAAAAATATACACATTTCATTATTTTTTTACCCAATTAACGGCTCTTGTAGCTCAGAAATAATATATTTAGGATTCTTTGAAAATTCAAACTTTCCTAAATCATAATAGAACTTTTAAAATTAAATAGTTGTTTAATCACCATTATTTTCCACCTCACGCTATCCTATTCGTTGTGGGATCAGCGGAACACACTTTTTAAACATGAAGGTCTGCTCCAGTTTTTACAACTGGCAGCCAGCCTGAAATCAACCCCTTGTGGAGGATTAAATCCCGCGAAAATCTTGTCAAAAAAATTGCGTTCCCCAACCTAGAATTCGAACCCAGAGCCTCTCGGTTCACAGATTATAATATGCAGTTAACAGTAGGTGTACACTGCCACTAATCCAAGGATGTGATACCTTTTAACTAGAGGTAAATAAACTAATACACGAAAATGCACTCACCGAATTTTCTTTTTTAATTTCTTTCCTTCTTGCGTGGTGACTACGGCTTTGTCAGACTCCCTTAGGTCCATTTTAGTTGCTGAAATTTAAATGTTATAAGTAATCTCCACATCACGTTACGTCATGCGCATCAAGTTTTGAATAGCGGATACTCGATTTAAAGGAAAATTACCGAAACAAATATGGTTTATGTATGTATACAATACAAATATTATAGGGGGGCGAAAGTGACTATTTCATCCTTTCACATAGGTAGCTGGAGTTGCATTAGTTATATTTTATCCCGCAACGTGAAGGAAAAACGACAGAGATGGAGTCACGGGGCAACTTTTAATTTACTTTCATAAATAAAGAATACGGTACTGATTTCACTGCAGTATTGAATCAGGGCCGTAACCAGGTACAATATTCGGAAGCGAAAATACAAAATTAAGTTTTCTCGATTTTAGAACTATTAATTATTATTATTATTAAAACCAATTACTGTAACAAGTATCTATAGACAACATTTTGTTACCTAACAACATATTGAGCAGCGGATTGTTTTCTAGATATTGATTATTTTTAGTCGTGTTACAATTAAATTAAAACCATGAACGAAATGTAACAAGCGTTATAAATGTTGTTTTCCATAAAGAAGTAAAAGCTTGTTACGAATAATGTTAACTCTAAAATTTTTGAAGTAAATAAGCTCTTCCTCATTAACGCTCATTCAGCTAATAACCACAAATTACACCCGCAAATATAAAAATAATTCACCTAACAATGTAAGTAGCGATCCGCATATATATACATAATTAATATCTAATTATGCATTTAAGGATAAAACTCATAACATTATTTACAAAACTGGGTCATTACTTAATTTGGCAGCTATTTGTGATTAACAATTGACTGATTAATGCTTACCTACTAATACGATAGGTACTGATGAGCTGAAATGCTTTAATTCGGGATACCACTTGTGTATTACATTTTCGTACGATGATCGACTGCCCACCGAGTAACATACGAGAAAACATTTCGTCTGAAAAAAAGCAAGGTCAATTAAAACTAGTTGAAGAAAATATAAAGTACACAAATCGGAATTATTGTTATGGTTTCGCATATGTTTGTGACTAGGTTTAGTTGCAGCGTATATAGGCTGTAAACCGTGAGGTCTTGGGTTCAATTTCTAGGTCGGGCGGGTTTTTCTAGGACTATTTGCCCGGCACTAGATGCCCCAGAGGGGGGTTGACGTCAGGTAGGCAGCCGGTCGTGGAAGCTAGATGGAATTCTTTCTGCAACATGCTTGAACTGACTCCACATTGTGTTGGGATTGAGGGCAGATGAAAAGAAAGTGTGTTTGTGACTTGTGTTCAATAAACATCAACTTACTTGCGTGTATGAAAGTGGCCGCAGTCGTTCATAGTCCTCCTGGCCAGCTGTGTCCCAAAGAGACATTTCTACTTCCTCGCCATCCACCGTGGTGTGACCAACATAATTGTCAAACCTATAGAATATTTGTGCTTAATTTGTATGTATGAATGTCAATACATTCCATATTGTTTTACATACATACATGGACTCCCGCCTATATTCCCGAGGGGATAGGCAGCAGCTATCTAGAGAACTAGAAAACCCACATTTCGCCGAGCACATTTCCGTTCCACATGTCATAGGGGTCGAGCCTATGGCCATATCAGACTCGAATTCCAGACTCCGAGCTATTAGAAATACTCAATATCACTATTCCCGACCCGGAAATCCCAAGACCGCAGGACGATTGCCGTACTGCAATAAAACTACGCCACTAAAGTAGTCCAATTTGCATAATCGTTCATATAAAGTGTGTGTAAAGTCCATTTTTCACAATGGATATTAATGTCCTTATAAAATTTGTTTTGGCATAATCGTTATACATTATTGTGTACCTCTATAATGTATTAACATAATTATTATAAGTTATAACAAATTTATTAGGCTCGCGGCTCCGCTACCGTCATAACAAGTCTTTTCCTATGTTAAAAAATAGCATAATTATATTACTGAAAGAATGTCCATTTATAGTAGTAAAGAATTTTCAGAATCGGTATAGTTTTTCCAGCGATTGCCTATTGGCTATTACATACAAATGACAGTTACAAACTTCATTTATTTGTAAGTAATATTAGTATAAAGAACATCATAAGTGCGAAGTAGGTTTAAAACGGTCGTTGACTGCGAACAAGCACAAACGACCACTAGTGTTGTTATAGGGATGTTTCGCAAGGAAATCAAACTTGCCGTAGGCGTACGTTTCATAAGGAGGAAGCGACGGCTGTGTAGAACTGTAGATACAATACAACAATGCCGCGTCGTATTTGACTTTATAAATAGTGCAGTTCGTAATGTTAAGTAGGTACTGGACAATAAGCCCACTGGCGGCGGCGGCGAGTAGCGACCACGCCACGCACCTGACCTGACCGTTGTTAAATTTAAACTCTCTGAGTTCTAAGTTCTAACTGACCATCATTAGAACTTCCGTATTTGGATAGATACTATTCACATATGTATACTGGATCCAAAACTTCGTTATGGGTTTAGGTAACTTTAAATATCTGAACTTCATGTAATCTCAAACATTTTTTACTTAGTTTAACATTTTATTTGCAATGTTTTGTGGAATGCAATAAATAGTTGTCTTATTTATATTTTTATTTGTATTTTTATAATTTAATACATATTTTGCCTAACATGTAAGAATTCCCATGCCATTTTTTGTTACTGAGTTCATTTCAGTTCAAATTGAGTTTGACGATAACGATTTATCACTGGATAATAAATAAAAGAATTAAATGCAAACAATATACCTACGAAGAGATAAGGACTCGAAGTAATTACCAACTAACGACAATTCCAGGTTACCTGTAGTTATACAGCATTTAAGGGCGGTCCCGTCTGTCATAATTGTACTCGGTACTTCGGTAGAAGAGTGACACATCAGACTATTCATTGGTAATTCAGTCGTGTGATATGGACCGCTAGATGCGTCTAGCGTAGGCGCCAACGCGTCTTACTGGATTCTTGTCTACACACAATAAGGTAATTTGTGATCTTCAGCAACAATAACATACCCAATTATGTCGGTTTGTATTACTTCCTCGTTGTAGTTGTTGTTTTTACAGGCATAGGAGCTCAGGATAGAAATTAACACAAACTACAATACTTCATCCCGAAAAAAAAATGTTGGAAAAGATCGGAGCCGCGAACAAGAGTTTGTAAAATAACACTGTTATGACACCGTATATAGTACGGAATGTACGATTAACACACTAAATCGAATAGTAAATATTGTACATCTACCTATGGGGAGAAACCGGTTGGTTACATAGGTACACGCTACATTAAAAGCGACCTTATCGAATAAATATTCAAAGACCTACATCCTTACCTCTTTATAATTCGTATACACCTAGTATGAATCATGATTATAATTATGTTCTTTACTATTATTATAGTTTGATACAAATATACCTCAGTGGCGACCGTCCTCAGGTCTTGGATTTTATCACCTTGGGTGATATCGGTTTATCCTATTCGTATCCGCCCAAAGTCTGGATTCTGGAATTTGTGCTCGATAATATGGTGATAGGCTAGCCCCTACTACATCTGGGACGGAAATGAGCTCAGCGAAATGTAGGTGTTTCCGTTCTCTAGTACGCCTCTGCCTTTCCCTACGGGTATGTATGTATATATATAAAATTTTAAGTGTTTATTAGAGATGAGTGCACCTGGTTCCGTCTCATTCTTAGTCATCAACTACTTATGCGGCAAATTTTAAATCATAAATGACGTAAGACTACATCGATTCATCATTACTTCCGTCCTTAATAACACTGAAAATCATTTTACTATTTACAGTCATTAATTTTATTAGGTAATAGTAACAGTTAATATTATAGAAATAACATACTTAACTGATTACTTGCTTTAACCCGTCGGAGGCGGCACATATATATATATGTTACATAAGCGTATGGGCCACCGGAAGCCGAGCCGCCAGTGACTATTTAAAGAATTATTTTAAAGAAGTTTTGAACAAATGAGCTGTGTAATGGTATAATTTAGTGCAATAACGAATGGAAATACTGTTTTTATTAAATATTGAAAACACAAAGTATAAAGTAGAAATGAGTCAGTTTATGCAATATTAATCCATACAATGACATATACTTGTGGATTCATAAAGGAAAATAGTTTAAAATCTCCGTTACTCCACATCCAACCACTAGTCATATAGGAAACTCATCGTTTAAATATTAAATTGTGTACTTTATGGTTTGCAATGAATAATAACCACATCAAATCGCTAATGTAGCGGACTGAAGTAGTACCGTTCTAGCAGCAAATAGTGCCCTGTTGACCTCCTGATTACACACCTGTCGTAAGACACGATCTAAGATCTTACGCCCGAATTATGGAACGCTACTCAACTTGAACGGCTTTTTACATTGTTTTTCATCGTACAATTTTGACAGATATGGCGGCCTTAAACGACATAAGGCGACCTTAAGTGTACGAGTATTCGGCGGTTAGTAAACTTATATTAATGCTCCTTAATTTACTTACACTGTGGGAACGTATTCCTCAGGAAATTCTTTTTTTGTGTAGACGTAGAGCAAACAGGTTTTTCCGACCATACCGTCCCCCACCACTGTTATCTTTAGTCCCTTGGTCGTCCCCATGGTTTGTGCCGGGACATCCGACAAATAACACTCACAAATTCACAATTCACAATAAGCGTATAGTTTGAACAACACGGCCACATCAATGATATTTGGCGTCTTAGCAATAAATCCTCCGGCCGTAAGTCAGTCCTTGACGAATCTTATCAGCCGATGATATAACGATCTTATCAGTATCGTAAAATCGTTCGCGATAGCGAGTTGGAATTGAATTGAAACAATGCGCGTGCGCAGTTTCGCGGTCGAGTGCGAAATGATTAACGAGTGGTTGTGTGATTCAGCGGCGCGGGCGGCGCGGGTGTCGACGTCACGAGACTTCACGCGAGTCGCGGCTCTGTGAGTTGTGACTGCGCGCGGACTCAGGACCTTATAATTTTAATTAATTCTGTGAACGTACTTCATCCAAACCTCGGCTACCACTAAATGAACTAACGTCACACATATGCGGCATGGCCGTGTCGTTTACTATTCCAGTCAATGAGCGTCACGTACCATAGGTGGATGTGACAAAAACAAGTTATTACAATTGAATATTATTAATACAATTCATGTATAAATTATACTGAAGTTTTAACGTGCGATATAAAACTCTTTAGTTATGTCCTAGGATCTTAGACTAAATACCTAGGATACAACCCAGAAGTGTCTTATACCCTTCGAAAATATTTTTTTAATTTATTTATAATTAATAAAACCTAAAATCTGTTGAATCATGATGAATAAAAATAAAAATAATTTATAATCATTCAACGAATGTTAGGGCGAAAAAAGGATAAAACTGGAAATAAAGACTAGTTTTAAATATTAATTAGATTAAGTACGTTTATTTTGGTAACCAATTGATTAACAGTCTTCAAATTACAAACTTCACAAAAACAGTCTTGTAAGGCACATTATGAATTTATTCAAGCTTACATACTAAAGAGAATTTAAGACATTGTTTACCACTTTTAACTTAAATATATAGTAACATTAATACCGCAAGCGATTAAAATACACAATTAATACTGTATAAGTTTCACAACTATTTGATAACTTATTTATTTGATCACGTTTAGAAATATTAGATTGATAGAATCGTGAAATTAGCATGCTCCAACAATCTCCCGCATAACATCAATACTGATCTAAGGCGTTCTAAAATAAAATAACTAATAAAATATCACAATATGTTCCCGGTATTATCCATTTAAACCCACGTAGTGCTGTCATTTTCCCATGTAGCATATTTTTATTTATGTCGTGTAGCTATCGTTACATTAATGTTCCCAAACTATTAAATAATATAATATTATTATCCTGTTTCGAACATAATTATGTACCGCTACGGGTAAATCCTAGGGAAGTTTTGACAAAGACTATAAGAATGTACCCTTTTAGGTTTGTTTGTAACGGATTATCCTTTTACGTACCAGCTAGTATTCAATAATATTTACCACAAACCCGGGATTTTCCTTGTTCTGTTAAAACACACAAAGGGTAAATTATTGAATGGAAACTTCTCTATCTCTGCGGTTATAATTTGAGTGGTATTGCAATGCTGAAACAACAATTAATAGAAAGGAATGTATCCTTTTCAACAATTTCACAATTTTAATTTTGTTTTTATTTTATTAAACAACAACGTAAATTTTGTTTGTAAACAAATCATCGCTAGTAAAGCGTTAACACAAAATATTACACTAAGCACAAAATACCTTGATCGGGCTATAGTTTTAGTAGGTACCTATGTGCTTCAATTATTGTATTCTCCTTCAACCTTCTCCGCTACTCTATAGTGTCTTAACTCTTAAAACAATAGTTACGAAATCATGAGAACTTAGTTTCAAATCACAATTTGAATTTTAAATGTTTTTTTTTTGAGTGGTAGAGCCACGATGTTTATAGTTATGTCTACAGCACGAATGAGCCGGCTCGACCGATTTGATACCACTGTCACACAGAAAACTGACGTAAAGTGGCAGCTGGCTGTCGCGTTTTGTTCGGTGAGTGGGATTTTCGGTGGCCCAATTCCCCCTCCCTTTCCCAATCTCTATTTCCCTCCTTTTAGGTAGACAACGCACCCATGATTTTGTTGTCTTGGGTGTTTATTGGCGATGGAGATCACTTACCATCAGGTGGCCCATCAGCTCGTTTGCCAGTCTCTGCTATAAAAAAAAAAGTAGAATTTCATGCATATTCTTAAACATAAATTCAAAGAGTATATCTATGGTATTGACAGATCACTATTTCTGGACACAATGCGTAGAACTGCTTCCTCATGAAGTCCTCATGGCGTCAAAGTTTATAATCGGAACTTGATTAGGGTGCACATAAGTAGCACAATAGCCCACGTCAAACGTATTATATGGTACAATCGTGTTTGCAAACAATGCAACCGGCGGAACATTATTCTTCTGTGCAACGTTTTAGTTGGAAACGACACATATTTTGTACATATAATCTACTGTTAAAATAATGTTAAGAATTCGATTACAACAATACTAAAAGATACACATTTATTGCCTTAACAATGACAACATAATGGCATACAGAAACTATGATATTGACGTGATAAAACACGAAAAAGCTACGGTTTCCCGCTTTTTAACATAATCTATTTAATTTCCGCCATAACAATCGCGAAACACTTACCGGGCGTTAAAGTTAGCCACCAGCCACGGCATCATATATGTTTATTATTTTTTGGGAATAAAGGGCGTCCCCTTCGCAAAATCAATATATTTTATTTTTTTATAAACACACTGCAATTTACATGTAATAATTTCAAAGGCGATGTAATGGTGCCGAAGGATATGTAATGCTATAGACAACTCATAATGTCTAACACAGGACTTGCAAATGACATCATTCTATTTACATATGTTATATGTAATTCCCACATGCAGTTATATAAAAAGGAATATTCATGTGATGTTACAACATCGTATTAATATAATAATATTTATACAATGGGGATATATTTTGTTTAGTACTTCAGCTGATTGACTCGATGTAGAAATAGGTAGCCTCGGTGGCGTGGTGGTATTTCGGTACGACTACGGTTCTGAGGTCTCGGGTTCGATACCCGGGTCGGGCACAGTGATATTAGATTTTTCCGTATCAGCCCGGAGTCTGGAATTTGTACCCGATACGGCGATAGGCTCGCCCCCTATCACATCTGGGACGGAAATAAGCTCGGCGAAATGTGGGTGTTCTAGTTCGCTAGTGCGCCTCTGCCTACCCGTTCGGGGACACAGGCGTGAGCTTATGTTATGTTATAAATAGGTACTTGGTTGGTAGGTACTGCAAGAATTCTGTCAGTTGGTCGGGCCATTAGAAGAGGAGTGAATGACTATGATTTCCTTTATAATGTTTATTTATAAAGAAAAAGTATTTTCTAAGTATGCTAGGCTAATGGAAACCGTAGCGTTTTCCAGTGTTAAACATGTCACCAGCGGGTTTAGACAAGTGGCTTATGCGCTAATCGAATAGAATAAATGTATGAGAATGACATAAGATTGCGCCGCATATAGCGTACTCTTATGCCATTCCCATACATTTATTATATTCGACTAGCGCATAATCCACTTGTCTAAACCCGCAGGGGGGTTACCACCACCTGTTATAGCAGTATTATTATAATCTTACTTCGTTTTTTTTCTACGGAAATCAGTACAAGTGAGATTATAATAGTACTGCTATAAGAGGTGGTGGTAACCCCCCAGGTCAAGTCCAAGCATTAGGTCAAATAAAACAATGACGGAACTACTGATGTAACTATAGATACAGGTGAGCATTGTATGAATCGTTAAAATAAATAGTAAGTAACGTACGGAAAAGAATAATAATTTCTGAATTATGGCAGGTTGGATGTCAACTGCTTTATCGTAACAGAAGCGAATAATTAAAAAGTAGTACCGACAGTTAACAGTTACTTGTTAACATTAACATCGCTTAGTCCTGTGAGTAGCAGGTCCTCCTTCAAGTCCAATATCTGGTGGAGTAGGTCCTGATTCACTCTCTGGAGCTGTGCTATGGTGGTCCGCTGCTGCTTCTCCCTCTCTTTCAACCGCAGTAGTGTGCTGTCACAAGTGTCACTGCATGGTTTATTTGCATCTGCATCATTAGAAAAGTTGAAACGTGAAATAAAACTTCACAGGGCACACATTCAGTTGAGCAGGTCTATGTATAATAACAACCGAACAGTAAGATATGAGTATTGGACATTGGTCATGGTCATCTCATGGCCGGTCCCAATAAACAATCTATTGATTTGTATTATTGTCTGTATTAAGTTGTTGGGGGAAAAGGGCCGCACCCAGCTAGGTCCTAAATACGGCCCTATTCTTAAGGCTTAACAAATTACTATTAAGATGCTTACAAAGGCATGCCCAATGCTCCATATCTAGGTTTTTTTTTTATTCTTTTAGGTTATCCAATGTTTGTCAGTGGTTTTTAATAATGTATTCCATAATATTCCCAGGATAGTAAAGTTTCTAGAGATTTTTAAAATTGATGCAGTTGGGTGGGTTGGGTGTTTTTGGGTTGTTGGATGTTTTAACACCATTTTCCCGAGACTGGATGCCCCAGGGGGTTGACGTCAGCCAGGCTGAAGGTTGTGAAAAACAAAGTCGAATCCTTTCTACCAGCTGGTTGAAACCCCACATTAAGATGGGATAAGGGCAGATGGAAAAGTAGCTGTAGTTTGTAGTTGTTGCAATGGTTAATCAGATAGCAGATAAATAAGTAAGTAATTAACTATAAATAAAATATCTTAACTTAAAATATAATAATGTTGTTGGCTTAGATTAATGAATGAGCCCTAGGATAGATTGTCAGGAATAAATTATTTCTCTCTTATCCCATTTTCGCTGTAAAGCACATATAAATCACTATTTAAGCGAATATCTGCTGTTAAAGTAAATAAAACACACCTTTATTCCTAAGACGGTCACTTAATTTTTCTATTTGCAACTTAAGCCTTGCTACTTCATTCTGCAGGTTCTTCTCACTGGCTGCCTTCTGCTTGGTCACTTGCAATAGTTTGGCCCGGGTTCCCGTCAGTGTTTGCAGCATCTCATCAGAGCGATCTGCTATTTTTTGCGCAGAAGCAACACATGCTTTTGCTTCATTTTTCTCTGAACTGATTTTATCTTTAAGTCTCGCTACTTGAGCCTAAAATGGGTACAAACTATAAACCTTAATGTAAATCCATAAAGACAAACATTTACTACAACGTAGAGGTAAAAGGACCTTTAATTAATTTTCTAGGACAAGCCTATAAATGCCATATTTGTGGTGGGGATGGAATATAACATTAATATGTCTTTAGGGTGATAATTATAGCTGACAAATGTTTAAAATGATTAAAAACTCGTACCTAGCTTTATTCGTTTTCATCTGGTTTTCATTAATTTATTTGTTAGATTATGCTCATGTTGGAAATGTAAATAAATTATACATCTATGATTTATTTACATTTCCAATATCCTTATTAATTTAAATATGACAGTGGCTTTTTTCCAGCATCAATTTTATTTTCCGAGATAAAAAGTAGCCTATGTGTAATTCTGATGTATAATCTGTATAACTGTAAAGTTTAATTCAAACCCATCTACTTTTTAGATGAAAGAGTATCAAACAAACTCACAAACTTTCAATGTTATAATATTAGTGTGAAATGTGATTCCCAATTGTTATCCTTTCTTTCTCTCTGCTTGCGTTTATCCCACTCCAATGGGGTCAGTAGACACATACACTTTCAAGCATGTTGCAGAAAGGATTTGGCTTAGATTTTACAACCAGCTGCCTACTGTCAACCACCCTACTGGGTGATCCAGTGCCATGAAAATCATGATAGAAAAACTGCTTTGCCCAGTCTGGGAATCGAACCTTGGATCGCTTGGTTCATAGCCCATATACATTGTCAACTTATTATGTTGAAATCCAACAAATAATTTTCTTGTGAGATTTGCCAGTAGGGTTTATTTTAGAACCCATTATAACCCTACCTTTATGATTAAAACTAAGAAAGAGACAAACACAATTTCATACTCACATTTAATTGCTTATTGTTTTGCTCAAGGATGTGGTTCTGCTCCACTAATCTGTCAACCTTTTCAGTCACATTCTTATGAAAATGCAACAACATCCATACAGAGTTTATGAGGTTTACTAGAGCAACTGGTTGCAAAGTACCATTCTCAATATCAATATATGGATTGAAAATATAATTAATATTGAGCAAGCTAAACTCCTAAAAACAAAAGAACTTTATTTGAAATTTTTAATTTATATCTAAATTAATCTAACATTTAAATATAATGAATAGGTAGGTTTTATGAAGTGTTCATTAAATGTGCTATGTAATAATTAAAAAATGTTTAGTTACTTCAAAATTAACTATCCATATTTTTTCTTCCTGCACTTGTCCTTATCTTACTGTAGGGTAGGGAAACATTTTTGCAAGCATGTTGCAGAAAGGATTTGGCTCAATTTTTACGATGAGCTGCCTGCCTGACGTCAAGCCCCTTCAAATTAGAAAAATCGCTTATTTAATGTAATCCAATTAATAATACTTACTTCACTAAGTCCAATTAAACATTCTTTAAAGTTATTTAATGTGCACGGTTCATAAGCTGTAGCTTTTTTATGTTTGTAATTTTGTAAAAGTTCCTTCACTTCTTCATCTAACGTGCCATATGTGTTAGAACTCATTTTGTAACAATGATTAAAATGAATTTATTACTGTATTTAACTTAAAAGTCAGTTACAAAATAGATAAGCTTATTATCCACAAGTTACACAAATGTAACCTCTTGTAGAGAGTACAGAGTAATAAATCCTTGCTCTTTGAATTTCTTGAATATAACACAAAACAACAAAAAGTACAAACTACAAACCACAAAATCAACACAAAATAGAAATGTACAAACGAAATCAGCTGATCCGTTCAGATTGGGCGGGAAATTAAATAATTGAAACTTTTTTTTATGTTTGGTGAAGCGCTGTTGGAGGCTGTTGGCATATTTGCCAGTGACAAAGTAATCTCATTTGTCAATAATATTATGTGAATGTCATCTGAAGATGAGATTTTTTTATATAGCTACATCACAGGGAGGACCTTATAGGGAGGACCTATACGTCTATGGGGGGACCCTATAGTTTATTACAATCTATCAAGTATAAAATTTTATAGAATCAGCAAAAAATAATGCTATCTCTTTATTACTAATGGGTGTCAACTCAGGTAAAGAAGGACCAGTATACATTTGTTTATTTCTATAGACCCACATCCGTCAATAAGCCACGCCCCCGCGCAAATTAATATAATAATCTTAGAATAATAATACGTTAGCATTATTGGCGGTCTGTCTAGTGACGCGGGCGTAATTCATTGCTTATATTATCGATATCGATAAAATGTTGTATTCCGCTATTTTACGATATATTTTTTTACATTACATACTTACTATAGTAGGATTGCTAATTAAACAGAGTAAACTGACATTTCGAATGTTGCCACTTTTTCATGTCAATTTAAATAGTGCTGCGGTAAAAAGATTAACATTATTTAAACATTTCAATTCAGTGAACCTTCCATTCTTTCATTTTCTACAATCCAACTTAAAGTCGTAATTCCTGCCTAATGTGTGATAAGTACTGGATGTTTTCAGAATTATAGTCAAAGTAAATCACTGCTAGCTAAATTACGGCATGTTTACTGGAATTACAGTCATTCATATAGTCAGGTTTTTAGCTTTTTGTATGTGTTGTCCCAACAAGCTAATAAATGGGCAGCCGGTTATTGGTTGGAAGGGCGGACAATGACGACACAATTGTACACTGTAAATGTTTAATCACGACTATCTATTTGCGACTGCTTAATTATTGTGGGCGCAGCCACTTTAAATTATTGCACACGCGTAAAAACAGATTCATGCACCTCGCACACATGCATCGCGCTAATATGACCTACATACAATAATAATGATGTGTCCCTACACTATTCCCCCCCTTTTACAAAAATAATCCCATATCGAAAGAGGAAAGGAATAAAATTTTATAACAATTATGTAAACACAAAACAAAATAAAAAAAGAACAATAACTTATGACACATGTAACCTACATAATCATATTGCTTATAGTGCAAAACGTAAAGGTATTTTGATGACGCGGCCACTTCGTGTTGTTTTCGGATGTACGATTTTTCTGGAAGTGTCCGCGTTATCAAAACAAAATTGTTTATTATCATTATTACAATTATCATTAAAATTATTAGTAGTCTGTGAGTCGTTGATTACATAAGCTGGCTTAAGTCTATCTATTGAAATACTTGTTTCTCTATCACCTATTTTAATGACGTAAGTTTTTCCATGCCTTCTTAAGACGCTGTATGGGCCTTCATAAGGAGGTTGCAAGGACTTACGCATTACGTCATTTCTCACGAAAACACTTTTGCAAGTCGCAAGATTACTGGGAAGAAACAAAGAACGTGCATTTTTATGACTAGATGGCCTAGGTTTCAAATTGTTGATAGTGTCTCTAAGTTTTTGTAAATACTCAGAATCTGTACCACAAAATTTAACATTATCATAAAAATCACCTGGTAACCTAAGTGTTTTTCCATAGGTCAACTCAGCTGCGCTCACGCCACTGTCACTTCTAGTCGCGGCTCGCAAACCTAGTAGTGCGGCCGGCAGTTCGTCGACCCATGAAGTGTTGCATTTCAAACGTGCCATAAGAGCCACTTTTAGTGATCTATGCCAACGTTCAATCATGCCGTTACTCTGTGGGTGATAAGGCGTTGTGCGCAGTTTATGAATACCTAAATACTTCATTAGATGATGAAAAAGATCGCTCTCGAATTGCCTACCCTGGTCGCTCGTTAGCTTCTCAGGGCACCCATAACGAGAAATCCAACCTTCGAATACTACCTTTGCTACCGTTTCCGCCGTAATATTACGTACGGGAAAAGCTTCAGGCCATCCCGTAAAACGGTCTATCATTGTTATGCAGTATCGATAACCATCAACTGATGTACTAAGTGGGCCTACGATATCAATATGCACATGTGAAAATTTGTCAGATCTGTCAAATTCTCCTAAACCCGATACCGTGTGTCTAGTGGTCTTGACTTTCTGACATTGAATACACGATCTTGCCCAATGTGTAATATCCCTGTCCATGTCTGGCCAAAAAAACTTTTGTTTAATTAATTGTTTGCTCGTTTTAATGCCTGGATGGCTGAGATCATGAACAGAATCGAAGGCTAATTTTCTAAATGGTTCCGGTAAATATGGTCGAATATATTTTGTGGATGTTTCACAATAAATATTTACATCGCAGTCCGACAAGCATATTTGCTTAAACTGCAAATTAAAGTTGGTTTTGTCATTGCCTGAGCGTAATGCTTGTTGCAAATATTTATCGTGTGTTTGCAATTTAGCTACCTCAGCAATATCAATTAAAGTAGGACAACTGATGGTATTGACCCGTGAAAGTGTATCGGCCACAACGTTATGGTTGCCACTAACGTATTTTATGTCTGTGGTAAATTCACTGATGTATGCGAGTTGTCTTATTCTTCTAGGACTTTCCTTGTCACTGTTCAGTTTTGAAAAAGCGTAAACAAGGGGTTTATGGTCAGTAAATATTGTCAAAGATCGGCCTTCCACTAAATTTTTAAAATGTTTGATGGCCATAAATACTGCTAATAATTCCCTATCGTACGTGGAATACTTAATTTCCGTCTCAGTTAACTTTTTCGAGAAATACCCGAGTGGTTGCCAAGCATTATCAACATATTGCTGTAAGACGGCTCCAATACAAGTGTTTGATGCGTCTGTCATCAGCGCTAAGTTAGTGTCAGGCCTTGGATAAGATAATGTAGCGGCGCTTTTTAAGCTCTCCTTACATTTCTTAAATGCCTCGTTTGCTGTATCGGTCCACTCTATAACAGTTTTATCATTCTTCCTAGTGTTATGCAAGTATTTATTTAACTCTAATTGGTATTCGACAGCCCTAGGAATATGCGATCGATAAAAATTAACCATACCTAAAAATCGTCGCAGTTGCGCTACAGTCTCAGGTTTCGGAAAATTTATGATTGCTTGCACTTTGTCGTCAAGCGGTCGAACTCCGGTCGTTGACACTTCAAAACCTAAAAACTCAAGATTAGATTAACCAAACGCACATTTAGACACATTTATTGTTATTCCGTACTCATTAAATCTTTTGAAAACTGCATTCAAATGCTCTTTGTGTTGTTCGACATTTTCACTGGCAATGATGACGTCATCGATGTAATTAAATAAAAAATTTAATCCTCGCAATACCACGTTGTCCATAAATCTTTGAAATGACTGCGCGGCGTTGCGTAACCCGAAAGTCATTCGTGGAAACTCGAACAACCCAAATGGCGTTATGATTGCAGTTTTCTCAACATCCTCCGGGGCAACTGGAATAAAATGATATGCACGGTTTAAGTCTAATCTAGTGAAAATAGTTTTTTTACCCGCTAATAAATACTTAAAATCATGCAACCGGGGAATCGGATAACGATCAGGCTTAGTTATCGCGTTCAACCGTCTATAGTCACCGCATGGTCGTAGTTCGCCGTTTTTCTTCGGTACTACGTGCAAAGGGCTTGCCCATGCGCTCTTAGATGGTCGACAGATACCCAACTCGGTCATTATCCGAAATTCCTCCTTAACTTTTGCATACCTATCCGGTGGTAGAGGTCTCGCTTTTGCATACACCGGCGGTCCCGATGTTTCAATAACGTGACAAACCGAATGCTTAGGTGTATCTTTGTATGATACTGGTTTAGTCAAATCCGGATAGTTAGACAAAAGTTCGTGCCATGGATTCTTACAATCTACAGTCTTAATTAATGACTCACAACTACTATTACTAACTATAGAAGCGAGCACATTTAGATGGGTAATTTGATCTCTTAGTTTCCGCGCGCCTAAATCAACCAACAACTTATAATGGCCTAAAAAGTCGGCACCAATTATAGGTTGTTTGACAGCTGCTACGATAAACGTCCATCTAAATGCTCTCCTTAAATTAAGATCTAAAACTAATGTACGCACACCATAAGTCTTAATCTCCGTACCGTTTGCCGCGTATACTTTATACGTATCACTCGCGATATTTTTCGATACGCACTCTTTAGACACTGGAAGCACAGAAACGTCAGCACCCGTATCAATTAAAAATCTAAGTCCAGTTCTTTTGTCGGTCACACACAGGCGGTAATTACAGGTATCGACACAAGCCCCCGCCCCTGGTTGTATCGTGGCTAGTTTTCCGATGAATGCGGTGTTGCCTTGGTCCTCTTCCAATTACACGGTTCTATGCACCTTTGAGCTTTGACGCCGTACCGATAATGGTAGAAACATAACCAGTCTGGATGTCTACGACTTCTGCTCCCGTCCCTAGTCCTCGACCTTGAACGATTAAATCGTCTCGGCCTTCCGCGGTCTCTAAATTGCTGTCGTGATTGGCGTAATTCGGCAACTTCGAGACTCAATTTCTCAAAAGCTGCTATGAGATCGTTACTGGTTATGGGGGTCGGTGATGTCGTGTGACTCGCGAGCTCTACTACATCAGCTGGTCTTGACGCCTCCATCACTTTATCCGCCACTATGGCCAGGTTCTCCAGGTCCCTAACCTCAGTCACTGCTAGCACAGCTTGCACTGCAGGTGGAAGATGTCTGTTCCACATAATCTGGAGAGTAGGATCAGGAATTTTTCCTCGCGCCAAATCTCTCATACGTCGGAGCAAATGGGAGGGTTTTTGAGTACCCAATTCCATTTCGCCCAACAGTTTTTGAAACTGCCTAGTTTCCGACTCTTCAAAAACCTGTAGTAAGCGATCCTTGAGAGTGTTGTATTTCCTCGATTCGGGTGGTGATAAAATTATGTCACTTACTTGTTGTATAGCAGTCTTGTCCAACTTTGTGACCACGAGGTTATGTTTCGATGCATCGCTGAGTTTTTGGTTTTCCACGGCTGCCTCAAATTGGACAAACCAGAGTCGCGGTTGGTCTGTCCAAAAGTCTGGAACTCTAGAGGTGACGGTGATGCTTGCCAGAGCTGCGTTGTCCCGCTCGCGCATCTCGTCCTGAGAGTTCGATGGCAGATACGCAGCGTGCGTCGGCATGTGTATGTTTTGTGGGTTCATTTTCCGCAAAATGTTCTACGATTGTCCGTTACAAATTTTTATTATGTCCAAAATGGGGGTCACCAGTTTAGCTTTTTGTATGTGTTGTCCCAACAAGCTAATAAATGAGCAGCCGGTTATTGGTTGGAAGGGCGGACAATGACGACACAATTGTACACTGTAAATGTTTAATCACGACTATCTATTTGCGACTGCTTAATTATTGTGGGCGCAGCCACTTTAAATTATTGCACACGCGTAAAAACAGATTCATGCACCTCGCACACATGCATCGCGCTAATATGACCTACATACAATAATAATGATGTGTCCCTACAAGGTTGATTATAAACAAAACTTACAAAAGCTATGAATGTGCCGAACGTAATTTTTCTCAAATAATAAAAGTAATTTTTGTAATTTTCATTGTTATTATTTCACGTATCTGTTGTGATTATTTACGCAACATTATTCACACAGACATTTAGTGGAAGGGTTAAGCTGAAATGTCAAAAATACGTAATAAAATTCTAATTTTGCGAACTAGTACTGAGTTATTGTTTCTTTGAATGATAAGAATGAAACTAGGACAATCACTACGTTTTGAAAGTAAGCAACATTATTTTGGAAAGTGACATTTCGATCTGTCAGTTTACTCCGTTTAATTAGCAATTGGACTATATTACAATTGTATACCATAAGAGTATGCAGGTACTATAATTTTCTAATTTGTATGATTAGAAAAGCTTTAGTGCGCTTAGATAATGATTTTTATAGCAGAGATTAGCAAACTATTTTTTGAGTTATTCTCATGATTGATGTTGTCATTAAGTAAATGTTTAAAAGTGGACATTTGTGGCTGATGAGATTATATTATTAAAACTAATCATGCCAATAATACTCTAATATTTTAATTAAATAATGAATGTTACGTCCATAATCTTAAATAAATCAAATAAAAGCAAGTAATAAATAATAAACGACCAAAATTATTCACTTTCAAACATTTATGAATTACTTTGTAAAAACAATACAAAAATATTTATCGACAAATTATCGATTATATTGTTGAAACGCACTAAGCTTTCCGCCATCTTTAGCTGCCAGTTTGGTGCCAAGTTCATGCAGATGCAACCGATCTCCTCTATCTCTTTATCTACGAGTTACATTGATATAGCAATAGATAATAGGGATGCGCAAGAGTTTCATACTATACAATGGGCATTGTCCATATTTTTTAACCCCTGGTTTTTATATTTTTTTCTAAAAATATAGACCAAATTAAGATACTAATTTGAATATTTTTGTTTTTAGGGCTGTAATTATTTTGTAATATTTTTTTGAAAATATCTTGATGATTCTACGTGATGACGTCATTAATGGCGCGAAAAGTGTTATTTCATTGCCTATATTTTCTGCTATCTGTGATGTCAGCTGACGGATAAAATGACACTTCACACTGCTGTTAAGTAGAGATGCGCGATCATAAATGATGTACTATTCGAGATGTATCTAAATATCTTAATCGATTATGAAATTAGTAAATAATTTACTTTCAAAATGGGCTAGTATTTTTAATTTTACTTATTTGTACTATTAATCTTACATCATTATGAAGGTCTTAATTTCTGTTGGTCAAATCGTAAAATGTGTGTGCAGAACGTGGCTTATACGATACATGATAAGGCAATGTGCATTATCCTACGTACGGATAAAGATGTCAGCTTAAGTATGTATGTGACTAAAAAAGTTATTAATAGGGTATTTTACTCTATACGAGAAAATATCTAAAACTATACAAATGACATAGTTTAGGCAATAAGCAGTCGGAAAATGTTAGTGTTAGTTCATAAAATGATAAAATACATTTTATAATACAATTCAAAGTTTTGAGTTTTGTATCTGTTCTTTTACTAAGCGATATAGTAGCCGCCATGATATTACGTCATACAGTCATGAAAACAAAGTATCAAGTGATCAACATTAGGTTGCTTTTGTATTATATTTTATTATCCGTGTACTTTTTACTTAAATGGTATCATAGAAACCGACGACATTTCATAAAAATACAAACTATCTAAGATTAAACTTGAAATAATGTACGGAGTAAACTCTTTTCACGTGATCCATTTAACCAAGTTTGAGAGAAACTAAATTACATTACTTGACACTTCAATCCACAACGTGTCCGCTGTTTTACACTTATATTCTCGCATTCAGGAACAACACAGGTTAATAACTCATTCTTAAATTGCAATAATGTACAATTCCAATATTACGCGTATTTGTTTTTTTTTTAATTTTCCCTTTCGGGAAGGCAAAGGGATCTAGCCCATACAGCCTCGTCTTAAGTGCTTTTTATTTCTTTATTTGCTTATATCTAATTTTTCACAAGTGCAATGAAATCGGATGTGTTCGATTTCAAGGCCCTGCTGGAGTTTTGGCGTTAATTCCTTCCAGTTTGATGCTTTTCAGACGATTTTCTCGCAGCGGAGGAATCGAACATGGTCGACCCATCCACCCGACAAAAAGCGTCCAAAATCACTTATTTCAAAGCTTCCACATACTGTCCATCTTCGATGATGTTTATCGCATAAATTCACATCACATTTAAACTACAAACACAACTTTAGACTAAAATATGAAATCATTAAAACAAGCGACCACCCGCACCGTCAGAATTCCCGCCAAAACTCATCTACACTTATTTGTTTACGTTCCTAATGACGTCTTGACTATGGAAGAAAAATGGCTTCTCGCGCGCGTTAGCGTTTTCGCCAAATTACGCGCGGTATAAAATTAAAATGCATTTTTAAGGCACTTATCGATTGAATAAAAATGTTGTAATTTTTTAATAGTATATTATTACCTTAAGATCGCATTAAAACACATTTCAAAAAATGGTGTAATACCGTACTACATAAAGGTTATAATCGATATATCTCACTGCAGTTTTAAAATCGAATGATTTGATTCGAAATTATATTTCAGTCCAGGATCGTCCACCTCTATCGGCCATTGTGTACATGTGTCGATCGATTATAAACAACAATATTAAATTCTATAATATAATATTGAAAAATCTAGTGTTCGACAGTTTTTCAGACCAATAAGATATTGTTATTTAATTACAGTCGTGTTTACGATACAAATATAGTAGATATCATAATAATATCTATCAATAAGACTACATTCATTATAAAACTGATTCAAAGATCTTTCCCAAAGCACTTACCGTAATGATATTGGAATACATCGCTATTAATAGCCTCCACAATAAGATTTATGTAAGTTTAACTTCATAATTTACCTATTTACATGGTTTATTTCATGTAAGTAGTGTGTGTATTCAACATTTATATATTTATGCTTGTTTCAGGTCACATTGTTGCCAGAATAGAACAGTCGTTGAAAACCTAAGTTGCATCAATATGACTACATTAATTATAAAACTGACTCAAGGATCTTTCCCAATGCAGTCACCGTAATGTTATTGGAATACATCGCTATTAATAGCCTCCAAAATAAGATTTATGTAGGTTAACTTCATAATTTACCCATTTAGATGGTTTATTTAAAGTAAGTAGTGTGTGTATTCCACATTTATTTATTTGTGCTTGTTTCAGATCACATATTGTTGCCAGAAATGCGAGAATAGAACAGTTGTTGCAAACCTAAGTTGCATACATGTATCTAATGTCAAATTGTTGAACACAATAATGTCATCAGCTCAGATTGTGATGACTGGGCTGTTTCATGCTTCACAATAATGATGGTGTATTGATGCAACAAACTCAAGCGGTTATAGTGACAAAAAGTTTATATATTTACTAATACTTACTTAATAGGCTATATAGTAGTACAACTACATAGCATTGTAACAAACAAACAAGCAATAACTATGAGAAAAAATACAGGTATACATTAATCCGTTGGAGGTGACATTATATATATTACATAAGTCACTATTTAAGAGATTTTATGGATCCAATATTGCTTTTTATTATTGTATTTAAAATGACTGGTGCTACCAAATAAATCATGTATTGTTATATTTTCTCATATTCATTGTTTGTGTTTTAATATATGTATTTAAATAAAAAAAAAATGTGAAAATTTTAAGCTTTATTATTTATGATGCGGACATCTGCATTCACACAGTCAGGTGATCAGCTCACCTATTAGAATGTTGTCACCCTTAATCCCAGTCTGGTTGGTATTCCACTTTGGCTTCGAAGATGACCAAGGTACACAGCAGCTCCCAAGAGGTGCTTCACCATTTGAGATTTTCTGTAGCTCTCAGATTAGCCTTTGAGCACTTAGAGGTTCTTCAGGTTTACATCTTTCAGATCCACCCACGGCTGCCCAAACACGCCCTGCCAAGCCAGTTGGTTAGGACCCCCGGGGTAGGGCCAGAGCATTGATTTTACTGGTGATCCTGCAGTATGCCTCCTACAAACCTTCCCAACGTTTTTGTGGGCCTTTTTATTATTTCAGCTTATATAATAATCATCCACAGAACAGAGAAACCAGTAATCATCCCACAAACTATAATGGCAATTTTATCTAAATGTAGCACATATTTATAATCACAGCACAAGGTTTCAATAACACAAAATTCCCAAGTACACGTTTAATTACATGTTCAAAACAAAATAACTCTTAAACTATCTATCACTTTAAGTGCTTCTGTGAGGCTTTGAAAATTTGCTTGATTCTTGAATGCACACTTGGTGGCCTTGAAAGTCCAAAATTATGTGAATAAGTAGATTATCAGTTTCCTTAAAACCTCTGTCCGCTAGTCCAATAGGATTTGGTTGTAAAATATACCGCAGATTACTTTTTTACACGCTTTATTCCACTGAAGTTATATTTGTATGCCATGTCGTGTCTTCAAGCTGAAAGTTATTTTTTCATGTTCGATTGAAACACTTATAATATAACTTGTTATATGTATCTTTTGTTCTTGCGTGGTTCTATAATACGATGAT
Organism: Clanis bilineata; assembly: GCA_036417725.1. Lineage (NCBI taxonomy): Eukaryota > Metazoa > Arthropoda > Insecta > Lepidoptera > Sphingidae > Clanis > Clanis bilineata. The sequence goes on along the minus strand of CM071151.1, from coordinate 11,935,899 downwards.
TTACTAGAAAAGTATTTATTATTTACTCGTAAAGGAAGAGGTTATGTTGTGTAGGTACTAGTCTTGTGTAGTTCTCGAACGAACTAGTTCGGTAGACCGCTCCCACTGACAAAATGAACGAACTAGTTTCCAGATTTCTCGCTCTTTAGTTCGATTGATATGTTAGATTCTAAATTGTATGATTGTATGTAATAGTGAACGTGAGCGAGAGCGCGGCGCTATCCGATGTCTTTCTTTCTGCCTGGCGTTATCCCGCCCTAATGCCTAATCCACCTTCCTATTTAAACGCTTCCACTTAGCCTCGTCTTAAGCATCCTCCACAGTAAGACCATTGGTTCTCATATCATTTTCCAACACGTTCAGCCAGCGCTTTTGGGGCCATCTGGATTTCCTTAATATAACAGACTACTTATCGCACCCATACAGAAGGACTGACTAAATGATGGTCTATGAGACCTTAAAGTCTTAGGTAGTCTAAAGTCTAGTCTAAAGTCTTAGGTTTTCGTCACGTAGTCAATGTCTTCTAAGGAAATCTCGTGCTTTTTAGAGCTATTTTCAAATATAGCCTGCAGCACTTTTTGACTCACAGATATTTTTTCTAATCTCTTTAGCAACACATATTTTTTCTAATCTCTTGGATAAAAAAAATAAATCATATTAATAAATTACTACGGAAAACTAGAGTGGGATGGGGGTCTTGGCATATACTACGGGTTTACTGCGAGGGGGGGTATAAAAATTAAAGCAAGTAGCCCATGCTGCGCCACTTCAAACCCTGACGTCGAAGTTGATGTTGCTAGGTACTTAAACTTGTCTTTTTTCACGTAAAGCTCGTCTGGATACTATTCGGCGGCGGAAACGAACATAACAGTTAAAAGAGTCTGCAGATCCAGAAAAGCGATATGCAGAGGCTTTTTTCCGCCCTACATGCCTCGCGCAACGATCTAATGACGTACACTGGGTACATGGTGCTGTCTGTCCTCCACAACCTGCAAGGCAGGAACCCAGGTTTCGCCAGCGCTTAGTCCGTTACTCAGAAGAGTGTACCACTTGCAGATGAGATTGGCTTAAACCGAAAGGTGTTGATGGCCTACCGTGTAAGTAGGCCACCGTCGTCGTCGTCGTCGTCATATAAGGAGTGTCCCTTAGACGACGTCACTACTCCCCAAGTATGTACAAGTAAAAAAATAACAGCATATTATTAAAGAAAAAAATGCGTGCGAATAATCTTTTTTGAGCCTTTCTTTGGTTCGAGACGAGAACTAAAATAATGAACTAGTTCGTTGAGGAGCCACGAACTAAAGTGACCGCTCCTTGTCGCGAACTATTAAGCGCACGTCTATAACGTGTACTTGACAAATGACAACTGACATATAAACAGTCGTCAGATTCTAAAAAGAAATCAGGCAATGAAACAAACGAACGCCATTAATGACGTCATTAGAGGTCAAACAAAGGGCAAATATATTTTGTTAAAAATCTTGGTAAATCACGATCCTTTTTCATTAAAAATCAATTTTCTGCAACAAGCTAAAGAAATTCTCCAAATGGTTTTTCATTTACACGTAATTAAAAAAAATGGACAATGCCCATTTTGCAAGTAATAAAGCACGCGCGGTGGTGCGACGCGTGACGCGACGCATCATATCGTATCGCGTCAGATTGTATTTACAGTATTATAATGAATGCATAATAATTTTCTTTCTACTGCCCTTGTTCTGGATAAATCGAAACACCACATCTCCCCATTTTACAGTGATGTAGTATGGTGTCTAGAAATCGACATAGATAAAATATGTTAATTTAATATTTACCTGTTGAACATAATAATACGATAATCAGTATAAGGATCTAATTTCAAGTGTCAGTTCAGGTCAGAAAACACTAAAAAGTTGTGAAATATAAACGTATTGCATAATATCTGAATCTATTTACTAAAATCTAGAGTGAATAGGCACTTTAGGAGTTTATTACAAATATCGATACTCATAATATTCGATAATTTTACAAATAACATCTCTAATCAAAAGTGACATTTTTTACAAACTGGATGTTATGTCGAGTCGATGTTGATTGGATTTAGCTTTTAAAACTGCGTGGAAGTGAATTTCTCACATATTCATACATCCTTTCTGTAAACCCCGATTGATATATAATTAAAATTATACATATTTTAGTGAAAATGAAGCGGAGTTACGATTCTATGAATTCGTCCATTGAAATTAGTTCCTACCGTGATCAACATTTTAAGGTTTTTATCGTTTGAATTATTTCTGTGGATGTTTCTTCATAATAATCCTAATTTAATTCATAACGCCTGCTTGTTTCAGGGCTCTCGAAATGAACAGGAAAAATTACTAAAGGCATCATCAACCCTCTATATTGGAAACCTTTCATTCTACACAACTGAAGAACAGATATACGAGCTATTTTCACGTTGTGGTGATATTAGAAGAGTTGTTATGGGTTTAGACAAATACAAGAAAACCCCATGTGGATTCTGCTTTGTAGAATATTATTGTAGACCAGATGCTGAAAACTGTATGAGGTTAGTTCTTTTATAACTTACTGCTGTTCATCTATATAACGAACTAGACCACTTTCATTTCTACAGTTGTCAGTTCATTTACTATTCTTGACATGAATTCCATTTTAGTTTGGTTTTAGTGTGAACTGAGTACAGTTAGTTAAAGAATAACTGCGTTACACTGCTAATCTTATAAATAAAACAAGTTATTGAGCATAGAATATTGTTTGACAGATATATAAATGGTACTAGACTTGATGACAGAATCATCCGATGTGACTGGGATGCAGGATTTATAGAAGGACGACAATATGGACGAGGCAAAACAGGAGGACAGGTAATAAGAGTATTTTATGTATAACCATGTCATATTATCAAATGAATTTTTTTACTAATGTTATAAATGTCTACATTGCTTCTGTGGTCTAGTGGTTGTGTATGAGCTGTGAACCGGGAGGTACTGGGTTTGTTTCCTAGGTTGGGGTGTGGTGTTTTTCCAACACAATTTGCCTGTGACTGGATCCCTCAGATGGGGGTTGACATTGGTAGGCAACCAGTCATAAATATTAAGTCAAATCCTTTATGTTACATGTTTGAAAGTGTGTTGTGCTCACCCCACATTGAGGTGGGATAAAGCCAGGAAGAAAGTTAGAAAAACTTCTCTTGTATGCACATGAGATTTGTACAAAATAATGTAGAATATATGTATTTAAAACCAATGTACATGAAATGCCTCTGACTGCCTCGGTGGCGTGGTGGTATTTCGGTACGACTACGATTCTGAGGTCTCGGGTTCGATCCCCGGGTCGGGCAAAGTGATATTGGATTTTTCCATATCAGCCCGGAGTCTGGAATTTGTGCCCGATATGGCGATAGGCTCGCCCCCTATCACATCTGGGACGGAACTAAGCTCGGCGAAATGTGGGTGTTCTAGTTCACTAGTGCGCCTCTGCCTACCTCTTCGGGGATACAGGCGTGAGCTTATGTTATGTTATGTTATGTACATGAAATATTGGTTTATTGACCTAGTAATGGCTTTTATTGATGTCAGATAGGTTAGTCATTTTTAACTTATTAATGACAAGAAAGTTTTGTATTGTAGAGAGAACTTTCTGGCGTTCTCAAAATAGATGAAACTTTTTAATACTTCACACTAATAAAAATAGATATATTAATATTATTATATTATTATAAACACTTCCAAATTAATTACAATCTTTTTTGACTGTTTTTGCACTCAAGTAATTCCTGGCAGTAATGCATTTTTTAATCTATGTACTGAAAAATGTACCTGATGGTAGTGCAGTGCAGTTCAAAAACCAGTGACCACTGACAAAAACAATGTATCTATGTTCCAAGTCGGCAACTAACACTTAGTATAATGTGTATTAAAATGTGTTTACTTTTAGGTTCGTGATGAATATAGAACTGACTATGATGGGGGCCGTGGTGGCTATGGAAAGATAATTGCACAGAAAATAACTCCAAGCAATTTGGAACGTTGATAGTTAGCAATAAGAACATACTTTTGTAAGAGTGGATCTATACATTATGTGAAGACTGTAATTATTATATTGAGTGATGACAAGATGCATTCAGTACCAGCCGAATGTGAATTAAAGATTTTTATTCTCTATGAGCTACTTGTTTATGTTAATGTGTTTATGTGATACATATATTCTTTCAAGAAATGGAAAACACAAGTTGCATTTAAACATTTATTTATCACAAAATAAGACAATAAAAGCTTATAAAAGAACTAACAAAATATTCTTTAAAAAAAAATAAGGCATATTCATAAGCTTAACAATGACTCAGGCATCTCCATAAATTAATACAATACTCTGCATAAGCAAGTTATGGTACATTCACTGAATAATATAATAGATATGAAATTGTACACTTAATAACAATAAACAATTGTATAAATAAATATGTGTAAACTGTAAATATAACTTTACTACTACAATACATAGACTATCAACATTTTTGAGAATAATACAGTTCATTATTCATCAGCATAAAAAGACATTCGTTTAGTAGAAGCATACCCTTGTGTCCACGAAGGAGGGTACTGTTTTTAAAACCATTAAATGTAATTATGAATTATAAGTTAAGCTTTTGTGAGAAAATGTTTTGTGACAAAAACTAATCACAAATAAATTTAAATACAATTCAGATCGTAACATAATAATTATATCAGATCATAATGTTGAGATAATAATGCTTAAAAAATGCTTTAAATAGTCTCATAAGTACTTGAATGATTAGAAAACGAATTATTTGTATATATGCGACAATCTTATCAGTCCCTCGGCGAGGACTCTGGCAGAAGGTCGAACCACAGAGTCTTCGCTTCGCGGAAGTCGTACTGGTTCAGATGGATGATTACCTGAAATAATTATGTTAAATGTAAAATAAGTTAAAGAGTAATTTGGCAGAGCTGAAGTGAGTGACTCCACCTACCCTGTTTTTGACTACTATTCTGTTTTGACACGACTATTTTTGGAAGTAATTCAAGGTGGAAATAGAAATGTACCTGTCCTATGACTGGGCTGCCGCCCAGAAAACCTTTGTGCGTGGCGACAGTCACTTCCATCTGCCTTGAGTGCAGCTCGGCCAACGGGATCACCCACTCGAACTGCTCGTCGTACTCCGGCATGCAGTTGTCCTTGACCACCTGACAAATAAGAATAATAGGATTTACGACATTACATTTATTATAATTCACAAACAGAGCACACACCCATCGCAGAACTTTAGCACATCCTCGGCAAAAATCCGAACTTTATAGCGCATGGAATCTCCTGTAATACTGTTTGATATCATAAATCTTAAATTATCAAATGTATCCTTCATTGAAATAGTGTTTCATTAAACACCTACCACAGTCTTCCTCTTAGAATCTTTAGAGCGTCCGGGCAGCAAGTACAACTTGACGTATGGGTCGGGTACATTAGTCGGATCTTTCAGAGGTATATTCCTGCAAAAGTAGTATACGACATCAGAACAGAGTTAGACATCGAATCAATCGTCTTATGCTACAAATACTCACATTATTTTATGCACAACAACAAACAAAGTTTGATTTTGCATACTATAGCGAAGAGAGAGTAAAATACGACCCAGTCCAGCTTCACCTGCAGACCTGTACCAAAAACAAACATAGCAAGAAAGTATCCACAACCTAACTCAGCAGTGTGTGCCTGATAGGATTGTTCACTCGCTGAAGGTTCACGTACTACTAATAGTTTTTATAGATAAACATTTTGTTCACAAAGACATTCAACAGTACATAAACGGGACAATAGACCGAAGTTTGTGATCCAAAAGTTAAGCCTTAAATCGGCACACACAGTAGAGTACCGGAAAACATTCGGAAAGAAAAAGACATCACTGAAAGAATTGAACTTAAAATTCTTACGTAGTCAGCGACGACGTTCTGTGAACAAGTTTTGGAGAGTCGCGTCCTGCAGGCGCTTGATATTCTTGAGAAGAATCTACAAATAAGTTATGTAACATAATAATATATGTAAACGTTTTGTTTATATACCTCTACATACTATATATTACATACAAGTTACAATTGTAGGGACTGACCTATCCTTAATTATGAAGGTAAACTTTATAATTTAATATAACATAAGCTCACGCCTGTATCCCCGAAGGGGTAGGCAGAGGCGCACTAGCGAACTAGAACACCCATATTTCGCCGAGCTTAGTTCCGTCCCAGATGTGATAGGGGGCGAGCCTATCGCCATATCGGGCATAAATTCCAGACTCCGAGCTGATATGGAAAAATTCCAATATCTCTTTGCCCGACCCGGGGATCGAACCCGAGACCCCAGAACCGTAGTAACTTAACTTAAAACAATTGAATAAAAAAAACTTGAAATTTCTGCACGAAATTAGATTTGATAGGATCATGTAATAACTTGTATGCGTATTTACCTTCCCTTTCTATCTGTTCTACCGGGATGGACTTTTGTGATGCATTGTCCTGGGGTAGTTCTTCGGCCGTCTTAGACTCGATGTCGGCCAGAATGGGCTGAACTGGAACTAAGAATGATTAAAGTTACCTCTATTTATTATTTTGTTTTGATGATTAGGGTTCAAGATCAAAAGGAGCACACACCTCTGACTTTTCTATGTTAAGTGTGTTTTCATTGCGAATTATCGCTTGCTATAACGATAAAAGGAAAAGATCGTGAGAAAACCTACATACTCGACAATTCCTTCACAAGAATTTCGAAGGTATGTGAAGTTTACCAACCCGCATTGGGCTAGCGTGGTAGACTAAGGCCTAAGCCCTATCATTAGCAAAGGATGCTGGTTCCCAGCAGTGGGACAAGTAATATTATATTATTATTATTATTTGATGATTAGACAAGTCAGTTGTCGATAGATCAAACGTCTTACCGTTTACGTTAATATACAGTACATAGAGGCTTCGGTGTGCCTACATTTAAATATCTGTGGGGTGTGCCTTTGTATAGCCGAAGTCAATGGTGGTAAAACTTACCATCGCATGGGCCACATGCTCGTTTACCCACGGCAAAAAAGATAAATTATCTTATGTAATAAGCACATGATTGTTGGTTTAAGTTTAGTCAAATTAGTTGCAGTATGCAGATCCGTAGACAACCGTCTTTTGTTAAATTCTCGCCTATAAAGTGTAATAAACTCTCCCAATATAAGTAAAACATAAAGGTAGTAACAGTTTTTAAGGTTATACTTGGTTCAAGGCTTGCAGCAACCAGTTCAGGTTTCCCGCCGCCGTCGATAGTTTCCGCGGCGAATGGTGCGAGAGGGGCGGCGGGCGCGGAGGGGGCGGGGAGCGTGGGGCTCGCGGCCGGCGCGGGGGGCGAGGGGGGCGAGGGCGGCGCGGGAGCTGTCTCCGCGGATTCCTCATCTGCATCCTCTTCCTTTATAGCATCTTTCAATATCTGCAATAATAACATTATTAACTACTTTGAAAGCTTTTTAAAATGTTTATTTGAATAATAATAAGTAAAAAAAATACTTTAACTACTCACTTTTAATATAAGTACAATGATAACATAAGCTCACGCCTGTATCCCGCAAGGGGTAACCAGAGGCGCACTAGCGAACTAGAACACCCACATTTCGCCGAGCTTAGTTCCGTCCCAGATGTGATAGACAAATTCCAGACTTCGCTGATATGGAAAAATCCAATATTACTTTGCCCTACCCGGGGATCGAACCCGAGACCTCAGAACCCTAGTCGTACCGAAATACTAAACGCCACCGAGGCAGTACAATGACATTGTTTATTTAAAAATTATTAATGTAATATTTGTGAAAATATTAGCGATGCCGATCTTCAAACATGCTATGGATTAGCATGACGACTAATATTGTCAATGATGTATTCCCACCTCCCCTTGTCCCACCTCAACGTGGGTCATGGCAACACACTTTTTCAAGCAAACTGCGGGAAGGATTTGGCTTACTTTTTATGACCGACTGCCTGCCTAACGTAAATACTAAATACCCCTTTAGGGGATCCAGTCCCGGGCAAATCGTGTGACAAAAACACCCTGCCCGACCTGGGAATCGACTTCCCAGTTCACGTGCCATATATGCTGCCAATGCTACCCTGGTAGCCAATTATATAATGTTAAATACTACAATATCATAAATAATATATAGTTATATAGTCACTTTCTTGGACTAGGTGGCAGCATATATGGGCTGTGGACCGGGAGTCCTGGGTTCGATTCCCAGGTCGGGATACTCAAGAGGGGGGTTGACGTCAGGCAGGCAGCTGTTCTTAAAAACTAAGCCAAATCTTTTCCGCAACATGCTCTAAAAAGTGTGTTAGACCGACCCACATTAAGGTGGGATAAGGGTAGGTAGAAGGACTATAATAAAATATACATAAATATAGTTTACATACCCTTAACTGCATGGACATAATAATTTTGGACTCGGGACCAGATCTCTGCAACGTCAATGGCTGAGTCAACATGCTCATATCTTTCTCCTTCAGCAGTGACGAGATGCTGTAGATCAGTTGGCCAAGCATGCTTCCAGTCTTCTGGTCCAACACCTAAAGATAATCACCCGTTAATGACAGTCACTCTAAAAGTGTGTAACTTTCTATGAGTGAAATTTTCTGTCTGTATCATCATCAGACTCTATTTTATATGCGATCTTCATTGAGGTAATCCATATTTACTACAAATAGAAATGAATTTACATTTGGCGGATACGGGCCTTACTTATAAAAACAGTTTAACTGAACAAATGGTAAAGAATAGTCTGTTCCTTTTATTTTCAAACAATGTGACACAATGAAAAGTGACATTTTTCTTAGCCATTTGCTCAGCTAAACTTTTTTTTATAAGTAAGGACCTTAATCGAGGAACATAAATATGCATCAAACTCAGAACTGCCATTTGTTTTTATTTCAAACTCAAGATATTTATTAAAAATACATACCATTTCGACATTCCTCAATAATCATTACCTTAACTTCAATATTGTCAATCTCAGGGTTTTGCACCAGGAAAGAGTATCCGATCTCGTAGACGGGATCGTCGGTCCTCATCTGTACGGCGGAGTTTTCAGTTTTCTTGCCGACCGTCACTTGTAGGTAGGGATCCGGCCGAGCTTGCGAACGCGCGTTCTGCAATACGATTTTAACAAAATTAGTTCTATCGATAATTATGTAACTTGTATATTTTATTGACTGATATATATTATATGACTATATTATGATTATATAACTGCCTTGGTGGCGTGGTTGTATTTCAGTTCGACTAACGTCCTGAGGTCTCGGGTCCAATCCCGGGTCGAGCAAAGTGATAATGGATTTTTCCATATCAGCCAGGAGTCTGAAATTTGTGCCCGATATGGTGACAGGCTCGTCCCCTATCACATCTGGGACGGAACTAAGCTCGGCGAAATGTGGGTGTTCTAGTTCGCTAGGGCGCCTCTGCCTACCCCTTCGGCGATACAGTCGTGAGTTTATGTTAAGTATATTTTATTTTTAATAGACTATTATTTTGGCTATATTTACGTATAACGCCAAAGAGGAGGACAAGACATTGTATAACGTAAAATGCATGTGGATAGAAAATCCCGGGTAAATATGAAACATTTTTTTTATGTGTTAGTGCCTCACTAAGTGAAAACAAAAAAAATCTGCTATAAATTTTTTATAATACGAATGTAGTTTATATATTGATCAATGCACATTAATTAAAAATGTAGTTTTTATTTACCTGCGAATTTTTAATCACTACCTATTACGGTAACTATGACAGACGTTCAAACGTCATGAATCATGATTTATATCAACAATATAAAACTGTAATAACTAGATAAAACAAACTTACCGGCAACTTCTTGCACGAATCGATGTAAACTGACAAAACAGCGGAACTTAGATCACCACTCTTTATGAGCAGTGTCTCAGTTAAAGCCTAGAAAAAACAGATATACAATTGAAACTGTCGGTTGCTTCGGGTGATTGTGACTTGTGCATTAATCGCACCTCTGCCTACATCTTTGGGGATACAGGCATGAGCCTACGACTATGATCAAACTGAAATATAAATACTCACACGACTCAGTTCCGTCACATCTGTAGTCAAACGATGCCAAGACAAACGGAGATGTACTTTTCCATGTTTCGCTTGTTGTAGAGTTTGCCACTGTACATAATACAAGTTAGATAAAATATAACAAATCATGTAAACGTTATTTGCACAGACACAAATTAAAATAAATTGATATAGGTACATTTACTTCGCATAGTGAAATCTTCACAATCTATGAAGTTCTGGAGCCAAATCTTGGACATGCGCACTCATGACAATTGGGAACTTGACTATGTTTGATTTTATACACATATTTATATGTAATAGCAAATAAAACAAAAAAGAAACCCTTCTGTAAAAACTGCAACGAAATAAGTCGAAAAATGAGGCAGTAATACATATTTTAAATTCTGGAGTGGGGGCATACTGGAGATATCTTGCTATCCCATTCCAACGCACGTACCATTATAGCGTGACGTGTTGTACTGATACTTCTCTTTCCCAGTTTGACGGTTACACCAAACTTCAAAGGCTTATAACTTTTATTTTTGAGAATATTTGAGTATTTCTTTCTGTTTTATATTTTATACAACGTAAAATTAATAACATAAAATAGTCAAGTACCTAATTTGCATTCTACTCAACTTCAGCCCGGCTAGCAAGCGTGTCACGATATATCTCGATAACCGACTCTAGAGATGTTGGCTACATGTTGTCTACAATATTGTATGAAAATAAACGAGGACGCATGTTAGTGTCCATAGACAAATAGAGAAAACCGGTAGTTTATAATACGAAAAAAAGCGTAGACAAAATGTTCTTGTTGCGTGCAGGCTAAGCGGGCAGGAAGGCAACGAGAAATAAGCAAATAATTAAGTAGTAGTAATTTGTTAAAAATGTTTGTTTCGTACATATTGTATGATTGCGGCGTCGATTAAAATTTGTCTGTGTTAATTTTTAAGATCTTACCGTGTCCAAACGTCCGAAGCGCACAACTTGCGAGATGTCCAATGAGCACCTGCAATACAAAAATTAACAATAATAACTCATATAATAATGTGTGCGCATGCGCTCTGATCTCTTGCTGTTACTGTGACACACGTGGAGCCCTTGTTAGTGTTAGTGTTGTAAAAAAAGTGTAAAAATATGTACATATTAGTTCGTTTTATTGAGGTGAGGCAGTTAGTAGTAGTTTTAAATGAAAGCTATATATTTTTATTTGTGATATAATAATTGCTGGTGATAAATATCCTTTTGTTATAAACAAGTATTTTGTAATACAATAATTTAAAATCAGTGCAAGATGACAGTGATTTTGTGTTGATATAAACAGCTACGTTTTCCCGTAAGTTAGTTTCGTTTGCGTTTGCAAATACTACGTGGTGCGATGGGTGTCGGTGAAAAGGCATGTGACATGTAATGTTTATTAGTAAAGTGATCGATATACGTTGTTGGTATGCATAAGGTATCATGTACGGTTGGTCTGAGACCGACCTTCCGAGTTTTTCGTCCCTGCCGGCTCGGTCCCAGTCGTATATCTTGATGAGAGCGGTGGTCGCGCTGCTTCGGAGCATCGACTGTCACAACCCACCACATTACACATAATATACATATACATATAAGCTATATCGTACCCCGTTTAGTTTTGTGTTATGTACACACTATTGACATTGTTTAGGCTCGCTACACAGTCTGTTGATTAGCTAAGTGTTTGTTAGTTTTTTTTATCACACATCAACGTGTAAAGTAAAAATAAATATATATAGACATCGGAAAAAATTAGATATCTTACATTTAATACATCTTTCGATTTCAAAGAGACAACTATCCCTACTTAAGTTTAAAAAGAACAACAAATTATAAATCACACCCAAAATATAAAACGTTAAAAGGCCACCCAAATGATTCTTACTATGAGAGTCTTCATTATTTTACACAAAATTGTGGGCAAATCAAGGCAAGATATAACAATGATTGAATAATATTAATACAATTTTATATTATGTTACGTGGTAAAATAACAATAAGATAGTAAGAATCAATGTGAATATGAACAAAAACGCTATAATGACATGTCGGTAATGTGGCAAAGCACTAGTAGCGTCTGAGACGGACCTGCCGAGATAATCATCGTTCTGAATGCCCATCCCTGGGTCCCAGTCCCACAGCTCGCACTGCAGCACTTGGCTCTTCCTTGAACTTATTATCGCCTTGGGACAAACATCGACACATGGAAATATTAATTTTAACTTAATAACCAACCTCCCAACCTACAAATCTTGTAAATATAAATGGCTGCTGGTGGACGATTTACCTAACATGAAAAATGGCAACATCAATCAAGCTCTGTGGATAATAGTAATAATTTAATAGTTTATTTTTAATTATTGTTAACTTCATTGTTGTTGCTGCGTTCAATTTAGAAAAAAATAGAAGTGATATTAAAATTTAAGTACAAATAAAAAGAAAGACAGAATTGTAACAGTAAAGAATAAATGGGGAGAAGAGAGTTGGATGTATGTGGAATACTTACCGCCGCCGCCACCTCTTTAGTGCTTATTTACTAAATGCTAGGCTAAAGGCGGTTACTAATCTAGAATACGCGGTAAAGCATAATAGAAAATAATGAGAGCAGTTTGTTGTATATGAAAAGAATAATTGACAGAGTTGAATAATCTCTCATTGTTTCCTATACTTTTTTTTTGTTAAATGTTACTATAAGCTAAGCCTGGCTTTGAGCCTTGTAGTCGACAGTGAGTGAGTTTATACTGTGCGTGGATGGTGCGGTCTGCGAGTACAAGGCTCGTTGTGATTACACCTGCAGGTGCGCGCAAAGCGTTGAAGGCAAGGCGGGTCCGCGGCTGCCCCATGGGAGATGTCCCAGCCCACACCCGTGCCCACCGCTGGGGTGGCGCCACTTACTTGCCAAGCTTGTCATCGTCGTTGCCTTCGTCCTTGTCGAGCACCTCTATATCCAAGGTCTGACCGAGGGAGAACATTATACGCGCCTTTTGTACCAAACGGGCGCGGTCCGACGCAAACATAAGTGAGGAAAACAAAATCTTATTCACATCTACTTAATTACTATATTCGATTGATTTACTTCAAATACGAAGAAAAGAGACCAAAAAAGCACTTTATATTAATATAATAAAAAAACAAACAAACAAAGAAAAAAACACCAAATATATTTGTTAATCAAAAAAATAAAATTTTGAATTTGGACAAGATTAATATCAGTAGATATAGAAGGAGTCGATAAGTAACATTGGATATAAGAGTTAATTATAGAACACATTTAATTCCCATAATTAATTAATTATATGCTAAGAAATTATACTTTAAAATTACCGGGAAATATGCTTACCATTCTATATTACTCATTATGAAGCTTAATTTTTTTTTTTCACAATATAGGCGAAATAATAACGATTAGCAGAATTGTAAACATAATTCATATAAAGCTTGTTTGAATGCTCATGCTCATTCCTGATAGAATGATCAAGACGTAATATATGTAACCGAATGGTATGCAACATACTGATCAAGATCAAACGAATGCAGTGATGATTTTAATTTTAAAAACCAACAATACATTTCCAAACTCCACACAAAAAGTGGCTAAGGCATAGTTGACGCGGGCCAATTAGAGAATTGTGCGCAATTTTCTACTGTCTTGCATGTGAGCAACACGAATGCAGTCGACTCTTAAACCATCTAAATTCGAGACAATGCCTCGAAAACTTTGCCACGTTTTGAGGTTTTTGAAACGAGATTTTGAACAAACACATAAGTGGTCTAAGAGTCGATTACAGTAATATAAATTCTTGCACGATATCGCCCCTTACTTATAAAAATATTTAAGCGCGGCTTATATTTAACCATAGGTTGTCCCTTTCATTTTTAAACAATGTAACGCAAGGAAAAATGTGACAGGCTATTCTAAGTTAAAAGTTAAGTGAAAATGTTTTTATAAATAAGGCCCAACATTTTCAACTCTACTAAAATTACATAAGGCTGATTTAAAATTGTATATTAAAATAGTGTTATCAGTAAAAAAGTACACGAGCGTACACCCGCGTGTACGCTCTATTCTCCAATTGGTCCGTGTTTACGCATATTGGGCCCTACTTATAAAATCAGTTTAGCTGAGCAAATGGATAAGAATACTCTGCCACTTTTTTCCTTATGTCACATAGTTTGAAAATAAAAGGGACAGGCTATTCTTTGCCATTTGCTCAGTGAAACTGTTTTTATAAGTAAGGCCATTTATGTCTTGATGGCTTTAAGTGAAACATTGTTCAGTTAGTAACATTCTGATTATTTACAACTTGTTTAGGAAGTAACGTACGTTTCCAATATGATAATATTTAGGCGTTTGATGATCAGTTTCGGAAAGTATTTCTGAAGACTTTTGCAAAAGAGGTATGCATAACATAGAGCCAAGTCCCTAGAGGCCTGCAAGTTCTTTCGTAATACTCCCATGGCTCGTGGGCGTATGACTACGGGGAATGGTAAGAAATCGGAAGAGGGCATATCTCTATAACGGAATGTCGTACGCTACGGTTAGATGTGTCTCACTTGTGTCAGCCGTTTCCGTCATTTATGTCATCCGTCTCCGTCATTTATCTCACCCGCCTCTGTCATTTATGTCACCCTTCTCCGTCATTTATCTCACCCGCCTCTGTCATTTATGTCACTTGTCTCCCCTACGTGAATCATGTGAATGTCACGAATCAACATACCAGGCTACCGCTGATAACATAACTATTTTTCCAATTTTGACATATCAGAAATGAGCTAATAATTCAAACACTTACCACAATCCGGCCAAATAAATTTTACAAGTAGATTCAATCTATACTAGTGGAAATATAAAAATAGTAATATTGTGCTCACTAAGCAAACAGTTACACTAATTAAATAATAAGTAAGAATGCTTAGATTACCTCATAAATTGCATTTTAGACAGTGATTATAGTGGCTAAAATATAAAGTTCATGTAACAATAATTGATCAAAGTCGTGAATGAGGTAAAATAAGCAGAAGTAAGGTAATAAAGGTGTCAGAACTAAGTACCCCCAACCAGAAGTGTAGTGAGTAGAGAAGAAGAGAAAGAGAGAGAGAGAGAGAGAGTAGTGTATGTTGTGTCTCACCTCGCACCAGTAGTCCCAGCGCGGGTTGACGTTGTTGTCGATGTGTTTCGTCTTCCACTGCTGCGCGCCCACCGTGATGATCGCGTACGGATCCGACTTACCCTTACCTGACAATTGCCAAATAGTAATATGTATAACAAATTAATATTATGATAGATTCCTCACCCTGCGGTCTTAACCATCGGTGGCTTTGGTTCCAAACCTTGCCATAGGATAAGAAATGTGTATTGGAGAGGCAAAAATACAACATGTATTTGGGTCCCGGGAAATGATTCTTAAATAAAGTCAATCATCTACGGAAAAGACCAGAGCAATAAGAAAATTACGCAGATTCTGAATCTCCACAGTATATCGTAAAGTAGTTAATAAAGTTTACTTACCGAGCATAGATACATCTTTCTTCATGAGATTCTGGGCTTGTACTAGATGTATACGGAGAACTCCCTGCGAACGAACACGGGAAAATACATTACGTACCCCGTTCATCGCAACAATTTAAACGGCACGTGCCGAAGTTCTTCTTTGAGGGAGTATGTTAATCATAAAAAAAGATACGAAGTAACGCTTTGCTGTCCTGTTTCATCCGTTTCTTAGAGGCCTTATAATATCTCTAGCTGCAGACACTCGATTTCTCTGACTTATACAAAAAATCTGCAAAATGTTTTACTTAATTTAAACAAAATCGAATTTTCCGATCACCTTTATGATGCCTGCCATTTGAACAACCCGTTATGGCATTCTAAATAAAATTATCATTAATGCTTGAATTTCGATAATTGACAAAAACATCGATATATGAAAAATTATCGATATATTACCGACATTTCCGGCATCTACTGAGTACCCTATCTGTTGATGAATTAAGTATAAAACACAGTGTAATAATGAATCTCTAACCTCAGGCTCGGGCATGCGCAGATCAACGGTGGGTATTTCGTCGCTTAACTTGATGGGCAGCTTATTTGGCAGCACCATCATCCTGGCAACTTGTTCCACGATGCAACGACGGAGAATGTCACTAATATTAAGGTTATATTAATATTTACAGTACATAATATGAAGGAATGTGTAAATTATATTTGGCGTGTAGTTCAAAGTAAATTAAGATGCCGCAGGTTCTTTTACCGCAGCAGGACATCTAAACCACATAATTTGATTCAGTTCTTATCTTGTGACCAAAAAATTTCTAGGAATTATGTACGACAGATCAATCCCTTTTTTGTTTTGGTTTACTGATGAAATGGAGGGATCCCTGGTGTAAAGGAGTGTTAGGGCTATAAATGTGTAACTAAGTATTTAGTGTTCTATGAGTTTACCTAAATCCAGGCATGTCGAGTATGTCAGCGGCACCGACCAGGTTGAAGTCGATGGACGGGTTGTTGAGGAAGAACACCTGCAGCCCGCCGACCAGCGGCATCTTCGTGATCAGCGGCTTCATCACCACGCGCACCATGCCGTGGATCTATGGGATTACATTTTATGAGTTTTTTAAGACCGTATCCGCCGAATGCTCATACACTTAAGGTCGCCTTATGTCATTTAAGGCCGTCATGTCAAAATTGTATGGCGAAAATCAATTTAAGAAGCCGTTAGTTGAGTAGCGTTTGACCATTCCGCCGTATGTCTATCGTAGTTTCTGATATCCACGACACAGAATGGAGTTTGGGGTCAAACTTAAGACTAGGAGTGCGACTTTGTGTGTATTTATTTATATTACTGACCTTCTATCTGGATTCGTGTCTGAGAATGTGAGTATTGATACTTGTGTGCGCATTTGGTTAGTACACTGTGCACGTGTACGGGTGTGTATAATGAAGACATACATGGAAATATATTTACCTGTAGATCTTTGATGCCTCCACGGATGCGTTGAAGGACGAAAGATATGTCGCAGTCGCCCGCATAGCTATAGTGATATTTTATACAAGTTAGGTATTGATTATATGAAGAATGTTAAAAATACATGATCACAATCATCAGAGAGCTGAGGCAGTCTCAACATAATTTCAACTAAAAGTAATAACTTTAAAATGAAGATTATGTGTGAGCAAGGTAATACTGCAAAATTGTCTTAGCAAATTATATTAAGTTTGACGACACCTGTGCCGAAGGGATGCTATCTTTAAATCGAGATTTGGGATGTCATCATCTAAACGTGAGCTCGTAACATTTTTTTGTTAATATATATAACAAAACTCACAAGAGATCGATGTCCATGATGATTTCATTCCTCGATAGATTCTTATCGTAGACTTTGACGCCGCCGACTCGAGGCGCCTGTGAAGTAAAAACAATAGAAATGTTTATGTCGAAACACATTATTACACTTGTAGACAAGTAACGACGCCATCAAAAGTTTATTATCTCATCATAAACGTTACATTATTGAGAACAATAAACGTTGCTAGACTTATGTTAACATCGCTTAATTACTCTATAAACATGAGATTGAGATGAATCAACAAACTGTACTATAAATTCGATATTTAGCTCAATATTAACCAGTACAATGAGCCAATTGAGCCAAATCTAGTCCTGTATTACGATACTACACATCAAGTATTTTGTATTCGCTATGATGAAGCGATAATCAAGTCAGTGGCATGATGGTTTTGGCCACGCCTATGTATACGGCCTATCTAAATAATAGCAATACCTCCCGTGAACAACAAAGCTGAATGACACACGTCATAACAAAACATTCTAATTGCTATGTTTTGTCTCATAATGCTCAATACGCTTCTTACATACTTGATACTGGTGCTTGGCGACTCAAATATACTGCCAGATCCGTAGTGGTACTTAATCATACGGATTTTAGCTTACAAGAGAAAAGGCTGTATCCTCTACGACAGTATTCCATATCAAAAGTCAGGCATGAATCTAGATTAAAAGTTAGATTGTTACATTATGATTTCTTGTTCTATAAATTATGTAGCGATCAAAAGAATATTATGAATTGATTGACAGGAAAGTACTTAGTACGTATCTATGGAATAATACCATACTCACAATAGTTCCGAGGATCATACGTTCAAACTTAAATCCGTTTAGTTTGAAGTTGGCGAGACTCTCGGCG
Organism: Clanis bilineata; assembly: GCA_036417725.1. Lineage (NCBI taxonomy): Eukaryota > Metazoa > Arthropoda > Insecta > Lepidoptera > Sphingidae > Clanis > Clanis bilineata. The sequence goes on along the minus strand of CM071151.1, from coordinate 11,917,569 downwards.
ACGGCCGGCTCGATCGATTCCTTCAGAAGAGTCTTCGCGAAGTGGTTCACGTTGGGCCACACTTGCAGAAGTATCTGTCATGAGGTTCATCCTTTTTAAACACATTGACGAAGTCTATCCTATGACGTAGGCGACGAGACATCAAGCTGTTAGTAAAGTAGCCACACCATAATATGATTGTAATTTTCGATTGCATAATGCAGTCAGGGCTGGTATTGCCGACATCACTTATCAACAAATATCGGTCGTTAAATCGATTCTAACCTTATTTGGCAAAGTTCGAAGGGTAAAGTCTCTAATGTTATAACTATTGATAGGTCATAGACGGATATATTCTCTTTATCCCTAATCTATCGAAAGGTTTCGAAAAGTCTACAGAATAAAACATAAGTTCATCCCTGTATCCTCAAATGGGAAGGCAGAGGCGCATTACCGAACTAGATCAGGCATGTTTCGCCGAGTTTATCAGCTTAGTTCCGTCCCAGGTGATGATGTGTTTGATTCTACATAATCACAAGTTTAAAAACTTAACAGACCGACTTCAGAAATTATCCGATCGTGACCAAATTTATATGGGACCAACCTTGGAATAAGCTCTATCGAACACAAAAATAATCTTGAAAATCCACATTTGGCGGAGATATCGCGTAACACACATTTTAAAAAATACAGACGAATTGAGAACCTTCTCCTTTTTGGAAGTCTGTCGAAAATAATGTTAAAATTACTGCGTCAGGGTTTTAAGATCGATATCGAATACATAGCAGGTGATGTCAGTAATACTAGCGCTGGTAAACAAGAGTTCTATATTATATTCTAGCATCTGTCTTGCGAACTGTTCGTGTGGAACTTTATTATGCATCTGCGGAATTGAATAATAGTGCTAGTGTGCGAGTTAATAAAACTTTGACCTTGAATATATCAGTGGGTGGACACTGACTATTTTTTACTCCACAAAGTCATGTGGATTGTGGGATGTTGTGGGTTGAAAGTAATTATACTATATCTGCACTTACCCTGTTCAACCATTCTGCACGTTCCACATCCGGGAAGAACACCTGTTAGGGAAAAAAACATATAAAACTTGTTTACCACGTTCTGACCATTGTCGATTTTACAGTCAACGTTCCATTAGTTACAGCGGGTAACAAAAAATCACATCGAATCGCTGAACGGAACGGCTTTGTATGTGCATATAAAATAGAAGTATAGGAAAATATATCAAAACTTGTTGCATTTTAAAACTCTTTTTTATATTTCAAATGCTTAACGTCAGTGGCGTAACTATACTGATGAAGGCCCGTGGCCAATTCATGATTGCGGTCTTTTCGGGCAGGACACTTCTATGGTCAAGACATATTTAGCTAGAGGCCTCTTTCTGGCTGATGGTGCAGGGGCCCCCTAAGGTGGAGGCCCTTGGCATTTTGCCCGGATGCCTTGTACTTGCGCCACTGCTTAACCTACACCTAAGCGTAATCATCGATGATCCGAGGTATATCGTTGGTGATATTCTTCTGCAACTACACACACTTACCCAAACTGTGTATTGCGGCTTTTACGCCCTTTTTCTTTTAAACAAAATACGTAGGTTTACGCACCGAGACAATATTTGTCTTTATGAGGAACAAATATTTGTTATGTGTCTGGGTGTTTAAACTGAAAGTCTATTATTTTCTCAAACCATGACGCAAATCTTATTGAGGAGTCAGACTATGTGCATCTGTGTGTCTATTAGATGGGTTTGTTTACTGATGAGATGCTCTTACCCAAGCAGGCAGGTCATTAAGTCTCGCGAGGACCACGTCTTTTTCCGAGGAGAGTGCAGCGACTTTGGCCAGGTTGCGGCGGTACTCGTTCTCCTTGCGCCACTGGTCCCGCAGAACGGACAGTACGACGGGCCCGATGAGCCACGCCACACTCCATTGCATATACCCCACTAGATACACAGCACCGACTATCGATACCTGCAACAACCGGCCGAACGTGAAAACCGCTCCGTGATACGGCACTAGAGTAACTTTGTCTCCGTACTTCTTGTACATATTAACAGTCTATAAATATATTCCTATTCACAACACTGGGTTAAACTCAGGTTAATGAACAAACGGCGGAAGGTGATAACGTTGATCTGTGGCTGGAACCGAAACGGTAGTATTGATTGAAATTTGCAGGTGCCGTTGCGTAATTATCAAATTTGATTATAGGGCATTGATAAACGTCTACAAAAATACGATGATAAGGATATAAACATTGATAACACACCTCTTAAGTCGCGTGTCACAAGTGACCATAGAAACATAAATATAAATGATAAAAATGGTATCACTGTGGAGAATACTCGAAATCCGGTGAAGAAGCGTTCAACCAAGAAGACGGATTGTGGTATTAGGTTGAGATGCCGTCACACAAACATAATACAACTCGATAGTATTTCCTTTCATAAAGTTTTAAAGTATGAGGCTGAACATCCAATATGTGTGGATGACGAGGCGCGAGGGAAAAGTGTCATTCAGTGCATTATTTTTAATTCAAAGTTAGGTTAGCTACTGGTCGAAGAGACCATGGTACATCGACCTTCACTCATCTGATAACCAGATGAGATATATTTTTAATCCAATATCAATTATTTACAAACATCTCTATAATAGCTTGCCTATCGAAAAGGATTTTTTGTTGTTTTCATAACGGTTTTTTGCAGGCATTGATTCTGTAATTCAATTATCTTTTTTCTTTCTTAGGGTGTCTGTGCATCACTATTACTAATAAATTACATGTCATTTATATATTTTTGTCAATTTAACTTGAGGTTAGGACAAACTGTATGTTAGTAATAGTGGTGCAAGTCACCCTTATGGTACATTTTTTATTGGTTATTTGATCGGTGTAGTTATTTATACTGACATACCTGTTCATACCTGCTTGCCAAGCAGCCATTAAAAATAAGTAGGCAAATCTACCCAGGCATATTCTCTATGTTCAAAACTACCATTAAATTTTTTCGGTTATCAAAAGGGTTAAAGTTATGAAAAAAAATATACTCTCCTACCTACTGTTCATGTCATATCGCTTATCATTCGTCAAACGGCTCATTCGTCTGGTCATTCACATAAACATAAGTTCACAACTGTATCCCCGAAGGGGTAGGCAGAGGGGAACTATTACACCCACGTTTCGCCGAGCTTAGTTCCGTCCCAGATGTGATAGGGGGTGTGCCTATCGCCACATCGGGCACAAATTCCAGACTCCGGGCTGATATGGAAAAATCCAATATCACTTTGTCTGGTCATTAGATTGCAATAAAAAATATGTTTAAAGCTTCTTTGACCTTAATCGACTACTAACGAGTTCAGTTTACTAGAAGGCGTGCCGAACGCAGTAACCATTGCGCAATGTGTAATTTACCCCAATATAGATGTTGCCAAGTCAGCCTGCGCCACTTCATATCAAAACTGAGCCCTGAGCAAAAGTAATAGAGAACATTTTAAATACAAATGCAGACATAATGCGTACATGATACATATAAATGAAATGTGCAAGTGAAACATAACGGATACATATTTTTAGATTATATTGAAATATTTTTAACATAGCTTCCAAATAAATGATCTACACAACATATTGTAGACGCAAAAGAATTTCTCAAGTGTGATTATAATTTCTTATTAGCGTTTAGGCGTTGAATGCGTTTAATTATTAGTTTTATTTGAATTTCAATATCTATTACATTCCACTTGTTCAACTTATCGTGTAAACAATATTTGTAAGACAATTTGCTGTTGGAAAGCTTGAATAAACTACGTGAGTAATGAAAACAAAGTAATGTCACATTATCGCTACGAGAATGTAGCCCAATGACAGTTGAATACTATATAAAGTACACGTTTCCTGCCCCGAGGGAATATAATAATGTAAAGGACGTATTCACGTATGATGTCATTCTTACTGAGCACTGAGCTGGCAAGCGCAAAAACATCTACTCGTCAAGTACTAACCTCTAACTAATCACGAGGTAATTAGCCGGTAACTGATAAGAAATTCTTAGTCATAGAATGCTAGAACATCACCAGTGAAACGTAACGTTACAACGAGATGCGATGGTCCCGAAGAAGGACTTCAAACTTCAATGGATAGAACTATTTGGATTCGAGGAATTATACATGAATAAATTTTTCTATATTAAATTAGGAAATTGACAGTATATTTTTGTCTGCATGGAGGACTGCATTCCACTGTTGGGAAAAAATATGGTGGATAATCATAATATTAAAACACCTTTATTGCTCTATTAGAAACTATAATGCATACTATCTTATGTTAACGTCCAACTAACATAGATTTTTTTTAGTGGTAGAGCCACGCTGTAGACAATAACGTCTAGAGCACCAATGGGCCGGCTCGACAGGTTTGATACCACTGTCTCACAGAAAACCGACGTAAAGTGGCAGCTTGCTGTCGCGGTTTGTTCGGTGAGTGAGATTTCCGGTAGACCATTTCCCCCTTCCTTTCCTAAACCCTTTTTCCCTCCCCTTCTATTTCTTCATTTTAGGTTGGCAACGCACCCATGATTCTTTTTATGTCTTGGGTGTCTATGGGCGGTGGAGATCACTTACCATCAGGTGACCCATCTGCTCGTTTGCGAGTCTCTGATAAAAAAATAACCTTAGACTTTAAAGAAAATCTTAGACTTTAAAGTTCATTTCCTGCAGGATTACCGAACATACTACACATTTTAATATATAGTATAAAGTTTTTGTTGTTGTACTATGTTACATGTACTACATTATTCATTTGATGCAACATACCTACTTACTTAAATTCCGTTTCGTTGTGAATTTAGGTGTAAGGTATTAAAGATGATCTCAGCTGTTTGGCATGGGTAATGGGTGATGGGAATGAATGACGCGGTCGACAACGTCCTTTAAGGAAGTGATTAGCTTTTTGGAAAGCCTTATTTAGGAAAATGTAACTGCAGATACAGAAAAAGGTGTTGATCAATTAGATTATTACAGCATAATCAATTAGAGTAATTAAGCTAATAACGAAGCAACAAATTTTTGGATATTATACAACACTAGCTGTTGCCCGTGACTCCGTTCGCGTGGAAATTTATTATCGGGGTTAAAATTTTGTTTCTGGGATAAAAGGTATCATGAAAATTTCGTAAAAAATATGACGTTATTTGAGACTGATACATGATTTTTGAATATTAGTCATTTTCTCGCTAAATATTGATATAATCGAAAAATGTGAAAGAATAGTTAATGTTTAGTATACTGAGCACTACCAAATTCCATTAAAAAATCCACTTTTCCATAAAAAGATCGAATGTCCCTTTTTTGGCGCTTCCGCACAGTGTACAAAGTGTGTTAAGTGAGGTAAAGGCAAGTAGATAATTCCATTAAATACTTTTGTAGGTCTCAGTCTTTTTAATAATGTAGATTAAAAATATCCTCTTACTAATTGTTTATACATTCAAAGTAACTGCCTACCTGAAGGTCATTTTTGACTCACTCGCGAGTCACACCTGTTTTGTTTGAACAATGCATTCATATCAAGTAGGGTATCTTACTCATATTCGTCCACAAGTGCCACTAAAAACTCTAATGGTATATTTTGTATACAAATTAATTCCAAATGAAATAAATTAAACAAAAAAGATATACATAAATACAAGAATGATAAATTGAAAATTGGGAATATTCAAGTGGATTGATCATCATCATCATCATCATCATCAGCCATAGGACGTCCACTGCTGAACATAGGCCTCCCCCAAAGATTTCCAGATCGACCTGTTGGAAGCGGTCTGCATCCAGCGACTTCCTGCGACCTTTATCAGGTCGTCGGTCCACCTTGTAGGTGGACGTCCTACGCTGCGCTTGCCGGTACGTGGTCTCCACTCGAGAACTTTTCTGCCCCATCGGCTATCAGTTCTACGAGCTATGTGCCCTGCCCACTGCCATTTCAACTTGCTAATCCTCTGAGCTACGTCGGTGACTTTCGTTCTTTTACGGATCTCCTCATTCCTGATTTGATCACGTAGAGAAACACCGAGCATAGCCCTCTCCATAGCTCGCTGAGTGACTGTGAGCTTTCTAATGCGGCCCATAGTTAGAGGCCACGTTTCAGTGCCATAAGTCATCACTGGTAACACACACTGGTCGAAGACTTTTGTCTTCAGGCACTGAGGTATTTTGGACGAGAAGACCTTGCGTAGTTTCCCAAATGCTGCCCAGCCGAGCTGGATTCGACGAATGACCTCTCTCTCAAAGTTGGACCTGCCTAGCTGGACCGCTTGTCCTAAATAGACATATTCGTCTACAACTTCGAGAGTTGAGTTCCCTATACCAATTGGGGTAGGAACGACATGGACATTCGACATGATTTTCGTCTTGTCCATGTTCATTTTAAGGCCTACTTGTTGGGAAACTCGGTTGAGGTCTTCGAGCATAGTACCTAGATCTTCCAGCGATTCTGCCAAGACAACGATATCGTCGGCAAATCGAAGGTGAGTGATGTACTCGCCATTGATGTTGATGCCGAATCTTTTCCATTCCAAGAGCTTGAAGGCATCTTCTAATGCGGTAGTGAACAGTTTCGGAGAGATAACGTCTCCCTGTCTCACACCTCTCTGAAGTGGAATAGCCCTCGTGCTCTCTTCTTGTACTCGGACCGACATGGTGGTGTTGCTATACAAGCACCTCAACACTTCGATGTAGCGATAGTCGATATGGCACCGCTGGAGAGACTGCAGCACAGCCCAGGTCTCGATCGAGTCGAAGGCTTTCTCATAGTCCACAAACGCTAAGCAAAGTGGCAGGTTATATTCCTCGGTTTTTTGTATAACTTGCCGCAGCGTATGAATGTGGTCTATGGTATTATAGCCTTTTCGGAAACCGGCTTGTTCGGGAGGCTGAAAGTCATCTAGCCTGTGTTCGAGACGGTTCGTGATAACCCTCGAAAACAGCTTATACACATGGCTCAGGAGTGAGATGGGCCTGTAGTTCTTCAACAAGGTATTGTCACCTTTCTTAAAGAACAGTACCACCACACTCCTGTTCCATGCTTCAGGCGTAGCGCCCTCGAGCAAGACAGAATTAAAGAGCTTCTGAAGGACTCTCAGTACCGGCGCTCCGCCCGCTTTCAGAAGCTCTGCAGTGATTCCGTCCTCGCCCGGCGCCTTGTTGTTTTTAAGCTGTCCGAAGGCCACCTTAATCTCGCACAGGCTGATGTCCGGGATATTTTCGCTGTAGTGTCGGACCAGCTCGGTTCTTGGGTCTTGGGCCGAGCCAGTGACGGGTTTGGCAACCGAGCTGTAAAGCTGTCCGTAGAACCTCTCAATCTTCCTCAATACCTCTGCCTTTGTCAAAGCTACGCTGCCGTCTTCCCTCTTCAGCTTGGTCATTTGGCTTTGCCCAATAGACAGATCCTTGGCGAACACTTTGGAGCCTTTGTTCCGCTCAATCGCCTCCTTTATGCTCACTGTATTGTGAGCACGGACGTCGTGTCGCAAGGACTTCCCTATTCGTCTATTGAGCTGCCTATATGCTTCAGCGTCGACGGAAGACCGCAGCGCCATAGATCGGCGTTCGGCCATGAGATCGAGAGTTTCTGAGGTCTATCTCTACGACGAGGTCTAAAAAATTTAGATCCCACCGTATGGACAGCTTCTACCAACCGGTCATTTATCTCGTCCACGGTAGAGCAATCAGCTAGGCAATCGAAGCGGTTTGTCAACTCGAGTTGAAAGCTCTCGGGGTTTTGGATATGGGTGCGAGTAGGGCGGAGCGGAGACTTCATCAAGCGATCTCTTTCCAACTTGACGTTGATATTCAATGTGCCTCTTACCATTCGGTGATCGCTTCCGGTTTTCACCCTGTTGATCACGGAGACATCATTGAATATCCGTCTTTTCGTCGTGAAGATGAAGTCTATCTCATTTCTCGCCGAACCGTCCGGAGTCATCCAGGTCCATTTGCGATGAGGCGGCTTCTGGAAGAAAGAGTTCATCGCAAAGAGTCCCTCTTTCTCCAGGAAATCGGCCAGCCTTTGACCTCGGAGGTTCCGTATCCCATACCCAAATTGCCCCACCCTCAACTCTTCATCGCTTCCCTTGCCCGGCTTTGCGTTGAAGTCCCCCATAACAACATTGAAGTAGGTTTCGGAGGTGTGTATGGCCCGACTAATGTCTTCATACATCTCCTCTACTTCCTCATCTGGGTGTATCGAGGTCGGCGCGTATACCTGTATGACCTTCAGCGAATACCTCTTGGATATTCTGAGTATAAGGTATACGACCCTGCTCGACACACTTTCAATGGATACGATGTTGTTGATGAGGGACTTGTTGACGAGAAATCCGACACCGCCTTGGGACTGTTGGTCGCCCTCCCGGTAGTAGAGCAGATTACCAGACTTGAGGATTACAGTGTCCTCCCCGTTTCTTCGGACTTCTGACAACCCCGAGATATCCCAGCGTAACCTACTCATTTCTTCTTCCAGCTCAAAAATCTTCTCGTCTGTCTTCAAAGTGCGAATGTTGTGTGTTACCAGGGCCAGTCGTCGTCGGGGGTGGTAGCGGGATCTTACCCGGGGATTCTTAGCACCCCCTGCCCCGCCGTTACCGTAGCCGCTACCGGGGCCAGGAATAGCAGGGCTGCCGGGGACTGGGGGCCTGGCCTTTTTGTGTGAAATCATATATGTGGGGGGGGGTTTTGCCGTTACTCGCCACGCTTGGCAGGCGGGTTGGCGAGCGCAGGGCGTAGATTCTCGCGCTGATGATGCTGCTGCCCATCATCAGCCTGTGATATTTATCTACGCCTTCATACTGCGATGGTTATCCCGCCATCGATCGGTTGCCAGAGCCTCGTCCGTTAGCCAGCAGGGTGCACCACGTGCAGGTGAGGTTGGCTTGGACTCCGAGAGTTGGTGGTTGGACCCCCTTACACCCAGTGGATTGATATTATAGAGAAAATTTGTCACCTTTCTATAATATACAAGAAGATATAATAAAAAAAAACATATATGTAAGTAACAGAACTCAAAATTGCCATAAAATCAATAATGGCAGGTGTAAAAAAAAATATATACAAGAAGTGTGTTGCTGACCGTTGCCAACCCTAAAATAAGGGATAAAAATGAATATAGAGAAAATAAATGAATAGGGAATATTGAATTCTTTCTTTCTTTCTACCTGCCCTTATCCCACCTTAATGTGGGGTCGGCGCAACAATTTTTTTCAAGCATGATGCTGAAAGGATTTTGCTAAGTTTTTACAACCAACCGTTTGCCTGACGTCAACCCCTTTTGAAGGGTCCAGACCCAGGCAAATTAAATTATAAAATTCTCTTTGCCTGACCTGGGAATCGAACCCAGGACCTCCCGGTCCACAGCCCATACATACTGCCACTAGACCAAAGAGGCGAATAGGGAATATTGAATATTGTAAATACATTTAGTAAATATTGATTGGCTGACCTTTTTGAAGAATCTGTAGATCATGGAGAGTACATCCACACCTTCATCGCTGCTGGGCGGCAGAGCTGTCTTACTCGCTGACACCATACTGTTCTCACTTGCCTGTGAATTTCAAAGACTACAATAATTGTTATTCTATAGGACAAAAAAGCTGAAATATGTTATATCATTATGTAGGTATTACATATAGCAATTAGCCGTAACAGGAAATGTACATAATGAAATATGTAACCAACACCAATACTGTAAAAAGAGTTTTTTTTTATTTGTAATGAATAAAGTCTAAAACTACTGCAGAGTTTTTATTAATTAATCACCTATATGAAGGTTAACTATCGGTATAAAAGCAAATTTTAATTTCATTTAAAGATCCTGGGACAAGACTTTAAACATTGCGATCGGCCACATGCAATAGCTCCTAATATATAGATCTATGTTTACTTTCAACTACAAAAGCCAAAAAAAATATGTATAAGCAAATATGATAAAATAATTATGCTTAATATTCAGTGGTAATATTTTATGTTTATTTTTGTGTACAAATGTATAGATAACATAGAATTATAATACAATTCATAGAGGTACCTTTATAGTAATGTAAGTAATCCCACATGACCATATGGATACTTATTCAGGATGCACCTTTGTACAATTAATTATCACATCCTGAAATACTTAAAATCTATCAGGAAAAACTATCAAATATAATAAAAATGATAGGCGTGTTTTGGAACAATGAACAGTAGGGCAGTAATAATGGGTATTACTTATAATTATAAGCAAAAAGTTTAATAAGGATATGTATACAAAAAATAAAGTGTTGCATTTTAATCTACATTTGTTCAGACATCCAATGTAGATTTGCCGAGCTGTATTTCAGGTAATTATATATTTTGTATGAGAATTGATACATTTTGTAGCTCTTATTTATATTTAACATACAACAGAGGTAATGCCTCCGTTATTTCAAGCAGATAGTATCCTCTATAATGTGCGTCAGCTTTATTTATAGATTTTCTGTAGGATCCATATTTCATGAAAAGGTTAATGTCAGTAAATGAAATAACATTAAAGAAATACACGTACCATATTGAAAGTTTCTGCGAGATACTGCGATGAAACATACGAAGTACCAACAAAAATCTAAACACAACACATTATTTAACCGAATATAAAAAAAACTACCTTACGATTGTTTAAGTGCCGGTACGTTGAAGTCAATTATTATCCAATTATTTTTAAATATAATCATCGATGTACAGTGAATATTTTTACATTTGGTTTGGACTATTCATAATTATTCAGTCTACGTTCACAACTCATAAGCAAACACAGATATCTGCTATATTATCTACGACAAGCAAACACAGAATGCAGAACTGTATTGAGTATTCGGTATTCCGTGGCAACCTTTGGTGGCAACTTTATTCCGTGGTATTCAAGTGGTATTCCGAATCCGATTGATATCTTCCAATTTCCAAAATCCAAAGAGCGCGATATCCACAGGAAGGCCCTTATTGTCTATTACAGTCTATCGAATATAAAATGTGATAGAATTAGCAAAAAATAATGCTATCTCTTTTCTACTAATGGATGTCGCCTCAGGTAAAGAAGGATAATTATACAAGTGTTTATACCTATAGATCCGCATCCGTCAATAAGCCACGCCTCCGGCCCAAAGTAATAATAATAAGGCAACAGGAATGGCGGTCTAGTGACAGGGTCGTGATTCATTGCGTATATTATCGACATCAATAAAATATTTTAACCCATTATACGATATATTTTTTTACATTATTCATATTATCACACCTGTATACCATAAGAGTAGGCAGAGACTATAATTTTCTAATTCGTATGATTAGAAAAGCTCTAGGGCGCTTAAGTAACGATTTTTATAGCAGAGATTAGAAAAGGATATTTTTCAGTTGTTATCATGATTGATGTTTCGAAGTGGACATTCTGTGGCTGATGATTATGTTATTAAAACTAATCGCTTCCAATAATACTTTAATATTTTAATTACATAACGTTGAGTAACAATCTTGAGTAAACCAAATAAAGTCAAGTAATCTACTATATAAAAATAAGTCGGGTTTTCCTTCCTGACGCTATAACTCCAGAACGCACGAATCGGCCAGAACGCACGAACCGATTTCCACGGTTTTGCATTCGTTGGAAAGGTCTCGGGCTCCGTGAGGTTTATAGCAAAGAAAATTCAGGAAAAATTTCAACAGAAAAGCGGGAAAATATTTTTTCACATACAGCGCCACCTCTGATACATAGCATGTACTACAAACCAATATGTAGTACATGCTATGTATCAGACAGTAATATGTGGCGAAACGGAGTTCGCCGGGTTTGCTAGTAAATAATAAAAGTACAAAAATATTCAGTTTTGTACATTAATATGGTAAGCTATTAACGTTAAAACTTAAAATGATTAATGAGAAACATTGATAAATAGGAAAAACATTCGTAGAATTACAACCTTAAAAAAAAGAAAGGCCTTCGCCAGGCAAGGTAGTGGCTTTGAGCATTGCATACATCGAGGGGGAGCCTGGACATAAAAAAAAAACAAAAGGTCGCCAGGCTATACATTACTTGAAATATTACCTCAACTTGTTATCTAAGCAAATAAACCCATCTCTAATCCTAATAGAATACTATTATATACGTTGATGCGCGCATTTGATTCAAATCTGCGATACGTAAACTTTTCATCATTAGAGAATAAAAAAATAAATTATTATAATGGCCCCCTGTACAATACGGTGGTATGGTAAAAATAGTCAAACTTCGACCAGAAATATGGTATAACATCTCATAAGTACATATGTGAATAATAATATAATCTACCAATATATTTCTTGCAACAACTTACACGCCGATGCGACTTCCTGTCACATGGATGTATGAAACTGTACTGTGCGAGCTATGACCACTTGATCAAATCTTTTGAATCAAGAGTTTTGTGGTGATGCCCCATCTTATACTAATATTGATGGACGGCTCGGCAACCGGTGGCCGAGACTTTTATGTAACATGTGCCGCCTCTGAACGAGTCAATGTCTGCTCTTACCAAAATGAAAATCAACTTTAAAAAAGTTTTTTATTCAGTCACAAATTCCAAAACTTATATTTCAATAATAATTGATTTTTCGACAATGCATTTGAAACACTTCAGCATTTATAATATTTACCTCGATACACTTAAAACTTAATTTCTAGCGTCATGAACTAAGTACGTAAATAATGCGCGAGTTGATGAACTTGGAATGATAAGATTTGTATTATGTACAAGCATATACTATGTAGAAGCATGCAGTTTTCGAGTATACTTATTAAAAAATGTTATGTTTGATCTAAAGATTATGTTGAAATTGTTTATTACCAACATTTACTTTATATTTCTTAAACTTTAGGTGGAAAAGCCTGTATCACTGGAATGTGCTGGGTGGTCAATCTGGATCAAAATGCAATAACTGTACCTAGCTGGTCAATCACATCTGCAGCAAAATAATTACAATCTATACAGAGGTATATAAAAATCTCAATGTTATCAACATAGTAAAATTGTGATATATGCATTTATATTAAAATGTAACCATAAAATATATTTCAGACTAAATAGACTAGTTGAATAACGTTATACAATATCAAGGCACTTGAATTCATCTAATTAATATTTTTATCTATGTTGGTTCACAACATACATTAAATATTTAATTAAAACTATGATTCGATTCTTCATCGGTATACAAAATTCATATTGCAAAATAACAATACATCTTCAAACAAAGGAGGATGTTGCACATTGATTAAACCATTTTTAGGGTTCCGTATCTCAAAAGGAAAAAACGGAACTCTTATAGAATCACTTTGTTGTCCGTCTGTCACGACTCTTTTTCTCAGCAACGCGTGGAGGTATCAAGCTGAAATTCATATAAAATACTCAAGGCTACTGTCCCTTGGAGCTACAAAAACAGCCGTTTATGCCGCAAATTTTCGACACCCGCAAGGCAATCAAAACCTACAGAGTACTTCCCGTGAACTCAGAACCTGGAAATTTGGTACGAAGCAACGTCTTATAGCACAGATAAAGGAAAAATTGCGAAACTCATTATATACCTACAGGTTTGTACGGAACCCTCGGTATGCGGGTCCGACTCGCACTTGGTCGGTTTTTTAAATATTTAAATATGACACAATGTTTAAAGCAAAGTTATAAAGTCTTTCAAAATTTTGTCAAATGCGGAAATCTAACATAACAATCCATCGTAACAATCAGTTAATTTCGTTATACACATTTCACTAATGTGAAACTTTCACTTTAAACTGGAGGTGGTTTTAAATCTTAAGTATTAAAAATAGCTTACAAAAACATTGCCTTCTTCCGAGGCAGTTGGCTAACAATAATTTTAAAGCATGCAACAAACACCAAAACAGTCATTTAGAAAGTTCTTATAACATAGTATTTTAATGCTGATTATGAATTTTACCGAGTAGAATTCGTGCAGCATTTTTAACAGACAAAGATCTAATTAGAATACAATATCTCTGAATCTTAGCAAATCTTATTAGCACCTGCTGTGACGTCACACAAATAATTTAGTGATGAGAAATAGGCTTAAAACATGTTGATTTCAACATACTATGATATACAAAAAGGCATATCCATCAGCGGACTGAAGTCTTACTGCGGCAAAATTAGAATTTCATAGCAGCAAACGAAGTACGAACTTGCATTGGCTAATTAGATCTTTATCTGTGAATATTACTTTTAATTTGAATATAAAATATGCTTTCTTTACAACCGACTCGGTATTTACTACAATAGGACTAAAGTAGTTAAGCAGCCAGATGTTTAACTCTTTCAAGTAACGCATCACAAGTCTTCTTGGCGTCGCCGAGTAACATGGCCGTGTTGGGATTGTAGAAGATGGGGTTGTCGACGGCAGCGTAGCCCACGCCCATCGACCTCTTCATCACAACCACCTGAAGATATTGTGACCATAAGTTACAACTTTAAACTGTCAACATGGTCATGTATTGTGACAGAGATTCGAAAAGCTACACTGTGATACACTATAAGCAACTAACAACAATTTCATCCATGTAATATGGAATAAATTAACTGATTTTACTGACAGAGCAAAGTAAACTTTCCACGAAGTATCTTTCACATTATTATTTCATATTCGAAGTATATTTCGTATGTTATTTGTAACATAATCTACTTTGTGTGGTATAACTTACCTGATTTGATTTCCACACTTTGAGTACGGGCATTCCGGCAATTGGTGAATTGGGATCATCTTCAGCTGCACTGTTCACTGTGTCGTTAGCACCTGCAAATATAATCACTGTAATGTCAGAGCCTTTAGTACGAGCGGCGATAGTTTGTAAAGACTCTGTTGGTTCTCTTTTTCTCCGTTCATTTTACCAGCAACGCCTCTTGCGGAATCTATAACTTAATCCGAGTCTACAACGAAGTAAAATAAACGTATCGATAAAAGGAGAACCCTTAGGGTTTTCAAAGAGTGAAAACTGTCAACAGCAATTGGGTATTTGACAATTTTTTTAAAAGTATACAGGGCTATTTATTAGTTTATCGTAAACATGTAAAAAAATATTTCGTAATTTATTTTCATATATTTAGTTAAAAAAGGAAACATTAATAATTATGTATAATTTAGTTTGCCGCCAAAACGCTACCTGTTAACTGTAGCTACGGGTGAAGTCATTGTTCCTTACCATATATACAAAATCGCTTGTGAAAAAGTTATTGAAGAAATAACATTAATGATTTCAAACTAAAAAAAAAGGGGTCAGATATTTCGTCGATCAGTTATCGATCGTCGATCACAGACAGATTTAAATAAAAATACGAAAAAAAAATACCAAATAACCTGGCAGTATGACTTTGGATATTGGGTCTTAGGCCCTTATGGATCCAATAAACAAGAAAAATGCGTAATCTGATATCATGCATCGTGATTGGTGTTTACAGTCACGTGACTCTCAGATAAAAAAAAATACTATTTAAATTACTAAAATAAAATTATCCTTGGAGTATTTCCAATAAATTCCTATTGCATACGTTATTTGGATGATAAATCTATGTTCCTACAGAAATTCATTGATATTGGTTACTATAGTCAAGTACCCAACTAGTATTAAAATACAAATTTGGATCGCGGTTCCATCTGAGTGAAATTCTAATGATTGTTTTTATTACTCAGCTTACCGACTCACAAACATTTCGAAATACCAAGATTTGAGCGTATCTTGACAGTTTGAGGCAGTTCAGTGTTCTGGCAATGTAGCATATAAAAGAGCTTACCAATAACAAGTACGAGATCTGTTTCAGGGAACTCATCGTTGATTTCCTCCATTTCGAATACGTCGTCGTAGGGCACGCCGGCCTCCGCCAGCAACACGTTCAATTGTCCAGGCATGCGACCTGGACATTATACATTATTACTGAGATTAAGAACCATTAGACTTTTTCTATAATAAGTTACTTTCGTTTTCAGTAGGATATCTGATTTTTACACAACAGTAGTGACAGAAGTCACTAGAGAGAATCTTAAAATCTAAATGTGTCAATTATTTTAGTAACTTTAATTAACATCCGCCGGTACTCAGTACTCACCGGCAACGGGATGTATGGCGAATCGCACTTTCTTTCCTGCGTTCTTTAATAATTCAACTAATTCAGCAATAGGGTATTGCGCTTTTGCCACACACAGACCGTAACCTGTAAAGAAATTATAAATGAACAAAAATATTTATGAAATCAATGTAACAATATGTATAGTTAAAATAAAATATAGTTAAATTAAAATAAATACAATAATTATATAACGCATTTACATTCTAAATATCGTACTTTATATTGACTAATATAACTTTTAATTAGAGACAAAATATTTTATATGGCTGCAAAGAATTTCAAATAATGTGTCACTAGTACGCACCGAATATAGAAACTGCAGTAAATAGATTATTTTATGATAATATAAGTTTTGACGATGCTGTTGATAGCAATAGCAAGTATTACTAATATTACTACCAATACTAATTACCCCGTAAGCTATCTTCTTATAGTCGCCAAAAATATATAGACTGCAAAAAGTATCGATATAATATCTTTAGTATTCGAAGCGCAGATAATGTTATTACCTGGCACGGGCGTATCTATACTTTTCTTTCGACAGGCGGGGGGGAGGTGTTCAGACCCCTTAGTCCCCCTCCCATTATATACGTCCCTGTTACCTGGTGTAATAATGATGTTGGAGGCGCGGTATATGAGGTCCGCGACGGAGTCCACGTTGAGTTCCGTGTGCGTGGCGCCGGCGGGCCGCGCCGACCCGCTGCTCGTCACGCCGTACCCGCCCAGGATCACGTTAGGCAGAGACCGGTTCATCGCCTACGCAAAAGTTCTGTTTCATTGGCGTAGTTAGGGAAAATGGCTACCGACGGTCGTACCATGATCGAAACAATATAATTCGTTTGAATAAAAAAAAAATGAGGCAAATTACTATCCATTTTGATTATAGTTTGAAAAATGGTTCTGTTGTTCCTTTGTGCTGTGTTAACGTGTTACTGGATTACCCAATGACAATAACAACAGCTGTAAAATTAAGACCAATCGTCATTGACGGCACATTGTTTCAACAACAAATATCGTACCTTGCACATAATATACGAGAGGATAGCACCAGAGCTGCCGATAAGAGCGCCGACGATAGTCATCAACGAGTTGTTGAGCATGAAGCCTTCCGCACAGAGAGCCCATCCAGAATAGCTGTTCAGCACAGTTATAACGACTGGCATGTCCGCTCCTGTGTACAAAAATAAATTTGTTTATTATACCATCAGGATTTAGGTATGTAACTGTCTAAAATAGAATGTTGATTGTAATTTTAACGAAACTCGTCTAATATCATCATCATCAGTCACAGGTCGTCCACTGCTGATAATGTTTTAAAGAATAAATTATTAGCTTGTAGTTTGAAAACATAAGCCCATTTCCAGTAGCCCAAAACCCATATTTTCTTTCCCAATCCCAACTCCCCTCCTTTTAGATTGCCAACACACCCATGATTCTTTTTGTGTCTTGGGTGTCTATGGGCGGTGATCACTTACAATCAGGTGACCCATCTACTCTATTGCCAGTCTCTGGTATATAAAAAAAAAACACATCAAGGTGGGATAAGGGCGAGTGGAAAGAAAAGCATAGACACCTCCAATAGCAGCAGTGAGAGTAAGTCCTTGTATGCCACTGAGGATAGCGGCAGCCGAGAGCAGCGGCAGCCCGGGAACGTCGGGGAACGCCAGCAGAGCGCCGCCGCAGCCGAGCGAGCCCGCCAGCAGGCCCGCGTTGATGGCGTGCCGGCCGGGCAGCAGCAGCGGCGCCGACGATAGGGACCCTTGCAGCTTGCCGTACGCCACTAACGAACCGCTGAAATATTACTTACCAGTTACCAATGTACCGACGAATATGTATACCGAGTGGCGCTAACCTAACAACATTGATGAGTAATATTAATATTTATATACCGCACCAATAAAAAAACTAACATCAAGCGTTGATAAAAAAAACAACGAAAAAGTAAATAGCAAAGGTTCGCCATTCGGTTACTCAATGTACACCTTTTATGCTGCATGTTTGTTATCGACAAAATTTTATGACCGCTAATATTAGCTATTTTAGGTCGCCCCGAACGCACATCATGTCCAAAAAATTTTGAAAACTAAAAATCAATCCAGTAGCTTAACTATCCCACCTGTTGAACTGATTTTTGGTACAAGACTTTGCAACATTGTAAGGCATATGTAAGATGATTTAATTTCGTCACTACTCGGTATAAATATATGTCGCTGGAAATAGATAATATAGTACAATCTTACGTGAAAGTAATGCCACCGATGTATGTGCCAAGGAAGAGGGATGTTTTGAGCGTGGCTGCCGTGGGGTCCAATGCCATCGCCGGGAAGTCGTGCATGTATGTGGCGAGACACGTCAGTACGGCCGCCATACCGACCAAACTGCCCAACAAGGTAATCTATATATATAAAAATGAAACCCGTTTTCCGTTGTCACGCCATCACGCGTGAACGGCTGGACCGATATCGCTAATTCTTTTTTAGAATACTCATCGAAGTACGAGGATGGTTCTTACGGAGAGAAAAAAATGAAAAATTGTCTGAAAAAGTCAAAACAACACTTTTCTGTAGTCCCATACAATCGATTCGTAATAATACTTAAAAGTCAATTTGAACTTTAATACCATATCATAAAGTTCAAGTATTAGTGGAGAGGTTCCGGGAAGGCAAAACAATTGAGTGTCGTTAGTATCTACTGGTTCGATTTGAAAAATTCTTTTTGTGTTGGATAGCCCAATTATCGACGGTGGCTTTAGGCTATATAACATCACGCTATGACCAATAGGAGCGGAGCAGAAATGAAAAATGTTTAAAGCCGGGGAAGTTGGTATCTCAGAAACTACTGGTTCGAATTGAATAATTATTTTTGTGTTGGAAAGCCCATTTATCGAGGATGGCTAGAAGCTATATAACATCACGCTATGACCAATAGGAGCGGAGCAGAAATGAAAAATGTTTTAAAGCGGGGAAGTTGATATCTCGGAAACTACTGGTTCGATGTGAAAAATTCTTTTAGTGTTGACCGACGGGTTGAATGATGGGGTGACTACGGGATACCTGACGGGGTGACTGATGGGGTGACTGACGGGGTGACAGACGGGAAGACAGACGCGGTGACAGACGGGGTGACAGACGGGGTAACAGACGGGGTGACAGATGGGGTGACAGACAGGGTGACTGATGGGGTGACTAACGGGGTGATAGACGGGTTACAGACGGGGTGACAAACGGGGTGACAGACAGGGTGACAGACGGGGTGACAGATGTGGTGACAGGCAGGGTGACTGATGGGGTGACTGACGGGGTGACAGACGGGTTACAGACGGGGTGACAGACGGGTGACAGGCTGGGTGACAGGCGGGGTGACAGACGGGGTGATTGACGGAACCGCACCGAAGTCACGTACTATCTCTCGAAGTTTAGCAAAACATATCATTACCTTTTTAGAATTATTGTGCTATAGGTGCCTACGACTCACTCTTTCAACCCTCTCTCTCATACGCAGACGAAGTAGCGCGGGTCAGCTAGTAAATAATATTTTCTTGTTACTATATCGTACAACATATCAATGATTTGTCATAAATCAGACTGATACACTAAAAAAAATGACATGTAATGTGTGTTGCACATGTCAATTTTTTTTTATTGTATCAGTTAGATTAGAGAAGTTAACATTTTCTCAACTGAATCACGAGACAAGTAGACTATCTCTCGCTTATAACCTACCATTTAGTAGAAGATCTAGTAGAAAGATCATAAATACTTAAAATATTTTAGCAAGAATTCAGGTTACTTAGAATGAATTAGCCAATGAATGAGTGTTACCTGTGAAAACCTGCCACCAACTGCGGTAAGTCGGTGATCTCGATCTTCTTGGCGATAGTTCCTCCGATGAGCCCGCCGACGCCAGCGACGCCCAACATTTGCGCGAACACCTCCGCGCTCGGCGTCAACGCGCCCAGCGTCGCCGCGATGCCGCCCGCCACGCCGATCTGCACACGTACCACACACAATATACGACCACTGAGAACTATAATCAAAACAAACTACCTCACAACATACAAAATGTTTGCAACCTCATATTACTAAAGTGTCATCAATGTGTGTTGTGGTGAGCTGAACCCAAGTTGCCACGTTTTGAATGTTATGTATTATATTCAATTGACATCACTCGAAAGCTTTATAAGAAATGTCGATATTGATATATTGCTGAACTGGACAAAACTACTCCATCTTAACATTGTAATACAAAAAATGAACTGTATTTAAAATAAAATTAAAAATTAACATTCAATTAAAGAGTATAATGGAGTAATTTTGTTTTGTTCATTGTTGTCTCTATGCCTTTACAATGGTCAGTAGATTGAAACTATTGCCATCAAGATTACAAAGAGCGGGTCTTGGGCCGAGTCTGTAGCTGCATCCACTGTGATTGAAGGTTATGTATGCCTTTTCTAATCATCGGTTGCGAAAACATAAAACTGAAAATATATGGCCTCATACAAAATGAAGTGGTGCTCAACTTAAAATGTTCATCTCTTTCAACTCTCCAACTACTAGACGCAAAGAAGGGACAAAGTAGCATTATAGTTAGAGCCAGCATTTTTATAAGTTACTTAAATTATGTCATGATTGGTTGTTACCATGCCAAGGTAATTTCCTTTGCGCGCTGTCGTCTGTGAGCTGAGTCCTGCGAGTGCGCCGACGCAGCACAATGATGCAGCCAGGTAAGCCATTTGGTGCACTTCAGGATAACCCTGTTCAAAGGAAAAAGTGAAAATTAGCTTATATGGACTTATGGAACTTTATACCAAATACCAATTTTAGAGCCACGCTGTAGACAGTTACGTCTACGGCACGAATGGGCCGGCTCGACCGGTTTGATACCACTGTCTCACAGAAAACCGACGTAAAGTGGCTAAGCTTGCTGTCGCGTTTCGTTCAGTGAGTGAGATTTCCGGTGGCCCATTTTTCCCTTTCTTTCCCAATCCCTTCTCCCTCCCCTTCCATTATTATTTTTGTATCTTAGGTGTCTATGGGCGGTGGAGATCACTTACCACCAGGTGACCCATCTGCTCGTTTGCCAATCTCTGCTATAAAAAAAAATATCGGACACGTACCTGCATAGCTGTGGTAATGTATCCGCCCATGAGAGCAGCTGCTGGAATAGCGTATAAATAACCATATTCTGGCGGGTCTCCAGGCCTGTGAAATAAAACATCTATTGTTAAATTTAATTAAGAACTAATAATAAAATATGATAATTTAATAAAATACCTTTTGAACATGTCAAGCATCCTTTGTGTGACCATAAATCCACCAAATACGTTTACGAATGAGATCAAAGCCGCAGTGCTTGCTAACCACTGGAAAAAATGAAAATTTTGAATTGATCTAACTTTCTCTCTTGTTATCTATTGGCAGTTGCAGTGCAGAGTGGGCGTTGGATCGTATATTTTGATTAATTGCTGGTTCAGTAGTATACGATACTCAGTCTGAAATTCAGTCCCCCGTAAATCTTGTACTGAAATTTTGGAACTCTATGTTAAAAAATTTTAGAGACTAAAATAACCAAGTTAAACACGTTCGTGACCAACTTCAAGGTGGCCGACTTATTTTGCATATATTATAAAATAAATAACACTCAACAGGTACTCAGATAGTCTTGACCCCACACTAAAAGATCACGTCTTGTGTCTTGGGTACTAGGAACTACGAGAGACTTTGGGTTTCACAACACCCAGACATGAAACAAATATTTATGGGGCACATTTGTCTCGGTGCGGGGAACAAACCCGCGGCCTCTCGCTTCACAGCCGCCTACTCTCCCGTTGCGCCACTGAGGCTGTCAAAAAAGAAGGTATAATTATTATACCTGCACCGGTGTCTCGGGCATGTACCCGCCGCCCATGAGCAGCAGTCCGCCCACGGCAGTGATGCCCGACACGGCGTTAGTCACGGACATCAGCGGCGAGTGCAGCGCCGGCACTACGCCCCACACAGTGTGGTACCCCACAACACCTGAGCACATTGGAAGGAAGATTTATATGTTGAAATAAAACTAGTTTTTACGAATTCTATCGTGGTTTGGTTTTATTTTTTAGTCGCCTCCTTGGTCTGACATATATGGGCTGTGGACCGGGAGATCCTGGGCTCGATTACCATGTCGGGGTGTTTTTTCTAACATTATTTTTCCGGGACTGGATCCTCCAGATGGGTGTTAAAGCAAAATCCTTTCTGCAATACGCTTGAAAAAGGCGTTTCGAAAGCTTTGCAGCCTTTGTGGTCATGGGTTGGATTGTTTTTTATCGTCAAGATATGTAAGCCACATTTATAATAGCAGTATACTGCGTCAATTGCCCATCTTTAAGAGAAGGAATGGAGATTGTTAGAAAGAGTTAAATGACCCTCAGAATATCGCTCTCATTGTAGGAAGTACAAGTTTTGGGTATAGTGATATAATCCCAGTCATGGTAATATTCATGCTGTAGACGTTTTCTATATTGTGCATCGATCTACAACTTACAAAACATAGAAAGTGATTATTTAATACATGACTCCGTAAAATACTAATAACATAACTATTATATTATTATGTATAAATAATGTTTAAATCATACCTGACAATGCTAATGTTGTAGTCATCGTTGTGAAGGCTGGGTTAGGTGATGCTATTCCTAATCCAATCAGGGATGCTAAACCTGTGTATAAAATACATGTATGTAAGAAGACTATCTGGAGTACAACAATATTTATTATTTATGGAAGAAAATTGACAGGTAAATATTTCAAGATAAGTACAGCGTTATGATCAAAAGTTATGAGCTTCGGGTAATCGTCGTCTATTTCAGGAATAGGAACGAGTGGTGATGATCTAATACAGACACGTTACAATATTAGATTGTGTAGTTATTTCGCTTTCGAGTGGTTGTTCATGTTGAACGGCTAAATAATATGGAAGTCTAATACGAATATTAATATTAGAATAAAATATGCGAAAGTAATTTAAATCTAAGTAAAACTAATCCAACTCCTTTATGCAACACGCTTGAAAAACTTTGTTGTTCAGACCTTATACTGAGATGGAATAGGGTGAGGTAGAAACAAAGAGTTTTTCACCTGTGGAATATAAGAACGCATCCTTAAGCGTCTCGTTGAACGGGTTCGGTGGTTCGGCCTTGACGGCGGCCGGCTTGGCGGCCTGGAGCGCCGGCGCCATGCTGGGCGGCGGCGGCGGCGGCCACAGCAGCTCGCCGGCGCGCAGCACCACCGCTCCGCGCGTCACCTCGTCCTCCAGGTTGATGTGGAAGTGATCGTTCGTACCTGACACACATCCTCTACTTCATGCACAGATAAAATTATACGAGTATTATTTAGACCGTAAGTGTTCTCCATTTTCCATTACACAAATACGACCAAAAGAACCATCTGCCTCGGTTAAAGAAATGTAGGGACAGGGTATGCAGCTATTTAGGCCTCCAAAAGTGAGAGTTGCAGACACCATACGAAACGCTATAACAAGCTCTCTCTTCATACCGGCTATCAGTTTCAATACACTTCCCTTTCTTTCAATTTGATCAATTTCGTTAAAGATCATCGATGTATAAGATAAAAGTAGACCAAGCTTGACAGACTACCTAGAGTCACTCCAAAACTGTTGGTTATTACCATAAAAAAAAATCATTAAATTGTGGGCCACCTCATTTTTAACTATGGCAAGTAAACCTTCCCAATGTACTTTGGACTTCCTTTAATATCACAATGGCAACATATAAGCTGGTGGTAGGATATTCGTAACCAACCGAATGGCGACCACCGTGCACATGGTGCCACAGTGATCCACACTCCGTGTGTGGTTCGCGTTCCGGGATCAACCAATGTACTTACAGTTCTTTCGAAGGGCTTGCGGCATGACTTCATAGTCGGCTGGGATGGATATAGGGGTATCCCTGTGTCTGCATCGGTCATCCGCACGTCATGTCGCAAGGCCCTCGATTTGCTTCTTCCCTCTTCGGATTTGGAGTGTGAAGAAGCATAAATAGGCCAGCATGATTCTGGTCGCTAGTTTTTTTGGACTGCACTACGCTTACCATCAGGTGCAGTATAGTAACTTTGCCATGCCCGGATAAAAAAAAATGTGGAATAATATAAAAATATCTCACCCAAACTGAATAGGAACCCGGAGATGTTGTTGGCGTAGAGCGTGGAGGCGTGCGCGGGCATGCGGCTCGGCAAGTCGGTGAGGCCGATGTGCGTGACGCCGTGTACTTTCGTGATCTGGCCCTTCTTCGTGGTCTCCACGTTACCGCCCATCTCCGCCGCCAGGTCCACGATGACGCTCCCAGGGGACATTTCTCTTACGGCATTCTACGAGGGTTTATTATCTTGTTAACTTCCAAGATCTATTAAGACTCTGATAGCGCGGTTGCATACGCAGTATGACTATCGTGATAATTCATGAGACCTTGGGTTCGATCCTCGGATTGAATACAGAGGTATCTGGCTTTCCTGCTGGATATCAGATTGGAATTTAAGTCTCATATGTTGAAAGGCTTGCCCGCTATGACATTTGAGACGGAAATAAAGCTAAAGGAGACGTAGACGTTATTGTTTGCAGCGTGCATGCATTGTATAATTCGGTGGTTTGTTATGTTATACTCGGATTCTACTTTAACGCCTACCTAACGCATGTCTGGTTTGCGGTTTACGGAATTCCCAGTAATTCTATTACAGTTTTATAAAACAAATAATATTTCTCACAACTCTATTTGAGTGTAGTGTACAAAAATACCTTGTGGTGGTTAAACATTTTTGTAATATTCTAATAAATACATTGACTTTTTTTTAATAGAATATACACATACATAAAAGTATATGTGGCTATATATTAATACGCGAAGCGATAACGTTGTACAGCTTTTTAAGAAAATGGCGCGAACAGATAAACGTGAAATTTGACAAAGTGAAAGTTTATAATGGAGAAGACACTTCTTCTCCATATAAACTTTCAATTCACATAAAGCTATTTTTTTATCTTTGACAAAATAACCCTAATAAAGTTCAAATTTAAGAAATAAATGAATTATGGTCGAAATTCGGCCACTGGCCGACCACCAGTTTAAATTTTAATGTGCATATTTGAGTCAAAGGACGTGGCATTTTTAACTGCGTACATTAAAAGGTGTTAAACCGGCTACGTACCAGCTACGTGGCCGTTGACGCGTTCGACGAATTTAAAGGGTCAATGGACACTGAATACGATAAACCTTATTATAGGTCACCATTATAGTAAGTTATGTAATTCTATTCTATTAATATAACTACGTCTCAGGTCGAAGATAAAAAGCAGATCACAACTATGCATATGCTAGCGTAATCGTGTTTGCATATAAATTAGTCTTGGTTCGTTGATGTAAGCTGTCTTATGTGGCAGACGAACATAAATTTAAGGAAACATTGAAAACGTCAGTTTGCTAATGTAGAACAAAATAAACTTTCGCTTGAACATAATATTTATGGATGTTTAAATCTGGTAGCCATTACATTAAATTCACAGTGTATACCAATGATTGATAAAATTATATAATCGACTATCAGATAAAACTGACACTAATCATAACGTGTCCATTTAGCTGCAATGTTATCAATCTAATATATCGCACCAATTAAGTCAAGATTATTGGTTTTAAAATGGGTAATACCAGTTAATCGTTAGATACGTATTTGTTTCTTTCAAATAATGTAAATATTTGAAATAAAAAAGTATGTATTATTAAAGTTGGTGAAAATATTGATGTGGTAATTAAATGAATATATGTTTTGTAGCTTATATCTAAGTTAGGAATAATTAAATAAAAAATAAAAATGTTTATTGGTCACGTAGGCACATCAAATGCACTTATGACGGGTCACAACAAGGTCTAGATACATTTATATAATAATAATCATGTTACAACCCTATCAATTTAGAAAACAAGCAGGCAGGTATGGACACAAAAGAAGGATGGGGCTTAGATAAATTATGTACCATCCATATGTAAAATTACGAAATAGATTTTGATGAAACTTTACAGTTATATACATTTTATAAACATGGGAATAACATATAGACTACTTTTTCTAGGAAAATAAATTTGCATGCAAATGGAGTAGCGGGCAACTTCTAGTATATTAGGTACAATTTTAGGACAATAATGTAAGTTGAGTTATCAACTTATTCAAGGTTGATTCGGATTTATTGTTATCATCTAATAGAGACTTATACAGTGATTATACCTATAATTTTCTTTTTATTGGACCGAACACTGACGGCCAGCTATTTATTGCGAAGTCGTACTAAGTGGTAAAAAGCGAAGATGGTTCGCGCTCAAACATATAAGTGTTTATTGAACTGACCTCCAAGATAAGACGCGGCGCCGGCTTGCCTGGTATGAGGGCAGTGCTGATAACCACGTCGGAGGTCATCGCTTCCCTGCCCAGCAGCGCCCTCTCCGCCTCGAGGAACTCTTGACTCATCTCCTTAGCGTACCCACCCTCACCGGCGCCCTCTTCCTGCATGAAACATTGATTTTATTTAGTTAAAGTAGTATTCAACTCTCCATTCCAATTGCAATCATTGAATATTTTTATTGATAACACTAAAGATTGACAATAACTAAACGCTAAAAAAAGGAAATCAATGGATAAATAAAGAAAAAGTACTTATATAGATAAATATCTTTACAATACGAGTAAACAACTTAATAAGCTTAAGCCAACACACAATTTCTTTTTTACATCAATGTGGTCTATTAATGGTTTAGATAATGTTGGCATCAATTAAAAAAACTTATTTTTGTGGGTATGCTCATTTTTGCACAACACAGTCCAATTGGTTATGATTAATATTGAAAGTAATAATTTAAATCCGTCAAAAATTATATTTGCCTTCAGAGTGGGTTGACGTCAGGCAAGCAGCCGGTCATAAAGAATAAGCCGAATCCATTCCGCAACATATTTGCAAAAGTGTGTTGCGCCGATCCCAAATTAAGGTGGGATAAGATAAGGTAGAAAGAAAGACAAAAATATATTTGAAACTATCCTAGAAACGTGACACATTTACCCATTTCGCATAATTAACGCGACGACATCTTGAACTTGATTGGGAGTAAGTCAAGACCATTCACATTTGTATCTGTTCAAGGTTATCTACCCACTATATTATACTGACTGTCTAAATAATATTTTATATCATTTGACTACTAATCGCAATAGTGAACTATTAAGTAATGAACGTAACATAAATATTAATGACGCAGTTTCAGTTTGGTATGTTACGAATAACCTTGGAATGTGGCAGTTATCACAAAAGTTTGCGGTGCAATTACCAGAGTAAATAAAAAAACCGCATTAACAATAAAAACTAATCCTGCAAGACAGTGATATGACGTTGAGGAAAAATATTTGTACAGCAAAATTAAAAACCACGCAAGTGATAATGTAACTAGCTGAATAAATATAGGACATTACATAATGAGTTTAGTACACAAAACAAAACAGAGTGGCGTAACATAAGATAATACGTAAACACGAGTGCCGTAACCAATAGGAGTCAAAGTACACATGAAACGGGAAGTCTAGCCGGCTAGCGACTCTGCAAAATAGCCAATTCCGCAACCGGTTCGAATATCCATCACTACGCGAAAATTATTTTTCAATTCCGAAATAGTTAACACTCAATTCAGTGTGAATAGAACGCAAAAAATACGTTACATTTATATGTACATTAAACATTGACTCTATATTAGAAGGTGTTAATTTAGGATTCAGTTCCTTCCACACAAACGAGCTAATAAAAAATATTGAAAAGTTCAATACTGAATGCTTCTATTATATTTTGAATACTATTGGTTAGTAGCTCGACCTTGAGCTTTTTCATACAAATTATATAACATATGTATAATATTATTATTTTACGTAGTCGCTAGCGAAAAATGCATAAAAGCTTAGGGTCGCGCTTAGTGCTCTTTGTTTAGCAAAATAATACAATACAATGATTTAACAGTTAGGTGATTGTGACTATCTCTACAAGTTCGGTTTGATATAAATTACCACTGGCGGTAGCAGCCAACGGCAGGGTGGTCGCTGCACCCCAACTATAACGATTAGGGTACACCCACCTCTGAAAAACAATTATATCCATAAGCATAATAATATCCTGTTATCCACAACAACCAGGAGGATCCTGCGCTTCTGGTTGGAGCTAGGGTAGCTCGATTTGTAACTGGAATTTAATGCACGCACAATGGCTCGAGTTTCAACGAGCTACGTGTAGAACAAGGAAACCACAACCAATATAAAAAAGCGTCATAACGTGTATAATGTTATTAAGATGGGTTAAAAAAACTTAGGATTCGTTTAAAAACCAAAATTGAGCGAAATATATTACGCAAGGATCTATATTTTTAGCGAAGTAAGCGCTTTAGTGAAATTTTTTTTCACACATGTGTTTTCCCCTCTCATATCAGGGCCTGATAATTTGTCAAATGCAACCGGTAGAAATACGCGTAGGAAAATGCAAACAAACTGACCGATTTCTCACTTTCAGCATGTTAATATGTCATACATATACATTACACACTTATTTGTAGAAATTAGATCGAGTCCTTTCACTTTTGATTATAAGCTTGTGGCAACTGATACTTGAGATCGAGATATCCACGATACTCGAGTTGATGTCGATTAAATTAAAAACATAATTGTTTAGTAGATAATATTACTCAAAATCTAATTTTGTTTTATTCTGACTAATAAAAATCAAATTATGAACATGTGATACAAATACATACGCATTTCTGTTTCATTGCAAAAAAGCAGAAATTAAGAACACGAATCACGAGACAAGAAATATGATACGTCATGTCATAATGCATCGACCGCATTGCATTTACCGTGTAACCGCAACATAATTCATACGTTCGTGGATCATACACAGAGTTACTCTGCAAATAGATGTACTGATAAACAAAATAATCTTATGTGGAACTAACTTATTAGCGATGATATTGAGGGCATCACGACTCGTGAGAATGCTCCACTAATTGCTTTAATAGGGGTACTTACGAGATTAGACACTGTTCGGTCTATCTGTTTAATGTTGGTATTATAGTGCATTTTATACGAGAACTATAATAATTATTATAATATATTAATGTTATCATCTAAGCAATTACTGTTAGATAGTAAGTAACAAAGAAACTAAAGACTAGTTTCTGGATACCTTTCACATGTATTTCGTGATAGCGTCATTCTATGGTTCATCTATTTCTATTATTCTACTAATATTCTAAATCTTGATAGGATGTTAGTGATTGTTAAACAATCATGTCTTCACATTTGGACCGATTTGAATATCCATAGCATCTTTTTGGCCTACAACCTGTACCCGACAATTGGCTACTTGACTATTTTTTTAAAATTAATTCTATGTGAAATTTACGTTGTCTAAAACATATAGCAGAAAGAAATATTGGAATATTCTCAAAAATAAAAAAAATTATAAGCCTTTGAAGTTTGGTGTAACCTTCAAACTGCGGGAAAGAGAAGTACCAGTATAATCTCGTCATGGCCATAACGGTTCGTGCGTTGGAAAGGGATAGCAAGATATCCCCACTACACCCCCACGCTTGCTCACTGCAGAATTTAAAATATGAATTATTGCCTCATTTTTCAACCAATTTCGATGCAGTTTTTACAGAAGGGTTTCTTTTTTGTTTTATTTGCAATTTCATATAAAAAATGTGTGGAATCAAATATAGTCAAGTACCCAATTATGCAGGCGGATCCGCAAGCAAAATTAGTGTATTATGTGATGTACGAGTATGGTGTCGAGTTTCACCATAAGTAGAGAAGGCCCATTGACCAGTCGCAGTTGTACAATCGGAGCGTGTATATCAGTACGTGTGTATGACCTTCATGTCCATGGTGACGAAGGTGGCGCCGAGGCTCTCGATCTGCTCGCGCACGGCGGGGCGCGTGTCGAAGGCGCGCACGGCGGCGCCCATGCAGCGCGCCTGCGCGGCCGCCGCCAGCCCCGCCACGCCGCCGCCCACCACCAGCACGCGGCACGGCGGCACGCGCCCCGCCGCCGTCATCTGACCTGCACCCGACACATGACACAATACACAATACACAATACACAATACCGAAACAAATAGAGTGCCACACAAACTCACACACTCACATGGATACTATACAGTTTTACATAGAAACTATTTTATTAAAATATCAGTATGTATAGATAATTATGTGAAAAAATGTCAACGATTATAGTGATATCTCGCCTCACACGCCCTCATAGCAATGACGATCACGTCACGTCATTTATGTCGTAGATATTTTTTCGATCATATTTGTTTTCCACCAGGTTTCAAAAACTTTTATGATTTTATAATTGGATACTTGATTATTTATTTTTTTATTAATTTTATATGAAATTTACGTCGTCCAAAATATAGAACAGAAAGAAATATTGAAATATTCCCAAAAATAAAAAGTTATAAGCCTTTGAAGTTTGGTGTAACCTTCAAACTGCAGGAAAGAGAAGTATCAGTATAATCACGTCACGCCATAACGGTACGTGCGTTGGAAAGGGATAGCAAGATATCTCCAATATGCCCCCATTCCAGAGTTTAATATATGAATTACTGCCTCATTTTTCAACCAATTTCGATGCAGTTTTTACAGAAGGGTTTTTTTTTCGTTTTATCTGCTATTACATATAAATATGAGTATAAAATGAAACATAGTCAAGTACCCAATTCAGGTAAAATAAGTAAATTGATAAAATAATCTTTTAAAAATAATCATGTTTACGAAACAATAATAAATTCTTTAGAGAAAATACCTGAGAAAAATCTTGGAAAATGCGCTGCAGCCTCAATGACTGCGCGGTAGCCGGCTACGTTCGCCATCGAGCTGAGTGCGTCGAACGCCTGGGCGCGACTTATCCTAGGGATACAATCCATTGCTGAACAACACAAAATACAATATTAATTTAAAATAATTCAACATCCCACTATCCTCATGTAAATCCTCAAGATATCTTACCAAATGCATTCATTCTTCTCTCTGCCATCTTTTTTATTAAATCCTGGTTTTGAGCTGGATACAGGAAGGATATGAGTGTTCCTTCATCTCTTAAATGTTGCACTTCATTTTCTACTAGCGGACGGACTTTTAATATGATATCTACAAAGAAAGTGACATGTTAACAATATTCTTTAAAAAAATGAACATAATAGAGATAAAAATCAGTCATACCAGATTGGAATGTATCCTTTAAACTAGTAACTTTGGCTCCAACTTCTTCATAAGTTTTGTTATTGAAATTAGCTAAGAACCCAGCGTTTTCTTCTACATTAACACTGAAACCTTTTTTGACTAATTTACTAACCACAGCTGGCACTACAGCAACTCTAAAAAAGCAAAAACATTATTACAAAAAGAGTTTTACGTTACACTTGTTTACATACAGGCCTAGGCTAGGCCGCCTAGCTAATAAAAGCATGTTAATTATAAACAACAGGAAAGAGCTTGTCCAACACTTAATTTGACCATGGCCATGAAATATAGATTATATAGAAACTAGCTGTTGTACCCGTCTTCTCCAGTACGCCATAAATATTTATGCATTTCATAATAAGTATAGCCTATATTTTCGTCTATAAAAAATCTCAAGATAAATAATGACTCGCAGTATGTCTTATCTAACTGAAATTGGTGGAATGTGATGCTCAAATACCCAAAAAGGTCTATTAAAATGTTACAAAAGTTAGAATGAATAATCATTATCATCAACAAACACAGTGTATAGTGATGATTGTGGTACAGTTCCTGGCTACATTGTCCGTAATTATACAGCTGTGTTTGCAGTTGTTTATAGCCAAATGTATTAAAATTATTGTTATATTTAATTATGATGAAACTTTTTTACTTGGTTAGTTGAAATTATGACTGTGTAAGGTAAAGTTTAATTTAATGAAACTTTTTCATTATCTCCTGAGTTTAGAGTCATTGTCGTCAGAGTGGTGGGCTGTGTACACAAAAATCAGCTATAATCCTAGGATGGACATATTTTTCTTTAATTTAAAAACTAAGCCGAATCATTTTAAGAATTTCATAAACTAGCTTTATTTTACTATAGGGACATGTATCCCCAGGGATAACATAGAAATGTCCCTATGTTAGTACAGGATTATACATATTATTTTTTTTAATATTAATTTACCTAAATCCATATCTATGTAAATACATACATATAATAGCATAAAGAAGTAAAGGTTGTAAGTTTGGATGTGGGGTAATCAGAAACTGAACAAATTTTAATATAAAATATGTCGATGAATAGAATTCTATATTATTGTTGAGTAATAAAAATACATTATCATGGTAATGGAGCTCCTGACATCAGTTAATAAATAAACTTGTCCTTGACTAATTGATATATTGGATTACCTTCGTTCATCTTGCCATATTTCTTTAGGCACTCCAATACTAAGTTTAGTATAGGGAACACCTGGAGTAGGGGGTGCAGCAGACGAGCTGCTGGAAAGCCTACAATGCCATGACCGTGGCACTGGTTTGTATGCCC
Source organism: Clanis bilineata (assembly GCA_036417725.1). Classification (NCBI taxonomy): domain Eukaryota; kingdom Metazoa; phylum Arthropoda; class Insecta; order Lepidoptera; family Sphingidae; genus Clanis; species Clanis bilineata. The sequence continues at coordinate 11,884,787 of CM071151.1, read as the reverse complement.
TTAGTATTCTTAAACACCCACACATCTTGAGCTACTTTATCTGCAAATCATAAACAAATTACACACATTTATTTATAAGCTGGTATGTTATTTATCTTTGATCATCTATTATGACACCCTAGAATTAAGGTTTGTATATGTGTAATAACAAACTAGACATTTTTGCTTTAAAACTCACATTGTATAATAACACATAACATAAGCTCACACGTGTATCCTTAAAGGGATAGGCAGAGGCACATTAGCAAACTACAACATCAAAATTTTGTCAAATTTAATTCCATCCCAGATGTGATGTGGTCAAGCCTATCGCCATATCGGGCACAAATTCCAGACTCCGGGCTAATACTGAAAAATCCAATATCAATCTACCTGACACGGGGATAACATTATGTCATACCCAGTGAACAATAACATAGGACATAAAACAAATTGTGTAATTTGTTGTAACATCCATTTTTAATGTGAAGATAAATATAAACTCTTTTATTAACAAAATCTAGATTTGGATGACCTTTTTATTACATATAACATAACAATCTTTATACAACAGTGTATGCATAGTGTATGAATATTATTTTAATACATGTAATCTAATCTTGATTATTTTTGATTGGGTACTATAATGACTTTTATCACTCACTTACTACACATCCACTTGAGATAGGGAAGATAGGTGACGACTTGACCACACCTACATAATGAATTTAGGACATCAGGCCAAAAAATATGGGTCTGATCCTTTATTAGTAAGATATAATAATTATGATGACATGACATTATATAAAAATTCTATACAAGTCGAAAGTTGAGTATGAATTTGAATTATACATATAAATTATAAAAAAAAAATAGCTTGTAAAAGATAGAGCTTGAGAAACTTCTCTTTAGTAGGTACCATATAGCTGTAGAGAGTGCATGTTATATTTATTTTATCAGTAAGAATTTACTCAGCTGTGAGCTGGTATATGCGATAGTTAACTTGCGCGTGGCATTTACTGATAACGAGTTTTTAATATAACTTAAAAAATTGTGTACTTGTAAACTAATAAAATTAATATCTTTACTATAGTCGCACAGTAATCTAGACGCATTATAATAATTAAATTAGTAAAACAACTATTCGTTTTGTTCAAAAATAAAAGAAGCAGCTGTGTGACCTATATCTTTTACAAAATCATAAATTAAGATAGCACAGTTAAAATTAGAATACAGCAGCATGTTCCGCTGATAGTAATAAGCTTTTATTGGCAGTAATTACTGACCAAAAGTAAATATACAACCACAGTCATTGTTCGAAATATATAAAAAATGACCATATTCGGAAGCCGCCTGTGACGAAGTCTCGTACGAGAACATGATACTGTACCATCAGAAAATTGTTAGTTTTGAATAAATAAACTGTTAAAACTTTATTTTACATCTAGTATAATTACCTACGTCACTAAATACACGTTGCCCCGTCACAATTCTTGACCGGAGCACCCGGCAGATACGCACATTCAACACATGCACAACGCGGCAACGGTTTCAAAGCCGGAGAAATAAAAGCAAAAAAACGAGTCATAACCCGGCTGTAATAGGGTGACCAACGGATAAATCTTTTTAATTACCATTTGATTCAATGTATAACTAGCGTTCGGGACACGGTTTTTTTCCCGTTTTTTTTTATACAAGTCATTGGCAAACAAACAGATGGGTCACCTAATAGTAAGTGATCTCCACCGCCCATAGACACCCAAGACACAAATGTATCATGGGTGCGTTGTTAAACGAAAAGGAGGGGAATGGGGAGTGGGGAGTGGTAAAAGGAGGGAGGAATTAGGCTATCGGAAATCTCACTCACCGAACTAAACGCAACAGCGAGCTGCCACTTTATGTTGGTTTTCTATGAGATAGTAGTATCAAACCGGTCAGGACGGCCCATTCGTGCTATAGAAATTACTTTCTACAGCGTGGCTCTCTACCACTCAAAGCTTTACGTACAAATTATTTTACGCCCATATTTCCTGTAGGAAACGAATTTTGAAAAACGCAAATTTAAATATTTTATTAAGTTGTCAGTTTAAGGTCGATTTCACAATATCCAAATAAATTTTATTTGATAATGATATTATCAAAGGTTTAAAAATTAACGGACCGACTTCAAATCCGATCGTGACCAAATTTATATGGGACCACCCTGGAAATAAGCTTTATCGAACATAATAAGAATTTTGAAGATCAGTCCACATTTGGCGGAGATATCACATAACTTTTTCTTTCTGCCTGGCGTTATCCCGGCCTTCTACCAGGGTCCGCCTTCCCACTTAAACGCTTCCACTTCGCCCGGTCTTGAGCATCCTCCCTAGTGAGGCCATTGGCTCTCATATCTTCCTCCAAAACGTCCAGCCAGCGCTTTTTGGGCCGTCCACGATTACGCACCCCTGGTACGATCTGTGCTAGACAAATGCGACCGACGTACTCCTGTGGTTTCCTCAAAACGTGGCCATACCATCTCAAGCGACATTCCTGCAGTTTATCTGCCACGTCGCGGACGCCAAGACTACCGCGGATGTGCACGTTACGAATACGATCCAGTCGTGTAACATTGCACATCCACCGCAGCATCTTCATTTCCGCGACGTGGATTTGCCTAACATGACGCTTAAGGACAGGCCACGTCTCACACCCATACAGAAGTACAGGCCGAATGATGGTCTTGTATATGAGACCTTTGAGTCTCATCGGCATCTTCCGGTCACAAGTGACGCCCGTGACCTGTCGCCACTTAGCCCAGGCGGCGCCAATACGTGCCGTGACATCGGAGTCGATGTCACCCGACTCGTGCAATACAGACCCTAGGTACTTAAACTTGTCCGTTTTCACGGCAAGCTCGTTCCCTATCCGGATACTATCCGGGTCTGCACTCCCGCAGCCCATGTACTCGGTCTTCGCTACATTTAGTTTCAGACCACGGTTCTCAAGCGTCTCCTTCCACAAGTTTACTCTCTGTTCTAGAGATATCACACGGAGATATCACGTAACATACAAAAAAAATATAAACGAATTGAGGATCTCCTCTTTTTTTGAAGTGGGTCGAAATAATAATACACCCAACAGTCACACACATAATCCTGATCCTACACTAGATATACAAAATTATCCTACAGAATAAATTAATCTAATTATTGAAGAAACGAACACTTAAAAGTAAAAAATAACAACAATTTCTTACTCTCTTTGGAGTATGTGTCTTTTCATTTAATCTCCTTCGGCCTCAGTGCCGACTCCAAAGAGAGTAAGAAATTGTTTTTCTTTTTTACTTTTAAGTGTTCGTTTTTGCGGTCGGTTTTCAGTTTTTATTAAACTTTAATTATTATTTATCTATTTTTAGTTTAATATTGAAAGAATTATCCACCAACTTTTAATAGTTAAGGAGTTATATTTTCCACCATCAGCTCAGCAACATGAGATGATGAGATTCAGACGCAACTACCTGAATAGTTTTAGAAAATATATAAAACACACTATGGGTCCCTATAAAATTTGATGGTTAGCCATCGATTTTTCTAGAATCCCATCATCAGATCCTGACGTGGTGCCAATAGGACCACTTGGAAAGTATAACTTTTAAACAAAAGAAGAATTATTCGAATCAGCCCAGGCGTCTTCAAGTAATCGGGGAACATACATAAAAAAAAGATTCCGACGAATTGTTAACCTCCTCCTTTTTTTGAAGTCGGTTAAAAATTGTAATGGAAATGAGTGGGATTACAACATATATTATCCAGTTTTAAACTATTCCATTTATGTAACAACCACGGCACCTCTGCCTACTCCTTCGGGGATACAGGCGTGAGCTTTTGTTATGTTTTTTTTTTAATTATACCTGAATCCTTCAACTAAATGTCTATGTTAATAATTTTTAAAATAATAACACATACGCGTAATAATGGAACGTAAATATTGCTTATAAGGCTAATGAAGGACCAACCTGATTAATATAATAAAAATACCACAAAAAAATACGAAATTCCACCGTAGATATGTCAATTCTACCAAAATGTAGAAAAATTTAAATGTTGCAATACCATAATTTGACAGCTTCGGTTGGTCTACGATAGTGTTTTATGATATCGATATCGATGGTATCTAAATAATAAACTCCAATTATTTTATAGTTACGAATATTATTTTAGATACTAAGGGTGACTTGCACCGCTGTTACTAATATAGACTTAAACCTAAACTCGATGTATCCTACAACTCACTTTTATCTTTATAATGATTTAGGATAATTTGAGATTTATCGCCGAGCTGCACTTGTAGCATTAGGGACACTTGTCATTTTTTTTTTCATTTGCGATGATTTGTAATTAGCATAGGCCTATTCACAGAATCTACACATATTGTATTTATTTGTCTGTAAATCTTCCTAAAATAAAATAAATAAATAAATAAAGGTTTTTATTTCTATTTTAAATTGCAGTGCCTTCATTTATAGTTTTTTTTTCCATAAAGTTAAAGGACTTTGTTAAGTGTTCTGATGCATTAAATGTTGAGGAACTGTCGCAACTGCGCCACGCTCTTCTAATAGAATTAACATTAATTTTACAATACATCATTAGATTACTTAACATAACAAGACTGAAGTTAGAGTCAAGAGGAGCACTATTACATAGCAGTTCATTATAGCATAGTTATTAATATGGAATAAAGTTTATCAGGATAATATTACGTATTTATATAAAGGCCAGGCGAACTGACAAATTTTAGGCCTATAGAAAGTTGCGTGGTTGATACAAAGTGCGGAATTCCGCAAAAATTTGTCTTGTTTTTTTTATAGGCAAGAATATTTTTTTCATAAGGTGGAAGCTATCAATTCGTTTATTTTATGTATCTTACCTGATGTCTCCAGCAAGTATGGACCTATTTTCACGATTTATGTGTTCGATAGGACTTGTGACCAGGACCACCATGGATGGTCTTATATAAAGGTTCAGATCAGATATATTTATAATAGGGCCGAGCTAGTACTTAAAGGAGGGACATAATGTCCTAAGAAAAATCAAAGATGGATCAATCTAAGGATGACCTATGACAAAAAATTTCCTATATATCCTGAGGGTCCCTGTACTAGAGGGTTCTCATGTATTGGATCGAGTGAGGAGGAGATCGAACTTCGAAAGTTTTTCTGGATCTGGATTGAATGTGGGTTACCCGTTTCAGTATATACAAAGTACTCAATGAAAGTACGTACTCTGTGACTGTGGTGTGGTGTGCGTTTAGGACTGCAGGCTCGGTTTTGAAATATTTCATGAATTATTAATATTTAGCCATACTAGGTAATACTATAAAAATAAAAGATTTGTATTTTTGTTTGTATAGGCTCAAAAAAAACTGAAAATTATCAACGAGTAACATAAACTACTTTTAACCCGACAATATGTATGGTTACAGTGCGATATCCACGCCAGCCACAGAGTGTTTCGGGCGCCAATGAAGTCGCGAGCAATAGCTAGTAGTAAATATTTACGATATTTCGAATTTCTGGAATAGCTGAACTTTTTCACTCGAAAATGTTTGAATTTGCTTTTTTTTCTAAATCGAAATGTACGAGAATTGCTTCCCTGAACGTTATTTTATATTTCGGTATTTATTTATGCCTGGATGACAATTTTACTTATATCGATATCGATTTTTCAATTAATATGAAACACATCCTTAGTATTTGCTATAGTGGTGTCGGGCCGCACAAAACACTTTGCGGTGGGGTGCATTGATAACTCGTAGCTGTGGACTGTGGAGGTTATTTGGCCTGGCGTGGGAGTTTCATAAGTGAACGCGCCACGTATTCTTTGAAAAAATGGCCGGCAATAACGCAAAGAAGTTATTACAATGTGTAAACCAACTTACCTCTATGCAGCTGAGAAATTGTAAGTAATAATTATAAAATATTTTGAATGTTTTATTGGTTAGGTAATTCTGCGTTGTCCTCGGTAGAAATATTTTTTCTACAGCGGAAAAAACTAGCCAGATATGGCAGTTGATGAGCCGGAGACGTTCTAATTTAGAAATAATCAATTGAACTAATTGAAACAATTGAAGCTACTTATTTCGATTATCATACCGTTCGTAATCACAATATAGTTATGTAGGTATTAGGTACTTACGCACATAGAGTTTTCTATATAAAAAATAATTAGTATTTTAAAAATTCTTTTACTCTACTAACTCAGGTCCCTACCTCTTATTTATTAATATTGTAATAATGTAATAATAAGGGAAAGGAGTTGCAGATTAAAACGAAATAAAATCCTTAATATCTGCTATATTCATCTGTTTTCAATAGATGGGGCCAAGAGAGTTGTTGCAACAAAGCCTGTTGTGGAGATGGATGGAGATGAAATGACTCGTATCATCTGGGCCAAGATCAAGGAAAAACTCATATTCCCATATGTTAAGGTAGGTACCTACTTATGTTTCAATGTCATGTTTTGTCATTAACCTTAAGAAGCATCTGTTAAATATAAGGAAAGAGATCCCCTGCTGTGTAATGGGTGTCACATTGTGGGGGTACCTAAAATTGTTTTTATTACTGTTGTTTTTTATAGCACATGTGTCTGCACTCTGCAGTCTGAGGAAAAATTTATTCAAACTTATAACCAACAGAGACAATAATTATTACAAGTTTCAAATAAGCAGTTTTGTTATTCACATTCATATATAGAAGAAAATATAAGTTTACTATCTTTGATCAGATTAGTTGCATATTTATAAATTATTTTGTGTGCATGCAATAGATTTTTGTTGCATGAAGATAAAAAAAATAAACTATTGTTTGCTTTATAGCTTATCTAGCACATTGTTTGTATGAAGTGACAGGTGATGTTTTTACAAACATACTCAGTGAAAATATTTTTATAACATATGAGGTAAATCAATGTCAAGTCCCTTTTAACTTTTAACATTGATTACAATATAACTGGATATAGACAACAATATAAAGCCTGTATCCCATAGGGGCAGGCAGAGACGAATCATTTCTACTTCACTCATTTTTGAAATACTACATTCTGGTTTCATGAATCTTTTGATGCATTCATGTCAGTTTAGAGTGGTACTCTTAACCTGTCCAATACTGTTATAATAAAAATAAATCTTTATTGGTCACATAGGCATGTAATGTCGCGTACACACCAACCGAACGAAGGCGAGAGAACATTCGGGAAGGGTCATGGCCTTTGGCGATAGAGACCGAAAGTTCCCGATCATTTGCGAACGTTCTTTCGCCTTCGTTCGGTTGGTGTGTAACTGCCATATAAAGCACTTATGACAGGTCAACACCAGCAAATCCTTAATTAAGATTAATATAATTTACATTTTCATGCTATAAATTTGAAGACAGACAGGCAAGTATGGACATAATAATGATGGAGCTAAGATAGGGTGATATGGGGAGATAGAAATATAGTGTAAGAGTTGTGACTTGTGGGTTGTGGAAAAGGGAATAGGGTATGGCAGGAATGGTGGCAGGGGAGTGACTGGAAATACTGGAATCACTGAATTGGTGTATGGAAGGACCAAGTAACGAAAAAACCTTGGTTCTCATTGACGAGTACTAAAAACCCTACCAGCCTTTCTCTAGCTACCTACAGATGACGACCCGAAAAAGAATGGCAGGAAGAAACTCTGAGCTTATTTTTTTCATCATAAAATTGTCACCATTTCTCTTTTTTGTCTGTTTTCCTTTGTTTAAATAATTTGACTTACAAATAGTCGATACAGCTGTTAATAATAATTATATGGATTAACTCATACTCAGTACCACTCAAGGTGTAAGTACCGAAAGATGGAAACGGTGAAATGGCATATATAATTATGTAAATATAATATTCATCACTAATAATATTGTTTTTCACTTGATATATTTATCATTTCTTCTAACAATAATAAACAGGTTATCATTGAGCAGTCACTGGCTCTACTTATCTCTGGTTTTATAGGCCAATGTTGCTGTGGGTGTGTTAGTTATCTGTTCGTCACGACATTTACTGCTTTTCCATTTACATAAGCTGTATTATAGAGGCGTATCATCCATATAAAAATCCTATGAGCTTACTTTTACACAGTTATCAGCTATTATTATTGATAGCCTATCAACATACATATTAAAAGAAAAACTAGGAACAACTTCCCTTTTTGTCTTGAACCACTGCTAGGGATAGACCATGGACCAAAGGGCTAGGCAAAATTTCTTTTTTAAGGGACTAATATATCCAACAATAATATGTCAATACCATTACACCCAAAATATGAATATTTTCAACAGTTTACAATAAGGCGTTTTGACAGAAATTGTATTGGATTAAAAAAACATTTTAAATACCTACTTAATGAACTAATTGCTTCCGAAGCACTATTTTGTTTTTAACCGACTGAGACGCAAGGATGGTATTGTTTTTATAATCAACAGTTGTACTTTAAATTCTGACCATTTGAGAGAAAGCAAAATGAACGGAACTCGAACTATATGGCACCACAATATAGTTTATTGCTACCTGAAACGTATTACGTACTTTCAGAGATCGTGATCGTACAAATTCACGGATCTCGTAGATAGAGTATTTACACATCTGTGTAAGTTTCGCGAGCTCAGGGCCGAAAAACATTATAATATTTGTGTTGAACGTTACATCAGGCATCTTTAACAAGTTGTTGTATAATTATTCAGTCCGCTTATTTTTATCTGATATACATGCTACCCATTCGGAATATTTGCATCATTCTGGCAAAAATTATAGGAAAAATGTGTATTGTGTATATTAGTACATTTACGTCTTCCTACTACTTCCTAGATTTTCGACAGACTCCAAAAAAGGAGAAGGTCTTCAATTCGTCTGTATTTTTTTATTTATGTTACGCGATATCTTCGCCAAAAAACCGATTTGCAAGATTTGTGTTCGTTAGAGCTTGTTTCAAGAGTGTTCCCATATAAATTTGGCACGATCGGATACATTTTGAAGTCGGTACGTTGTTTTTCAAATTTAATGTGTGTATGTGTAATCCAGATGTATAGGTTTCGGGCTTGAATGTCGTGTGGCTGTAGTCTGAATGTCCCTCGTATCGAGTTTCTGAAGACTGCGTTGCAAGATGATTGTAGTACGCTATGGTCTCCTGAGGGGTTACCACCACCTCACCCCACCTCCCTCACCCCAGTCTTTATAAAATGTCTTGAATTTGTTTAATTGTTACTTCTACTTTTTGCGTTATCGACTACAACGTAATAAATCATTTGACAACAGTTGGACTGCCTTTACTTCGATTTGGGGTTGCCGCACCGAGATGCCACCGACGATCAGGTGACAGTAGATGCGGCGCACGCTATCCTCAAGCACAACGTTGGTATCAAATGCGCCACCATCACCCCTGATGAGCAGAGGGTTGAAGGTATTGTATACATTGATATGTCAATTTTCAGTTTACTTGATTATGGTGCGTTTACTGAATGTTATACATAAATATTTTGTGTCCAAACTTTAAACGTGATAAATATCGGATTTATATAACTAAATCTTACTTGGAGGTTTGTAAATTGTAGGCCACGAAGTTATGACACTGTATATATTTTTATTGTAACTAAACGAGGGAAAACTTTAGTTATTTTTAAAAAAATAAGCTAAACTCCTTTTTCTTTTCAAGTTATATAAATTCTTTATCCAAATAATACGGATCTCAGCCCATTACACAAAATCGACGAAGAATGATTGCTTTGCGCGCCGCCTGGGCGTGCGCGGCGATCGATTGGCACATTCAAAGATTTAAAGTTAACCCACCATTTGCTCAAGATAATATAATTAATCAATGTGCTATTTTCGTTTTAGAGCGGAAATCTGATAATAGTTTCGCAGCAATCGTTTATTTTTATAGAAATTAACACTTTAATGTGCGTTTTCACAACGCGCCTTTTAAGTCGAATCAGGGGAAAGGTGTTAAGAAATTCATAACGAGGTGATTGGCATAAGTGTCGTAAACGATAAAATTACAGACGAAACCCTGTAGAAAATCGGCCTTGATTGTTAAAGCCGGCGACACGTGTGGAATGTAATTTATTAAGGCCGACCGTACAGCAAACCAGTTTCGTTTTGCTAAATTATTTTTATATCCTAGCATTCGTTTTTGTCTTTTTCCTATTGTAACGGGCTAACATGACGTACGCCACCGCCAATGGTAGGTTTCAATGAAATACTGCAATAAAATTTTACAAGATTTAAAATCTTAGCTATATCGACTAAGCGTAACCACGTTGCCAGCAGCCAAACACAGTAATCAGAGTATACAATACAATGTTCAATTACATTTGCATTGCACAGTACATCGTCGCCTGCCCGCCCTGCACCTCTGCCAACGTCTAATTATCGTCGTATTTTAAATACGTTTACAAACCTGATTTTCGGTTTACTGTCGAAGATATACTGACGTTTTTAAATTTTTTTATAGAGTTTAAATTGAAAAAAATGTGGCTCAGTCCGAACGGAACGATCCGTAATATTCTTGGCGGCACGGTGTTCCGCGAGCCTATACTTTGCAAGAGCATTCCAAGGGTTGTACCAGGATGGACGCAAGCTATTGTTATCGGCCGTCACGCTCACGGTGATCAATATAAGGCGCAAGATATCGTGGTGACTAAGCCAGGAAAGGTAACGTATAGGTTGTCAAGAAATAAAGTTGATATACTTTGTGGCTTTTATATAAAATCTAAACATTATTATTTTTAAATAGATGGAGCTAGTCTTTACTGGTGCAGATGGATCGGTCGAGAAACGTGTTTTGTATGATTACAAAAGCCCCGGCGTGGCTATGGGCATGTACAACACTGACGAGTCTATTCGCGCATTTGCGCACTCCAGTTTTCAGGTACGATAGTGAATATATTATGTTTTTTATTTTTAATAAATGTATTAGCATTTAATCTATAGATTATCATTTGATATATCAAATGCTGTTTTTGCTGGTCTGATTTAAAATTAACTTGTTTAATATCCATTTATGCAGGTGGCATTACAGAAGAAGTGGCCACTTTATTTATCCACTAAGAACACTATACTAAAACGGTATGATGGCCGCTTCAAGGATATCTTTGAAGAAATATACCAGAGGTAGGTATCAAATACTGCGATTGATTTAATGTACTTCCATGATTGTAATCTTTTATGTGGATAATGGACGTGACGTGACGTGATAGTTGACGCCCTGAGGCTTATAAAGATGTGGATAATTCATACACGTGTATTTTTGAGGAATCACCGGTCTGTATTTGCTAATATTGCATACATCATACACATTCACGTTTGCATATCAAAGGGGTAGGCATTAAGCAGAGACTATTGGAGCGCCACAAGTTACGATCCTGACATTACATCTTTTGCCTCTTTCACACTCATGAAACCTTTCATTCATTTCGCTGGTTAAGGTTGCTAATATTGATTAATTAACTTAGTAATACGAGGAAAAATAATAAATGTAATTTGTATAACGTTGTTTAGTGACTACAAGAAGCAGTTTGAAGACTCTAAGATATGGTATGAGCACCGTCTTATTGACGACATGGTGGCGCAAGCGATCAAGAGCGCCGGAGGCTTCGTTTGGGCATGCAAGAACTATGACGGTGATGTGCAGTCAGATATTGTAGCACAGGTTTGTAGTTATCGTTTTACATTATATCTAAATATTTAAAAGCGAAACTGACGTTAGCGTACTACCGAGGTCAGTGGAACTAGGAATGTGACATTTTTCTCACGGCTTTATGACGTAAGCGAGCCCCATGAAAGGATTTTTGGAAATTCATCCTTAAACGGGTTGTAACGGGGGATGAAAGTATATAGAGATAATGGGAATACGACGGGACACTCATTCGAGCGTAGCCGCGCGCAAAAGCTATGGTATGCTTGTGCCTATACAATATCGATGGGATTTATTAATAATAAATGATTGATTAGATATTCCACTAATATAATAAAACGATCATAAAAATACTGACAGTAAAATTATGTGTCATATGCTACTATGTAAATTACAATTTCATGATGATGTGACTGATAAGTATAAAAGTTTGATAGTTATAAAACTGTGTCTTACATTGTTATTCGTTGCGTCTTCATTCCATCTTGTTTTGCTTGAACCACCTTCAAGGCCAATAGTAAATATTGAACAGCAAATATTACAAAAGAACCATTGTAATTTGTCATCGATCCATATTTGATATTTTACGACAATATCGTATGATATTTACAGTACAGTTTAACACTAAGAATGATCGTTTTTGATGTTGAATAATATATGTATAAGATTTTATATTATTGTCATATATACGCTATCTACGCATAATGACGTTTCACGGGCTAACTACGAAGAAAGGGCGCACATAACCGAAATATTGGTCTGCCGAGCCCGTTGTTGTGCATTAAACAAAATTATACTTAGTTATGTTATTTGCTGCAGTTCCGCAATCTGCGTCAATCGACTACACGACTGTACTTTTTAGAATATCGTTGTGAATTCTTGGCCCGGGGGCCCATATGCTTAAATAACGACCTTGCTGGTTGCCCAATTCCCCCTCCCGATCTCCTTTTTCAAGGTTGGCACTGCACTCTTTTGGCATTGCGGATCACATATCATCAATCAGTCCTTGTTTGCCAGCCTGCCATAAAAAAAATCTAGCCACAATATGTTTGTGCAGGGGTACGGTTCCCTGGGCATGATGACGTCGGTGCTGATGTGTCCGGACGGACGCACCGTGGAGTCGGAGGCGGCGCACGGCACGGTGACGCGCCACTACCGCATGCACCAGCAGGGCAAGCCCACCTCCACCAACCCCGTGGCGTCCATCTACGCGTGGACCAGGGGCCTCATACACCGCGCCAAGCTCGACGGCACACCTGAACTGGAGCAGTTTGCTGTCGCACTAGAAGAGGTAATACAACTAATTCAAGTCTTAGGAAGATCCAGATGCAGGCCGCTTCGAACAGGTCGATTTGAAAATCTTGGGAGAGGTCTATGTTCAGGTGTAGCAATTACTCTCAGAGGGGATTGACGTAAGGCAAGCAGGCAGTTGGTAAAAACTAAGCTCAATCCCTTCTGCAACATTTCTGAAAAAAATGTTTGCGGTACACATTTAGGTACAAGAGCTAATAAACAAATTGCTTCCATTTTTATTATATCATATTATGTTGTTTATAAGTGTTATTAGAAGTGTGATTATAAAAACAAAACTGTTTGAAATTACGTGGACTGGATGTCCACAATTATGGATTATATTTATGTATGCAATATGTAGATACCTTTATCCGGCTTGGTGGCTTGCTGAACAATATTACCTACCTACCATATACATACTTTCGAAACCGCATACAAGTTCGCGTGCACTTTACATTTCATGTACTAACTGTACATAATTAAAAGGAATTTAGATTTATGATGTTTAAATTTTCGGGATATAAGCTACCATGATTCACGAAACGAAATTAGGGAAAAACAGATTTTTGATAATATATCATTTTATTGTATAAAACGTTGATTAGGCAGTTTTTGTTCGCCCCGCCTCAGATATAGTATCTATTATCATTGCAACACTGTTGTATTCGTAAAATGCGACCAATATTATCTTGACATTTAATAAATAATATTAAATTATCACTTAGTTAAATCTAATTAAGATTTATAATCAGCGTTGATGAATGGTTGTGAAAATATTTTTGTTGCGTAATTGTAATTATCCGATAACATTGCAGGCTTGCGTCGAGTGCATCGATAGTGGCAAGATGACTAAAGACCTTGTGATCTGCATTCACGGATTGGCCAACACTAAGGAAGGCATGTACTTACATACAGAAGACTTCCTTCAGGCTATTGCCGACCATCTAGAACATAAACTATCAAAGTAACTGTAATCATAATGTAAGTTGTCACTTGCTTGTAATTTTAACCGCCTTCGAAAATAGGAAGGACTGAATAATGCGAATATGTCATACTAAACACTACGATTAGAGCAGTAAATGGGAGATTCGCATCACAGCATGCAGCCCATTTTCAATATCATGTGAAGAGGTTATTAGTGGTTATGATCGTAAAATCAAATTAAGGTTGTTTAAGTACGGTCCATAATCAATGGCGCACAAACCACATCTAAAATCACTAGTTGTGAACTATTTACGGACACAAATGGCAAACAATCAATTGCCAGTAAATCATTCCTGTCCTGCACCATCGTGCAGCGTATTAGCAACAAACGATCACCACTATTACGACATCCGTATACCTATCTACATAAATTCATTCTTAAAGAATTCTCCATTTAATATTCATTTAACGCAGCCTATTAAAAGGTCAATGACGTCTCAATAAAACTATAAGTGCTATGATGTCCATACAAAATAAATTAGTTTGTTTTGATACAGACCCATTTATGTATGGTACATTATAGTACCATTTACAATTGAGAGTAACTACTCAATATTGTTACCTTGTTATTATGACATATTCGCGCTAGAAACTACACATCGGCATTGTGATTTAGAATAATACTTGTAAATGTCTATAGTAGGAAATTCATCCGCCGCCTATCACAAAAGTAATTGCATGTTTTATAAAAATATTCCAGGTATTTTAATTAAAAATTCCAAAGTTCCAAATAAAAATTGGCAAGATCACGGTTTAAAATTGTTTTATACAATATGTATGTGCATATTTACGTATTCTTGCCACACTCCCACCCGCAGTTCTAAGAGAAAGGGCTGATTTTTTCAATAGTCAGGATATTATTTTTAGTAAATAAATAATAATTTATCAGAGGGATAAAGTTGTTTTCACAGAGATTTCATACAATACCTGTCAAAACACCGAATTATCAAAAATATCGGGCTGTTGAAAAATTATCCCTAAATTAAAATTATGTATGGGATCATTCTTGTTATACACTAGTGAGTAAAATCAGTAGACCACTGTATTTTTATACACAAATGTCTTTGGGATGTTATTGTTTATTATAAGAATTAGAGCCTGTTTCATGACGTTCGACCAGACTTTAACCACCAATTAACGTATTATACAACTGATTTTAAAAGTACTTATTTGATAACAGTCTGCCAATTAAAGCGTGACTTTGTATTTGAACGAGTTGTGTTATTTGGTGAGTAAATGCACTTAGACGTAGTTTAACAGGCGTTTAGAGTTTTGATAATGCAATAAAGATTATAGTTAGAATTTTTCCCAGTGATATCATATTTTACGTAATACCTCAAATGTAATACGTTATTTGAATAAAGATTTAGCGATATTAGTAAGACTGAGAAAGCGGTGCATGAAACCAGACTGAAATCAAATCATGAATTAAATTTCTTACTGTGCCATGTTATTGGTTTTAACTATGTAATAAATTTAACTATTGTAACAACTGTATATTCAATAAAACCAATCAAAATCAAACTATGAAAGGCTGGTTTATACATGAAATATATGTATGATTGATATAATTACAATTTATTTTATTACTCGAGTGTTTTATTTAAAGTAAGCTGAGAGCATGCATCAATTTTGGGATTGGGAGAACAAATTAAAAACTAATTGAGGACTGCGGTTCGAGAAATAGACGAAAATTATTCAGTAATTTTGTACTTCATTTTAAAAAAGGGCTTGCCGACCCTAAATAGATTGGCATTGCCTTTCATTACATCCCTCGATAGTTAGTTCATTTTAATACACAATATCGGCATTTAATTAAACTTTTATTATACCTCTATAAGCTCATTATCCTTAACAACATCATACTTTAGTAGTTTTGAATATTCTTTCAACAATTTTCTCCAGTAACATTTAACATCTTTATCAGTCAAGTTGTCCCAGATATGTTGAAATCCTCTTTCTGCGATGTCCTTCGCGACATCGTCATGTTCTTTGAAATATTCTATTGTTAGTCTAATTTCTTCTTGAGTAGCTTTAGAACTAATAGGCACATAATGCACCCAGGGCTTCAGTGATGGGTAAAAAAATTCGATCCACTCACTCCCCACGTGAAAAACTAACGATTTACACAAAAATAAGTGCTTTAGCCGGAAACTCGCTGCTACACCTTTGAAATTGAAAAGGTATTTGTACTTGCAATGGTCTTCAAAAGATACTTCTGAGGCAGGTGGAGCGTACAGCGTGTCCTGGAATTAAAAAATGATGGATCTGCTATATTATTCTAAGCCTGTTTTGGGAAAGCATAGCTGGTTCTGGTTGACAAACAAATGATGTTACATATTCTAAACCTCAGATGTGCTATCGTGAATCATGATATAATTACTATTCATCTTGAGAGCAAAAATGATTAAGCAGTACATTGATTTATCATACCACCTATATCATAAAGTTTGGGAACTACAATTTGATATTTTACAAATAAATGGTTTCAAAAACCACAACTAATTTGCGTAATATTATGTCATCTACTAAAATAAAATATTGTTTTACAATAAATGCTAAATATAGATACAGAGATAACTTTAATATGTAAATTAATTTTTCCACTTTGTATCATATCAGCTACAACTTTGGTCTTTGACATTATCATTTGTCCCGGATATAGTAAATAAAAACATAATCTATTACCGCATCAGATTTCCACGCTTGATTTCTGGTATATTGCGCATCAACAAGGTCAGGGTTGGAACGAGAGAGCAGTATCAATGCATCTCTGTCTTCACTTGTTCTGGATCCGCGGAAGAATGCTTTCGTTTCTTTCTTATGCCAAGGCCATCTGAAAGAGTAGTTTTGCTAGTAAAAAAAGGTGTCTTCAATTAAAAAAAAATTTAATACCATACTAATTTTCTAATGGAAATTAAGTTGAGACATACCTTACTGCTTATACTGTTATACACATATCCACATCATAGTGCAATACTATTATATTATAAAATGTAAATTATGAATATATACAATAGGATAGTTGCCCCTGATTGAATTGATACATTATTTTATATGCAATATTGTAACAACTGAACAGCCAATGTTGTCATTTCAGCTCAAGGTTTTTAGTGGGTATTGTCGGTATTGGCAGGGTGATAAAACAATCGACACTTAATCAAACCAGTCGTCAATGCTACCGTTTAACACAATGCTATCGTTCAACACAATGCTATCGTACTTACAAAATAATCCTTTCATCAACAACCATTATAAATTTCAACAGCCTCCATGACACAGTGGGCGAGTAGCTGGCTGTGAGATAGCCACATTGAGACAAACGTTTGTGTGGCCCGCAGATATTTGTTTTAAGTCTGGACGTTGTGTGACCGATAGCAGTGACGTGCACGGGCATTCAGATCAGGGTAGACAAAAAACTTGCATAATTCTTTCTCTAATTCTTGCTTCACTATAATCACCATAATCATCCCTGTGTCGATTTAAAATATTAGCTAAATGCTGTTATTTTCAAAATCTGTTTACCGTTATAATTTTTCTACCTCGTGTATACATAAGTTTTGAGACGAAAGAAAAGTTGCATAACTTTTTTAATATTTAACTTATATTTTTAAAATTTTCAGTAAGCATTAAGTAGATAATAATCAACAATAAAATATAACTATTATTCAAAATGGCCACCCTTGTTTTTAATACGAACGACGCGAACGTTGTCCAGTACTGCTCAAGAGACACGATGCGAGGATGATCCTCTTCACCGACGAAACAATATTTACTGCCGAAGAAAAGTTTAACCGAACAAAACAACAAAGTGTATGCCAAAAGCAGCAAGGACGTCCCAGCTTCAGCACGGAATGTCTCGCGTACCCATCATCCGGCTAGTGTTATGGTATGGTGGGGCGTTTCATATGAAGGTGTGACTCCGCTCCTTTTCTGCCAACATGGCGTCAAGGTTAAAGCTAATAATTACCAAAATGACATTTTAGAGCCTGTTGTGAAACCCCTGACACGTACTTTACTTCACAACAAGTACTGGGTTTTCCAGCAAGACTCCGCGCCATCCCAAAAGACAAAAACCACCCAAGCTTGGCTGAGGGGAAATTTACCAGCCTTCATCGCGCGGACGAATGGCCCTCCTCCAGCTCCGACCTCAACCAGCTGGATTATTCATTGTGGTCTGAATTAGAGCTCAGGGCCTCCCGAAAGTCCCTCCCAAACTTAGAGTCACTGAAGTGAGCCCTCGTCCGAGAACCAAAGCGGATTCCGCTGGAAAAGCTTCGTGCCGCCATTGATGACTGGCCAATCGTCTAAGGGCCTGTATTAAAAACAAGGGTGGTCATTTTGAATAATAATTATATGTTATTGTTGATTATTATCTACTTAATGCTTACTGAAAATTTTAAAAATATTAGTCAATTATTAAAAAAGTTATGCCACTTTTATTGCGTCTCAAAACTTATGTACACCCGAGGTATTATCTCTAATTATGTAAATGGCAAGTTGTCAGGGTAGACAGTATCTCTTTGTCTATCGCCCGGTTCCAATAAACAATATCAGTTCGAATGTGCAGATAGATTACAAAAAATACCCAATAAGAACACAGTTTGAACCGTCAAATGACTTTATTTAATTGGTTCATAATTACGATCTATCTGCGCTCTAAACTGAGATCGTTTATTGAAACCGGCCGTATATGGACTGCACGCCACTGACCGATATTCTGTCAGTTTCTGATACCCACTATACAGGTTAAACATAGTGTGGGGTCAGGACTAGGTGTATGACTATTAGGTGTATTTATTTATTTATATTTATAAAATCCAGTTTACAGGGCATTCTTCATTGTTCCTCGTCTAATGCCACCATAATCTCTTAGAAAAATTATACACTACATATTTTATGGGTTATATAACTTACTTCTGAGCAGCAGCTGATATTGATACTCTATGCTTATCCCATCGACCTATCCCTGTAGGATATAGGGATATGGCTGGTCCACCTTCCCAAAAACTCCATGTTGGGTACATTATATCATAGTAGTCTCTCATCTAAAATATTAAATGAAAGCAATATTAAGCTGCATATATTCAATAATTAAATGGTAAAATGGATAAACTCATTAGTTTATCAAGGCTGCATTATTTCAAGTTTGTAATACAAATTAGTTTTGAAAACAAATGTCAGCAATAATATAAAAAAATTTTAGCCTGTTACATATGGCCGTTAAGCTTAAAAGTAAACAAGTTAAGAAGGGCGACTTGCACTACTGTTACTAACCTATAATTAGTCCTAACTTCAAGTTAAATTGAAAAAGAAATATATGAATGCCATGATTCATTACCAGTGCGTTCCACTAAGCGTAGGACCAACTGTAGGATAGTAATAGTGGTGCTAGTGGCCCTTAGTCTATTAAATACTAGCTGACCCGCGCAACTTCGTCTGCGTATGAGAGAGAGGGTTGAAAGAGTGAGTCGTAGGCACCTATAGCACAATAATTCTAAAAGAGGTAATGGGATGATCTACTTCGGCCGTCAGTCACCCCGTCTCTCACACCGTCTGTCACCCCGGCTGTCACCCAGTCGGTCACCCCATCTGTCACCCCGTCTGTCACCCCGTCATTCATCTCGTCAGTCACCCCGTCCGCCACCCCATCAGTCAGCCTGTCAGTCACCCCGTCATTCCTCATGTCGGTCACCCCGTCAGTCATCCCATTAGTCACCCCATCTATCACCCCGTCAGTCACCCCTTAATCACCCTACCATTCATCCTCTTGGTCAACACTAAAATATTTTTTCAAATCGAACCAGTAGTTTCTGAGATATAAAATTCCCCGCTAGCAGCATTTTTTATTTCTGCTCCGCTTTTATTGGTCATAGCGTGATGTTATATAGCGTATAGCCACCGTCGATAATTAGGCTATCCAACACAAAAAGAATTTTTCAATTCGGACCAGTAGTTTCTGTCCGAGATATTAATTTTCCCGATTTTGCAACATTCTTCATTTCTGCTCAGCTCCTATTGGTCAAAGCGTGATTTTATATAGCCTATGGCCATCCTCGATAAATAGGCTATCCAACACAAAAAAAATTCAATTCGAACCAGTAGTTTCTGAAATATAGTCTTTTCAACATTTTTCATTTCTGCTCCGCTCCTAATGGTCATAGCGTGATGTTATATAGCCTATAGCTACCCTCGATAATTGAGCTATCCAACACAAAAATAATTTATCAATTCGAACCAGTAGTTTCTGTCCGAGATATAAATTTTCCCGATTTTGCACCATTTTTCATTTCTGCTCCGCTCCTATTGGTCAAAGCGTGATGTTATATAGCCTATAGCCATCTTCGATAAATAGGCTATCCAACACAAAAAGAATTTATTAATTCGAACCAGTAGTTTCTGAGATATCAACTTCCCCGGTTTTAAACATTTTTCATTTCTGCTCCGCTCCTATTGGTCATAGCGTGATGTTATATAGCCTATAGCCACCGTCGATAATTGGGCTATCCAACACAAAAATAATTTTTCAAATCGAACCAGTAGTTCCTGAGATTAGCGCGTTCAATCAAACAAACAAACAAACTCTTCAGCTTTATAATATTAGTATAGATTATAGTCAGTATTTTTTATCATATCACAAAAGTAGGTTTATTTACTTAATAGCCATATGTAATTAGAGGACAAAAATGAAAAAAATTCAATGAGAACTATTCATGTTATAATAACACCAGACGGATGAAAGTTGAAACATGCCCAGTCAATTACAAAAAATAACTTATAACATTATTGTTAAATAACATGCACTTATCCTTTGTAAAAAACAAGCCAGTGAAGTACAGGGAAATTAACCTTACTAAATGATAATACTGGTGCCTTGGGATGGCCCCAGGCTCTGTTGATTTGTGGCCAGTCCCTTGTGTTCACTGCAAGTTCCATATCTGGCAATTTTGGTGCCAGTGCACTCAAATAATGTTCTATGCCTGCACATCTAGCTGGAAAGTGGCAGTCTTTTTCTCTAAATAATTTTCCATCTATTATCTGTAAAAAGAATAAAAGTTTGAAATCTTAATAAGCAAGTTCAAAACCCTATAACATCTTTCCCTTTATTTGGGACTATAAACTGAACACAATCTTAAAAATTATATTTACAAAAAAAAACAGACAAATTGAAAACATTTTATTGTTGTTGGTTAATAAATAAAACATATCCAACAGTGTCCTACATAGTTCTGATCACACTAGATTCAACATGTATCAGGAAGTATCTGGGCCTTATGGTCTCACAATACCCAGACCTGTAAATATTTTTTTTCTATTATTATGAACAAAGAAGTTGTTACCCTGATAATGTAGACACTCACTTTTATAAAGTTTATTTTCATCCTATGATGTGATAATGGGAGCCTATTGCCATATCAGCGGGGTTACCACCACCTCTTATAGCAGTATTATTATATTCTTACTTGTACCAATTCCCATATTTAAAAAACTTAGTACGATTATGAAAGAAACCTCAAACCCCAGGAAAAAGAACCTCTATATAATGCTTTAACCTGTTGGAATCGGCCCTATTATTAATAATGGATTTTACATTAACCACTCTGCAGCTGGTGGCCAAGTTGCCTCTGAGGGGTATCCAGGGTTGAACTTGAGACATCATGACAGAAGCCACACTGTGCATGTCACCAAGGCAGTGTGGATTATATGGAAACCATATTTTTACCTGGTACTTGGTGCCCTTTGTGCGAGCTTGTGCATATTGTTCCTTTGTAATACCATCCTTGAATGGTTTGAGATCTTGTGCTATCACAGATTTATGGCAGCTGCAGTTGGCCCTTGGACAGGGAAAATACAAATCTAATGCAACCTTTATTTCTTTAGTTATTTTTGAGCTCCACTCATTAACTTCTGCAAATACATCCAAAACGTGGTTTTGAATAAAACACAGGTGCACAGGTGATTATGTTTATATTGGTATTTTATCTTGCAAGAACTTAAATATTTTAGTCTTACAATGTTTAATACGAAAATTAGGTATAATTGATACTTAAGTTACGTGTGAAATTAGTTTTGTTTGTTACTAAACTTCTACGTACCTCTGTCGTATTTGTTGTGGTTCTCAGTGCAAGATTTTTCGTCGGTACAAAAACCATTTTCAGTGTTCACGGACGTTAAATGCGATAACAAAATCAATATAAAATGTAGTTTCAACATAATATCGTAAACAAAATTACCGCGATTACCGGTATCGTCTTCATGAAGTAAATTAGTAGGATCTAGGGATGATCGATATTCATCGATGTTTAATAAATATCGATATTTAGCTGGAAAATATCGATGTTTTGATTTCGATAACATCGACACACCGATGTTTTGAGAATAAAATATCGAAACATCAATATATTCTTTAGGGCCATCTAGCGTTGGATGGACTAGCTGAAGACTAGAAAACTATGAGTTCAACTATTTAGCACTAGATGACACTGGTCAACATCATCGAAGTAAGCCATACGAATAGTTTTTTTTTGCATTTCCTAAGGGATTAAAACAAAACTGTCAACTTCAATGCACAGACTAACGTCCAGTTCCAATAATAATCTCAGTTCGAATGTGCAGATAGATTACAAAAATTAGCCAATAAGAACACAGTTTAAACATGACTCCGTCAAATAACTTGATTTGATTGGTTCATAATCGCGATCTGTCTGCACTCTAAACTGAGATCGTTTATTGAAACCCGCCATAAAGGGAAAACACCTGGAAAAGTTATTTTTTTACAGAGTGTGCCCAAAAATACTGAGAATGTTAAAAAAAATCCTGTATTGTGTTTTCTATAACAATAAACACATAAATTAAAAAATAAGAAATGAATATAAAATAAATGGAATACACAGTTTTATTTGCTACTGAAAACATCGATGTTTTGACATATCGATATTTGCTATCGATGTTTATCGTACATCGATACTTTTGATTCGATGTTAGCATCGATGTCAACATCGATGTTTTTCTAATATCGATCATCCCTAGTAGGATCCAAAGTAGGATCCGTAGTGGTGACTTTTGACATTGACATTTGTGTTTGACAGTTGACTCCGTTATCAGCTGATATTTGATCCAACTAAAGCCGGGTCTCCTGGACTAAAACATTACACAAAACACCTACACAAAACATAAATTTTTATCTATGGCCCATTGTTCTACGAGCAGTTGACACAGGTACGTATTTTTATTGATTTGGTTCGAAAAAGTTGGTGCAGGAGACCCGGACCAACAACGGACCATAGATTAAAAAAAAACATGTTTTGTGTAATGGTTTGGTGCAGGAGACCCGCTTTACTCTGAAGAAAAAATCTGTCAGTGCTTGAGGGGGAAGAGGGAAAGAATACATTGACAGTGCTAGGTACACACTAACTCAAAGCATCATGTGTACTTACGACCGTAAACATAAATAAACACTGAACACATCTAAGTTTCACGCACACTGATATGTCAAATACATCGCATGCAAACATTGAATAGTGTCATGACAGTGAATTTAAACGTTCATAAAAATAAATAATAGTTTTGTAGGAAATTTAATCTGCAAATGAAAGCACTTGATAACACTTTATATATGAATCCTAAAAAAAATATTATACCAAATAGAAAAGGATAATGGAGCTTACTATCAATTAAATATTTCATTTTTTATTATTGGACCGGCAAGGCAAGATGGAAAGTGGTTATAATTATGATCTAGGTTGTAATAATATGCCTGCATCGATATATTTAAATTATATAATTTTTTTATAATTTTATTTACCTAGATGCACAGCACAGTTGACGCTCGGAAAATGGGACAGCAAAGGAGTGCTTAAGCACTTCTTTTGCCTACAGTAGGACGTCCATAGATCAAAATTCAAATGTAAAAACGCTTGCTTATTTCGTTTAAAAAGCTATTTTATAACACGTGCATAGGGTTATATTTTGTGTTAATGAATTAGAACTTGTGATCTTTTTCTTTGTTTTATTCTTGAGACCACTTTTTAGTAGGATATTTGCAAAGAACTGTGCATATAAGGTGTAATATTATATTGATGTATGCCTGCTTAGAGTGCCTGTTCAATTTAGATTCTAGTAAATAGATAATTATCCAAAACGTTCATACTTCACTACTTTTTAGTATTTTCTGATATCAATGGACACTTAAAATTAGATCCTTATACTTAATATTGTAGTTAAATATGTTGTTCACTAAGTAAATAATAAAATAACATATTTTGTCGATGTTTATTTCTATTCACCATACGACATCACTATAAAATTGTGGGACGACGTCGGATGTGGTCATTCGATTGTTAGGTATAAAATTAATAATCGATTATGTGGTTTAGGTTTTACGTAATACGTATTACAAACATGGAAATAGGAAATGAAAAAAAGTTTCATTCTAAAATAGTCACATATGAAATAGAATTCCATATTTTTGTCACCTGGATGTATTGGGACTTTTTTGTACATGCTAACTGTACACACTGGCATTTTAACGCAGAACGACACAGGAGGACACACAGTGAAAACGATTGTGATAATTCCTGAATCGATTCTAGAATTTTTAGAAACGTGGTGGATTTTTTAATTTTGTACCTCGGCAGAGGGGAAGTACTATGAGTTGCGTCTCTAGTCATAAATGCTCTAGTTGATATCACATCATAGGTATCATAGAATAATCTGTATCGTTTATTCGGCTCTGCAACAATGTTAAAAATGGGATTTCAGCAAATAGAAAAGCATTAACTTTGGGGACGTAGATTTATTTATTTAAAAAAGTATAGAACTCAATATTTTTACTTAAAAATTAATGTGACAATGGGTAAGTAGGGTAAACACGTGCACTTAAAGTGCGCCAATTTTTTTTATTACACTGAATATCGGTATTATGCAAGCAATTAAATTTATTTATGTATATTTGAGATGTCATGTTGCTATTTCGTATTTGTAATTTTGTATTTTCTTTGGGGAAGGCTTTGTCCAGCAGTGGACGTCCTGCGGCTGATGATGTAGTGCATAGATTGTAGGTACCACTATGTACATATGTTCTTTAGTTACTGAAGTGACTAAAGAAAAATATTGAAGAAGTAAAAAAGTAAGAATAGTTACGGTAAGATAGACAGAAAAAAGATTTTAGGACGTATAAGATTTTAAAGATTATTAATTAACAGCTAAGATGACAATAGTATACAAGGATATAGACATCAAAGCACTTTTTCTAAGAGGATTAAGTTACCGCCTAATACGTAAATAACAATTTAGCTGATTAATTATACGCCGATTTTTAAAAGCCACATAATTTTTATTTTGGAGTTAATTTTGTTGTTTTGATAGATGATTCTGTCATAATATCAAAATTATTCTCCAGATAAAAGTTATTTGGCTATTGAAAAATCCCCCTTCAAGGAAATGTTATAATAATATCTACGTAATTATTTATTTAAAGAAACTAAATGACTATCGATCAACTTATTTTTAAAGATAAATCAGCATGTGAATTATATAAATGTAATGATGATAATTTGACAATAATAATGAAAATGGTGGTGGTACATATGATAAAACAATTATATGGAGATCATTTTTCATTTTGCTTTACATTCAAATGTCCTCTTGAGTTGTGGGGTGTATAATAATTCCATGTTTGTATACTTCAGTTGATATTGTGAAGTCAAAACAATGAAACGATGTTCTTTTGTTGTATCTACACATAAGCAATAATAACCCTAAATGTAAAAAATATATATTATTCCCGGAATTACAATATTCTCGTAAAGAGGACATTAGAATGAAATGGTTCATTTACATTGGTAGAATAGTCTATTTGTTGGTGAATGATATTATAAACGATTTTTTAAACATTTAAAGGATTATAGAATGGGCCAATATAAGTTTATATTAACAAGCAACTAAACGTAGTGCTATTTAAAATGTTTTTAGTTGAAGTCCCTGTCTGGGAAGACCGCGGGGGCGACCAGGGTCCACACGTAGAGACCGACGCACATCCACGACGATGTGATCTTGATCCACATGGATGCGACGTTTTCCTTCGACAGCTGCGAGCTCGGGCTGTATAACAATGACCATGATTATTAAACTAATGAAATATATAAATAAACTATATTAACTAGTGTTAAAAGCATCAACCAATAGGAACGCAAACTACAGGTAAAGGCAGAAGTCTAAGGAAATTTAGTAAATCATGAAATCCCCGCTTGGTCTCTCCTACTATAAATGTTAATATAAAGCCGCGTCTCCTGCACTAAAACATTACACAAAACATGGTATATCTACATTTTTTGTCTATGGTCCATTGTTATATGAGCAGGAGACAATAAAAATCCTTGTTTCGGGTAGGTGTCATTAGTGTTTTGTTTCGAAAAAACATGTACAGGCGACGCGGTTTTAGAAAAAAAAAGAAATGTCAAAAAAACTTTGTACTCACTTGTACCAGTTGGTAAGCGTCATCATGATGTAGAGCGTGGCGAGCGCGAACACGACGTGGAAGAAGGTCCAGGAGTATGCGACGGCGTCACCCTCGTTGTCGAACACCTTCGGCTCGTCCCCGCGGCCCGCCTCCCCGCCGTCCGCGCCCTCTATACAATCATACCCTGCGCTCAGCGAGCATACCATGCACCAATGTTAACAACTTAACAGTGTTGCCCTATTCTTAACGTTATAAACATGGCTTTTGAATACATAGCTTCATTATTGCAAGAAATAAATTGGTCTTAACCCGTTGGATGCGGCACATATATATGTTACATATGCGTGGCCACCAGTAGCGTACCAGTGGTCGAGACGCCCGTCACTATTTAGAGATGCAGGACGTGCAAAACTGTGTCGATATAACTATGTCGTAGATTTTCTTTAAAAAGTATCTACATAAACTGCTGTAACAACAGCTTTTAAGGTTTGTACTTTATTCTACTAATTTCGACAAGGGTTAACAAATAAAAATAGGATTACCGGATCTTCTGGCACATTTAAGGCATGCGAAACAAAACGTATTAATTTATTATTACTATAGACTATTGATATAATATCACTATTGATATATATTACATTAAAGTAACCCTATTTTTATAAACTACAGGAGTTAACTTGTGTTTAATATGATTTTGTTTAATCTATGTACTTTACTAGGTGTGCTATTGACAGTGACTGAAAAGGTAATGACGGTTATTTATTGATATAACTTGAGAATTTGATTGGTGATTTTAAAGTAGAATTTGAATTTTTTTTAACTGAAAGCCAGGATAGACCTAATGACAGCGCTAGAGCAAAATTGTACGTCCGAGACATCAGCTTTGCGAGGCCCCTTGATTTTTCAGGCAAAATATATTGAGAGTTTCATCCGATAAGGCCCCTTGCCAGTGTGAGGCCCCCTTAGACGCGAAGCCGTCGCGTCGGCATTCGCCGACACCTAACGCCGTCACTAGATATGCCTTAGTTCATAGTTTTCTTATAATAATAACATTATGAATCTAAGTATAGGGCGCAGGATAAAATGTGCATAAGTATTACGTATGAATATCTATATGTAATAATTAAATAAATAAATTACTTTATAATTATAGTACAGTAATACCCCGCTTTACGCGAGGGATACGTTCCGAAAAAAATCGCGTTAACTGAAATTCGCGTATATCGAGGTTTATGATTAAACATAGTCAAAATTTAATACAAATCATTTTAATCAATCACTTTAATTCTAAGAACGGTTTATGCAATACATACTCTTATTTTTTACGGAAAAATACATCTATTGTCTTTTGGGTAGCGTTTTGTTTACGTTCTTGTAAAATACGTTCATAACACCCAACACTGTTTTTAATTGTTTGACACACGGTCAAGACACGGTCATCATTATTGTCTATACTCTGCAATATGTCCAAACCTGAATATTTTTTTTTAAATTCGCGTTATAGTGAAACCGCGCGTAACGGGGTCGCGCTAAGCGGGGTATTACTGTACATTTATTTATATGATGATGATATGAAAAGTAAATATATGACTTTAGTGGAATTTATAAATAGTGACATAAACCGGCCCCATAATAAGATTTTAAACTATGTACCAAGTAACTCTACATCTAACACAATTTATCTCACATGCCATCCTTAGGTCTATGGTAATTGTGACTATGACTTATTGAAGTAATATACATATTTATATACACTGAGTGCTCGAAATGGACTTTTTCACGAGAGGAAACGCTTTTCCCCTGCATTCCTGAATTTATGACACAAATACACACACACACACACACACACACACACACACACACACACATAAGCTCATGGCTACCCGAAGGGGTAGGCAGCGGTACACTAGCGAAGTAGAACACTCAGATTTCGCCCAGCTTAGTTTCGTCCCAGATGAGATAGAGGGCGAGCCTATCGCCATATTTGGTACAAATTTTAGACTCTGGGCTGAGATTGAAAAATTCAATACAACTTTGCCCGACCCAGGGATCGAATTCGAGACGTCAGGATGATAGTCGTACTACGCACGCAATAACACCACGCCCCCGAGGCAGTGAATTTATGAAACACTGCTTTTGTGAAAAGGAACAGTTATTTACGAAACCCAACAGTCTGAGATTATTTTTTTACGAAAGGAAGCGGTCATTTCACGAAAGGGAACACCGTTTCCACGCGTTCCTGTCCATTTCGAGCACTACATACACTACATGAACATACATATGACTACAAACCAGCCTCGTGATGAGACTTTGACGTATGGTTTAGGGATGTGAGGGTGGTTTGTTATAACATTACCTTCGTTAGCAATGAGCCCGCCTTGCCCTTACACCGCACCGCCGCCGCGCGACACCGCAAGGAATGCACAATACGCGTTAGTTATATTATACTAATATATATTATAACAATATATTAAGAAAACCATGCAAACAATATCAGTATCGTATTAAATATAAAAAGTGAATCAATTAGTTAAACTTAGCCATATGTCTCAAATGCAACAATGATTGTATTGTTCCTGATGAAATTAAATTTTCACTATCGGTGACATTTATGACAGCTTACAAGAATGTAGTAAGTGATACACTGCCTTGTCGCTACATTTTCAGTGCGTTCCACTAAGCGTTCACAACGATCACGCTCACGACCGCAGTTTTTCCCGTTCCACTTGCTTGTGAGCGTTACTATCGTAAACTCAAGTGGAATAGATTATAGAGCGTTTTGAGCGTGGAGGTAAATAATACAAATGGCGAGTTAATAAAAATAATGCAAAATATTTAAGAGGTTAGGTTATAATCTGTAAGCCGTAAAAATAAACTTAATTAATTATTGTTTAAATAGATTTATATTGAAAAAAAAATATATATTTAATATTAGTGGTATTTAATATTATTTAATTAATTTACGTTTAAATGTAATTAAAATGAAGACAGAAACATTCACTTCTACTAAAATATCTCTTTCCGCATGAAATAACGTAAGCTTAACGGTCGCCATATTTGATGCTTTGAGTTTTGAAAACGCCGCTAATTTTCTCAACGATCACTTCGACCCACCTTTTTGGATGGGTGGTCGTGAGCTTCACGTGAGCGTAAGTCATGACGTCATAAGTGACGTTTTCGCCGCGACCACAACGACCGCGGTCGTTATGTGGAACGACTAAAGGAGCATTTTGATCGATGTGGGCGCTTAGTGGAACGCACTGTTTGTGTGTTATCATTCTAGCAATTATTCTTTGAGATGTATGTTTACACATCGGTTTAACACGGTTTTTACAGATATCAGTGAAAGCAATACTTCCGGTAAAAGCAAGTAGCCGGCTGTGAAGCGAGAGGCTGTGGGTACAATTCCCGCACTGAGACAAGTGTTTGTGCGGCCCACAGATATTTGTTTGAGGCCTGGTGAGACCGAAAGTCTCTCTTTGATACCCACGACTCGTATCTTACTGTAGGGTTAGTACTATATGTGTGACTGTTGGGTATTATTAATTAATGTATTTAATTGTCACATTTGAGACATTAAGGGCCGAATGGTCAAACAGTGCTCAATCATCCAAGTCATTTGAGCACTACCCAAAGTTAAGCAGACAATAATTTTTGAGCGGCATGGTCGTACGCACTTGAGAAGACTTGGCGGAAAAATCAGCTGAGGATCAATCATTTTGCTACAGATAATAAAAGTTTGTTCTCGATTACAAAATTTTTATAAAATTATATTTTTGTTTCGTTTCACGTAGAATCATTTTATTTCATTTAATTTTTTTTAAAGATAATTATAATAAATAATTGGCAGAATACATGATTCTATAATGTTTATTTAACTTTTTTGCATTCCATGTGCCATTCCGATCATATTTCATCTGTAGTAAATTTTTCTGTAATGTTTATGTTATCTCTGTCTATTTTTTGTTATTATACATTTTTATATAATAGAAACGGAACTTAAAATGGATCTTTTTATAATTTATTAGTATCTTGTTAAAATATTTACCACTTGGCAGTATGTATCTTTCGTCCTTAGTCAATGATTTGTGTGGAAGAATTGAAAAAAAAAATTTGGCAAATGGCGACCTGTTTGTTTATATTTATTTTCGTAATTAAATAACTGTGTTTGTTGTATGTGAAGTGATTTTGTTTTATGTAATAAACATCAACGCAGATGGAGAGATTATGGAAACTATGAAGTTTGGATATGGAGGATATTTCGTGGAGCGTTTCAATGAAAGAAGTCTTCTTGAATTTTTATTGCCAGGGACTGTGTCTGACCGTGTGAAGAAAAATACTCGGCCCGATCTGAGAAAGGAATTCAGGACGTCCCAGTTCACGCCGGCTTCAGCAGAACCATATAAAAACCATTATATTGGAGAGGATTGAGGAATTCGGCAACATGCAGTAGTGTTGAATCGGATTTAATAAAATTAATCATTGTATTTTTGAAGTGTTTTATTTGTCTTCGCTTCTACGAGTGCGATAAATTGAGGAAAAATACATTTTATTGAAATCAAGGGGTAGGTAATAGGTATATATTATTAAACACTACACGGAACACGGAAATCATGAAATACAAATCTATGCCCGCCATTCCGTTCGCGTGAAATTTTATTTATTTAAACAAATCTATCCTACAGAAACCATACATTTTTCCGGGGAAAAAAGTAGCCTGTGTGCTATTTCAGACTTTAATCCATCTCTGTGCCAAATTTCGTTCAGATCTCTTCAGACATTCTGGTGTGAAAGAGTAACAAAACATCCATACATCATCACAAACTATACAATAGTTTCATTTGAGATTGGTCGCAGGTACTCTCAAACTAATGTCGATTAAATGCTAGTTAAGCGGGCCTTAAATAGCTGTCAAACTTTAGGCACTTGTTGACCATGCCGTTTTATGAAATAAGCGGGCCTTAAACTGGGTCCTGCTTACATTTAATGTGAAGAGATAGGTTCTGTTTGACCATGCCAAATTGAAGAATAACGAGTGCTTAAATCGGTAAGGCCATCCTAAATATTTAGGCAGCGTTTGACCATTTGGGGGTAAGTGTTAAAAATGATGTCGATATTCACCTGCGGATCCCTCCTTGGCTAGGATGTGCTCCGACATCGTGATCTTAGATGAGGAGGAAGCCGTGCGGATGCTCGAGTACAACACACTGCACGCCCAAATGCACAGCCCGATGATCGACTGCTTGTCGAAAGATGTCTGCCGAAAGCACACAATTATTAGCACTATGAAGTGTTATGCCAGCCATTCACCTTTAGAATTTCCATCTCCAATTTATAAAGTAGATCTTTAGACTGAGGATTTTGGACAACAGTAGCAAAAAATACGCGAATTCTTTCTCAAATATACTTTATGAATAACGTGATGGAATCGGCCTGTCGAGCTATCTGCCGACTTCGAAATCCACGACAGAACAGATGGGATTCAATTCTGAGATACAACTGGACTGACGAACAGTTCAAAAAGTGAATACCATGAATTTAGTCACGAGGTATGATAGGTACGCTAACTACGCACATCACAAAGACACTGTCTCTGATGTAAAGTAGTATATGACGATAGCCTTATGAATATTTATAAGTGTAGAAATTAGAAATCATTAATTTTAAACTTTACCTTGTTTCTATAAACTCTTAAACTATGAAGCCGCGTCTGCTACACTAAAACATTATACAAAACACCTATAAAAAACATGGTATTTCTAAATTTTTTTTGTCTATGGTCCATTGTTACATGAGCAGGAGACATGAAAAACCTTGTTTTGTGTAGGTGATTTTATTGCTTTGTTTCGAAAAAACATGTGCAGGAGGCGTGGCTTTATGAAAATTAATGAATCAAAATATATGGGAATAAATTTAAAATGTTGAGCCTGTCTGAACTATAACTGTACATCCAAATGGTAATATAAAAACATAAACTTTACAACAAAAAATAAATCAATCTGAATAAGATTATACACAGTGCAGAATAAAATTACTATACTACAAAAATAGTTTTTAGAGGAATATTTTTTCTTAGAAGAAGACACTGAAGCAATGGAGAATAAAAAATGTAGGAAAGTCTACATACAAATTACAAAATTTGCGCAATGTTTAGTGGGTAATTATAAATGTATATGTGAATATGTATTTTGTGAGCACAAATCGAACCGCATATGTACGTCTCAAGCATATCCCACAGTACATACCCAGTACATAACTCCATTTTGTTCCTGAATGCATATTTACAACACAAGAACATTGTCATTAATTTTAATAATAATTTTATTAATAGACTTTAACTTCTTAGCTTCTGTATAAAAGGAAACTATAATATAATTTTGACCACCTTGAATATTCTAGAAAGTGCATTCCTAAGTCAACATTGGGATGCATACCATATCCTTCAAACATTTTGGCAAATAATAGAATTAATAAAGGACTGTATCTGGCAACGACACTGATTGCACAAAACAAAGCTATGTATGTCAGTTTTCTATGAAGCTGGGGCTGCACCCAGTGGGAAATTCATCCTGATGACTAGGAGTGGTTATGACTTCGATAATAAATGTTTATCGTATACAAAACATCGATGTTGACGAACATTGATATTTTTGTAGAAATTATCGTTACGTTAGGATTACATATTGAAATTGGTAAGTTATTGTGGAAATAACACATATAGTTTAAATAAATATAACAAAACTGGTGATCGAATTAATCTTTGTGTTTATTGACATCGATAAAATATAGGTAGATGTTTTGAACTTAAACATCGCCATCCAACAAACGTCGTTGCTCTATTTTATATTATCCAACTCCTTCGTATTTTTCTTTTTGATTAATTTCGTTATGGGTAAAGACAGTTTGCATTTCCAGAGACTCGCCTAGCTTCGTTGCCAGTGTCGATAAATGCGTAACAATTTTTATTTAGGGTTATAAGAGTTACAGTGTCGGGTGAGTGAGCGGGAATGTCTCGTAAACACACTTGCTGTATGCCTGTTGGAAGCAACCCTATTATTAATCATCATCATCAGCCACAGGACGTCCACTGCTGAATATAGGCCCCCCCCCAAAAATTCCAGATCGACCTGTTGGAAGTAGTAGTAGTAGTATTAGCCCTGTAATATTACTGTCCCACTACTGGGCATGGTCCTCCTCTACCAATGAGAGGGGTTAGGCCTTAGTCTACCACGCTGGCCTAATGCAGGTTGGTCCTATTATTATTATTAATAACTGCATTTTATATTACCCGCTCGGCAGCCGGTGGCTGAGCCGCCTCTGAGAGGAGTCCTACTAATACTATAAACTTGAAAGTTTGTGAGTCATTGTGTATGTTTGTTAATCTTTCACGCAAAAACTATTGTATGGATTTTGATGACACTTTACAGTTATATAGATTAAATACATCAAAATAACAAATAAGTAATTTTTTATCCCTGAAGATATATTTCCACGCACACGGAGACACTAACAGCTAGTCTATTACGAATCTACCACTGTCGAGAATCTCACCTGATTAGTTCCACCAGTGATGCTGTTGCATTCTCCTGGGGCGTTAGAGAGCGCCGACCACGTGAGGTACATCACGTACAGCGACACCACCGACGACTGCAGCAGGCCCGACCGCGGCTGGTGCTCCTGCACCGACGGCAGGATCGAGATGCCGCTCGCACCGACCACCAGGATCAGGTTGAACGATATGAAGAACTTCGACAGGTCGCACCCGCTTGACTAATAGGAAGTTAAGTAACTATAATCAAATTAATGTTTTCGCCAGTCTTTTGGTTTAAACAGCTACCGAGAGATAGCACATTGCTCATTTATACTGGGATGTTGTTGAAGGCAAACTTAGCTCACGCATTTCAGAACGACTACATAGGTACCTACATAACCTACATTGGCTTCATTGCCGAGCTTGCAATGCATATTATATTTAATTTGGAACAGCCTAAAACCATTTTCCTTATAAATTATTTTTTTCATAAAAGACTAATAATAATTACGAGTATGGCCATAACATCTATTCTTTGTTTCCCATCTGCCTTTATCTCACTGCAGGGTGATGTCGGGCAACACGCCTTTACAAGCATGTTGCAAGAAGAATTCGGCTTGGATTTTAACGACCGGCTGCCTCCCAGACAACAACCCACTTTTGAAGGATCTAGTCGCGGGCATGATGCAATCGTGGTAGAAAAACCACCCGCACGCCCTACCTGGGAATCGAACCCAGGAACTCCTGTTTCACGGCATTCTACCACTAACCAAAACAACAAAGTTTTATTATCTAAAATGACACATTCGACACGACATTCATTCACTCGCAGTGAGTCAATGCATTTTCTACGAATAATAATTCTATTTGTTGGGTTTTTACAATACCTTACTCATTACGTAGAGAAAATGAAAGACACATCTCCACATCTTGTTTATTTGATGCACTCACAGAAAACCGACGTAAAGTGGCAGCTTGCTATCGCGTTTCGTTCGGTGACTGAGATTTCCGGTGGCCCATTTCCCCGCCTCCCTTTCCTAATCCCTTTTCCCTCCCATTCCATTCCCTCCTTTTATATGTGCAACACACCCATGATTCTTTTGTGTGTCTTGGGCGTCTATAGGCGGTGGAGATCACTTACCATCATATGCTCGTTTGCCAGGCTCTGCTATAAAATATATTTTAAAAAACTTGCTTGTATTTTTATTGATGTGTCTTACCTTTGTGTAGTAAACGTACAGTAGCACGATGCCGGTGAGTGTGAGCGCGAAACAAGTGAGCATCGCCAACAACAGCGCCGCGTACCAACCCTTCGACTGCGACTCCTCGTAGTTCGCTGACGACAAATATCACATTATTCAACAGCCTCCGTGGCGCAGCGGGCGAGCAGCCGGCTGTGAAGCGAGAGGCCGCGGGTTCGATCCCGTTTTGAGACAAATGTTTGTGTGGCCCACAGTTATTTGTTTCAGGTCTGGGTGTTGCGAGACCGAAAGTCTCTCATAGTCTCTGACACCCACAATACAGGGTATACCTAGTGTGGGGTTAGGTCAGGACTAGATGTGTGAATTAATGAATGAATGAATTAGTTAATTAATTAATTAATTAGTTCATTCACAACTTTTATAAAGAAAATCGAGGATAATATTATAATGATTCATTTACTACAAGCTACAAAACTTTGAACTAAGTTGTCAGAATTTTGTCGAAATTATGAGTTACCAATTATTATGCAACATTGCAAGCTGATAAATATTACGCGATACACCGATTCCGCTTAGTGGTTTTTGTTGTTTCACCCATTATAACAAAATTATTGTTCAATTAATGTGTGATGACGTTGTGTTATGTAATTCTAGAAGGTCAATTAAAATCTATCCAGAAAAACATTAAATATCTAGTTTTAAACGGAAATAAAACACTACTTTTCGGTTAAATGTATCCCATAAATAAGGGGAACTTTAAATTATATCAATAGAAAATAAGTATGATACTTACAGACCCAGCTTTCAGCCCAGGAGTGTGCAAAATCAATAATCAATATAAGTTGTATGATTATGAAACAGAAGCCTCCGATCATTCCAAACACCATCCATGTAGACGCAAACGAACCCTCCGGTATGAAGAATGCACCGATTATGCCACCAATCACCAGCAAATACTTGATTCCCCAAAAACTGAAATATTATAAAAACTTAACGGACCAACATCTAAACTAATCTAATCACCAAATTGATATGGGGTCACCAATCACCATCAATATAATATACCCTAGATGTACAGTTTTTTATTTGCAAATATCCTCCTAAAAAGTGGTCTCAGGAATAGAACAGAGAAAAAGATCGTAAGTTCTAATTAAATCAACACCAATATAACCCTACGCTTGTGTTATAAAGTAGCTTTTTAAACGAAATGATCAAGCGTTCTTAAATTTGAATTTTGAAATTTAGAATTCTATCGGCGTCCGACTGCAGGCAAAAGAAGCGCTTGAGCACTTCTTTGCTGTCCCATTATTCGACCGTCAACTGTGCAACTAGGTAAATAATATATCGCTGGGGATCACCCTTGGAATAAGCTCTATCGTACACAAAAGGAATCTTTAAAATCGGTTCACGTTTGGCTAGGAGATATCGCGTAACTCGTAACATAAACAACAAAAAATATAGACGAATTGAGGATCTTCTCCTTTTTGAAATCAGTCGAAGACATATAAATATTTAATTGTGGACAATAACTCATACATGAAGAATAATTAGATAAAGGTTTGTAATAACTCATGCATCTATGTAACTCGTATATGCGTGGTAGTCTTGGTGTCTGTGACTTGTGCAGATAAAATGCAGGAATGTTACTTAACATGGTATAGTCATGTTTTGGGGAAACCACAGGAGCATGTCGTTGTCACCAGTTCAAAAAGCGCTGGCTAGTCGTTTTGCAAGAAGATATGAGAGCTTATGGTCTCTAATAGAATGCTAAATAGCTTAAGCAGTAAACAGCATAATAACTTCGATCTTACTGTACTTCAGTACTTCAGCTCTTAAACTTTTTGTGATCATAGCTATAATAATTTTTATACTTGATGTAATATGTTTTACCCGTTTTGTATCCCAGCTCTTGGATCCTTGGATGATTTCACGCCAATCATAATAAGCGCCATTAATACGAAAAATAGACATGCTGCAAAACAGATCCTTAAACAAACAGAACAATAATTATCAGTGTGTGCTGATAAAAGTAATGTAGATGTTGTTGACATCATTAAACAGCTCAAGATAAAATATAATAAAATATAACAATTGACTGCCTCGGTGGCGTGGTGGTATTTCGGTACGACTACGGTTCTGAGGTCTCGGGTTTGATCCCCGGGTCGGGCAAAGTGATATTGGATTTTTCCATATCAGCCCGGAGTCTGGAATTTGTGCCCGATATGGCGATAGGCTCGCCCCTTATCACATCTGGGACGGAACTAAGCTCGGCGAAACGTGGGTGTACTAGTTCGCTAGTGCGCCTCTGCCTACCCCTTCGGGGATACAGGCGTGAGCTTATGTTATGTTATGTATGTTATAACAATTGTATGCGGACACATTGATATTTTTAATATTACAGTCGCCTATTTGTATTGTCGCCTCTTTGGTCTAGTGGCAGCATATATGGGCTGGAACCGGGAGGTCCTGGGTTCGATTCCCAGGTCGGGAAAGAGAATTTTCTAATTTGATTTTCCCGGGACTGGATCCCTCAGAGGGTTGACGTCAGGTAGGCAGCCGGTCGTAAAACTAAGCAAAATCCTTTCTGCAACATGCTGGAACAACTGTGTTGCGCCGACCCCACATTAAGATGGGATAAGGGCAGGTAGAAAGAATTACAGTAGCTTTACAGTAGTAGCAGTACCAGTAGGTTGACTGATTGGCTGAGTGAAAGATGATTTCCCGCTGACAAATATTTTTTTATAAACACTATAACTAAGCACAAGCCACACCACAAGCTAAGCTAAACAAAGCTACCATTTTAGAGTAGCCACTGCACCTCATCATACTTCAGTTCAGCACATTACAATGATACTTATAAAGCTAACAGTCACCCAAAGCTAGTTTTATGATATTAACTTTGTTTAGCTTATAGATTGTAGTGCATTTGTGCTTCATGGTACTGACGGATATAATAGCCTACATATTCCCCTGAGAATTACGATCTGTTTTGGTGTAAATAATTTACCTGTATACAGCTAAATATCCAACAGCTTGATCACAATCCACTTTTAGATTACCCGGTATCAAATGTGTTGAATTTGCACAGAACGGCACCTGTATGAAATTTTTATTTTTAAATAGTATCATAGGTTTGAGTACATTAAAAATGATTCGTATTTTAAAACCAATCTATACTAACGCTATAAAGAAGAATTGATTTTATATATTTTTATTAGGCTCTATGCCTCTCGGCGAAATGTAGGTGTTCTAGTTCGCTAGTGCGCCTCTGCCTACCCCTTCGGGGATACAGGCGTGAGCTTATGTATGTATGTAGGCTCTAAAATGACTGAACCAATTTTAGTTTTTTGGATGTTTTCAAGATATCTGACTAGCTATTTTTTTGAGTAATGGATTTATTAAACTGTCATTGGAAAAATCATCAACCTTTGATGGAGGCCATATTTTTCAAGATCCCATTATAAAAATTCTTTCACCTATAGAAAGTTACATTATCAGCGAGCAACATACTACTTTTATTCCAGAAAAAATCGCGGTTCCAGTGAGAGACCCATGCAAGCGATGTCATGGGTAATAGTGAATTTACAAAGTGCCTAGTGCATTACCTTTTGTAATTGATCATGTAATCCTGGCGCAAGCGTGACACATGCTGTGATCATGACGAGGAGGAGCATCACCGCATACATGAGCCGTGATGATGTTGAGTTGGTGCATGATGGACATGCCGAGCAGCAGAGAGAGCATGCTGCACTTCCACAGCAACATGCCAGCTGCAACAAAGGGTACATGACATAACTTCACAGCAGCACTGAAGTTAGTGCACCTGTGGTTGGCAGACTGTCCTTATGTAACATCTCAAAATTGAAGTGCTAATTTTAGCCTAACTTTATAAGTAAAAAATGATTTTATCTTTATGAACATTTGGACTTATGTTTGTTAATTTTTGTATTTTGTCTATTTTGTCTTTTTGTACTGTCTCGTGCACATGTTTTTTCGTAACAAAACACTAGAAACACCTACACAAAACAAGGTTTTTCATTGTTGCTGACTCATATAAAAATGGACAAAAAATTTTAGAAATACCATGTTTTAGTCTGCACTAAAACATGCACTAAAACATGGGTTCCGAAGTAAAGGTAAATCCACATCTGCATGTGGATTTACCTTTACTTCGGAACCCTGTCTTTTTTGAGTTTTTCAAGATGTCTGACTAGCTATTTTTTTGAGTAATGGATTTATTAAACACTGTCATTGGCAAAATCATCAACCTTTGATGGAGGGAATATTTTTTAAATAAAGAAGAAGAAGGAACACTGTCTGTTATTATTACGCACGGCACATATGATCAGCATGCACTTGTCTGTTTTTTTATCTAAGGGTAAGCATCACTGGCCATGAACAGTAACAACAGGACTTTGTGGTACTACACCAACAGTCTACATTGGGACTGGACTGCATTGTGCATGTAAATACATGATGATGTTATTAACCCGTCGGAGGCGGCACATATATATGTTACATAAGTGTATGGACCACCAGAGGCCAAACCGCCCGTGACTATTTAATTGATTGTTTCATTGGTAATTTTTAAACTTGGAAATCAGGGAAACTGTAAACTGTCTAAACAGAAAAATAGTGCAACTTATTATTATTGACAATGAATGTCTATGAAATCCAACAAAAACTGTATTTATTAATTGTGATTATCAGGCTCAAATTTGTATTTTAATTGTTTGGCCCACATATATTTGTTTCGGGTCTGGGTATTGTGATTTGTGAGACCAAAGTCTCTTGTATAGTAGGATTGCTAATTAAACGGAGTAAACTGACATATCGAGTGTTGCCACTTTTTCATGAAATTTAAATAGTACTGCGGTAAAAAGATCAAGATTATTTATCATTTCAATTCAGTGAACCATTTCATTCTTTCATTTTCTAAAGTCCAACTCAAAGTCGTAATTCCTGCCTAATGTGTGATTAGTACTGCATGTCTACTGAATTCTAATCATAGTAAATTACTGCATGCTAAGTTATGGCATGTCTACTGGAATTATAGTCATGGTTCATTATAAACAACACTTACAAAAGCTGTGAATGTGCCGAACGTAATTTTTCTCAAATAATAAAAGTAGTATTTGTAATTTTCATTTCGCGTATCTGTTGTGATTATTTACGCAAAATTATTTACACAGACATTTAGTCGAAGGGTTAAGCTGAAATTTATAAAAATATGCTATAACATTCTAATTTTGCAAGCTAGTGCTGAGTTATTGTATCTTTCAATGATAAAAATTGAACTAGATCAATCACCATGTTTTGAATGTAAGCAACATTATTTTGGAAAGTGACATTTCGATCTGTCAGTTTACTCCGTCTAATTAGGAATCGGACTATAGTTCCTGATACCAGTGATACAGGTTTAAACCTAGTGGGGTCAGGACTATGTGTGTAACTATTAGGTGTACCTACCTAATTACAAATTTATTGATAATATTGTACAATTTTCTTCGTAATATTGTCCTAGTTTGTTGGATGTTAAGCCTTATGTATTAATAAAATTGTGTGTACTTATTTCCTATAATAGACAATAATAGCATCATGACTAATCCAATTAACACCCAAGTCTTAGGTTTTCACAAGACTTCTTTACCAAGTAATTTATCCAAGTAGCTTTTATTCTTTTTGCTGCTTCGTATTTTATCTTGTAAACAAACAAATAGGAAGAAAAAATATTACCTGCGCTGCAGAACAAAGACCTAGCACAGCTCCCATCACGAAACACCTCTAGATCTGAACGGCAAAATTGATATCTACTGTATTTTCCCAATAAAAATTTTGCAATTTCGTGAACGAAAAGGTCAAATCAATAATTTGTGAAAACAACAACAAAATGAAATCACCGAGCAATCAGCAAAAGCTAAAATGTCATTTTTTTTAAATCATTGGATAACACGGGGTGGGGGGGGGGGGGGCTATTGTCTATTACAAGTTACAACCTATCGAGTATAAAATTTGATAGAACCAGCAAAAAATTATGCTATCTCTTTTTTACTAATGGATGTCAACTCAGGTAAAGAAGGATCAATATACAAGTGTTTATTCCTATAGACCCGCAGACGTCAATAAGCCGCGCCCCCGGTCCAAAGTTTTAATAATACGGCAGAAAGAATGGCGGTCTAGTGACAAGGGGGATGCTTCATTGCGTATATTATCGATATCGATAAAATGTTTTGTTCCGTTATTTCGCGGTATATTTTTTTACATTACATACATATTATCACACCTGTACACTATAAGTGTAGGCAGAGACTATAATTTTCTAATTAGTATGATAAGAAAAGTTCTAGTGCACTTAGATAACGATGTTTATAGCAGAGATTAGCAAACGATTTTTTTATTTGTTCGCATGATTGATGTTGTCATCAGCCTGTCGCAACTACGTACAAAAAAAAATGATGTATGGAGTTTGCGCATCTGTCTATCTCAATGACATTGTCATGGGCCACTCTACACCATGCTCCAAACGTAGTGAAAACATTCTCTTTGGTTTAAACCTATAATGAATGAGGGATATCGACTACAAAGACTTTTATAATCGCCTATGTTTAACTTTTTTCATCATTTAACTCTTTGGTTTATTTTTATCTTAAATTTTTCTCCTAATCATATATTTCTTTCATAATCCATACTAATTTATTTAATTATTCCTTTACTGCATTTATACATCACGTATCCCAAAGACCGAACATTCCGGTGGAGCCATTCTGTGAAAAAAGAAAATGAGGGATATTTTTTGTCGCATTTATGCTCATAGACATTTATCTTTAGTTATTTCTGTCTTTCAATGTCAAAGTTAAAAATGATAATATGGCGGTTACAGTTTAATTTTTACGTACCTACTAGCTGACCCGCGCAACTTCGTCTGCGTAGGAGAGAGAGGGTTGAAAGAATGAGTCGTAGGCACCTATCTATATAGTCACCCAGTCAGTACCCCCGTCAGTCACCCCGTTCTTCACCCTGTCGGTTACCCCGTCAGTTACCCCGTCCATCACCCCGTCGGTCACCACGACAGTCACCCTGTCGGGCAACCCGTGGGTCACGCAGTTTGTCACCCATCTGTCACCCCGTTTGTCACCCCGTCAGTCACCCAGTCAGTACCCCCGTCAGTCACCCCGTCCATCACCCCGTCGGTCACCCCGACAGTCACCCTGTCGGTCAACCCGTCGGTCACCCAGTCTGTCACTCGTCTGTCACCCGTCTGTCACCCCGTCTGTCACCTGTCTGTCAGCCGTCTGTAACCCAGTCGGTCACCCCATCTGTCTGCCCGATTGTCACCCCGTCTGTCACCTGTGTGTCACCCGTCTGTCACCCTGTCTGTCACCCGTCTGTCACCCCATCAGTCAGCCTGTCAGTCACCCCGTCATTCCTCACGTCAGTCACCCCGTCAGTCACCCCATCAGTCACCCCTTCAGTAACCCCATCAATCAACCCGTCAGTCACCCCTTAGGTAATGGCGTGATGTTATAAAACCTATAGCCGTCCTCAATAAATGGGCTATCCAACATAAAAATAATTTTTCAATTGACAAATATTGACATTAATATTTATACGATACAAACGTCACTCAATTGTTTTGCCTTCCCGGATTTCTGATTCTTCGGCTTAGATACACACCACAATTAAACCACAAACACAACTTTAGACTAAAATTTGAAATCATTAAAACAAGCGGCCACCCCGCACCGTCAGAATTCCCGCCAAAACTCGAGTTAATGTTTGGAAGTAGACATTCTGTGGCTGATAATTATATCATTGTAACTAATCGTGGTAATAATACTCTAATATTTTAACTAAATAATGAACGTAACTTTGATAGCCTAAATAAATAAAATAAAGGTAAGTAATATAAATAATAAACGTAAAAAAATATTCACTTTTGAACATTTATGTAGTGCTTTGTAAAAAAAATACAAAAATGTTTATCGACAAATCATCGACTACATTTAGCTGCCAGACTGGTGCCAAGGTTATGGAGATGGAACCTTAGAGCATATATGACTGGAGACGCCAAAGAGCTAATAGTCTGAGGAAAAAAGTCTGTCAATTTTTGAGAGGGCAGGGGGAGGAATAACGAAGAGGGACAGACTACAGTCGATATTTACAGTCGATAGTTGTATCGATAGTCTGAATATAAATTCAAACTTTTATAAAAATTAAGAATTGTTATGTAAGAAATTTAATCTACAAACGAAAATACTTAACAGCACCTAATATATAAATCCTTAAAAAATCATTATACCCAATAAAAAGGGATTATGGAGCTTCCTATCATTTAATTTTTTTTTTTTGTTAAACCGGATAGCCGTATGACCATCCTTATACTTAATATCGTAGCTAAACATGATGTTCAACAGGTAAATATTAAAACAACATATTTCATCGATGTCGATTTTCTTAACACCATACTACATCACTATAAAATTGTGAGGCGATGTGGTCATTAGGGGTGGGTAAAAGCGGGATTTTTGATTAGCGAAACGAAACTAGCTATTGGACTCCAATAGCGGTTGTAGCAACGTGCTACTATAGTAGCTGCTGTCCAAAAAAAAAAAAAAAAAAAAAAAAAAAAAAAAAAAAAAAAAAAAAAAAAAAAAAAAAAAAAAAAAAAAAACACTTCGGAACTAAGGCGCAACCCAGGTATCAATTTTGAAGTCAATCGGCTCATAAACAAAGAAAATCAAAATGGCGGCCACTTTTCACAGATTTTACACCAAAGTTGTTGTTTGTAACTAAGGCGAAACCCAGATATCGATTTTGGAGTCAATCGGCCCATAAACAAAGAAAAACAAAATGCCGCCCACTTTTGACAGATTTGACACCAAATTTGTTGTTCGTAACTAAGGCGCA
Organism: Clanis bilineata; assembly: GCA_036417725.1. NCBI lineage: Eukaryota > Metazoa > Arthropoda > Insecta > Lepidoptera > Sphingidae > Clanis > Clanis bilineata. The sequence continues at coordinate 11,840,746 of CM071151.1, read as the reverse complement.
ACCCAGATATCGATTTTGAAGTCAATCGGCCCATAACCAAAGAAAAACAAGATGGCGCCCACTTTTGACAGATCTGACACCAAATTTGTTGTTCGTAACTAAGGCGCAACCCAGATATCGATTTTGAAGTCAATCGGCTCATAAACAAAGAAAAACAAAATGGCGGCCACTTTTGACACATTTCACACCAAATTTGTTGTTTGTAACTAAGGCGAAACCCAGATATCGATTTTGGAGTCAATCGGCCCATAAACAAAGTAAAACAAAGTGGCGCACACTTTTGACAGATTTGACACCAAATTTGTTGTTCGTAACTAAGGCGCAACCCAGATATCGATTTTGAAGTCAATCGGCCCATAAACAAAGAAAAACAAAATGGCGCCCACTTTTGACAGATCTGACACCAAATTTGTTGTTCGTAACTAAGGCGCAACCCAGATATCGATTTTGAAGTCAATCGGCTCATAAACAAAGAAAAACAAAATGGCGGCCACTTTTGACACATTTCACACCAAATTTGTTGTTTGTAACTAAGGCGAAACCCAGATATCGATTTTGAAGTCAATCGGCCCATAAACAAAGAAAAACAAAATGGCGCCGACTTTTGACAGATTTGACACCAAATTTGTTGTTAGTAACTAAGGCGAAACCCAGATATCGATTTTGGAGTCAATCGGCCCATAAACAAAGAAAAACAAAATGGCGCCCACTTTTGACAGATTTGACACCAAATTTGTTGTTCGTAACTAAGGCGCAACCCAGATATCGATTTTGAAGTCAATCGGCCCATAAACAAAGAAAAACAAGATGGCGCCCACTTTTGACAGATCTGACACCAAATTTGTTGTTCGTAACTAAGGCGCAACCCAGATATCGATTTTGAAGTCAATCGGCTCATAAACAAAGAAAAACAAAATGGCGGCCACTTTTGACACATTTCACACCAAATTTGTTGTTTGTAACTAAGGCGAAACCCAGATATCGATTTTGAAGTCAATCGGCCCATAAACAAAGAAAAACAAAATGGCGCCCACTTTTGACAGATCTGACACCAAATTTGTTGTTCGTAACTAAGGCGCAACCCAGATATCGATTTTGAAGTCAATCGGCCCATAAACAAAGAAAAACAAAATGGCGCCCACTTTTGACAGATTTGACACCAAATTTGTTGTTCGTAACTAAGGCGCAACCCAGATATCGATTTTGAAGTCAATCGGCTCATAAACAAAGAAAAACAAAATGGCGGCCACTTTTGACACATTTCACACCAAATTTGTTGTTTGTAACTAAGGCGAAACCCAGATATCGATTTTGAAGTCAATCGGCCCATAAACAAAGAAAAACAAAATGGCGTTAAAAATATATCGCACCCCATTTTATTTCTGTCCTTAGGTCTAAAAGTATCCTCATACCAAATTTGATCAAAATCCATTAAGCAGATCCAGAACTCCCATACAAATTTTCATCCCCTATTTCGTGATAGAATCCGTAAGAATAGTTTTATTTCAATGTATAATATTCACGTAAACTTAAGAAATCAGTATCCCCTGATTTAAAAAAATAAAGTACCCTATGTCGGTCCTTGGGGTTAAAGGTACCCACATACCAAATTTCATCAAAATCGGTTCAGGGTCAATCTAAAGGTTAAACGCAATGTGTGTGCGCATGAACCAACAGGCATGGCTTTCGACAACGCCACGCAACGCCGCGCCGCAACTATTGGTTGCTCAGTACTCACGAATCACGATCGTTGCCGAGTACTCATGAACGTTGCCGCGTTGCCGAGTACTCATGATCGTTGCCGCCGTTGTCGTGATTCAGGGTCGTTGCCGCGTTGCCGTGATCACTACCGTTGCCGGCGTTGTCGTGATCGCGATCGTTGCCGCGTTGACGGTTGACGGCTATTATAGCCGCGCGGTCGTTATTAGCTGTTAGCTCGTTGCGTTGAATTCCAACAACTAGCTACAAGTGATTCAGCCGTTAGCCGTTGCGTCAACTCTTAGACTAAATATAGACTGGACTATCCTCACTGACATATTGAAGAAACGGGATGGTGCTATACGCATTTAAGTGTGTTGAACAAAGATGCTAATCTAGTGCTTTGTCTCGAATCGAATACTCAGAAATTCTTGCTTTGTGCATTTGCTTTGAGCTCAGAATTTGACAGCATATTTTATTCTGCAGTTTACGTGGATATAAATCACTTATAATTATTCAATTCCTATTATTGTATTGAAACAGTGAGTTTGCAGAGTCTCATAATGGTGGGATGTTGCATTCGCGGGTGTAAAAGCAATAACAGACGAAATGAAATTTGTGTTACATTTCACACGTAAGTAACGATGAAATCTTATTTCTGAACATTTTATTAGTATCGGTGTGATATATTGAAGAGTATTTAATAAGATATGTGGAATAATATGCATATAAATCGCAATATAACGTGAAAATATAATTTCCTGACGTAATCATGGTGTTACCGGCTACTAAAATCGTAAAATCCGTAAATTGGTAAATTAATAATTTCATTGAATATCAATTCTTTAATAATGTATAAAGCTGTAAAACATTACTCATAGGCTCTATACCCTCGGAGGGGTCGGCAGAGAAACTATTACGCTCATTGTTCGCTCACGGTATTTCTGTCCCATTATGAACCTAGTACCCACTATTAATTAAATATTTATTATTTTTTTAAGGTTCCGTCCCTCAAAAGGAAAAAGCCCTTATAGGAACACTTTGTTGTCCGTCTGTCAAGACATATCTCGGTATCGCAGGGAGGTATCGAGTTGAAATTAAAACCATATACGCAGATCTGTAGATGTTTGAAGCTTACTGACGGGGGCGTCGAAGTGTATTTGGCGGCGCACTGGAATTGGTGAGCGATGTTGAAAAGGATTCCCCGAACGTGAGAACCCAGTATTTTATTTTGGAAATCCCCATACACGCCCGCGGCCGCGCCTCGTAACGTTAGCGTTTATTTCTAAAGTGACCAATGGAGGTCATTATGATAATAAAAATGGATATGCAAGTTATGAGAGTTTTTCCTTTTCGTTTTGATATTTGTTTTTACCGCCCCCTTGAACATGCCGCCCGTGTGCGGTGCACACCTTGCACGCCCGCACGTAACTTTTGCGGCGATTACGATCAGGTAAGTTTGAAGTCGGTCCGTTAAGATTTTAAACTTGTAACTGTTTTACGTTTGTCTGTTTTCTTACTTTGTCATTAAATTATAACCAAATGAACATGGTACCTTTGAAATAATCTCTATCGAATACAATAGCATTTATCAGGATTGGTCCACATTTGGCGAAGATATCACATACACTAAAATAGTACAAACGAAGTACGTACAGTCTTTCTGCCTCAGTGGCGTAGTGGTATTGCGTGCGCGGTACGACTATCGTTCTGAGGTCTTGGATTCGATCCCCGGGTCGGGCAAAGTGATATTGGATTTTTCAGTATCAGCCCGCAGTCTGGAATTTGTGCCCGATATGGCGATAAGCTTGCCCCCTATAATATCTGGGACGGAACTAAGCTTGGCGAAATGATCTACGATTTGCAAGAGGGATGACTGGACCGTGGGTAGCTTCACCTGGTGTCTGGGCCTAGAGCGTCGATTAAGAATGGAAGTAAAGCTGATTCGCATTCGTGATCCTTTTGGCCAGTGAGCATAACACACAGGAATGGAACCGGTACCCCGACCTAAGTGACCGTTGGGATTTCCAATATCGTGCTGTATTTTAACAGCGAACGGTCCGGTCGGTGAGTATCAGTACATAATCATTACTCTCCTGCGGTTAGGATCATAAGATCCGTATATAGATTTCTCACGCAAAGTTTAATGAGCAGTGTTAAATTGCATATATTTGTGTTTTTTTTAATGTTTATAAATATAATTACATCGACAGCGTATTTTACTTACTTTGTGTTTACATATTTTTTACCTGAACTTATTCAAATCTTGATTCCAATTACAGAACATTTACATAAGTAGTTTTCAATCAACTTAAAAAGTAGGAGGTTCTCAATTCGTCGTTATTTTTAACGAGAGGCCGCGGGTTCGATCCCCGAGCCAAGACAAATGTTTATGTGATCACCAGATATTTGTTTCGTTTCTGGGTGTTATAGGACTGTAAGTACTGATACCTACGACACAGGTAAAGCCTAGTTTGGGGCCATGATTATATGTGACTGTTGGGTGTAAAACCCTTTCATTCAAGGGCAGGTGTCTTGGTATGTTTGAATAACGTACCACAAAAAAAACCTCATCAATATCCATAAGTATATATATTATAAGTTTTGTATATAGTAACAGTAGGATAATATATTACCAATAATATATAACTGAATATAATAGACAGGAATGAGCTCGGCGAAATATTGAGTGTTCTAGTTCGCTCCTGCCTACCCCTGAATACAGGCGTAATTATATGTATGTATGTACACTACTAATATTTCGATTAATATTCCCAAAAAAAAAACTGAATTCAGAAATTCGGGATTTTTTTTACAACCTGACCACACAAGCCATGGCTCTCGCTGTCTCATGTGTCGGTACGACGTGGTGATATCTATAGGATAATCTAAGCGTCAACTAGTTGCGTTGCGCAACGACCACTTCTAGTGGTCATTCGATTGCTCCGTATACAATTGATAATCGATTATGTATTTCGATTTTACGTAATATTTATTACAAAAATGAAAATGTGACATGGAAATAGATTACTAAGTAATCTATTTCCATGTCACATTTTCATTTTTAACTAAGTAATCTATTAAGTCTTCTAAAATAGTCACATATGAAATATAACTCCATATTTTTGTCACCTGGATGTAGGATAATCTAAGCCTGGATGTATTGTACTTTTTTTTGTAGATGCTAACTGCGCAAAATGTCATTTTTAACGGGGAACGACACAGGACGAAGAAAATTCGCAGTGAAAACGATTGTGACAATGACCGAATCGATTCCACAATCAGTTTTTATAAAGGTGTTAGATTTTTTAAACAAAATACTTTTAATCTTGTACCTCGGCAGAGGGAAAATGCTATGAGTGGCGTCTCCAGTCTTAAATGCTCTAAGGATGGAACCGATCTCCTCTCTACCTATAATCTAAGTATAAGGTCTAGAGTAGGATAATCTAAGGTCTAGAGTCTAGACTCTAGCCAATGTCAGATGACGAATCAGGGTTGCTACATATTTCAGCCAAATCTCAGAAATTATAAATTGTTAGTAAAGAGACAAGTTTTTATGTGGTCCACAGCCCAAAAATAACAAGAGTTTCCTGCTCATGTTTTGGTATTGGTAAGGTTTCAAGCAGTGGCGTAACTATGGGGTGGCATACGTGGCAAAAATTCACGGGCCCCCGACCATAGGGTGCCCCCACGTTTGTGGAAGGAGGCCTCGGATTAAAAAAGCCCTGACTCCAACGCGCCTCCTCGCCGGCCAAATGGCAGTCCGGGCCCCCAGTGGCAACAAAGGGTCCTATCGGATGAATATGCTAGTATAGATACGCCATTGGTTTTATGAAAATAAAACAACACTAATTTGTTACCTAACTTTAATATTCGGAATAAACATGAACATAATATTCAATATAAATATATATATGTATTAAAAAGCCAGTGTAGGTCATATTTGTTTAGCTCCCAACCGCCACCCCTGGCTACGCCCGTGCCATGCAAATACAATAAGGCGGCAAGAGGCGTATTGCTGTATTAGGTAGGTACATAACGAAACGCCACTCAGGCCTGAATATAATTTTAAAACTACATTTTACGTATAAATATCATGTTTCATAACTAGATTCACATACATGCGATCTTAGCTCACTCGTCAGGTTGGCGGTTGCAGGCCTTGCAATATGTGATGGTGTGTGATACTGCGTAGATAGGTACCTACATGTTCTTTACATAGCTCTTTCTAATGCTAAACGTAATTGGGAGATAGTTTTCACTCATTATTCAGGTATTTATTACAAAGACCAAACCGAAGGTCCAACCCCACTCGTGACGTGAAAAACCGACATAATCAACTCACTAATTGAGGACGATCAAGTACAATTTACAATACTTACTTATTGGTGATTATTGTTTTCCTCTCGCACCGCTATTTTCTTCGCACTTTGTATTAGGTATTTATGCAATCTAAGATATTATGATAATGATATTTTTTTGTTGGTCTCGCACATTGTGGATTAGGTACATAATTATCAGCAGGTACCAAGTAAATACATAATACCCTGATAATATATACCTACCTTCTGGGATTGCCTCCGTAGCGCAGCGGACGACTAATCGGTTGTGATTTGTGAAGCGAGAGGCTGCGGTTTCGATTCCCACACTGAGTAATTTTTTTGTGTAATCGGCAGATATTTATTTTGAGCCAGTTCTAATATCCACAGGTTTAAGCCCGTGTGGAATCAGGACTATGTGTGGACTGTTGGATGTATTTATATTATTTTATGTATGTAAATACATACTTGTATCATTCACGACAGGGCATAGAAGAGGGCCGAGCGCCGAACGCTGCATGCTCTTCGCACTCTCAAAAACGGTTGAGCACACAAAAATATACGCAAGGTTCGATAAATTCAGATAGGATAGGAACCAACAATTTTTTTTTAATATAATACGGTTTCTTTACAGTAAGCTTATATTTTGTTTTATAAGTTTTAGAATAAGAATATAATTTTCTGACATTATGCATATTTATGTATTAGATAATAATGTGCATAATGTAAATATTTCAACTGTGTGTTTTTAATCGTCACTGGTTGAAAAGTAAGGCTCAAAGTAGATTTTGAAGGTTTGAATAAATAATGGGACTGCATTTCTAATAATCGAAATATATTTTTTTAAGACACACAAAATTCATACTAAACTTATTGAGGTATAATATTTCAGGCAAATAGTCTACTTGAAGTAGCACGTAATAAAATAATAACATTTTTTCTCATAAAGATTTCATACTTTAACAGTATTTTATTGAATAGGAAGTTAGTACACATTTAGGCTTCACAGACATATTTCGTTCGCTATGAAATGCATCACATCATAGACTTTAGAGAGCTCAACACTATAAGGCTGTTTGTTTTGTGATGATCATAAAATAATTTAGCTGTTTCATATTACACTCTGATTTATTACGATTCAAGTGTTTTATCTCATTAAACAAACATATCATATATGTGTATAGTATATACTCCGTTAAATCCAATTTTTAGAACACATTCTGGACCTTTTCACGTTACCTACGATTTGATATTTAAAATCATATTGTCCAAAACGGACAATTTACAAATAACTCGCTCACATTCAACACCATAGCTGTAAATCGTAATTTAAATAAAAATAAATAAAATTATTAATATCACAGTAGAGTAATTGCCAGCGAGAATTTCTAATAAAGATGAACATTTGTGTGTTTCAAACGTGGCTGTGTCGATGGTCTTAAGTTGTAGTAATAGTGCAAGTTAATACTTCTCGTAAAATTTCCATACGAGCATTTATTTTAATTCATTTTAGTTTCCGCAAGAGGCGCTACTAGTCAAATGTATGGAGATTTGACGATAACTATCATCGTTATTAGTAGTAACTCATACTAGGAGTGCTGGTGTTAATGATATATATTCAAATGTTTACTAGATAGAATAGCATTGTGCTGACAGCCATAGCAAAACTGCTGTGATATTGATAACTTGAGAGGAAATATTCGATATACCTATACAACTATCCGAACATTAAAACAACACATTTTGATCATTCATATTGCAGCCTTAACACTACTGGTAACCATATTAATCGACATTATCGATAATTATCGGGCTCTAATACAATACTAAAATGATATATTTTCGCATAACATTAAAGTTACTTCACATTTTATTAAATCAGGAAGAGAGAACAGCAGCAGAAGACACAAAGATCGCGAAAATAGTTTATATATACAAGTAACAAAATAATATTATATCATTGAGTAAGTTTAACTATTACAGATAAGAATCGTACATTTAAAATTATATGTTTACTTTTACAAAATAAAATTCTTATGTAGAATTACAGTAAATTCACACTGATTATGGGGCAGAAAGACAACATATGTTATTGAATATAATACACCTCTAAAGGCATGTACGAATATGTTGATATCTATGTACAACGACAAAATGAATCTTTTTGTAACTGCTTGTTGAAAATGATATGATTCTGCCACGCTCAGTGATATACTACAATAATAAAAAAAAGGTTTGGCAATCTTGATCCTGTAAATAAACTAAAACAATAAAAAGTGCTTACACGAGTAAGTTGGTACATGCTACAGAACTGGAGACATATTTTCATTAAATATAATTGCCCACATGAATTCAAACGTCGCTTAATGAAAGCATCGTTAGTTACTTCTGTTATATATGGAAACACATTTACGTAATTTGGGAAACAGTACAGCAGTTGAAGAACGATGATTACACGTTATAGAAGAATATTCAGCGCAGATAGTACCCAAAACACGATGGATTGTAAGAGTTAAGTGCTTAGTGCTTTATACTCACAGAAGGTTTTATACATTTTTAAGTAAATATAACTCTAGGGGATACAATTTTGATATTACATTCATTATGTTATTTATTAATAAATTTAAAATCGTTACGTATATAACAAGGGATAACATTTCAATATCATATGTGCACTCCAACTTTGAGAGTAACTTAACCATTATGAATCATAATATATTTACATGCGCAGTCACTATTATATACTAGTATATGTAAAGTACAGGAAGCAAGATACTCAAAACATATTCGTTCGCAGATAAAAGTTTTCAAAAAGCGACTCAGCATTTTTGATCACCCCATAAACATAATTTTGACGCAATAAACCGAAATAAATAAAGTATAAATAACTCGATATATTGAATTGCACTTTGCTACCATTTTAGGGAATTTGGGCATTTCTAATCTTACAACGATAACGGCTTCTGCAGTGGGTCCTCTGACTCTACCAGTCAGTTAGTAGCTCCGGGCTATGAACTAAAATATCTACCGCAATATAAATATAGTTACATTACGAAGATTCCTGAACGGAAAAATAAGAATAGTAACAGAAATAAAGTATAACTAAGGTAAAAATATTTAACTAATTTCTTACAAAATATATGCACGTAAGTACGACGAAAAAATATGCATTTCATTATCAGAATTAAACTATTTAAATAAGATGTGAAAACTTATAGTTAAACATATATCAACAATATTCTTTGATAATCTTAAATTAAAATACACTCTTTTATGATCTTCTATCATATGATACGTAGGCACGCAATTCAGTTGTATTACATCGAGGTTGGAACCCATTTATAAGAAGTAAGACTTAGAGCTCGACTAGCGCTCAGTGCCAAATCGCCCCAACACTATTCGGCGAAGAGTCTATTATACAAATGTACATCTGAATGCTGCTTTGTAGATAGAAACAAGTTCACGGTTATATATGAATACATGCCCATTGTTTTATTACATTTACAACACAATAAACATAAGCAATATTCGAACTGAAATCTCACGACGGTCGCAATTATGCTTTTTGTACTGATATGTAGATTTTGTTTAGTATTATGACTTTGGTGTTGAGTGCATACAAAAATTGAGCAAAATGTAGTTAAATAAATTAGTAAGTTACTTAAAATATATTTACAATGTATTTGGATAATAAAAATAAAGTGTCTTTACCTAAAAAAACTCTACAATCTACTATAAATTACATAAAATAAGAAAAAACCTCTGTGTAAATTTATCATATATCTAATAGCTTCAAATATAAAATTGAGATCGGTGTTGTATTTATGTGGGAGTGTTATTATGAAGTTTACAAGCCGGCCAAGTGTAAAATGTTATGTAACCTGTGACGTTTCCGAATACTACACAATTCCTGAAGGACTGACTTCCGGTTCAGGTACCTACCTATCACATAATGTTTCTATAGCTGTTGAAAATTATCTACCTATCAAAATTAAGAAAACTAAAGAACATAATGATAATAATATGCGAATTAAATAAAGTACCGCGTACAGTGATGTTTCATACGAACATAAGCTGTCTCCTGTAGAGTTACGATTGAAAACTATAAACACTAGGGTTAATTCGTCTGTTGATCGACATTTTTGATACTTTATTATAATATCTACTTTGTGAGATCAATTTGTCTGTCTGTCTCTTCTGGCACAAGCAGTAAGTTAATGTCTAAAACGATATTTGCCTCTATATTCATGTTTTTAAATCAGTTAAAATATGCAAAAAAAAATAAAGATGATTAAAATAAAACTGGATGTTGAAGTTAGGAAAGGTCGGGCCACAGAGTAAAATAATTGAGAAATAAATATTTAGCTCGGTTGCCGTCTTTAACGGCGAACTGTATGTATCTAATCAAAAATACACAATAATACAATCTGATTGTACCTAACATTATTAAATACTATTATTATGACTTCAACTTAAAATACAGTTAACACCTATCCTATAAATCTAAGCCGCTGTTATATCTAGATCCTTACAATATGGCAGTTGTCAAATCGCTAGCTGAGTTGTTTTAATTAACTATAGTACCTAATCATTTGGTTCATGGAGCGCTGAATCGATTGTTTCAAAAATATTTTTTCAATGACAACTTCATGATGTATTATCACAACCATTATTGCAATGAAAACGTATATTTGGTAAAATTTACAGGTACGCTATATAATGTGACGAAAGCGAATGCAATCGTGGTGTTCATAGCACCTGACAAATAAAACTGGCAAGAAGTACGTGAACTACTGTTTCGTGCCTGTGAATATTATGCTGGGTTTTAACTATTGTTTCTAATTAATCAGATCTACTTGGACTCGTGGTGGATGTCCAGTTACACACTACGTACGAGTACATCACGATATTGAGTATTTATTATATATTTGTACAGGCACATGTGTAGAACACAGACATTCGTAATGTGCGTTAATTTTGTCTAATGTAATCAGCACCGCAAAATTAAAGTGACAGTAAGTTTGTGGAGACATTTCGAGGGTTTGAGGCTTGCCGCTTGCACTACGCTACATTTGTTAATTATGTAATGCATAATAATTATATATACAAAATTCGACAGACACAGAACAAAGTTCTGTTTCTGTGACGAACAAACAAAAATTATACAAATAGCGTGTGTAGTGGGCAGTTGGCACATTATTATCATAGGCAGGACGTGTAAGGACATCTCTGCACAACTTCGATGCCTCCTATAATCCATGGTCAGACGACTAATTTGACACGCTTTGCTTTAAAATTAGGAAAAACTACAGTTATTAGAAAAGATTTTCTATTGAAAATATGTTTGGTATTTGATGGTTCGGATTACGAACTTATATTCTTTTTCGGTACAGCAGATAAGTATATTGTTATTTGAACAACAAGCCTGGTAACTATTGATTAAGAATCGCGTTATGGTGGATTCTGCGAAACTTTAAGGTGTTTGGGTACTTATTCCGAATGATTACCCTAAACTCACTTAATTATTATCGTACAAAAGTTCTCGATTAAAACAATCACATTAAGTAACAATAATAATATTCTCATAATTATTATATCTTTATGTACACATTCAAACATTGCTTTTAATTTTAAATAGATAATATAATGTTTCATATAATTCACTATGTATTTACAGATTATAGATTAACAAATAATACTTACAATATAATATTGCAGTTCGCAATCACCTACACTCATCACTTCAGCTCCACGTTGCCTCTATCACACTCCATCTCTACTTTCTGCCCTCAGTCACTTCGGTTTTAACGAGGCCACTAAATGACATGATGTCATATTATGTCAGTTACCACGATGATGAACTAGTCTCATCGTTAAGTTATCGCGTCGTCGTGTCGACCGATTTTGGCACTTTTCAACACGTAGGCCTTAGTAGCGGCTGTTTGAAAATGTTGCAGATACTGTATATCTGCTTTTACCTTTAAAGGAGAATTTCGTAATTATATTGTTACCTCCAAGTTCCAATTCATATCGTCCAGTTGCCGATGTCCCGTGTAGTCACGTCGCATGGTCGAGCGCGTGGGGCGAGCATGGTCGCAGCATGGTCGTCGCGTCTTCGTGTCGTATTCGTCGCGTTGTCGAAGTCGTGTCGTCGCCGACAGCGCGCGTTTTGCGAGCGATGCTACATTGTGTATTGTCTTATATTCCTTAGGACCGCCTTTGTATACGACACAGATATGTTCATAAAAATTTAAATCTAACATATTTTGTAGTCTTTTCGTCGAATCTGAGATAACTTATATGACTAATTCATATATTATGTGGTTTTATTTATTTATATATCATTAACTAGTAATTCAGTCGATATACAGTATATGTTCAGTGATAAACATCACTGAATTTTATTTCGAGTGGTATACCTAATGTATGCCAAATCGAATTAAATTATTGTAGTATGACGGAAGTCATACAGTTGATGACAGTGTAAAAACTATGTTCTCTTATATAAGATTAAGCACATTCGAAAATGTGGACGGAATTAACTTTTCACAAACAAAATTATGAGAGTCAAATGTGACTGTAAATATAAATCTTGTATCCAGAATAAGTATTATTTTACTTTCATGTATGTTTGTCGCATAATGCTGTTACCTAACAGGCATTGAACGTACACAATTAATTATCAATGATATGTCATAATCAATATTATCATTTTTGAAATAAGATTTTGAAACTACTTACCTATTATACCTATATATTTACGTATTCAAGTCACCCAATAGTTATATATTTATTGCGTAGTTATATTGTAAGTAGGTATATATATATTTGGAAATTTCTGTTCAATTCGTAAAACTGGCTGCGCCTAAACAGTGTTCTAATAGTAGAGCAACAACAGTTTTCACACTGTCAGTGGTCAGTCTAGACTTATGTTTACGCTTACATACTAATATTGACAGTCTCCGATCGAGAGCGACACATGAACTTCACATGCAATATGCACGTCTAAAAGGCGAATCCACTGCGCTACAAAAATACGTGGGCAATGTCCATATGCAGTCAAAACACGATTACAGTTTAAGAGCAAAAATATGTCTCCGTTAAATTTCACTTATACTTATGTATATTAAATAAAAACATCTCATTATAATATATTTTCTTAAAGGCTACATTAACGACCCGCACAAGGAATAGTTCTCGCACAGTACGAACGTTTTATTATATTTCAGTCCGCGTATATAACGCTATTTGATACGTTGTTGTTGCGTTCAGCGTTCAGAGTTCACTTGAGATGCACAGCGCGTGAGTACGCGAGCAATCGTCTCGGACGCTAGTCACCGAAGCGCGTGCACGCCTTCTTCCACTTGCACTGAGTACACCACAGGTCGCGCTGGTCCATGCCGTACACCTTGCGGCACTTCTTGTTGTCGGAGCGCGGCCGCCGCCCGGGACTGCCCGGCGACCCGCCGCCCACCGTCAGCCGCATGTGCTTCTGTAAACACGTTACCTGTTATACCGCATGTACACAAAGCCCCATACCTGCACGAATAGACTGGAGGAAGTGAGGATGAACACATACCGGCGAGTGCGTGGCGGACCAGGAATGCGTCACGGGAATGCTTATAGGCCTCGCTGACCCATTCTGCATGGTAGAGAGCAGTCCTTGCCTGAAAAGAAATTTTCTTCTTAATGTATAGGTACAATATAAACTTGGTATAATTATAAAAGTTCGATGGTGTATGTGATGGTGTAGTACCTGTAGGAGCCGACGAGCTGCCGCTGGTACTCGGGGTCCTCGTGCGGCGGGCGACACATGTCTCGGTGGGAGAGCGTGGGCGGCGGCGCAGCAGCCACCACCTCACGTTCCGTGTAATAAAACTCTTCTTCACGGTCGCTGTCACCTTCCTTCTTTGGTCTGAAAGTAATTAGCGTTTGAAATTAAATAAATTATTCAGCCAAAGCGATTAATTAGCGTTACAAATATTTTTGTAACCATTTCCTTGAATCATTAAGTACGCCTTGATTGATTAATGTCACTGCTTGCTCACAGACAAGATGAGATACCTAGTTATTAATTGAAAAACAGATTATACAAGCACAGTTTAGTAAACATCTGTATCACCGATAATAATATGTTTGTGCGCGTGTATAGAAGAGATGAGTGAAGGGCGGAGGGTTAGTGCGAAGGAAGGTGCGGGGGGGGGGGGTGTTGGTTTGTCGTTACAGGTTACGTAAATCGCGCCGCGGCGGACTGCGGGCGGCGCGGCGGGCGGTGCAAGTAACCTTGTCGCGAAGCCGCGCGACTTCCGGGTTGCCAAGGGCCGGCCTTTCAGCCATTCGTTACTAGTGCTCTTGATACTTATGACTTTGTAGTTCAAAAGGTCACATGACAATTTATGGGCATACCGCTACCTGCTGATTTTTATAAAGTAGGTATATATTTTGTTATATTATGGTCATTGGCAAGGTTTTATTATCATCGATTGCGGTTGGAAAATCAACAAACGAATAAAGTAGAAGTCACTCAAGGTCTGTTTAATATAAACAATATTTCACACCCACATGCCCTTATTCCACTCCCATGTGAGGTCGGTGCAACACACTATTTGTGCATCTTGTAGAAAGGGTTTGGCTTAGTATTTGATTGGCTGCCTGCCATCCAATCCCCCTGGGTATCAGAAAAATACGCGATGTCCAACCTCATCGCTATTGAAAGTTGGATATTTCTTCAGCATTAGCGAATCTACAATATTCATTGCTTTAGGAATTTGTTTATTTCTATAGTGTATTATAGAGGTGTTCTTGGAGAGATTGGATTGACCAGGGCAAGGATAGGGAAAAGTGGAAAAGGTTGGAGGAAGCCTATACCCAAAATAGGATCCATTCCCAAAAATAATTAAATTTAATTTCTGTTAAACTTAACTAACACTAGACATTAAGTATATCCATCCATAAAAATTACCTCATTAATTACTAACAACATTTGATATGTTAAATCTATATATAAATGGAATAAATGGCTATTATTATTATTATTATAGAGGTATAATGAAATTTGTGCCTGATATAGGCTCGCTCTCTTATCACATCTGGGACGGAAAGTAAGTCCTAGTTCCCTAGTTCGCTTTTGCCTATCCCTTCGGGGATATCGGTGTGAGCGTATGTGATGATGTAACATTTTTATCTAATGTAGTTATTCTCATTAACTAAGATTTTTTGGATAGTTACAATCCTATGTTAAGTCTCATCTCATGATAAAGATGTTATTAGATGCCTTGAAATCTGCCTACTTTTTTATCAAGTACCTTTTGTGTGTTTATAAAATAAAAACGTATACTAGCTGTAATAATTTTAGTTATTCAAAAAACTTTCTCTTGCACCGAACACTGCGAAATATAGAGCTCTCAGTACTAGAATAAAATACCATGCAACAAATAATTCTAAGTTATTTCACGCTACAAATCGGTCGATGCAAATATTTATTATGCGGCAGTTCGCAGTGCCGCGTCGCGATGCGCGTCTATGTCAATATTTAGTTGATTTCGATCAGCATTTATAATACAGATTAGTAGGATAATGCAGCTAATAGATGCTGCAAATCACGGTGCACGGTTAGAGATGTTTGCAATGCGCTGTGGGCTGCAACCTTGCCAGCTGGCTTGTTGATATTGCGCAATTACTGCTCTACACGTGCAATGCATCTAGGAACACGTGACCGGGACACGCGTGACCACTGCGTAGGGCTTTTATTATTCATGCACTCGTTCGTAACACTGCCGGTAGATAGGAGGCATATAACATTATGTAATGTTTAGAAATAAAAATGTTTGCACGGTAACAAAACGTTACATACTACTGTCATTTGCATATTTTATAATGGATTCTTTTTGTCCGAATTTCTAAAGTCTGCTACAGCAATGATTACATAATTGAATATAAGAAACTCATATATGTTTAAAAAGTTTCGAGTTTCTGGATACTATTTATGGGGTTCCTACTATAGCTCAACCATGAGTTTATTATACGTTTTTCGGTAGCGACTATGTAAAATATCTATATAACAAACACCCAAACTATCGGTTACATGGGGAATTAATATTTATCATACAAATTATTTAATGTAGTCTCTGGCGAGAAACGTAAAAAAAACATGGCTGAGCCTTTGTTCTTAGTTCTGTATGTCGTGCGGCCGTACCTCAGCATCGATGTACTAATGTACTGTCAATCAAGAGCGTTTACAATGTAGGTACACAATACAGTGGTACTTTCATTACATTGGAAACGATTCTCGTGTAGCGTAAAATTCGAACAAAACGACTTGGCATGCACAACACCGGCAACACAGCTCATTATTGTTTTCTGAGACGGCGGGGTGACAGGAGGCGAAGAGAGCGAGTGACTAATTTCAGCATCAAGTTATTTAGGTAGGTAAATGACGGGTTAATAATTATAAAAATTTTCATAGTCTGACCCGTGACAACGAAGACTGCAAAGCCTTCGAAACGTCGGGAATAAAAATTAAAACCTAATCGTGATAGAATCCGTAAAAATAGTTTTATTTCAATGTATAACATTCGCGTAAACTTAAGAAATCAGTAGAAATTATAAGTTCACAGCACACAATATCACAACCTTGGCTGGTTGGTGGCTTGGGTTGGTGGTTCAACATCTAATAGGGGAAATGGAAACTATCTATCCCTCACTATGTTATAACACAAAACTACTAATACTAGTGCTATAGCACTAAGTACTAACACACAGAAGCTACTGATTTCAACAACTTTCTGCTGTGTGAGGGTCAAGCCGTCAAGGGGTTTGTTTTCAACTTTACTTTCAATAAAGATAATAATTTGGGAAAACACTTACCCCAAGTGTGTTTGTCTGATATGAGCTTCGATGGCCGAACACGTGTTGGTAGTGTATCGACAGCCTCTCCAGGTGCACTGGTAAACGACGCTGTTCACCTGAAACAATAGAGTATACAATTTAATATTCGCACCTAAATAAATATGCGCTGAAGCGAGTTTTACTTTGGGTAAAAATATTACAATACTATCAAGGACATTACTGTTTACACAATATTGTAAGAATAAAACGCGTAACGATGAGGAGGCGGAAGCGCTTCTAGGTCGGAGTGCGACCTTGCTGCAGTGTTTCTAGTGGAACCCTCGCTCGCTGCGGGCGCTACCACGGCCAGCGCGGCATGACGACACAGATCATTCCGCGGGGTCCGCCAGGCCCACCAGTACCACCGACCAGGCCGACCCAGTGCAGTAGCTCTAATAAGGCACGTCGCGCTGTACTTAAATTAAAAAGAAACTTATTTTCATCACATGTAAAAAATATCTTAATTAAAATAGCATTTATGGATAATGCTGCTCCTAATGGTGAAAGATTTTTTTTAAATGTCATCTTCCTTGCAGATATATGTATGTTTTATAAACAAACTGTACGTCTCTACTTTCCTCTTTTACATACATATTTATTAATGCAGATATTACGATGCTGCTAACAATATTTACTTGAATTACTAAAATATTTTTAAATAGTCATCCAGTACCTAGCCACGTTATAGTCGTAGGCTCGTAGCTTTATTGCAGAATCCCTACTACTAACTAGTTACTCATCCTTGGCTTTTTGCCTCTACGATTATGATTCACCGAGACCAGCTTTGTTTCGTTATAAATTAATTATTATTTTATTAGGGCAATATTATAAGTCCATACTTTGTTAGAGATAAACTAAACATATAAATATTATGTTCAACTACATATAAGGAAAATTTTGATTGATAAAATATGCAAGTTAATATAAATCAAATCTATTGTAGTACACTGTACAGCTTACAGACAGATACATGTATTATGTGTGTACTTTCATCATATTGTTAATGCTATTCGTTTTAGCTGATATTAAGGAGAGTGAGCGAGGCGACGCGAGGCAAGGGCAAGCGCGCGGGGCCGCAGTTGGCGTGGCTTGCCAAAGTTTCTGCATCGACCTTCTCTTCAATGCCACATTATTTCGGCCACCGTGCTCTGTTACGTACTCCGGGGGTTTATCGTTCAGTTGCCATGCTGTTTGGTACTAAATATATCCGCATTATTGTCCTAAATGACTAATCGTTTCATATTTAGATCAATATAACTTTATACTAATAATTTTATATGTGGATCAGGATCATTATCTAACATAAAGCTGTGATTTGTTTAGATGGCGATTTTAAATAAAACATTTAGGTACTGCTAATGCAGTTGTGTAAATCCTTTTCCCTTGTATGTACAAATGAAGATGTTACTGTGCCAAGTCTCGAAACAAGCTCTATCAAGTGCAATTTAGAAGTAGGTCAGGTCACTAGGAAACGAGGTGGTGAAGAGTGGGAGGAGCGGGGACATGAGGACGCGGGAGGTGAGGGGGCGAGAGGGGACGGTAGGAGGCGCGGATTGTCGAAAGGCCGCGAACTAGGTCGCATCACCACGGCCAAGGGTGGTCTGCGAAGGTTGCGATCTTTTGTCTTGGTTGAGGACAAATGCAGTCGGCTGGCACTTGTTTAAACTGCTAATTGCATTTGTTTTTTTAAATAATTGTAAATGTTTCGGGCGACAATCATAATTTTTCGAAACATTAATGTTTTATACACCAATTATCTAATGGTATAGAATTGTGAAAACCGTAAATATTTTTGTAATCAATTGATACTATTGCTTCATTGCTCGACATACGCATACACGGTAACTTGCGAAAATCTATACTATCTATTGTTACTTCAATCATCAGTCAGTATAATACGATTAAGTTACAAGTATTTTTGTATTAGAATTGGCTATGTTTGACTATGTTTGATTTTATACACATTTTTATATGTAATAGCAAATAAAATCCCTTCTGTTAAAACTACATCGAAATTGCTTGAAAAATGAGGCAGTAATTCATATTTTAAATTCTGCAATGAGCAAGAGTGGGAGCGTAGTGGGGATATTTTGCTATCCCTTTCCAACGCACGTACCATTATGGCCGTGACGTGAATATATTGATGCTTCTCTGTCATGCAAGTTACATCAAACTACAAAGGCTATATTTTTTTTATTTTTGAGAATATTTAAATATTTCTTTCTGTGCTATATTTTAGATGACGTAAACATATAAAATTAATTTAAAAAAAAGACGAGTACCCAATTGTTATCGAAATAATATATAATATCCAATGAGTTCTAGTAACATCATAGCGTTGCAACATAGCCTTAGATATATTATATAGATGCGAGATAAAATGAACAGAAGCACGATGCACATGATGCACAAAGTACAGGCACGTTGATGTATGAGTGTGTGAGTGTTATAGCAACACTTACACGTGGCTAGCGCTGCGCATGTGTGCAATGCGGTTGGCACTGTTAACGGTATGCTGTTTTGAGAATACTGCATTCATCTGGCATTTGGAAATTCTAAAATCACTGGGTTATATTCGGCAATAGCTACAGTTTTAGTACTTGTGACGAAATATTTCCGAAAGTTTTTGTTGTTTAGTCTTAACTGCTTTAAAAATGGGCGAAACAAACCAAAATTCGTTATAAAATAGGTTAATCAAATTAACCCATGCTAAATCTAAAAAATGCAGTTTAGAAGGTAAGCAATGACTCAGTTATAATGTCAAAAATGTTATTTATTGTTAAAATTCCACATGCCCATTACGTTCAAAAACTATCATCATTTCATTCCCCAATTGTATTTTCCGTCGTTCTATGCTAATATATGCCTAATACTTTTTAATCTACTAGTGTAGAGTCATTGCGATTACCGCCACGAAAGCTTCAATCAAGTACAAGAACGTTTTTTATCATGAATCGCGATTAATTTATTATGCGGGGTGGTGAATGCGAGGCTGGGGGAGGGGGCAGTGCACGTGCCGCAAGTCGCAACTTACAACCTTGCCAAAGTAAATGTGGGAACTGAAACAGATTGAAAGCAGTAACAATAGTTCACGTAATACAATCGTGAACGTGTTTGTCTCCGGAACTGCGACTTGCAGCACGTGTGTTGTTTATTTTGTGTTATTATACATAACTAGCTTTTACTCGCGAATACGTCCACATGGAAGGCATATTTAAAGCACAAAAATAGACTATAGCACTAAGCTATCAAAGATCATGCTGATCCCTTCCTCGGTTGCTGTGTTAAATCATACCAACAAACAAATACACTTTTACATTTATAATATAAATTTTACAGATAGTGTTTGAATAATGGGTAACGGAAAAGTAATGTAATGGCAGTAATGGGTTAACCTAGATTAATTCTTTCTTCCACCCACGATAATTCGCTATAATTTTATAATGATCCCGGTAAAAGTACGTTGACAATTTTTCGTAATTATCTCCTCATTTTTGTATTATCTTTTGAATAAAGTAGGTATGCAACAGTTTAATTTACTGTGCATAACATTTATAGTTTAATACACTATGCATAATTATGCATATAATAAGTATGTATGTAGCGTATACCTATAACGAGTTTCCATTTATAGACTACAACGATAGTTTCATTTTTCTCCGTACAATTGACTACTGGCGACTTTGCGGAAACTACAACGAACTAAAATTGTACGGGGAAAATGAAAACTATAATCGTTTTCAAGAAACGAGACCAATGCTCCTAGTATGAGATTTTCTTGATTCTCGAAACCGATGATAATTTTCAGTATCTTCATAAATTTTTTACTTCGTTGTAGTTTCCGCAAAGTTGTGCTGTTAGTCAAATGTATCGAGAAGACGCAAACAATGGTCGATTTCGAAAACTGTCAAATAAACTCGTACTGGTACAGTAGCTCGACCATTAGTATTTTTGTTACTTTACGCTAGCGAATACGTAATAAATAAATAATTTGTATGAAAATCGTCAGTACGTACCCCACATAACCGCTGGAGGTGTTCCGATGTTTTTCAAATGATTAAAAAAATGAAATGAAGTGTTAAAATATTCATGGTTAGCCCCTACTCTAAAAAAAAACTACACAGCGTACTAACGAGTAGTGAGTACTGTAAATGAAACAAAGACGTGTGACGTGTGTATCCGTCCAACTGTGAAGTTGCGGTAAACGTACTTATCGTGTTGTATTCTTGGATGATTCGTTTTGTCAATGAATTCTAATCAAATAATTCGAAAAGGTGAATGTACTTGTGCTATAATCCCAATACCGTTAACTCTACATCTACATTATAACATACCTATTGCTGCAGACAATTTTGAACGCACATTTTCTATACCAAAGAATGAAAAAACGTATGTAACCCATTATTTTGTTGTTTTATTATTCGAATAAGAACTATTGGAATAACCAACATTTTGCGTCATTGTTTTCAAGAACTCTCGGTTCTGGGTTAAACCTGTAAACAAATTAATGTTAACCTAAAACATGTTCTAATAGCTGGACAGACAGTCGACAATCAGTTAATACTGGGTAAACGCAACACAAACCGGCACAAAATGCCGGTTTGTTATTGCGCCATCTCGTTCTACGGCAAAAGCCGCGAGATTATATTGATTTGTTTTCATTGCATCTCTTTTTTGCTCATGAACGCACACGATACGCCGTTGCGGCGATTTGACCTTCCTTATGTACACACACACACACATACACTGTCAGATGTTTTCGTGTTATCTCCTTCTAGCGCTAGAACGAGGAAGACATCGAGATATAATATGGCGGCTCGGCGACCGGTACTTTTATACGCGCTCTGTGCTGTGGTTATTACCATTAACATAAATAAGGTTCTAAGATAGTGCAAAACAGATTCACATTCGTAACAATTATTTATTACTGTACTTACAAATATTGCATGTTAATAGCTATTTTAACTTTGAACTGCAGACAATAAAAGGCGCGTCTCCTGCACTAAAATATTACAAAAAACTTTGTTTCGCTACACATTTTTGTCTATGCTCCCATGAGCAAGAGACAGCGATAACCATTATTTTCTATAGGTGTTTATGTGCTTTGTTTGGAGGAAAACACATGTAGGAGACGCGTCATAATGACTTATGAAATAAATATAGTATCTACATTTACCAAACAAAATATGTTATTATGTTGAAGGCATATTAAGCTACTGAAAGGAATATTATATTGTATTTAACTGTTTTGATGTCACGTGGCCGGCAAAGCACCCGTGTGTGTAACGTGTTTCAAAACATGCTTTATCAACTAGTTGCATGTTTACAAATAAACCTTCTCCTATGAGGAAGTTGTTATAGAACTACCGGTTGAAATAATCAGTGCTACAGAAACACCATCAGTTACGAATTTAGAAGAGAAGTCTACTTGAGTTATATAGCATGTCTTAGTTTATATCCATATACCATCTGTATGCATGCAATAACATACAAGTGCAACTGAGTATGTAATTACGTGCAACAAACACGTGTGTTGATAAGTGATAACTGACTGATGTCACTGATGGAACTTTACTAGTTACATCATGTTTACAAAACATTATTATGGATGTTCCGTAACTGTAGAACATCTAGAATAATACCTCTATTATGCAGTTAGAAGAAATACTAGTACATATATCCCAAAAAGAAAATTAAAAATGTATTCATTATTGTTACAGTCGCCTCCTTGGTTAGTGGCAGCATATATGGGCTCTGGACCTGACCCAGGATCTTTCCGGTCCTGGATTCGATTCTCAGGTCGGGCAAAGCGAATTTTCTAATTTACTTTATCCGTGACTGGATCCCACAGAGGGGGTTGGCGTCAGGCAGGCAGCTGGTCGTAAAAACTAAGCTAAATCCTTTTTGCAACATGTTTGAAAATACAATGTTGTTGTTGTTGAAAAAGCGTGTTGCGCCGACCCAACATTAAGTTGAATAAGGGCAGATGGAAAGAAAGATTAATTATTTGTTACTCTCTTGGTCCAGTGGATGTTTCTAATTTGATTTGCCTGGGGCTGGACGTTACGGTCGTAAAAACGAACACAAATCCATTCTGCAACATGCTTGAATAGCGCCGCCCCCACTTTAAAGTGGAATAAAGGTAGGTAGAAACAGTAGTAGGTAGAAAAAACATTAGTTCTTACAAATTGCATCTCTACTACATAATATACTCTACGAGTATATTATAAAGTATTGTACTCTATGGTACTCAATGCAGCTGCCTGTTACGTGTCCTTCATGCCATAGACATTATCTACTACTATCTACTACTAATCCAATAATGGCATTTCCATATCCGCGGAGTAACAAATAAATTCCTCATGTATTACTTTACAGCCATGTGCAGTTAACAAAGGAGTGAATTGATTGTCTGGTGGCATGACAAACGCATATAACATATTTGGAGTTGATGTAAACACGCCATGCGCACAACGTTAATAGCGTATTAATATTTAATACCATCCAATGTTCCTGACAAAGCGGTGCAGGTACATCCCGCCTTCATCTTGTCGGGATATCAGTTTTGTGAAACAAAGAAATTTTGTGAGACGGCATGATCCTCCGAGCGAGAGAGAGCCTGATGCACCGTGCGGTGCACCCCATGAAGTCAAGGGACTTTACCGGGAGCATTATGGGTCACTGAACTGTCAATAGTTTACCCCTAACGCTCACGGAAATGGTGAGAATGTCATGTCTGGACTCCCCGCCAGCTCAATAATGAGAATAAAATGCACTTTTGTCAGAACTCAGGAATAACTTTACTATGACTGGGACGTTGCTCATCTAAGTCTAGATAGACGAGAAATTCTAAGTCTATTTGTCGTAGGGATTAGATATCAATTTCAAATCTACTCATATAAGGTTAGGTATATTCTTTCTACTTGCCTTACTTGCCTTTATCCATTGGATATCCATTCAATGTGAATTTGACGCGAAATACTTTTGTAAGCATGTTGCAGAAGAGATTCGGCTTAGTTTTTACGACCGTATATCTACCCAGCGTCTACTCCCTCTCAGGGATCAATATAAAGATACGTAAACACATTATTGAGCTTAATCTTCATCTTATAAATATGTATGAAAGTAACATATCTGCATGATATGCTACAGGTGTTGTACGGATACATTGAACTCGGGTCTAAATTCCCCTCGGGCATCACCCCCCACGCGCCCCGCTGAGACGCGGGTACACACTACACCCCTCCGACCGACGCGTATAAGCCTACCTCAAGTATATGAAAAAACGCGTACCATAACTTTCATCAAAACTAACAAGGAATTATATTATTTAAAATTCATACATATTTATATTACATTATGTTTTTGTGTCCAACAAAACATAGACCGAGATCTGAATTAACGTAAGTCAGAATATCCAAATATTTTGTGTTATGAGTTAGTCTTTAAATAAATTTAGTTACATAAAAACAGCACTAGTGGGCGAACAACAAGAAGAAATAAAAATAGAGACATATTCACAGACACCTGTTGCTTACAAACAACCACGATTATTTGAGAAATTGTCGTCGTTTCTAAGTTAAATTAGATAAAATTCAAATAACGCTGCGGCACGTGTCGCGTCGTGTCAGTCATTATGTATAGTTTGGCAAACTTATTAATGCGTGCGGTGAAGTTAGCAAACAGCATCGTTTCATTGTTTAAGGGGACCTGATTAGTAATATAATTACAGTTTGAGTCATACTTTATAATCTCTGGTATAACTTACAACTAGAAATTCAATGAAGTTGAAATGTATATTGATAGAACCAAGTCATCAAGTGGCGTCCTCATCGTATGCAGGGATAAGTTTGCACAAGCTATACACGTGACTGTGTCAAAGGTGACTAACGTCATTTGTCTTATACTGCAGCGTGAAATTGTGCGTCATCCTTTAAACTGGAATAGAAAACTAGGCTAATTAGTTCACTAGATAAAGTTATATTTTCCAGCTGTAGATACTTGCCATAGCCTGTATTTATTTCTTCGTTTACAGTTTGTACTATTTCATACATATGCTCACGCCTGTATCTCCGAAAGGGTAGTTCGAGGCGAATTGGCGAACTAGAACAACTAAATTTCGCCGAGCACATTTCCGTCTCAAATGTGGTGGGGACGAGCCTATCACCATATTGTATCATCAGTAAAACCCAATTTCAATTTGTCCGACCTGGGCATCAAAACCGAGACCTCAGAACGGTAATTGTACCGTATATTATTTGAACCTAAAAATATGTGTGTGTGATAATAGATACTGGAAACAAACAACGTAAACATTCAAACTATTCATTCAACAACAAAAAAAACTCTGGAGTCTGAACAATAGTATCTTCAGTCAAGTTTAAAATAACAATCCATGAGTTATATCGATACGAATGCGATGATAATATCACATAGCGAGTTCCTTTTCTATGAGTCATTGGTTCAAACTTCAATTGAAGTGGCTCACGAGTCACGGGCCCACGGCAACACTCTTGTAAGGTGGTTAGATGACGAATCAGTCGAGTGGGGCGGTCACCGATCGGTGCAGAGTCGGGGTTGAGAGCCGCCTCGTGGTCACCGACCTCTACAGGTTCTGACTTGTTACAATTTCACTTTTTCTTTCTATATGCTTCTGTATTGTACTTGACGTGGCTGCTTCCACTTTATGAACCGACTTCAAAAGGAGGAGATGATCAATTCGTCGGTATTTTTTATGTATGTTACACGGTATTACAGTCAAAAGTAGAGCGATTTTTGAGAGTCTTGTAGCATCTGATAGAGCTTTTCCAAGGGTGGTTTTATATAAATTTGGTCAAAGTGTGATGGGGTTTTGAAGCAGTTTTTTTTTATTTTTAATACTATTATAAAATAGTTTTATATAGCACATAGCAAAACATCATATTGTTGGAAGAAAGAGGTGAATCTTCACCACAGTACTCGTATAAGAATTTTGGCAACATTTCAACGCCGCGAAGAGACAATTTAAATTGTATTAAACTGTATCGTTCGCGGAATCTGTCGTTACGATATGCGACATCGCAATAAAATTTATTTTGTGAAATGGGGAGTTTGTTGAACCCGCGGGACTACTCATTATCGCGTCTGATGAACTCGTCACCGCTATTGTTCCAGACGACCGCAGCAGGCGTGAGGCGACAGGCCCGCGCTCTACAAAACTGCGTTACAACGTCATTACCTGAACGTATGCGAAACCTTAATCAATATCGTTTTGGAACCAGTATTCTATTAGCATCCCTATGATGCCATAACAATATCCTTAATTTAAAGCAACCTGAAGTGAATAACAGGTGATCTTTCCGATTTCAAGCACAACTATAAACATTTGAACTGTCAAGAACGGGCAGTGAACCGACCGCGTGTCATTGCCCTGCCAATGCCGGTTAAAAAAAAACGCATTGCCTCCATCTATCTATCCCTTGCTTACACACGTTCAGTCGGTATAGATTAATGTTATGCTGAGATAAAACGCTGCCAATATTATTTTAAATATCTCTATCGTTTCATCAAGTCTTATGTGATCGAATTACTCAAGTGTAGCATTTATATTGTAACAATAAACTCTAGGCATTTATGAATCAAGATCAAAATCTTTGTCTCCAAACATGGCACAAGTATTAGATTACAAACACAGTGATTAATAAGGCAGAAAGTGCAAGAATTAAATCATCATATTAATCTAAATTCCGCGACATTTATTTAGCATTCAAATTGCATTGTTAACTATTGTCAGTTTAACTATAATTTAAAATGTTCCAGTTTATTCTTACTTATATTCCTTACGAAACAACTTGTAAATTACATTTTGTGTGTCATGGCCGTGCAAGTCGTAAGGTGATCAACGTTTCTTTCCGCAACAAAATCTACAAATATACTTGTTAACCTTTTTATGAATTATGAGCCATCTGAGGCCTATAAGATTTTTTTTGCAAATGGCTAAAATCAAAAAAGCTGCAAACAGCACGCATAGGTTCATCCTGCAACTAACAAATTGCCACCCACTCGACTGTCGTGTGAGCGTGTGACACGCAAAACGGTAACTATAGCACTTCCTTTGTTCGTATTTAATTGTGCAAGATGGCAGAAGTAATTGCCCAATATGGCTAGTGGCTACACGCCCATAATGACCGTAACCGCAGCGGGTATTGGTGAACCACTCGAATACTGGTCAATGTCTCGTTTGACGGAGTTTTTGACCGAACCAAGGTCGCCAGGATAGGGGTAGTCGAACTCTATGGCGGGTACGCGCGAAATATTTTACTTTGCTCAATGTGCTTCATTAGACATGCGTTTTAACGAGTACTTGTGTTGTAATTTTGCGTAAAAGATAATACCATATGCTGATATGAACAGGGTTATTAGAACGAGGGAGTTGTGTGGTGTGAGGGCGATGACCTGCAGAGTGAGACAGAACGACAACAACACTGAAGTTAGCGCTATCATGGACCGGCGCGGCGCAACGCGGCACCGCACTAACTTCAAGCATTTTTAAACAGTCAAAGCGAGTCCATTGAAACATACCGAGGCCTAATGTGTAACGTACTTTTGTTTGACTTTAACATTATTACCGCGGCGGAACAATCACACTGCCTCGTGTCATGTTTGCATACTGGACATTCCTGTTTTGACCTAAAAAGGGCGTTCGTTACAAAATCGTTTTTGCTCTACTTATCACCGTTGTTATTTACATTATAAAAACAGAAGGGACATATTCCACAATATATTAAACTGTTCACGTATAACAATATACTTCTCGTAGATATATTCATTTGAATGCTACAAAATGCATTAAAACCTCAAGTTGGACGTTGGTAGAGATGCAGAAACCAGTGGAAGTGGTTCGCTCGCACACGTCTGTAACCCATTTTCGTTGTTGCACAAGACGTTACTTTAAAATAGGTTTGGTTGTAGACGGCGAGACCACTACAGTAAACGTTCCTTTTATAGATCAATAATTTATTAAGTGGGTTCACTGTATTCATTGTCAGGATGATTCTTAAGTCACACTATTGTATTTGTGTACTATACGAGGACTTTGACATTCAATAATCAAAACATCGTTCATGTGGAACTGCGTGAATTCCACACTAAATTTATATGTTAACTACTATACTAGATTTTGGTCCCAGTTCGCTTGCATGATTAGTTTTAGTGTAATACTAAGCATTTTCCTCTATAAAATTGACTGCCTAATGCAAAATTGGGCCACGTATCGGGATGAAAACTCTCTTGTCTCTGTGTAAAAAAATCATACCGATTCGTTACTCAGTTGCTATATGAAGAAGAAGTAGTGACTATATACAAATCAGCAAAGCTCTTTTACGTATAATTAGTAATGAGTAGTAAAAAATCTATATAAAAGCACCCTACATCCTTTACATTATGTATGATGAAACTAATTTGATGAATCTAAAAGTATAATTATATTTGATTATTCTGTTTTGTTATCTGATGTACCAAAATAGGCCCGGATCAAAATAAAAGATGTCAGCACCGATACGAGTACATTTGATATATCGATCTCAGAATGCTGTATAATTAAGTCGGAATATGGAACAGTTCCTGTAAGGTTGGCGACTGGAAACACAATAAAAAATATGCCCTACATACCGAATGCATAATAGGCGCCGCCGTTGGCATAATTTGGCCTACATTCACGACCTATATCGATACGGTAATCGTTGGCCGAGTGGATCTACATATTTTGTTAGCTTGATTCACGGCCTCGCTGTTGCTATGTGCTCATGTATCTATTTGTCTGCGAACCACCCATTGTTTGCTCGCATCAAGTAGTTTTTTCACCTTGAAACGATTGCGGAAATCAGTTCTATCTCAACGTTGTTATCGGACTACGCAATCTACGTACTTGTATGCACGTGACGTAACGTTGAGTGATGTTTTTCGATACAAATTCGCGATAGTGTTTGTGTGTGGAGCGTGGACGTTACACTATCGCTGTTATAATATATCGGCATTGCGTAATTCGTTCTAAATTGTCGCGCAATTGGTTGACAAAGCAACGCACTGCGTTACAACCCACTGAGAAAGCGTGCGTGTGCGTACATTTCTACCCGTAATACGTGCCCTCACCTTTTTTATTAACAATTACAAGTTAATGCTACGTGAGTAAAAAATCATTTGCGTAAGTACTTTTAATGACGTGTGCAAAAATTACGATAATGTCATGTGTAACTAATGCGTGTTATTAGATTAAGTAATTACAGCTTGAAGGACTGTTAGACTATTTGGAGGCAATTTATCACATACACAGATAAGCGCGAATATACTAATATTAAAGCATCACGCATGTGTGTGGAGCGTGCTGCGTGACCGACTTTGTTGAAGCAGCGACTAGCGCCCAGAGAGGAGCTAGTGTGTGAGCGCAACCAGTTCTGCGGTTGCCATTTACACGCCTAATATAACTGTTTACCGAGCGGGGAGTGATCTGTGCGCTTCTAGTACCGCAATGTCTTCCGGGTTTTAAATATAGAACCCGAAGGTCGTGCCATTATTCGCGTTGAAATACAGCTATCGTTTTAATGCGAGCACACAGCACAACGTAAACCTTGAAACTAGTACGTACACGCGTCGGAACTCTGTTTTTTCACTCGCCGTTTCGCTACCTAACGGACCTGGAGCGAATCAGTGAATAAGAATTTGCGCACTCATTATATACTAAAGATATGCCATTTAATTCCCAAGGTCTAACAAAGTCTAAGTAAATAATTTGCTGTCGTGTCGATAGGTAAATGGTCACGTTGCGCATGCGCTCTCTGCTCATGTGAGCGTCAGCGTCGCGTCGCGGTGCAGTGCAGAGCAACTCGTCGAAATTAGATGCATTTGCATACACTCCTCTTTATCATCACTAGTATTTATCCAGTGTTTCATATACTCGTGATAGTTTGTTAATGTACCTCATTTTTATATCGTGGGTGTTAAATATTATTATCGTTAGTAGCTTTTTGCGTAGGTGCTTCTTATATAATAAGCCCATATAAATATTATCATTTATATTACGTTGTGGTATTACCCGTATCTTGTGTTGTTGGCAAGGGCTGGTTAAACATAATAATTGATAGCTCGAACGTGATCTTATTAACAAAATATAACAAAATTATGATTAACCAGTATAAAGCATAATTATAATAGAGGTATAAATGATATTTAACTAATTTACAATTTGCTGCAGGTTACGGGCGAAATCCAGGGCTGCCGATAAATAATTCGATATGCATATAACTGAATACAACAATGTTATAGATCGTTTTCTCTTTTATTGTGAAAGCTCGTGATTTTCATACGTAACAGAATTAAAATTTGCTGATTTGCTTACGTAAATAGATAATCAGACGGCCCATTTGCGGTCCGAGCAAAAATATTTTTGACAATAGAATTCATATCGAGCTCGATACGCGTCTATGACACTAGTAAGAATTATTCTCCAAACGTCATCAGTGTGCAGCGAGCTCGTTACGTATTTAATTGTCAAAAATATTCCTGCTAGGACCGCTGATGGCTACTAGATAATATTATATATGCGTCGATACTCGATACATGTAAATGTAAGTCTTAGGGCGACTTGCAACACTCAGAAAACATCTCGATTTATGCCAAATATCAATTTAAAACTATGGCTGAGCTGTAGGATAAATTGAATTTAGGTCTAATTCTAGATTAGTAATAGCGCTGCATGCTGCCCTAAGTGTTAAAGGTATTAATTACTTTAATAACGCTAGTTTTTATCATAAAAGTCAGTTTTCTATATCTTGCCATGAACTTAATTAATTTAAAATGTAATGGCAACCCTGCCGAAATCGCGACGAGTGATTACAATGGCAAGTGTCTAATTAAAGTGGCCGTGGGCCGCAGCTCGCACGCGGAAGTCAACCTCGACGCCTTTGCAGATAACGATTGGCGTACTTTATCAGTGGTAGGCGATAACGCGACCTTCGCGGAGGCACGTATCTGCCACAATATATGCGAGAATATGTGGTGCTCCGACGCTATTTCATTACTAAGATAAATAATAACGAGTTTGAAAACATAAAACCTACTTCAAATCTCCATCACATATTGATAGGTGGGGTCGATGGGAACACCCTTAAAGTAAGCTCTATCGAAGACAAAATATAGAGATTTATTTATCGACCTCCAAAAAAGGAGAAGGTCCTCAATTCATTGGTATTTTTTTAATGTATGTTACGAGATATCTCCGCCGAATATGGTCCGATCTTAAAAATTATTTTTGTGTTCGATAGAGCTTCTTTCAAGGGTGGTCCCATATAAATTTGGTCACGATCGGATTTGAAGTCGGTCTGTTAAGTTTTTAAACTTGTGATTATTTATTTATTCATGATACACCATCGACAGTTACACAAAACATTTTTGCAAATTAAAAATTAGTTTATGGTAATGGTACAGTGCGCACTCCCATTACAGGTGCATACAGCTTATTTGATTTAAATTTACCTATTACAATAAAATTAAACAATACAATAATTTATGCAATAAATAACTAAAATACGAATGAACACAATAATAATTAGTAATTAGATCAAACATACATCAAATAATACAGATGAATTGAGAACCTTCCCCTTTTGGGGTCAAAGAATTCTGACAAGATTCGAGAAATTCTGGTTTAGACATCACGGTGAAGAAGCAAAAAATATGAAAGGCTTTTGTGATTTTTCTATGGAATAATGTATATAGAAAGCGTAAAATATAATTTTCTCTACCGTTTCGTTCTGCGTATGTATGTATGTATGTATGTATGTTTATAAGCAATACTTAGGTAATCTACGTAAGTATAAACTATTAAATTCAATATAACATGCAAATAACTCCATATTTTGATAAACAAGTGACTACTGGGTTCCCGGCGAGGCCCAACATTCATGTTTATAAGAGATATTGATAACACTATTGTTCCAATGATGAATTAATAATGACGTCTCATTATAATAATGAAAATTCTTTAGAGATATGTTTTGTTCGAGTATGTATTATCTAATTGAAAATAGTACACCGTTGCTTCATAAGAGACACCTCTAAGCACCAACAAGTGAACTTTTCAAGGTGTGAAAATTTCGTTTATTGTCCTTATAAATAGGGAAGTCTAACAATATTTTATTCTAAGCTTATAATTTAAATGAAAGGATAAATGGAGTTACATAATATAATATCACGGTTAACATCTCTAAATTATTTGCGCGTGCGAGGTCATACAAATAGAGCGACGAGATAATCTTATAAATTAGATGTCTATTAATATCGTGTTAATAATATTGGCTTCTTGTACAATCAAAGCAAAAATGGCTTATATTATGCTGCCTTCGTTACACATCAGTTTCCATTTGATGAGATGACACGGGGCATTAGTTAATCTCACTAAAGGGTACTGGGTCGAATGGGTAACGTAAACTCATTTGTTTAATTGTGTTACCTAATGCACGTTCTGTTACGCAATATAATGGGTTATGGCGGTGTGTTACTTGATACTTTTGTATCTGATTGTATAACGAACTACATGGTGAAAAATAGAAAAAAGCAATCGCAATATGCAGTGACTTCTGGTCGGCATAGGTCTTCTGAACATTGAGACCCGTTTTGGCTTCGCTCATCCGCCTGTCTTGTCGCAAGCCTTTCGATTTGCTTCTTCCCTTTTTGGAGTGTGAAGATGCATCATAAGGTCGGCATGATTCTGCTGACCACCGATAAATCCATTGTTTTTTGGTGGTCGCTGTATTTTGACTATTCTGTGCATCCTTTGCCATGCATATAAAAAAAATAATTTCCAATATTATATTAGGACTACCCTTTTTAACATGGGGAATCTGTTTACAGGTATCTAATAACCATAATACAGTGTTGTGACTGTCATGCCAGCATAAAAATTAATGCACCTAAACTCAGTTCAGTGCGCTGAGTGCGTTGAGTATATCCATCAACGCTGTATTATGCGGCTATGATGAATATTAGCTTTCCGCATATTGATTTACTACAGTGACCATATATTACGTATGCGAGGTTACACGTGCGGCGCGGCGAGCGATAATGAAACGCATGCGAACTCAAATGCTGCGGCTACACTCTCTATTTCCCTTATCGGCTGAGTGTTTTTATACGACCCTCCTCGGTGGTGACCATGTAGTGACATTTCCGCATGTGTGCACCTCGACAAGGTTGCAATTGAATGTGTACGTTACGCATTCAACAGGATGTAAACTGTGAGCAGTCTAGATATTTCTCTCGCAAGTAAATAAGGTTGGGGTATTTATTGTACATAAAATAATAAAGAAATTTAGTTGAGTCGGTTAAGCAGTGGTAGTTATGATGTAGATGTGTCATAAGTGTATACACCACAACGCACTCCCAAAACTGAGTC
The DNA here is from genome assembly GCA_036417725.1 of Clanis bilineata. NCBI lineage: Eukaryota > Metazoa > Arthropoda > Insecta > Lepidoptera > Sphingidae > Clanis > Clanis bilineata. The sequence goes on along the minus strand of CM071151.1, from coordinate 11,807,416 downwards.
TGGTTACAAAACAAGGATGTAACTAATAGGCCGTTCGTAACACTACCACAAAAGCTTTTACTACAAATGCAGGTTTAAAAACATGTTGTAGTGGTTCACTCACGGTATTGTCATCCTGATACCTGAAGCAAACGTATCCACTGAATGCAGTATGATAAATACCGATAACACTGTGCGTTATCTAACGTGGTACATAATGTATAACGTCCACCTGTCAGCTGGCGAGAGGCGAAACCGGCGAGAGGCGAGTGGTGACCTGCTGGCATATGTGTAACTGCAGATAACCAGCTCGTATTTAGTGTAATAAGCGGGGACGGATTACCTATTCTAAAAACCTTATTGCCTTATACGATTTGGTACGGTAACTTTCGAAAAATGTACAGATGATGTAATTTCCTGCATTTATTATAAAATTATTTCTTGGTTCCTTTCGACAACTGTTTACATTACAAATTACATAGTAAGTACATTTAAAAAGAACTTCACGATTATTTGAATTTCTGAAATTGAAGGCCTGAATTCTAACATATATGTGAAGCTTATGTGCTAAATCTGTGATAATATGCTTCAGATAGGTTCTGTAATCTGTATAGCTTAAAGCTTTGCCATTAATATGTTCTCTGTAATATATGACGGTACTAGGCGACGGAGATCATAGGATCGTAGGAAGTAGATAGGCAACAATGAGGTCGACTTTTACTTGTATACACGAACAAAGAACCTCCTGGCAAAAACTAATATATTCTCCACTTAACACTCTTGCCTAATAATTTTACCTATTCAAGGATAATATTCGATTTTCAAAGTCATAAATCTTGCGAAATCGTGTTCTCTGCATTAGGAAACAGTATTGCATTAGATTCATCTAATCATTTTACATGCTCAAATGATTCGTGAAACTCGGGGTTATACACACAAATCTATAGTACATAATAAATATTTGCAATGCATGCAGAAACTGCTGGCAAGGCCTCGCTTCGCTCTAATAGCTGTGTCCTCGCCCAAGGTCTGCCAGGTGACGTCACGCACCTACGCTCAGTAACAAGAGATTTCGCGTTTACTTATTACTTATACTGCACAATGGTTAATTAGTTATCATACGCATGCGATTTGTTAATAACCGCTTAATTACTTTTAATGTATAGAAAACAATATACTCGGCAACATAATTGAAGGAAGGGTATCAGTAGATTATTGACGTTGTTACATTAATCTTCTTTTTTGGATAAGAGCAACGGCGCACGGTGGCCAGTGGCCTGGCTGGCGTAAGTGGTGCGCAGGAACAGGTTCCGCACGGATCACATGTGGGTAGGTCAGCGACCCCGGGGACGATAATCCGAGGAGTACCCGCTACCCGCCAGTCCCGCCACTCCGGCACTCCGCCACCGACCGAACGTCGCCGGTCTGCCTGCTCTACACACACCTCGGGAAAAACGTTGGAATAACCGTCACGGAATGTAATAAAACGCTGCTTCACTGTCCTATTATATTGTGTGTATTATATAATTATATTATGTATAAAATATTGGTGTTGAAACTTTTAAATCATTTCACTACTTCCCTATCCCATAATGTACATAGTCGAAAGAGTTGAAAGTTTACTCAAAATTGTTACGTATATTGCATGCAGTACATTAAAATTAGCTAAGTAGCCTCCTTGGTCCAGTGGCAATGTATATAGGCTGTGAACTGGGAGGTCCTGGGTTCGATTCTCAGATCAGCGGGGGTGTTTTTCTAACACTATTTGCACAAGACCGGATCCCCCAGATGGGGGTTGACATCAGACAGGCAGCCGGTTTCTAAATTTAATCCAAATCCTTTCATTAATATTATTGAAAAAGTGTGTTGCACCGCCCTGACATTAAGGTGGGATAAGGGCAGACAGATTGAAGAGTATATTAAAATTAATTAAGCATTCGTCGTCATTGTAAAACATCGATGACGTAAAGTGTTTCGTGTTAAATTGTTAAGGAAAACAACTGATGATTCTAATTTTGTTTTGATGTGCTGCAAAAATGCCCTTCATAAGCGCAGTTTTCCTGTTACTTCCCCGATTTGACACAAGATACAAATTAGGAAGGTGACGCGTTGTAACACCGGTATTATTTTTACTTCTGAAACATTTTCGGATGTCATAGGTGTTAAATTATGTAGAGCAGTTGGCAACGCAACCGATGTGACAATTTAGCTCGGCGACATTAAGTCTGCGACATGCCATTGTTTTACTGCAACAGCATATAACTGTGTAGCTATAAGCGGAGCGATTAGAACGTTATTCCTGTGCAGTGCTTCTCGTGCTGGCTAGGCGTCACAATTTCATGCGATTAGCAATTCTACTGAAGTATCTTCACCGTCAAGAAACCGGCAATTATACTATCGATTTATGTTTGAATTAATAAAGGAAATACTGCCCGAGGTGCTAATTTTAGTCTGACGCCTTGGTAGCTTGGTGCAAACTCGATACGCTGACTTATGGATGGCTCACTAATTATGAGTGATTAGTCATATGTAGATGCAGGCGAAAATGCCTCGGAGCCAAACAAAGAAGCATGTAGTATGCACTTCGTTTTATTTTGGGATACAATGAAATGGGTAAATACGTATTATTCATGATTTTATAACAGTTATAACTAGCCAGCGAACATGTTCAAAATTCATTGTTTATGAAGTCATCATACTACGCCATATTTAATTATGCGTCGGAGAAAAGGCTATTTTACGCATAGCCAAAAAGATAAAAACATAAGATAAGCATGTTTTACTATCAATACTACGATTTGAGAATATATTACATAATACGATATCAGACAAAGCAACGTTATATTTTTATCACAAATGCTTCAAAAAATAAATATTTACTGCAATTAGTGTAACTCAAAGATAAATGCTGTTGCGTCCGATTAAATTTAGAGGGCAAAATATAAATGATGCGAAACAAGTTATAAACATTTTTACTGAATAGAATAATATGATCATTTTGTAATTTGTTCGATAATTATTTTTTATTGTAACAAGAAATCCATTTCCTGTATAAGTTTTATATCGATATTAAAGCTCTATACTGCATCACTTAACACCTTTGTCAGATTATGACCACATTAGTTTGACTTAAGTTTCCATAATTCGGATCATCATCATCATCATCATCAGCCATAGGACGTCCACTGCTGAACATAGGCCTCCCCAAAGATTTCCAGATCGACCTTTACCTTTACTTTATTCGGATACCGGGCTAAATTATTAATAAACTTTAAATATAAGATAGAATAATTTGTGTCCCTGTACGTCTGTAGTCTGTACGTATGACGCGCGGTGGGGAAAAACCTCTGTCCAGTAGTTGTCCGAGATAAGAAACTGAATAAGTCATTAGTGCAGTGTAACAGATTTATGTAGTGAGTGTAAATAGCTGTTACGTAATTAGTGTATGTACTATGTAATAGTGAGAGAGACGCGATTCACGCGGCGCGTCTCCGGTCCGCCCACAAGAACCATTTGGCCGCCAACAATATGTACAAGGTTAAAAACAGAGCGTAGGCCAGTAGCTCACGCCAATACTACGCACATCACACTAAACCATTGTGCACAATTTTATACTAATTTCTATATTAGTTCCAAGATAGAATTTCCTTCTCGGTACGAACAAAATTGATTAAATATTATGGTCTAGAGGCGCGTCTCCTGCACCTGTTTTTTTCGAAGCAAAACACAAAAAAACACATAAGATAAACAATAATTTCGATGTCTTCTGCTCATAGAACAATGGACCATAGATAAAAATGTGTAGCGAAACCATGTTTTGCGTAGATGTTTTATGTAATGTTTTGATTGTAGAGGTATATAGGCGACTGTACAGGGGAGCTAGATCGACTTGGACACATTAAATGACAATGAGATTAGCGTGTTTGTAAAGGAAATGATGTTTGTATCTGTTCTTTCGCTTGAGTATTCTTTTGTATGAAAAAAAAATTTTAGTCATACAAAACGTGCCTTCTGGCTTTTAGTCCAATTTTTTTTTATAATTGAATAATTATTCTTTACATCTTATTTACAAATAGTACTATTATAAATACACAAGTGCTGAAGTGGAAGTGTTTACTAACGAGGTCAATCATTGTAATAGCTAATTAATTTTAATATAAGTCGACATACATAGGAACAGGCGGTGCGCGCGCGGTACATCGTTAAATTGATATCAAGGATTCAATTTTTTTCCGTCATCCGTGTGACTACTCGTATTGTGGGTGTGTAAACAATAATATTGTATCTATTTATAACTATTTTCAAACATCACGGTCGAAAATAATAAATACACCATCTATAATAGTGTATGTTACAACACAGAATATTTTCATTCAATATTAGTGCTATTGGAAATGAAATAATATAACTTCGTATTAATTTACAAACACCACCGTATATGTCAAACGTTATTGCTGTTTTTGTTTAGATTCAATCGTGTTATAGCGCCAATGATAATGAAACGCAGTTAGAGTACAGTCACTATTACGTGCAAACTGTGTTTATAGTGGTTAACATAGTAATAAACATATTTATGACAATTTTACAATAGTGTTGCATAACATGCGCCATATTACACATAGAGCAGCGCTGCGCCTTGACATTGTAAAGCGCAGCAGGCCGCGGCCGCGCTAGGCCAGCCCGCAGCTCGACCACGTGTAACGTAAACCATAACATTTTATGTGTGTACTGCATCGGCACACGTTCCGACGTTCGTATAACGTATTATAATGTACTGCACACGTTCGAGTCATTGCTATCTAATCAATAGATGCTACTGTATGAGCTCTTTGTCTACGAAATAAATGCATTAAAACTTAGCAACTATATTAGCGTGTCTTTGTATTTATTAATGTAATAAACTCACTTTTGCTTACGGCTTTTCCCGCGTTTAAGTCTTTTTTGAAATAAAAAGGAGTTTTCGATTATAACCTTTTCTTAAGTCTTGAATTAAATCGCTTCTCCCTTCTTCTTCCCTACTTCAATGTGGAGTCGACAGGTCATACATACTTTTTTATATCTCTTGCAAAAAGTTCCTCTTTTAGATTCACGACCGGCTACCTGTCGGACATAAGTTCCCTCTGGAGGATTCAGTCTGAACTTAGGACCTCTCGGTTTACAACTCATATACGCTGCCACGAGACCAAGGAGGAAGCGATGTACTCTATTGTCTTATTTGTAATACTGAAATATATGTGGGATTGAAGGAATTCAAAGAATTGATACAATTAATAATTTATTTTCTTAAGGAAAAATCTTTTACAATTCTGACATCTTATATCGTTCGTTTTCAAATCTTAACTGTCATCTTCTTATTTTATTTTATAATACATCGCCGAACATTTCGATGAAAGGAGTTTCTAATATTAAATTATATTTAATGAATTATCCACACGGCCGTCCTGCTCATTCATCTGCCCCAGATGAATCTAAATCTTCCAGCATCACCCAAGGTTTCATCAAATCTGCTGAAGTCGTTGTGTGCATGGGTCCTTCACCTTGTCCCACCTTCTTGACAGTGTATCTATCATTCCGCTTCTTCTGTGTAACCTCATATGGTCCTAAGAACTTTGGAAACAGCTTTGAACCTTGTGAAAATTGCGTCTTCTTTATTGCAACTAAGTCACCAACATCATAGGAAACTGCTTCCTTTCTATTCTTATTATAGCTTTTCATATTTTCTTCTTGTATTTTCTTAATAGATTCCTTTGCTCTTTCTCTGAGTTCTTGTCTTTTTTCATTGAAAATCTGAATATTTTCTTCTTCTATCAGTTGATATAATTCATCATCTTTATCTCTTATCTTAAAACCAAATAGTAATTCGAATGGAGTCATTCCGATACTTCGTTGATATGTTCCATTCAGGCAGCGTTGCACATTGGATACTCTGCGATACCATTTTGTAGGATCATCGGCACTTAGTTTGCTCAGTACAGCGATTATTATATGATGAATCCTCTCGACTTGACCGTTTCCTCTAGGTTGTCCAGTAGTGATCGTATAATGCATAATATTTTCATTCTTACAGTAATCTTTAAAGTCATTTGCAGTAAAAGCGGCATTGCGATCAGTGATAATTCTTTCTGGTGAACCAAAAGTCTGTTGCTGTATTCTTAGTTTAACTAATGTTTCTTCGGTCGTTAAAGTTTTTACAGGATAAATCCAGGTAAACTTGGTATAGGCGTCGACTACAGTGAGAATGTACTTGTAATTCTTGTGTGTCGAAGTCAGTGGTCCAAGATGATCAATGTGATAGGTTGACAACGGCACATCTCCTTTATCTATAGGGTGTAGATATCCTTCTTTCTTTCCTTTCTTATTAGATATTAGAATACACTCGACACAGTTGCTTATGACTTTTTTTATCTTGTCCTGTAAATTATCTATGTAATATTCTCTCTTTATCAATTCCTCAGTCTTTGTTATTCCAAAATGTCCTCTTTCATGATTTTTCCTAATAATCTCATACTGCATTTTCTTTGGTACTACAATCAATCTATTGCCATTTTTGACTTTGTAAATTATATCTCCTTGTAAAATATAATCTTGATAAGACTCTTTTTCCAAAATTTTCTTTAATGCTTTTATATGATCATCATCTTCTTGAGCCTTTTTTATACGAGTTGTAGTTTCAGTGATTATTAGACAAATCGGATTTCGACTTAGCGCGTCTGCGTGTTTCATACTTGATCCTGGCCTGTGCTCAATCTCATAATCGTATTCTTCTAGAAGTAAAGCCCAGCGAGCAACTACAGGCGGTAAGTCTTTCTTTTTCAGAGTCATAGTTAATGCTGAACAGTCGGTCACGATTTTGAAGTGAATCCCCTGCAGATACACTCTAAATTTCTTAATCGCTTCTACAATAGCAAGGACTTCTAAGTAATAGCTGTGGTAATTTCTTTGAGTAGGAGTAGTCTTTTTACTCATATAGTGAACTGGATGAAATTTGTCATCTTTAGGACTCCTTTGCAACAGCACAGCTCCATATCCATCTGCACTTGCATCTGTATGAAGTTCTGTCGGTAGATCAGGGCTGTAAATACGCAGAACTGGAGAGTTACATAATATTTGCTTCAGTTCTTCAAAAGCTCTTTCACACTTCTCATCAAAATTAAATGCAACATCCTTCTTTAATAGATCAGTTAGCGGTTTAGCAATCAGTGAGTAATTTTTAATATACTTCCTAAAATAACCAGTAAGTCCAAGAAATGACTGAATGGTCTTAACGTCTTTAGGTTTCTTAAATTTTGCTACAGCATTTATTTTGTCTTCAGAGGGTCTTACTTCATTATCTCGAATTAAATAACCAAGATATTCTATTTCTTCTTTAAAAAAGTGACATTTCTTCCAATTAAATTCTAAACCGAATTCTTCTGCTCTCTTTAGTACCTTTTTTAACTTCAATAGTCCTTCTTCTTCAGTTTTAGATGGTATATTCAAGTCATCAAGATACGCTGTTATAGTACCATCAGCGATTAAATCACTAAATACATCATTTATAAATCGCTGAAATACAGATGGCGCAGTACACAGTCCAAACGGCATTTTTAGAAATTCATATTGTCCTTGAGGTATTACGAAAGCTGTGTACTTCTGGCTGTCTTTGTGAACTTTCACGTGCAAGAAACCATTACGCAAATCAAGAGAGGTAAATATCGTTGCATCTTTCAACTTGTCTATCTGATCTTCTATTAAAGGTAGTGGAAATCTCTCTCTAATAACTTTCTTATTTAGTCGTCTATAATCTATGCACATACGGCGTGTACCATCTTTTTTGTGAGCCAAGACAACAGGAGCTGCAAAATCAGATTTACTAGGTTTGATGATTCCTTTAGCTAACCATTCTTCGATTTGCTTGTTAACGATACCCATTTCTAACGGTGACAAACGTCGTGGGCTTTGATAAACAGGATCTTCGTCAGTAAGTATAAATCTTAATTCTACATTACTATCTTTCTTCTTCTCACTAGGTTTATACTCATTGCACAAATTTCGAATTTGTTCTGTATACTTTGTTGCTCCTATGTCATAATTTTGAACAACATTATCATCTTTAACTGAAAGAGTAAGGTGCATAATTCTTTCCAAGTTGATACCACGAGGAGTAAAATTAACTTCAAAATCTTTAAGTATAGGTTTACCAATAATCACGTTCTCGGGTATTTCAGTATCTTTGACTACATGAAACGTAATATCTGTAAAGTAGCTGTCAATCTCAACATTAACTAAGAATGTTCCTTCTGTGTAAACCTTATTCTCAGCTATACCAGTTAGGCATGTCATTGATTCCGTATTAAAATTCTCTATTCCATCTTTAATTTTTCCAAATTCTGTCTTTGTCATTATATTCACATCACTTCCGGTATCTATTAGAGCTATTATATCATTTCCGTTAATTCTAATCTTCTTATATGGACTTTTAACTTCTTCATTTGTTTTCTTATTATCGTCTTCAATATTAAGAGTCTTCTTAGGTTTATTATTAGGACAATCCGTCGACTTATGGCCAAATTCATTGCACTTGAAACATTTGATTCCCTTTGAACATGTAGGCGTTTGATGGTCCAAGTCACCACAGTTGTAGCATCGCTTGACACTAGTCTTTTTGAATGAGTGACTGGTGGAAGAGTTCGAGGGACTTAAGACTTTGGCAGGCATCTTCTTTTTGAAGTCACTGTAAATGTCTAACTTTTTACGAAACTCTTTTATATCTGATGCTCCATACAGAATAACCTTATTTGTTTCGTTATCTCTGATTCCATCAATGACGTATTCAATTAAAGCAGAATCCTCAACTTTGCCATGGAGTGCCAATTCTTTCATAGCTAAGAAATACTGTTGGAATGTTTCGTCGTTCTTCATCTTTCGCGAAGCCAACTTCTTGTGAATGATTGCACTATTAATTTTAGGTCCAAACTCTTCTTTAAGGGCCTTCTTTAAACTTGAGTAATCTTTTACCCTGCCCAATGACCTTAAAAATAGTTTAGCTGTACCGTTTAAAAGTCTCTTCGCATAAATCAGCTTTTCTACAGCAGTCCAACGCATTATATGAGCTGTATCTTCAAATTCATCAATAAAAGATTCAATTGGGTATGTGTCATCACCAGTAAATGACGTCATTGACTTCTCTAAGTCGGAGAATGAAATTTGTACATCGACCTCTTGTTCTTCATCTTCATTTTCATGCGGAGCTTGAGTGGTATCTTTTTTCGGCGGCATCGTGGTTAAATTAGTGTTAAGTCTGCTTCTTGGAGATCTTCTTTTAGTCGTCGTGCAGAAAGATAGTCGTTTGGAAGTCATAAAAATATTCTTTAGTTTATTCCAAATATTGAAATAAAGTCGTCTTAAAAATCCGAGAATCCCGCATTTCTTCATAAGCTGGTAATACTTGATTCGTAAAATTGTAGTTCAGTCTTACATCAGAAAGTCCTTAAAATAGCACCAATTTCTTCGATTCTATCCCGGACGAGCCCCCAAAAGTTGTGGGATTGAAGGAATTCAAAGAATTGATACAATTAATAATTTATTTTCTTAAGGAAAAATCTTTTACAATTCTGACATCTTATATCGTTCGTTTTCAAATCTTAACTGTCATCTTCTTATTTTATTTTATAATACATCGCCGAACATTTCGATGAAAGGAGTTTCTAATATTAAATTATATTTAATGAATTATCCACATATATGTATATGCCAAAGATAAATTGGTATATTATTACATTACAAACGAGATATTACAAATGTTTAATGGCTGTATTGATTTTTTACGAGTTCAAAACTAGTTCACTAATTTGGTGTCATGATAGACAAGAATTTATCAATTAGAGCATATTACCCACAAACTGATGACATTAAAAGCGGTTCCACAATTAAAATGCATTTTGTGGTAGCAAGGACTGTTTGAAATATAATTAATCACAAATCTACGACGTTGATTGACACTGTTCGCCTGAATGTTATTTATTTGCGAACATTTCATACGTCACCGGAAAAGAAAAAATATCAAATTGATAAAAAATAAAGCTTTGATAAGAAACGTAATATACAAGTGTTTATCGAAAATGTGCACGTTTTCCCACAAGCGTGAAATATTGGCAGCAAATTCATATGTAAATAATAATACTTTTTATTGCTGAGACATACCATGTGATATATGGTCAGTGGATCGGGAGGTTCTGGGTTCGATTCCTAAGGTATTTTTTAACACAATTTACCCGGGTCCTGATCTCCCAGAGGTTGACATCGGGCAGACAGTTGATCGTAATAATCAAAAGTTTAAAAACTCAACGGACTGACTTCAAAACTTTTCCAACCGTGACCAAATGTATATGGGACCACCATTGGAATAATCTCTATCGTACACAAAAATAATCTTGAAAATCGGTCTAGATTTGGCGGATATATCGCGTAACGTACATAAAAAACCGGGCATGTGCATGCTACATATCTGATCACGCAAAGTACAGGGATCCGAAGAAAGGGTAACTGTTTTTTTTCTACCTGCCCTTATCTCATCTTAATGTAGGGCCAGTGCACACTTTCTCAAGCATGTTATAGAATGGATTTGGCTTACTTTTTACGACCAGCCGCCTGCCTGATGTCAACCTATGATCCCGACCAAATTAAATTAGAAAATTTGCTTTACCCGACCTGGGAATTATTTTTTTTTTTTTATTTTTTATTTACACTTTTTATACAAATATGTATAAAGGCGGACATAATGCCTGAGGCATTCTCTACCTGCCAACCTTTGGGTGATGCAGAGAAAAACGAAGTAGGTGTAAAACATAAATTTATGGCGAGAAGAAAAAAAAAAAGGAATAAAAATCCAGTAAATAATTAAATAAGCAACGAATACAAACATAACATAAAATAACAATAGTATAATAGATAAAATATATAGTTATACCTACATATATGTATACATTTACATACTATATTTATATAATAATACATATGTTTATATAATACATATCGAATCTGAAGTGAAGACAAACAAAACTATACTAATGAGAAAGTTCAGACACATTGTTAAGAAGAAATTGCCGAACTCTAATTTTAAATGACATCCGAGTTGTGGCCGTCCTAATTTCGAGGGGGAGTGCATTCCAAAGAAGAATAGACTGTATAGCGAAAGAAGAGTGAGTAAAGTCTGAGCTATGAGGAGGACACTTCAGGAGGAGATTACTAGATGAGCGAAGATTTCTGTCGTGGTTACTGTCTAAATATTGAAACGAGGAAGATAAGTAAGATGGTGGAGAAGGAGAAGTAAGTATGGAGAAGAGCGTAGTGAGTGCACGCAAAGAACGGCGTTGACGGATAGGTAACCATTTGAGTTGGGAACGGTAAGAAGAGATGTGGTCATATTTACGAAGGTTAAATATAAATCGAATGCAGTTATTCAGAAGACGGTCATATTTATTGAGTAAATCTGCATTCAGGTCAAAATAGCACACATCACCATAGTCAATTATAGGAAGGATCAAGGATTGCACAAGCATTATCTTAGTTTTAGTTGGTAAAAAGTTTTTTAAGCGATACAGAGCACGCAGAGCACCAGTAACTCTCTGGCAAACAGAGGTTGCCTGTACCCGCCAGTTCAAGAAGGAGTCAATATGCAATCCAAGGTTTCTGACCCAAGGACACCAGGGAATAATGGAGTTATTATACCTGATATGTGGAACAGTCGAGATGTCCAATCTGCTCATGATCCTCGAACTACCCACGACAATAGCCTGACATTTGGCTGGGTTCACAGTCAGTCCAAAACTGTCAGACCAGTCTTTTATATGAGCTAAGTCTTTATTGATCATATCCACTGCAGAGTGTATACGATCAACTGTCGCCTGCGCATACAGTTGTAAGTCATCGGCATAAAGATGATACGCGCATTGAAGGTTTTGGGTTATGAGGTTTATAAATATTGAAAATAATAAAGGAGAGAGTATACCGCCTTGAGGGACGCCAGCATCAAGGTCACGCCAGTTTGACGACGAGTCGTCAACGCGCACCGATTGCTGACGTCCACGAAGATAAGTCGAGAACCATTCCAGTGCCTCGGAAGAGATCGAAAGATTGGATAGGATTGATAGAAGGATGTCGTGACTGACGGTATTAAAGGCGTTTGAGAAATCAACCAAAGCCAGTATTGTGACTTTGGTATCTTCCATACCCGCCCTAATATCGCCAGTCACTTTCAAGAGTGCGGAAATGGTACTGTGACCTGGTCGGAAACCAGACTGCAGAGGGTTTAATAGGTGGTGGTGATGCACAAACTTAGAAAGTTGTTTGTGTGCGCAGGCCTCCAGCACCTTAGAAAGGAAAGGGAGAATGGATATAGGTCGGAAATGGTTTACAAACAATGGATTGGGAATCTTTGGAAGAGGAATAGCAAAGGCTTTACGCCATAATGACGGGAAAATGCCAGTGCTGAGAGAATAATTAATGATGTGGGAAATGGCAGGGAGAAGATGGTCCAAGATAGGAATAATCATGCGACGACTAATGTTGTCACATCCGGTGGCATTGGATTTGATAGAAAGGATTATCTTTTTGATCTCCTCAAGTGCAACCGGAGAAAAGTGAAAGGGGTCAATGGTTGGTCTAGGAAAGCCAGCCAAAAGGTCCAGCGTACGGCTCCTAGTTTGGTGATCTAGTGGAGTAGTAGTTGAGAAATGTTTATTAAGATCATCCAAACCAAGAGCCGCCACCCGGAAACCAGCGTTTTTCCCTTTGCCAATACCTAGAGTTCCGAGGAATTTCCAGATATTGGCCGGGGAACAAGAAGATATATTATTGAGAATGTGACGGCGTTTGGCATTGCGTATCATCTGATTACACCGATTCCTTGCGGTCTTAAAAAGACTCCAGTTGGTTTCTGATCGATCCCTCTTGAACTTACGGAAGGCCCGGTCTCTACGCCTCATCGCCATACGAACACCAGTAGTCATCCATGGTGCAGGTGGACGCTTTATTTTAACTCTCCTAATGGGTGCATGGATATCGTAAAGAGCAAGGACATTATTATTAAATATGTTGACCTTTTCATCAACTGAGGAGGCTGCAGTCAGATGATCCCAGTTTAATTTTACAGCATCACACGATAGCTTTGCCATATCCATGCGCCCAAAACAACGAATGTGCAATACCTTGGGGGAGGATTTAGGAGGGTTTAGGGCGTAAGAAAGGAATATAAGGTCGTGATGGGAAAAACCAGGGGCGGGGAATTGGCCATGTGAGGTCGCCGAGGACAGGGACGAGGTGAGGATAAGATCCAGCCAGGTGTCATTGCCGTCCGCGTTATGGTGTGTGGCTTGAAGAGGCAAGACGTGTAAGCTAACTGACTCGAGGATATCAAGGAGCTTAAGGGAACGGGGAGAGTGTTGGGCAAGGAGATCAGTGTTGAAATCACCCATGATGATGTGGTGTGTGTATTCTGACCCTAAAGATTCCAGAATCGATTCGAGACTGGAGAAGTAAGCTATGGTAGGAGGACAATAAATGACACCAAGTAAGGTTTTGACTCCCCTGACCCAAACCTCAAGGAAAATATATTCAGCGGAAGCAGAGTAAGGAGAAGGAGATAAAGCAATAGTTTTATAAGAGAAGTCACTGCGAAGATAGATAGCAACTCCACCCCCTCCCTTCCCTACTCGGTCATTCCAGATTAAAATGAAACCAGGGAGAGGGTAGGTCGAAGAGAGAAGATGAGGTTTGAGCCAGCTCTCGGAAATCAGCACGGCATGGATGTTAGTATCAGCAAAAGTTTCCAACAGGTCGCTGTAGTGACTTGGTACACTCTGCGCATTAATGTGGCAAACATTAAAGTTGTTAGAAGTTTGCAGAGCAAAAGTCTGCCGTACCAAGTCACCAAGCCCATCTGCTGCCGAACAAAAGCTATCGTCACTTATCTCATTAGCAGAATGAAAAGATTCATCAGAGCTATACATAATAATAATAATATATATAAAAATAAACAAATAAAAATATTAAATAATAATAAAAACAACTAAACCGGTGCAGCACGCAAATCTCTGCACCACCCACCAGCTGAAACAAACATTTTAAACACCTTACACTTGTAAATTGTATTAAATATATGTATATAATATAAGATTATATAAATTAAAAAAAAACAGTACGTACAGGATACTATGCAGGCAGTAACAACGCGGTTTATGAGCGCAGTATGGTCTGAGACCTTAGTCGGTTACGAGCACGAACAAAATGATAACTGTCAGTTGTCACTTGTCAGTTGGTAGAAAATAATACAATAAACCGTGTCGGTACCTCGAGCCTCTAAACAAAAGCAATAATAAAATTAAATGAACCCAGAATGTAATGTAACTAAAAGTTAAAACATGAGGCTATTGTAAAAAACTAAATACAAGTGAAATGTCGCAACGGGTTGTTAGTTTTTGCGCTGTTTTGCATTGGATGTTGAGGCACTTGTGGCTATCGCACTGCAGGCTCCACTCCTTGATGACTTTTCGGACGCCATGGGATGCTTCGCCGTTAATACGTTCAGGTCCTCCATCGACGCGATCTTAACACGACTGCCATCGGCGATCTTAACGTGTATAACACCATCCTGGGTCCAGCATGAACGCAAGCCGAAATGTTGTCGGGCTTTAGCGAACACTGTTTGACGTGTTCTGGTCAAAAACTCTTTTAAAGAAATAGAGGTGCCCTTAAGCTTGGTCTTTACCCTCCAGATCTCCGATCTGCAATCAACATCAGTGAACCGCACTAAAATTGGCCGGTGATGCTCCGTGTTGTGGACCCCGATCCGATGGCACATTTTAATGGAAGAGGCTGTGACATTTCTCAGCCCCAACGAATTGTGGACAATACCTAGGATGATGGAACTACAGTTTTCCTTTTCTGTCTCTGCAACTCCAAGGAAAAGGAGCGCTTTCCGTCTGTGTCTGGTCTCAGCGACGTCAATCAGGCGGCTACATTCTACAATCTGCTGCCGCAAGATTCGCAGCATGCTGAACATGAGCTCCCGAAATGTTCGGAACTCCTCAGCCACACGGGCCACTGTATCTTTAGCCGGCCCTCCAGACTGTAGTTGTGACTCGAGTTCGGCCATTCTCTTTGTGAAGTTTTCCTCGAGTTTAGCTTGAACACTTTGAATATCAGCAAGCTGAGCCATGATAATTGTGATGTGTTTGTTTGTTTCCAATGTCCAGTACAAGTATGAATGAAACAGCTGGTAGGTGGTGAAAATTACACTATACTTCTACATAAAGTGCCGTTAATGTGAGTACAAATGCTATGTACCTTTTTTGCACACAATAGAGTGAGATATAAACTCATAAAGTTAAATTATTTAAATTAAATAAAACTTTAATTACCTAGACACGTCTGCACTTATTTACACCTACCGCCCAAAAAAAGGACCAAAAAAATCCAACCCAGGACCGCCCGATCCATAGCCCATAAATGCTGCTACTAGACCAAGGAGGCGACCGTTACTTACTGTTACTTAAATATATTTTAGACATAATTTTAAGTGTATAGTCCATAAACTCATATTTACTAACTGTTTTACATAACTAACAACTTCATATAAGTGATATTAAAAATAACGTGTACGAATTTTTTCGTTTTATTTTGGTCGTCTATTACATTAACTTGTAAAGCCTGTTTAGCCGCTATAGTTTTCCATTGAAATTCATGATGTATGCTACTATTGTGATTTTGTCACGTATTCAAAACCAACCGTTTCGGAAATAGAGGGGGGGGGGTGCGCCCTACTCTACTAAAAAAATTTCACTTTAAAGCTTAATATTTCGAAAACAGAGCCTCCAATCGAAAAATAGTTTTAGAAAACCCTTATTGTTTTTGAAAGACCTATCCAACGATATACCACACCATAGGGTAGGCGAGAAAAAAAATTCACCCCTACTTTACATATACTATTATACCCTAAAAAAATTTTTTTCTGGATTTTATTTCACGTATTTTTGAGTTTGATATCTATCAAGCACAGCACAATTACAGCACTCTAGTACTGGTCTCTGAGATAAACAGTGGTCAGTCAGACAGACAGACAGACGGACATGGCGAAACTATAAGTGTTCCTTTTTTGCCATTTGGCTTCGGAACCCTAAAAACAGACGAATTGAGGAGCTCCTCCTTTGTCGAAATCGGCCGAAAATTAAGCCAAATGTTTTTTGTGACACGCTTTAAATAGCGTGATGCGGCAACATCCCATCAAGGTAGGATAAGGATAGGGAAAAGAAAGACAATCCCACATGAAAATGTATCGAGATTTTAGTAGTGAACAAAATGGAACCATGTCCCGAGTGAATGCAAATAATATTTTATCAATTATCACACATACACGTGTATTGATGTCGTGCAGTAATTGCTTAGTACTAGGTAGTCAGTAACAACTGCAAGCACATTGCAAGTGCAGTGTACACTAGATGTGTAAACTGTAAACAAACTGCATAATGTGTCAGTGACTTCTTATCGAGCCACATGACTTTGGAACATTCATAGATATAGTTTTATTGGATGTTTACTACTTCGCGCTCATGTTGAACGTGTTTATTATATTCGATTCAATAATTAATATATATTTCTTTTAAAACCTTCAATGGCATCAATCGTATCCACAACATTGACTTACTCTATTGAAATTCTCTCGAAGGTGTCGGGAGCCGGGACATGATGTAATGTTTGAGTGGGGAAACATCCTTATGCCTACTTCGGTCATCCGTATGTCATGTCACAGATTCCTCGATTGTTACTTCTCTTTTCAGAACATGAATATTTATGCAAGCCGGATTGAACAAACTTATTGTGTGTACTGTACTTAACATTAGATGAAGTGGCACTTTTATTCTTCATTTTGTTCGCAGCATTCCTTCTGTCGATGTCTTTTGCTGTGATATAATTTTACTAAGTAAATGGATTTTGGTTCCTAAAATAATATTTTTTTAAAATAGGTTAATTCCTGGATATACTTCCACAGCCAATATAAGCTACCACTAGACTAAGCAGGAGGCGAATATGTCCCTGCATATAAATGAACAATTAATAATTAATATAAGTCTGAACTTTGGCGTCATTCAATTCATTGCACGTGAATAAATTGCCCTATTGGCATTAATTCAGTAGCCTCCGCATAATAATTTCCTTGAGGTAGTTCATGATTACGTCGATTAAAGGAAATATATCACTTACTTAATTATTATAAAAACTTGATACTGTTTTATGAAGTAATGTAATTGCGGAAATAAATAATATTGTAATGTCAATGTTTAACATTGAATTCTGTTAGTATTGAGGCACTAATAAAGTTGTTGGGTATGGTAGCCATGTTTGTTGACCGTACTAACTGGCACATGTACAGTGAAAGTGTTAACAGTAACAGTTTTCATTACTAGACTATAATGACGGACAAAACAATTCTTGTATATGAAATGTACGATAATATTCATATGAATGCATTTAAGAACTCTTACAAACGCTAATTGGATGTTCTAACAATTATCCAAATCATCTCGTTCAGACTTTTTAAATACGGAACGTATTTCTTTAGGAATTTACGATAAAAGGCCAGAAGCGGACAAACAAGCAAGTAGGTAATCTGATGGTATGTGGTCACCACCACACTTTTCTGTGCTGTGCTAATGCAACAACGCAACTGTTTAATATAGCATTATAAACACTCTGAATCAAATATTACGAATACCTACTGCGTTGTTTCAAAACACAATAAATGATTGTGTTATTTTAAGTTTAAGACGTAGACAGCCGGACACAAATATTTCCAGAGTTTATAATACGAAGCAAGCATAAAGTATGTCACGGTCTAATTGAGGCCCGCTGGTGCTGGTGGCTGGGCACGTTCCACACGACATATCTGTGTAATTTTGACTCCGAACCGTTAGCTTTCTTTAGTTTGTGCGCGGTGGCCAAATTGCACTAATGAGAGAATCGTTAATGCAATTACAGGTATATTTTCGGCAACGTTATTCTGAATATCTTCCAACGTATCAATTCGGGAATTTATAATACGGTTGCGATGTAGGTTACATAGTGCCGTCTTCACCTCCTTAGGTCGCCTTCTTGGTCTAGTGACAGCATTAATGAGCTCTGGTCCGGGAGGTCCTGGGTTAAATTCTCAGGTCGGGCAAAGCAATTTTTCTAATTTAATTTACCTGGTCCTGGAGAACCTCCAATCGAAAAAACTAAGCCGAATTCTCTCTGCAACATGCTTTGTAAAGGTGTGTTGCGCCGACCCCATATTGTAGGATTCAGGCAGGTTGAAAGAAAGATATAGGTTACATAATGCAGCTTGGACTTACCCTTCTCTTACGCGGCTGAATGTCTTCGTAGTCCATGGCGATGCCTTCGTCGCTGAATGATGAGGAGGCAGGCGGTGGAGAGGGGGTCCCGGACCGCCATGACGAGCCTGAACTACTACTGGCTCCGGGCGACACTGATGACCGTCCGCCCCACGCACCTAAACAATCGACACACCCTCTAAACTTCACATTCGAAAAGTAATCTCCATTGATTTATTTTTTGTGCAGGATGGATTGAGTTTGCTATTCATTAATTAGCCCGAATGAACAATGATCGTGTTTACAGTGAATTGTACTGTGTACAAATAGAAATAAAGAAATGCTAAAGGCTGCCTGCTTGACGTCAACCCTTTCTGGAGGAAAACATAGTCCTTTACTTATAAAAATATTTAACCGCTGCTTATCTTTAACCATAGGTTGTCCCTTTCATTTTTAAACAATGTAACGCAAGGAAAAAAGTGACAGGTTATTCTTAGCGATAAAGATAAGCGAAAATGTTTTTATAAGTAAGGCCCATAGTGACTTATCTAAGACCATAACATATTCTATTACTCTAAAATAAAGACTAAGTTCATTGTTTATATGGTTAGCTTGTTCTTTATGGGCCTTAGTTAAAACAGCATTTTTAGCTGAGCAAATGGTTACGAATAACCTGTCACTTATTCCTTGCGTTACATTGTTTAAAAATGAAAGGGACAACCTATGGTATAAAGATAAGCAGCGCTCAAATATTTTTATAAGTAAGAGGCAATATGTGTACTTTCATGCAACCAGTTGCGTAATGTTAAATCGGTCTAAGTAACTCAAATAATTATATAAGTTACATTTTGTTAACTATAAATAAGTAAATAAACTAAGGGTTACTTGTACCACTATTACTAACCTACAGTTAGTCTTAAACCTCAAGTTGATGGAAAAAATAGATTAATGACATGTAGACGTAATTCATTACATGCAATGTAATACATGTAATTACAGAAAATACATATATGAATGAAATTTATTTATTAAATTTTAGTCTGTGCCAGGGAACCGTCTTTCAGATTTATCTAAAATTGTTTTCGGGGAAAATCGTACCTTTATTTAGTATAAAAAAACTAACTATTCCGAGAGTGCATGTATTGAATAAAATGGTTATTCAAATCTCATTACTTCTAACAACAAAAGATAGATACTTATACTATTTTTCATTTCAATAACCAATATCTAATATAATGTTTGAAATAATAGAGCCAGCCGTCTGTTCTATTCAATTACGTTTCGAAGTAGGTACTGTTAGGTAACGTTAATATAATATCTACAAAAACTTTCGGCTGCATCGAAGAATATTGCAAGTTTAAAAAAATACAAAACTTTTCTAGTTATAAATTAAACATTACTGGTGGCGTGGCATCATGAATGAATTAGATGTAATAAATTGCGAAACGGCACTATAGCTGGTCACTTTCACTACAGAACGGCCATTTTCTTGCGGCATACATATGTACATGCGCAGGCGCATTTCAAACGCCGCCACTGTGATGCAGAACCGTAAACTTTTATGGCCAGTGAAAAGCGCTACGCATTACGATTGTGCAACATGTTTTGATTAGTAGTGTACTTACGTCTTAATATAATTAATTGGGTTAAGGCATATTACTCTAAGGGCCTCGTTCACCAACTCCAAGTAAAGTGTTGATTAGTTCCTTTTTGACTAGCGTTAATTGACAAGTAAGAGTTCTGAGTAACTTCTGTTAATTTCACAAGCAAAATTAGAGCTCTGAGTAGCAACTTACTGGTTATGTGAATGATATCACAAATCCTGCGTCCCATTCGTTCAATATTACGTCAAAAGTATCTTATTTTGGCAAAAAAAACACTCGTGACTCGTCCCGCGTCCGCACCACATGACACAAAAACCTACCGGACCCTTTTTTTGCTATATAAATAGTTACACAGGTACTAAATCGTGTGCCATAAGGACGAGTTTTGCGTGACCCCGTCTGGACCTC
Source organism: Clanis bilineata (assembly GCA_036417725.1). Classification (NCBI taxonomy): domain Eukaryota; kingdom Metazoa; phylum Arthropoda; class Insecta; order Lepidoptera; family Sphingidae; genus Clanis; species Clanis bilineata. Next base: position 11,787,081 of record CM071151.1, on the reverse strand, counting down.
GGTGTTCGCTTCGCACGAATTGCAGTTTGTTTTTGTTGAAACTACTTGATTTTTTAAATGAAAGGCTATTTTACAGTTAACACGTTCATTTAAAACGTTAAACATCGTTATTAAGGTATGACTACTATAATTTGATTTTATAGTTTATTTAACTACGATAAAATGTACAATTAACTGCCTACTTTAAACTTTAACCGTCAAGTAAACGCGCTACTTGGCAGACGACGTGGCAAGTAGCTTACTAGCCAGTTTAATCATAAGATGCATGCTACTCGAACGTCGTGAAATTCACACGTGCAGTTACCGGTGACTTTAACTGACGATTAGCCTACTTGACACTTTACTTGAGGGTGGTGAACGAGGCCCTAAATGTTTTTGTTTACTCGTAAATTAATATTATACATAAAACATAGTCGCCTTCTTGGTCTAGTGGCAGCATATATGAGGTCTTGACTGGTTCTCCCAGAGGTTGACGTCAGGAAGGCAGCCGGTCGTAAAAAATTGGCAAATCCTTGAAAAAGTGTGTTGCATCGATCAACGACATTAAGGTGGGATAAGGGCAGGAAGAAAGAAAGATTATAAATAAAACATAACAGTAGTATGCAGATTTGTAAATATCATAGTGAAACAAAACATCGCATTAATATACATTTTAGTCTAGTCTAATAAAAAAATATACATATGTAACGTTTCACGCAGTTCTTGCAATTATTTTAAAGTTATCACGTTAGCATTGTGCCCCTTACTTATAATATTTATACTTATATATTTAAGCGCTGCTTATGTTTAACCAGAGGTTGTCCCTTTCATTTTTAAACAATGTAACGCAAGGAAAACTGTGACATGCTATTCTTAGCAAACATGCTTTTATAAGTAAGGCCCTATATTTTAAGATAAGACACTGAAAACTGTAAAATGCGACGTAACTTCAAATATGCTAGTCGAGCATGAGCACATTTGAACGGACAAAACTCATCATGAGAGCTGTGTAACACCGAATACCTGTCTAGACATCGTCTAGACTACAGTCTAGACGCCATCCACGTTCAGATTTAACACAGGACAACCGCTCCCTTAGCTGACAGAATATTGTACTCTTATTACATTAGAATATTATACTACACTCTAAAATTGTTAGTTAAGCCACAGTAAATGTGGATGGCGATACGTGAGAAACACACTGCCGTCATATCACTAAAATGCCGCAAAATCAATACATTTAATTTTAAGATATCGCCAAAATGCCTGGAAAATATTATAAGTGATCGATCTGGAAATCTCTTGGTGGAAGCTTATGTCCAGTAGACGTCCCGTGGCTGATGAGAGAACGATTATGTATTTAATTATTCAGGTCTATTAAATAAAGATAATATAATATAATATCTATTATTCAAAGTCTAATAAAGCTCTAAGGACAATATTTTCCACTGTTTTTGGGCGACATTTTAAAATTAAGTTTATTCACTTAACGGCATTTTAGTGAGAGGACGGTACCATATCTAAATATCCGTATTGTATTGAATTCTTTGAAACAACCTATTAGATATCTATTGTTCGGTTAAGAAATAACAATGTGGCACTTAGTAATGAAATATGCAATACGTTGCAGTATTATTCGATGTAGCATTATGTAAACATATGGTCACCACTAAGCGTGGTAATGCAGGTGTGTTGTGATCGCTTCAGTGATACAACAGCTATGATGCAACAGTAATTTATAGAAAGACATGATGGACTACCGGTCCCGAGGCTTGTAATTATGAAGTTAAAGGTCTGACAACTTGTGGCTATTTCATATCACTACTTCGGGAGAGTATTGACATGTCCAAAATGCGCTCGTACCTTCCCCATTAGAATTGGATATATAAGTCCATCGATATATTATTTACTTAGATACACAGTTGACGCTCGGAAAATGGGACAGCAAAGAAGTGCTTAAGCACTCCTTTTCCCTACAGTTGGACGCCGAAAGAATTCTAAATTTGAAAATTCAAATTTAAGAACGCTTGATCATTTCGTTTAAAAAGCTACTTTATAACACGTGCATTAGGTTATATTTGTATTGATTTAATAAGATCTTGTGATCTTTTTCTTTGATTCATTCCTGAGACCACTTTTTAGGACAATATTTGCAAAGAACTGTGCATCTAGGGTATAATATATTGATGTATAAGTCACATAAAAATACATTAGAGGGCAGAACAGCGAAACCCGCAATAATCGTTTACCTACGTTTAGTTTTAAGTTTTAGTTCAAATGTTCTTGTTTAGTGTCCAATCATGAAGTCGCCGTGGCCGAAATCGGCTAGGAATGCATCATCGTCAATAGTGGAGTGAGGGTTCGTGTTCGTGGAGTGTGGTCTGTCGTGTCGAGTCGTGTGGGCGACTTACTGGGCCGCGGAGAGTTGGGCGAGCAGCTAAGCGACATGAGCACCAGCGCGGCGTTGCACTCGTTCATCTGGTCATCGCGCTCACCGTACCCCAAGTCGCAGGAACTGCTCGGGCCACGCTTACGAGATCTGAAATAATTATACACCGTGAGCTTTGCATACCCGAAACCCGATATATCGTTGACAATCAATAACATAGTCCAATAGGTAGTTTTTAACACGGGTTATATTTTATCTGAAAACCAGAGGAAAGATTTTTGCAAGTTGGATACCCCATTATTACTATGATAAAATCAGCTGAACTGAAGCGCACGACTCGCTAGCCTACTGACACAGTACTTAAGTATAAAAGCAGGCGCGTGCAGAAAGATGCTCTTGAATTCGTTGGAGAGACAGGACATTATTCGTAGGGGGTACCGTAGGAGTTTTCGCCACTATTATTATGTATTTAATTCTAATTCAATGTTTAATAAGGGTGTTTGAGATTTTAGGCAAACAAACAGTCATTAACCGGTGCATACGCATAGACACACACCATTCTGTACTATAAATTGTTCGACTATACTATGTGCTAATTCATAAATTGATACTATCTAGTTCTGCGAAAAACCAATAACTGGTTTTCATTGATACATTGTCAGCCTTGTAGACTGGCAAGTACGTTTCAATGTTTAATTGCATCATTTAGTCCCGGCGGTGCGCGGTTTGTCGCAAATCGTTAAAACGAAATTAAACTAAGACAGAGCCTTCAATAAGTAGCGAGAAGATAACTCGTCGCCTGAAGATAAATTGCGTTTGCGAGGGGTTGAAGTTGCGTAACCGGGCGACCCACAAACGTTAGACATTGAAACAAGTCGTGTAAGGACGATGGCTCTGCTCCGAGTCCGACCTATCACCCTGTACCACCTTCACAAGGAGGTTCATTCAACTTGCGAGTTCGGCGGAATGACTAACGAAACTGAGCCCAACAACCCGTCTAGGCGGTTGTTTTCTGACTTTTAGTTATGTGTTTACTGCCATTATTTTAAGAATGAAATCACGAGTTAATGATACACATGGTTCGTAGAGTACAAAAGAAATAAATACAATAACACATCCGTGCGAGTGACGTAGATCATTAAATAATATTAGGTGTTTCGGTGTCAACGACTGCAGTGACGCAGCTCTACGCAGCACAAACAGAACAAATGAACGGCTATGCAAATACTTATCAAAATGTGTAATTGTTCTACATACAGATATTTGTTTCGGGTCTGGATATTGTGAGACCGAAAGTCTCTAATAGTTTTATCGAAAATAAATGGAAATCATAATCCTTGTTGGTGACTCATTTAAATAAATAAAGTCTCTTGTGATACTCACGATACGATTTTTTTCTATAATATTGTCCTTTTTTTTCTGGTGATAGTTTAAACCCCACTGATTTTAATAGTTTTTCTAGACAAGGTAATCAAAATTTAAGCTAGTTGTCCACTTCGAACAAGTGGCGGGAGTTTCCTGAGAATTAAACTATGCCCGACATTGTGCCAATTATGGGATGAAAATAAACTCAAATTCGAACGCAAAATTAATTTATTGCTTTGCACGTAACTGGTAATAATGGTATTGCGTATATAAATATGTTAATCTATTGTGCTGCTGACAAATTCTAAGACAGGACCTGACAAGTTAGGAGAGAGGAAGAAATTTTCCTTATTAAATTCGATGCACTGTGTGAGTGCATTACAGGTTCAACCTTTACCTTTACTTCTGGTGTATATGAGTAAAGTTATGTATTATAATAATACCACACACATATGGATAGCGATGTGTTTATTGCGTATTTATGTGATTATAAAATGATTTATTAACTCTACCAGATCGTATAACATGGTGTATACGAGCTATTATGAATGTTAATTATCCGTAAAGTTTACATTATAATATGTTTGCAAGATTTGAAAGGTTGTCAGATCGTCCTTGGAGCAGCAGGGTGCGCGCGGTCGGTCGGCCGGTCGTGGAGTTGCGCCGAGATGAGCCGCGCCCGAGCCGCGCCGCGCCGGGCCGGGCCGGGTGAGGCGACTCCACAGGCTGATAGGCCACAGCTCGGCGCGGCGCGGGGTCGTAGGCTCGTAGGCGCTGTCACTGCTGTACATTGACTCGGGCGGGATCGCCGACCGCCGACCTGACCCCTACCGTAGCGGCCTACAATACGAACTTAATGCTTTTCAGATTCCAATGAACTTTGCTCTCCCTAAGTCATATTTTTTTATTAAATGTCTTTACAATCTGGGATATATAAATTATTTCATTGCACTCTCTAAATTGCATTCACTCCCTCTTTCTTCTATCACTATTCTGTGATTTTTTTGTAAGGGCTTAGTTATCCGTGTATATTGTAGCATAATATATATTTTTTTAAGAATTCCTATCTTGTTGAATGAGATAAAGTGGCAATGATACCTTTTTGCTACAATCGGAGCCTCTGAATGAATTATTTGGTCATGTTTAGAATAGATAATTAATTAGCTTATCAGCAAATTCATTCAAATATAGAATTATGAGAGCGAAATATTGACTACTGTGTGGCTTTTGGAATTTGATAACATTTATCTGATGAGATGATACTTGATAGGCATTTGCGTAGTGGCGGGAGGCATCTTAAGACATTCTACAACGTAAAGCTCTACCATTGCATAAAATATAAAAAAATCGGTATAAATCGCGTCACGACGTGTTAAAATACTTTAGGTATGGTAATTAGTATTATTATCCTGTGCAGCGACATTAGCCGTCCGATCTAGTGTCGCGATCGGTCAACTAGAACCCGCCGTCATTTTATGTGATCATTGGCATATTGGCCGTTACCCAAAAAATTTGATTTTTTTAATTCAACAATATTTTTAGGCGATGTGTGTCGAACACCGAAAATAAAAACGGTATTGAAGCGACCTACGAACGCACCCTAGATACAAGGTGTAATAACCTCACGCCGCGCCGGTTTGACCTTCCATTAGGTTCGTTATCCGATCCGAAATAGATGAGACCAGATAAATGTATGAAAACATAATATACTTTATTCTACCATTTAGTTCGTTGCACTCGTATTTTTAAGAAGCAAAAATCAAAATCAACATACGTCGACAATTAGTTGTTTTGCGTCCTCCGCGTCCATGATCTTTAGCTCAATGTCCGCTCTACCGGACGAAAACAATTTCAGTATACAAGGTGAAAAAGATCATTTTACACGAGTAGGTGTATGTTCCATAGAGCGACTAGGTGAAGTGTCGGACGATGGGGTCGTTATCGGGCGGTGATGTGGCCGACTCGGCGCCGACCTCACTTGCTGTACGCTAACTGAGGTGACATTGCATTTTTGTCCATGATACCTAATGGGGATGCTCGCCGGCCCGGCCGGTGCGGCATGCGTCGCGCTGTCGCGCGTCATCATCAGCGTACATTGCATGACGTAATTTCCTTATCTGATGACGTAACGTCTTACGGATACACATTGATCGTCGCTCGGTGCATATCTAAAAAAAGTATTTTCAATGTGACGCGACGCGAAGTATTTTTGCGTCATTCGATGCCACTATGACGGTACTGATTTATGTGAACTGTGAGTAACATAAATTTCGCCTTAAGCCATAACTGATTATTATATATATTATTACGTATGGTAGTAATTTTTTATGCATTTTGGCTGTAAATGCCAACGACAACTTGCGGAGTTGCCGCATGCATGCAGCTGAGCATACACACTCGCTAGAATTACTCCACGACCACGCCACGCCGCGCTGCGCCACGCCACGCCGCTCACGGCCGTGCGCGCTTGCCGGCCGGCCGCGGTCGGGACTCGGGCCTGTAGCGTAGTACACACGTAACATTGAGAACGACCTTGCCGCCTGTTGCCGACTACCGCACGCTCATACCACCGATAGCGAATTTTTTATCATTGTAATAATATTCATGTTCTTTCACATGATTTTGAATTCAAGTGGAATTTCCACTAAAATCAGAATCCATTAATAAAATTATGTCTTGTTTAATCTCGAATTTTGACATTATAGTATATGGTCCGAAGCCGGTTTATTATCTGCAGCCCGAGCACGAAAAACTAACGTAAATGTAAACTCGCTGCGCACTGATAACATTTGATTAATATTTCATACAAATTTCATAGACGCGCATCGAGCACGAATACATTTACGGTTGTCAGAAATTTTCCTGCTCGGGCTGCTGCAATAATGTTCTTTTCATAGGAGTAAGGAGAAACATGCCATATAGGCACTAATATGCTGTTAAAACAAACACCAGGTTGTTTCGTAGGTAACATTCGCTGGCCGTGTCTGGTTGAGTCGAACTCGAACCGGAGCTAATAGTTTTTTTGCTACATTGATGTAGGTCGCGGAGAGCTTTTTTTCGTCATACAAAAACTGCTTAGTTATGAGCAAGCCGGCACTTCGGTCCTCCCGCGCTACCCACCGGCGACCTCCGCGCCCTCCCCGCCGAGCCATAGATGAGCTCATCGCTGGACATAGTGAGCATTGTTAATTCGTTTTTTAATGTTCCACAAGTTTTGTATGTCGCGTGCAAGTTTCATATAGCTAGTAGCTAGTCTAATGCAAAATTAAACGGAATATGTTTATTATTTACCCCAGAAGTGAGTTTACAATTTCTAAGAATGCAGTTCATTTTATAAACCTTTGTTGTAAAACTCAGGAGTCGAATGACCTTCAGAAGTAAAAATATATTTGTCATATAACGTCATTGCATTTAGCTGTTCAACAATGCATCTGTTATTAATGTACACAACAGCTCATCAAATAAACTTCAGAGGAAACATCATAATTGCGGATCGTCTTTGTTTCAAAGTTGTGGAATAAACTGCAGGTAGGTCGATCGAAAGTCGTCGTAAGGTGAACAATCTGCGTGACTCCGTGTTCCTGGTAAATGACGTGCTGGCGGACATCCAGCTCACATCCTTTCTTCCAACTAATCTTCACGATCTTGACTGGAACCATACTGTACTACTAACTAACATAGCGCGCTGTACTCCAACGTGTTGCTTTTTGTTAATTATTAAGTAGGTTGCATAATTTTGAATACATTAATGTAATACTTTCTCAAGGTAGAGCCGGCACCTGTCAAATGAGATAACGGGCCTGCGCAGCAGCAACGAAAGTAAACGTGTATCCAATGAGAAAGTGCCGCTACCGCCACCGCCACCGTCGCCGCTCGCCACGCCCCCCTTCCACAACTGCTGCGCGCACCTTCTCTTTAGATGTTGCGCAAACGCATGCCAAATGCGCACCGACAACGTTTGTTAGACGCAATTATATACAAGTTCTTCAACACACGTTCCTCATTATAATCCAAATCATTTCTATTAAGCCGATATAATAAGAAGGCCGGAATGTGACATCGATCGCACGGAGTTGCCGTCCGTGACACTCGGTCGTCTCATTAGCATACAAGTTACAACAATCATAGACGACAATGGCTGCTACCGTTTTAGACGACGAAAGCGCGTTAAAAATGTGTGTACATGCTATATACATTCGCCTCGCTTATGGTGGGGTTTGTGACGAAATACCGATGACCCCATTAGTTACTAAACAAAATTGTGTTGTTTGATCCAATCCCTTTTATTTCTCACGTAGATGTGTTTTATGGAGTGTGAAAAACCATTAATAGTAACTATTATATGCGTAAATCTATACGCAAACACAACCATAACGGACATGGGGAATTTAATGAATATGTAAGAAATAGCGGTTCACGTTGTACTCATGTTCATTGAGATGGTCAGTACTATTGAGCCTGGTGATAGTTTGAATATATCCACTTCACCCACTATAAGCGGTGACATTGAATTGGCATCGATCAACAGTGTAGAGCTCGGCGAGTGGAGTCGTTCGAGTTGCGGCTTGCAACATCAAAATGCGGGTCGTACTGCCGCCCTACTGCCCGACAAAGGATGCTGTTAACTAGAGGACATTTAGCCATGCCGCATTCCAAGAAACATGTTACACTTACAACAAAAATACACTGCCGTAATAATTGTTAAGTTGACTTCATGTTCTAATATGTACTAATGTTTAATAGATTACTACAGTTAGAAGTGGGCTCCTTATTGCCATACTGTGTGCAGATATCACTGTGTGCTGTATTTTTCTAATGTGTGTGTAGCGTTCCATTTCGAAACTAGGTCACTGTGTCACATGGCGGCCGCGCCAAGTATCAGTCGAATGCGACGCCATCTTTGAATTGTGTTGATTCATATTCCAAATTATATCTCCAGTTTCGGTATTTGGTGTTTGATAAATGTTTGCACTTGATACGTATAACATGCCGCCAGAACTACGCCGAAAAGAATGTTTCTTCACTTTCACTTTTATAGTTGTGGCTTGTGCCGGAATTTATAAGTGATTTTAAGTTACAGTTTGAGGCTATATCCGTTTGAGAGTGTGTTTTTAGGTATACTGTAAACTGTAATATAGCGTTATTTGAGTGCCTTGCGCACGTCATGCAGGAAAACCGGGCAAAGTATTTGTTCTCATCGATTGTGCAGCCGCTATCTTCTATCTAGATGTTAGCTCATAAATTCTTAAGGCGTTGTTCAAACAGGTTTTACGCAATCACTGGCTTCCACTATGTTAAATACCAACCACTGGCTATTGCGCTTTTCTGTTTATGTCAGAATACAAGAATTATACTCTTTTTTATTTCTTGGTAGTTGATACCGAAACTCTACATAGCTCTAATGATGATTTAGATCTAATCGCTTTCCAATGTAGAGTAATCTACTCTTGTCAGAGTGTAAATGAGTCACAATCAAATATTAAAGTAGATATTTCTTCCTTTATAGGAGTAAATTATCGACAGGATATGTAAAGATATAATGCAGTAAGTAGTCAATAAACTAACCAGCGGGGCAGGTAGAAGAATTAATGAGTTTTAAGTTGACCTGAAAGCAGATTACTCCTTTAAATGTTTATTTCGTCGCTTATTGTGAAATTTGGACCGTGAGCGGAGGCCTCGCCTCTCACCGCGATCATGATGAAAAGTGAAACGGTGCAGCGTCGACGCGCGTCACGTCGGCCGAGACTCGCAAGTCGCAACTCGCGAGCCGCGGAACAAGCATTTGATGCCGTTTGTTCCGGTTATACTGTTAACTGCACCACATCGCTAATTTTTTTTTATGCCGCGCTGACTCTGATGGTATTTTAGATGGTAACGTTTCGGTGGCTTCCAAAACCTTTTTAGCACGATAGCTTCATGCTAGGTTTATGAACTTCCGTAACACCACAAGTGTCTATAAAGCAATACACGCAGTTGTATGAATTACGTAACGTGCTAGATTTTTTTAATCGTTCTCACAATGTTGCATTGTCTGTCCCTGCTAGAGGGGCGGCGAGGAGCGGCGAGGGGCTCGGAGCGCGGGAGGCGGACTCCGGCCGCAGAATGTAGGCAAGTGTGACAAGGACACGCCCGTACTCTGCGCTAACACTTCCATCCAGTTTCTAACATGCTCGGTGTGCGTTTCGCAACGCTTGTTCGCACCCGCGCCGCCCGGCCCGCATAGTCGATGCACACAGCACAGTGCACGCTCGTACATGCGATTACACATACAAGGTGACCCGCAATATTCTGCCGCTCGAGAGTCGAGAATCCAAACTCGAGAGACGTGCTCCGTTCCTAAGAACGCTCGACTCGACGCATTGGATTACCTCATGAATTAAATTTACCATATACACAAGGTGACGCGGCCAGATATTACCGCTAAAAATATTTAAGTTACAGAACACGCTCTCACCGGGTAACGCTATAACGTGGCGAGTTGCTTTGCAAAATTCAAATGGATGACCTACTTCCTATAGTTATGGCGAACCAGTTCGCGAAATAGTGATAAAGGAGATTTTGCAAGCCGGCGAACGGGCATTAGAAATGCTGCGGCCTTCCTCGGAGCTCGCGGCGAGGTGAGCCACTACCTCAAGGCGAAATAACGTTGATATTTGCTAATTAACTACCCTGTTTTCCAGAATCACGAATGTGATCAATTGTGATTATGTTGTTCTTGGTGAATTCGATTCCAAAGTGAATCAAACGTTGAACTGATGCTGGCCATACGTTCAAGATTTTAAGAGTCTATCCGTCGAATGTTCATATGTTAGCCTTATGTCGTGTAAGCCCGCCTTATCTGTCAAAATTGTATGGCGAAAATCAATGTAAGACGCCGTTGATTTCGAAACTTGATTAGCGTTTGACCATTCGGGCGTATTTCTTACAATTCGATTAGATATTTATAGAATGATTGAAATTATGTGTTTCGTGTAGTTGCATAATAAAGGTAATGGAGCTCACCCTTGCATGTGATGCGCCGGCACCTCAATAGTGGCGGAAGCGCGCCGCCGGTCGCCGGCCATGTCTGCTAGTCGCGCAAAGTCGGTGTCCACATCTGCCAGTCTCGCAGATTTTCGTGACTCCAGTAGGCGGATTTCATCTAACTTTTTCTTCAGCTCTATTGGGACCTGTGTACAAGAATTTGACAAGTATATAATTTATGATTTAATAAATTCAGAATATCAAATATTTTGAGGAAATGAAAACAAGTAGGTCATCATTGCAGTCCACATTCTAAACAAGTTAATGTTTAACACGATCAACTACATCATTACAACATTGTTAAAGATATTTAGTTCATTTATGATCTACAATTGGTGCTATAACCTCGTAAGGTTAGGAATTATAACATTATTTTTAAGTGCAATATATTTGATGTCGTATCGGTTACAGCGGTCGATGTAATCGATTTATATTTAGTTATAGGTGAACAATGCACTTGAGCATGCACACTCGGTTTAATGCTTGGAGATCAATATAGTCGCGACCTTCGCACCACTTCGCTCGGTCCGTGGTTGGGTAGATGTGACGTCATCACCGGGTGGAAATGGAGCGAGATGCATGCCGTGTCACGGTCCCGAGACCTTTTAACATTGTGCTAATTTTATACTGACTAGGCGAGATTTTCATTAAATATTTTGTAATTAATTAAATGATTTTTAATAATGTATTCAGAAATCCTTGGTATTATACAGCGAATTTATCGGACACTTGTTGGAGCGTGTTGTAAAGTGTAAATTCTTAATATTGCTAACGCGCTTGGGTCAGAGCAGGAAACGCACACCGCTAAACTAGTATAGAGGCAAACGGGTTCTCGTGTACGGCGTGATATTTTCATAATGTTCGCGCTTGTTGTCTAGCTGGTCGGGTTTATCATATATAACAGCATTAATCAGCATAACCACAACTTGCGAAGCGAAGTAATAAAAATATGTGATGTACATATTTTTATTACTTCGCTTCGCAAGTAGGCAGCAAGTCTCTACCTTCAATTGAAAATAAAATTTGATTATTTAAGCTCCGTTTCCTGGTTATATCTCTAATTGCAGATATTTGTCAAGAAGAAATCCCATATAATCTTCGCCATTTATTATGCTAAGTGTTAAACTAATAGTGAAAGTTTTGGTAAGTGTTACAATCCGCGTTGGGTGTTAGCTACGTGTCTGATGTGTTGCTATGCGAGTAGTACCGCCGTATTTCATGACGTACGTATGCTATGACACGGCTGCTTTACTGCTCCAATCGCGGTCACACTCCCAGTGAGTTAGTGAGTTATGTGCGACGAGTTGTCACTGGTTGACATTGATAGTGTTTTCGTCGGCCACTTCCTTCTGCGTGGCCTGTGAACACATTACACAGTACAATGTATGCGTCGCGTGATTGACACGTTACGTACATTATGAGCGTGTGTAACGTTATGTTTATGCGCCGCGTGTACCGGTAACCTTGTGTTATTTAGCGCTAGTTTAAGGTGACGAATATTTGCAATAGGCGATGGTGCGCGTTTAGCCTCCACCGCCGCGCTGCGCCGCGCCGCATCACCTCGATACGACCACGTCGCATCACCCCCCACTCGCCGCTGAGGTTTCAAATGGCGCATGATTACTCAATTTGCAACAAAAATCACAGTATTTATGAAAATTTCACAATTCGATAATCGTGCGTATACCTATTGAATTTCCTTACATTTCACCTCATTTTGAAATCTGCCGCGTGGCGTATTCTAAAATCATTAGCGTCATCAATATCCTTTGTAATTTGTAGGTACTATGGTTGAAAGTTGTGTATTTTTGTACGCAACAATCAGTGGAAATTTCTTGAATAACAAGTTGTTCAAAGCGAAACTGAATCCTTACAAGTCATTGTGATTTGTAACTTCTACTTGAATCTTGAGCTACTTTAGCTTTGAGGCCATCTGTTACGTGCTATGGTCACACATTTGTCGCTTTAAAATCAGAATATTTCGCGGTATGATCCGCTACACGCGCCATGCGCCAGCGCGGTTGTGTGCTGTGTGCATTAAGCGCAGAGTCACTGATCGCATCATACTTTCACTTTTACGTGGTTTCGTGCGAGTGTAGTCGTACCATGAGCTAGGAGACGCGTATTGACGTTGCGGCCCCTCACTCGTACCGTCGTACCGGAACAACGAAAGTTGCCTTAATGAACGTCGCGTCGTGCGAAGAAAGCTTCACTATTTGCTCCTTTTGTATAATTTTTAACTGCATATATTCGTAGTCGTAGTTTCTCTTTACGTACTTCTTTTTTGTAAAATGTCTGATATTTGAACATACCTAAGAATGATTATGATGGGTTGTTTACAAATACCGACTATATAAGTAGTACGAATGACGTGACGGCTGGTGTTTATGAAAGTCGGTGTGATCGGAGGAGACGCTGCGCCGTGCCGTCGGTTCCGTAGCGCCGGCCGGCACTCTGTGGTGAGATGGTGACCAACAGAGCTGCGATTCCGTTAGCCGCTTCTATCGATGCTCGACTCGCACTCGCCAACACGTTATGTAAAAAGTGACAACTCTTGCACAATTGCTTTATTCGATGGCGAAACATTCGCTTTGAAATGCCAGTGAAAGTCACCGAGTGGCTTTGGTATGTCGTGATAAAGCCGGCCAGTTGTTAGATATTGTAACAGATTATTATACTGATCGGTTTTTAATTAAACTTATAGAATAGATACCTGTTTAAATACATAGAGTTTCTAGAACTACAAATGTGACGCCGCATCATTCAATTCTTGATTTTAAATGACGTCGTGCGAAGCAATTAATTAGAATTTATCATTGTATTGTATCCCTGTTGTGTTATAAACTCTCTTCACCTAAATTACGCCGAACTATTGTTTACCATAGTACAAAATACGCACAGCAAATCCAATTTTCTGCCAATATGACCTTTTGCAGAATGAAATTACGAAAAATATGTTTATAATCATGCATATGTGATAATATGATCTAATAGCTATTAATTTTCGTATGATTTGTGTTAAAAAATGAGAGATAATGAAGGAGTGAGGTTCACGGTCATTAACAATGTTGTGCGGTCGCCCGGTCGGTAGTGTCGGTAGTGTCGGTACAGCGAACATACAATGTCAACTTCATAATAATAATAAACGTGTGAATTTTCACGTAAACAAAGAGTTCCAACAATTTCATTTCAGCTTTGTATATGAATTATAAAACATTTATGGTATCTTAGCAATTTTGTCTTAAAATGTTTTTCTGGAATCTGGATAGTTAAATACGTTACTGTAATTCGTTATTCCAATTTCAAGACAATTTTTCCCATCTGTCGAGGTCATCAATCTTTTTATATAAGTTTTTCAATTGAGGTTTCTTTTATATATTTGACTATTTTTATTAAAATAACCTTTATCTTCATCCACCCATTTCTATTTCCGCATTTTATTTGGCAAATAAATTCATCAAATCAGTTTCTGTTTTTTTTTTGTATTCAAAAGAATTAAACGAGCGCAAAAATAGAGCAAGTTTTTCAGGAAACATTTATATTGTAGGAAGTAAATTGGTATAGTAGTATTCGTTTGTATCAATTTCCGAATTTATTTTTATAACATAAATGTCGCGACCTACCTTAAACTACTAAAAAGAATACGTGATACACGGCCTGGTGTTTTTGATTATAGAATTACGAAAACTCTACTCGCTCTACTGGGCATCGATGTTGCAGCACAAAACGGATTATCTATGCTCGTAACAGCTCCTCAGCTCTTTCCAAATGCCGTATAATTTGAACATTTCAAACTAATATTAGAAAAACAAAGTTAGTGACAATAATTGAAGCCAACATTTTCGTAATAAAATATGTAGAGCCAAGTATTTGAATTATTAAATATTAAAATAGTAACAACTGGACTGATATTTGTTCACGTTTTGTAACGTGTTACGGGATATGTAGTTTCTATTATTTTTGATATACATATTTTCCCCTCGACCTGGGTGGAACCATCGTCTTAAAGATCAAAGAGACAGGAGTAGCTGCTGGAAAGCCCAAACGACACTTGCATTGGTCTAAACCCCATTTTAACAATATAAAAGTCCGTAGGCAACTCACCCAATCCCCTTATGGAATTATAGATATTTGTGGAAAGTGAGATTCTTTACATCAACAGAAATATTTTGCCATATATCTTCCTTTTCTTATAAGAAAGATGCGAGAATTGTATAGCTATATTAATTTCTTACTCAGATGATTCCATCATTGGAGTATATTAGACATGCGATTAGAGATGTTGGTATGATTGAGTTTAGTTTCATTTAAGCGAAAGCGCACACGCACCTCGTAATATGCTGCAAGTGGCAATGACTTACAAGTCAATGGCTGAAGCGAGCCAATCCGAGGAGTCTACCGCGCTGTCCGATAACACGATGCACTAGTAATACCTGATTATGACAATGTGACATTCAAAACTAATAAAATTGTTTATCCGCCACATATTTTTGTATAAAACCGGTATCATTGTGCCCTCAGCGACGTGCATCTGTTTCATTACAACGCATTAAGTGTAATGATATTATGGTTGTGGTATTATCGGGATACCACTCAGCAGCAGGACAATGCACTTAGAATTCATTACCTCGTTGTCAAGAAAACAATGGTACACCGTGGTGGGTACGACGCGACGACCGATAAAAGTTTATCAACTAAGTCGATATTATACCTACATATTATTTATGATGTATACTGATTTAAATATGTATATGCAAGGTGTTTCGCTTTATTTCCTTACTTATATTTAAATATAATTTAATGAATATATATACGGTATGGCATAACTTGGCTTATTATTTAATAATGTGCAAAAGTATTATTAAGGATGTTATAGATTTAAGATTTACAGAACAACAGTTGTCAATAAACATACTTTTCAGAAGCTCGCGTCTATTCTATATTCGGTGTCATCCACAAATTCATCATTATCATCGTCGTCGTCAGCCACAGGCCGTCCACTGCTGGACATAGACCTCCCCCAAAGATTTCCAGATTGACCTGTTGAAAGCGGCCTGCATCCAGCGACTTCCTGCGACCTTCCACAAATTACATCACACGAATTTCATTATTTTTTTACCCCTCTCTCGTCCTTGGCACAACTGGTCACATTTGTAAGACTTCTCCCTTCTAGGTGTGACGACATGACGTCACGTATTTTGAAATTTGTAATCAGAGCAAGGCATACGCACCGAGCGTACTGTTTGTTTGTTTTTGAAATGTGACGTCACGAAACATAGAACCCGTCCCTACCGTTGTCACATAATGTCACATTTCTCCGATCAGCCCCCCATTTCCCCTTAAGGTGTGCCATAATTTATGGATGGCACCTTCCAGATGGGATAAGAAGAGGCGTACCAGTGTTAGAAATTGCAATTAGTGATGAGCATATGTTTTGCTAAGCTTATTTCCGTCTTTTCGAGTGGTAAAATTTTGTTTATAGAATAATTTGAACCCGTGCATAAATTTTAAATCATAAGGAAGTGGTATTGCTTAACGTTCTTACTTCCTATGCATTTGCAACTCTAATAGAATATTTTAACGTATCTAATATTATTGACAGACTACTCTCGGCGGGACATATCAAGAGAATTCCTGACTTTAGAGCCTGACTGGATACCCCAGCAAGAAAAGACCTCGTGGTAGACTCAAGAAGCGATGGAAAGATTGCATTGTAGAAGACCTGGCTACTCTAAGAAAAAAAACCAACTGGAAACGACCTTCCCTATATAGAGATCGATGGAAACAAATTGTGGAGGAGGCCAAAGCCCACACTAAGTGGTAGTGTTAAAGGAAGAAGAAGAAGAAGTATTGTTGACAAGGTGCAGGGTGTTGGACGGTCCTATTGAAAGAAATCGTGACATATGAATGTCGATTATTCCTTTGTTAGATATTCAGTGAAGTTGCAGTTGGAGTCACGTAGACACGCATGCATAAGCAATTCGGCTGTCGGCGAGCGATCGTGCACCAATAAATAGGTCAATAGCTCTAATAGTAGAGTAGCGACTAGCGACTAGCGACTGTCGACTACCGAGTACCGACGAGACACGGCCACACTGTGATTCTCTGCATTTGACGGGACGTTTTGACTGCGTTTTATTAACCAACTTCAAAAAAAGGTGGTTATCAATTCGACCCGTATGTATGTAATATTGTTAGAATTGCATTCGCATATGTTAATCTATATGGGCTTCTGAGTAGATGTGCTAAATTTCATAAGTGTACCTCTATGTATGTTTGTCCACGTATATCTCAGAAACTATAAATCGGATTGCAATGGATCTTTTTTATTGAACTAGGTATCTTCCAACTTAGGGAATAGTGTAAGTTTCATCGAAATCGGTTCAGTAGTTTTGAAGATATGCGACTTAAATATGGAAAATTGTGAACTCGGTTTTAAGTTTTTGTTATTATTCCACAGGTACCATGCAGTAAGTACCATTCATTCATATTTCAAACATATTTTTTTATCTAATTTGTGTTATTTACAGATTCATTTATGTTACTTGGTAGCTCCTTAATTTGTTTAATTATGCCAGCTTGGCAGACTAGCTGACTCGAGGCGATTGAAAAAAGCTGCTATAGCTCGGTCAGGAATGGTACGGACTGCCAAGATGAATGTCAGAGGTTCAAGGCCAACCCTAAAAAGGAGTATTTAAAGAGATGTATGCTCCTTTTTGAGAAAAAGGAAAAAAAAGAAAAGCCAGATTTTTTTATGTTACGTGTGTTCCATCATTCGGTTGGTGAAGGACGATATCGTGAGGAAACCTGCATACCCGAGATTTTCTCCACGGGAATTTCAAAGGTATCTGAAGTATACCAACTCGCAATGGGTCAGCGCGGTAGACTGAGACCTAATCCCTCTCATTAGTAGAGAAAGTCGGTTCCCAGCAGTGGGAAAGTACTATTGCAAGACTGATTAATTTGTGTTATGCTTATTCTTTTAGTGGATCATAGTAACATTGTTTACGTTTATAGTATTCAAAATAAATTTCGTCAACGTCTCGTTATTAAAAAAAAATGTTACGCTAGTAGTTGCGAGTTGCGAGCAATCACACACAATACAAATGCGTGGGTGAAACTGAATGGAACTGCACAAATCTTTCCCCTATATTCGTCTTATTTAAAAATAAATCTGACTCAAGAGAATTTAATCAGTGATACGGTATCCATATGTTACATGATACTACATCAGTAGGATTTAGAATAACTATGAAAGTATGTATAACATTCTGATATACAAACAATGCCTAGGTTACACTATTACGGAGTGCAAGTTTAATCGTCAGGTCACGTTAGCTGAACAGATTAAAGAACTGATACTTATTACAAAATTAGCGATTCGAATCGGATGTATACGGTTAGGCTGATCAATCGATTGGCACGGTGGCCTTGTATGATTAGTGAATACAAACAGTACGGGTTGCAAAGCGGATGCGGTGGAAGCGGGCCACGCGAGCGCTCGTCGAGTCCGCGCCCCTTCACCCGCACACGGCACTCGGCACACCCGATCCGCTGCCATGCCACAGCGCTGCAACAAACAACCTTGCCCCAAAAATCTCTGACCTACATTTCTCTCGTCAAAATGCAACCAGCTTATACATGGCATGATTTCAGTCATTTTAATCTGATATACCAATTCATTGTATCGTTAATCACCATTTAATTGGAACTTGTAAAACTGAGAGAACTTGAAACGTTTCGAGTGCTCGTTAAACGTATTTCATCGGTTATTTTGGGTTTGTAATTAAATGTCGTTCGGAGAAAAAACAGTGCAGTTGCAACAACCCATGCATGAAAATATTGGTAAAGTGCCGTTTGCAATATAAAGTAGGTCGGGCTCATCGATTGCACAGGACGAACTAGGCGGCCTAGTTGGCGAGCGCGAGGGCCGGCGCGGGCGGCGGACGGCGCACGGACGCGGCGCGGCGCGGCGAGGCGCGGCACGGCGGCGGGTCGCGATCCTAGCATCTAGGCGCCCTGTATTCGTAGCCCGGGTAACCTCACTGTGCTCTATTTCTGGATCTAGTACGGTCAACGCTGGCTACTTATATTTATAATACAATTAGAAGTATGGCTGACACTCTTGGGGCTACAGATTCATGAAACTGCCAGGCGTCATGCAGTCTAAATCATATACTCAGTCAAGGTAAACAGAAAAGTAATTAGAAATTATTGGAGGTACATATCGAATTCATACAGTGTAATCAGAGTAACGAAAATAATGTAAGTAATGGATTATAATAATTGACGTCTATTTATCTATTACTAAAATGGCAACACTATACAGGGACCAAGAATTGTATGTACAATTAATTCAATCGAGCATGTAGGTCAGCGTGTAACGTCATGTCATGTCGTCAGGAAATTAATATTGCGTAGCATTGGCAGTGGTGCAAGACGGAGTCGCAGTGGATACGACTTTTTATCTAGCGAAGCTCGCCGAAGGCTCAATTCGAAAGAGATGACGTCATGTGCCGCGAAGTATTATAATTGTCGGTACTACGTCATCGCGCGTTGGCGAGAGCGCTATTTAGCGTAGGCGCGACGCGGCGGTGACGTCACGGGTAAAATACTACGCTCCACCACCACCCATCGGCATGAGCCGTCATGAGCGTGAGCCGATTGTAGGTGGGCCAGCGGCCGCGTAATATTCGCGTTGCACGTAAATAAAATCACACGCTATTACGTAATTGAACGTGAAATCTGCACAAGGACGCAGTGTCGGTGTTTCGACACCGACGTAGCGCACAGCGCGCACCGCCGCGCCACCGCCGCTCCGTGCCGCGTCGCTCCGACACGCTGCTGCTGCTGACACCCGCCGTGACTCGTGATGCCATAATCGCATCGTTTAAGTGCGACGCTTAGAAAAGTGAGCGTTTCACCTTGAGATGCCTGCAACCGTGATCGCCTCTCTATTCTTAGATATCGAAATAGCGCTAAATATGTTCAGGGGGGCGGACCGCGAACACGCAGGCGTCGTGACCCAACCTGACCCAAAAACAGAGTCTGTACTACCGGCTACCGCACCCCGAGTTGCCACTTTACCGCGAATACAGGAACATGTTCCGCTGACGCTAACGGCAACGCAGTGCACGCTCTGTCAATACTGTTACAGACTTGCTTCATAAAACATGTTTGCCATTGACTTAGGTCTTCCTATATCTACGCTGGATGTGCAATTATTTGCGTCTATGATGTACATATCAAATTATTATATTTCGTGAGTGTGGAGCTGCGTGTGTAACACAACATAATATATGTAATCGAGCGTGCGCTTTTCATTTACATATTATTACGATGAGACCGTGCAACATAATATTGTTGACCGAGGTTGGAAATAACTATTTCAGAGCCTAAAATGTTTGGATTAAAAACGGTATAAGATAATAGTAAGTTGCAGTAGTATAAATAAAAGGAAAACGCAAGTGGAGGTCGGGTTTCGAATACGTGCTTGTGCGTCGTCGTCGGTTCAATATCAGCGATTCTGGGTCAGTGGGTCACCGTGCCGGAGTGAGCCGCTTGCCGCTTGCCGCTCGGTGCGACGCGACCGTGCGCCGCTCGGCGCTCCCCGCGCACGCCACGCTTACAATTAAACTTGCTCTTTGTGTAAAAACAACCAAGTCATTACATCGCGTGCACTGCCTCGCCCCGCTCCGCACCCCCCGCGCCCCCTCTGCAACACGCGCAACACCGTCCACCGCCGAATATGGTCAGCGTTAATTCAGGTCACTTCAGGGAAGTGTCAACAATGTGACTAATACCAATGAATGCCCTATTTCGCTCTATACTGACAACAGCAACATGTGAGCATTTTATTATTTGTTTATGGAAACTTATCTACACGATCTTTGCGTTTCGCACGATTTCGTAAACATTAGCGGTAATTGAAACTGACCTTTACATTCATAACGACTAAACGGATAAAAAACAACAATGTAAGCGGAATTCGAATGAAAAATATGTTTGCGAAGTTGACTTGTGACACTCGCCCACGTAATAACGGTCACTGTGTAATACTGTTAACTCTATACGGAAAACTAGTTATTCCGCCTTATTGAGTCGTGCCGCGCTTAACAGAAAAAAGCCTTGTGAATCGCGGCTAATACCTAACCCGAAAAGATGTCACTATTCAAAAACATCAATGAAAAGTAATATAATATTGTGTAGAATTTTAGTTACCTACCTATCTACCCATTTTAACTGTCGCCAATTCATTTTAAACTAAAACAGACGCGTCCCAATTCAAACTAGATAGTATCGAGATTCACGCCTCTTCAAAGCCAGCTGTTTAGATAAGAAGCAGCACATAAATCATGTAACTATTCCAAGGCGAATGCAATGAGGTCACTCACAAAGGGTCGACCTTGTAGGCGATGCAGGAGCGGGAGTACAGTTTCCAAGTACTTACACGACAAATACTCGTGGCTTAAAGCCTGCAGTTTAATAAAAGCTAACAAGTCAGTAGGAACATGAATACGAATTTAACTCTATGACAAAACATATTGAATTTTCCTCATTAGTTATATGCCCAATATAATTTGTAATAAATCACATACCCCAATAACAAACGTATAAAGAAGTGATAAGACAGTGGTTTTAAATTTGCAACAGTTTCTGTGAGCATTAAATGGCCAATCATCTCTGTTCTAGCGTCGTATTTGGGTCGAATACATTAGCTCGTAGCGTAGCTGGACTCTTTTATCACTATACCAGGGATTTGTGAACTTTATTATATAACTGTTAAAGAAGTTATGTTGAATTAAATTACTATTAAAACAGATAGCGTATCGACACGAAATACAAATATTATTGAGATTTAAAAACAAATTATGAATTGAGGTTACTTTAAAACATGGAGGGTATTTTTTTCTTTTTTGTATTGTAAATTCACTGTAAAATTTAAATTTTCTGCCTTACTGGCAAGAGTTATTATGAGAAATTACTTGAAGTTTACTCTTATGAAACCCAATTATGACGTACGGGGAATATAAAAGGTGGCGGGGAAACCCGATTGCAAGAGTTATTACGAACATGAATAAATGCATCGTGGAAATATCATAGCAGTATTAAAAGGTACACCCCCCTCCACTTCCTATGAATCCCATTAATTCCCATAATGAATTTATAACGTGTTCATTATTGTTTACCTAGGTTAATAGTTTTTATATAAACCAAAGTTGAAAAAATACGTAATTCGCTATAGCCCATTAAAATTGTAGGTAACTGTGAATGTCGGCAAGACAGATTACATGATAACCACTGGCTCAAGATAGTTTAATAAAGGCGGTGAGTGGCCGACTTACATCTCGATAGGACTGTAATTAAACGAGAATACATTTGCTCTTTCAATTTACTAAGATACATTAGAACTAGTTATCTTATCAATAAACATATTTGCATTGATTATAAATTAATTTTGCAAAATAGGACAAATAACAGCGGGTATAGTTGAGCCACAAAAAATGTAAGTTTATCATTAGACATCTGTAAGCCAATCATGAGATTTTTTGACATTTCACACTAGCGAAGACGTAAAATAATGAGTACGTACTAAGAGTACGTATGAAAATCGTCAGTTCCCCACGTAACCGATAGAGGCGTTTGGGTGGTTGTCATACAAATATTTTACGTAGTCGCTAGCGTGCGAGCATGAAATGCCAAAAAACCTTATGGTCAAGCTAACTTCCTGTTTATACATCAACCGTTTCTATGCTTCTGCTTGATTTATGGTGAAACTATGTCAAAACGTATAAGCAAATAATGTAATTGTATTATCATTGTTATAAATATTTGATTTTCCTAAGTATTCCCCGCTATGGGAGACTACTAAGATTTGGCCGATAATGCATGTAGCCGATGAATCATTGGTTTCATGAGAATTAAATCGAGGAAAATATTTACATCAAACCGTATTTCCCCATTTATGAAATTATATACAATTATTACTAGTACTGCACAGTTTTATTAACAGAGCAGGCTTGTGATCAGTAGCAGTCTACGTCTGCGTCTAGTTAACGTCTGCGTTGTTTTAGAATATCTACACTAATTTTATAAAGCTGAAGAGTTTATTTGTTTGAACGTGCTGAACTGTTCTAAATTGAAAAATTCTTTTAATGTTCGATAGCCCATTTTTAGTGGAGTATATTTAACATCAACCAATAGGAGCTGACTATCAATGAAAAATGTTGAATAAAAGGAGAAAATTATTTCCCGCGAACGGAATCGTTGACAACAGCTACCTATTACAAAAAATAATATGACTCTCCCGAAATAAATCTGTTTACAACAAAAATGATTTAAAAATAGATACAGCGGATTTTATTGTAACGTCAATCTAATCTAATAAACACCTATTCACGATATTATACTAAAACATCTAGAATAAACATGTACATAAATAAAAATTAAATTGGGCAGTCAGTTATTAGAATTCCTTAAAATAGCTACAACTCTGAAAGTTTGTTAAAGTTTACTTTACCGAGAAGAAATGTAGTTTAATAACTTTATTTCCGAGTAGGTATCAATTAATTAATAGCAACCAATCGTTTTAATGTTTTCCGAGGAACTCTATTACCAGACAAATCTATAAAATTAATGAAGTTGGTATTACAATAACGTAGTAATGGTTATCGCAGTAAGTTATATGATACAGTTAACTTGCATTAGGAAAACGTAAATACAATAGTTAAGTGAAATTTTCGTCATGCACGCGATTGTCCCACGCAACGGTAAATACCATAAGCGCAAGTGTCTTTGTTAGTATCGAAAAAATCTTAGCTGGACTGGAAAATATGGAAAACGCATTCATAATTCGCTTTTGAATCACAAATACTTTCACCAGTAACGTGGCCGGTTATGCGATATTAATTACAATCTACAATGTAAATAAGCTGTCATGTCTGCTTGCACCAGTCTACGATGTTTTATTACCTAAACACGCGCAACACCCAACTAATAATATTATTTGTACATATTCAAAATACACGATCGTGGTCATTCTTTCGTTGTTGAGTAAGTGTTGTTCAAATTGATGAAATCGATCGGTTGGAACGACGAGCAACAAAAACGTTATTGTCGTCACTGATTCAGTTTGGCAATTAGTCGCCGTTTTAAAAAAACAAAGTTATTATTGTAAATCTGCTCATACGATACGATGCAGCGCAACGACCTAATGTCTATAATATAAATACACATATCTACGTAGTCTGCGCCCGTCAACAACAAATTGTTTATTAAAAATATTTTTTACAGCTGCTTCAACAACAGATTGTGTATCTTTATGAAACAAGTAGGTAATACTATTAATAACTGTGTGTCGAAGAGTGAGCACCAAGCGTACAGGCACATTAAACAAGTGCGAGTAGTACCTACTTTCACGCTTAACACAGCACGAAGCACGGGGCCAGGCGTCACGACGCGCACGGCTTGACAGTGGCAGACGTTCGCTATCGTCGCACATGTATCGAATCATAACGTTCTGTCACGGCCCATGACCCATATTAGGGTATGTGCGCAGCTTGGTGATTACCAATTTCGGGGAAATCGCATGGAATAGCGCTAGTGTAATTTTATTTGCAAGTACTCGTATCGGGATAGTTGATAATGTAAACTTCCTGACCTCGCCCAACAAAAATGAAGTTGATATTATGCTTATTGTTATCGCGATTGAAGGTGCCAGGTGGGTACGTGTCGGCTTGGGACAGTTCGGACGGTTCGGTAGTCGGTGGCACAGGCGCGTCCGCGTCGCCTGCGGCGTTAGCGAACCGTCCCACTTATCTCGGAACGAGTCTGTTTGTAAGGTAATCCGTGGCTGGGCCGCCATCGCACAGGCTAACGGTACGGCGGACGATCGGCGCCAGCGCACGTGAAAATAATTCTTGACGCGATTTTGTAACGTAAACCGTTACGCGGTTCCGGGCCTGTCGGTGACCTTATTTCTCGGCCGAACACTCTTTATTTTTATATCTTATTGGCTGACACTTTATTATAGTAGCCTCGCGTTACAACTATATTTAAAGAAGCATACGTGGCGACACTAGTGGATATGTGTGAAGTTAATGGATGACTATACTTGACAAATTATACGTATTACAGTTTCTGTATTTTTTAAATTGGGTGTAAAAAACGCGTCGATGAATGTCATGTGTGGACTTTATTTGCGCGTTACGTAATTCCCCCGGTGAGGTTACCGGCGAAAATATAGATAATAGTTGTTTACGAACGCATGCTCCATGACTCAGCCCGCTCAGTTTGATTGGTCGATTCCGCGTAGCGTAAAACAGATTTACAGAACAAAATAGTGTAGGTAAATAACGTATGCGTTATGACGTGCGTGTTGCACGGATGATGACGGACGGACGACCGGTAGGTGGCTGGGGAATGCCGCATGTCATGTCACCGCTCTGCGTCTGCAGTGATAACAACTTCCCACTAAAGCACTCACTTACCTCACGTCCTAAAAGGCCCAGTAAAATGATCTTTGGAGAGGGGGATTTACGTGGTTTTTGTAATTGATATGATTGGAGATTGCTCTACGCGTACTATTTTCCTTGAACTTGTTTTGAGCCGGTACGTCGCGTCGGCGCGCGTCTCTATCTCGCATGTGTCGGTGACGCAAAATGTTTGATGTAGGTATTAATAAGTGGCGCAAGCGAAATGCCGGTGCCGTTTGCCGATAAACAAGTGCGCATTGATTGTTGTTTATGTTGTTATAGTATCGTCCGAATAACAATCTATCTATTTATAAACGACAATAAACACAAATAAATTAATGGTAAATGTCCGTATTCTCTTTTAAATTGAATTATAAAAAAACATTTAAATGTAACTAAGTTATGCTATATTATAAAGTAATATTATATACACATCAGCCGACTCTACCGTGTGTGAACGCGAGAGCGGCTCGTGGCGCGGCGCGGGGCGGCGGTGGCGGTAGAGCAGTACGTGCTACGTCATCACATGCGCACGCGGGGCAAGGTCTGCGCAGACGCACTTGTCTTCCTCATTGTTTTTCATCTTATTACAACGCTTATCTTATTTACATGGGTTAAGACAACAGATAAAACGTTTTAATAAATTTTATTAATCTTATAATATTATTTTAATAAAGTTTGGTCAAATAATAAATCATATATCGACATAGTAAATTTCTAATTCGTTATCGAATGGGTTAAGATCGATTCTAACTACTAATTGCGTTGATTTATTAAAGGCAAGATACGCGATTATAATAATGATAATATAATCGACGATTAAGCACAGTGAACCGGTGATGTGTTTTGATGAGGCATAACGCGCAAGTTGTGAAGCGTCGCGATCGTCGATGTGCCGGCCGGCGCTACGCGGCGCGGTGATCGGCAGCCGGCAAGGCAACCAATACACGGCTACTACGGTCGCTCTAGCACAGGAAACTTTATTAAACTTAGTATTTTACTGATTAATTACAGCTATATTTTAGTAATAATGAACAAAGTATGATAGAGTCCAATTATTTTGCAATATCTCTTTAGGAGAGCCGTACAGCCAAAATTCTGTATTTTTTTCGTATTTCCAGTAATATCATTTTAAGATAAATTAAGCACGAAGAAAATGTAACTAAGAAATCAGAGGAAGAATGTTTAGATCTATGGAATACATAAAAGTAAATATTTTGCAAACACGACTTCGCTGTAAGTAGTGTGTATTTGTCTACGTGTTTATTGAAGCGTATTTATACGCAACTTAACGGTACGGCCGGATTTATAGAAACGAGCGCACGCGTGTTCTAAGCCACGCCAACGAAGACGTGCTGCGCATTAACTGCTGTGAATCTGTGGTGGTGCGAGAAAGGATGTATGCGCAGTATCAG
The DNA here is from genome assembly GCA_036417725.1 of Clanis bilineata. NCBI lineage: Eukaryota > Metazoa > Arthropoda > Insecta > Lepidoptera > Sphingidae > Clanis > Clanis bilineata. Next base: position 11,760,436 of record CM071151.1, on the reverse strand, counting down.
TAGTTCACAGGGCTCATCGCGACAGCAGCCGTTAGTTCATGTGGGCTGCACAGTGCATAGTGCACATTGCGCTGATTGCGAGCAGCTGCAAGTGCTGCAACACGTGTAATTTATTATCGTTTTTAGTATAGTTTGATTTAGTAATTAATTAAATTCGTGGTGACTTGAACCTCTCTTTATCTTATCTGCGCATTGAGCCACGGATTTCAATGCACATTTTAATGTCTCACCTCCCGATAATAACGACATTGTCTTATGAATTGTACGTATCCGAGTCCAATGTGACGCCCACTGATAACGGTGCCGTCGTCCTTGGTGTTACTTAAAGTGCGTATTTATTTAAGTATTTCAACATACTGTTATTTGTCAACAACAAAGGCAATACACCAATTAGAACAAAGCTATTTGTCGAGTACATTTTTTTACTAATTTTATGGCAGTCAGTCTGTAGTTCAGCTATAGATTGATATTCATACAATTTCGTTCTATAGTTCCACAAAATACTAGGTATACATTATGGATTCTGTTGTTAAAATATGATAATATTTTTGATAAGAACCTGATAGAGATTAAGTAATAATCCGTAAACTGCAATTTGATAATGTAAAAATGCACATACGGTGCACATAATCACGATTGGAACAACCTAGGGCCTGATTATGTGCAGTAAGTGGTGGCGCGGCGACGGAGTGTGCTGTGTTCATTGTGCAGTATGCAACGCTTGATGCGTCACATACTCACATAGAGGCTGGTCGCTGCTGCACGTGGAGTCGGGGTCAATAGCTCAGTGCACGCGCATCCGCCGCCGCCTCCTCCGCGCCGCCGCTTGCACGTACAACCTTTTGTCCCCCAAGTGCACTAGAACTTCTGCATTATACATCGCCACTGATACTGGGTTTAGTGCTAACTACACGATAAATTATTTATTTTACGTGCATTAACTCCGGCCGCAAATAGGTTTTAGCAATATTTTTATTCGAGTTTTACTGACGACTCTACCATATAAGACGTTGATATCTTTTACTAGACGAAATGTCGCAAAGTTTTGTAGAGTAAGGTTTTCGAATCTTTTAAACCGAATATATTATAGTATAAATGATGTAAAATTTGTATTAAATACAAACCTCAGCAGCGGGCGCGTGAACCTGTACACGCAACTCGTCGGAGTCGTGATCGTGGTGCAGCACATCGGCGCGCACCTCGCGACCGTTGTACGTGAGGAAGACTCGTTGGCTAGGCCGGAGCCGCACGCCTGCCATGCCGCGGAAGCCGGGCCCGATGAGCTCCGCGTCGCGGTACTCGCGGGTCAGCTTACCGCCGTCGAAGCGCACCGTGTAACGCGTGTTAGGCGTCAGGTTGATGCAGTTGTTGTTCTCCGGGAAGGGCGCCGGCGTTTTCACCGCCTGGATCATGCCCGAATAGTATAGTCCGTCGTCACCGAGTGCCGCTACGCGGGTCCCGATGATGGAACGCTTCGCCAGCCGTTTGCCGGTGGACATGATGTTCTCAGTTCTGGCGCACAAATCTGACGCGGCACTGGCGGAGGCCGAGTCTTCGTACCGTCCGCTTTCTCGTTAAATTCACACAAGTTCACTAAAAATTTTCAAATCGCCCGGCGTACGCGTTTCGCGGGATAACCGTCACAGAATTTGGGAAAACTTAAAACGAGTCGATGTGTTTCAGCACACGGGGCGCGGTCCGGCTCCTCAACAGGCCGGGGCTGGTCGCGGCTCTCGCGCGGAAACATAATACGAGGGCAGGTCCTCGACGATTTGGACAAAGGAAAATCCTTTCGCGGGGCTAAACTTCGCAAGTGAGCTCACAGCGAACGACCTCAATGAGCGCGGTTCGAACGAGAACTGCGGTTCGTGCGTGCGACGCGGCGTTTGCCGGCGACGCCGGCCGGCCGGCGAGCGGGACCGCGCAGCGCCCGTCTCGCTTCTTTGTTTTGATTCTCAGCTGTTCGTGTGAGTGGGACGCAGCAAGGTACGAGTACGCGTGAGATAGGGAAGCACGATCGGCCGCCCTCGGAGCGCGATCTCGGTTCGGTGGCACTCGCTATTTTGAGCGGGCGGGCGGCACGAGGCGGTGGCGAGCGGTGTCGGGCGGCGGCGGGTGAGGGCGGCCGCCCACGGGCGACATTGAGGCGCGCCGGCCGGTTCGCACGTGGAGCGGGGACTGCGGGCGCTAACGGGATTGCACAACGCACCTCTCCGAGTGTTACGGACGCTTCACGCTGCCACCGGTGTCCGCTGGGCGCTGATGTTTGATACGTGACACAGTTTCTATTCGGATTCGGGGTCGATCAAATGTCAACCAGATGCACCTACTTATGTAACTTTATGTTCAATGATCCAACTACGCTTAGTTAAATATTTAATATAAATTGGCATTTTAAATAATAATATCTACAAATACCTAGATTAAGTAATCGAATTATATTAACTAGTTTATGAATAAGTACTGAACGGCTTAGACATAAATAAGTAAAAGTGTTGTTTGCACAAGTCATGTAACAAAGCCAATGTTACAAGTAAACAAGGCGATAATTATTTTAGTAGTTATCACCATCGCGATTGTATGTTTATCAAGTTTATGGTCGCTTTTGTTTACTTTAATAGTTAATGTAAACATGTTATGTAACGCAATGTTAATTTTGCGTCAAAATGTTTAAATGTTACCTATTATACCAAATCTGCGCGATGTAGTTCAATCAATCCGTATTATTATTTTTTGTTTTTTTTGGCTTTTCCTTTTTAGCGTTCTAAAGCCATAAACGCAAAATAGCTCTTATATTTTCACCATGTCCTTCTGCATGTCTGTCTGTCTGACAACGGTGTAGCTCAGGGTCTATTAGTACTAAAAAGCTGCAGTTTGGCATAGTTATACAAATCAATCACAACGACAAAGTGGAATATAATCCTTTAAAATATTTTTTTAAGGTTTCTCCTACACGTAAAGTGAGATATGACGTTTTATTTTTCGTTATCCCATTGTGTGTTGTTGAAAAAGTCGACCAAAAACATTGCACGTTTGTCAAAACCATTTTTTATTCAAGGATCCGTTTGCGAAATATTAAGCATTATAATGCAATTTTTTTATTAGTCACATGTCCGCACCTCCTACCTATAAACGGTTGTTTTTTGAAAAATGATAAATTCTTGGGTGTAATATGAATATAACATATCAAAAAGGAAAGCTATCACAGCAGGCTTTACACGTTATGAGTAAGACCTCATTCGCACGAGTCCTTTTTCTACGCTCGTCAAAAAATCGTTTCAACATGTCTGTTCATACCCTTGGTTGAAAATCATTCTTGCCTTGTTATTTCTACATATCACCCAAAAAAACGCGCGTTGAAAAATAATAATCATCAACATCAGCCATAGGACGTCCACTGCTGAACATAGGCCTTCCCCAAAGATTTCCAGATCGACCTGTTGGAAGTAGCCTGCAAAAAATAATCGACCAAAGTAAAAAGCAATATCTCATACAAATTCTGTAAAATACCAGAACGTTAGTCGTATCGAAATATAACTACGCTACCGAGTATATTTCAACAGATTAATTAGTAACATTTATCCGTACTTCGGAACCCTATACTATGCGTGGTGACTGGTGAATTGAATTGGTGGTATGCTGCTTGCACTTCGCCGTTTTTTTTTGGTTTAAAATGTATTATTTTAGTACTCGAAGAAAACAACTGGAAAAATTACTATTATTATTTTATCGGAAAAATTCACGGTATTTTTGATTTAAAATTAAGTTAGATTCGAACAAAATGAAATCAATTGATGATCTGCATCAGTACCTTATGTAAGTCTCAATTCAATGACTGTGTCTATTGGTCAAATTTTCAACTCATATAATAGCTAGTAAGTCATATTAGGCTACTATTTTATTCCCGGAAATATGAAGGAAAAACTCGAAAAACACATGCAGACGATGCCGCATACAACGCTTGTTGTTTTTATTAAAAATGAGTTCCATCATAGTAATATCATAAGCAATATAACAAGATAATATGGAAATATGATAAAACATAGCTATTTAATTGCTGTTTCGTAACTTTTTCGTAAATTCTAAAGAAAGCACGTGCGGGAATAAGTCACGTTTTCCACGTGAAACGCAATAATATCACGTTCAAACAAAGTTTCAATACTTAATGTTATTTCTATGACGCAAACATACTTTTTATCAATATTTTTAGCTTCGATTGTATTGTATATTCGAGAAATAAATGAATAATGACTGTGCAGTAAATACCTTGGATTAATTCATGTACATACTTCATCTAAGATCAATAAAGTTACATGTAATTGGTAGGTATATTTTATAAACAAATATTACTAATGAAGCCCAAATAATGTAACTGAGAATAAAATCAAATAAAATCTAACAAAATAACGCGCGAATAGTCAAATACTACTCAACTTTAACGGTTTCTTACATTGATTTTCGCCATGCAATTTAAGACAGATAAGGCGGCCTTAAGTGTATTAACATTCGGAGGTAAATGTTACTAAAAACCGTAGACCTAGACCGTCTGAGACAAATACAAATACACATAAATATTTTTACAATCTCTTTTCTTTTTCCTACTTCTAAAATAATATTTCAAGATTTTACAGTTACATAATATCACGCCTGCATCCTATAGGGGTAGGCGAAGATTATGGATTTCCAGTTCGCCTGATTCTGATTTACTACTTTCGCTTCATCTCCTTTCATCAATCTCTTCACGCATTCGGATCGGTTTAGGGTACTCTTGACCTGTCCTTTATTGATTAAAATATCAACTTAATAGACATAGTCGCCTCTTTAGTCTCTAGTGGCAGTGTATACGCCTACCGCTAAAACTAAGCCAAACACATTCTGCAACATGCTTGAGAAAGTGTCCATTCTCTCAATTTGTTCGAAAGGTGACTATCTATTGAAAAGGAATATAAATTTTATACGAGAAAACTGGTACAAATAGGAGTAATTACGTCAAATCCTATAATATTGATTTCGTGAATCGTGACATAGTTTCAATTTGTAATGCTTAATTGTAATGTTTATCTTTTCAAATTAGAGTCTACTCGATGGGCCTAGTTAATTATTGTATTACAAGAGACCGGCAGTCGACTAGGCGAGTCATCTGATGGTGAATGATCTCCATAAATCGAATCATGGGCAATGGCCGTGGCAAACATAGGGATTGGGAAGATGGGAGTATTTCGGTCACCGAATATCTCACTTACCGAACCAAACGCAACAGCGCAGTTTTATTTGAAATAGTAGTATCTAACCGGTCGAGTCTGCCCATTGGTACTGTAGACGTTACTGTCTAAAGCGTGGCACTACCACTATCGTACAGGAGTAAATGTTATTGTGTCTGGTCTTGTATTGGTCTTTTCTCATTGAACTCAAACACACGTATTTACTTTTTAAACACCATCGATAAACACGTGCCCACTGCCCACATACTGACTAAGATTTATGATGTTTGTTCTCACATACCACCAGTGACGTGCACACTGCACCTATGCAGATTAGGTTATTAAGTTTAGGTTAGACATGAAAACAAGCAAAATGTTCATCATTTTCAACGCCATCATGATCGGCGTAACTATTTAAAACATAAACCAAGCGTGGTTCTTTTGATCATCTGTTTCTGGCTGTGATTTTTTTTTATTTAATCAGCATTTTATGGGGGTGGACAGTATCTTTTACCTGTATGGACTGCACGGCACTGCATGCCACATAGGATGTTGACTCATAAAATTATTTGTAAACAGGAATACTCATTACTCATACGTTAGGTTTGTACTAAAACTGCGTCATAGTATGACTTGTTTATTACAACATGGTATGCCATAGATCAATAAATTATTCACCACTTTCTCCTATACATGTATTATGTGCTTCATAGAATGCGGCAACTTATTAGAGAACCGATATATTCCTTTTAACAGAAGTTGAAAACTTATTGTGTAATCATCAGCCTTCTGACAGGACTTATACCGGGTGTTACAGGAAGTCAGTACCAATAACAATTCCACATACATGGAGAACGATTTAAAGCGTAATGGTAAAGTTAAAAATAATAAATTGAACTTATTTTTTTTAATCATAAAGCTCTTTTGTTACTCTACATGATAAAGTTGACTCATTTTAAAATTTGGACCCTCCTTCCTTGCTCAAAAACCCTAGTTTTAGTGATTAAATTAAACTGTCTGTCTGACCACTGCTTATCTCAGAGACTATAAGTATTAGAGGGCTGTAATTTGGCATGAGTAACTAAAAAAACATATCTATTAAACTAAAAAAAGTCATACCGTACGAGCCTCTACTATATGTAAAGTGGGGATGACATTTTTTTTCGACTATCCTGTGGTGTGGAGTATCGTTGGATAGGCCTTTAAAAAACAATCCTGGTTTGCGAAAACTATTTTTCGATTTTTGGTAGAGTAAAGTAAGTATTTTTCGATTTTTCGCCCCTCTATTTCCGAAACGGTTGGTTTTGGATACGTGAAAAAATCACAGTAGTTATGGTGCTATTATGTTTTTACTGTTTCTCTTTTTTTGGTAGGCAACGGACCCAGGATTCCTTTGTGTTTTGGGTGTCTATGGGCGATTGGGATCACTTACCATCAGGTGACCTTTTGCCAATATTTGCTATAAAAAAGCATTCCCGCGTCATTCACTCGTCAGTAGGTTACCCAACGTACTAGGTACCCAACGGATAAGGCCCATGAATATCGATGCCCATGAAGCTTATTGTGGCGATCAGCTGTGCCTGGTGGCAAGAATGTTCACAAAAAACGTCAACAAACCGGCACAGGCGGTCAGGTAACAAAGGGCGCTGTTGCAACTAATAATAACAATAGTTCAATAGAATTTACTTTTTCTACAACAAAACTTTGAACAAGTGTAAGAAAGTTTCTTTGTTATATGTTGTTTAAAATATAAACCGTAGGCACATAAAGTAGGCCTGTGCAGTGTACTTACTATTTAGAAGGAAAACCATCGAAAAAAATATTTTTATTTTAAATAAGTCGGAGTGAGATAAAAGCTTTTAATAATAAGTATCGTAGTAGTATTAAACACACGTTCAGTTTTAGAAAATATAAATTAAATCGTATTTTAAGTGATTATGGTCACGGAATGCATTGTGTTACCCTTTTTATAGGTTGATTTAAAATGAAAACAAATACAATCAGAAGAACTATTACGCGATTATTGGCATAATGCGATTTTTAACGATAAGTGAATTCATTACTGTAACAACCTCATTAGCAGAAAAAATAATTAGGGAACATATTATAAATACTGGTTAAAAGTGATTATGCTCGAAAGACGGTGACTGTTAACCGAGTGACTCGTGATAATATTAATTAGAAAACAAACAAAAGCCGAATTCAGCGAAAAATAACAGACAACGCGTGAGCCGTGTGGCGGGGTTTATGAAATTTATTTTCACTTGTACAACAGTCCTCAAAAACAGGGCGTCCTGATTTTGAAGAGAGTACGAAGCACCAAGTGAGACGGGCCCATTAACGCCTCGAGGGAGAGCAGTATTAGCAGCAAACCAGATATGCCTATATATTCAGGATACGTTGGTATCATCTCACATGCCTCTGATTTAAAAAGAGTGAAAAAATATTATGAGACGTGTTTACCGTGTCCACCTGGACAGCAGCGGCTGGAAAAGATAATGGACTGCGACCGTCTTTTAGGTGCGGGGTACGACTACCATCCTGTGTTTTTGAACCTCGGGCCGTGTAATAAGCTCGTCGAATATGGGTGTTCTAGTCCGCCTCTATGATAGATAAAGAGGTCACATTGTCCATATTTTGAGTAAAATCTGTCATTTAGATTAATCACAAAAATATGCCTATTTGCCATGCCAAGCGATTGTGGATCATCACATATTTTTGATTCACGCATCTATTTCAAAACAAAACGAAGTGCGTGTCTCCACAATGAATTCGTGTCTCAATAACGGCAACGGCAATTATAAATACAAATAGCCTTGATAGAAATAGAATAACTGTAAGCGCACGGTATCTTTGGAAACCACCAGACGATAAAACAGGAAATGCCCAAGTACCTACCTACAATACATGTTTGTGTATTCAATATTGAGACCGCGGTTTGGTATTCCGCCACAAAGATAAAACACAATGTCTGATAAAAATAAATCAAAATAGTCAACAATGTCTGATTGTCATATGAAATTCTTATTATAATATTTTATGCGGTTATTTATGAGATATTTTCGTGAGAATATTTTTTATCGCAGGGGCTGGTAAACGAGCAGGTCACCTGATGGAATGCCAAGATCTCTGTCTCACAACTCTTACAGAAAATTTACATGGAGTGAAAGGCATGCTTAAATTTCGTAGGGAAAGTTAGACCAAAATACTTCCTTGCCTTGCCCACTAGTATACTATGAAATGTGATTAATGTGATATATGTATATTAACTATGTATAGATGTAAAATATGAAATGTGATTAATACCTACATTCAGTGCTAATTATATCAGAACTATTTGCTCGTTTGCCATTATAAGTATTAGTACTTATTTGCACCTCCTCGATGAAAGATAAATGAATGTGTCTAATGTGTTCATACTTCCTATCCTTAGATTAATGACGGACCTATTACTTCCGAGCGTGAGTTTCGAGCGGAAGTCCCACTTTCACAGAAACTAGAATAAAAAATATCGCGTACTATTCCTTGTTAAGTTTTTGAGTGGTAGAGCCATGCTGTATTCAGTTAAGCCACATCTCCAGCGCTAAAACATTACACAAAACACCTACACAAAACATGTATTTTTTATCTATGGTCCATTGTTCTACGAGCAGGAGACAATGAAAAACCTCCTTTTGTGTAGTGTTTTTAGTGTTTAGTTTCGAAAAACATGTGCAGGAGACGCGGCTTAACGTGTATAGCACGAAAAAACGTTTAACGCATGTAAGATCAAAAATATCTTGTATCCCTTAACAAATTTTACTTGTATGTATTCGTCTCGACAAGGTTTATTTCATAAGTATGTCTGTGATCTCAAACATATCTATTAGCTTAGATTTAGTTTTAAATGCAAGCATTACAATTATGACGCAACACATTACACAATTTTAAATAGTTACATATCTACACAGAGATAGTTTTGCCGTAACGAATATTTCAGATATGAAGTTCAAAGATAAGATAAATAGCTCTTGATTGAACACTATTTTAAGATAATAATATAAAACTACAACTTTACTAAAAGGGCGACTTGGAGTAAAACCTTATCTCGATTTATCCTTCAGCTCACTTCTATTTTTAAATTTAGATTTGCGATAAATAGAGATTTATCGTGGAGCTGCAAGCGTGCAATAGGCGGTATTACCGGTGAGTGATCTCAACAGACAGCAGCCTTGTAAAGAAGTTTGTCATAAAAAGTAGTTAATTTTGTAGAGTAGATTTTTATCATCATGTCGCCTCTTTGGTTTAGCGGCATTATACATAGGCTGTGGACAGGAAGGTTCTAGATTCCTTACTCAGGTCGGGGAAACCAATTTTTCTCATTTGATTTGCCCTGTCTGGATCCCTCAGTGAGGGTTAACCACAGAGTACTTTGTATATACTGAAAGGGTTAACACCTCAACGGGTGCGGTCGTATAAACTAAGCCAAATTGTGCCTGGAACATGATTGAAAAAATGTGTTATGTCGATCCCACATTAAAGAAGGATAATGGGCAGGTAGAAAGAAAAATATTTTTTATCATAATCGTCAGGCCCTGGATGTGCACTGCTGACGTAAGCGTCGCGTCGCTCCAACATTTCTAGATGCAGACCGACTAGACTATTCTTATAATGAATTAATTTATACCATATCTATAAGGCAATGCAGTCAATAGCTAGTGGAGACCGACGTGTTTGGCAACCTTATGTTAAACCGAAGGTAGCTGCGTTGACTGATGTTGATTGACTGTCGAGCCATACAGTCTAGCGCCGAGGTTTGTATGTCAACATAGTTTTATATACTGCTTGTATGACGATTGACGAGTTCCCAGTTAATCGTCGCTATTTAAATTGTAGTTTTAATGATACATGTGCGATTATCGCCTCCTCGGTATAGTGCAAGGACATAAATGCTCTAAGGTCTAGTGGCAGTGTGTAGGTACGGTGAGCTGTGGATCTATTATAATACGATTTTCCAGAGGGGCTTGACGATAATCGGGCAGCCGGTCGTATAAACTATACCAGATGGTAAGCGTAGTGCAGTCCAAAAAACCAGTGCCCACCGATTAATATTGTTTTTACCAGTGGTCACCAGAATCATGCAGCCCTATTTATGTTTCTTCAAACTCCGAAGAGGGAAGAAGCAAATCGAGGGGCTTGCGGCAAGACAGGCGGATGACCGATGCAGACACAGGGATGTACCCCCATACCCGCCCCAACCAACCAACAAGGCATGTCTCAAGCCCCGGGAATGTATTACCTGATTCTGGAACACGAAACAAGAATGTGTACGATGGTCGCCATGTGGGTGGATACGAATATTACCAGCTCCAGCGTCTGCTCGTCGCGATTGGTAAACTTATACAAAAGGGAAAATAAATTCCTCTAAAAGACAATGCTTATTGCTGTACTACATCTTAGATTTCTTAGGTTAACGCGAATGTTACTTATTTATATAAAATTTGTATTGCGTTTAAAAAATAGAATAAAAGTTGGAGGCGCCGGGTATCGATCCCGGTACCTCTCGCATGCTAAGCGAGCGCTCTACCATCTGAGCTACGCCCCCGATGCAGAGTATAACGAAATTAAAGAACATAATTCGTTATTGTATATCACTAATTTAAAAATAATTCGTACATAATTCGTTATTGTATCACTAATTTAAAAATATATATATACTTACCTTCGATGTAATATATTTAGATGCACAGTTCTTTGCAAATATCGTCATAAAAAGTGTTCTCATTAATTAAACAAAGGAAAAAAATCATAAGTTCTAATTAAATCAACACAATTATAACCCTATGCCAGTGTTTTAAAATAGCTTTTTAAACGAAATGAGCAAGCGTTTTTAAATTTGAATTTTGAAATTTTTAATTCTATCGGCGTTCGACTGTATGCAAAAGTAGTGCTTAAGCACTTCTTTGCTGTCCCATTTTCCGAGCGTCAACTGTGCATTTAGGTATATAATATATCGATGATACTTACATATATTTTTATATGCATTCATTATAATATTTTTTCCAGTAGCGCTTATCCGTTCGTACTCCGTCGCGTCGCGTCGTAGGGTCGCATAGGCGCACCGCGCAATACACTTTTTTCAAGGATGTTCAGAGTATTTGGCCTAATTTTTACGAGCAGTCGCGTAGCCACCTTTTTTTTAACACGGGGAATCTGTTTACAGATATCTCCAAGTCAAAACTCTGAGTTATGTCGGACCTGCCTGAATTCAATCTACAAACCCTCCTAATGCACACAAAATATTTAGTAATCAGTGGCGGAGTACGGTACTTAATTGTTTATCGGATTACAAATATTAAGTAATCAGTGGCTGAGGGTGCTTATACTTGTTTTACTGGATTATCTTAGTTAAACTGTTCGGTGTTTATTATAGTAGTAAGGAATTATTAAAAGAATAACTAGTATCGGTTTCATTTTTAAAAAAAATCACAATTCGCTTCTTCTGATAATAATCGTTATTATTTTGTTAACTTACACAATTATAATATATATTTTATAGATATATCATATCTATAGGTAACGAAATATGTAATTGGTAAAAATAAAAACATATTTTTTATAAACTTTTATTGATATAAAACAATTATAAAATGTAAATACATAACGTTTGTATCAAAAATAAATAAATTCGTGGCATAATCCAAAACACAACACCAGACCAGTCATCGTGGAAGTTCGAACACTTCTAAAAATATTTTCGGTCATTATCGATAAAGATAAAAATATCTTCATTCAATTAGCACCAAACCTTATTTTTTATTCCATAAACTTACAAAAATAAAAGTGATTTTTATTATGATCCGCCTAGCGACATCTAGCGGGCCTTATAGTAAACATGAACGTGTGGAATGTAAAACGCCATTCATTTATTAAATAAGACTATTTGCTAGTTTTTACCCCCTCCTATAGGGGTCTATATAAGAAAAAATAAGAATAGCCCTCCCACCTCCCTCTATTTAATTTTAATTACGTAAGAATCTAAAGGAAAACCTTTCATAAACCGAGCGCACAGGGCACTCGCACTATTGTACGCCCTTTTTCAAAGTATAATCTTTACTTGGCGTATTTTATGATCCTACGTAAGAATTGGGTACTTGACTATGTTTGATTTTGTACACATTTCTATATGTACTAGCAAATAAAACAAAAAGAAACCTTTCTGTGAAATCTGCATCGAAATTGGTTGAAAAATGAGTCAGTTATTCATATTTTAAAATCTGCAATGAGCAACAGTGGGGATGTAGTGAGGATATCTTGCTATCCCTTTCTAATACACGTACTGTTATGGCCCTGACGTGATTTTACTCATACTTCCCTTTTCCGCAGTTTGAAGGTTACACCAAATTTCAAAACTTATAATTTTTTTTTGAGAATATTTCAATAATTCTTCCAGTTCCATATTTTAGATGGCGTAAATTTCATAAAAAAATAATTTAAAAAAAATTGTCAAGGACCCAATTATCAAGACTCCCTTCCACCATCTTGTGAGAAAAATTAGAAATGGTCGGCCCCCCTCCCTCCCTAAATCGACTTACTTAATAAATAAATCGCCCCTAAGTGAACTGAAAAGCGGCAGAGCTACGCCTATGTTATTACCACTTTATCAGTGCGTTCCACTAAGCGCCCACAACGATCAAAATACTCCTTTAGTCGTTCCACATAGCGACCGCGGTCGTTGTGGTCGCGGCGAAAACGTTACTTATGACGTCATGACTTACGCTCACGCGAAGCTCACGACGACCCATCTAAAAAGGTGGGTCGTTGTGATCGTTGAGAAAATTAGCGGCGTTTTCAAAACTCAATGCATCAAAAATGGCGCCCGATAAGCTTACGTTATTTTCTTTCTTTAATGCGGAAAGATATATTTTAGTAGAAGTGAATGTTTCTGCAGCGGATATAAAAAATTAAATTATATTTTTTTTCAATATAAATCGATTTAAACAATAATTAATAAAGTTTATTTTCAAGGCTTAGAGATTATAACCAAACCTGTTAAATATTTTGCATTCTTTTTATTAACTCGCCGTTTGTATTATTTACCTCCACGCTCAAAACGCTCTATAATCCATTCCACTTGAGTTTACGACAGTAACGCTCACAAGCAAGTGGAACGGGAAAAACTGCGGTCGTGAGCGTGATCGTTGTGAACGCTTAGTGGAACGCAGCCTATATAGGGCACTAGCTGACCCGCGCAACTTCATCTGCGTAGGAGAGAGAGGGTTTAAAGAATGAGTTGTAGGCACCTATAATCCAATAATTCTAAAGGAGGTAATGAGATGATCTACTTTGGTCCGTTTTCGTCAGTCACCCCGTCAGTCACCCAGTCAGTACCCTGGTCAGTTACCCCGTCCATCACCCCGTCAGTTACCCCGTCAGTCACCCCGTCCATCACCCCGTCGGTCACCCCGACAGTCACCCTGTCGGTCAACCCGTCGGTCACCCCATCTATCTGCTCGATTGTCACCCCGTCTGTCACCCGTCTGTCACCCAGTCTGTCACCCCGTCTATCACCCTGTATGTCACCCGTCTGTCATCCATCTGTCACCCAGTCTGTCACCTGTCTGTCACCCGTCTGTCATCCAGTCGGTCACCCCATCTGTCTGCTCGATTGTCACCCCGTCTGTGAAATCTCTAATATCTGGAAAATCTTTTTTGACGCACCGGCGCCATCTACTTAAAATATTGGTTTGTAGTACATGCTATGTATCAGAGATGGCGCTGTATGTGAAAAAAGATTTGCCCGCTTTTCTGTTGAAATTTTTCCTGAATTTTCTTTGCTATAAACCTCATGGAGCCCAAGACGTTTCCAACGAATGCAAAACCGTGGAAATCGGTTCGTGCGTTCTGGAGTTATAGCGTCAGGAAGGAAAACCCGACTTATTTTTATATAGTAGATTAATGGACCAGCTAAACCGTGGTACCCCGTACCTTTGTCGCAAAACTACATCATGTGACAGGTTACTGTTGAATTTTGTAAGGTGGTTTTTGGAGGGTCAAATACATGTAAACCTGTGGGGTCAAATCACCCCCGCCCGAATTTATCAATACATAATCTTTTCATTTAAATTCTGCAATGTTCCCCATGAGATTTTGATACTTCAGATATACAACACTTGCCCTTTTGCTGGCTATTGACATAATAATTATAATAAGGCATAATAATTATAGTATAATAATCACCAACCATACTAACTTAAAAATGTAGTATTTATGCTCCTTAACCCCTATACACATATTATCATCCCTGTAACATTTTTTCAGACAAAAGGTACCGCCATTATTCAGTCCCTAAGGTTCAAGCTCTATTAATACCAATTTTATCAAAATCGGTTCAGTGGTTTAGCGTATTAGGGCGACCTGCAGCGCTATTACTAATGTAGAATTAAACCTAAACCCTTAAGAATTCATTCTATAGCTCATTCCTATCTTTAAATCAAGATTTGGAGTCAATAGAGATTTATCGCGGAGCGGCAAGTGGCCCTTAGACAGGCAGACAGACAGTTACTTTCACTTTTATTATATTAATTGTATATGGATTAAGTCTATTGCTTACTTAAAATAGGTTGTAATGGCAGTTCAGCTTATAGTCCTAAATATTATGTAACTAAAGTGATATCGCCAGCCACGTTCTACAAATCGAAACAAAATATATAAATGTTGCATATCAAAGTAGCGTGCAGTCTATACAAATAAGATAAGACATAGAATGCCTTCACAACTGGGTGACAACTTGACTATAGTAATTATTTTAATGAATTTCTGTAGGAACATAGATTTATCATCGAAATAACGTGTAATAGCAATTTATTATAAATACTTCGAGGATAATTTTGTTTCAGTAATTTAAATACTTAATTTTTTATCTGTGAGTCACGTGACTGTAAACACCAATCACGATGCATGATGTCACATTATACATTTTTTTAGCATATTTGTTCCACAAGGGCCTAAGACCTAAGATCTACAACTATTTTACATGTTTAGGATAAAGTAATAAATATCCTTGAATACTTTAAAAATCTTAATACTTAATAAAAAAAATAGTCAAGTACCCAATTTGCTTTTTAAGAAATTTGTATTTCCGGGCTCAATTTATATTTTAAATTGACGCGGCAATAATTGTCATGATGATGCAAGAATTTAAAAAATATTTTAGCTAAATGTTCAAAAATGTATACAAAAATAATTAAAGATTTTTGTCCATCGTAATCTGAGTGACTGAACACGTCAATGCTGTCATATTCCAGCAAAAAGGACTTGGAAAGGCTGGATAAACATTTGTTTACATTTCTGGACAGTGCTGGTGATAACACTATAAAGAGAGAGGATGGTTCAGCTGTCTCCCTCCAGCATGACGACGTGCGTGCCCTTGCCGACGGCGTCGCCCTGCTTGTATCCCGCCACGTCAGATACAACGCCATCTCGCGGCGAACGCACAACGTACTCCATCTTCATCGCTATCACTACGAATAAGGGCTGTCCTTTCACAACCTGCGGGAACAAGATATTTTATAAGTGTAAGTTTTGTTATATTGTTTTTCTTATTAAGCCAAAATCCACTGAAATTGGAGATTGAAATAAGACAAAGCTGTTCTTGACACTAATCACTTTCGAGTTTTTATATTCTACGAAACGTCTTATTCATATTTTATGTACTCGAGGTATGCGGACTTGAAGTGTAGATACTTCGATAAAATATACTTTCATCGAAGAGTAGATATATTGTAGTCAGAGGTGTGACGGTAGGGATAGTTCCCTAAAGGAGTAATATTAATTAGGAGTATTACGGTTAATAATGATAGAGTTGGAAGGGAAAGACCTCATCTAACTTTCTCTGACCAAGTCAGAGAGATATATATAGAGGTATACTCGAGAAAGATCAAGTTAAAAGTACCCTAAACCGACGTGCAAGCATAAAGAATGTAATGAGATTGAATGAGGCGAAAGATGTGTGTAAGGATCGTAGCAAGTGGAAATCTTTGTCTCTGCCTACCCCTATGGGAAATAGGCGTGAGTCTATATATCTATGAGGCGCGCGAGGTCCTGGGTTCGAATCCCAGATCATGCAACGCGTTTTTTTACATGGTTTGCGCAGGACTGATATCACGAGAAGAGGTTGGCATCCAGAAACCGATCGTACGTAAAAACTAAGCCGAATCCTTCTGCAGCATGCTTGAAAATTGCGCCAACCGTACATTGGAGTGAGAGGACAGACGTATTAACGTCGGTACCCTACATTAGGCAACGTACCCATATTACGTGGCCAGTTCAGGGGGGAGGCGATTCTTCACGTAGTCAATATCCTCTACAGAAATTTCGTGCTTTTTCGAGCTATTTTCAAATACGGCGCGCAACGTTTAGCACTTTTTAAAGTCACAGGTGGCAAAATCATAATATTTTGTTTTTTAACTTTCCTTCGACAAAAAATGATTTAAAACCATATTTATAAATTACTACGTGAAAACTAGAGAGGGCTCTTGGCTTATACTGCGGGTGGTCACCGAGGGGGGGGGGAGGGGTATAGAAATGGGTCACGTTATATGGGTACGTTTCTTACAGCTGTAAGTATTTACCTTATCGCCCTTACTGACAAGTATCTTCTCGAGCAAGCCTGGCGTGGGCGAGCAGGCGCTGTTGTCTGCAGTGTCAGCGCCCGCACTAGTCGCGTGCTTCGGTCGAGGCACTTCGAACACCGTCTGACCAGCCTACAACAACCGAAACACTCGAATAACGGAAATTAGGAACAATAAATATATATAATAAACAAAAATAAGTTTTACTTTGGACACGTAAATACATACTATACAAACAAGAGAAATAAAAATAACAAATAAATTCGAAAAAATAAATCAATAATGTCGCTCCTACCAAATACGTTTCAGTATTTTTTACAAGAAAATCCTTTTTTAGTCTGTCGATCAGTCTGTTTTTCTTGTAAAAAATGGCTCGGTCTAATGGCGGGTACATACCGGCCGAACGAAGGCGAACGAATATTCTATACCTGTTCCGTTCACCCAAACAAACTTTCGCTGTTGTGGGAATGAAACAGGCATCATTCGTTCGCCTTCGTTCGGCTCGGTGTGTACGCGCCATCAGTCGAAGTTCGATTTTAAAAATTCCAACTCCTCTTCAACTCACGGAGTTCGTTTCTTTGACTCAAGACTTAGCCGAAGTTCGCTCTATAGATCTCAGCCTTTATTATCAAATTAAGTTTACTTACGGTGGCTTACGGTACAGCCTATCACAATACAAACATTAAAAAAGCAATAATAATAGGGATGTTGACTATTAAATTATTCAAATCAATAAGTAGCATGTCGAATAGCTATATTCAAAAGAATGTTATAAACTCGCTTAATAATTAAAAAGTTATAAGACATTCAAATCTGATAGGAGGGGTAACCGTCAAATGATGCATAGCCCAAGACATGACGTCACCTCCAAGAATATCCATTACGGTGCGAGGGTTCGAGGGAGATAGCAAGACGTTTCCACTACACCCCCACTTTTTATCACAACATACAAATACTATTTACGGGCTCATATTTGAAATAATTTCGATTCTTGTTTTTTTGTGTAATTTTATCGACCGACTTCAAAAAAGGAGGAGGTTCTAAATTCGTCTGTATTTTTCGTATGTTTACTCGAATGTGAACCGATTTTCAATTTTTTTTTTGTGTTCGATAGAGTTTATTTCTAAGGTAATCCCATATAAATTTGGTCACAATTGGATACATTTTGAAGTCGATTCGTAAGTATTTAAGCTTGTGATTATGTAGTGTATCAAATATTGTAATTTGATCAGAGTGAAGTACCCAGTTCGATACGTACCTCGCTATAGACGTGCACTTGTTGTTGGTGCGTCAACAGTCCGACGTCGGTCCGCTTGTCGTCGATGCGCGCGCGCAGCCGCACTCCAAGCTCAGTGTTGCCGAGTGACGCTTCCACACACTTCCACTCACCATTGTTCACCTTCACTCTGTACTTATTCGGCGTGCTTTCGTACTGCACGGTCACTGTCAAATCTGTAAAATATCGTAAGGATTAGAGGTCTATAAACAGTAAAATTCTTGTTTTTATCGACAAGGTGATAGGTACATCGGAGTCGAACATATCTTTAAAATATCCTCAAAACACATATTATTTTCTTAATAAAGCTTTAACTACTAAACAGTTTATTATAAACAACAGTGAGATTCCACTCAAAAGTTATAGTACAATAATTTACCTTTTTCATCAAACCTAAGTAGTACAGTCTTCTCTAGTTGATAGTTTGGTCTCCACGAAGAGGGCTGTATCGAGATTCCCTTCCAGTTGTCATATACAATGTTCTCACGCTGGGTCATAAGGATCTATAGACAAATAATAATAAAAAAATGTAACTGCCTCGATAGTAGTATTGTGTGCGCGGTATGACTGTCAGTGTGAAGTCTCGAGTCGGGTAACGTTATTTTGGCCTTTTTTAATATAATATAAAGATAAGTCTCGCTCTCTATCAGATCTGGGGCGGAAATAAGCTCGTAGTTCTCTAGTTCGTCTTCGCCTATACCTTCGGGATACAGGCGTGAGCTTATGTAGTATGTGTTGTATTATTTACCTGTCCTAGAGCTGCTTGTATGGCCCGTTCTTCGTTAAGTTCGGAGTCTGTCTTGGGGAACAGTTCGTGTTCGTGTTCGGGTATGAACGCGGTGTGCACGTCGCCCGCGACGAACGCGCTCGCTCCGCTCAGACGGAGCAGGAAATTCACGTTGGTCTCTAAACCTGCCACCTAATAACATAATGAGACAATTATTAACCATTTTGGACGTAAGCATAATTAATTGTATAAAGTTTCAACTATTGCATCGTTTATTATAATAATTGCAAACGAAGACACAATAATTCACGGAATATTTTCTTTTGTAGAAGAGAGCCATAAGAGAGCGCCCGACACGAGCCTACTTGGATCAAATAAGCGATCTCCTACGTAAAGGGCAACTTCGGAGTACCTTCAACCGGCGGTAATGTATGAAACGATGCATGAATGTGGACGAGGCAAAAGAGGTGTGTCAGGGTCGTAGCTCGTGGCGCTCAATTGTCTCTGCCCCCATGTGATGCAGGTGTGAGTGTGTAGGTAATATATTTTTTTTGTCCTCGCATATACATTGTACATTATTTATATTATTATATACATTGTACAGTTTAAAAAATATCGAAATCTGAGAATAAAAAGACATTGCGAACCTCGTTTGTTGAAGATTGGAATGTACTGGTGAACACAAACTGCCTCTATCTTTATATCTGATCTGACAAGTTGCTTCCTTTCCCCTTTCCCAACTTAATATAATCGACTTTTATGTTATTATTAAGTCTAAGTACCTGATATTCAGCGAGCTTGGCCCTGGTTTTGGCGAGCGCTTCCGTCCGATCACCGCCCCACACTACCAGCTTGGCGATCATCGGGTCGTAATGCACGGACACCTCTTGTCCTTCACGTACACCTGTCTCTACCTATAAATAATGGAATATAGGTATCAGTAAAAGTCAATATCCCATGTAAAAAAATCAAGTGGGGAAGAATTCGAAGAAGGCGCACTCACCACCATGCGGTATAATATCGTATCGAATTTTTCTATCGGTATTGAGGGTGTCTATGGGGGTGGAGATCACTTATCAGGTTGAACACCTGCTCATTAGTCAATACTCTTGAGTCTGTTATAAAAAGGTAAAAGGATGAACAAATATCTCTAGTAACTAAAGTCGCTTCTACAAACACCTACGCAAAACAAGGTTTTTCATTGTCTCCTGCTCATATAACAATGGACCACAGTCAGAAAAAAGTAGAAACGCCATATTTTGTGTAATATTTTAGTTCAAGAAACGCAGTTTTACTCGAACAAACTCTTCTGGTGTTGGTTGTGTGAGGCGGTGCAGCGTGCCGGCCCGCGGCAGGAACCCCGCGCCGGGCTCCTCTGCGTATATGCGGCACTCCACTGCGTGCCCGCGACGGAGGATGTCCTCCTGCGTCACTGGCAGCGGCTCTCCCGATGCCACGCGCAGCTGCCATTCCACCAGGTCCGTACCTAGGGAGATATGAACACAAATTGGTAAACACCGAGAGGAAGATAGACGTATCTAGTCGATATCGACAAACATGGTTTAGTTTGACTGGGTGATGCCATTGTTATATACAAATGTGACGGGTAGTTCCTCAACTACCCGTCACATTTGTATGATAACACTACCTACCCTCGTAGTAGACTTAAATATATAATAATAAATAAATAACGCTCTCATTTTCCGACTGTCGACAATGCATTGGTGATCCTTCTGGTATTGTGGATGTTTAGTATCCATGAGTAGGAAATACTTATGATCAGGTAACTTCATTACATCTTTGCTGTCCTCTACTATAAAAAATATGTGTACTGAAATATTAAGTTTTTTTTATATAAGCAGAGACCGGCAAACAAGCGGATGGGTCACCCGATGGTAAGTGATCTCCACCACCCATAGACACCCAAGACACAAAAAGAATCGTGGGTGTGTTGCTAACCCAAAAGGAGGAAACGGGCAGGAAAAACGGGAGGAGTGGAGCCAGTGACCAAACACCAACCCAATATTGTGGTGAAAGGAACATGTTAACTGACCAGTGATCATCTCAGTGATGGGATGTTCGACCTGCAGCCTGGTGTTCATCTCCATGAAGTGGAAGTCGTGCGTGCGGCGGTGCAGTATGAACTCGACGGTGCCGGCGCCCACGTACCCCACGGCCTGCGCCGCGCGCACCGCGGCCGCGCCCAGCGACTGACGCGTCTCCTCAGACAGACCTGGCTGGAACCATCATACATATATAGAGATTGCCAATAGAGTGGGTGTATCACCTGTCCCCTGACTCTGACACTCGATTCGAATTTGACTTCGATTTGATTTCATTTACCGCCAAATGTTCGAACACTTAAGGTGGCCTTATGTCGTTTAAAGACGCCTTATCTGTCAAAATTGTATGGCAAAAAGCAATGTAAGAAGCCGTTAAAGTTGAGTAACGTTTGACAATTCGGGCGTTAGTGACCTAAAATTCAACCAAAATCGAGTTAAAAAGTGCGCTAATGTTGCATTGGATTCAAGAATTAGTTATTTAGTAATTTTTAACGTGATATCAGTGCACTTTTTAACTCTATTTCGGTGGAATTTTAAGTCACTAAATGCAATCGAATCTAAGTTAAATTCGAATCGAGTGTAAAGAATCAGCCCCCTGATAGTAAGTGGTCGACACCGCCAGAATTATCGATAGCACAAGATGTGGTAATAATATCGGAGATAATATGTAGCTGGTTATCATCATCATCAGCCATAGGACGTCTACTGCTGAACATAGGCCTCCCCCAAAGATTTCCAGATCGACCTGTTGGAAGCTGCCTCCATCCAGCGACTTTCTACGACCTTTATCAGGTCGTTCGTTAAAGCTGGTTATATTGATTAATAATATTATTCAATAATACAAAATTGGTGTTTACGGATTGTATTGTGATTTGTTTTTTTTTTTTAATATTATTCAACTCTGTTTTCTATGATATCAATGTTGATCAATATCTGTTATATATTTTCCCTAGGATTATCCTGGCCTAGTGCCAGGGTCCTCCTCAATCAATATTACGTTGATGAAGTCAAATTAAAGGAAACACTCAGGTAAAATTGTAAATATTGACTCACAGCTGGTGCTTCTTCTATTATTTTTTGATGCCGTCTCTGCACTGAACAGTCCCTTTCGAACAAGTGAACCGCATTACCATGCATGTCAGCAAATACCTGGATGATTAATAATTATATTAAATTACTACGACAATTTCAATCAATTTAATAATAGTCAATGTATGTGTTACTCAAAAGATAGACTGAAAAACGTGTCCAAAGCCGCGTCTCCTGCACTTAAACATTACACAAAACATGTATTTCTTTCTATGGTCCATTGTTCTACAGACAGGAGACAGCAGACAGAGACAGAAAATCGTTGTTTTGTGTATGTGTTCTTGTGTAAAGATTCGAGAAGAACTAGTGCAGGTGACGCCGCTTAACGTTGCACAGAAGTGACTCCAAAGAGAAACCTTTGTGGCGACATCTCTGCAACGCGCGCCGAACTAACTTACACGCATCGAGCGTCAGCACACCACGGCACTGGCTACGGAACAACAGATGGAGCCCCCAAATTCCATATCACGGTGGCAAAGTATACCGCAGACGTAGCATATATACAACCTCCGAAGATTAACCATCGGTGGGGCTGTAGCGGTCAGGCATTACACCCGCCTGACGAGGAGATCTCTCCTCTGGTGGAGGAACACCAACACCCGTTCCTCTACACCTTCATCATCAACATCATCATCAGCCATAGGACGTCCACTGCTGGACATATGCCTCACCCAAAGATTTCCAGATTGACCTGTTGGAAGCAGCCTGCATCCAGCGACTTCCTGCGACTTTTATCAGGTCAGGAAAGAAACCTTGCTAAGAGGAAAATTCATATAATTCTTACTTTGACTATCCCTTACCTGTACTTCTACGTGTCTGGGGTCTGTAATGTACTGTTCTAGAAGCATGTTGTCATCACCAAAAGACTTTAGTGATTCTGTTTTCGCCGATTCTAGTTGTGGTAGGAAATCCGCTTCTGTCATTGCTATTCTCATGCCCTGAAATGGAAATACTAACACTTAATAAATTTATTAGTCATTTATCTGTAATAGTGATCAATTTAGTGTTAGAGCAACTAAAATGCTTTAATCATGTTTTAGATTTAATAAATGTTATCTAAAATTAAGTACTTTTACAACTTCAAAGCTGCTAATGAATATTTATTTTCAGTAGTTACTTGGCTTAGTTTAGTGGCATACATGGGCTATAGACAGGGAGGTCCAGGGTTAGATGCCCAGATTGGTCAATGAGGCTTTTATAACACAATTTGTTCAGGTCTATATCCCCCAGAAGGGGTTGATTTAAGACAAGCCAAGTCGTCAAAACCAAGCCAAATTATTTCTGCAACATCTTGGAGTTGTGCCCAAACTCATATTGATGTTTAGCACGGGCAGGTGGTAAGAAAGAAGATGAATTGTTAAAATGATATTAGGGTTTTATGGGTTACCTTTCCACCACCACCTCGAACTGCTTTTATCATAAGTGGGAAACCGATCCTCTGTGCTTCTGCCTTAAGCTTTTCTATACTTTGTTCTTCACCATGGTAACCTTTCACTATTGGTACTCCTGCCGCCGACATTATTGCCTTGGATGTGCTAAAATATAAACATCCTTACTAAAAAATAAATGCGAAAGTAAAGCTGCCTATCTGTGGCGTTTTCACAGCTAAACTGCTGAACCAATTTTGAAGAAATTTGGTATGGTTCCATTAACCCCAAGGATGGACATAGATTTTTATTTTTATTAAAAAGGGACGAAATAGTAGATGAAGTCATGTCAAACCATGTATAACAAGGGAAGGTGAAATTTTGAAGGTAAAAATTATATTTTTTGTATTATTTTTTACCTCTTAATACCCATGTCTCTGATAGCTGATGCAGGAGGTCCAATAAATATGACATTTTCAGAAGCACACTTCTCACAAAATTCAACATTCTCTGATAGGAAGCCATATCCTGGATGTATAGCTTGGCTGTTGGACTTCTTTGCCACTTCAAGTATTTTTCCTGCATTGAGGTAACTCTGAGTTGAAGGGGCTGGTCCAATGTGATATGCTTCATCAGCCTGAAAGTTAAACACACACCTTATGTTTATGTTCATAGAGTTTATATTAGTGATGCACATTGAGTGTATAGATATATTTTCATGGAAAATCTTTTAATAACATTAAGGACTAAAATTCTATATTCCAAACCCTATATTCTTCATAACTTTTATAAAACTCAATAATTTCTATAGGAGTTAAGAAAATATTTTGTAAAGAAATTATGATCATTATAATTCTTTGCAAGTTATGGGGTTCATAAAGTTTATACCACTGATATAGTATTTGGCAATTTGGGATATATTGTCCAAAAACTGAGTTTTTGAAAATGATTAGAAAGAAAGGAACTTTATTTAGCCAACACTTGAGACAAGCTGTGAACACCGAAAATTGGTAAGGTCCACTTATATAATTAACAAAATATAAATTGTTTTATTATTTAGTAACACGCCAATAGTAATAATTGTACTTTATAGGTACTTAATAATTAATGGATAATCTAGAGTTCATCCTGCATGTGAACCTCCCCCTCCCCTTCCCCGGCCCCAACCATAAATTTATATATTTTTTACATTTATTATGTTAATTAGATATATTTTACTGTCATATAATATAATACTCATATCACAATAATTTTCTTTCTTTGTATCTGCCCATATCCCACCTTAAAATGGGGTCTGCACAACACACATTTTCAAGTATGTTGCAAAACTGATTTAGCTTAGTTTTTATGACCAGCTGTCTGCTTGACGACATGTTACAATAACATATAATATAATAATTACCCAAAGCATATTAGTGTAAACAAACCATTTCAACATGCATGGCATGTTTGTCGGCATCGGAGTAAACAGCCACTGTTCTGATGCCGAGCCTCTTAGCTGTCCTCATGACTCGGCATGCTATCTCACCACGGTTTGCAATGAGCACTTTACTGATCGGCCTTCTCTGTAAGTCCTCCTTAATTTGACATGCATGGTTAAACCTCACTTGAACTTGAAGGTTCGTTAGGTAGCTGCAAATGATATGTTTCTTTAAGGTACTTTGCATTAGCAGTATGTATATATACACAATATGATGCCTGTATACCATAAGGGTAGAGAAAGACTATGGATTTCCGCATGCCTCGATTCTGACATACTACTTTAGCTTCATTTACTTTCACCAATCTCATCATGCATTAGCAGTCATAGATTAATCATAATATAATAATATTAGCCCTGTAATATTACTGTCCCACTGCTGGGCACGGGTCTCCTCTACTAATGAGAGGGGAAACTAGATTAATCATGTGCACCTATAATTTCTTTGTTTGCAGTATGGCTGTATAGATAATTGGGTACTATGTAACATGTTTAATTTCATATACATTTTTATATGTAATAGCAAATAAAACAAAAAATAAACCCTTCTCTAAAAATCACATCGAAATTGGTTCAAAATTGATGCAGTAATTAATATTTTAAATTCTGCAATGAGCAAGAGTTGAGGAGTAGTGGGGATATCTTGCTATCTCTTTCCAACGCACACGCCGTTATGGCCGTGACGTAATTTTACTAATACTTCTCTTTCCTGCTGTTTGAAGGTTACACCAAACTACAAAGGTACTCCAAGTTATAAGAACTTCGAGTATTTCAATATTTCTTTCTGTGTTACGTTTTAGATGACGTAAATTTGGTATAAAATCAATTAAAAAAAAATTTGTGAATAATATAGATCATTTTGTAGAGACTAAGGAAATTTATTTAGATAATGGAGAAGGCCAAAACAATATCATATTTGCCTTAAGTAACAACAAAGACCTTTTTTTATATAACAAATCTTTGAATACTGGTATTGTTGATTGAAGCAAAATTAAATTTGCTCCTAAATATACATACATTAAAGCTATTTTTTTGGTTCTTGTGTCAGAAAAAGGAGTCAATAGGGGAAGAGGTCAGGGGTCATCACTGACACGCCCCCATACCTTGCTGTACACTTTTCTCAAAGATTACTTTATAATATGGGTACCAAAAACCTTACTTAAATGACCGACCTGGCAGGCCAATATTGTAAATCACCTCCAAAACTTCACAGCAAACAACTTTCTAAATCTACATATTACCTTCCTATACATAGAATTTTATTAATTTATTTATTTTAGCTACATGCACATGCAAATGAAAATCACAAATGTGTAATAATTTAACTTCAAGATTCAAGCATCTAAGTAAGCAATAAATACTTACGCATTTCTGTATAATCGAGTTAGGTAAGACATGGCTGACGCGCTTGTGCGTAACTTTAATATGATTACTAAATCAGTTCTGCTGTTATCATGCATTTAACATGTAAGCCAGATATAATTAAAAATATTCAGAGATTACACTCTGTCCAGTCGTAAAGCGACTTTGGTTATTATCGATAAATACGATAAGCAATATGTGCGTCGGATATAGCAAACATAATTTACGGCTTATCAAGGCTATATATCATTTTAATTATCTCATTAGCATTTAGCATGTGCTGGATAGTTGCTGGAACATAAATTGTTTCCTTAGAATATTTTTAAGTTTTTAATTCTTCATTAATGATTTGTGGTATTTCCATTATCTTAATTATTAAACACCTTGCATAATTATTGACATTTTACATTATTTAAAACCGTAAACATTTACGTAGCGCATACGAGATCGGTGATGAATTTATTTTGGCCAGTTTTGACTGATGAACTTTTGTTAGGACTTTTGAACTTTTGACACCGGGCGGCCCCTATTGTTTATTACAACCTATCGAATTTAAATTTTGATAGATCATAGAATCATAAAAAAATAATGCTATCTCTTTTTTACTAATAAATGTCAACTCAGGTAAAGAAGGATCAATATACAAGTGTTTATCCCAGGAACCTGCATCCGTCAATAAGCCACGCCCCCAGGCCAAAGTAATAATATTACGGCAACAGGAATGGCGGTCTAGTGACGAGCATGATTCATTGGGTATATTATCGATATCGATCAAATGTTTTATTCCGTTATAGCACGGATATTTCCTTTTTTACATTACTTAAATAATATTATCACACCTGTATACCATAAGAGTAGGCAGAGACTATAGTTTTCTAATTCGTAGGATTAGAAAAGCTCTAGTGTGCTTAGATAACGATTTTTATAGCAAACGATTTTTTGAGTTGTTCGCATGATTGATGTTATCATTGAGTTAATGTTTAGAAGTGGACATTATATGGCTGATGATTATATCATTAAAACAAATCGTGAAATAATACTCTAATATTTTAATTATATTACGAAAGTAACGTTAATAATCTTTACTAATATAAAACTAAAGAGTTTGTTTGTTTGTTTGATTGAACACGCTAATTTCAGAAACTACTGGTTCAATTTGAAAAAACATTTTTGTGTTGGATAGCCCAATTATCGAGAATGGCTATAGGCTATATAACATCACGGTATGATCAATAGGAGCAGAGCAGAAATGAAAAATGTAGCAAAATCGGGGAAATTTATATCTTACAAAGAAACTACTGGTTCGAATTGAAAAATTATTTTGTGTTGCCCGACGGGGTGACTGACGAGGTAACTGACAAGGTGACTAACGGGGTGACTACCGGGGTAATTAACTGGCTAACTGACTGGGTGACAGACGGGGTGACCGTCGGGGTGTGTTTTTTTTGTTTTTCGAAACAAAACAAAAAAAACACATACGCAAAACAACGATTTTACCTGTCACCTGCTCGTAGAGCAATGGCCCTTAGATAAAAAATGCATGTTTTGTGTAAGTGTTTTGTGTAAATGTTTTAGTACAGGAGACCGCGCTCTTAACTGGCTCACTGACTGAACTTACGGTTATTGTACTTACAGAAAAAGCATAATAAGATCGCACCGCATTGCCGAAATTAATTATTAAGGTGCCAATATTCTCTTTCAAATAGTACAAATATATTATCAATAGTTTGTAAATAAATTGTAATAATAATATCGATTTAGAATTCGATACACTTCTTTGCACTCCTGACATCCTTATGCAAATTTTTTTTAATTTACTCCACAGGGAACCAGCGAAGTTTTGAGACCATGCTGCCTATCACATTTTTTAATGATTGGAACTAAGTCTATAATTCGAACACGGTCGACCGACACCCTATAACAAATATTATGATCTAAATTAACTTTGAAATTAAACTATTTTTACGGATTATATCACGATTTGGTTATCGTGATATAATCCGTAAAAATAGTTTAATTTCAATGAATAACATTCACGTAAACCTAAGAAATCACTAAATTAACTTATTTACAATCTTATTTTCAAAGAATCCATACATTGTCAATTTTGTAAGAATAATTAGCAGCATGGTCTCAGATCTTTGCCGGTTCTTTAATAAAAAAAAAACAACAGATTTTTGAATTTTGCATTTAAATTGAGTTCAATGATTTTTATTTATATAAACAATAGCCTATAAACTGTGTTTTGTATAATCAGTATGTTTTTAATATTGACACGTTCAATAAGATAAAAATATTCTTTTTGCTTAATATTATGGGTATAAAAGGGTTGTGGACCGTGTTATCGCCTTTTAGTGAGAAGAAATCGTTGCACGAAGTATCTATTCACCAGTTTTGTTTCTCTTCCATTTATGACTTTATACATACTTGTAAATTATGGCCCTTACATAAAATAACAGTATAGCAGAGCAAATGTTAAAAATAGTCGGTCACTTTTTTATTTATGTCACATTGTTTGAATATAAAAGGGACAGGCTATTCTTAACATTTTTTTTAAGTAACACCCTATTTATTTTAATTACAGATTAGAGGAGAAACTGTTGCAGTGGATCTGTCTGGTTGGGTGTGTGATAGTCAAAATGTTACCGAATATTATGTCCAACCTAAATTATACCTAAGGTAAATGGATTTTATAAATATCTAGCTTATTAGTTAACTATATTCTAATTATACTGTTCTAAGTACACAGTAAGCCTCGCCTCATTTGTCTAGTGGCAGCATATATGGGTTGTAAACCGGGAGGTCTTAGGTTCGTTTCCCAGGTCTTTCCAGGTGTTTTTTAATACTATTTGTACTGGCTATCCAAGATGGGGGTAAACATCAGGCAGGCAGCTGGTCGTAAAAACTAAGCCAAATCCTTTGTACATCTTTAGTAATTTTCTTTAACAAGACTGTTCCAGTAGGCATTAAATAAAAAAAGTTTTTTTTAGACAAGAAGTGTGCAAGTAAAATAAGCTACTATAGAAGTTAAATTTTGTTGATTTTAAAATTTCAAAGACATATTTTAATCAACCAGAAAGAAATCTTCAACATAAGGAAACACTAAATATTCTTTTACAGAAATCTTTTCTTCCGAACTGTGTACTTATTGTTGGCTGACATAAATCCAATATTCGTGCTGGAAGGAGATGCTCCAGAGTTGAAGAGAGATGTTATGGCCGCACGGAATGCAATACAGTTCTGTGGTGCTGCACCCAAGACTGGCAATGCAGCTAACAAACCAAGTGTCTCTAGGAATAGGTTTAAAGGAGTTCTCAGAGAGGTCTGTTTAATAAGGTATAGGTAATACGCGATATTAAGCTGCCCCTATTATTCTTTTATTTTTCTCATTATATTTCTTTTTTTTATAGCAGAGATTGGCAAACAACCAGATGGGTCACCTGATGGTAAGTGGTCTCCACCGCCCATAGACACCTAAGACACAAAAAGAATCATGGGTGCGTTGCCAACCTAAAAGGAGGGAATGGAAGGGGAGGGAAGGGGATTGGGAAAGGGAGTGGGGAAATGGGCCACCGGAAATCTCACTCACCGAACGAAACGCGACAGCAAGCTGCCACTTTACGTCGGTTTTCTGTGAGACAGTGGTATCTACCTGGTTGAGCCGGCCCATTCGTGCTATAGACGTTACTGTCTACAGCGTGGCTCTACCACTTGGATTGCTTTGAAAAGATACATTGTATCTAGAATTGATCTTCGAAGTTAAGAAAAGTAAGTAAGGTCTGTTTATATTCTAATTTATAGATTTTATTCCTTGTTTGTTTTAGTGTGAAAGTCTGCTCAAGTCTATGGGTGTTCAATGTATAAAAGGTAGCGGCGAAGCAGAAGCTACATGCGCTTTATTGAATGCACAAGGGGTATATATTGTTCATACTATCAAATAGTAATTATTCATTTTAACACTTCTCTTATTGCTGTAGAGTAGAAATAGTATAACAATAATAACTTATAATTTAAAGACCATTGGTAGTCTAATATTATATTTATTTTAAGCCATTATTATAACGATTTTTGAACAGTAACTCTAAGGGTGTGTGTCGATGAACCCCTCATACTCGCTTACGTACTACTGGATAATGTTTTGCGAATTAAACGACTTGTTAACGTATTCACGCCTGCCACGGATATTAGATTTTAAAATAACACAATCTTAAATGTTTGAGTTGCATAAGTTGCGTATGAGTACTTATTCTTTACCGATTCTTACCGATACTTTGCCAATTACATAATTAAAGAAAAAAAAACATCAAAAAGTTCAAAAAAACAAATTTGTGTAGGTGTTATTTATGTTTTGTTTTGTTTTGAAAAAACTAGTGCAGGAGATGCGTCTTAAGAAGTTTTTTTATCCGGGAATGGCAAAGTGAATACACTGCACCTGATGGTAAGCGTAGTGCAGTACAAAAAACTAACAACCACTGACAAACACTGTTTATAGGCAATTCGAGGGGCTTGCGACAAGACAGGCGGATGACTGATGCAGACACAGGGATACCCCCATACCCGTCCCAAACAAACGTCAAGTCATGTCGCAAGCGCCTCGAGAGAACAGCAAGTAGTTGCAAGAACAGCAAGTTGATCCTGGAACGCGAACCACAAGTATTATTATGCAAATTTTTTGTCTACCCTGATCTAAATGTCAATGCACGTTACCGTAAAGCAACAACCGTCACTAACGACCGGTTTCAATAAACAATCTCAGTTCGAATGAGCAGATAGATTACAAAAATTAGCCAATAAGAACACAGTTTGAACAAGACTCCGTCAAATGACTTGATTTGATTGGTTCATAATCGCGATCTATCTGCACTCTAAACTGAGATCGTTTATTGAAACCGGCCGTAAGAAGTAATGTTGTTGGTCGCAGTTGGTAGACGCGGTGATATCGCAGGACTCTGACTGTTTCGCGTATGGGGCGCGGCGCGTGTACCGCAACTTCAGCGTCTCCAACGCGGCCGGCGGCGGCGCCATGCATGGATCCGTCGACTGCTACGACGCGGAGGCCTTGTACCAAGCTAATGGTATCGACATACTTAGTACATACATACGTTTGAGTGGTAGAGCCACGCTGTAGACAGTAACGTCTATATGGGCCGGCTCGACCGGTTTGATACCACTGTCTCACAGAAAACCGACGTAAAGTGGCAGCTTGCTGTCGCGTTTCGTTCGGTGAGTGAGATTTCCGGTGGCCCATTTCTTCCCTTCCTTTTCCAAACCCTTTTTCCGTCCCCTTCCATTTCCTTCTTTTAGGTTGGCAACGCACCCATGATCCTTTTTGTGTCGTGGGTGTCTATGGGCGGTGGAGATCACTTACCATTAGGTGACCCATCTGCTCGTTTGTCAGTCTCTGCTATAAAAAAAAATATGAGCTCGCGCATGTACCCCCGGAAGGGATAGGCAAAGGCGCACTTGCGAACTATAACACCCAGTTAAGAACTCCCCCCATAATTTACTTATTTCCATGTTTTGCAAACTTTCTTTCTGCCTGGCGTTATCCCGACCTAATGCCTAGGGTTTGCCTTCCTATTTGAAGGCTCCCACTTCGCCCGGTCTTGAGCATCCTCCACAGTAAGACCATTGGCTCTCATATCATCCTCCAACACGTCAGGCCAGCGAGGACGCACACCTGGGACGATCTGGTCCAGACACTTGTGACCGACGTACTCTTGTGGTTTTCTCAAGACGTGACCATACGATCGCAAGCGACATTTTTGCAGTTTATCAGCTACGTCGCGGACACCAAGACTACCGAGGATGTTTCCATGTTTTCTAATAATATAATTAAAACATTGTTCATAGATTCATCTCGATATATTTGACAGACCAATGCCCACCTTTCATCCAACTAATTTCTGTCCCAGATGTGATAGGGGGCTAGCCTATCGTCCCATTAATTGGACACCAAGTCCAGATTCCAGCTGAACCTGCATTGGGAAAACCAATGTCACGTTATTCGACCCGGGGATCGAACCCGAGACCTCAGGGACAGTAGTCGTACTGCGCATGGAATAACACGCCACCGAGCAAGTAATTTCAACATTGGTAAAAAATAGGAATACTTCTATTGCGATGATTCTAGGATATGAAAATCTTAACACCAATTTTGGCTATAATTTTTTTTATTTCTCAGGATTTGGTCGAAACAAGATGGTAGCTCTGGCGCTTCTATGCGGCAGTGACTACAACGTGGCCGCGTGTGGATCCTCTATAACCACAGTCGTACAGTTCCTGCACACAGTACCGGAGAGCGAAATAATACCCAGGTAGGTATTATTGACAGGGCCGTGGCGCATCGGGCGGGAAGCCGGCCGTGAAGCGAGAGGCTGCGGGTTCGATTCCCGCACCGAGACAAATGTTTGTGTGACCAATAGATACTCATTCGGGTTTAGGTGTTGTGAGATGTTTTATCGGTTGTGAGACCGAAAGTCTCGCATTTACACATCGATAAATAAACAGTTAAATTAATGAGTGTACAAACGACCAAAGAGATTTACTGGTAGGAGGTCCCCTAAAAGTAAAAAAAGTAAAAAGTATCTCTGCCAGACGAGATTTGTTTCTGGAAGCGTTTCGTTGTATTTTCCGAAGCCTCATTGCTTCGATCTGAATAATAACATAACAAAAACTCACGCCTGTATCCCCGAAGGGGTAGGCAGAGGCGCACTAGCTAACTAGTACACGCACATTTCGCTGAGCTTAATTCCGTCCCAGATGTGATAGGTCCCCTATCGCCATATCGGACACAAATTCCAGACTCTAGGCTGAATAGAAAAACTCAATATCACATTTCCCGACCCCGGGATCGAACCCGAGATCACAGGACGGTAGTGACGGTAGTCGTACCGTAGTACAACTACGCCATCCAGGCAGTCAGTTTAATTTTTGATTACAATGTGTTTCGCTCTTGTGGTGTAAATGTACGTTCACTTAATGTTCCATTTGTGTCCAAAACAATAAAAACGTACACGAAATGTAGGGCTGTTGGTTTATTTAGGCAATCGCTAATCCTTCGACCACAAAGGATTAATGGCAGGCTTTTTATTTCAGGACACGGTTTGCGTTGTGAATATAAAACATCCTTGTTTTGATTGTCTGAAAGGCAATTTTGTTTGTTGTATTTAGCCTTGTTATGAAATATTAAAAAAAATTCAAAAATGTGATCTAAAAGTCAAAAAACTTAAGAAGGGTCTTCTCAATTCGTTTGTAGTTTTTATATAAAGTATTTACTATTTAGGTACATACGTATGTTACGCAATATATCTTTCAAATGTGGATCGATCCCAAAGTGGTTAGATAACAAGTAATATCGGTTCGCAGGATACCTAAAGTTTAAAAAACTCAAGTCAAGGGTTTGACGTCACTATTATAATGTATTCAGACTGTCATTGGTAACATGAACTTTCTATCTGCCCTTATCCCATCTTAATGTGGGGTCGACGCAATACACTTTTTCAAGAATGTTGCAGAATAGATTTGCCTTAGTTTTTACGACCGGCTGCCTGCCTGACGTCAACCCCCTATGAGGGATCCAGTCCCGGGCAATTTAAATTAGAAAATTCAATTTGCCCGACCTGGGAATCGAAGCCAGGACCTCCCGGTCCACAGCCCATATTTGCTGCCATTAGACCAACGAGACGATCATTGGTAACATGCACATCACCATCAAAACATGAACGAAAATTACCGTGGTGAAAATTTAGCGCACTAGCCTACCTCCTCGGGGATAACAGAGTGTGTGTTAACCAAAGACATTCAACAGTATATAGACGGCACAGCAGCACAAAATTTGCGATCCAAAAGTTATGACCTAGTGGTCATAAGTCGCTCAGTTTATTTCAAATAGGCGCGCCCCAGGCCGGACAGCTTAAAATTATTGAGAGAATAAACTTACGTGATTCTTAACCATTCACAAAACATTCTAGGGTGTAAATTGTAATGATTGCCCTCGCATTGTAATAAGTGGTCGATGGCGGTACTGAAGTTTGAGATCAATTTTTTTGTACGGAAACTTGCTTGATAGCCCCTCTATAGTTATACAAATACAAATAGCCTTTATTTCTGATAATATAAATATAGGTACATTCAATTTCTAAAATTATTACATTATTTATTTTTGATTTCTATCCATCGATATATTATATACCTAGATGCACAGTTGACGCTCGGAAAATGGGACAGCAAACGAGTGCTTAAGCACTTCTTTTCCCTACAGTCGGACGTCGATAGAATTCTAAATTTCAAAATTCAAATAAAAGAACGCTTGCTCATTTCGTTGAAAAAGCTACTTTATAACATTTGCATAGGGTTATAATTGCATTGATATAATTAGAACTTGTGATCTTTTTCTTTGTTTTATTGCTGATACCACTTTTTATGACGATATTTGTAGAGAACTGTGCATCTAGGATATATTAAATCGATGTTTCTATCATTTGAGTGTCATGCATTAAATTATTAGATTACTGATTAATAATAATTATAACAATATTAATTTTAATCTTCGACATCGGTAACAATATTATCAGCTTGCCTTAAGGCATAGGCCTCCCCTAGGGTTTTCCATAATTGTCTATCTGTTGTCCCTCTATAGTTAGTAATATTAAATTTCTTTGGTGTTAACATTGTCAGGTTATTGTCGTGGGTATTCGAGCCTGAGAGGTTCGAGGAGCGCATGCGCTGGTCGTCAGCGCCGAGGCGGTGCGACCGGTGTGGACACGTGGGCCGCACGCACCTCAGGAACGGCTGCCCGGTGTGCGTCACGCACCGCGGCTGCACTGACCTCGGACACAAGTTACTATTTTAATCTTTTTTTCTTTCTACCTGCCCTTAGGTGGGACCTTAATGTGGAGTCGGCGGAACACACTTCTCTTTCCAACCAGTGGCGGCGTTAGACGTTGACGACGCCGACGACCGCCGATGGGCTCGCACCTAAGAGGGCCTCGCACCCGCCCTGTATTGCAAGGGGCCTCATAGGGTGAAACTGGCAATATATTTTGCCAGAAAAGTCGAGGGGCCTCGCAAAGCTGATGTCGCTGACGTTCAATTTTGGTCTAGCGCCGCCACTGTTTCCACCTGCCTTTATTTCACCCTAATGTTGACAGCCTCCACACACACTCTCAGACACAAAAAAGGTTCAATTGTAATTTTTTCATTTAAATAATATAAAATCTAGCTTTTACATACAATACTTTAATGTACGTAGAAAGTAATGAAATACCAGTTTAGTTTTCAAAAGATCATTACAAAAGAACAGGCTCTCTAAAATGCGTTGTACAATCAGTTACAATGTTTAATTTTAGATTTGCAGAAAGATACAAACGTCCTATGTTGCATTTATAGGTCAAAAGTGGCAGAAGTAAAGCGAGAACTGTCGCTTCGGAGCCGGGCTTTATCGTGCGGCGTCCCATTCCCCGAACCTAAAGTTATGAAAGAGTTTTTGCATTCAACTGAGGAAAAAATCGACATCGACAGTTTGCAAAGGCCGGTTCCAAGCTTGATTCAATTCATGGTAATTGTTAAATTAAATCTATTTGGAGCGGTCAATGTGATGAGAAACATGAGAGTTGATCTAAAATATGTTGTTTCAGAAACTAATGAGAACTAAACTAGATTGGTCGGAGAGATACAGCGTGGAGAAGTTCCTTCCGTTGCTTACCAAGTGGCATCTTCAGAAGCAAGTGCCTTGCAGAACAATCAGACCGATTTGTATCAAGAAAAAGAGGAATCCCAGGGGTAAATGCCGTTTAAAATCTGGATTCGAATGTGTGTATAAAAATTTTGCTTATTCAAAATATTTATATTCGTATTACAGGAGTACCCAGTTATGAAGTTTTGTGGGGCGACATCGATGGTTCGTACGAAGCACTCATTCCAGATGATCAATTTGATGGTAAGTTTTAGATTACCAAAATCACAGAATGAAATTGTAAACTGAAAATTAATGTAGTATTGATATGTTTATTTCATTTTTAGAGGGCGAAGATCCATCATGTGCGTGGTGTACAACAGAAAGACAAGACTTGATGCGGCAATATTATGCAGACGTAGTCGAAGCTTATGAAGAGTCTATTAGGAAACCCGTCAAAGAGAAAAAACCCAGAAGACAAAAGAAATCCGACAAAGAAAACAAAGAAAATCCGAAGCGTAGTACTAAAAAAGCCACAAAAGTTGTAGATGTGAACAACTCTAAAACGATAGAAAATAAATCAGCAGTAATTAATACTAGTGTAAGCGTAAATAAGTTAAAGAGAAAAATAAAAAGTAAAAAGAAAGTTCAAAAAACTATAGATAGTTTCATAGGCAATAAGAGAAGAAAGTCCAATTATTCGATCAATAACATACGATCTTTGCGGCGTAGTTTTAAAAATATAGATATACGTGACGAAAAAACTGATGAAAAAGAAAACAAAAATGACAGTAAACATTTTCTGAGCATGCTCAATGATACTGAAGGTGATGCTGACGAAAGTGACTTATCCGCTATAATTGATAATATTATTACGAGACAGCCAGCCACAAAAACCGCAAAAGTGGATAATAAGTTAGTAAAATTGGTATTCGAAAAATATTCCACTCCGAAAAAGTTGACCCTTCGGAAATCCATCTTGAGTGAAATCCACAATCATTGTTCGACACCGAAAGATAGCCCCATTAGGAAGCATACATTCCGATTCAGTACGAATAGTTTCAATAATTCATTGAATTCTAAGGTCAGCACTAGTTATTTCTTTGACAAATTGACGGACGATCGTGATGCTTTTGAAATGTCTCTCGAATATAAACACAAAAGTGCTGTTATTGTCGATTGTGACTTGACTGATTTAAGTTTACCTGATGTTAATTTATAATTATGTAAAGATCATTTAATAAATACTATAAATCAATGTTTATAATTAACTATCTTTTTCATTTATCATTGCCCGAATCGCTCCAACAAGGTAATCTGGAATTATTATCTTTATCATACCGAAGGTTTGGGAAGGGCAGGATAGAATTGGGCCAACAGAAATCCACTTGCCGAACGAAATGCAACAGTAAAATGCTATTTTAGGTTGTTTTCTGTAATGCAGTTGTATCAATCTGAACCGGCACATTCGTACCGTAGACATCTGTCTACAGCGTGACTCTACCAATAAGTTTTACCTTATTGACTTGTTCCGGCGAGTCGCGTTTCCGAATCAACCGGTATTCAAGACCAGTGTTTGGCGACCACATGGGGCTCTTATATCGGTTTTCTGTGAGATAGTGGTAATAATCCGGCTGGAGGCCGATAGGATTTTAGTTTTTTATGTGGTAGGTAGAGACCTTCGGTGGAATTTTAAGTCAATAAATGAAACTAAATCGAAATCAATCGAATGGAGCGTCAGGAGTCACCTCCCAGTCTTCAATACTTCGGTGCACTCAAGACCTCGACCAATTCATGGTGTACTTTCTTAGAGACATTTATATTATACACATACTACAGCATTCTTCCACGGTCTTTATAGGATCTTAAGTAGTACCAGGTAACTATAAGACTGTATAACTGCATATCATGTAATTCATAACGAAAACAACTCGAGGCAGCGAATGGACTCGCGTGCCAGCGATTCATTGTTTTTTTACGATTCAACACACCTGCCGGTTTCTCATGGATATCAATTTGCGTTATTTTAATTGTTTCCAATCACTGTTTTTATATTCGTAGCATTTTTTCCTACTTCTCTATGACTGCCTCGGTGGCGTAGTTGTATTTTGGTACGACTTCTGTCCTGAGGTTTCGGGTTCGATCCCCGGGTGGGCAGTGACATTCAATTTGTTGAATAACAGCCCGGAGTCTGGAATTTGTGCCCGTTATGGCGATAGGATCGCCCTCTATCACATCTGGGACAGATCTAAGCACGGCGAAATGTGTGTGTTCTAGTTCGCTAGTGCGCATCTGCCTACTCCTTCGGGGATACGGGCGTGAGCTTATGTATCTATGAACGGTATGGTAATGCTGTTAAATTTCATGGCATTGGTGACTTATTGTGGCTATTTCTTACTTTTGATTTCAATCGGTCGCCTCCTTAATCTTTTTTTATCCAGGCACGGCAAAGTGACTACACTGCACCTGATGGTAAGTATAGTGCAGTCCAAAAAACTAGCGACCACTGACAATCACTGTGTTTATCAGTGGTCGCTAGAATCATGCGGCCTATTTATTCTTCTTCATCCCAATCCGAAGAGGAAAGAAGCAAATCGAGGGGCTTGCGATAAGACAGGAGGATGACCGATGCAGATATAGGGATAACCCCATAACCTGCTTAACGAACCATCAAGTCATGCCGCAAGCCTCTCGAGAGAACCGGAAGTACACTGACTGATCCTGGAACGCGAACCACACACGGAGTTTGGGTCACTATGGCAGGTTTTAGCACCATGTGTACGGTGGTCGCCATCTGGTCGGATACGAATATCCTACAATCAGCATAGTCGTATATATGTAGTAGCAGCATATAGTAGCAACATATATGGGTTGTGGACCGGGAAGTCGTGGGATCGATTCCCAGGTTGGGCAAAGCGAATTTTCTAATTTATTCTGCCCGGGACTAAATCCGCCAAAGGGGGTTGACGTCAGACAGCCGATCGTAATAATAACAAGTTTAAAAACTTAACAGACTGACTTCAAATCCGATCGGGACCAAATTTATATGGGACCACCCTTGAAATAAGTTCTATCGAATACAAAAATACTTTTGAATAGCGGTCCATATTTGGCGGAGATATCGCGTAACATACATTAAAAAAAAATACAGACGATTTGAGGACCTCCTCCTTTTTGGTAGTCGGTCGAAAACTTAGCCAAATCCTTTCTGCAACACGCTTGAAAAAGCATGTAACGCCGACCCCACATAAAGATGGGATAAGGGTAGGTAGAAAGAAGAGTTTTAATCGGCCAGGTCAGTTCTATGGGTGTGGTGAATGATTTCTTTTCGACCGACTCCCAAAAAGGAGAAGGTCCTCAATTCGTCTGTATTTTTCGACTGACTTCCACAAAAGGAGGAGGTCCTCAATTCGTCTGTATTTTTCGACTGACTTCCACAAAAGGAGGAGGTCCTCAATTCGTCTGTATTTTTCGACTGACTTCCACAAAAGGAGGCGGTCCTCAATTCGTCTGTATTTTTCGACTGACTTCCACAAAAGGAGGAGGTCCTCAATTCGTCTGTATTTTTCTATGTATGTTACGCGATATCTCCGCCGAAGATGAGCCGATTTTCAAAACTTTTTTTGTGTTCGATGGAGCTTATTTCAAGGGTGGTCCCATATAAATTTGGTCACGATCGGATTTGAAGTCGGTCCGTTAAGTTTTTAAACTTGTGATTATTTTAAGTATGTTACGCTATATCACCGCCAAATGTGGACCGATTTTCAAAATGCTTTTTGTGTTCGATAGAGATTATTTCAAGGGTGGTCCCATATAAATTTGGTAACGATCGGATTTGAACTCGGTCTGTTAAGTTTTTAAACATGTGATTATTGAAATAAAACTATTTTTACGGATTCTATCACGATTAGGTTTTAATTATTATTCCCTACGTTTCGAAGGCTGTGCAGTCTTCGTTGTCACGGGTCAGACTGAACGAAAATTCGAAACGTCGGGAATATTAATTAAAACCTAATCGTGATAGAATCCGTAAAAATAGTTTTATTTCAATGTACTTATAATATTCGCGTAAACTTAAGAAATCAGCATGTGATTATTGGCAATATGTTTGAGACTGCTCATCGGCATCGCTGTCACGTACTCCATACTCATGAGCTGTAACTGCAGGTGTCCACCAACTTAAGTGGTAGAGCCACGCTGTAGCCAGTTACGTCGACAGCACGAATGGGTCGCCTCGAATGGTTTGATACCACTGTGTTACAGAAAACCGACGTAAAGTGGCAGCTCGCTGTCGCGTTTCGTTTGGTGAGTGAGATTTCCGGTGGCCCAATTATCCCCCTACCTTTCCCAATCTCTATTTCCCTCCTTTTAGGTTGGCAACGCATCTATGATTTTTTTGTACCTTGGGTGTCTATGGGCGGTGGAGATCACTTACCAACAGGTGACCCATATGCTCGTTTGCTAGTCTGCTATAAAAAAAAACCATAATGTGTGGTCGGCACTACACACTTTTTTCAAGCATGTTGCAGAAAGGATCCGGCTTCGTTTTTACGACCGGCTGCGTGCCTGAAGTCAACCCTCTCTGGAGGTTCTAATCCCGAGCAAATCAAATTAGAAAAATCGCTTTCCTCGCTCTGAAAATCGAACCCGGGACCTCCTGGTCCACATCACATCCATATATGCAATTACTGGACTAAGGAGGCGATCCCGCATACGTGCACCCTACCATGTATCTATATATTTTCATCTCTGTTATTTCGGGAATCCTTTATTGAATCACTACGCCCGCCTAAAAATTGTACGCCGTCTGGTTTTGGTTTAGGCGAAACGATAGGCTTGTCACTGAATAGACACTGGCATAGTCACCCGCGGGAACACCTCACTTTATGTTGAGACCTAAAGCGGAGATGTAGGTAATTATATATTTATGATGAGCGCGACGTGCATGTCGTTCGGATCATGAAACGTAACGAGCAGATTTAAATCCTTTTTAACCTCATCACTGTGTTAGAAGAAGAAGCGTGGCGGGTTTGTTCACCCCTGCATCGAGAGATCTCGCGGGTGGTCGGGGAGATTCGGGAGGCTGCGTCGCAGAGCGCGCGCGCGTACCCGGCCGTTTCGTCATTGCGACGGAGGCTGTCGTGTGTCGGCGCTGGCCCGTGCGAGCGCTTGTCCCGCACCGCACCGCACCGTGCTGCGACCGTGTGTCACCTGAGCCGCGTACCGCGAGCGCCCGAGCGCCCGAGCGCCGCGCCGCGTGAACACGCCCTCGCCTCGACCGCCGGTGCGTTGTGCGGTGTGCGTGCCGCGCGCTGCTTGCTGCGTGCTGCGACTCAGCCGGCCGCGAGCCGCGAGCCGCGACCGCCAGGCCCGGGCCGGCGTACCGCGCAGTGCATGTGTCCCTTGTTTTAGCTCAGTGACCACGCTCCCGGGACCGGCGATTGTGGCGCGATGTAAAGAAGCCGCGACCGTGTTTCCATGTGTAAGTGGGTGCGTTCTGTGTTATCACTACTCCGAACGGTGGTTGTCGCCGACCGATAACGATTTTCCGTAAACTAACAGCTCCGGCGTGTGGCATTCGGAATAAAAATGAATGAATTACGAAGCAGCTCGCCCCGGGAGAGCAGATGTTGTATTTTAACCTCTACACGGCGGGGATAGAGTCGCGCACGTGCGCTCTTACTGATCAAAAAGAACAAATAAGACAATGTAGTATCTAGTTTTGGAGTAACAATAACAGAATTATGAATTTTATCATTAATCTAAAAGCATTATTCGATCAATCACGTATCCCAAATGTAACAGGTGTCGTTTAAAATGATATTGAAGTTAGTATTGAATCTCGTTGTTAAAAATCAATATAGCTTTGCTCTTTTACTTACTGATCAAATGGTTTTAACTTTTGTGTCTTTTTGTTGTTAAACACAGTAGCTTTCTATATGTGTATCGTATTATTGAGTGATTGAATATTGTAACGAACTTGACAATGTTGACTTTGTACATTATTTAAAAGTGCTACTTATAATGCTTGTAATGTGATACCTAATGCACCTTAATATACCATTATACCTGCCAATAAGGGGGAACTGTGGTTATAATAGGTGTGAGATCCGTAAATCGTAGTCTAGTGACACAAGTCCTTTAAAAAGTAGGGAACTTTGCATAGTAAACTTCAATATGAACTCACTGAAGTCAGATTTGCAAGTCAATTGAAGAATGCTCGTTTCATAAATTTAATCTTTGAATATGAGAATTTTTCAACATAAACTTTTTCATTTTTATTACTAAAACATTAATTGTATTTTTATAAACGTTTTTTTATGAATATAAAGAAACTAGTAATAGTCAAAGGTATAGGTGGTATAGATTTATAGATACATGTGTACAATAACTTTGTCTGTTTCTGCAACAAAGCAGTGCGTATTGTGTGGACATCGTTGGGATTTAAAACTCATTGAAGCTTAAAGTGGTCTAAAGCCTGAACAGATCATATCAAAAATGAACGAATAGTCGAGAACGAAAATGATAATAAAACAAATCTTAACAAAGTAATTTGCCCTAGTTAAGAAGTTAATAAATAACGACAAGAGTATTTAGGCATTTAATCAAAATTAATTTTCATTTTTTTTCATGACTATTATTATTTTTGAGTGTTTATAGCTTATTTATTTGTATTCTATCGGTTAAAATACAATCTGTTAGAATTATAAGCCCTGGCAACTCATGCGTTATTTTATTTAATTATTATTTCACCATAATCATGTCATCATCACTAATACTGAAAATCAACATACAAGGCTGCATATATAAAATGACGCAAATATTGCAAGTAAGCATTTTGTATCGGGATTCATTGTTAATTACATTCTTTATGTACTTGGCATTAAATAATTTAATTTATTAAATGAGCCTTTGAGCATCAGTCGATGCATACAAAAGCGTAATTTGCTGTTCATAATAAATTACTCGTGCATTGCCTATACATCTCAATTTATTGTGCAAATAAATTCAGCAGCACAGAATGTACATTTGAGGTTAAATTTAAATGTAGTTGATTATACAAAAGCTTTTAGCCGAACTGCGAGAGGGAGATTTCCTCACTACAATAAGCAGTTCATATAAATGGAAACGCAAACCCAACCGTTGTTAATAAAACTCAAACTGCACTTATTAGTTCTCGCAGGAACTTTAGAATTTGTCCCGACTTGAGTGTTATTAAGTACATTTTAGCATGGCCTGTAAGATTTGAATTAAAAACGGACATTAAAATTGAAGTCTTATAAAACATAAAACCGACTTCGATGTCTCTTCATTTAATCTGAATTAGTCCTGGTACCGACTTCAAACAGAGTAAGGATTATATTTTTTACTTTTTAATCGATTTTTAAACTTTTCGGTCTTCAAGTTTCATCATCAATAGACGCAGGACGTCCACTACTGGACAAAGTTTCATTAAATTTAAATTTATTTGAAGCAATTCTAAATGTATATGGGACCAATTCCGAACTGAACTGAGTTTTTGGTGAATATACATAAAAATATAATATATGTATCCAGACGAATTAAAAATTTTGCGGAGAAAATATTTCTAAAGTTTATGAGAACAAACATTGTTTTAAAACCCATTGGCGTATATTAAGAGTAATGGCGCGCTCACGGCGAGCATTCAAAGAATATTACACAATATGAGAATGCTCGTATGATAACGAGCGGGAAGGTTTTTGGGGCACGCATAGCGACTGCCTAACAGTTGAAAAAGTACCGTGAATTGTCGAGTTGCTACAGTTGGCAGCGGAATGTGACATATATCAGAACATCTCTTGTGCCGAAGCTCGCAGTTCCATTCGAACAACGAAAACATTTGGAGAATGAGCATGTGTCAAGGAGGAGACAGCAACCCGACTGCAAATAAATGGCGCCTGTGTCGTGCTGCGTCACGGCCGACGGCCCTCGGGTGTGTCACATGCTTAACGAGTGGCAGTTTCCGAGTTTTTCATCACTGTTAAGATTCTTCATATCATCGTACGATATATGACGTAAAAACTTGTTCCTGTGAAAGCGCGTTTCCCGCAGCTGTTTTTCTCGAAACAATACATAAAAACATATACGCAAAACAATGATTTTCGTTGTCTCCTGATAATAGAATAATGGACCATAGATAAACATGTGGAGCGAAACCATGTTTTGTGTAATGTTTTAATGCAGGAGTCGCGGCTTTACTGGATCAGGCGAGACATAACCTTCTTAGGCTCCTCAGACGCCTGTGAAACGGACGGCACAAGTTTCGATTTCCGCACTGTGACAAATTTTGTTCACAAGCATTTCATTTCGTGTCTGGGTGTTGAGAACAAAAGTCTCTCACAGTTCTTGATACACACTATACAAGACTCGTATCTTACTATGGGGTCAGAATTGTGTGTGTGACTGTGTGAATTGGCGTAATTCTATCGACTATCTAATGCAATATGACCATAGTCGATATTTTAACGATATAACTGTGGAGTGTGGACTGTATGGGCCTTACTTATAAAAACATTTTCGCTTAACTTTTTGCTAAGAATAGCCTGTCACTTTTTTCCTTGCGTTACATTGTTTAAAAATGAAAGGGATAACCTATGGTTAAAGATAAGCCGCGCTTAAATATTTTTATAAGTAAGGGGCTATAAGTCCAGTGTAGCCATTTTGCAGTATTTTCGACCCACTTTAAAAAAGGAGAAGGTCTTTAATTCGTCTACATTTTTTATGTATGTTCTTCGATATCTCCGCCAAATATGGAGCGATTTTTAAGATTATTTTTCTGTTCCATACAGCTTATTCCAAGGGAGGTGGCATATGAATGTGATCACGATTGGAAACATTTTGAAAAATGTTTTGTTAAATTTTTA
Source organism: Clanis bilineata (assembly GCA_036417725.1). Lineage (NCBI taxonomy): Eukaryota > Metazoa > Arthropoda > Insecta > Lepidoptera > Sphingidae > Clanis > Clanis bilineata. The sequence goes on along the minus strand of CM071151.1, from coordinate 11,715,698 downwards.
ATAATAGGTACATCTATGGTTCATTTTCTCTATTAAAGTTAAATTGCTCCGTAGATACTAAATAGTTATGAACTAGTAGGTAAAACCGGATATTAATCTACTTCCCGGACCCATCTGATGTCGTTCACTATCTTTCCTCACGTAGGAGTTTAGCGCACCACCACTGCGAAATTAAAATATATAATGTCATCTAAGTACTTTTATAAGCAATAAATAAATAGATTTTTATACCAGTTTACTTACAAAAGCTCCATAAAAAATATCTCCTTTCGGTTATAAACAGACTTAAAGAGAGGACATAAACATTGAGCTCAAGGAAGACCGTAATAAAAGTTAAAGAAGTATTTGTGCCATAGGTTACATGCCAACACAGCTATTTTTAAACTTGATTATGAATTGACTATGACTAAGAAATATGACTGCCTCCGTGGCGTGGTGGTATTTCGGTACGACTACGGTACTGAGGTCTCGGGTTCGATCCCCGGGTCGGGCAAAGTGATATTGGATTTTTCCATATTAGCCCGGAGTCTGGAATTTGTGCCTGATATGGCGATAGGCTCGCCCCCTCTCACATCTGGGACGGAACTAAGCTCGGCAAAATGGGGGTGTTTTAGTTCGCTAGTACGCCTCTGCCTACCCCCTCGGGGATACAGGCGTGAGCTTATGAGCTTATGTTTGATTATGAATTATTTTCCGTTTAGCACTTTGATCTCCGAAGAATTTTCCAATAACGTCGTCTCGCTTTACGGCTTTATACCCGTCGCAATTATGAAAGTAGCAGCACAGACAGCTGTCATGCCAATTCCTTTTCAATTATTTCAATCAATAATTAAAGAAAAATATATTTTCTATTCTTGACCTGCAAAATTTCATGTCATTGAACTTTACTTTGCTCCATATATGTTTTACTTATTTTTTAACTCAATTACCTACTTATAATAAGAGCTTTACCGCCGAATGCTCATACACTTAAAGTCGCCTTATCTGTGAAAATTGTATGGCAAAAATCAATTTAAGAAGCCGTTAAAATTGAGTCGCGTTTGACCATTCGGCTATTAGACCGTTGCTAGATATTATTCAACATATTCTAACTAAATCCGAAAAGCATTAATGATGGTTCTACAATAAATGCTATATAGTTTTGTGTGAGTTGTCTGCAGGCAAAGTTTCCGATTCCGCTTGCGCCATCTTCACAATGTGAACTTTGACCATTTCCGTCTAAAGTTACTTCACTCACGAGACCCACTTCATCAAATGTCGCCGGTTTACCATACTATTTTCAACTACAGGGGCGTTACCACCACCTCTTATAGCAGTATTATTGTAGCACTTGTGTAGGATTTGTGGTTATTTATAATTATTATAATGGATGTCGCCTTCCCAAGAAGGTCACTAGACCAATCTAGTGGCAGCACATATGGGCTTTGGACCGGGAGGTCGTGGGTTCGATTGATCAGGTCAGACAATGCGATTTTTCTTATTTGGTTTGCCCGGGACTGGATCCCTCAGAAGGTGTTGACGTCAGGCAGGCAGCCGGTCGTAAAAACTTGGTTTTTTGAAAATTGCAGGTCAATCCTTCGTCGTATACTTATTTAATACCTGTGAACATCATTTTGCGCCACTAATAAAATGGAATACTCGGAGTAATAAAAATGAAAACTAATATTGCTTTTAGAGAAAATAAAGGTTCCGAAATGTTTAATTTGAGCAAAACATTTTTGGTATGTTTATAGCTTTATAAGCTTTGTTGACAATTACGTTAACTATATTCTACATATATATTATTTTGTAGATAATTTACAGTGTACAGATACCCTAAGTTGGCAGGCTAGTGTTCATGTTCCGCCTTGTATGTGCAGGCGAAGGGCGGTGAGCGGGAGCGAGCGCGGCGGAGATGGCTGCGCCAGCGAGCTGATAGCATGCGGGCGGCGGCGCGCCGGCCCGCCCCGACCTAGCCGATTTCACCACGAGCGCCACATTCACGGGTAACATCAATTATTTGCATTTTTAATTTTATCATGGGACAGCCTCCGTAGCGCAGCGGGCAAGTGTTGCAGCTTTGCGGCTGTGAAGTTAGAGGCCGCGGGTTCGATCCCCGTACCCAAAAAAAATGTCTCTAGGGCCCACAGATATTTGTTTCGGGTCTGGGTGTTGTGAGTCTAGAAGTAGGTCCTGATACCTATGACACAAGACTCGATCTTAGTGTGGGGTCAGGAGTATGTGTCTGACTGTTGAGTGTATTAATTTTTTTATCAAACCATATAACAGTGAGTTCGCTGGACATGAGGCCTAAGCACGACTATATGAGTTACTATCAACTATACGAGCTTGTTAGCTGATAGTTTTTCGTGCACAGATTTTTGATGACAGCTGGTAACAACAGTGCAACCAAAACATTGCATCCGTTACGAATGTTACGATAATCAGAGTTATGGCGGCCTAAGTTACTAGATATAAATACAATGGCCGTGGCTGGAATCGTACATCTACAAATATGTGAAACGTATATACTCGTATGTCAGTGTGAACGCAACAATATTACAGGAACTTTATTCTTCAACTTTGAAACATTTGTCGTCTACTGTGCCAATATATCTAATGAGGATACATTAGATATAGAGTTATGGACCAACCTAACTTATAAGACATTGTATTGATCGCTGTTGAAATTAAGGCATAAAAGCGTCGTTTATTATTCTTCAAGGGTAACTACGTTATAATTCGGCAAAGGAAAATAATGTGCTCAATCTGCCATCACATGACGACAAAGCGCCCGGGTAGACTGTTAATTTAGCTTTTAATAAAATTATTTTAGCGAGAAGATTTATAGAGTATTCTGTATTAGCCAAGCGGTTTGACGTCAGTAAGTCGGGACATTTAGTTTGGCCATTGTCGCCGTTTCCGACGGTCCCATTCGCCAGCTAACGTAGGGCGTGACGTATTTCCAGTTCCCAGTATGATTCCCATTTATAAAAAGCTTTTGTAAGAACTGAAACATATTAGGTACCTTTTTTAGCTATTATACATTTCCAAGTTGTTTTTGTTAACTCTACGTTTATTTTAATATCCAAATTACTTTGAAGCTTTGCAGTAGTTTTAGAAGTACTCAATTATCTTCAAGCTTATGCTTTCGATATTAAAAACCATATATTGTCATTGACCATTTTCCGAATTGTAGCTTGTTCTATGTTTTTTGATGGCCAACTGGGAAAGGAGACCATAATAGAGGTATATGGCACAGTGGCATTTTGTTTGTAATTTGGAAACGACAGCCTCCATGGCGCAATTGGCGAGTCGCCGGCTGTAGAATGAGAGGGTTCGATTCTCGCCTTGAGACAAATGTTTGTGTCCACAGATATTTGTTTCAAGTCTGGGTGTTGTGAGACCGAAATTCTCTCATAGTCTTTGACACCCACACTACAGGTTATACCTAGTGTGGGGTCAGGACTAGGTGTCTAACTGTTGGGTGTATCTATTTGTTTAGTTATTTAATTATAAACAGCTAGTTAGGAGTACCCTCAACCGCCGGAAATATATGAAACGAGTATGGAAGAAGCTAAACAGGTGTCAGGATCGTAGCTTATGACGCTCAATAGTCTCTGACTACCTCCGTGGGTTGCAGGCGTGAGTGTGTACGTATGTATAAGGAAATTTATCTTTTACAGTGAGATAAGGGCACACGGGTGTCTATCATAGACTTTGTAACTAGTTACATTTATAATATAAACCAATATTTATGAGCTGAAACTACGGCTGTTGATTTTGTCGCACGACATATTGCTCTAATTCGTAAACTTGATTACAACGGTCTGCTTTATCGAATTATATCCACAAAACTTATCGATAAATGTGGGTCGATCAAGGGCTCCTTATCAGAAAGTAACTTTGATTTATACAATAATGATACTCTCAACTCTGACCTCGCGATAATCAATTTCAAACTTTTTAAATTACACCCTTTTAGTTTTTTGACCGAGTAAGCGTAAATCGTATCTGTAGAAGCTTTTAGGACGTCAATGAAAAAATATTGATTATAGAGGAGAATTAGGAGTCGCCTTCTCGGTCTAGTGGCAGCATATATGACCTGTTGACTGGGTTCGATTCCCAGGCCCAGAAACGCAAATTTTCGACCGACTTTCAAAAAAGAGGAGGTCCTCAATTCGTGTGTATTTTTTATGTATATTACGCGATATCTCCGCCAAATAGGGACCGATTTCCAAATTCTTTTTGTGTTCGGTAGAGCTTATTTCAAGGGTGGTCCCATATAAATTTGGTCACGATCGGATTTGAAGTTGGTCCGTTAAGTTTTTAAACTTGTGATTATCTTATTTAATTTTCCCGGGACTGGATCCCTCAGAGAAAGTTGATATCAGGCAGGCAGCCAGTCGTAAAATCTAAGCCAAATCAGTATCCGTGTATCCGCGTAAGAGTATGGAAACCGGTGAGATACTAGGTTTGAATCTCAGATCCGGCAGATCCTTCTTTCGAAGGCTGTAAAGCGTCCGAAACGTTGGAATCAAAAATAAAATAAATACAAAACAAATCGGAACAGAATCCGTAAAAACGTAGTTATATTTCAACGAATGCACTTATTAAATAATTGTATTATTACTTTCACGAGCATGCAATCGAATAAACGGATTTTACTGTTTATTTTTCTTAGTTCCTAAGTATTTGCGAAACAGTCATTTGGTATGTGGCAATCTTATTTAAGAGCCAGAGCGGCCCGGTCTCTCCGATGCCCAAGGGAAATTTTGTTGATCATTTGTGTCAGCAAGTTCATCTCTTATCAACATGCACACGTGTGAAACTCGATCGATTCTTTTGTATATAGTATTCTATTGTGAATCATTTCACTAACAATCTTTTGTAGTGTGTCATTTGTAGACTGCGTTGTTTTAGACCAAATTCCAAAAAGGAGAAGGACCTCGATTCATCAGTTTTTTTTTATATATGTTACCCGATATCTCCGCCATATGTGAACCGAATTTCAAAATTCTTTTTGTGTTCGATAGAGCTTATTTCAAGAGTGGTCCCAAATAAATTTGGCCACGATCGGATCAATTTGGAAGTCGGTCAGTTAAGTTTTTAAAGTTGTGATTATTGATCATTTTTCTTTATTAGAATGGATAATAATTATTAAAGTAACTTCAATCATTATTTTTATCCAATGTCATATTGTGCCAACCGTCACAGTATCGAGGGAGAATATGATATCCTGGTGATATTTCATTTGCATGGTAGTTGCTTTACAGTGATAGAAAAATAAAATTTTGTATGGACTACGAATGAAGCTTAGGTTGGTTCTACTGTCCCGCAAAATCCCAGTGTTAAATGACACTTTTGTCTTTGTAGATAATCCTATTTTAATATTCTGTTGCATTATTTTCTCAATCTCCTTCCATTCCTCATGGATCGCCAACTCCTCAATAATCTCTGCGGTATCATAAGTTTCCATAGTTGTTGATGACAGCAAACCATTAAGTTTAAGGCGCGTCTCCTGCACTAGTTTTTCTCGAAACATTACACAAAAACACATACACAAAATAAACGATTTTAGCTGTCTCTGGCCCGTAGAAAAATAGACCATAGATAAAAAATGCATGTTTTGTTTAGGTGTTTTGTGTAATGTTTTAGTGCAGAGGACGCGGCTTCACTAACATGTTATCTATTGCTACAAAGAATCTGTAATATTCCGTTTTTGTTTCGAAACATTTGCAAAGTTTTCTTATCGATACAAGACAAATAATTCTTAATATTCAGTGAACTCGGTTACTGGATTTATGTAAACATCGTGTATAATACGTACCCCATTCTTCCAATCGGGAGCGTGTGAGACAGAATCAACGAAACGCTTGCGGAATTGACCTCGTTTGTTCTGTCAATATTTGCTGTCGTTTTGAAGTGAACCTCAAAAGGGGTGAAGAAAGCCCAAGTGATGGTTTTTCGATATCCGTTTTGTGATTTGACAGTTTACACTTGCCGGAGAATACTCGAGATATGTGCTCAAATAGAATTTTCGTGTCTTTTTGACGTAAATACCTTTAATATGTGCGATGAATATGAGGAATTTGTGCCCGATATGGCGATAGGCTCGCCCTCTATCACATCTGGGACGGAACTAAGCTCGGCGAAATGTGGGTGTTCTAGTTCGCTATTGAGCCTCTGCCTACCCCTTCGGGGATACAGGCGTGAGCTTATGTTATGTTATGTTATGTTATGAATATGTACCTTAAATTAGAACTCGTCTATGAAACACAATACTTAAGTACGCTCTTTGTTTAAAGTTTTCATACGTGGTTGGTTTGTTTTGATGCGATATAAAACTAAACCCCTTGTAAGAGTTAGTTTCAAAAATGGTGATATTTTGTTTTTTGTAGTTTCCGTAAGTGCAGCTGCTAGTGAAGACTTTGGAGATTATTAATTATAAAAAATCATCAGTTGTAATGACAGTAATAATTTCATTTTGCTGGTGGTAGAATACCTGCTGTAGTGACCCACACTTCTTGTGTGGTTCGCTTTCCAGCATCAGCCAGTGTACTTTCGGTTCTCTCGAGGAGCTTGTGACATGACTTGATGGTTGGTTAGGACGGGTATGGGAGTATCCCTGTGTCTACATCGGTCATCCGCCTGTCTTGTCGTAAGCCCCTCGATTTGCTTCTTCCCTCTTCGGATTCGGAGTGTGGAGTAGCATAAATAGCGGCATTATTCTGGTGGCCACTAATGAACCCATTATTTGTCAATGGTCACTGAGTTTTTAGACTGCACTACGCGTACCATCACGTGTAGTGTGGTCACATTGCCGTGCTCGGATAAAAAAAACTGTTACATTGCATATTTTGTTACGTCAAATAATTTGGAAATCAGAGGTGGCAAAGTTTAACCACGAAGGTTATGTAGTCTGCTATAAAAGAATCACTACTCCCACAGCTGTGAAAACAATTACGCAGTTTCAGATGGGTTGATAGGTCATTTGTTACCGTGACTTATTTGTCACGTTGTTTGCCCGAGTTTTTCCTTCTTATTCGACTCGGTCCTCATTAATGTCCATCGCCGGTGCGGGCGCAGTGCTTATTAATTTTCCTAATGAAACGGTCCTGCGCCTAATTAAGCACGGTCTCGACCGGCCTTCAAACTGCCTTTGGTGAAAAGTTTAAAACGCTCTCTTGACGGGCAGCTGTGTAAACCCAACTTTAAACAAGCGCGTAATACAAAAAGTTACTCAATTATCCTGAAGCATATTAAATATGTGGTGTTCGTAAATTGAACCGCTAGCAGGTTATATTCCAAATTCGCTGGTAGGGTATTTATAACTGCCCGGATAGAGACCACCAAAGGCATGGTGTTAAATAGTGACGGGCGGCGGCCTCCGGTGGCTAAGACGCTTATATAACATATATATGTGCCGTTTCCAACGGGTTAAAACCCGCTACCAGTGGCGAACAGTTCATAAAACCTCCTGTCGACTACTCGTCATATTGTAGGCTAATAAATAAGTATGTTCTAGGTATTATTTAGAAGAGATATAACAATAAATAAATCCAACAGTCGCACACCTAGTCCTGACCCCACACTAGGTATAACCTGTATCGTGGGTGTCAGAGACTATGAGAGACCTTCGGTCTCACAACACCAAGACTGGAACAAATATCTGTGGACCACACAAACATTTGTCTCAATGCGGGAACCCTCGGCCTCTCGTTTCACAGCCGGCTACTCGCCCGCTCCGCCACGGAGGCTGTCATTAAAGTAGTATCATGAAAGCATTGGCTTTCGTTTTGAAAGTGTCATCCCTTGCCACTGACCGCTACAGTCCTCCCACACCTTGTGTGGATCGTGTCTCTGATTTTTGAGAGGAGCTTACAATAGGGCTAGCCTTGCCTTGCCTTTACTAGCCTACTATGGATATGGGGGTAAATTCTTGTGTTGCTGTGCCCGCATTGTTCTTTCACCGGCCACAAGCGACTCGATTTCCTTCTTCTCTCGTTGGAGTGTTAGGAAGTATTTACACAGGTTAACATGATACACTCATTGCTTTATCATGTCTATTTATAGCGTAGCTCGATTATAGTTTTCAAGTAAAGTGGCTGCGATATGCTGACGCGAACGCTCTACTACGCCGCGTAGCACCGGCGTAGCACCTACGTAGCACATATGTAGCAATACAGTAATGCTACGGACCACTGCAACTGAATGCAGTTGTGTAAGCGAGGCGATGTTATTGAGATTTAACATTTATAAGCCTTTGCGACACGTCGAATGAGGTAGCTCAATTATTCTATCAGAATTCTTTTTGTCTTTCCACCTGTTCTCATCTCAGTTTATGTGGGGATCAGCGCAACATACTTTTTAAAGCACTTATTTAGTTGTTAAATAACTAATTCGGCTTAATTTTTACGACTGTCCTCCTGAAGTTAACCATCTCGAGGAATAAATATCGGGTAAATCATGTTAGAAAAATCACATTGCATGACCTGGGATGTGAACACAGGACCTCCCGGTTCCAGGAATTCACTTCGTCTAGTCTTGAGAACGTCTAGCCAGCGCATTTTAGGCCGTCTACGGCGATGTATACCTATTTACTTTATTTCTTTCTACCTGTGCTTATCGCACCCTAATGTGGGGTCGACGCAATGCACTTTGTTAAGATTTTGCAGAAAGGATTTGCCATAGTTTTTATGACCGGCTGCCTGCTTAACGTCAACCCCCTTATGGTGGATCCAGACCCTGCCAAATCAAATCAGAAAAATCGCTTTGCCCGAGGACCTCCCAATCCACATCCCATATTTGCTGCTACTAGATCAAGCACACCAAACTACAATGAACTAAAATTAATGTATCGAGAACACTAATTCGTATTATAGCATGAGTACTACCACCTTACTGATCGACGAACTCCCATATCCACAACGAACCCTTCAAACGACAAATAACAAGGTCCATTGACAAAAAGTCATCATCGAAACTCACGACAGCAAACAAACGTCGGATTTTTAGTTGAGTTGAGCGTTCAAACTCCAACACTGAGTACGTTGTTTGTAAACTTGGTCCTATGCATGCATGAATAAGTAAAGGCGGTTGTAGGAGAAAATATGCGATGTGCCGTCAGTTTAGTTAACAAAGGGACGAGTGTGTGACGTATGTTTACTTAAAAAAGGGACGAGTCCTGTCGCGGACCGCGGTACGTTTTTTATTTACTTATTTTTTTATAACAGACACTCGCAAATGAGCAGGAGCGCGATTCTCTATGACTAAACGTACATTTAACGCACTGACGTCATGTTTGCTTAGCGATTTTTTTATGGAGCACTATTCTTTATTTGCTATAACGGTGAAGGAAAACATCCTGATGAAACCTGCAAACCCAAGAATTTCTTCACAAGAATTTCGAAGGTGAAGTCTACTAACCCGCATTAGGCCAGCGTGGCCTAACCCCTCTCATTGGTAGAGGAGGCCCGTGCCCAGCAATGGGACAGTAATATTACAGGACTAATATTATTATTTATTCTTTATACCGTTATCTTTAAGTCTATTTTCATAAATGCGATGAGGTGCAGTTTAAAACTGTAAAACTGGAACGCTACTCAACTTTAATGGCATCTTATATTGGTTTTCGTCATACATTTTGACAGATGAGACTGCCTTAAATGGTCAGTGACCCGATCAGGAAAATTTCTGACAATCGTAAATCTATTCGAGCTTGTTGAGCAGTGATGATATTTAGTTAATATTTCATTAAAAAATCATAGAGCGCATCGAGCTCGAATACTTGTAAAGTCAGTAATTTTCCTGCTAGGGGCACTGTTTGAGTATTTAGAGAATCATACTCTAGGTCTTACCTACTGGGAAGTGATTTGCACAGCTCCAACGCTCATGGATGTTCTATAACACCATAAGAATCATGCATACGTAGCCAACTTTAAAGGAAGGTAATAGGATTGGAAGGGAGAGGGGGATCTGACGCACCTAATGGAACTTGGTTACGTTGAGTGCAGTCAAGTCCAAGTCAAGTTAAGTTAGTTTTAAAACCGGTCGAACCGACCCATTAATGCTATTTATTTACAGTTAGCGTCTACCACTGAACGTGTCTCTACCACTCAAAAACAACTTCAAAACTTATATAAACCTAGTACATAAAAAGTTGTAGTATACTGCAACATTTATGTGTTTATTTCTATCGATTCAACGTCGAACAAACGTATTTTTAGATCTCTATGAAAATATCGTAGAATAGACTTACAACGTGCATCGTTAGATAAATAAACGGAACTCCGTTTCAATACTGCAACCACTCGAATGTTATAATACAATGCTCTCGACCACATTATGTAGTTTTGTTAGTATAGCGCCGGTACGTGTCCAATATAATGTATGTATTTTTGATATTTGATTTGTCTGTATTGTAAACAAACAGGTTGTGTTTGATTTTCACATTTCTACGAGTTGGAATAAAACGAAACGAAAAGCATGATTCTTTGTCATTGAGCATGCTGTTTGCTTTCCAACATTACGCGTCGGTTACACAACGTAAATTGTGAAGTGGGGCTTGTATAATTAAAGTTCATAAATTTAAAAACCAACTTTAAAAACCAGTAGCCCGGGCACGAAAAACTAATGTAAATGTAAATGTATTCGAGTTCGCTGCGCACTGATGACGTTTGGTTAATATTTCATACAAATTTCATAGACGCGCATCGAGTTCGAATACATTTACGGTTGTCAGAAATTTTCCTGCTCAGGCCGCTGATCTTGACCTTTATATGGTTTTTGTACTTGGAGGAATGTTTATATCACAACAAAAGTTTTGGAAATATGTTTATATTTGCCGGCGATATCGCGTAAGTAATAACTAAATATCAACATGAAAAATATCGCAGAATTAATAACCTCCTCCATAAATTTAAACTCGGATGAAAACATAATTCTTTGATCATAGGGTTGTTTGTTTTGCAACACTACGTCGGAACACTTAAGTTTTGAATTGGGCCTTTTGAAACAGAGAGTGGCAAATGAGAAAGGGAGTCACCTGATGATAAGTGATCTGCACTGCTCATAGACACCTATTATACTGTGACAACATTTCTGCAAGACGCGCCGAAGTAACTGTAAGCATCGGGCGCCAGCGCACAAAAATCGAAGAAGACGTTGCATATATACAACCTTCGAACATGAATCGTCGGAGGGGCCGCGGCGGTCAGGCACGACACTTGTCTGACCAGGAGTTCTCCGCTCTGGTGGAGGAATACACACATCTGTTCCTATACAATACCAAAATAATTATGGGTGCGTTGCTGACCTTAAAGAGGAATTGGCAATTTGAGACTCTCACTGAACGAAACGCCACAGCGAGTTGCTACTTTACATCAGTTTTCTGTTGGATACTGTCATCAAACCGGTCGATCCAGCCCATTCATGCTGTAGACGTTATTGTCTAAAGCGTGGCTCTACAACTCAAAATAGCTTATAAAATGGAGCATTATTAAAGGTGTGGGCGAGTGTTAGGGTTTTCATTATATAAAAGGGTTGATATGGTTGCACACAGCCGCTAGCCGCACTCGTAAAGTACGCATGTTTACGACCACTGTCACTGGGCGAGTACATTGCTTCTCGTAAAGTGGATATAGACCGGCCTTGATTATGCAGCTACGTAAGGCCGAAAATCCTTTTCTTTGTCAAATTGTTTTAATATGGAAAATGAAGATTTTTTGTAATATTGGTCCGTGACAGCGTATATGGTCTGTGGACTGAGAGATCCTGGGTTCGAATCAGTGCCGTGCCTATTCCAAATCAGGGTAGAACATTTACAAAACTATTTTTTTCTGTTCTTGCTTCACCACAATTATCGTCGTGTCGATTTAAAATATATATAAGTGAGAGCAACAACTATACAATTCTGCCTTTATTCGTGATTTTTTCCTTTATTTAATTAACAAAGGGAACCAGGGTAGACAATGTGTTTTTGTCTGTATAGACTGCACGCCACTGGTTCGAATCAATAAAGTTAAGACTGTTTTTCAATCATTGTTTGTTTGGAATTGAATCCTTCAAAGGAAGTTGCCGTCAGATAGGCATTTTACGTAGTTGCTAGAGTGAAATGCAAAAAAAAACTCACGGTCGAGCTGGAATATCCTTGACAATCGAATTCGAATCGAGCTCGATGCGCGCCTATGAAATTTGTATGAAATATTAACCAAATGTCAAATGACAATATCGATTGTCAAAAATATTTCTGCTCGGGCCGCTGTTACAATTAGTATTTCAGAAGAAAAGTAACCACAGTAACCATAGACAATAACTGTGGAAACTATTAAAAGCAGTAAAGTTCCATGACCCACGTTTAGCTGTAAATAAAAAAAATAAAAAAACAGGAATAAAAGCAATACATTGTTCGACGGGACAAATGTACAAATTCGTCAGCCGGCTACGTACGGCCGACAGCGTGAATATATCACATGCGACACTTCGTTTTGTTACAACGGTACAACTTTTATGGCCTTCGCACTGCGCACCAAATCCTGTAGTGCACGGAGGGGCGTCGCGAGTACGTCACACTGACGTCACAACTTCGTCCGTGGCTCGGTTATATCTAGATATCTAAGAATAGCCTACATAATTAGTTTGCTTAATACGTGACTCTTTTTTTTTATGACTGCCTCGGTGACGTGGTGGTATTTCGGTACGACTACGGTTCTGAGGTCTCGGGTTCGATCCCCGGGTCGGGCAAAGTGTTATTGGATTTTTCCATATCAGCCCGGAGTCTGGAATTTGCGCCCGATATGGCGATAGGCTCGCCCCCTATCACATCTGGGACGGAACTAAGCTCGGCGAAATGGGGGGTGTTCTAGTTCACTAGTTCACCTCTGCCTACCCCTTCGGGGATACAGGCGTGAGCTTATGTTATGTTTTTTTTTACTTTAACCTACGTGTGTTTTTTAGTAATGTAGTTTTCACACGTGGTGCTAGTCAAATTTATGAAGAAGAATAATAGGGCTGAGATCTTTAGAGCGAACTTCGACTAAGTCAGAGTCATAAAAACTAACTCAGTAAGAATTTGGATTTTTTAAATCGAACTTGGACTTAGTCCGAGTCATTTTTAGATAGTCACGGGCGGCTCAGCCTCCGGTGGCCCATACGTTTATGTAACATATATATGTGCCGCCTCCGACGGGTTAACAAGAAACACAGACTGAGACAGTTTAAGCTAAGTTTTTCTTGTAAAAAATTACTCGGCCTAGATCCGCGTTCGATCTAAAAATCCAAATCCTGACTGAGTTCGTTTTAATGACTCTGACTTAGTCAAAGTTCGCTCTATAGATTTCAGCCTAAGAAATAATTCGAGAATCGAGAAATTAAAAAAAAACTCGTACTATAGTACTCTCATATGCGAGGGTCCGTCTGGGTAGGTACTGCAGCAATATCTATTTTTACATGCCTTATAACTGCCAAGCAACATAACATAAGCTCACGCCTATATCACTGAAGGGGTAGGCAGAGGCGCACTAGCAAACTAGAACATTGCCAAGCAACATTGCGCAATATTGTGTTTCGGTTTGAAGGACATAGTAGCTAGTGTAATTTATAGACAATGGAACTCATCTCAGGGTGAAGAGCGCAGTGCAGTTCCACTCAGTGCTTTTAACCGACTTCAAAAGTAGGGGTTCTCAATACGTACTTAATAATGTGGTCAGGATCGGATACATTTTTTAAAGTTTTTAAACTTATGATTATTCAAAGTTCAGGTGGTGTTGCTACTAATCATGAGTAGTCGTATCGCTTACCATCAGCAAGTCGCTCGTCTCGTCGTTGGATTACATAAAAATACACTTCGATACATGAGAGAATCTCGTACAAGGTAGGGTTCAACTAAAGGTGGCTAAAACTTTTTCGACTTGTTCAAAATCCCTTACTTTATCTGTTCAGTATACGTATGTAACCAGTAGAACAATCTGGTGTCTGGCCTATAAAACAAAAATAGATTTGTTCGGAATAGATTCTCTCTCCGGTAAATATATTGCACGGTGGATTCAGAGGCGGGTTTTATTTAAATATGTTAAAGGAATAAAATATGCAGGGTTTCAAGTAAATAAAATAGTAGATCTCGGTCCGGATTGGTCGCCTCCAGGTCTAGTGGCAAGATATATAGGCAGTGGATCGGGAGGTCCTGGGTTCGATTCCCAGGTGGGGCAAAGTGAAATTTCTTATTTAATTTGCTCGGGACTGGATTCCTCAGAGGGGGTTGTCGTCAGGCAGGCGGCCGGTAGTAAAAACGAAATCAATTCCTTTCTGACATGCTTGAAAGTGTGTGTTATGCCAAACCCACATTAAGGCAGGTTAAGGGTAGATAGAAAGAAAGTCCGACTCTAAAAAAAGAGGTCCTTAATTAATCTGTATTTTTTATGTATGTTACGCGATATCTCCCCGAAATGTGAACCGATTTTTAAAATTCTTTTTGTTTTCGATAGAGCTTATTCCAAGGGTGGCCAAATCACGATCAGATTCGTTTTGAAGTCGGTCCCTTAAGTTTTTAAACTTATGATTATTCATTTTAAACTGTTTCAGTAAACAAAAATAAATGCATTGCTATATTACGTTTATTTTATGTAGTACCTATGCTAGACTGGGCTTGCGAGTGGACAGTCTTGATTCATCTGAGACTAATATCCGGTGAGTTAATTGCAACGCCATTTGTATAAGGAGGTCAATCACATTAAAACCAACGTCTGGCTCTAGTAGGGTTGCCAGGCTCTAAACTATAAAAGCTGGACTCGGCGCTGTACTAGATCGGCCATTTTGCTCTAAATGCTAGACATATCTTTTGTAAAAGCCAACCATACTTTTTTATAGCTTGAATTTCTTTTTTTGAATAAATAATACGGTTTTATTTTCGCGCCACTTTTCAATTATATAAAACCCTTACACAAACCGGACAGGTCGAACACGTGAATATTTGGCCGAACACGATCGTAAAAAGTCGGACATGTCCGGCCAAAGCCTGTCTACCTGGCAACCCTAAGCTCGAGATTACTTTGCCCAGTGACAGGACGGACTTCGCTATACATAGCCGATATCCGTCGCAAAAACAGCTCCAATAACATTTTAATTAGTAACAGTCTAATCCTAGCCTAGGTAGAGACGACTGACGAGATTAGCATCTATTCCTAGATTGTATTGTTGCTGGTTCTGACACGGGTTGACAGATTGTTGGGTCTGTATTTCTTTTATCGACCGACTTCTAAAAAAGAGGAAGGACTCAAACCGTCTTTTTTGTGTAAGTTGCGCGATATCTCCGCCAATGGTGGACCGATTTTCAAGATTATTTTTGGTGTCCATAGAGCTTATTCCAAGGGAAATAATATATGGGACCATATTATTTGGTCACGATCAGATAAGCTATGAAGTCGGTCCGTTAAGTTTTTTGACAATCGAACTTGAATCGAGCTAATGCGCGTTTATAAAATATATATGAAATATTAACCAAATGTCATCAGTGCGCAGCGAAGTAGTTACGAATTCGATTGTCTATATATGATCTGAAAACTATGGGCCTTACTTATAAAAACAGTTTAGCTGAGCAAATGGGTAAGAATAGGGTGCCACTTTTTTCCTTGTGTCACATAGTTTGAAAATAAAAGAGACAGGCTATTCTTTACATTTTGCTCAATTAAACTGTTTTTATAAGTCAGGCCTTATATCAGCGGCCCGAGCAGGAAAATATCTGACAATCGTAAATGTAATTGAACTCACTGCGCATAGATGACATTTGGTTAATATTTCGTTTAGAACTTTAGACCTCATTCGCACGAGCGTTTTTTCAACGTGCGTTAAAAAATCGTTGGAACAAATGAGTTTTAGTATAGTTGTTCACACCCCGGCGCTTTTAAAACGCGGCGTTTTTTGGGCGTAATGTAGAATATACCTTATTAGAAAAAAGACAAGAATTATTTTCAAGTAATTGTATGAACAGACATGTTGAGACGTTTTTAAACGCGCGTTGAAAAAATATTTATTTATTTATACAAACAATTTACATATCGCCGTTATTCAACCATCTTATAGCACAAGCTACCTACTATCGTTTACGCTCACTGAACCCGCCCTGACTTCGTTAATCGCAAGATAACCAAGTTAAAACCAAACTTAGCTGCTTAGTTTGCAACTTGCAGTAAGGCGTGCACTTACCCAATGATAAATCCCTTAAATATAAAAATTAAACTCAGAGCTTAACTCGGTGTTTATATTCCTGTTGCATTTTTTAATCAGCGGCCAGCTATAAAGCGGCTCAGTCCCGGTTAAGCTGCGATTTGGTGCTCGAAAAGATAAATTTTTAAATTGGAAATGATTCATAAAATCATTCAGTTTTGTCGTGGTGGGAATTGGCTTAAACAATAAATAGAATGTGAAATAATATTGTTGTACGTATTCCTATTGTGACTTTTAAGGCACCACGAAAATAAATGATATTCCAATCTTTCTGTAGCTCAACTATAATTTTTATGACGTTTCTCGCTACCGACTGTGTATAATATAATATATAATATAATATAATAATAACAAGTTTAAAAACTTTACGGACCGACTTCCGATCCGATTCCGAAAAGTTATCGTGACCTAATTTATATGGGACCACCCTTGAAATAAGTTCTATGGAACACAAAAAGAATTTTGAAAATCGGTCCAGATTTGGCGGAGATATCGCGTAACATACACAAAAAATACAGACGAATTAAGGACCTTTTTGGAATTCTGTCGAAAATATTTAAATGACAAACTTCCGAACACCTCTAACGTTTACGCGGGGAATTAATGTTAGCCATACAAATTCTTTTACGCAGTCACTTGCGAGAAACTTAAATAAATAACTCATGGTTGAGCCGTTGTTCCATTCAGACGAAGAAGTCGATACGAATTACGTTTTTTGCGCTTTTATTACATTAAAATAAAGGCCATGTCCAGCGGACTCCAGCGTCGATCAGTGTCATTCATTAGATCACGTTCGGTACCACTTGCAAAAACAAACTGCTCGCCACCGCATAATTTTAATTGGAGTCATGTAATTCTTAACTAATGCTTAACTAAAGCAGGTGTAAGTGCAAAGATGAGTTATCTCTGCGGGTTAATGTCTTGCTCTACGCTAAACAAGGATGTGAAACGTCGGGCTGTCTGTTCGTTCTGTATCTAGACAGCTGTCTCACCGGTTTGAAAGGCACCAGCGCTGTATAAAATTAGTTGTGAGTTGTGATACAACTAAATTATATATTACAGCATACAGTCAGAAGCAAATGAATTCAGTGAGAAACTGTTTATTAAAACTTCATGTTATTTCATAAACAAAGCTTAATGAGGTTTCTGTTTAGTTTACGTGGATACAAACCTCAGAACGTTATGCATTTGTTTTTGTTATAAGTTTTATTAAATTTCAACTGAACCTAAGGTAATGCATTATTTTATAATTTTACTAGCTGACCCGCGCAACTTCGTCTGCGTATGAGAGAGAGTGTTGAAAGAGTGAGTCGTAGGCACCTATAGCACAATAATTCTAAAAGAGGTAATGGGATGATCTACTTCGGCCGTCAGTCACCCCGTCTCTCACACCGTTAGTCACACCGTCTGTCAAACCGTCTATCACCTCGTCTCTTACCCCGTCTGTCACACCGTCTGTCACTCCGTCTGTCACTCCGTCTGTCACTCCGTCTGTCACTCCGCCTGTCACCCCGTCTGACATCTTGTCTGTCACCCAGTCGGTCACCCGTCTGTCACCACGTCCGTCACCCCGCCTGTCACCCCGTCTGTCACCTCGTCTGTCACCCAGTCGGTCACCCAGTCTATCACCTCGTCTGTCACCCCGTCTGTCACTCAGTCTATCACCCCGTCTGTCACCACGTCCGTCACCCCGTCTGTCACCCCTTCTGTCACCTGTCTGTCACCCCGTCTGTCACCTCGTCTGTCACCCGTCTGTCACCCCGTCTGTCACCCAGCCGGTCACCCTGTCTGTCACCCAGTCTATCACCCCGTCTGTCACCACGTCCGTCACCCCGTCTGTCACCCCGTCTTTTACCCCGTCTGTCACCCCGTCTGTCACCCCGCCTGTCACCCCGCCTGTCACCCCGTCTGTCACCCCGCCGGTCACCCCGCGTGTCACCTCGTCTGTCACCAGTCTGTCACCCCGTCTGTCACCACGTCCGTCACCCCGTCTGTCACCCCGTCTGTCACCCTTCTGTCACCCGTCTGTCACCCCGTCTGTCACCCAGTCGGTCACCCCATCTGTCACCCAGTCGGTCACCCCATCTGCCACACCGTCTGTCACCCCGTCATTCACCTCGTCAGTCACTCCGTCCGCCACCCCATCAGTCAGCCTGTCAGTCACCCCGTCATTCCTCACGTCGGTCACCCCGTCAGTCCTCCCATTAGTCACCCCATCAATCACCCCGTCAGTCACCCCTTAGTCACCCTACCATTCATACCCTTGGTCAACACTAAAATATTTTTTCAAATCGAACCAGTAGTTGCTGAGATATAAAATTCCCCGCTAGCAGCATTTTTCATTTCTGCTCCGCTTCTATTGGTCATAGCGTGATGTTATATAGCCTATAGCCACCGTCGATAATTGGGCTATCCAACACAAAAAGAATTTTTCAATTCGAACCAGTAGTTTCTGTCTGAGATATAAATTTTCCCGATTTGGTAACATTTTTCATATCTGCTCCGCTCCTATTGGTCAAAGCGTGATGTTATGTAGCCTATAGCCATCCTCGATAAATAGGCTATCCAACACAAAAAAAAATTTCAATTCGAACCAGTAGTTTCTGAAATATAGTGTTTTCAACATTTTTCATTTCTGCTCCGCTCCTATTGGTCATAGCGTGATGTTATATAGCCTATAGCCACCCTCGATAATTGGGCTATCTAACACAAAAATAATTTTTCAAATCGAACCAGTAGTTCCTGAGATTAGCGCGTTCAATCAAACAAACAAACAAACAAACAAACAAACAAACAAACTCTTCAGCTTTATAATATTAATATAGATTAATTAAGTCATCTAGGAGCATTGTACTTAGACCGAAAATCCCGAGGTTCGTCCTGGAATCGATATCTATTTGGGATTCATGCACAGAATAGCGATAGATCCGTCTTCTATCGCATTATGGGTTTGTAATGTATTCGTTGCACTTGCCTACTGTTTTGAGGCTACACGTATGTTATGCTTATTTGAAGTGGTAAAGCTAAACTGTTTTTTGTAAGACTAGGTTTATGTTGGTTTAAGGCCTGTAAATATTTTGGCGTTTATCCAGATATAACAGAAAGGCTTGGTAATATAAAATTGTTTTTGTTGCAGTTACACTTTTTATATCCCACCTTAACGTGGGGTCGACGCAACACTCTTTTCAAGCACGTTGCGAAAAGAATTTGACTTAGTTTTTAAGACCGACTGCCTGTCTGAGATTAACCCCTACTGGGGGAACCAGATCCGGGCGAATTAAATTAGATAATTATCTTTTCTCGACCTGGGAATCGAATCCAGGACCTCTCGGTTCATAGCCCTTATATGCTGCCTAGACTAAGGAGGCGACTATTGTAATCGTGAGCTATCGTAATTAACGTTTCAACAAGCGTAAATGAATTGTACATTTATAATAGCTATTTCAATGAATTTGAAACAATGATTGTATTAAATATGTATAAAACCTTCATTTTCGACCGACTTCCAAAAAAGAGGAGGTCTTCAATTAGTCTGTATTTTTTTTATCCATGTTATGCGATATCTCCGGCAAATGTGGACCGATTTTCAAATTATTTTTGTATTCGATAGAGCTTATTTCAATGGGGGTCCCATATAAATTTAGTCACGATCAGATTTGAAGTCGGTCTGTTAAGTTTTTAAACTTGTGATTATTAATAATATAAACAGTGTAAAAACAGAACTTTTATTTTAAAACAGAGCCCACGTAATGAAAAGTTATTGTCCAAAAAGTATGGTGAATTTTAAACTGTATACCAGTATGAATTTTAATGAATTCGTGTATGAATGAAAATTGAGTACCGTTTCACGAATATTGATTTGTTGGCCTATTTGGCGGCTTTACTCGGTTCTATATATTTTAATGTAGTAATAAAATGGGTGTATATTTTGCCTCACGCTGAGCATTAATCTTTAAACTCTAAACTCCAAAACTGATGGTATAATAATTTTAGCTCATAACTAATTAAAAAAAAACAAAATCAAATTCAATAGGTACTTAGTAAATAGGGTAACTTTTGACACTCGATTCCATTGTGACTACGATTCGGTTCCATTCGAATCGTCAAAATAGAATCGAGTCAGGGGGCCAGCCAATCCATTTGACCAAATGTTTATGAGATGACCGTTGGAGTAAGCTCCATCGATCACAAAATAATCTTGACAGTCTTGAATATCGAGTACTTAACATAAGCTCACGCCTGTATCCTCGAAGGGGTACGCAGAGGCGCACTAGCGAACTAGTACACCCACGTTTCGCCGAGCTTAGTTCCGTCCCAGATATTATAGGGGGCGAGCCTATCGCCATATCGGGCACAAATTCCAGACTCCGGGCTGATATAGAAAAATCCAATATCATGTTGCCCGACCCGGGGATCGAACCCGAGACCTCAGTACCGTAGTCGTACCGAAATACGACCACGCCACCGAGGCAGTCAGTCAGTTTATTTTAACACACACAAAAAATATTCACAACATTCGGTAAAAAACACACATCATGAGTAATATTAAATATAGGTAAGTTATGTATAGCACATTACAGCGATTATAGCACGGCCCATTTAGATACACAGAGTGCTGGTCCGTGTTTGTAATTTATACTGTAATCAACGGTTGCACTGCCTTGGTTATGACTGACATCCGCTATAACCCACGCGGCGGGGAGCGGCTAACACCGTAAACATTTTTGAGGTTTGGTTTATTTTTATAGCCTTTTTGGTCTCGTGGCAGCGTATGTGGGCTATGGACCGAGAGGTTCTGGGTTCGAATCCCAGGTCAAGCAAAGTAATTTTTCCGGGACTGGATCCCACATCCTGGGGTTGACGTTAGCCAGGCTACCCGTCGTAAAAACTAAGTGGAATTTTAGCAACATTTTAAAAAAATGATTGTGCTCTATTTCTGCCCGATAAAGCAATAAGCTCGCCCCCTATTTACCTGGGACGGAAAGCTCGGAGAAATGTGGGTTCTCTATTTATCTAGTTACGCCTCTGCCTACCCCTTCGGGGATAAGGCATACGTATATGTGGATTACAAAGAGGTTTACACTGAGCCCACATTGGAGTGGGATATTGGTAGTGGGAAAAAATGTATTTTTATAGGAGTTATATTTAGCATTGGAAGGTGTATTTAAACCATATTGAAGCATCAGTTGACGGCTGTATAAATTTTGTGACTGGCAAAAGACCCATAGATACCCTCGATACCAAAATAATAATAATTTTATTTCCATTATAATGTAATAATCAACTGAACAAGTAATTCTTACTAATATAACTTGCTGAAGAATATAATATGCAAATTTAGTTTTAACCCGTCGGAGGCGGCACATATATATGTTACATAAGCCTATGGGCCACCGGAGGCCGAGCCGCCCGTGACTATTTAAAATGTAAGTGAGTTATAACTCACTCAAATTTTAAATAGTCACGGGTAGTAATAATAGTAATAACTAACAATAGTAATAACTTATTATTAAATGTTTGGCGAAGTTGGTAGCGCGACGTGGCACGACTAGCGAGTACTATAAAATACCAAGGCATTTAACAGTACAACAGACAGGACAACAGCGCGAAACTTGTGACCCTAAAGTTGTGACCTCGTGGTCATAAGTCACTTAGTATTTAAAACATACGCGTGCAAATCCGCGCCAGCGTAATAATATTTAAACAATAAAATTGACTTACGTGATTCTTGAACATTCTAAGGTAAATTGTAATAAGCATCTTACGTTTGAGATCCTTTTTTTTTGTATGTAAACTTGGTCCACATCTGTGTCTCATGGTCATTGTGAAAACATAATTGATCTATTTACCTTGACATTAGCTAAATCATCGCATATGCGTGGAAGCATTTATTTTTAAAAGAAGATTAAGAATGGAAGCTTGGTTGATGGCCCCTCTATAGTTAGTAATATTAAATAAACATAACATAACATAAGCTCACGCCTGTATCCCCGAAGGGGTAGGCAGAGGCGCACTAGCGAACTAGTACACCCACGTTTCGCCGAGCTTAGTTCCGTCCTAAATGTGATATGGGGCGAGCCTATCGCCATATCGGGCACAGATTTCAGACTCCGGGCTGATATGGAAAAATCCAATATCACTTTGCCCGACCCGGGGATCGAACCCGAGACCTCAGAACCGTAGTCGTACCGAAATACCACCACGCCACCGAGGCAGTCTCAATATTAAATATCTTTGGTAAAATATTTATCTGCTAGTTGCTACTCGCGTTCCGAGTTTGCAGTTCATCGTACTGACACAATCAGACTTCTTACAATTTTCTTGGAGATTGCGTTTGTGCAAGCCCCACGTTCTTACATATTATATCATTACCGTTTTTGGCATATATCCAGAGGCGAAGTCGAAGTTCACACACTGATCAACCTTTAAAACTTCCTACTATTGAGTTTCTTTTGTGTGGCAAGAATATTTCATGTGGATTTGAGTTTGATGTACTGAATTGTGTCGCTTCCTTGGTATAGTAGCAATGTATATATATATGGGCACGGGAGGTCTTGGGTTCGATTCCCGTTTCGGTCGGGGTGTTTATTTAACACAATTGGTCCAGGACTTGTGATAAACAATCGAATGCGTTCCCTAGGCTAGGACATGTTTATTTATTTGAAATAATATTTTTGCAATAAAAATATAAGTTAATCATACTGATTTCTTAAGTTTACGCGAATATTATACATTGAAATAAAACTATTTTTTACGGATTCTACCACGATTAGGTTTTAATTATTATTCCCGACGTTTCGAAGGCTTTGCAGTCTTTGTCTGACCCGTGACAACGAAGACTGCAAAGCCTTCAAAACGTCGGGCATAATAATTAAAACCTAATCGTGATAGAATCCGTAAAAAATAGTTTTATTTTAAGTTAATCATAACAATAATCCATGCCTTCATCACCTGTGTGTGGTCATGTCGTTTATGTCACAGTCATGTATGTATATGTTAATGTGGTGACATGAACTTGTACCTTTATTATTGGTGGCGTCGCTATTATAAATATTTTTGGACTAGTATAAGGTAGTTAAAGGACAAGGTGGACCGACGACCTGATGCAGGCCGCTTCCAACAGGTCAATCTGGAAATCTTTGAGGGAAGCCTATGTCCAGCAGTGGACGTCCTATGGCTGATGATGATGATAAGGATAACTTCCTTGACTATTAAACAGGAACCATGAATGTTTCGACTTCATATTTCAAAATATAATAACATTAACTCTTAGTATGTCTGTTCCTTTGCCGTTACTGCTCCGTTGAGAGTTTAGAAATGTGGTTCCCCTGAAATAATTGTACAGCTAATTATGTATGTTTCGAAAAGCTTGGCTTAAATCAAGAATATATAATGAAGTTTAAAGTGGCTCTAAATGTTCTCAAATATTGAGGTCTGAGACTGTTGTGAATTTATTATGAATGGTTACTAGAGACGCTAGAGACGCGGCGCGCTTGCGCTGGTTGCAACCACTTACCGTTAGTAATAAAAAAATAAAATTGAAATAAAACTATTTTTACGGATTCTATCACGATTTGGTTTTAATTTTTATTCCCGACATTTCGAAGGCTTTGCAGTCTTCGTGGTCACGGGTTGGGCTAAATATCAGTCCATATTTTTGATTTATTTTAATGTACCTGTAACATACGCGTAAACTTAAGAAATCAGTATAAAAAAATAAAAGCACGTAAAATACGAACTTCCTCCTGAAAAATAAAAATCTAAATGACAAAAGGTCTCTATATACAATGACTTATTTTTGGTGTATAACTTAATTTTAAACGTAATTACTGTGCTTTATGAGACCACGTACCGGCAAGCGCAGCCTACAAGGTGGGATAAAGATCTCAAGAAGTCGCTGGATGCAGGCCGCTTCCAACAGGTCGATCTGGAAATCTTTGGGGAAGGCCTATGTTCAGCAGTGGACGTCCTATGGCTGATGATGATGAGACTTTATTTCTAATATCTCAGGATACAAGTGTAATGCAGTGCCACTCAGTGTTTTGTTATTCAAACTTTGAAGTGCGGATGGTGTTGCTACATTTTATGAGTAGTCGTATTGCTTACCATAGACGAGCAGCTTAGTCGTTTATTCATACGATTGCAATAAAAACCTTTGAAAATAGAATAAAATACACAGGACTTCATGTTGAACGATAATTAATATAACGTAATTTTAATAAAAATATTGCAAAACCAGCGTTGTAAAATTCTATTTTTATTCCAAGAAAATATTATAAAGGAAAATTAATGATGTGAGAGGGAACTTAGGTCAGGTCTTGACGGCTCACATACTGTGTTTGGACTGCATGCAGCGAGCGAGCGCGTACAAGAAATGTTAAATAATAACATCTATTAAAGAGTTATATGTATTACGTATATATAAATATGACTGCAACGTTAAGAATGTAATGTTAATGTGGGTGTTGAGTTTCTCCCACAAAAGGCAATCAATGGCCTGACATTGTAGGTACTTGACATCTTAATAATTGGGTATTTGACTAGATTTATTAAATTAATTTTATGTGAAATTTACGTCGTCTACAATATAAAACAGAAAGAAATATTGAAATATTCTCAAAACTAAAACAGTTATAAGTCTTTAAAATTTGGTGTAACCTTCAAATTGGGGGAAAGAGAAGTATCAGTATAACCACATCACGCCATAACAGTACGTACGTTGGAAAGGGCGTACGTAGCAAGATATCTTCAATATACCCCCACTCCAGAATTTAAAATATTATGAATTACTGCCTCATTTTTCAGCCAATTACGATACCGTTTCTGCAGAATGGTTTATTTTTTGTTTTATTTGCCATTACATATAAATATGCGTTTAAAATCAAACACAGTCAAGTACCCAATTGTCTGGACTTTAAAAAAAAACGATACTCTCTGAGTTTGTTTCGACATTCCTTCTGAGCCTAAGTTTATGTTATGTAAAATAAACACTACACATTTTTATTAATTATGATTTCGCTTTGATTCTAATGATTTCATTACCAAGCTATAGTAGTTATCAATGTATTATGCAAGATATGTATATGGGATGTAGATGATTTTTTGGGTTCGATTCCCGGGTCAGCAAAACGTTTTCTTCCGAAACGATTTCCCGAAACTGAATTTTTAAAGAAAGTCTAAGTTTGTCTGATTGAACTTAATTTAATTTCCAAATGTTATTAATATACTTATCTCCTATCTTTTTTTTTCTACCTGCCCTTATCCCACCTTAATGTGGGGTCGACGCAACACACTTTTTCAAGCATGTTGCAGAGTGGATTTGGCTTAGTTTTTACGACCGGCCGCCTGCCTGACGTTAACCCCCTCTAAGCGATCCAGCCCCGGGCAAATTAAATTAGAAAATTTGCTTTGCCCGACCTGGGAATCGAACCACAGCCCATACATGCTGCCACTAGACCAAAGAGGCGACCTTAGAGGACTTATCTCTTATCTTATGCCTGGAAAAGTTTACTGATAAATCAAATAATGTTTTAGTATTTTTATAACGTAGCAAAGTAAGGTTTCATTATTCTAATGAACTCCTGTAGTGAACGATATTTATCTTACGACTTATCGAGATCAAAGTAAATGTACTAAGCCGCGCCGCTGTCTGGATATCTGCGTTACAAAACAGTACAAAACTGACAATAAATTATTCACTGCGAGATGAACGTTGAATATGTAAATGTGGCTAAATGTTTCAACTACATTCACTTTGCATTTTCATTGAGCTCTACATTTCGAACGCGAATGGAATGTCGCAGTAAAAGTATCGCACAATGCCAAACACAAAAATACGCGTGTAAACAGCAAATATGTATGGAACATAAGTAGCAAGCAGAAGTATATTGTTTTGTTAGTAAAGAGCTAAGTCGCGCTGTCTATATGGATATTAGAATTGAGAATGTTAATGCGGGGCGAGGTTACAGCGTCACCCTAGCTAGTTCTCTTGCTCTTCAGTCGTTTGAGTTTCATGCCAAAGGTTTATTATTCAACGCGTGAGATATAAAATAGGAAATGTAAAAATACTAACGATAACTACTACATCTTGACTTTGTATAGTAAGTAATGTAAACAAATCGACCTATCCAAAGAATAAAGTTACATATGATAATTAATCGAAATTGCTTTCTTATTTTTCTGTGCTTATTTATTGACCTGTATATTTAACTAGTGAATATTTTTTTAAGCTATGTCATAATTTAACTTGTTATTATGTCATAAAAATATAATTAAGCTCAGAAAAATATAAAAGCAATTTCGATTAATTATCATATGTAACTTTATTCTTTGGATAGGTCGAAATATCTACGCTCAGGGCCTTACTTATAAAAACTTTTTCGCTTATCTTTTCGCTAAGAATAGCCTGACACTTTTTTCCCTGCGTTGTATTGTTTAGAAATGAAAGGGACAACCTATGGTTAAAGATAAGCAGCGATTAAATATTTTTATAAGTAAATAAATAAATAAATAAATAAATACACCCAACAGTCACACACCTAGTCCTGACCCCACACTAGGTATAACCTGTATCGTGGGTGTCAGATACTATGAGAGACTTTCGGTCTCACAACACCCAGACTTGAAACAAATATCTGTGGGCCACACAAACATTTGTCTCAATGCGGGAATCGAACCCGCGGCCTCTCGCTTCGCAGCCGTCTACTCGCCCGCTGCGCCACGGAGGCTGTCAAGTAAGGGGCTTACCAAATAAATCTATTCTGTTTGATTGCCTCGGTGACGTAGTAGTATTGCGAGCGCGATACGACTACCGTCCTGTACCTCGACCATGATTTTTTTTACATTTCACGCTAGCGACTGCTTAAAATAATTTCTATGAATAACGTCAGTTCCCCGCGTAACCGTTAGAGGCGTTTGGGTGTTAGTCATACAAATATTTTACGGAGTCGGTAGCGAGTAATGTCAAAATGCTCATGTTTGGCTTACTGAGTCTCGGGTTCGATCTCGGGTTGGGCAAAGTGTTATTGGACTTTTCAGTATCAGCCCGGATTCTAAGTTTGTGCCGATATGGCGATAGGCTCGCCTCCTATCACATCTGGGACGGAACTAATCTCGGCGGAATGTGGCTGTTGTAGTTCGCTAGTGCGGCTCTGCCTACTCCTTCGATGATACAGGCGTGAGCTTATATTTTATCTATTCTGTTTGATGTAATTCTATGTTTTCCTTTGTACTGTGACATATTTATAAGGTAAATGTAGTTTTGCATAATAGTTATAAATAATATGTTGCGGTTACCTTACTCATAGAATCAGAACTAACAGGTTCTAAAAATAATTATTTAAAAGGGGATAGATATTTATATTTCTGGATTACATACATACATACATAAGCTCACGCCTGTATCCCCGATGGGGTAGGCAGAGGCGCAATAGCGAACTAGTACACCCACATTTCGCCGAGCTTAGTTCCGTCCCAGATGTGATAGGGGGCGAGCCTATCGCCATATCGGGCACAAATTCCAGACTCCGGGCTGATACGGAAAAATCCAATATCACTTTGCCTGACCCGGGGATCGAACCCGAGACCTCAGAACCGTAGTTGTACCGAAATATCACCACGCCACCGAGACAGTCAGTCAGTATTTCTGGAATAAGACCGTCTATAAACTTTAGGAGCTGAAGGAACCACGATGATATATCGAGATACTCTAAGATCTTACTTATTTTCCAACAGAGGTTCCTAATAATTTCCTTGCTATTCACGTTGGATCTATTATGTACGAAATGTATTTTGACATTAAGGTACCTCGAATAAACATTTCTCGTACCGCAACATCTCCTCTCAAAATATGCCTGTCGCATCAAATATTTAAGCTGTTACCATGAAGAAAATGTTGGGTACACGACATTCAATACTCACTCCTTTGGAAAAGAAACGGTCACATGAGTAAAAATAATATTGTGAGGGGAATATTTGATTACAATACAATGTTTGGACTGTAAGACAGTGTTGTGTCTTTTAATTTTTCGTGTGTATATATTTTCTTATTTTTTTTCTTTCCTGATGTGGGTGTTCTAGTTATATTCTAGGTGGGTTATATGCAGGCGTGGGCTTAAGTTAAATGTCTTTTCATATGTATTCAGAGCAATATAAGAATTTCCAGCGGCCTGAGCAGGAAAATTTCTGACAACCGTAAATGTATTTGAACTCGATGCGCGTTTATGAAATTTGTATGAAATATTAACCAAACGTCATCAGTGCGCAGCGAACTCGAATACATTTATTTACATTTACATTAGTTTTTTGTGCTCTGTAAGCAAAAATATAATGCCGGGCTAAATAGGTTGACTGGGACAGAATTCTTATAGCATTAAATGCCTTTCTATTACTTGTATATAAAATTTAATAAATAAATAATTTAAAATTGACCAAAACACAGTGCCATGCAATCTATAAAGAGAGACAAAATGTCTGTCGATCGTGACAATATGCTAATTAAAGAAAATCATAAGCAAAACAGGTTTTCAATTTTTTTCCCTTGTTCGGCTTATATTTTTAATAGTGGTTATGATATTGCAAGAATGGAAAAACAAATTTTACAAGTTGTTTGTCTACCCCACTCTGATTGCCTGCCTGCACGTCACTGACTAAATGTCGTTGCTCACAAACATAATATTTGAGCGTGCATTATTATGCATTAAACAAACAAAAGGAAAATGAGCAGCGATAGCTCAGTTGAGAATGGTACGGACTGCCGCGACGATTGTCGGAGATTCGAGACCAACCTCAAAATGATGAATCCCCTTTGCATACACCTCTGACATATCTATGTTAAGTGTATTTTCATTGTGAATTATCGCATGCTTTAACGGTGAAAGAAAACATCGTGACGAAACCTGCATACCCGAAAAATGTCTCCACAAGAATTTCAAAGGTATGTGAACCCGCATTACGCCAGCGTGGTAGACTAAGGCCTAATTCCTCTCATTGATGAGGCTCGTGCCCAGCATTGGGACATTAATGTTACAGGGATAATATTATAAATATTACAAGGAAATTAAAAATAAAACATTTGAACAATATTCATCTGTTATTTTATGAATGTAAGTATATTAAGTCGATTGTATAGCAAAAATGGGATCCCAGAAGCCGCAGGCAGTCGGGCACTAATATTAAACACACGGAGTATATACATAAAATGAAATGATTTCAAACATGTGTTACGAAAGCGGCAGTGTAACAATGTTCATGAAAATATTCCCAAACACAGCTGAAACAATACGTATAGAAATGTGGAAAAATTACAGCGATAAATTCAGTTAACATGGTCCATAAAGGCAAAGGACTGGACTTGGGAAAATAAGCTGGCGATATTTTCGGTCTAGCTACGGTTTGTAGTTGATTTCTTTAGATACAAATGAAAATGTTTTAGTGGGTAAAAAGTAAGGTTATCGTATATATTGTGTGTTTTTTTAACTGGGGTAGTATGGGGAAATCTGTACCTCTGTATGAATATAGAGCTGCTGATCCAAGGAGCCTGTTTTTTGGTCACAGTTACAAATTTCCATTATTAAAACCTATGAACTTTACAAAATTTTAAACTTTATCGGTAAAGTGCTAGCCATCCTCCTTTTAAATGCAGTTATTATTAAGACAACCTTTTTGTAACCTGTATAAAGCTTTATTTATAAGTACCCGCCTATTTTAAAGAAAATAAAGATGGCATAAAATAAATCGCTGTAAACCAGGTTATGGGTCAATTTCATGTTGATATTGCGCTCATTTCTCTGATTTTATTCATCGCGAATCTACATACTTTTATGTCGTGTACTTAGTTATTGGAAGATAGAAATTTTACTCGCAAATTCTCTTGTTTTACGATCATTTTGTGATACTTATCAAAGTAGAGAACGCGATGGAAACTATTCAAAAGCACGTGATTTGCTTTATGTGAATGAAGTCTGGCCAGTTGTGACATTTTGTGTGGGGCGATCCTATAATAGAATGTGGGTTAGATTAGATATTATATCTATTCCCTTTTTATAAATTTATATTTATTTATTCATAATAAATTGTTTTCATCTCTGTTAACATGATTGAAGATTCTTAATGTAGCTTCTGAAGTACTTATCTACTGAAAAAATAAGTTTGTTATAATTACAGCCTGAAAATGTATGATTGCTATTAAAAGGATCAGTAGTACGAAGTTTCATGTTCATCATCATCATCATCATCATCAGCCATAGGACGTCCACTGCTGAAAATAGGCCTCCCCCAAAGATTTCCAGATCGACCTGTTGGAAGCGGCCTGCATCCTCGTAGAACTGATAGCCGATGGGACAGAAAAGTTCTCGAGTGGAGACCACGTACCGGCAAGCGTAGCGTAGGACGTCCACCTACAAGGTGGACCGACGACCTTATAAAGGTCGCAGGAAGTTTCATGTTCATGACCATATAATCAAATCCTCCTATTTTCATCCTTTTTGAAATATGAAAAAAGCTTATGTTATGTGGCAATTCATTGTAGAATCGCTATTGTATGTCCAGTCATTTGTTCTGGAATTGCCGTTGATTAATCTACCAGGATATATACTGTATATTATAGATTAGTAAACAGTATGGCTTTGGGTATTGTTGAATTGTCACATAACACATTAGAGGACATAAAGCAAGCCGACGACTCCCCAGCGTGTCGTGGGAATGTCGAGGCGGTACTCCGAGTCTTATCACCGACGCCGACGCTTTATTGGAAATTGAAAACACCCATCAATTTCCCCTTACTATTTTTATCGTTACTACTAGTAGGGGAGCCCAAGCGGGGATTTCGGGATCTACTAAAGCGCGACAGATTAATATACAGGGGGATACAATGTACCCGGTTAAGTACCTCCACAAAACATGAGGCCCATATATAAGGCCGCCCGTGAAGGATACAGGATCAGATTAGTAAAAAAAAATTGACCATCAGAAATTCTCGAGCGCGTCAGATTAAGATAGGGTGAGTTAATTACATCCTAAAAAGTGTATATTCCACTAATCTGACAATTTGAGAGTGACGTAAAAAAAGGGGAGGGCAACAAAGTTGTAAAAAAAAAACGTCATCTCGACATTCTCGAGCGTAGCTAAATTTTTTTTTATTTTGAAGGAAATAATTCAAGAATAATGAAAAATATATAATCTGACGATTTCCGCAAGCTGAAATAATAAAAATTCGTCGATAAAGTTAAATGCGTGCAGTTGCGTGATGCCTACATTTCTTTCTCCGCGCTTCTATTCCTCTCTCACTCTTTCTCTATCTATTACTCTCTCACTCCGTCCCCACTCTGGTTTCTGCTTCCTGAGCTTTTCAATTAATTAAGTTCAATGATTTAAAAAAAATATATATATATATTGAAAGTGGTTTTTTCGGAATAACTTTTAACCGGCTTTATCGATCAACTTCAAAAACTAATCCGCCTTTGAGCTTGAAAAACCACGTCGATCGCCACCTAGCTGGTCAAAAGCGGTTGATTCGTTCGAGAGATATCGTGAACGAAAGAAACCAGAAAAAGGGTTTTTTCGGGATTACTCCGAAATTTGTGGTTCGATCAAAATTACTTATGAGGATGATAAAACTGCGTCGAATGCCGTCAAAATGCCGTGAAAATCGGTTGATCCATTCAAAAGTTATTGCGGTTTGAAAATTCCAAAAATAGTGTTCTATGAAATTTCTATTTCTTTGAGCTCAGCGAGCTCAAAATATCACATAAATTATATTTTGAGCTCAAAAATGTCATAAGTACAATTTTAAGAGCCCAAGAATGGAATTAGTGGGAAGTTGCAGGGATGGCCTTTAAGGTGAACCGTTTTTCAAATTTTTTTTTGTCAGATCAGGCCAATCCCTCTAGATAATCGTCAGATTATGAGACAGTACGTTTAGAACATAAAGATGAACCATATATATCTTAATCTGACGCGCTTGAGTATTTCAAAATGGCGAATTTTTTTTGCACATTATGAAAATGGCCGCGAGTTTGCGTCCCATCGAAATCGTCAGATTAGTGAATGAGAGCTTTTTTTTGGTGCACTTAACACTCCGTTAGAAAATCTGACGCGCTCGATAAATTTTTTTTTTTTTTCATTTTCAACCCTTAAATACAACCACTCGCATCATGCAAACGATCAGATTAACATACGTACATTATTAAAAATACGTAGGGCATTGATGCTATCAATATCTGACGCGCTCGAGGATGTCCATGCAACAGTTTTTTTTTACATATTTAAAAATCTATAGCCGCTTCCCCCACCGATGTAAAGGTATATATCATATAACATTTTTTTCTTCATATCATCTAAGCTTTGCATCCCAATAGGTCTCTACGACGCTTGAGTAAATCCCCATTTAGCATCGTGGGCTCCCCTACTATACGGTTTTAGAGGCATATGTGAGCTAGTTTTTAGTATATAACATTTCTTTGCAGCTACAGGAAAATAGGACCTTGCAATTAAATGTCATTTCAAGCATAAATCGTTTACGAGTATTTCTGATAGCCAAGTGGTAGGTAGGTACAACTCCGGTTGATCGGGATCCTTTACTATATTAAAAACTATCGCGTTTCTTCAGTGTTTCATATCATATTCCATTGGAACTTATTATTGACGTAAAATTTGTTTATCTATCATATAAGACTCTTATAAAAAGACATTCAAATTGTTTCAGTATCTTTTTTACTATTCATGAATAAATTAACGAACATAATACATACTTACGTCTAAATATACATATAAGTATTAAAATGCTAGAAGCGTAATTTTCCGGTGTTTGTGTGCAGGCGCGCTGGAGGGCGGCGCGCTGGGCGGCGGCGGCGGCGGCGGCGGCGCGCTCGGCGCGCTGCGTGCGGCCGGCTCGCCGCCCGCGCCCAGCCTCGGCGCCAGCCGGCACAGTCTCATAGGTAAACCATGCATTTTATTCGTCAGACTTCAAAAAAGGAGAAGGTCCTCAATTCGTCTATTTGTTTTTTATGTGTATTCCTCGATATCTCCGCTACATGTGGAGGGATTTTCAAGATCCTTTTTGTCTTCGATAGGGATTATTCTATTTGTATCTGACATAAATATCAAATCAAATAAAATATTTTTTTTAATCCATAAAACGTTATTCATCATTTAGTTGCCATCAAAATTTTCCTCTATCACTATTTTGGAAAGCTAGTTCGCCAGAGAACGGGCAAGAATAAAAAAAATAGGCTGACAGACGGAGTGACGGACGTGGTGACAGACGGGGTGACAGACTGGTGACAGACTGAGTGACAGACGGGGTGACCGACTGGGTGACTGACTGGGTGACAAACGAGGTGACAGACGGGGTGACAGGCGGGGTGACAGACGGGGTGACGGACGTGGTGACAGACAGGTGACCGACTGGGTGACAGACGGGGTGACAGGCGGGGTGACAGACGGTGTGACAGAGGGTGTGACTGACGGGGTAAGAGACGGGGTGACAGACGGTTTGACAGACGGTGTGAGAGACGGGGTGACTGACGGCCGAAGTAGATCATCCCATTACCTCTTTTAGAATTATTGTGCTATAGGTGCCTACGACTCACTCTTTCAACCCTCTCTCTCATACGCAGACGAAGTTGCGCGGGTCAGCTAGTATATCATAAGTATACTGAAACAGTGAATATCATCTTATTTTTACACGGGCATGGAAAACTCATTACAATATATCGAATGGTAAGCGCAATGCAGCCCAGTTATTCCAAAAAGAACTTGCTTAAGCTGTAATTAATTTATCTTGAGAAATTTATCTGTAATTTATCTTCTGTTCATAAAGACTTATTTTTGGGCCTTAAAAATATAAGTCGTTAAATGCGGTGGCACTAATGCGCATACTTTCTCACAGAACTGTGAAACCACACGTTGGCGTCGCGTTTGTAGAGCGGCTTTAATTTGGCGGCGTAGTTTAATTAACAGGATTCCAAGTAGTGTGTCCTGAGGAAATTGATGAGTTGTGTAGTGCGATGCGGGCGCGGCGTCGCGATGGTCTCCGAGGGGTGCGGGGCCGCGATCCTGCGGGTGAGGACGGGGAGAGACCCGAGGTTACTCGTAAATCTACACTACGTGGGACCTACTGCTTGATTAATTTATTTCCACAGAATCCATGTTAGGGTCACCGATGACTGAGCGGATGTTCTGTAGGCTGTATGGCATTAACTCCTGCACGCTACTTCTAAATTTATTGCATTTTTATCAATTTGACAATGAAACTTAGTATTCCACGATGTTACGTCTGAGTGAGTCTTTAATTTCTATGCCAATATTAGTAGGTGTGCCTTATTCATATTGCCGGCATTAAATTTCACAGTCTCCGTTGCGCATCGGACGAGTAGCCAGCTGTGAAGCAGTACGATTTTCGCACAGAGACAAATGTTTGAGTGACCCAAATATAAATATAATTTCGGGTCTGGGTGTTGTAAGACCGAATATTTCTCGTAGTTTCTGATACCCATCATGGGTACAGGTACAGGTTATATCTAGTGGTCAGGACTGTGTGCCTGTGGGGTGTACTTATTTATTTATACTACGATTGGCAGGATATTTCTTTGGTACCCACGATGTGCGAGACGCGACAGCTTTGACACTGCACTCCTACTTACGACCGACTTAGACCGGCTTCCAAAAAGGAGTAGGTCCTCAATTCGTCTGTATTTTTTATAGAAGTATATGTTACGCAATATCTCCATCGTGGACGTGGTATGG
Source organism: Clanis bilineata (assembly GCA_036417725.1). NCBI lineage: Eukaryota > Metazoa > Arthropoda > Insecta > Lepidoptera > Sphingidae > Clanis > Clanis bilineata. The sequence goes on along the minus strand of CM071151.1, from coordinate 11,680,754 downwards.
AAATGTGGACGGGTTCTCAAGATTATTTTTGTGTTCGATGGAGCTTAACCCAAGGGTCCCATATAAATTTGGTCACGATCGGATAATTTTTGAAGTCGGTCCGTTAAGTTTTTTGAAATCAGTTTGCGTCAGCACGGAGTCGATGACTCCAAAGAGAGCGATATTGTTGTTATTATTGACTCTTGAAATGAAGTTTCAAGTTCTTAATAAACTCAATTTGTACCTGGTCGAGCAACTCGAAGCATTTTACTAATGAAGCATATCAATCAATCAATACAACATCAAGCGTCAAAACACAATTTTTACAGGAGAGGCGAAAATGTGTGCCGCAAAAATAAGAATCCATCATCATCATCATCATCAGCCACAAGACGTCCACTGCTGAACATAGGCCTCCCACAAAGATTTCCAGATCGACCTGTTGGACACGGCCAAAATAATCAAAATATGCCATATGGATCCAAAACTGGTCAATTTAATTTAAAAATATAAGAGTGATTTTGAATGTATTTAACATTTTTCTGTTTTATACCATTGTAGAGTATTCTGCGTATAGAGAGAGGGTTTCTGCGTATTTACTGGTGTAAAGAACAGGATTTTGAAAACAATGAACAAACTCAGCTACTCCGTGTGAAATAAGCCTTATCTGAAAAGCGTTATTTACACGTCCAGCTTCGGTGTGTGTTCTCCCGGGCCACACAAACGTCTCCTGTTGCTTGGTTGGTGTTATGTTTTATGCAGAAGTCAACTGTATAAAGGAAGTCACATCCATTAAATATTAACACGAGGGCTCATTACAAATTTATATTTACCGCGGGCGATTGAGAAGCCGCCGTGTGGTTTCCCTTTTCACGTGGATTTCCATTTGTACACTGATTTCATTCTCGTAGCTATTAAGGATTTAGTTACGGAATTTACGTGGGATACGGTTTCCGCTGATGATTGATGAGTGTTTTGTTCTTTATATGAGTTAAAATGGATGGATCGTAACGCATATAGCGTATATTGTACTATTATATTAATTATACGGATGTACCGAAAAATGCTTCGGATAAGATGGACAGACAAAGTGTCTAACGCTGAAGTCCTAGCCCGTATGCAGAAGGATAAAGAATTAGTCAAGACCATCAATTTCGTACCTAGGTCATATTTTAAGACATGATAGGTACCATCTGCTGAGAAACATTATGATGGGTAAAATAGCAGGAAAAAGAAGTGTTGGAAGGAGAAGGAAGTCATGGCTACGCAACATAAGGGAGTGGACCGGAATAAAAACGGTTGAAGAGCTGTTCCGTCTAGCCATGGACAAGGAAAGGTTCAAGGAACTGACTGCCAACCTTCAGTGATGGAGAGGCACTTGAAGAAGAAGATATTAATTATAAATTATTTGTTTGGACGCGGAGTTGCAGAGACTACTATTGAACCGATTTTAAAACTAATTATACAGCTACTACCCTTGAGTGACACAGGCTTAATAATATTAGCCCTGTAATATTACTGTCCCACTGCTGGGCACGGGCCTCTTCTACTAATGACAGGGGTTAGGCCTTAATCTACCACGCTGGCCTAATGCGGGCTTCCTTTTTTTATTTTGGGGAAAACTTTTTATATAGGGGAGAACACCCACAATTCGCCGAGCTTAGTTCCGTCCCTGGGGGCCTAGTTTGCAAAACGAAATCCGCAGTTCCGGACTTCGTTTCGGACGTTTTGCTATTCTATGTGATTCACGTGTCCGAACGATATAAACTTAAGTTTCGGCTGCAAATAACTTTGATGGCGATTGATGATACTTTCTTTGTAACATTTGCAAAATCAGAGTTTCTGTTCTGTTCTGTTAATCTGGGTACCTTAGCAGGTGTAATATATTCGCAATAATAATAATAGTATCTTTTGGTCCCCTTCTTGGTCTATTGGCAGCATATATGGTCTGTGGATCGGGAGGACTTGGGTTCTATTCCCTGGTCGGGCTAAGCTAATTTACTAATTTAATTTGCCCGGGGAAGGATCAGAGGGGGTTGACGTTAGGCAGGCAGCTGGTCGTAAAAACTTAGCCAACAACTTTCTACAACGGGCTTGAAAAAGTGTGTTGCGCTGACACACATTAAGGTGGGATAAGGGCAGGTTGAAAGGAAGAAAGTTTATATATCTTCTTTCTTTCCGCCTGGCGTTATCCCGACCTTCTGAATATATAAAGAAAGTTCTATATATATTTAAAAAAACAATCCGTAACTAAAGTATTGACTATAATATGTTATCCTAAACATATACATATGTTGATTTATATAATTATTTTGTGTTATATTTTATTGTATTGACTTAAGCCATTTATTAGCCTACGTGATTAATAAATCATTTAATTTAATTTAATTTCATCTGTAACTCTTTCAACAACAAATCCGAATTTTAAGACGACGATAATAATGAATTCAAAATATCATAAATAGTTCTTTGGCTTAAATGTTGTCGTTTGATTGAGCTATAGCCATTTTTGTTTCTGGCAAGGAAAACAAAGTGAATGTCATATTCGAATTCAAACATCCCCACATCGATATATTATTTACCTAGATGCACAGTTGACGCTCGATAAATGGGACAGCAAAGAAGTGCTTAAGCACTCCTTTTCTCTACAGTTGGACGCCAATAGAATTCTAAATTTGAAAATTCGAATTTAAGAACGCTTGATCATTTCGTTTAAAAAGCTACTTTATAACACGTGCATAAGGTTATATTTGTGTTTGATTAAATTAGAACTTGTGATCTTTTTCTTTGTTTTATTACTGAGACCAATTTTTAGGACGATATTTGCAAAGAACTGTGCATCTAGGGTATATTATATTGATGCATCCCCACCATAAGGGAAAGCAAGCAGAGCATTTGACTTGTTCGATCGTAAACCATCAAATTTATCTTGGGTATTGATCATAGGGGCACGGGAGATGGCTTGTTGCTGATTTAACTCCAGTGTAGATCACGCCGGCATTATGTTCGGTGTGGTTTGGAGGTTAGGGGGCTTATCTAACCCTTTGATTTGAACTCTCAAATGTTTATGACGGATTATGATAACCCGTACCTTTCAACCTTTGATTATTCATACATGACATAAGCTCACGCTTCAAAGGGGTAGGCGGATACGTACAAACTAACTAGAATATTAACTAAACTAACTAGTACACCCACATGTCGCATAGCTTAGTTCCGTCCCAGATGTGATGGGGGGCGAGTCTATCGCCATATCGGGCACAAATTCCAGACTCCGGGCTGATATTGAAAAATCCAATATCACTTTGCCGGACCGGGGAACCCGAGACCTCAGAGCATGCAACTACGCCACCAGGGCAGTCGGTTTGTTAACGTAATTTCTTAATCTATACTAATTAAAATTTTGGATGAATGGATGTTTCTTACTCGATCATACCACAACAAATGAGGGGACCGAGATGAAAGTTGGAACAGAAGTAAATTATTGTCTGGAATAGCACATAGACTACTTGTTATCCCGGAAAAACGTACGGTTCCTGTGGGATATGTTCTAGTTCGCTAGTGCGCCTCTGCCTACCCCTTCGGGAATACAGGCGTGAGCTTATGTATGTATGTAGATGTTAATACTATTTGGCTTTAGTTATTACGATCGGCCGATCTCCGACGTCAATTCCCTCTGGAGGAGTCAGCCTTGAGCAAATCGTGTCAGAAAAAACTCCTTTTCCGGACTAAGAATTTAATTATAGAGGTAGGAGTCTCCTGTCCACAGATAAGATACGTTGCTAGTAAACTAAGGAAGCGACGATGTGAAAATAGGAAAACAAATAATTTACACAATAATCTGTTATTTATACCTCAGAAGGCGTGGCTTGCTATTTGTTGCGTAGAATGGACTTATTCAAGAATTTGTTGCCTTAGGCATTTTTACGAGATTTGCCGCCCCATTGTCCATTTTACAGCGATTTTTTGGCAATAAACCGCCCTTTATGTCTCATCGTTTGAACCTCACGCAAATAAAGCTATGAATAGAAATAATTTAATAAACTTGGCAACTTGGAAACGACATCGCGTAACACGATTTCCATTGGTTTAATTTCATAGTCTTCGTGTCCTCGTGATCCTCAGATATTTGTTTCGGGTCTGGATGTTGTAGGACCATAAGTCCCATGTAGCTTTGATACCTACAATACCAGTTGAACCTAGTATGGGGTCAGGATGTAGGTGGAGCTGTTGGGTGTTTTTATTTATGAAGCAATATGTTATTGAGGCTCTTTTATAACATCTCATTGGTTCATGGACTATAGGGATAATGATTTCACATCCTACATGTCAATAACCTCGTGAACCCTGTATCAATGTTTCGATATATTTTTCTGTAATTGTCTAAATATAAGATTATTTACTTGTTATTAGACTTTCGTCCGCCCCCATCAAATTTAGGGCGAAAATAAGCTTAGTATAACGTGGGTGTTCTAGTTCACTATTTCGTTTCTGCTTACCCCTTCGGGGTTGCAGACGCGAGCCTATATATAACGCCTATAAATAAAACAATTTTTGGCTGGAATTTTGACATTATTCCTTTTTTTTAAATAATGGCTTCCACGCATATGCGATGATTTAGCCAATGTCAAGGTAAATAGAGCAATAATTGTTTCACAATGACCATGAGACCCAGATGTGAATGATGTCAAGGTCCTGCTGGGATTATAACGGTAATTCCTTGCAGTGCGATGCCCCTCACCGGTTAAAAAGTTTCCACATTATACTGTCCATCTTCACTGAAGTTTGATGCATTAAACCACACCACTTAAAGACAACAAACACAGCTCTAGAGAATAATATGAAATAATTTTAACAAGCGACGCTCACCCTGTCGAAATCCCAATTTTGACATTCTCATCAGTTCTTTCTCATCGGCGATTTAATTTACAAATGAATCGTCGATGTTGTTTCACAAATAAAGCAATTGCAAGTCAAAGTATAGATTTATTCAAGACGCTTAAAACTGAATACAGACCACAAAATAGGCACATATTTCCTCATTTCCTCGAACGTCAGGTAAACAGCATTATAGTAATTTCCGAATATAGAGGGAAGCTGACAACATATAAATGCGGTTGCGAGTAGGGTTACCATCGTACTGATTCATTGAAATAAAATTACTTTTACGGATTTTATCACGATTTGGTTTTAATTTTTATTCCCGACGTTTCGAAGGCTTTGCAGTCTTCGTGGTCACGGGTTGGACTGAGATGTCATTTGTCCAAAAATGTTAGTATTACAAAATCTACCTTCATTTTAGAATTATACAGATTTTTAAAAAAGTTAACCGTTTATGTTCCGATCTACGCAGTACGAGCTCACAGTGTCTTGAGGTCTGGCAGCTGGTCTTTTGGGTTCCGATTTGATTAAATGTATAATTGGATCCCAGGCTTGTGCAAGCTTCCAACCATCTTCTCTATTGAAATTAGGATGTTTTTTAATTTCAATAGCCTCGCGTATCATCCATAAAAAAAGACCAGCTGCCAGACCTCAAGACACTGTGAGCTCGTACTGCGTAGATCGGAACATAAACGGTTAACTTTTTTAAAAATCTGTATAATTCTAAAATGAAGGTAGATTTTGTAATACTAACATTTTTGGACAAATTACATCTCAGTCCAACTCGTGACCACGAAGACTGCAAAGCCTTCGAAACGTCGGGAATAAAAATTAAAACCAAATCGTGATAAAATCCGTAAAAGTAATTTTATTTCAATGAATAGCATTCGCGTAAACTTAAGAAATCAATACCATCGTACTGGTTTGAAAGGGTATATTTGGCTCTTCAACCTGCCTCTAGATTTTGTTGTATACTTTAATTAGATACATACATGCATACACACTCACGCCTGCATCCCATGGGGGTAGGCAGAGACAATTGAGTGCCACAAGCTACGATCCTGACACATCTCTTATGCCTCGTCCACATTCATGCATCGTTTCATAAACCGTCGGTTGAGGGTACTCCGAACTTGCCCTTAGCCCAGGAGATTGCTTATTTGATCCATATAGGATCGTGTCGGGCGCCCTCGTCTGGCTCTTTTCACTTTAGCATGAAAAATACCTTTCGTAAGTCGCAATCCATCCATCCTCCCCACATGTCCAAACCACCTAAGCACACCTTTGTCAATCCTAGTCACCACATTATCCATAATTTGGAAAGAGAATAATCGGTAAATTATGTTATTAAAATGATATATTTAATAGTAATAAATTTTATATTAAATTTAATAGTAGTAAATTAAATAGTAATAAATTCCTTGGTTTCATTGCAGTGTATCTGGATTCGAATTCCAGATCTGGTTAAACGATATTTCTTACATGTTTTGCTTGGATCCCTCAGAGGGCTGACGTCACTAACCTTATACTAATACTTAATACTTATGTAACTTGCTTAGCAAAAGTCTGCGACGCCAGGAGGAAAGAATATGTTTAGAACCGTGCTAATGTCTAGATAACAAGACTTGAAACTTAATCACTTTTTTCTATCTGCCATTATCCCACCTTAATTTGGTATCGGCGCAACACACTTTCTCAAGCATGTTGCAGAGAGGATTTGGTTTAGTTTTTATAACCGGCCGCCTGCCTGACTGACGCCAGGACGCTCCCTCTAAGGGATCCAGTCCCGGGCAAATTAAATTAGAAAATTCACTTTGCCCGACTTGGGATTGGAACCCAGAACCTTCCGGTCTAGAGCCCGTCCATGCTGCCACTGGAGCAAGGAGGCGACTTGAAACTTAATCATTTATTTTATACGAGTAAAATCCGTATAAAATAAATGAGGAATATTTTTCATTGTCCTGTTTTTGGAAAAATACCCGGCTTTTGTGAGGAATTTTGCAACGGTAACCCTAGCCGCGAGTGATGTATGTATTTGCATATTTGTGAGGTTATTTTATGCCCCAACGTAGCCGCGGGCGTTTCCGATAATGACATGTTGAAACTTATCATTAACGTGATAGTTGCGTTCGATAATCCGATAATTGCGACGTGAAAATGACAACAAATACGGCACCAAGTTTGTTCACTATACGCGATAATAGTTGCACATTTGTATGTGCTTGCACAGTCAGCCGATAATAAGGCTTAAAGATTCAATATTTGAAACCTGTTTGCAAAGTTTAGTTTGCAAAGCTTCGTTTTTCACGCCGACTCAAAAAAGAGGTCCCTTTTGCGTTTGCGTTGCTTTTCGGTCTGTATGTTGCTAAACATCTTTTTTGTGACGCCCTACCGCCTATAGTGGTCGCGCTATAGTGTGTCAGAATCAAAAATGATAAATATCTGACCAAGCATGCGGTTTCAGGTAACCACACATCACGGGTAATTTCGTTGTGCAAAATTATCGCCATTTAAAAATGGGGCTAAAATGTCAACATGTTTTTAAAAATCGAATGCAGTTGTAGAATAGAGTCGAAAAAGCTAGAAAACGGCACGTTACTTATCGTCAATCTTACGATAACGCTATGTCAGCATGTTTAGCGGGCAGTCGACGCGACGGGTGACGACTGACGAGCTGAATACGCGCTCGTTATCCTGCACAAGGTGGTTGGTTTATCCGAGAATATTGATCGAAACGTTTCTTTAACCGTCAATTATTGTTTCGTTAACATTTCATGTAACACGTTATAGACGTCTCCTTACTATATTGTGATGTTTAAGGTATATTATGTTACTTTTTAAAGACGAGGCTGCAGGTTAGATTTTCGCACCGAGGGGCAAATTCATTATATCCCTTTAATAAAGAACGGTTCGCTTGTTTAAAGGTAAAAAGTAAACGGGGGTAAAAATAAAAGTAGATTACATTATATTCCGCAATTTTAATGACGTCAAAAGACATTTAAATTAAAAACTATTCTATCAATTCAATTTTTTTTATAGCAGAAACTGGCAAACGAGCAGATGGGTCACCTGATGGTAAGTGATCTCCACCGCCCATAGACACCCGAGACTCAAAAAGAATCATGGGTGCGTTGCCAACCTAAAATAATGGAATGGAAAGGGAGGGAAAAGGGATTGGGAATGGGAGGGGGAATTGAGCTACCGGAAATCTCACTCACCGTACGAAACGCGACAGCGAGCTTTACGTCGGTTTTTTGTGAGGCAGTGGTATCAAACCGGTCGAGCCGGCCCATTCATTTGTGCTGTAGACGTAATTGCCTACAGCGTGGCTCTACCACTTTAGATTAATTGTATGATGTAGATTTAATTGATGTTCATATTTTAGAGACAGGACATAATATGATATCTGCAAGGAACTACCTACAACAGTTAACCAGCAACGAGTAAATAGACAAATATCAACTGAAATGTATCTTCAATGATTTACCACTTGAAGACGTATGTATAGCTCAGCAAACTTATCTGTAGTAGAGGCGAAATCGAAAAATTTTACCATCTGTCGGATATATAATATGTTAACAGTCACTTTAATAACTATCTAAAAGGTTTTCAAATAAGATTTGCCCAGGACTGGATCCCGCCGACGTAGGTTGACATCAGGCAGGCAGCTGGCCTTAAAAGTTAAGCCAAATCCTCAATACGCCATGCATGCGATCTCACATTGAGAAAGAAAAGAAAATATTATATCGCACCTATATCTATAACTACGTTATTCATGTAACAGAAATAAGGGGCGCCACCACCACACCAGCCATCATAGGTAAGTTTGCCTAGCTACAGCCCACAACCCTCCACAATCGCTTGTCACCATATGTCAGCCATCGTCTGCCGACTGGCGATTGTCCGTGTTCTGCCCAAATACAATATTGATCCTAATATTATACGATACCGTCAATGTATGTAATTCGATAGCTCCAGCTCTAATTAACGAGGGCCAAGCGGACCGCGATGATTTTAATAATATTGGACGAAAAAAGGTTAACAATAGTCGTTATTCACGTGTCAGCGAAGGTTGGTGTGGTGTAATCAATCTTTTATTTGGTCCGCTGTTGGATTTTCTTTGTTTGTTTTTGTATCAGTGTTGTGTGGGATTATTTTATTACATTTGTTGGGTGTTCATTACGTTAATTGGTATTTGTTTATTCGTCATTTGTTTAAAATATTATTTCTTATAGCGGGTGTTTCATAAAGTTGGTATCAATAACAATTCCAGATATAGGGAGAACGATTTAAATCGCAATGGTAAAGCTAAAAAATTAAAACTGAACTTATTTTTTTGACAAATATTGCATGCGGATTTTAAAATCGGAATGGAAGTAGATTGTTAGCCATCCCCACTTTAAATGTAGTCATTATTGATACCAACATTATGAAACAACCTGTAATATGAATTTTTTTCTAGTATTGACTGCCTCGGTGGCGTGGTGGTATTTCGGTACGACTACGGTTCTGAGGTTTCGGGTTCGATCCCCGATTGGATTTTTCCATATAGCCCGGAGTCTGGAATTTGTGCCCGATATGGCGATAGACTCGCCCCCTATCACATCTGGGAATGAACTAAGCTCGACGAAATGTGGGTGTTCTAGTTCGCTAGTGCGCCTCTGCCTACCCCTTCGGGGATACAGGCGTGAGCTTATGTTATGTTATTGATTGGTTCATTCTTCTAATGTAACTTTTCTCCATATACGCGAAATAGATCTCACAGTAACGCGTATCAAAAACTACGAGAGACTTTCGGTCTCACGGCACCCAGAATCTTTATTGTAATGTGGGTTTTACCGTCGTCAGATTCGAACCCATGATTTTCCGGTCCACAGCCACTCCACAACCAGAGTAGGCGGAAAGGCGTAAATTACCATGAATTTTTCTGACTGCCTCGGTGGCATGGTTGTATTTTGGTACGGTCTCGGGTTCGATCCTCGGGTCGGGCAAAAGTGACATTGGATTTTTTCATATCAGCCAGGATTTTGCAATTTTAGCCGATATGGTGATATGATCGCCCCCTATCACACCTGGGACGGAACTAAGCTCGGCGAAATGTGGGTGTACTAGTTCGCTAGTACGCCTATGCCTACCCCTTCGGAGATACAGGCGTGAGGTTATGTTTTTTCTGACTTATTAAAATCGAGTGTCGACTACATACAATACATATACATACATACATGCTGATTCCCAGTGGATACTACGTCACATGTATTTTATGACGTGATGGAAATGTCCGTTTGGTTTAATAAAATCCGCCGGTGTGTGGTACCGATGAAATACGACGTATACTGGATAAGGGACGTAAAAGTTTCATGACAGCCGCGAACCCTCAATATCCGGGATGTGTCACCGACGTGGTACCGACTTCAACTGACGTCCATCTCGAGTATTTAACTCTCTAAGGCTCAATTGCACCACTATTATTAACCTAGAGTTAGTCCTAACCGCAAGTTAAGTTACATGTCATTCATACATTTTCTGTCAATTTAGCTTGCGGTTAGGACTAACTCTAGGTTAATAATAGTGGTGCAATTGAGCCTAAGAGCAGTCTTTAGATTAAATTACTTAGGCTGAGATCTATAGAGCGAACTTCGACTAAGTCTAAGTCAAAGTCACGAACTCACTGAGGATTTTTACTAAGTCCGAGTCATTTTTTACAAGAAAATCTTTGCTTAGTCTGTCTGTCTGTTTTTCTTGTAAAAAATGACCCGGACTAAGTCAAAGTTCGATTTAACAATTACGAATCCACCTGAATTCGTGACTTTGACTTAGACTTAATCGAAGTTCGCTTTATAGATCTCAGCCTTAATATTACTGAACATAGGCCTCCATAGGTTTCCACCTCAGAGCTCAGGAACTTGGGGGCCTCAATTAAGTGGGCCTCGCACCCGCACTGGGTTGGATAGGTGAAAGTTGAAACTGCCATTATATTTTTCCGGAAAAGTCAAGGGGCCTCGCAAAGCTAATGTCGCCGGTGTTCAATTTTGGTCTAGCGTCGCCACTAAGTCTCGACCTCAACGCCTGCATCTTTGAGGTAGGTCTCTGCTCGGCAGTGTGTTTGATGGTAAATATTAGTGGATTAAAATTGTTCATGGGATATAAAACACTGTAGGCAATTCTTTCTTTCACCAGTGCTCATTGCACTTCAATTTTACAAACAAAATTTACAAGTATGTATTAGTTACTAAAAAATCATTAAATACAACTTGAGGTACATCCGGTACATCAGTCCGGGAGGCGCCCGACGTGACGGCCCAGTGGTGGCATGCGCGTGAGCTGCGCGCGGTAATGATCATTGTAACATTACTTTATATTTCTAAAATAAAAGTTTTTTCTAAAATAATCGTAGCCTAAGTTACTCCTTATTACGTCAGCTACCTGCTAATAAAATTCCCGTCAAAATCGGTCCAGCCATGTTATTTTGGTGTATATACCGTATATATATTCATATACAAAAAAACGGTTATTTCAATATTATATATATGTATGTATCTATAGATGTGAAAGTTTTTGATTGGGTGTGTGTATTTTTGTTACTCTTTCACGCAAAGACTACTTGATTGATTTTCATAAAACTTTAATATGTTAAATATATTTAAAGTAACACATAAGGTACTTTTTATACCGGAAAACAAAGTTCCACGCGAACAGAGTCGCGGGCAACACCTTGTATGCCATAAATTAACTATAGTGACTACGTCACATACCATGCATTCAGTATGACTGTACGATAAACAATATTATTATAGAGTTTGGTATCAAAGTTTACACAAAGTTGAAGTACTCGTACCTATTTGTAAACCAATTATAAAATCTTATTTAAAGTTGTCAGCAGTGCACTCCGCTTTACAATTAAGCGACGGTAGTGCAATTTAATTAGATCTTAACGGGGACTTAAGAGCTGTGGTAATCTAACTTTAGGTGGCTTAGGTGATGCGCATCCTATTACAGCTTTCAAGCGAAGGCCTTACCTCTACACTCGTGTTACTCACACGATATATTCTATTAGCTTTAGCATTGCTAATATAATATTGTATTTGGTTTATCTTTTCTTCGCATCTTTTTTTAACAGACTTCAAAAAAAGGAGGTTAACAATTCGTCGGAATCTTTTTTTTATGTATGTTCCCCGATTACTCGAAGACGCCTAGGCCGATTCGAGAAATTATTTTTTTGTTTAAAAGGGTATACTTCCGAGGTTCGAATATTTTGAGCACAAAGATATACGGATACCGATCCGCGTCTTATTTTCTAAAGTTGTTGAATGTGCTGGACTTCGCTCCCGTATAATCTGTAGTCGCATGTTTATGCGGTTTACGTGGCGTGTTGTATATGATTTAATATGATACAGCAATATAATACAATTTATAAATTATAAAATACTAGTTGTTGCCCGCGATTCCGTTTGCGTGGAGATTTATTTTTCGTAATAAAATTAGCCTATATGTTATTCTGATGTATACAATGTTATCTACATCTATGTAACAAACATACACATATTATGTACATGTTATTATGTTTATTATAAATTGAGAAAAAGTAATGTAATTTTCGACCGACTTCCACAAAAGGAGGAGGTCCTCAAGTCGTCGGTATTTTTTATGTATGTTACTCGATATCTCCGCCAAATGTGGACCGATTTTCAAAATTTTGTGTTCGATAAAGCTTATTACAAGCGTGGTTCTATATAAATTTGGTCACGATCGGTAAATTGGAAGTCGGTCAGCTAAGTTTTTAAACTTGTGATTATTTTTATTACCTTTGTCTATATAATGCAAATGGAATGAAAACGCACAAGAAAGCGTATGATATTAAGTTTATTATTGACCACCCCTCTATTATCTGCCTTTGTCAGCAGTTAATGTAATGATATTGTTGAACCAAACAGGAATTAATCGAAATCGATTGTCTTTGTGGACGCAATAAAATTAATTATAGCTCGAGATTACCTATTGTAACCAGTGCAGGGATATCTGTCCTCTTAATAGATCTGCAGGCAATATAGTTTAGTTCATTAGGTAATGTCGGGTCTGTAATTATTCTGGGCTAGTAGTCACAGCCGTGCATAATTTGTGTGCGTCGATTCTAACTACGGACCGTTTTGTAGCCGTCTATTTTATAATTACTGTCGTCTTGAACTAGAGGGATATTGAGAGATTTGAATTAAAGTTTAGGAAAGCCGGAAGATCAAGTTTTCGTTGGGTGTTTAATGTAAAAGGTACCTAGGTAAAAAATGGTCTTTGTTTTGTAATGTTAATCAATTAGTAAAGACTCGTCCGATCATTAATAAAGGTATTATTTAATTATTGTGTATAAAATAATAATAATAATAGCCTTGTTATATTACTGTCCCAGTCCTGGGCACGCCTTAGTCTACCACGCTGGCCTAATGCGGGTTGGTAGACTTCACATACCTTCGAAATTCCTCTGAAGTAATTCTCGGGTATGCAGGTTTCCTCACGATGTTTTCCTTCACCGTTATAGCAAGCGATATTTCACAATGAAAATACACTTAACATAGAGAAGTCAGAGGTGTATGCTTCATTTTGGGGTTAGTCTCGAACTATCGCTGCTGTTAATTATTGTGTAACAGTGTACTGATTTCTTAAGTTTACGTGAATATTATACATTGAAATAAAACTATTCTTACGGATTCTATCACGATTAGGTTTTAATTATTATTGGGAATAATAATTAAAACCTAATCGTGATAGAATCCGTAAGAATAGTTTTATTTCAGTGTAACAGTGTGTAAAAAATACATGGTATAGTCTTTCACAATAATAGCAATTCTTCTTCTTATAGTGCCTCTCTAACTAGTGAAGGTTGGCCGTCCTTTGCGAGGAGAAATGGTTATAGTAGTAGCAATTATTAGCAATATTTAATGTTCTTGATATTTTGTCTTTTGATCGCTTAATAGGTTTGTATAATAAGCCAAATGTATTCCTTAAAAAACTCATAGTTGAGCACAGAGCGGTTTGATTGGTTTATATACGCCCGAATGGTCAAACGCTCCTCAACTTTAACGGCTTCCTAAATTGATTTTCTCCATACAATTTTGACAGATAAGGCGGCCTTAAACGACATAAAGTGACCTTAAGTGTATGACCATTCGGCGGATAGTCTACTAAGCTTGAAAACTTTAAGGTCCCGAAAACAACTTTCAAATTACTACCTATCTCTTCATGGATACGGTCGTGAGAATAAATGTTTATGATGTATTTATTGAGTTCTTAAAATACTATAACTTAAAAGTATTTGTACTATGGACATACCGATATCTAATTCCACCAATTTTGTATAGTAAATTAGTAAAGCGGTCGTGCGTAAATTTATTGGTAACTAAAAATAGGACGTACAGTTCCAGATGTTTATACAAATGCGAAGACTGGTCCTTATGACCTTGAGTGCTTGTAAATACTTAATGTTAGCGGCCCTCCGGTACCTGCCCGAGATTCCTTATTGTTGGCTAAGCGAGATTACTTTTCTTGTTATTTTTACTGCTAAAGTTTCGGGAGCCGCTAGTAATAATAGCTTAGCCAAGAGCCATCTTATCAAAAATACAAACTGTAAAAAGGCAAATGTAGGCGCGCTTATAAATTTTCATTAGGAGAAGAATATATCTCCACTGAGCAGAACTTCTTACAAAGGACTTTCGTTCCTGTCTTCAGGACGGCGCAATTGTTAAACCGTTTCGACATTAACTCTCTTGCGCGGTGGTTAGCTTTCTTATCTATTCACGGCTAGCAAAAAATATAAAAGCAATTTTATTATACGAACGCCGTGGAAGAATAAAGAATTTTCAGAATATTCGAGTATAACCTTCTAGATTGCATTTGTGAGGTTATCCAATTAATACGGAGCACATCAAACGCTTTTCCTGGCTGAGACGGTGAGCGTTTTATTTGAAGTCGTGAGTGGGTCAACATTGCTTTTAATATTTGTGAAATTGCTTTTTTCGGTGGGATGATAAATGACGCCGTGGGGCGTTGACGATATTGTAATTTATATTAGCTATATGTATATACTAGCTGTTGCCCGCGATTCCGTTTGCGTGAACATTTGTTTTGGATAAACAGTAAAGTGTAAGTAACTTATGTGTTAATCCAGGATGTCAGCTACCTCTATAACAAAATTGGTCCACCCGTTTGAGCGTGACGGGGTTACAAACATACAAACACATTTACAAACTTTCGCCTTTATAATATGAGTGTGATACTGTCACAGGTCGTATTTATATCGGTTCGTAATTTCTGGGAGCTTGTATGATCCTATGGCTGATGATGATGATATACACTGCTTGACTGAGCCTCTGTTAATGAGAGCTTAGACCTTAGTCTTACGTGTTCAAATCTACATACTTATGAAGACGTTTCGGATGTTGAGGTGGTTCGGGCATGTGGAGAAGATGGATGAAAGGCGACTTACGAAAGGTATTTATCGTGCGAATGTGAATGGAAGGGTCGGAAAAGGGCACCCGAGGAGGACATATCTTCAAATAAGTGAGCTTCTTCGAAAAGGGCAAATGAGGAGCACCCTCAACCGGCGAAAATGTATGAAAAGATGCATGTGTGTGGAAGAGGCAAAAGAGGTGTGTCAGCATCGTAGCTTGTCGCGCTCAATAGTCTCTGCATACCCCCATGGGATATAGGCGTGAGTGTGTATGTCTGTATGTACGTTTCGTGTACTAAATCACACAATATTTCCCAAGTTTTGCAACAACTCGGCGTAAATTAGCAAAGTCAGTTGTACATGTTCTTGCTAGATTCGAACATGCGTCTTCTGTCACACACTCCTCGTTGAGTTCCGGGTAGTGGAGTAAAAAAGGCGAAGTTTAAGGATTGTTAATTATGAGCACGTGTCTCGGAGGGTATAATGTGCCGCGCGTCGAACGTTCCCGCGAAGATTACTCTCCAAGGTGTTAACCCTTACGTTTGGTATGATTGCGAGGGCCTTTGAGGCCTGTACTGGCAAATGTTTGAATATGTTTCTCATCATGTTATACTTGTTTCCATTTATTAAGCGCAATTATGACGCCGCAGCTATAAAGGTTTCATTTCACTGACAATGTACGAAAATTTTAGTCTGTCGAATCTGCACCTTAGGGATGCAAAACAATCGTTTACAGATTTTATTGAATATTTAAAGCAACAATTAAAATATTAAAAAAGTAGTTTACGAATTACGATAGTCGACTTAGTCAGCGGTTCATTGTAAAATCGATTCAATTTAATATTTTTTTGCTAACTTCTAAATTTATTTCCATTTATGTCTTACACAATTTGTGAAAATTGAACGTTTAGCAAAATTAGAGATTGAGGTAAAACCATAAAAGAATCATTACTCATCACACCATTACTATATTATAAAGGCGAAAGTTTGTGAATGTGTTTGTATGTTTATATGAAATGAAATGAGAGCCCTGAATATAAATTTCCACGCGAACGGAGTTACGGGTTCAACATCAGCCATAAGATGTTCACAGCTGCTTAACATAGGTCTCTCTAAAGATATATAGAAAGTAAATTCAATAAAATAGAAGTATTTAGGTATGTATGTATATAAAAATAGAACTTATAAAAATATAGGTAGTAGACTTCTGTGGCAGATAGGCTGTAGGCCGAGAGTTATTGGATTCGAAACCAATGCAGCTTTTCCGATCCTATTTACACAGGACTGGATACTTCAATGGGGCTTGACGTCAACCAAGCGATTGTAAAAACTGAGCCAAATCCATTATGAAACATGCTGAAAAAGTTACGACTCAACAAAATAAGGGAAGATACGATAAGGTGGAAAAATGGTAATGAAAATCGTGGTCGAGTGATGCGTCACACCGCGCCGCTCGGTGCCGCTCCATGCCGTGGGCGGGCGCACGCCGGCGACTCGAGCGAGCCCCGCGTATCTACTAATTGAATCTTAGAACTTGCCGAGAACTTTCCGAACTTGCGAGAAATTTGATTAGCTCGTCATCTTTCTTTGAACATCGAGTTTTAATTTTTTAACTTAGGATTACCTAGCTATCTTGAGATTAATAATGACGTCGACGGTAATCGTGGAAAATACCACGTTATCCTGTTCTTACTAATAATTAATATAGCGTAATGATTGTTATTTATTTTTTATTAAATAAAACGTTGGAGAATTTAAATTACCGATCTATATAAATGTTACACGTCTTTAATGTCCTTATTGACTGACTTATCCACTGAACAATACCCAAATCAAATCGTCTATCCCTAAAATGTTGACAAGATTTTACTAGAAGGCCGTAGTTAAAAATTAAACCTTATTAAAATCTCCATGCGTAAGGAACTGAGAGGGACTGAATGGAAAATTCAGTGCGACAAGTGGGATATATAGCCCCTTACTTATAAAAATATTTGAGCGCTGCTTATCTTTATACCATAGGTTGTCCTTTTCATTTTTAAACAATGTAACGCAAGGAAAAAAAGTTACAGGTAAGAACCAAGTGTTCCAGTGTCCAAAGTTCAACTCTTACGAAGATAATAAATTATTTATTATTTTTCTAAAATAAATATACCCAACAGTCTCACGTCTAGTCCTGATCTCACACTAGGTATAACCTGTATCGTGGGTATCAGAAATTATGAGATACTTTCGGTCTCACAAATGCAGGCGGAGCCGCGACTGGATAGCGATCTAGCTATTTTAGTGGTCACGATATAAAAAGAACGAATATAAAGCCAACGAACTGTATTTGCGGGATAAGCATCTAGGCCAGATTGTATTGAATTCTGCGCGTCGCAAGTCGCAACAGACTCAAGGTATTTTCTGCCAAGATGCATTTTAATATTACGTATCGGAGGTATACGTTATAGTTACTAAATATTTGTATATGAAACAGACATTAAGAATTTGAAGAATTTGCGATAGTTTCTTTCGACATTTCTTCTCAGAGATAGGTAGGAAATGTCAACGGCTTCATTTTAAGACAACCGAATATAATTGACAAGTAAAAGTTCCGGTTCGGTCATCCACCTGTATTGCAAGTCACTCGATTTGCTTCTTCTCTCTTCGGATTCGGAGTGGCGACTGATAAACCCATTGTTTCTCAGTGGTCGCTAGTTTTTTGGACTGCACTACGTTTACCATCAGGTGCACTGTGCACTTTGCCGTGCCCGGATAAAAAAAAAGGAATATAAATTACCTTATTTGCTGAATAAATTATTTGAATTTGCAGTTATAAAGACCACAAAATAATGTAATGAATGTTACGGGTAAATCTCAAAAGTATTCTGAATATAATAATGAAGAATTTACTTAGTCAGGCATGCAATATCAGCACTATATGGGTAGGTAATAACTTCGGATTTTCACTTCGATTGAGACATACTACTTTCGGTTTATACTTTCATCAATCTTTTCATGTAAAATTGAATCGTCCATTTAATACAGTTACCTATTTGGTGGCACAGTGGTGATGCTGAGATCACATCTAAATTAATAATACCTCTATGATTTACTAACATAGATTTGGCTATAATTTATTTTACTAACATTAATGTAGTATTTGTTCTTCTTTATGTAAGGGCTTTATCGTTCATGCGATTATGTCGCCCTAACATTAGTAGTTGGTTGAGCGAATAAATAACCAATTAAAATTTTAATGAATTTTAATTCTTATTTTAATATTACCGTGATAAAAACGAGGCCGTAACCGTTATTTACAGACTCATACATACAATCTGTTGCCATTTCTCACTGATCGCTGCTTTATTCTGATATGTTATTTGTTCATAATTTAAATAAATGCGGCCCACACAATATTTTAATGTCCATTTCATTTTGCTTCTGTGGACGTAAAATATTATGAAAACTTTATATTTCAGTTAAACGCGTATTTACAAAGTGAATTCCGTTGTAAAATAAGGATTTACTACAAAGTGGTTAAAAGCGTGGAAAACCCTTAATGGGATATGTCTGGAAGTTTGAACAAATGTTACCATGTCTGCTAGGTGGCTATCCATCATGAATATGCCGGCATACTCGCCTCTGTCCTTTGTTACTACTTTTGTTCCTAGATACACTTATGTAATTAGTTCCTTGTAATTTATGTTCGGGGCAACGGATACTGTTTACCCGATTCTATTCAGTGTACATCTATCGGATATTTATCGCTCAAACAATCGGGTAGTTGACTATATTTTTTAAATTAATGTTATATGAAATTTACGTCATCTAAAGTATAGAATAGAAAAATATTGAAATATTCTCAAAAATAAAAAAGTTATAAGCCTTTGAAGTTTGGTGTAACCTTCAAACTGCGGGAAATGAAGTACCAATATATGTAATTACGTCACGCCATAACGGTACATGCGTTGGAAAGCGATAGCAAGATATCTCCAATTTAAAATATGAATTACTGCCTCATTTTTCAACTAATTTCGAAGCAGTTTTTACAGAAAGGTTTCTTTTTCGTTTTATTTGCTACTAGCTCACCCGCGCAACTTCGTCTGCGTATGAGAGAGAGGGTTGAAAGAGTGAGTCGTAGGCACCTATAGCACAATAATTCTAAAAGAGATAATGGGATGATCTACTTCGGCCGTCAGTCACCCCGTCTCTCACACCGTCAGTCACACCGTCTGTCAAACCGTCTGTCACCCCGTCTCTTACCCCGTCAGTCACACCCGCTGTCACATCGTCTGTCACTCCGTCTGTCACCCCGCCTGTCACCCCGTCTGACACCTTGTCTGTCACCCAGTCGGTCACCCGTCTGTCACCACGTCCGTCATCCCACCTGTCACCCTGTCTGTCACCTCGTCTGTCACCCAGTCGGTCACCTAGTCTGTCACCTCGCCTGTCACCCAGTCGGTCACCCCGTCTGTCACCCAGTCTATCACCCCGTCTGTCACCACGTCCGACACCCCGTCTGTCACCCCTTCTGTCACCCGTCTGTCACCCCGTCTGTCACCTCGTCTGTCACCCGTCTGTCACCCAGTCGGTCACCCCGTCTGTCACCCAGTCTATCACCTCGTCTGTCACCCGTCTGTCACCCCGTCTGTCACCCAGTCGGTCACCCCGTCTGTCACCCAGTCTATCACCTCGTCTGTCACCCGTCTGTCACCCCGTCTGGCACCCCTTCTGTCACCCCATTTGTCACCCCGCCTGTCACCCCGTCTGTCACCCCGCCGGTCACCCCGTCTGTCACCCAGTCGGTCACCCCATCTGTCACCCCTTCTGTCACCCCGTCTGTCACGCCGTCTGTCACCCCGCCTGTCACCCCGTCTGTCACCAGTCTGTCACCCCGTCTGTCACCACGTCCGTCACCCCGTCTGTCACCCCGTCTGTCACCCTTCTGTCACCCGTCTGTCACCCCGTCGGTCACCCCAGCTGTCACCCCGGCTGTCACCCAGTCGGTCACCCCATCTGTCACCCCGTCTGTCACCCCGTCATTCACCTCGTCAGTCACTCTGTCCGCCACCCCATCAGTCAGCTTGTCAGTCACCCCGTCATTCTTCACGTCGGTCACCCCGTCAGTCATCCCATTAGTCACCCCATCAATCACTCCGTCAGTCACCCCTTAGGCACCCTACCATTCATCCCCTTGGTCAACACTAAAATATTTTTTCAAATCGAACCAGTAGTTTCTGAGATATAAAATTCCCCGCTAGCAGCATTTTTCATTTCTGCTCCGCTTCTATTGGTCATAGCGTGATGTTATATAGCCTATAGCCATCCTCGATAATTGGGCTATCCAACACAAAAATAATTTTTCAAATCGAAACAGTAGTTTCTTTCTGAGATATAAATTTTCCCGATTTGGTAACATTTTTCATTTCTGCTCCGCTCCTATTGGTCAAAGCGTGATGTTATATAGCCTATAGCCATCCTCGATAAATAGGCTATCCAACACAAAAAAAATTCAATTCGAACCAGTAGTTTCTGAAATATAGTCTTTTCAACATTTTTCATTTCTGCTCTGCTCCTATTGGTCATAGCGTGATGATATACAGCCTATAGCCACCGTCAATAATTGGGCTATCCAACACAAAAAGAATTTTTCAATTCGAAACAGTAGTTTCTGAGATATCGCCTTCCCCGGTTTTAAACATTTTTCATTTCTGCTCCGCTCCTATTGGTCATAGCGTGATGATATATAGCCTATAGCCACCGTCGATAATTGGGCTATCCAACACAAAAATAATTTTTCAAATCGAAACAGTAGTTCCTGAGATTAGCGCGTTCAATCAATCAAACAAACAAACAAACAAACTCTTCAGCTTTATAATATTAGTATAGATTACAGATAATATGTGTACCTATGTGTGTCTAATTGGATAGTGTTTTGCAGAAATGAGACAACCCACAAAAAAGTTTTCTTTATTGATGCCAACATTATCTAAACCATTAATTTAACTACACACTTTTTTTTCACAATTACACTAATAACCATTAATTGATGTAAAAAGAAGGTATTTTGTTGGCTCATTTCTGCACAACACGGTCCAATTAGTATTAGGTCTTGTTATAGCGTGACAGGGTTATAATATATAACCCAACAAACATACGTAGTCCAGGCACCATATTAGGTTTAGGCTTTATCGTGTTCAGGCACTAAGAGGAATTTATGATGCCACAACACCCAGATCCGAAACAAATTACTGATCACACGAACATTGTCTTAGTTCAGGATTTGAACCCGTGGCCTCTCACTGCTGCGCCACGGAGGCTGCCAAACTACGTATATGTCGGCGCCATATCGGGCAACCACCCATATTCATGGCGTAATACAAAAACAAATGTCCTTTTAAACACTTTCATATTTTCTACAAAAGTTCACAACACGATTTACAGCACTTTTTGACAATTAAACTTATTATTACACATTTACACAAATTAGCACTGGATGTATTAAACATCATTTACACAAAATTACTGTCACTGCTGCTGGACAGCGATGGCTTTAAATAGGAAACTTATAATAGAAATACCGTCCGAGTTTTTGTTAATAATCGATAACATTAATGATTTTCTTTGAAACGAATTTAAAACAAGACAAATAATTATTTTAAAAACTAAGAGTTCTCTAGGCCTTTAAATAATGAATTGTTATTAATTCACAGCGTAATTAAAACAACGCTATAACATTGTAACATAAAATTACAGTCGGCGGATATCCGCCAAGCATTATTAATTTAAAGTATGATATTGGTTAATTGTAATCCAAACCTTAAAATCAGATAAATATTAAAATCGCTTTAGAGTGATAAAACATAAATTTACGACATGCTTTATAAGTTCAATAATTATTACACAAACATATATCCGGTTACTGAAAGTTACTTTATAACATAGCTTTAAAACAATTTAAACATTCAGATAAAACAGCAAATAATATTAAATGATTAATAGAACGTAATTCACTCCAAAATTACAATGATCTTAGTTTTTCAGATAGTAACAACTTTATATTTTTGTTTCTTATTTGAGGGTGTAATGCAGATGCGCCCATACGGCCATACTGACCGAAGCGCGCTCTCTGCGCTTCTTTAATACTACTCTAATAACTTATCTAAGAGTTAAATAACACGTAGAGATAAATATAAAATAATCCACATAAAAATACATTAAAAACAAACAGAAAAGCGCGCATAAAGAAAAACCAAATTCATGGCATCACTCATCTCGGGGTTCAGCCATCCAGCAGGCATCATCCATTACGGAATCTAGCCAAATAAAAGGCATCACCCATCACGGGATCTAGCCATCCAAAAGGCATCACCCATGCGGGCTCTAGCCACTCAGACCGGGACAAGGATACGCATGGTGGCCAACCAGCGTTTGAGGAAGGATGTTTTGGATAGGTTTAAAAATAAGTAAACAAAAATAAACTGTAATCCACTCAAAAATATTTTCATCAAAAAGGCATCACCCATCCGGGGTCTAGCCACTCAGACCGGGTTACTAGGATACGCATGGTGGGAATCCAGCGTTTAAGGAGGGATGTTTTGGATAGATTTAAAATAAGTAAACAAAAATAAACTTGAATTCAGACAAAAAAAAACAAAGAAAAGTCAATTCGCTACATTCTGGAGTAGCATTTTCCTGACCCATTTATTACTTGCCCATACGGTCATTTTTCATTTAAAACTGAAGGGGTAGGTTTTAAGAAACAGTTACTACAAACCAAATCAATACATCTGCGTAGATCGATATTGAAAAGAGGAAAAAAAATAACTCCTATGTAGCGCTATAAACACAGTAAGAGTTTCGGAAAGGTGCTTGCTGTGCTTGCTACAAATAGCACCACGCCACGCTATAAAAAAAGCCTGTTGTTTCATGGGCATACCTTCACTATACGCTGCAATATAGAGCAAAGAAGATAATTAGATAAATAGTTAAAAAGAAAATAGTGTTAAAGACTAGCGTGTCATCATAAAGCTTTACCCGTGGGAAAACTTTCTTTTTTTCAAAATCGCTCGTCCATCCTATCCAAAGACGAATTATGAAACAAGATGCTTAGGAAACAACTAAATTCATAGACATAATTCACACAGTAAAATTGTCTCAGTTATTAAGTATAAAAATAAACTATTATCAGAAACTAGGATGGGGGTTTTGAAATAATAGGCAAACCTACACAAATAACTTTTCCGATATGAATGCTTTAGGAACGACCATTTGTCAGGATTTCTCTATTTAAGATCACTTATTTACTTTATATCAAAGACATTCATAAGTGATGTGCTGAATAATAAAAAGAATAGTTTTATTATACTGTAGAGCATGGAGCAACAACTCCCTTAATCAAAACCATTCCTTCTTCCTCCCACCTGACTTTAACCCACCTTAAGGCGTTGTCAGCGCAGCACACTTAAGCCACACTTAAACTCTTAAATCAATCAAGACCATCAATAATATAATGAATAATTCAACGAAAAGCAATACAATACAAACAATTTTAGTGGGTAGTTTCGCAAATCTGTAATTTTGCAAATCAACAATATGTTGCCTTTTAAAACCATTTCGATTACTATTTTTAAACTTGTCCAATTTTACGTATCCAAAAAGTTTTTCAAAAATAAATTATGAAACTGCGCGCATAACGCATAACTCAATAATAAAAAAATCTGGGTAAATACCTGTACAAGGTAATAAACAGCCTCGACCAGCTCCCGTGGTCGATGATTCCGGCCTCACACATTGTCCGTGCTGTAGCCATATACTCTGCAGCCTGCACAGTGGCACAACTGCCTGCTTCGTAGATTCCAGAGGTCGTGGCACCGGATCGCCCAGTGTGCGATCCCACCGCTGCTGTCGGCGCCATATCGGGCAACCACCCATATTCATGGCGTAATACAAAAACAAATGTCCTTTTAAACACTTTCATATTTTCTACAAAAGTTCACAACACGATTTACAGCACTTTTTGACAATTAAACTTATTATTACACATTTACACAAATTAGCACTGGATGTATTAAACATCATTTACACAAAATTACTGTCACTGCTGCTGGACAGCGATGGCTTTAAATAGGAAACTTATAATAGAAATACCGTCCGAGTTTTTGTTAATAATCGATAACATTAATGATTTTCTTTGAAACGAATTTAAAACAAGACAAATAATTATTTTAAAAACTAAGAGTTCTCTAGGCCTTTAAATAATGAATTGTTATTAATTCACAGCGTAATTAAAACAACGCTATAACATTGTAACATAAAATTACAGTCGGCGGATATCCGCCAAGCATTATTAATTTAAAGTATGATATTGGTTAATTGTAATCCAAACCTTAAAATCAGATAAATATTAAAATCACTTTAGAGTGATAAAACATAAATTTACGACATGCTTTATAAGTTCAATAATTATTACACAAACATATATCCGGTTACTGAAAGTTACTTTATAACATAGCTTTAAAACAATTTAAACATTCAGATAAAACAGCAAATAATATTAAATGATTAATAGAACGTAATTCACTCCAAAATTACAATGATCTTAGTTTTTCAGATAGTAACAACTTTATATTTTTGTTTCTTATTTGAGGGTGTAATGCAGATGCGCCCATATATATATAAGATAGGAGAACAGATTAACTGCTTCAATTGGGTACTTGACAATTTTTTTTAATTCATATGAAATTTACGTCTTCTAAAATATAGAACCGCAAGAAATATTGAAATATTCTTATAAATAAAGAAGTTATAAGCCTTTGAAGTTTGGTGTAACCTTCAAACGGCGGGAAAGAGAAGCACCAGTAAAATCACGCCAGGGCCATAAAAGAACGTGCGTTGAAAAGGGATAGCAACATATCCCCACTGTGCCCCCACTCTTGCTCATTGTAGATTTTAAAATATCAATTACTGCCTCATTTTCCAACCAATTTCGATGCAGTTTTTACAGGAAGATTTCTATTTTGTGTTATTAGCTATTACATATAAAATGTGTATAAAATCGAACACTGTCAAGAACCCAATTTACAAAGCGGTCGGGCGTCGGGCCTGATTCGTGTTTTATTTATTTCCTTTTTAGCAACATTCGCGGTTCCGAAGCTGAATAAAAACGTTCTAAAATTCACACTTTCGATTCAGGATTCATTGCTACGTAGCGTGATTCGTGAATATGCATCCGTTTAACATTTAACGATCATTGGGAAGGGCGCCAAGTCACCATCAGCCGTTCGCGCTCTACTTTGCTCTTTTAAATAATAATCTTCACGACTTTCCTTCTTTGTTTTCATAATTTATGAAATACGCCGTCTTAAATTAAGGTATTTTATTGAGCATTCATCCCGCCGAGGGTATTCAAAATATAATCCTATTTAATTAATTACAGCGGGTTAGAGTTCCTCCGCGTTTCCGCCATTGTTAATGTTGAGAAAGCTTAACTGAGAAAGGCTCGTAGGGATTATTTTTAAGAGAATGCAATCTTTAGAAGGATTTATGGATCCAAAACAAAAATGGCATTTACAGACATTTTTATTTACTTCTATTGAAGTGGTCACAGTGTAACTGTGTAGGTATGTAATAATACACAAAGTCCGTTTCTTAGGAGTACAACAATAGCAAAGGAACGTCTGCGACAATTGGATATTTGACTAATTGTTATTTTTAATTAACGTTATCTAAAATATAGCACAGAAATAAATATTGAAATATTCTCAAAAATAAAAAGTTATAAGCCTTTGAAGTTTGGTGTAACCTACAAACTGCAGGAATGAGAAACATCAGGATATCACAGTAGGGATGATCGATATTCATCGATGTTTAATTAACATCTATATTTAGCTGGAAAATATCGATGTTTTGACATCGATGTTTTGATTTCGATGACATCGACACATCGATGTTATGAGAATAAAATATCGAAACGTCAATATATTCTTTAGGGCCATCTAGCGTTAGATGAACTAGCTGAGGACTAGATAACTATGAGTTCAACTATTTAGCACTAGATGACACTGATCAACATCATCCAAGTAAGCCAAACGAATAGTTATTTTTTTGCTTTGGGATTAAAAAAAACTGTCAACTTCAATGCACAGACTAACGTCCAGTTCCAATAAACAATCTCAGTTCGAATGTGCAGATAGATTACAAAAATTAGTCAATAAGAACACAGTTTAAACATGACTCCGTCAAATAACTTGATTTGATTGGGTCATAATCGCGATTTATCTGCACTCTAAACTGAGATCGTTTATTGAAACCCGCCATAAAGGGAAAACACCTGGATTTTTTTTTTTTTACAGAGTGTGCCCAAAAAATACTGAGAATGTTAAAAAAAATCCTGTATTGTGTTTTAAATAACAATAAACGCATAAATAAAAAAATAAGAAATGAATAAAAAATAAATGGAATACACAGTTTTATTTGCTACAGAAAACATCGATGTTTTGACATATCGATGTTTTGCTATCGATGTTCATCGAACATCGATACTTTTGATTCGATGTTAGCATCGATGTCAACATCGATGTTTTTCTAATATCGATCATCCCTATATCACAGCCGGTACCTGTGTTGAAAAGAGATAACAAGATACCCCCACAACGCTACCACTCTTGCTCATTGCAGAATTTAAAATATCAATTACTGCCTAATTATTCAATCAATTTCGATATAATTTATACAATTTATTTGTTGTTTTATTTGCTGTTATATGTAAAAATGTGTATAAAATCAAACATAGTCGAATGCCCAATTAAATCTTTCATTGTGATACGGTTTAATTACTTTGAGAAATCTCTTTTATAATATCCATCATGGGCGTCCTTTATCCAGCGGACTGTTCATAGAATAAAATGCACTTTCTTCTAAGTGAGTTTTTTTATAAAGTCTGTTCTTTCTCATATTTTATTCAAATAGACTCGGCGACTGGGAAATGTGGGGACGAAAGTTTCGACGTGAGTAATCGCATAAAAACTTAGCTGGAACAACAATCAATTGGAGACTTTCGCAAACTTGTCCAACTGTTTTATAGTTTGAATTTTTATGAGTACGTATGTACGCATATTATCTATTGAAATATGTTAAAGTGAAATATTATAGTTTTTCAGAACAACCTGTTAAAATAAGGAATAAGATGTTAAGTGTAATATTATAAGGCAAGTAGTATTAGCGATAAAAGTTATTTATGGAGCATTACAACATCTGTAATTTATTTAACAAACAATACAGATATTAGAGATATGAAATAGTAAATGTGCCAAAAAAATCTAATTTTCACGTACAATCAAATGCGAAATTGAATGACAATTCTAAATATAGCATTATAATGTAAGACATTACATTTAGAAGCCGAACATTACAAATTATCCACTATCTACGTATTCAAATTACGTACCTACCTACTCTATAGTTATTTGTGTTAATTCTCATCGTAGTCTATTATTAGTAGTAATAGTTATTCAAGCTTGTCATAAGAAATTATCATGGTAACAGAATACACAATAATTCTAGTCATTAAACATATTGGGCCTTACTTATAAAAATAATAGCCTGTCACTTTTTTCCTTGTGTCACATTGTTTGAAAATAAAAGGGACAGGCTATTCTTTACCATTTGCTTAGTTAAACTGTTTGTATAAGTAAGACCCTATATAAATAAGTAGACCGAGATCCGGCTGCCTGCGAGTATTTTTTAATTAAATAATATTAATTTATAATACTCACGAGTAAATTTTGATTGTCACCTTAGCAAAAATAGATTCCTCCATTTGTAATTGTACCTACATAAAATAAGATTTTGACTTCATACATGATGAACGTAGTGATCTTGCAGTCGGATCAAGTTCTATAGTAATTGATAAAGAGGAAACACCGGTAACTTAGGTTTTAAGCTTTCTAAGGCTCAATTGCACCACTATTATTAACCTAGAGTTAGTCCTAACCGCAAGCTAAATTGACAGAAAATGTATGAATGACATGTAACTTAACTTGCGGTTAGGACTAACTCTAGGTTAATAATAGTGGTGCAATTGAGCCTAAGTGACACACACAGATATGCAAAGTGGTCTGACATAATTTTTGTTGGGGTAAAATTAGTGGCGACGTTAGGCATCGGTGACGTCGGCAACCGCGGTCGGTCGGTCGCGACGGTCTCGCGCTAAGAGGGCCTCACAATCGCCCTCTACCGGTAGGAGGCCTGATTGAAAATCCGTGATCATTTGTAGATCAAAACCTTGAAGTGATAATTGATACTCGTACCATATAAATAATTGAGGGTAAAAGATTATCGTTCGCCCTCAAAATGCATATAGAGGTATTATTGCGATTTTAGGAATTCAAAAACCTCGCAAAACCTTGTATGCCGACGTCCAATTTGGTCTAGCGACGCCATTGGTTAAGATATGTGTTCGCTTAGTTGAGTGTAAAGAAAGTGTTCCGGCCTCGACGTCAGCGTTTGTTCTAAAGCGGAAAAGTGCAATAGACTGGACCGAAAAGTTCTATCTAGACTTCGCACACTCGGTCTGAAACCGTTTTAGTAGCAACAAGTTGTTAGTGTAACAACCGCCTCAGAAAATTGCACTTTTTGTCGTAGAGCTCTTTATAAGTTATGTACCTAACATATACTAATTAATGGAACTCTTGCCTAATAGTAAGATAATATTAATACGGTACAGTAGGACTACCTTTTAAAAAACTATTTTTGAGTGGTAGCGTCACGCTTTAGACAGTAACGTCTACAGCACGAATGGGCCGGCTCGACCGGTTTGATACCACTGTCTCACAGAAAACGGACGCAAAGTGGCAGCTTGCTGTCACGTTTCGTTCGGTGAGTGAGATTTCCGGTGACCCATTTCCCCCCTTCCTTTACCAGTCCCTTTTTCCCTCGCCTTCCATTTCCTCCTTTAAGGTTGGCAACGCACCCATGATTCTTTTTGTGTCTTGGGTGTCTATGGGTGTTGGAGATCACTTACCATCAGGTGAACCAACTGCTCGTTTGCCAGCCTCTGATATAAAAAAGGTAGTAGTTTGCATGAAATATTTAAATTATAATATAATATATGTATACCTATGCTGAAAATAGGCCTCCCCAAAGATTTCCAGATCGACCTGTTGGAAGAGGCTTGTATCCAGCGACGTCTTTGGGGGACGCCTCTGTTCAGCAGTGGACGTCCTGTGACTGATGATGATGATGATGAATAATAATTGAAGGTCCAAAATAAATTATATCTTTTTGGCAATTCGACTTTGAGATGGTTTAAGTTTCTCCTTTGAATAAGGACATAACTGTACACGTCTGTGTAATACGATCGAAAGGACGACCCGGTTTTTGATCTAAATATAGCATTATACTGCGAGGATAACACCGTTGGAAATCTACAAAGGACTCGATTTGAGTTACGGTACAGGTACCTTTAGCGCCATTCCTTGATTTACACGGACATTTTATTTTGTCTCGAAACAAAGCGTGTAACTCTTTTGTAAGCGAAAAACTTTTTATCTCGAGGACGAGGCTATAGCAAAAACGAACTCAAACCCCGGTTGTAATGTCGTCCCCTACTTTGATGTTGGAACATCTAAAGTTGATGCGATTCGACAATTATTTTTGAAGTCGCGACACGGACGGTTGGTGGGATGGTTGAAAGTTTCGTTCATTTGACAACCTTCATGGTACAACGGGCGCGTCGCTGTGAAGTGAGACTGCGGAATCGATTCCCGTACGGAGATAATGAGAGTTTTTACTTTTAAAACGTATTATAAACATATTGCTTTTAACCTTAGCTTCTAACTTATAAAATATTTACTTAACTTACCTAATTTTTTTCATTGTGTCAAATTGTTTGAAAATAAAGGAGACAGACCACCGTTTGCTCAGCTATTTTTTTTTTATAAGCAAGGCCCATACATAGTATATTATGTATTGTCTTTTTATTTTAATTCAAAGTATGCCTTCAAAATTTGGAATTCATTTTTATATGGCTTCATCATCATCAGGAACAGGGCATCTCTGTTGTCTGTTGACTAACCTGTTGGAAGTTTATCCGATATGTCTTATATTTTTATCTGTATCTATCTTCTCTATCTGTATATATAAAAGAAGAACTGACTGAAGTATCAGTGTATAGCCGAAACTATTGGAACTAGTGACGTGAAATTTTACTCACGGCTTTCGTTTATGACGTAGCGAATACTAATGATTTCTTAGGTTTACGTGAATGTTATTAATTGAAATTAAACTATTTTTACGGATTATATCACGATTTGGTTTTCGGGCATAAAACGGGCATAAAAATTAAAACCAAATCGTGATATAATCCGTAAAAATAGTTTAATTTCAATAAGTAGCGAATACTAATAAAGATGTTTTAAAGGTGTGTAATAGGGTTCAATCCTTATTACAAGTTTGTATAGAGAAAGCCTCTTCTGCGAGAAGAAGTCAGTCTTATTATGAAATTGCAAAAGGTTTATTCAAGTTTATTATCGTCACCCAGTGTAATGTCGCTTAGTAAAAATTGTACAGGCGCTGAGGATTAAAATTTAATACAAAACACATTAATTCGCGTGAGGTCGGCAAATCCTGACGGCGATGCGGCACAATTCAGTTGGTAATTAGCGAAAATAAAAGATACCTAAGTAAGTCACTTTGTTCCTTGGAGACATTATGCCCTCACTAGTAATTTAGCCCACAAGGAATGGTTAATCTACACTAGTATTATAAATGCGCAAGTTTGGATCATCATCATCAGCCATAGGACGTCCACTGTTGAACATAGGCCTCCCCCAATGATTTCCAAATCGACCTGTTGGAAGCAACCTGCATCCAGCGACTTCCTGCGACCTTTATCAGGTCGTCGGTCCACCTTGCAGTATGGATGAATAATTGTTACTTAATCACGCCAGACCAGAACAGCTGAATGGTTGATGATGATGTAGTAGTTAGTTTGGAATAGCACACAGGGTATCTTTTTATCCCGGAAAAAATACGGTTCCCGTAGGATAGATATTTTACATAAATTGCCACTCGAACGAAGTCGAACGATGTCATGCAGGCAGCAGGTCGTTAAAGCTTAGCCAAATCCTTTCTGCAACATGCTTCAAAAAGTGGTTGTGTCGATCCCACATTACGGTGGTTAAGGTGGGACGCCACATAAGGGCACATAGAAAGAAACACCACTCGAAGGAAATCACGGGCAACAGCTAATACTATTACAATATCGTGTCTAATTACTTATAGTTAAAATTGAAAGTATACTTAAGTTATGAATCGCATGGTTCAACTTTGAAGTACCAGATCGGGCAATTATAAAAGATTTTTTCATTTTCTTGGAATTGCATTGGTGGTTTTCTCTGCCTAACACTAACCATATTAGAATACTATTATTATAAAAATACTTTTATAAAAATAAAAGAGTTTAATAAAAAATATTTTGTAGTCTATTTGTATTCCGTAAATTAGTACTTTTATCATAATTGCGGAGTTTTTCTTGTCAAACGCTTATTTTAGACTTATTCAGTAGATTTAATTACATTTTTGGCACAACGCTGCTGATTAGGGTGCAGTTGAATACTTTTCCACTGACTGCGTGCGTTGATGAATCTTTTGAAATCACGACAAATATGGCACAAAAATTACAGCTAAATTGGATTTTCGGTCGGGGAATCGTTATTATATGCCTTTTTATTTCCCGCCTCGCAGTATAGGCTCCGAGCCGTGCGAAGATTCGAGAATATTCTTTAATAAAATGCAAAGTGCCAAAGCAGTATTTTCTGATGTAAACAGCCAACTGAATAAAATCTCCTTTCATATACGAGAATTGAAGAGAAACGACATGAGACATACTTTTGATACGTATTGGATTAATTTGAGAGCGTAGATGAAAGCGCAGCCGTGCTTTCCTATTTGAAAATCAGGTGACATTTTGGATACATTTTGGATATATCTGGGTTTACGATAATATTTTTTTTACTTCGTCATAAAATTACGCTTATCTTCTTCAACCGAATTAATAAGAGGACATTCTCAATTCATCGGTATTAATTATTTTTGCGTTAGTTAGTTTACTACAAAAGTGGTCCCATGGACAATGGTCAAATCGGCCTACGAATCAACACGCAGACGATGTAATAATAACATTAATAATACTAGTTTAATTAATGGTTTAAGGATCAATGATTATAATCTTACGGACACTCTAAAATCTCGATAAATGTGTTATTAATTTGAGGCTGAATAAGTCGGGTACCATTTTAAGTAACTGAGATGTCACCAGTGTTGCCAAAGTTTTCGCTACATATTTGCGGACGTTTTATAAATTATAGATACTAAAAAAGATAGTCAAGATGTGATGAAGTTTTGCCATAATCATCGCTTGAAAACAGTATAGTTTATACTTAGTGATTCCACTTTTCCCAGGTATCAAAAACTGACAAAAAAAATTGACGTTTACTTGGTCTAGTGAAGTCTAGCTTATATGGGCTGTGAACTGGGAGGCCCTGCGTTCGATTTCCAGGTCAGGCGGGATGTTTTCTAACATTATTTGCCCGGGGCTGGATCCCCCAGAGGGATATTGACATCATGCAGGCAGCCGGTTGTAAAAACTAAGTCGAATCCTTTCTGCAATATGCTTGAAAAGTGTGTTGCGCCGTCCCCACATTGATGTGGGATAAGGGCATAGAAAAAAGAATTTTATCAAAAATGTATAGCAATGCGCAATACGACAGAAAAGAGTACAAGCCATTTTCATCTTTCGCGTTTAAACTTAATAATTTGTGAACATTATTATTAAGTAGTGAGACAAGCGTCGGTTTCCCGCACTGCGACGCGGTAAACCATTTAATTTTACCGAAATCTCTGTTTGGAATAAAACGCCCACGTCCTTAGTATCGTAACGTTTTACGCAACGTAAAGGTTTCATTTACTTTATTGCATTGGGAATAATGTGCGGATTAGAACTTACGATAGAGTCGATGGGCAAATTACGTTAATATTAAGATAAAAAGTTGAAAAAATATATGATCGAGTAATGAACAATTTTGACAATTTAATTTCAATTGAGGTTGGTGCGCTGATAACTATTGATTTCATACGAACATCATGAATGCACATCGAACCTTAGTGTGTTGTGCCGACACAACATTAAGGTGGGATAAGGGATCAAATATTAATGGTATTGATATATTATTGATATTTTTTTTATATTAGAGATTGGCAAAGGAGGATATAGGTCACCCGATGGTAATGGATCTCCACCGCCCATTGACACAAAAAGAATCATGGGTGCGTTGCCAATCTAAAGGGAAGAAAATAGGGATTCGGAAAGTGAGGGGGGGGGGAGAATTGGGCCACCGGAAATCTCACTCACCGATCGAAAGGCGACAGCGAGCTGCCACTTTACGTCGGTTTTCTGTGAGACAGTGGTATCAAACCGGTCGAGCCGGCCCATTCGTGCTGTAGACTGTAGTAATTGTCTACAGCGTGGCTCTACCACTCAATATGTATATATTGCGTGGATGTGTATACTAAAATTGTATATATATATATATATATATATATATATATATATATATATTAAAATTAATTGGTAAAAAAATTATATTACTGTACAATTTTCCGTAGTTATTTAAAGGCCAGATCAAATTCATTGTCCAATATTCAGAAGAGTAAATCAAAATTCCCTCTTCTATAAAAAAACTAGGAACTCTGGAATTTGTTTACTCGCAATTATTGCCGAACACAATCGCGAATCGAATTTGAATTATTTATGCTGCTGCGCCAGCCGGTGGACTGCATCAAGTTTTATTTTATTTAGTTACATAACTACGCCAGGAAGTCCAATTTCTTTTCGTAATTTGAACAGGAACTTCCATAAAGTTGTCGCTTCGATGAACAAATCGTGTCTGGCAAACGCTGGCAGTGTCTCTCTGTTTATAAAAATGGATTGCGGACGTAACAATGGGGCTGTCTCGGTGGCGTAGCTCTATTCCGTGATTCGGTACTATGCCGCTACCGTTCCTGGTCTGGTGTTCGATCCCCAGGTCGGGTAAAGTGAATTTTGGTTAGTTCTTCTCAGTAGTGGTTCCTGGCGCAGCATGAATAAACGGCTCTGAGGCGAGTGGTAGCGGGTTCGATCCCCAACAAATCTTTGTGTAAGCCACAGATATCATCAATACAATTAATTCAATCACAAATATTAATAGGTTTAGTGATGAGTGGTCTGAGCCGGAAAGCCACTCTCTCTCGTCTTAGGACTCGTATCTTACTGTGCGGTCAAGATTATGTGTTTGACTCTTGGGTGTATTTTTATATTTTACTTGAATTTTAGTCTGATATAATGGTAACGGCGCCATATCACACCATGGGACAAAAATAAATTGGTGAAACTAGTTAATCGTCTGTTTTCGGAGATAACAGGCGTTAATGCGTATAGAACGGCAACAATGGCCTCATTCGATTTACGTTTATTCATCTCATTCGTTTGGCGAGAGGGTTTCTAATTTATTATCGTTATTGTTTCCCTTTTGTTTAGAGGCTGGCCCTTTAAACCACGCGTTAAATGAACTCGTGGTCAATTTCAATAAAATCATGTTAATTGGTTGGAACATTTGTAATTATAACTTATTATGGTAATTGGTTAAAATATTCCAAATTGTGACGTTTGTATTGCCTGCTTTGGATATTATAATAACATTAATCACTACGGGCCTTACTTATAAAAACTCTGGACAAAATGTCACTTGTATTATATTGTTTGAATATAAAGGTGACAGGTTATTCTTAGCTATTTGCTGAGCTAAACTGTTTTAATAAGCAAGGCCCTATAGGTACTGACGTTCCAGTTTCCTACATAAATGATATAGCACATTTTCAGGCAGGGCCACTTCTGGATCCCGTGGTAGTTTTAAAACGTGACGTTTTGGAATACTGGTGTACATAGAGTTGCCATGCCTTTTCATTTGATCTCCATTGGTCCTGGCACCGACTCCAAAGAGATAAAACTAATTATGATATAATTGTAACAGAAGGGTGTGGTTTTTCGTTGATATTAATTGCTATTATGTATGTACGTAATAATATATAAAAATATAGGAAACTATCTTATCGTGGCTTTCTTTCAATATATTAATATTGTTGCAGAAATGATGACGTGCCGGCTGGGTTCGCGACGGCTGGGCGGCTCCCGCGGCTCGCTGCAGGCGCCCACCGCATGCTCCGCCGCCAGCGAGCTCGACCTCTCCTCACGATCGCGACGCGCACACAAAGCTAGGTTAGACTATTCTTCTAACTTAATAAAGCAAGGAGGTTACACTTTACCTAATGAGAAGTAGTCTACCTTTGTCCTTCTAATCGTAAGTCGGGTCGGCGCAACACACTTCTCAGCTTCTTTCTTTCTACCTGTCTTTATCCGACCTTAATGTGGGGTCGGCGTAACACACTTTTTCAAGCATGTTGCGGAAAATGATCGTTTAGTTTTTACAACTGACTGCTGACCTGACGTCAACCCCCCTCTGGGGGATCCAGTCTCGTGCAAATCAAATTAGAAAATAGCTTTGCCCAACCTGGGAAATTAACCCAGAACCTGCCGGACCACAGCCCATATATGCTGCCATTAGACCAAGGAGGCGACGCCTTAGTCCCATCATTGACGTAAATTGCTAATGAATCACAAACCATCTACATTTGATAGCTTCCGTGGTGCAGCGGGCGAGTAACCGGCTGTGAAGCGAGAGGCCGCGGGTTCGATTCCCGCACTGAGACAAATGTTTGTGTGGCCTATAGATATTTGTTTCAAGTCTGGGTGTTGTGAGACCGAAAGTCTCTCATAGTCTCTGACACCCACGATACAGGTTATACCTAGTGTGGGGTCGGGACTAAATGTGTGACTGTTGGGTGCTGGGCGTACATTGTCAAAATGTTCGCTATATTTTATGGCAGAGACTGGCAAGCGAGCAGATGGGTCACCTGATGGTAAGTGATTTCCACTGCCCATATAGACACCCAAGACACAAAAAGAATCATATGGGCGTTGCCAACCTAAAAAGAGGGAATGGAAAAGGATGTGGTTGAGCCGCAATAAACAAAAGAATATTTAATAATTAAACAAATGATTAAAATTAAGATATAGACAAGATGATGACAATTTTCCTAGCCGATTTGGACTAAAGCGACTATTTTTTTTGGATTTCATAATGTCGCGCCACGTCATTGAGGAATCTATTGCAACGCCCTCATAATCCTCATATGCGCTTCATGGCTCTTGTAACCAATGATAGATGAATGTATGGTCACACGTTGGACATAATTAATTATGAGTTCTGTACAAATAAGGCTTGTTCATTCCCACAGCAGCGAAACAAGGGCATAAATAGTGAATAGCGTGTCTTACTCTCTTGGAAACTACAAACAAGTTTACTTATCTAAGTTAGATGAGAACATAAAAGTATTCTCATTTTGGCAAGGAAATAGTATTTTAATTCGCACTCAACGATATTATTTATGGTTGCTTTTTACAAGGAGCTGTATTACAAAGTTTGGTTATTAGACACCCTCCCATGATACTTGGCTAGTTTCTTGCCCCCATTTAGGCTTTTTGTTGGAATGCAAGTTAATGCCAAGATGGTTTTCTTCTTCGAATTTATTAAATGAAGAATGAAAAAATTAGCCCGGAGTCTGGAATTAGTGCCCGATATGCCGATAGGCTCGCCCCTATCACATCTGGGACGGAACTAAGCTCTGCGAAATGTGGGTGTACTAGTTCGCTAGTGCACCTCTGCCTACAATACAGGCGTGAGCTTATGTGTAAAAAATCAAAGTCATCTCAATTTTACTTTTACTATTACCTCTAAGTACGGCCCAAGCAGAAACGATTTTCACAATCTAATTCGTATCGAGATTGCGCGTACTGATGACGTTTGGTTAATATTTCATACAAATTTCATAGACGCGCATCGATAATTCGAGCTCGATAATTCGATTTTAAAAAATATTCTTGCTAGATTGAACTTCTATGCAAAACTACGTTTTCCGCAAAACTTTATTGAAGTTGGTTTTATTATTATTAAAGTCAATGGTCCTATTTCTCTGAATTTCAATATAAGATCTGTTTTAGGGGCAAAATTCCACCTTGAACTGCTCAAGGGACGTAAAATCTGGGAGGAAAAGAAATTTGCAAATACTCGTAATATGCACATATTTTGAATGAGTTTGGAGTGAATGTTTGATTGTTCTAGTACTAGTTAGGGTTTATTTACGATGGTACATATGTATGTATGAGAGATATAAGTTAGGAACAATCCGATATTGGTATTGGGCTCTGGATATTGTCGGTTTCATGCTCTCAAATCAAACGAGTTCTGAATGCGATACACCCTTAGGATACGTTCCATGGTAATAAACCGGCATTCACATGTGCTAATTTCATACAGTTCTGCTTTTTGTTTATTTTGAACTGTATTGGTTTTAATCTTGACATTCTAAAGACAATTTATTAGAAATTTACATTTTACACCGATTTCCAATTATTTATACGTGTTACACTTGATAGTTTCATTGTAGTAGTAGTAGTAGTTTGTTGTTATCTCATTCTTACATGTCTTGGGTGTGATGTATTTCTGTGAGGTTAGCTTCAATATCTTTGATTTGTAAGTATGTTATAGTGTATATATGGATCTTTATTTCGCGTTGTCGCGTGTATCCACATGATACAAATATATTAACTAATTCACAATACGGCTAACGCGCCACTTTTACACAAATAAACAAAATATGATCATTATGTAAACAAAATGTATATTCGCGGAATCGTGTTAAAGTTCGAAATTTAAATTTTAAAGAGGAGTACTCACTACTCCGTACCTTCGAAGACATAAATCTATTCTATCTCTATGGTATTAAGTAAGCACCTCTAAATGCCGCCATTCCAGCCACATTTTATACAAATGGATGTGTCTCAGCAGTAATTAATAATAGCTAAACGAAACCGCGAGACGGCATTTCCAACGTCGTTTGAAATCGCATTAAATAGCGATTTACATATTTGAAAGTTTGTTATCGTGAATGTAAATCTTTAGAGATTTCGCATCGACGAAGAAGCAACTAAACTAGTAAAGCAGGGCGAATGCTTTAAGAAGAATGTACTTGTAACGCAAACAGACGCGATGCGATATCTTTGGTGCGTAGTCAGTGAATTAAAATAAAACTGTAGCTCGAGCACGAAAAACTAATGTAAATGTAAATGTATTCGAGTTCGCTGCGCACTGATGACGTTTGGTTAATATTTCATACAAATTTCATAGACGCGCATCGAGTTCGAATACATTTACGGTTGTCAGAAATTTTCCTGCTCAGGCCGCTGATGAACTAAAATATTTGTTCGAAATGTGACTTTTATCTAATAAATATCCTCCCTTGCTTCACGCTCCAGGTAGTATATGAAGTTTGTATTGCGAATAATTGTGTATTATCATGAATAATATTGAATCATCGATGGGTTTTCACCTATCTCATTTTTAGTATTCAATTTATTCAAACGTTCAATAAAGAATAAACAATTAGGTACATGTCTCTGATTGAATTTTTAATATGCAACAAAAACTAAAATCTGTTATGAAAAGAGAATAAATGTATCTTTTAGGGATACAGTGAATAAGGGATAACGTTCGGTAATGTTGTTATTTAAAGTTCACACATTCGTTTATCCAACACAAGGATTGTGTAAGAGAAATCATAGTGCTATAATTAGCTTCTCTCATGTCAGCACATTCTAATTACTCAGCAACCCTTTTTATAATTACCATTGTAATAGCTAACCTGAGAAGATAAATGCTAAGGGCGGCGCTCCATTAAGACAGCGCGCCAGAGTGGATCGAGGGCCTGTCTCTTGTTTGGCCAGGAACGCGAGAGCCCTTTCCTTAAGTGTCGCTTTAATCATAAGTGTTGACTCAATGAGCTCCCGTTGTGTCAAAAGACTAAAAAGCTACTTTATAAATTGAGTTATTAGCATTTATTGGCTGCTCGCTATGATAGGGGATTGTTTTGGTTTTAATACGATTATACTTACTTTACTGTTGAGATGGTTCGGACATATTGGGAGGATGGATGATAGGAGATTGACGAAAAAGATTCACAAGACGAATGTGGAAGGAAAAGTCGGTAAAGGTCTATAACATCTCACTTATTTTAGGCAAGTCGATGATATATTAACTAAAGGAAAGGTAAAAAGTAGCCTTAACCGACGCGAATGTATGAAGAGATTGATAAAAGTAAATGAAGCGAAAGTAGTATGTCAGAATCGGGCGAAGTGGAAATCTATAGTCTCTGCCTACCCCTATGGGATACAAGCGTGATATTATGTATGTATACTAACATAACTGTAGTATGATTTAATTTTATGCTTTTGTTATATTTTTTACGGATTACTACAAATATGTAACGAGTACCTCACAATTTGAGTCGGAGCAGCAACCCAAGATGTAACAGTAATCTTTATCATGCCTTTATTTTGAATTAGTTGTTGCCTCCTTGGTTTATTGGCAGCATATATGGGCTGTGGACCGGTATTAAATGAAGTCGAAATCGAATCGAGTGTCAAAAGTTACCTTACTGATGTCGAAGGCCAAATCAGACTACTTAGGATAAAATTTCACGCTCCGTACAAAACACAACTGCAAGCTGCTACTAATCGTTTCACGTGACTATAACGTGAGGACATACGTAAACTTATCCTTGAAGAAGTAGGCAGAAATATACTAGCAAAGTCGAACATTTTCTCGAGCTCATTTCTGACTGATGAGATTTGTTAATAGGCAAGCTATATCGGGCACAAAAAGACTCAGAGATACTGACTACAAAAAATCAATAATCATCATCATCATAAGCCTATACTCATCCACTGCTGGACATAGGGCTCTCCCGATGCACACCATTGAGCTCGGTCTTTAGCTCTTTGCATTCAGTTTTGGCCCGCCGCTTTCCGCAAGTCGTCACTCCACCTGACCGCAGGACGTCCCACCCTGCGCTTGTCGAAAAAACAATAACGTGATTGGCATATTAAACACGCCGAATCCTTATAGATTAATGTAAACTGTATTAGTTGTTGCAATGCGGTTGTTTGTTGGTGCAGCATAAACAAATGTTTGTCCCAACTCTGAACTCAGAATCAGGAGGCCTAGTTTGTAAAACGAAATCCGCAGTTCCGGACTTCGTTTCGGACTTTTCGCTATTCTATGTGGTTCACGTGTCCGACCGAAATCGGTGCTATAGTTTCGTTTCGGAGAATGCTATGCCGTTTGACAGCCCACTCTTCAGTGTTTGACGTTTATTTGATCCACGTGCATATATATTAGTAGAGTATCGGTCCGATATCGTTCATCCGATCACGTTTTATAGAATAGATACCCAGCCCCGGGGCTGTCGTTTCATACAGCGATATTACTTTTAAGCCAACTCAGCCACCTCAAAACTATCACCGCAGTACTATCATCCCTGATGCTTATCAATAATGTATTGTCGTTTAGTTAGATAGACAGATAGATAGACGCAGCAGGCGAATAGCCGGCTGTGAAGCGAAAGGCCGCGGGTTCGATCCCCACGACGACACAAATGTTTGTATGGCCTACAGATATTTGTTTCGGGTCTGGGTGTTGTGAGACCGAAAGTCTCTCGTAGTTCCTGATACCCACGACACAAGATTTGAATTTAATGTGCGGTTAGGACTATGTAAAGATTTCCAGATCGCCCTGTTGGAAGCGGCCTGCATCCAATAACTTCCTTAACAATTTATTGCAAGAATAATATGTACCTATTTTGAAGTATCGCACACCTAGATAACAATGACAACTCAAGATAAGTATTTTTTCTGTAGACAAGACAACATTTATCTATAAACTAAGACAACTTAAAAAAATATTTTTTCAAGACACAAGAAAAACATTTACCTGTAAATTGAGATAAATGTTTTTCTTGTCTTTGTGTAGATACGCGGGATGTCCTTTTGTCACTCAACTGTGCTATAACAAAAATGTGACGGTCACGTATCTAGGTATTATATATAGTAAAGAAATTATTAGCAAGGCGGTTATTCAATAAAAACAAACGGTAATGAAAGGGAACGATAAAAGCTAATACAAATAAAGACGCAGTACTGTGGCAATGGAGGCGATCACATTTTTGAAAGGTTTATATCTCATTTTACGGTACGACAGCTCTGGGCGGATTCCCCGGGCCTCCCTCCTGCCGAAGCACGGCGCATTCAGAAAACCAATTTCTACGGTGGCCGCCATTGCTACTAAGTTGATCGGTTGCGACTTTGTCCCTTTTTCAAATAAGGCCGTATTTGCGTAACTTTAAAGATTAACTTGCGGGATTTTAGAAATTCACGCCATCCTTATTATTTTGTGTCTATCTCTCTTTCATCTTTTACAATTTATGATGGGTTGTTACTTGCGTTCTTTCTTTCTGCTTGGAGTTATCTCGGTCTAGGGCCAGGGTCCGTCTTACTATTTAAGCGCTTCTACTTCGCCCGGTTTTGAGTATCTTCCACAGTAAGATCATTGGCTCTCATATCATCCTCCAAAACGGCCAGCCAGTGCTTCCTGGGGCGTCCACGACGACGCACTCCTGGTACGATCTATACGGTTATTACTTGCGTTGTTAGATATTATTATGAACGATAATAATATGAGCTACCTGTTAATTTCATGCATAGACGTTTACCTTATAGCACTTGTAATTTGAATTTCTTTATATTTGACGAATTTATAGCAAATGAACGTCTTTGAGACGCGTAATGAGTTTCTTTTTATTGTTTAGGTCGGATCGAAACCGTCATAAAAGAAACAGCGTCGTTTTAATGTTTTATGGATACAAATGCTCTTTTGTTACTGTTTTGAGTTGTCTTTGTGTATTATTATGTCTCTAAAGCCAATTAATGTTGAATTTGCTGTCGTTATTTCCTTCTTCATAAATTAAAATGATATTTAAACTGTGATACATTATTACTTAATGCTGTGGATTACATTGTATTTGTAGTCTAATTGTAGGTACACAGAGTAAGTTTATAGCTTCATCATAGGCATGATGAAATCACTGCCTCGGTGGCGTGGTGGTATTTCGTTACGACTACGGTTCTGAGGATCGGATCGAACCCGAGAGGGTTCGATCCCCGGGTCGGGCAAAGTGATATTGGATTTTTCCATATCAGCCCGGAGTCTGGAATTTGTGCCCGACATGGCGATAGGCTCGCCCCCTATCACATCTGGGACTGAACTAAGCTCGGCGAAATGTGGGTGTTCTAGTTCGCTAGTGCGCCTCTGCCTACCCCTTCGTGGATACAGGCGTGAGCTTATGTTATGTTATGTCATAGTCATATTCATTGATCGTTATATATGTAACATATAGAAGTAGATCATTATTGTTATTAGATTCGGTGCAAATTTATTAATTTCTGATATTAAGAATTTCAAAGACATGTGAAGTCTACCAACCCGCATTTGGCCAGCGTGGTAGACTAAGGCCTAACCCCTCTCAGAAGTAGAGGAGGCCCAT
Source organism: Clanis bilineata (assembly GCA_036417725.1). Taxonomy (NCBI): domain Eukaryota; kingdom Metazoa; phylum Arthropoda; class Insecta; order Lepidoptera; family Sphingidae; genus Clanis; species Clanis bilineata. The sequence continues at coordinate 11,637,886 of CM071151.1, read as the reverse complement.
GCCCAGTAGTAGGACAGTAAACTTAGAGAGCTAATATTGATATATTAAGGCTGACATCTATAGATCGTACTTCGACTAAGTCTAAGTCAAAGTAACGATCTCAGTGAGGATTTGGAATAGTTAAATTGAACTTTGAATTAGTCCGAGTATTTTTATTACAAGAAAAACACACTGACAGACAGACTAAGCAAAGATTTTCTTGTAAAAAATGACTCGGACTAAGTCAAAATCCTCACTGAGTTCGTTACTTTACGTTCGCTCTATAGATCTCAGCCTAAGTATTTTCTAATATTTAGATTTGGATCCGCTTCTAATACCCTGAATTTCTTCAATGTCCTTTTTGGCCTAAGGCAGATAGCTATAGCTATCTATCTATTATTTTACTTAATAATAATATTATTAAATACACCCACAGTCACACACCTAGTCCTGACCCCACACTAGGTATAAACTGTATCGTGGGTGTCAGAGACTATGAGAGACTTTCGGTCTCAGACTTGAAACACCCAGACACACCCAGACTTGAAACAAATACCTGTGGCCCACACAAACATTTGTCTCAATGCGGAAATCGAACCCGCGGCCTCTCGTTTCACAGCCCGCTATTTGCCCACTGCGCCACGGAAGTTGTCAATTATTATTTTTGTTTACATTTTTTGTTACTTTTGTGTTCTAGATAATATGTATTACTTGGAAAAACGGACAACTAAATACCGATATATTTAAAAATGTTGGGTTGTCATATTTACTGAAATGGCTACTTCGATACCATGCATATTATAATCATCATCCTTAGGACGTCCACTGCTGAACATAGGCCTCCCCCAAAGATTTCCAGATCGACCTGTTGGAAGCGGCCTGCATCCAGCGACTTCCTGCGACCTTTATCATAATACGGCTTCTTTTTACAGATATGATCATTTAGATATCCGATACAAGGCATTAAGCGCATTAATAATAATTAATTCCTCCCATGCTAGTTAAATCGAAAGATGAAACCGAATGTCCTATACAAAATTAGGTACCGTGGTAGAGCCAGGCTGTAGACAGTTATGTGTACAGGGGGATTACCACCACCTCTTACAGCAGTATTATTATAATTTTACTTGTACCGATTCCCATACAAAACAAACGAAGAACGATTATAATAATACTGCTATAAGAGGTCGTGGTAACCCTGCAGCACTAGTGGATCGGCTTAATCGGTACGGTACCGTTGTCTCACAGAAAATCGACGTGAAGTAACAGATTGCTGTTGCGTTCCGTTCAGTGAGAGAGATATCCGGTAGCCTAAATTGCTCTCTCTTTCTTCTTCTTTATATAATCGCAAGTTTAAAAACTTAACGGACCTACTTCAAATCCGATCGTGACCAAATTTATATGGGATCACCCTTGGAATAAGCTCTATCGAATACGAAAAGAATTTTAAAGTTTGGTCCACATTTGGCGGACATATCGCGTAACATACATAAAAAAATACAGACGAATTGAGAACCTTCTCCTCTTTGGAAGTCGGTCGAAAAATACATTGCTCTTCCCTTCCCCTAAGGTTAGCACACCAATCTTTTTTTTACCTGCCCTTATCCCACCTAAATGTGGGGTCGGCGAACACACTTTTTCTAGCATGTTGCAAAAAGGATTTGTCTATGTTGTTACGACCGGCTGCCTGCCTGATATCAACACCCTTTAGGGGATCCAGACCCAGATGGCAACGCACCAATGATTCATTTAATATTTTCTATTAATACGCGATGACGTCACTTGTCATCAGGTGACCCACCTGCTTATGTAAATAAACATCATACTATTCTATTTTGAAGCAACTGAACCCATTTTCAGTGTTTAGGGCTGGTCCCAAGTGATGGCTAAGTTCCTTTCTTTCTTTCAACTTAATACTTAAATACTTGCACGTCTTCGATGTAAGTTCATAGGTATTTTTTTTTCTTTATACCTGCCCTTAGCCACCTCAATGTGGAGTCGGCGCAAGACACTTTTTCAAGCACGTTGCAGAAAGGACTTGGCTTAATTTTTAAGACCGGCTGCCTGCCTGATATCAATCCCCATGTGGCGGGTCTAGTCCCGGGCAAATTGTTAGAAAAATACCCCGCTCGACATGGAATTCGAATCCTAGTTCACAACCGATATTCACTGCCACGACACGAAGTTGTAGACGAATATGTCTATTTAGGACAAGCGGTCCAGCTAGGCAGGTCCAACTTTGAGAGAGAGGTCATTCGCCGAATCCAGCTCGGCTGGACAGCATTTGGGAATCTACGCAAGGTCTTCTCGTCCAAAATACCTCAGTGCCTGAAGACAAAAGTCTTCGACCAGTGTGTGTTACCAGTGATGACTTATGGCACTGAAACGTGGCCTCTAACTATGGGCCGCATTAGAAAGCTCACGGTCACTCAGCGAGCTATGGAGAGGGCTATGCTCGGTGTTTCTCTACGTGATCAAATCAGGAATGAGGAGATCCGTAAAAGAACGAAAGTCACCGACATAGCCCAGAGGATTAGCAAGTTGAAATGGCAGTGGGCAGGGCACATAGCTCGTAGAACGGATAGCCGATGGGGCAGAAAAGTTCTCGAGTGGAGACCACGTACCGGCAAGCGCAGCGTAGGACGTCCACCTACAAGGTGGACCGACGACCTGATAAAGGTCGCAGGAAGTCGCTGGATGCAGGCCGCTTCCAACAGGTCGATCTGGAAATCTTTGGGGGAGGCCTATGTTCAGCAGTGGACGTCCTATGGCTGATGATGATGATGATGATTCACTGCCACTAGAACAAGGAGGTGACTACTTCCTATGTAGTTTATATCATTCATCAAACTACCGTAGATTATACTATTTTTACCATAAATCGAAGGGATAGGCAGAGGCACTAGCGAACTAGAACACCCACATTTCGCCGAGCTTAGTTCCATTCCAGATGTGATAGGGGGCGAGCCTATCGCCATATCGGGCACAAATACCAGACTCCGGGCTGATATAGAAAAATCCAATATCACTTTGCCCGACCCGGGGATCGAATCCGATACCTCAGAACGGTAGTCGTACAGAAATACAACCACGCCAACGAGGCAGTTAAAGTATTTTAGTGCAGCAACTGTTGCTGTTTCAGAGCAACTAGTACGGACGATTCATGTGTAGGCACTAGGCACGTAGAGGCTTCACTCGTCCGACTTTCGACGAGGTTAACGAACTGCCACACTGACTTAGTGCTCTCAAAGCGTTGAAACACTGAACTCAGCTAAAACTTAAACTGACGTGAAGTGGTAGGTTGGTCTTGGGTTTCGCACGCTGAGTGAGGTTTCCTGAGGCCGTACCTACTCCCTTTACAGTTCATATTATTTTCTCTGTAGGCGTGGCTGTGGTCGTCAGATTGCTGATGACTATGGATGGTAACCACTTACCTGATGGTAGCCGCTCGGCTCATGATAAGCGATACTACTACCCATGAAAACTAGGATCACCATCACTTTGAAATACAAAGCAGAAAGCACTGAGTGGCACTGCATTGCGCTCATCACCCTGAGAAATTAAGCGTTAAGTCTTATAAAGACCCATAATTAAAATATCCTTAAGTGAAGGTTGACATCAAGGACGCAGGCGGTCATTAAAATTATAGCCGAATGTTTCTGAAATATGCTTAAAAGAGGTATGTTTCGGCGATCCCACATTACAGTGCGATAAGGCGAATGGAAAAAGAATTGAATGTAAATACATATGTAAAAATAATTTATTCGAATCCTTTCGTGGCGCAGTGGGCGGGTAGCCGGCTGTGAAACGAGTGGTCGTGGATTCAATTCCCTCACCGAGACAAATGTTTGTGTCCCACAGACAAAGACTTCTATGTATACTACTAGACAGGCTGTTCGGTACATAGAATTTGTGCACTAAGTTTGCGTCAATTGACCCCAACTCACTATAGAGATCTGCTGTTTTCCTTAGCCCAAACGTCAAACACTCGCCGTATTATGACACAATTTTACTTCTAAATAGCTTGTCTAGTAGTATACATAGAAGTCTTTGCCCACAGACATTTGTTTCCGGTTTGGGTGTTGTAGGTCTCGACCGCAAGTCCCTCGTAGTTTCTGATACAGGTCGACCTAATGTCGGGTCAGGACTATGTGTGTGACTGTTGGGTGTATTTTTTATTGTTTACTTAGATTATTTTCTATGTTAAGTGTGTTTTCATTGTGAAATATCGCTTGCTATAACAGTGAAGGAAAACATCGTGGGGAAACCTGCATACCCGAGAATTTCTCCACATGAAATTCGAAGGTATGTGAAGTCTATCAACCCGCATTAGGCCAACGTTGTAGACTAAGGCCTAACCCTTCTCATTGGTAGAGGAGACCCGTGCCCAGCAGTGGGGCAATAATGTTACAGGGCTAATGTTATTATTATTACTTAGATTAAAACTGCTGGGTGCGAGCGGCGAGGCTCCGCTGCTGGGCGGTTGGCGCAGCACGTCGCACACGCCTCACGCGCCCGCCACGCCCGCGCCGCATCACTCGCACAATCATCTCGCGCACAACGCACCGCCACACTGCAACGGCACTGACACGTATGATATCACATTATTCATTGTTTTCCAAGATATTACGTTAGGTAGGTGTAAGGTTGAGTGGTAGAGCCACGCTGTAGACAGTTACGTCTATAGCACGAATGGGCCGGCTTGACCGATTTGATACCACACTGTCACAGAAAACCGACGTAAAGTGGCAGCTTGCTGTCACGTTTCGTTCGGTGAGTGAGATTTACGGTAGTAGTAGAAATCCCCCCCTATCCCATTCCCAATCCCTTTTTCCGTCTTTTTAGGGTGGCACCGCACCCATGATTCTTTTGCCAGTCTCTGCTATGAAAAAATGTATATATATATTTACACCAGAATACTGAAACGCTACTCAGTTTTAACGGCTACATAATATATTTTTATGCACCCATTGATGTAAGAGTTGCTATGCATCTTACAAATTGATAGATGACATGGAATGACAAATACCATCAAATGTCATAAGACGACCTAAAATGTTGAGTTACGTTTCAGTATATACTAGCGTTAGGTCCGTATTTTTCACATGAAAATGTAGTTTTAAAACTAGATTAATGCTTCAATATCGTTCTGTATTTAATACGGGTCATTAGTTGCTTTTCCACCACAGATTAATAGTGCTAAGAAGAGTGAAGAATGCAAAGTGAATTTTCCAATTTCATTTGCCCGGGACTGGGTTCCCGAGCGGGGGTTTACGTCAGGTAGTCAGCCGGTCGTAAAAACTTAGCCAAATCCTTTCTGCAAAATGCTTGAAAAAGTGTGTTTCTCCGACTCCAAATTAAGGTGGGATAAGGGCAGGTAGAAAGGAAGAAGAAGAATAAAGAACTAAATGGCAACAGACACTGATTAAGAACGATTAATTATCGACAAGTAGTCTTAAAGGCCCTTGAATGTGGATAACGAGCCCATCATGTAAATAATTAAGCAAATATTTCTCTCGTAAGCTCCCCGTTCCCCAGCGACGATATCCAATTATTTGTACACAACGTGCCGAACAGTCGGCCCTGAATTATTTGTTAATATTTTAACATAATTTCATTAAATTCACCCGCGATGTCGGTCCGCCTGTCTCGTTTCCAAGCACATGTCCTTAAACTTCGCAATTTAGATGTTATTGTATTAAAATTTGGTTTTTGAAAGGTCATTCGTTTGTTTGTTTTTCGCCACGGTTGAGGTTTATGGAAAGTTAGTTACTAGATACATATCCATTTATTTTGTGTTTTATTGTCCACTAAAAATTTTATGTCATAGAATTAACGCATCTTAAACTTAGTTTAAATGAGATTCTCCTTCCACACTCCGATGTGAGGTCGGCGCAACATTTTTTTAAGCATGTTGCATAACATTTTTGGCTTACTTTTTATGACCTGCTGCTTGCCTAATACCAACCTCGTCTGGGGAACATAAAATAATGAGATTCGTAAGCTTCAAGTAAATAGTATATAGTAATAAACTAAACTATTTGATCTTTATATTCATTCTTTTTTTTTACCTGCCCTTATTCCATATTAAATGTGGAATCGGCGCAACACGCTTATTAAAGGGTGTAGCAGAAAGAATTTGGCTACGTTTTTGCGACCGGCTGCCTGCTTTACATCAACCCTCTGGGGAATCTCCGGGCAAATTAAATTAGAAAATTCGCTTTACCTGACCTGGAAATCGAACCCTAGACCTTCCGGTCCATATATGCTGTCACTAGACCAAGGAGGCGACCGTTGATTGTTGATATTTATATTCATTGTAGTATTTTATTAACCATACAAGTCGCCTTCTTGGTCTAGTGGCAGCACGTATAAGCTGTGGATCGGGAGGTCCTGGGTTCGATTCCCAGGTCAGGCAAAGTAAATTTTATAATTTAATTTTCCCGGGACTGCATCCCTCATAGAGAGTTGACGCCAGGCAGGCGGCCGGTCGTAAAAACTAAGCCAAAAATCGTCTCTGCAACATGCTTGAAAAAGTCTGTTGCGCCGATAAGGGCAGGTAGAAAGAAAGAAAGATTTTATTAACCATACAATCTTTGAACGCCAAATATAAAATTACGTTAATTTATTATACCGTATACGTTATCGAATTTCAGTTCTATTCGATACAGACGCATCACACATACACAAATCGCCCAATAGTCAACGCTCAATAGTACGTCCAAGATAATGAATCTGGTATTACTGAGGCGGCAATCCTGAGGTTAGGCCTTCACTTGAATGTCGTGAGTATCCGGGGGTGGGATCCTAATTGGATACACATCCCCTCGATACTCGGCCCTCAGGTGGTAAACGTGATATTCAATTATTCCCCCGCCGGAATTAGATGTACATGTACATATGTATACACAAGCAAATCACGAACTCAGTCAATCGGAGTTAACTCCAAACAATCAACTAATGCAAACAGTGAGGCTTGCGTTTATCTAGTGTTATAGCGAGTACTCACACATTTGTAAACCGTACTAATGTAACGCTAAGGAAGAGCCGTCAGTACCTATGTACATCGAAGTTTTTTTACGAACAACAGCGGAAACGTGCGATTGGAGTTTGAAGTCGATTTTAGGGCTGAGATCTATAGAGCGATCTTCGACTAAGTCTGAATCAAAGAAACGAACTCAGTAAGGATTTTGAATTTTTAAATCGAACTTCGACTTAGTTCAAGCCGTTTTTTACAAGTAAAACATACTGACAAACAGACTAAGTAAAGATTTTCTTGTAAAAATGACTTGGACTAAGTCAAAATTCGTTTGTTTCTTTGATTTAGTCTAACTTCGCTCTATAGTCTCAGCCTAAGTTTTTGAAATTCATTATTGTTTTTTTGTTGACCGTACATCTGTAGCATAAACTTAATAGGTAAACGACTTTATAACTCCAGTCGCACGTCTAGTGTTGATTGTTGTGTTAATTCAGTAGTACACCATCAGCTCTACCATGGGTTTTCTTGGCATTTCACGCGACTACGTAAAATATTTAAATAAATAAAAATAAAAATCTTTATTGATCACGTAGGCATGTCAAAAAGCACTTATGACAAGTCAACACAAGTAAATTTTTAAATTAGGATTAATATAATTTACATTATATATTTGAATTTGACAACAGGCAGGCAAGTATGGACATAATAATGATGGGATGGCTGAGATAGGGTGATAAGGGGAAATAGGAATAGAGTGTAAGGGAATGGATTGTATGGGAATGGCATATGGCAGGAATGGTGGCAGGGGATTGACTGGAAATACTGGAAGCAGTTGGGATTGGTGCGTGAGCCCCTATCCTAGCTAACCTACCAGCCTTTCTCTAGCTACCTACGGATGACGACCCGAAGAAGGAAGGCAGAAAGAAACTCCGGGCTTATTTTTTTCATCATCAATTGTCACCATTTCTTGTTTTTCTTTTGTCTATTTTCCTTTTTTAATAATTTGATTTACAAATTGTCAATACAATTGATAATCATATTTATATGGATTCACGCATACTCAATACCACTGGAGGTGTAATTACCAAAAGAATGATTAAAAGGTGAAATGGCATTGTAGGATGCAAAAACCCATACCAACAAAAATCCTTATATCTATATATATCACAAATAATAAGCTTAGTCATTATATGATTATTTTTATACATTTATTTGTATGATAAACACTCGAGCTCGTGGTTACGTGGGGAATTAACATTTTTTACGTAGTCGCTAGCGTGAAATGTCGAAAAACTCATAGTCCAGCTGCAACAAATCTTGTCTAAATATAAGACCACCCATAAAGTAAAATCTATCAAGTATGAAAATAATTTTGTTTTTTTCCACATTTGCCGCTAATACCGCGTTACATACTTAAAAAAATACTACTAATTGAGAGCCTCCTGTTTTTGAAATTGGTTGAACATGTAACGTAATTTCATATATTCCTTATCTAATTAGAGTGATGAGAAGTATTTTGTATTATACGTCGTAAATCAGAGTGGTAGGTGACAGTATACAGGGTGTGAAATACAGTGAAGATGAATGATAGAATCATACCAGACTTAAACAAAACCGGTCCCCCCCCTCTTTCCCATCCCTTTTCCCTCCCCTTCCATTCCCTCCTTTTAGGTTGGCTACATTTAACTTGTAGCGCCTCTTGCGGAAACTACGATGAACTAAATAAATGTATGGAGATTTCAACGATAACTATCATAGTTTTCGAGAAGCATTAACTCGTACGAGGGGTGCTGCAATGTTAGAGATATGTAAGTTGGAATAAAGTTAGGTTATATAATAAAGTAACACAGGTAAATAAAACAAACCCTCGATTTTTGACACTCGTTTAGATTTCGACTACGATTCGATTTTATTTGATGGCCTCCTTGGCGCAGTGGGCGAGTAGCCGGCTGTGAAGTGAGAGGCCGCGGGTTCGATTCCGACATTGAGACAAATAAATATTCAAACGAATGACCTACAGATATTTGTTTCAAGTCTGGGTGTTGTGAGACCGTGCGTCTCTCATAGTCTTTGACACACACAATACAGGTTATACCTTGTGTGAGGTCAGGACTAGGGGTGTGACTGTTCGCTGTTTTTATTTTATTTTATTTTTATTCTTAAAATTCCACTGAAATCGACTTAAAAGTGCGCTAATGTCGCGTTGGATTCGTGGACTTGTAATTTGGTAAATCGGTGAAATTTTAAGTCACTATATGAAATCGAATCGAGTGTAAAACTTACCCTCTTGATCCTGAGCGTACGCTACAGGCAGGGACGTGCACAGACATATTCCATAGGGTAGGCAAAATATTAAATTCCTCCCATAAGTGGTATAGATACTAATAAAAGTTCCCTTGTGTCTTTTCCCGCTACAAAAAGGTAACCTATTTATTCAGAAATAGTCTGCCTTCCTAATAGGATATTGTTTTTTTTTTCAATATCAGCCCAGAGTCTGGACAATATGGCGATAGGCTCACCCCTATCACAACTGTGACGGAACTAAGCTCGGCGAAATGTGGGTATTCTAGTCCGCTAGTACGCCTCTGCCTACCCCTTTGGGGATACAGGCGTGAGCTTATGTTATTCTAGGTGCTTTAATACCAGACATTAGCGCATTTAAACAAAGAAATATGTAATAATAATAATAATAATAATAATATTAGCCCTGTAACCAATAAGCCTGATATTGTGGTAGTAGATCGATTGACGCGCCGGGCGATGCTTGTTGACGTCACGATTCCGCATGATGAGAACCTTGTGAAAGCCGAAAAAGACAAAATGTCGAAATATTTAGACCTGGCACATGAGGTTACTCGCATGTGGGATGTGGATTCAACAATCATTGTTCCGATTGTCATTTCTGCCCATGGTTTAATACCACTGAGCCTCGACCAACACCTCAAGAGGCTCTCGGTTGGTGTTTGGGTCAAGAGCCAAATGCAGAAGGCAGTATTACTGGATACGGCACGAATTGTGAGGAGGTTCCTCACTCTGGGGTCCTAACCGCCGGTGGCTTGGGTCTCGAGCCTCGCCATCGGAGGGGAATATTTTTATATTTGTAAAAGACTTGGTTAAAACGTGCCTCTTATATGCACTATATTCGCTACACAACTATACTGTATATCTCAAACTAGTTGCGTACACTTCGAGCTCCAAAGGGAGACTAACTCAATAATGATAGCTCCAGCTCTTTTATACCTTTTGCTTTAGTTAATAAAGAAATACCTTCCACAAATATTATGAATTGCTTGGAGGGTAGTTAATATAAATATAATTAACATACTACCCCTCAATATCGTGTACTAAATCACAACAATTATCCGAATTCGTAACATTCGGCCATCCGATACCGTGCTATCTCCGGAGCACGCACTACTAGAGGTATATTAGTAGTTACGTACACAATAAAGTAATCATAACACTCTTGGTTCTTGAAAAAGTTAAACATTTAGTAATTTTATATGGCCCAGTAAACTTGGGAAGTCATTTCTAACTTTTACCATCGTTATTAAAATTAGTCTTACGGCCAAATGCCTTTTCGCCATATCAACTTCTGAAATAGTTTGTGATTTAACTTCAACCACGTCTGCTTTTATTCAGGCCATAGGCTCTAGATATATCTAGACTAACTAAAGGTCATAATTGAACACCCTACTAGTGTGTTCATTCGATTAAAGCCAAGCACTAAGCACATAATATAACAAGTCAATCATCTAGATCTGACTTAATTCAAGTAAACCTAAAGAGCACACATACATGGCTCTTGAATAATTTCGAGCACGCCTGCATGGCTCTTAATTTTGAGCACATCCGCATGGCTCTTCAATAATTTTGAGCACACCTTCACAGCTCTTCAATAACTCTGAGCACACCTGCATGGTTCTTGAACAAATCTGAGCACGCTTGCATGGCTCTTGAATAAATCTGCGCGCACCTACATGGCTCGTCCATAAATCTGATCACTACAAGACTTTTCAATAAATCTGAGCTCACATACATGGCTCTTCACTACATGACTTCAATAAATCTGAGCTCACCTACGTGGCTCTTCTTTAAATCTGATCACACTACATGGCTCTTGAGCACACTTACATGGCTCTTAAATCTGAGCACACTTACATGGCTTTTCAATAAATCTGAGCACATCTACATGACTCTTCAATAAATCTGAGCACCACATAGCTCTTCAATAAATCGGAGCACAACATGGCTCTCCAATAAATCTGAGCTCACCTACATGGCTCCACTACATGACTCTTCAATAAATCTGGAGCTCACCTACATGGCTCATCACTATGTGACTCTTGAATAAATCTGAGCACACCTACATGGCTCATCACTAACTATATGACTCTTCAATAAATCTGAGCACACCTACATGGCTCATCACTACATGTCTCTTCAATAAATCTGAGCACACCTACATGGCTCTTCAATAACTCTGAGCACACCTACATGGCTTTTCACTACATAACTTCAATAAATCTGAGCACACCTACATGGCTCTTCAATAACTCTGAGCACACCTACATGGCTCTTCACTACATAACTCTTCAATAAATCTGAGCACACCTACATGGCTCTTCACTACATAACTCTTCAATAAATCTGAGCACACCTACATGGCTCTGCACTACATGGCTCTTCTATTAGTCTGAGCACACCTACATGGCTCTTCAATAAATCTGAGCGCACCTACATGGCTCTTCAATAAATCTGAGCGCACCTACATGGCTCTTCAATAAATCTGAGCGCACCTACATGGCTCTTCAATAAATCTGAGCGCACCTACATGGCTCATAATAAATCTGAGCGCACCTACATGGCTCTTCTATAAAATCTGAGCGCATCTACATGGCCCTTCTATAAATCTGATCACTACATGACTCTTCAATAAATCTGAGCACACCTACATGGCTCTTCTATAAATCTGATCACTACACGACCTCAATAAATCTGAGCGCACCTACATGGCTCTTCTATAAATCTGATCTCTACATGACTTCAATAAATCTGAGCTCACCTACATGGCTCTTCTATAAATCTGATCACTACACGACCTCAATAAATCTGAGCGCACCTACATGGCTCTTCTATAAATCTGATCACTACACGACCTCAATAAATCTGAGCGCACCTACATGGCTCTTCTATAAATCTGAGCACACCTACATGGCTCTTCAATAAATCAGAGCACAACATGGCTCGTCAATAAATCGGAGCACAACCTGGCTCTTCAATTAATCAGAACACAACATGGCTCTTCAATTAATCAGAGCACAACATGGCTCTTCAATTAATCAGAGCACAACATGGCTCTTCAATTAATCCGAGCACTACATGGCTCTTCAATTAATCAAAGCACAACATGGCTCTTCAATTAATCAGAGCACAACATGGCTCTTCAATTAATCAGAGCACAACATGGCTCTTCAATTAATCAGAGCACAACATGGCTCTTCAATTAATCAGAGCACAACATGGCTCTTCAATTAATCAGAGCACAACAGGGCTTTTCAATTAATCAGAGCACAACATGGCTCTTCAATTAATCAGAGCACAACATGGCTCTTCAATTAATCAGAGCACACATGGCTCATCAATTAATCAGAGCACAACATGGCTCTTCAATAAATCAGGGGACAACATGGCTCTTAATCAGAGCACAACATGGCTCTTCTATAAATCTGATCTCTACATGACTTCAATAAATCTGAGCTCACCTACATGGCTCTTCTATAAATCTGATCTCTACATGACTTCAATAAATCTGAGCTCACCTACATGGCTCTTCTATAAATCTGATCACTACACGACCTCAATAAATCTGAGCGCACCTACATGGCTCTTCTATAAATCTGAGCACACCTACATGGCTCTTCTATAAATCTGATCTCTACATGACTTCAATAAATCTGAGCTCACCTACATGGCTCTTCACTACATGACTCAATAAATCTGAGCTCACATACATGGCTCTTCACTACATGACTCAATAAATCTGAGCTCACCTACATGGCTCTTCAATAAATCAGAGCACAACATGGCTCGTCAATAAATCGGAGCACAACCTGGCTCTTCAATTAATCAGAACACAACATGGCTCTTCAATTAATCAGAGCACAACATGGCTCTTCAATTAATCAGAGCACAACATGGCTCTTCAATTAATCCGAGCACTACATGGCTCTTCAATTAATCAAAGCACAACATGGCTCTTCAATTAATCAGAGCACAACATGGCTCTTCAATTAATCAGAGCACAACATGGCTCTTCAATTAATCAGAGCACAACATGGCTCTTCAATTAATCAGAGCACAACATGGCTCTTCAATTAATCAGAGCACAACAGGGCTTTTCAATTAATCAGAGCACAACATGGCTCTTCAATTAATCAGAGCACAACATGGCTCTTCAATTAATCAGAGCACACATGGCTCATCAATTAATCAGAGCACAACATGGCTCTTCAATAAATCAGGGGACAACATGGCTCTTAATCAGAGCACAACATGGCTCTTCAATAAATCAGAGCTCAACATGGCTCTTCAATAAATCTGAGGACCTTCATTGTCGAAAACCACGGTAGCCATAATGTACTACTACCACTCAATACTAAATGTAAATCGATTGCCACAATTTCGGGGCACAGGGTAGCCACAATCTCGTGAAAACAATTCAACCGCGCCCATTTCGGGACACACGGTAATTTTGTGGGCGATGATAAGCTTTTGAAGCCGATCCCGCTTCTGATATGTAAAAGACTTGGTTAAAACGTGCCTCTTATATGCACTATATTCGCTACACAACTATACTGTATATCTCAAACTAGTTGCGTACACTTCGAGCTCCAAAGGGAGACTAACTCAATAATGATAGCTCCAGCTCTTTTATACCTTTTGCTTTAGTTAATAAAGAAATACCTTCCACAAATATTATGAATTACTTGGAGGGTAGTTAATATAAATATAATTAACATACTACCCCTCAATATCGTGTACTAAATCACAACAATTATCCGAATTCGTAACATATTTTTAAATGTATTTTTTATAGCATATATTTAAAAATGTAAAAAAAAATCTTTAAGAATAAAGAGTACTGAACATAATATTAGCCCTGTAATATTACTGTCCCACTGCTGGGCACGGGCCTCCTCTACCAATGAGAGGTTACCAAAGAAATATGTAGGTTATCAAAATTTTCCTACATTCGTGACGCACATCTTTTTAATTAATAATATGACAACTATTTAGTAAATAATAAAATGGTGAGTTAAAGTTATTAAATGAAACTAAAAGACGAATCCGCAAAATAGCTTTCATGATGAGTCAAATGGGTCACCACAATTACATGTAGGTACTTTAACTATCTAGTAGCTACAAATAAATAGTTATCATAACCATATAAGTAACTTTACTTTGTGTATAAATAAATACTTGCATTTCATACTCCACTTTAATACATTGTTGCACTTGAAATTCGAATAGGCATTGTCCTTTGTGTACCAAATAGTAGATTTTTTTCGTCTTAAGAAAGTTTCGAAAAATAACATTTAGTAAACACATTTTACCACAATTCTCACAGAAGAAACAAATGTTTATATTATTATTATTAACCTACTTCATTTCAATGAAAATATATATTACAAGTTTTCAACAAAAAATCTTTAAATAGTAAATAAACAAGACAACATCAAATTTATTGGAGAACGAACGAAAGAATGCTGAATGTATCGATCATGAGTGAACATTATTATACGATTCAGTTTATTGTACTTGTACCATGACGATAACATGACAAGTGAACGCATTTTCAAATTGTTCGTACTATACTTGAGTTAACCAATAGCATTACACTGTTGACAGGAGGCGATGTCTAAATCTTGACTTTTGTGCATTGATTTCACCAATAAGCGTACGCCACTACGGTCGACACAATCGTGTGATCATAGAAAAAACAGCTTTAATGCGTGCAAATTGAGCTCTTCAGAAATATGTATCATAGACTCATCGGTGCAAGGTCAGTCACTGACCGCGTCGTACGCGCCACGCGCCGCTTGGTACCTACCGATAAGCCGTGCGCCGTGCGCGGCAATTTTTAAATCGGTATTAGTTAAGATTTATTTTATTTCCTTGTCGATTTGTCAGGGTAGACAATGTCTTTTTGTCTATATGGACTGCACGCCGCTGGCTACAGGAACATATTATGTAAACAAATCATCGATAGATTGCGTATTGAATTGGTAATGGATATCGGGTTTACCACTCTCAGATAAATACGATTCTAAGGTGCTGATACAGCGAACAAAGATGTACATGCGTGTTTAATTAATTATCCGAAATACAAAACCGTGAGGTTTTGTTCGTGTTGTATTCACGTGCTTCAGTAATAAGGCTTTGGAGAATGTCGAATAGTGTTCTCAAATTATACGAGTATAGTTAATTTATTGTTTACCTTACGAGTTACGTGTTATCAGCTATGTTACAAGTCAAGTCCAAAAAACTATTTAGCTGTATCTTTTAGATTTCTTTCTAATTTTTCTGTTATGTTCTTATATGTACATAGACTTGGTTTTTAAAATAAAAAGTTGAAAATAATTTTTCAGTATAAAGAGTTTGTTTTAGAGCCATATAAATCATTGTAAAATACGTGAAAATCGTGTTAGTAGATTCCATTACATAGATACATTGATACCTAGACACATACAGGTGATGCCAATATAAAGCGTGTAATAAAAAAACATGGTCCACGCTAATGTATTTTATATTATGGCCTTGGTCTATTGGCAGCATATATGGGCTGTGTACCGGGAGGTCCTGGGTTCAATTCCCAGGTGGGGCAAAGCGAATTTTCTAATTTAATTTGCTCAGGACTGGATCCCTCAGAGGGGGTTGATGTCAGGCAGGCAACCGGTCGTAAAATAAAGCTTAATCGTTTCTACGACATGCTTTAAAAATGTGTGTTGCGCTGAACCCGCATTAAGGTGGCAGATAGAAAGAAAGGTCCAAGCTAATGTATGTAAAAGTCCGTGGGTATGACTTAAATAAGGATTGAATGAACGTACATAATACACATATCACTAACGGAATTAATAATCCATACTTTTCTCCCATGCCCATTTAAAGAAATGTTTTGTAAAATCAAGCACTAACAGTACTACGAGGTAATATCTGTAAAAGGAATAACAGTGATTTCTGTGAGAAAATGCATCAGACGTGGTTCAATGAAAAAGTAATTTGATACAAATAATGGATGAATTGAAATGGACGGCGATCGCAGAAAGCCTTTACGCTACTGTAGTCTATTAAGAAGTGGAAATAGGAAATACTTAATAAGTTCTTTAGAAGTGGCTTTACTGTGCTACAAATTTATCATACTAATAATTTATAACTTTGGACCGCTTTGTTTATTAAGTATTTACAGTGGGATGTTTTTATACCTATGAGGCACGATTACCATGTTGAGATCTCGGGTTATCCTTAGATCGTGTAAAGTGATTTTGAGTCTTGTAACATGGCAATAGGCTTTCCCCTTATCACGTCATAGGACGAATATTAACTTGGCCTAATGTGGATGGAATATTGGACATGGTTTAAAATCTACTTACTAAAGGGAATTTTTTGTATGCTATTTTCATCGGTATACTGCAATGTCCGACCCGGAAATCGAACCCGAGGTCGCATGGAGGCAGCTGTGAATGTTATTAGCTGTAATTACGTTCAAATATATCAATTTTATCAAAGAACACTATTCAGATATTTTGCTAAATGCGTGGACCATTAGAGATACGAGTATAGCACTGTATAAATACAGCAATAGAATTCTAAATTAATCTAGAAAACGAGTTAAAATTGCAATATATGTTTAACTACAACTCTAAAACACCATTTAAAGTCTGAAAGAGCGAAGGCACCTCAAGTATCTTTGTATTTTCTGCAAAATTATTGAAGGAAATAAACGGAGCTATAACCGTGTGATGCAGCAGGTTAACGTTGAGTGCATCCTTTATTGGATTTGAGCACAACATTCAGCACTTAAGCTGCCGTGAGAATAACTAGACGGTGCTAGATGGACGCTAGGCGTGTTTCTCCCATGTTGTTTTAGACGGATCTTGTAATTTCACATTCGATGCCATTAACTACTTTTATTACAAACTGTTTTCGAACGGAATGGAATCTATTTGTAATTGATTTCAAATGGGTTCCTTTGATGTGTTATTTTAGATGCTTTTGTTGTTTTTCTGTGTATTATTTGTGTCGGAGGCCCCTTCCCAATCTCCTTTTTTTTTAAGTTTTCCCGGTATTATGTTTATGAGCGGTGGTCCATTAAAATTCAATTACAGTTAGATTGTAAGGATAATAAAAGTTTAAACAAAAATTGGTAATATTGTAATATTGATGATTTTGAAATATATGGAAGAACACCATAATATTTTATGATGATGAAGTTAATTTGACATTCAAAAATTGTTACATACATACATAAGCTCACGTCTGTATCCCCGATGCCAATGTCGTTATAATATATTTTTAAGATTGATGCCAATTAGTGAAGGTAGTGTTATTTTGCAGTGGTAGCAGAGGAGGTCTCCGCCGGAGGTCGACGTACACAAGCGGGCGGCTGCGGTCGGGGCCGCACTGGTCGTTCGTGTTCGACCCCGCCGGCCGCCTGTGCTACTACTGGTCCATGGTCGTCTCACTCGCCTTCCTCTACAATCTTTGGGTTATAGTCTACAGATTCGCTTTCCAGGAGATCAACGGTGAGCCTCCATTCATTCACATCTTATATATGAACACACAATTGAATCGTGTTTTTTCTATTCCCGTTATCGTCGCTTGGATAAACTCGAAAGGAGGTGCTTAAGTGGATAAAAATTCAATTTTGACTTTAAGGCTTATGCAAAAGACGGCTCCATTTAGATAGAAACTAAGATTAGCGCCAATGATCTGGGTTGCACCGACTTAGCGCACTCCACGCATAGTTTCCGCCAACTTACCTTGGAACGAATTAAATTGCTTACGTACCTCAATAGCTTTTCTGAGTTAAATGTCTCGAACCGAAGGCAGTGTAATAACGTCTCCCGTGAAAGTAACCTTTCGACATTTCTCAGTTGCGTTTCCTATTGTGCCATTGGCTCGCTGGAGCTACGATGAGTTTCAACGACGCTTAATCGTATTTTCAAGTTCCGTTTTAAAATATTGTTGCGCATTGAAACTGCTCCTTCTCGATCCTCTCTACAGTAAATGCGCTTGGAAGTAAAACTGTCCAGTAAATGTTTATTAAGATTGATTTTTAAATTGGGATCGGGAGAACGTTGCGGAACGAATGAACTAATTAAAGTTTGTGTTGTTTCAGGTGAAACACTTATAGTGTGGTTCTGCCTGGACTACTTTTCGGATTTCTTGTATCTGGCGGACATTTTGTTTCACTTTCGCACCGGGTACCTCGAAGACGGTGTGCTACAGACGGACGCGGCAAAGCTTCGAGCGCATTACATGAATTCTACATACTTCTACATCGACTGCCTGTGCCTCTTGCCGCTCGACTTCCTCTACCTCTCCATCGGCTTCAATTCTATATTGCGTTCGTTCCGCCTCGTCAAGATATACCGTTTTTGGGCGTTCATGGACCGAACGGAACGGCACACGAACTATCCTAACTTGTTTAGATCAACCAGTTTAATTCATTATTTATTAGTGATATTCCATTGGAACGGGTGCTTGTACCATATAATATATAAAAACAATGGGTTCGGTAGTAAAAACTGGGTGTACCATGATACGGAGACGGCGGACGTGGTGAAACAGTATCTGCAGAGTTATTACTGGTGCACGCTGGCGCTCACGACGATAGGTGAGTTTAATGTTTTGTATTTCATACGTTTTCCTCGATGGATATAGAGTAACGTGTTTTTAATGGCTTTTATGGAGGGTTTGTGCTTCGCTTCACAAATTGGAAAAGAGAAATATAGATTCGATGTTTCTCTTTTTCTGCAGCGATCTGTTCTCATATGTACAATGGTTCGTTTATCTGTGAATTATGAATCTACAATCTGGTATTGTGAATGTTTTGTTTTTTTTATGTAAATGAAGCAGGCGGGTTAAAAATAAAAAGCATATTATATACTACATGTATGTACTAGTAGTTCTTGTTAATCTAAATCTATCACATACAGCTCACCTTCTGTCTCAATGAAGTTTACTTTGCATTTATGTTAATCTTTTGATCTCGTTTAATCTCAAGTATTTCAAATGAATATTATTCTTTATCCACAATTATCCCAATAATTAATTTTAACAACAAGGTATGATTAAATTAAAGGATATTCTAAAATAAATTATGGAACATAGCGTCGTACAGATTATTCCCTTATTTCGTAATGATAAATTACTTGTTATTGTCCTTTGATTTATAACAGTGAAAGTTTATGTAGCTGTCTTCCGCACCGTTCGTCATCCGAGTACATATTTTCAGTAGAACGTTTTGTCGCGATATTATTTTATGTTACTGTTTGTGCATTTTATACAAGAAATTTTGAGAATATTTATTTTCAAATGTACTGTTTTCAATGTAGGGATATAGTCCCATAGGACCTTACCTGTAAAAACATTAACGCGCTTCTTATCTTTAAAAGTGGTTCGTCACTTTTTTCCTTGCGTCACATTATTTTAGAATGAAAGGGACAAACTAGTTTTAAAGTTAAGAAGCGCGTAAATATTTTTTTAGTAACCTTAACATAAGCTCACGCCTTTTTACCCGAAAGGGTAAGCAGAGGCGCACTAGCGAACTAGAACACCCATATTTCGCCGAGATTAGTTCCGTCCCAGATGTGATAGGGGGCGAGCCTATCGCCATATCGGGCACATATTACAGACTCCGGGCTGATATTGAAAAAACCAAAATCCAATATCACTTTTCCCAACCCGGGTATCAAACCTGATACATCAGGACGGTAGTCGTACCGAAATACAACTACGCCACTGAGGCAGTCTAGGTAGTTTTATAATTAGGTAATACGCATTAAATTAGTAATTATAAAAAGGTATGTGAAGTCTACCAACCTGCATTAGGCCCGCGTGGCAGACTAAGGCCCTAACCCCTCTCATTAGTACCCGTAGAGGAGGCCCGTGCCCAGCAGTGGGACAGTGATATTACAGGGCTAATATTATTATATTATTATAAAATGTTTGTTACTTTCATTCATCACGCGGAGGCTATTTAGCCTCTAGGCTAGGCGTACGGTGCTCTATCTAGTCTTCAAGAAACAAAATATTGTTATAATATTTATCTACTGATTTTGCAACTTGAGAGTGTCGTTTAGTCTTAGTAAATACGAAGGCGGTTCGTTTACAGATTCGTGATTGATACATTGTGTTATCCAAATATACGTATCATATTGTGGCATTGTGATTGATTGAGTAACAAATTAACGTACTTTGTTATGTAAACATTGGCTGCTAGTTCAAGTATGATATCAATCATTTTCTAATGTGCGAATTATGTATATTGATTTTTTTTGGATTTTCCCACCGTTTTCTTCTTCCCGTGTGTCTTGCTGGTGGTGAAAAGAAAACGACCTAGACTTGGGCGGCGCGTCGTTGCGCACCAATGCCAAAATGCCGAAGATCCGGCATCCGTTATCGGCATCGTTATTTTTCGCATCGATACCTACCTCACAAGTAGTTGCAAACTGCATTATTTTACGATGCGGATTTCGTTGACAATATTTAAAAACCGAAACTTATTTTAATATCGAACGCGTGTTCATAAGCGCCAGCGATGCTCAGCTAGCATATCATTCTAGATGATATATTTCGTGGTCATACTCGATGCTGGTGTAGAATACGAATATTTGTTTTCGGCATGATATGACATCCGTTATCGGCATCTGTAAGTATCATCGATGCCTGGCATCGTTTATTGTAAAACGTCCCACACCAAAAATGACCGTAGTTACTTGATAGTTGATAGCTCAGAGTATTTTATAGATTTATTTACCTAATTACCTAACTGAGACCAGCCGAGAAACAAACTGGTCACCTGTTAGGCAAGTGATCTCCCCTCCTCATCAAAACATAAGTATACCAAAACATAATATTATGTACTCCCATGTAATTCCAGGAGGTTCAGGGGTTTGACCGATGTTCTAGAAAATAAATACAAATAAATAAATAAATACACCCAACTGCCACACACATAGTCCTGACCCCACACTAGGTGTAACCTGTATCATGGGTTTCAGAAACTACGAGAGACTTTCGGTCTCACAACACCCAGACCCGAAACAAATATTTGTAGGCCACATAGACATTTGTGGTGCGGGAATCGAACCCGCGAACTCATGTTTCACAGCCGGCTACTGACCCGCTGCGCCACGGAGGATGTCAAGCTGTCATACATTTTAAATAGAAAGCAGTAGCGAACGATGACAGTTTTCAAAAGGGAAGCCAAAGCTATTTTTGCTTCTAAATAATACTTATTTATTGGACTACAATCTGGAAAAGGGAAGCCCGTAAGAATCATGTTATATGGAATGTACGCCACTGATAGAAAGGATTTGTTAAAAGGTATCCTACTCTAGTAAATCACACCGTAACAAATGTAACAACAACCTACCCCTTCAAGTTGGTCACGGTAATACAGTGATCCCACCTCAGAGCCCGGTCGAATCGGCTCATTTTTCTGCAGACCAAAACGGCCTATAGCGTAGCTATACAAGATAATTATTTTAAAAATATTTTCATCAATGGAAAGATTTTTCGTATAAATTATTTTATATTTAAAAGTTGGATACAGTAGCCCGGGCACGAAAAACTAATGTATATGTAAACGTATTCGAGTTCGCTGCGCACTGATGACGTTTGGTTAATATTTCATACAAATTTCATAGACGCGCATCGAGTTCGAATACATTTACGGTTGTCAGAAATTTTCCTGCTCAGGCCGCTGGTCAATTTGCTAACGTGTTTTAAACTAGCACAACGATTGTCACTGACGACTTTTTTTATCGCCTTTTGTGTTCGTCGTCGCTTTAAAACTTATTTCGCATGGTTATTTAGCCACGAAAAATAAATGCTGGACGTTATCAATTTAAACCAGGGACGAGCTTTCGACATGGAATCCCATTAAATTCTAAAACGAATATTTCATACGGTATGTGAAATTTTTTTGCACGTTGTACGGAACTTTCCATCTGCCTTTATCCCAACTTAATGTGGGGTTGGCGCAACACAAAAACACACCACGGTCGTAAAAATTACGTCGAACTCCTTATGCAATATACTACAAAAAGTATGTAGAGCCGATCCCAAGTTAAAGTAGGATAGAAAAGAATATAAGAAGAAGGAAGATGAATGTTTATTTGTCCATACACGTAACGCTCACTTATATTTACATCTGTTTTCTCTTAGGCATATGTAGAGGTTTTGTACTTTATTGGCGATTTATTTGCACTATAAAAAAGGATATTACTTTGACAACGTTATTTACTTGTTACTGGACTGCCTCTGTGGCGTGGTGGTATCTCTGTACGACTACGATTCTGAGGTCTCGGGTTCGATCCCCGGGTCGGGCAAAGTGATATTGGATTTTTCAATATCAGCCCGGAGTCTGGAATTTGTGCCCGATAGGCTCGCCTCTTATCACATCTGGGACGGAACTAAGCTCGGCGAAATGTGGGTGTTCTAGTTCGCTAGTGCGCCTCTGCCTACCCCTTCGGGGATACAGGCGTGAGCTTATGTTCAACTGGGTCTTTATTCACTATGACCTAAGAACTAGGATGAATGCCTTATGCGGCCGCGTCACATCAACTTAATGCAATTCGTAAAATGATATAATATAAGCCATTTTCTTTAATTTCACTGGCTCTTTTCCGCGACTCCGTTCGCGTGGGAATTTATTATCCGGGATGAAATTTATTTTTTGGGCATTAAAAGTAGGCTATGTGTTAATCCAGAGTGTCAGCTGCCTCTGCCAAATTTCAGCATAATTGAGCGCGAAGAAGTAACAAACATACAAACACAGGCACAAACTTTCGTCTTTATAGTATTAGTGTGATTAATGCATATGCATTACACACGCTGTGAACTTTGGACATACAGAATAATGCCCTGTAAAGGAAAACATCTGAATAATGTCAACATGCGCGTAAACAGATGGTAAACATATCTGACAATCTCATTTGAATATTCTTAATGCCACCTGTAACCGATACAAGTTCAGCATCTGCTCGCGTGGTCGATAAACAAACAACGGGGAGGATTTTTTATGTATGTATGTATGTAAACAAATAGATCTTCGGGAAAAGGGTCATTCGAGCGAAATTTGGGCAACTTAAGCCTTATTACGGTACGATTTTTCTTTTACAAAATATCTGTTACAGAAATAGGATAGGCGGGGGATTTATATCGTATCCTAAAATAATATTCAGACACCGTTTTTTCCTTTTTTGGAGTAATTTTTTTATAGTAGTTTATGTATACACCGTTAAAAATAATGTGTAATAAAAACTAGTAAAACGACTTCAATAAGTCAATAATTATTGACAATTTCTTGCTCTCTTTAGTGTTGATGACGAGAGCGATGCAGATGAGAATGTACTGATACTTAACTAAATTTATACGGAAGCCTTGGGGAAAGCTTCATCTAACGCTAATTTTGAAACATCTAATTTTGAAAATTAGTAATAGGAGAGTTTGCACATTTGCCCGGGACTGGATCCCTAATAGAGGGTTGACGTCAGGCAGGCAGTCGGTCGTAAAAACTTAGCCAAATCCTTTCTGCAACATGCTTGAAAAAGTGTTTTGCGCCGACCCCACATTAAAGTGGAATAAGGCCAGGTAGAAAGAAAGAAGTAATAGGAGAGTTTTGTGACAGGCGGTATGGTTGTAACTAGTAACCATGTCGAATATATCGCGTAATATACGTAAAAAGTAGACGAATTGATAACTTACTCCTTTTTTGAAGTCGGTTATAATAAGCTAATTATTGAAGAAAGAAAGCATAAACCCCTATGTAAAGGTACCTAACTGAAGCAGACAACGCTGCAACGCTATGTTCATAAAAGAAAAATAAAATCTTGGATTTTTAAAAATGTTTTTGCACCGTTTTTAAAAATAGATTTGAGAGCTACGAAATGAAGAAGAGTAACTTAATAACACAGAACGTGAAGCAGAAAGATATTATGAAGCTATTTCTTGGGAGTAGTTCGCTTGGATGATAAGGTCTCGCATTGAGCGGTTAAATGAGTTTCATTAGGGAGTAAAACAAAAGAAGTCTCGCAAACTCAGTAACAAAATGTAAAATGAAGTGTTGCCGATTATATGAATGTTTGATTTTTTTCATTCCAATGACTTGCTTTTATACATTGTTATTTCTTTCATATTTTTACCGTATGTATAGCTGTAAAAAAGCGGTTCACGATTGGTCTGTTTTACCAGTAGCTTCCCTTTGCCTAACTTTGTATTAAGATAAATTGATACCAGCTGCAAAAAAAACTTATATTTCGCCATATTTTTTACCGTGTAATACTTATTAGCGATAATAGACATTCTTACTGTGGTCTTGTTGAGACGGAAATGCATGTTGTAAAAATAATTTTAAAATATTTCAATAGTTCCTACTGTCCTATTGAAGAGAGTTTTTCCATATCGACCGTATGCTGCCAATACCCCCTAACTAACCTTTTTACCAAAATATGGTTTTTCGACCGACTTTCACAAAAGGAGGTCCTCAATTCGTCTGCATTTTTTTATGTATGTTACTCGATATCTCCTCAAAATGTGGACCGATTTTCAAAATTCTTTTTGTGTTCGATAGAGCTTATTTTAAGGGTAAATATATAACTAAGGGTAAATAAGGGTAAATATATAACTTTAGTCACGATCGGTAAATTGGAAGTCGGTCAGTTAAGTTTTTAAACTTGTGATTATCTGAGCTATCTGTATGGATCATGATGTAAATATTTTCTTATTAGCAATATTAAAGTCTTTGGGGGAGGCCTATGTTCAGCAGTGGACGTCCTATGGCTGATGATGATGAATATTAAACTATTGTAAAATTATTAAACTTGGATTTTGGGTGCATAAATATAATCTATATTTAGTTTTTATTCGTTTTTATTGTCTCCAATAAACTTGATCTCAAAGAACTTAGGAGGTATTGACGGCTTACGGTCGATATGTTTATTGGATTGCATTTTAATCAATTCAAATAATTTATTCTGCAAATAGGATAATTACTATGTCTTAAAATTATAAACTAAGGTTAATGAATGTTACATAGTTAGTAGCTCCACTATATACCTCTATAGGTACATACATAGTTCCTCTGTGTTACAAAGATTCTCTAATTTCGGATTTGCAAACACCAAAATTAGTGGTTGATGTGAAATACGTAATTAACGTGTGTACAAATCATTAAGTTAGTCGCAAACGAAGTGGATGTTGCGTCGCATTCATTTGTAGTGGTTATAAGATACATAGTTGTCCTAACTTGCGCGTTATAAATTCACGGGAGTTGAAACTAGTAATTTCATCAGTCTACGGAACTTCATAAACAAGTTGGAAGCGCTTAGTATCATGAACAACGTACGTAACTAGCTTATCGTGGGTAAATGGACGCGAACTTTACATTTTGGTCGCGTTATTCGTTATTAGATACAATGATTTGTAGATATTTGTTGTTGAAGTATTTGTTGGTAAATATTTCATAATATTTTTATGCCTGCATACTGCCTCGGTGGCGTGGTTGTATTTCGGTACGACTACTGTCCTGAGGTCTCGGGTTCGATCCCCGGGTCGGGCAAAGTGATATTGAATTTTTCCATATCAGCCCGGAGTCTGGAATTTAAGCCCGATATGGCGATAGGCTCGCCCCCTATTACATCTGGGACGGAACTAAGCTCGGCGAAATGTGGATGTACTAGTTGGCTAGTGCGCCTCTGCCTACCCCTTCGGGGATACAGGCGTGAGCTTATGTTATGTTATGTTATGTTATTTTTATGCAATGTCTATGGTATTCTGTGATGGCCCACTTTAATAAAATCATCGCTGTTTGGCGTCATTTAGATGATATTTATGAGGCACCCCCATTTGATTATAGTTTTCACATAAGGTTATGAAGGGTATGTAAATGATAGTATCTATAAGTCAATATTTACTATAAAGTTTTGAGATAATCACAAGTTTAAAAACCTAACAGACCGACTTCAAATCCGATCGTGACCAAATTTATATGGAACACCCTGGAAATAAGCTCTATCAAACACAAAAGGAATTTTGAAAATCGGTACACATTAGGCGGAGATATCGCCTAACATACATAAAAAAAAATACAGACGTCCTCCTTTTTGGAAGTCGCCCGAAAATATTAAACTAATACTTATAGGTACAATATTCATATTTTAAAAATCCGTAATTTTCCTCTTTCTTAATGTTCTTTATTTTATATCGAACTTTAACACTTTTCGAATTGCTTTATCGAATCATTTTATAAGAGTATTTGATTGGAAGAGCCCAAGAAAGATAAAAATATTGCGGTTGAGAAGCTCCCTTGAGTCGAGCGCCATCCACTTGAAGTGTCTTCAAGGTACTCGTCCATCGGCAGACGCATCGCGTCTCGGGCTACCGACTGGCTCAGTCAGACGGTCGCTTGGCTGCACAATTTACTAAAAGCTCCCACACACTGCAAACCTATCGGCAATATTCTTATGTTTATTGGTTAAGGCAGTGATCACACGGCGCAGGTATATAGGTATGGAACAAGTGTATGTTATTTAAAAGTCCAGTCGCACATCGTTTCGGTTCCGACGCAAAAATTGATACTGCAATACTTATGAAGCATAATTTGTATTATTTATAAATAATTAATAATAAATCCCACCCAACAATCACACCCATATACTGACCCTACATTAAGATCGATCGTCTTGTGTCGTGGGTATAACTACGATAGACTTTCGGTCTCACAACACTCAGACCCGAAACAAATATATGTAGGCCACACAAACATTTGTCTCGTTGCGGGGATCGAATCCGCGGCCTTTCGCTTCACAGTCGGCTACGCGCTCGCTACGCCACGGAGGCTGTCGACTATCTTATGGCGCGTACACACCGGGCCGAACGAAGGCGAACGAATCATGCCTGTTTCATTCCTAAAACAGCGAAAGTTTGTTTGTGTGAACGCAACAGGTATAGAATTGTTCGCCTTCGTTCGGCCGGTGTGTACCCGCCATTATATGCAGATACTGAGATAGTTTTAATTTTGTGAGCCGATTTTTTCATAAAACTTTAATTTGGAAAAGAATATTGACGTTTTGACAGTTGATGTATCAAATATCTATGCAATATATATCAAAGCAAAAAAAATCCCTCAAAGTAAAGTCGAAAAATCGGTCCGTAACGTTTATATAAATAACTTTCAATTTTTTCAATTCCGAAACTGTTCGACGCCGCGCCGCGCGATTTATTCGATAACCAATAAATGTCAAAAACAATTACATACATGTCTGTGATAAACGATTGGAAAACAGCTGTCAGTCGAAGATCCAGCGAAGTGCGGGAGCTATAAACATCAAACAGCGCTCCCCAAACTTTTACAAATTGAATTGTGTTTACATCAAAATCCAGAACTTCGCTAATATCAACACTACGTTAACTTGCTGGAGTACATAGTAGCAACGAATTGTGAAGTCTAAGTACTGGTGCGCGAATTAACTATCTCTTGTGGACTTTGCAGCTCAAGCCAGTTGTTATTTTAGATTATGTAGCTGAATTTATACTTTGTATAACTGATTATTGTAGGAAGAGTGCGGCTGTGTATATATTTTATTAACGTGACTAAGTGCAGTATATATAAATATTACAAAGACTCACGTTCAAAAACAGCCTCCGTGGCGCAGCGGGCGAGTAGCCGGCTGTGAAGCGAGAGACCGCGGGTTCGATTCCCGCATTGAGACAAATGTTTGTGTGGCCCACAGATATTTGTTTCAAGTCTGAGTGTTGTGAGACCGAAAGTCTCTCATAGTCTCTGACACACACGATACAGGTTGTACCTAGTGTGGGGTCAGGACTAGGTGTGTGACTGTTGTATAAAAAAAATATACAGGCAAATAATATTTAGCTTTTTTCGGAAATTGGATAATGGTAGTATAGCCAGAAAGCAAAGCAATAATATCCAGTTGCTATGTTGTAATATGTAGTGCTGTGGGTGTACCTTCAAAATAAATAATACAAGCTTAATGTAAATTTAAACAAATACAAAAAGTGAAGCTTTCCCTAGTTTGGACTCCACTCTATCGCGTTGTGATGTACGCAATTCCACTTGTTCATTTTACAGCTCCACAAAGGAATGTTTGTAGAGCGCTAACTTTTACAAGCTGGACATTTCGTGTGTCATGAGTGTTACCGAGTTTGTTATTACAATTATTTATTCACTGAATACAGATGAGAAAAATATAGCTTATGCCGTTTATTAACGCCTAAAAGACATTTCCCAAATAAATGGAAAAGGCATAATTTCTTCGAATACGTATATCATCAGCTGTTGGATGTAGACCGATTAGTTGGAATTACTTGGAACATATTATTTGAATATAATAATAATTACTGTTTACTTAAAGGGGCTTTAGAATGTTTTATTAATTACTCGACGGTTGCGTGATAATTGGTAGAAATATTTGTACAATGAAAAGTTTACGACTATCAAAACATATATTAAATATTTATGAAGTTACTACAAAACAAAAGAATGAATTTCATATTATATTTGAAAACATGATAATGTGAATGGTAGAGTTGGAAGGGGAAGATCTCATCGAACATTCTCTGACCAAGTCAGAGATTTGCTCGAGAAAGGTCAAGTTAAAAGTACCCTAAACCGACGTGCATGCATGAAGAATGTAATGAGACTGAATGAGGCGAAAGAGGTGTGTAAGGATCGTAGCAAATGGTAATCCGTTGTCTCTGTCTACCCCTATGGGAAAAAGGCGTGAGTCTATGTATGTATGTATGTACATAATAATATACTTAACTTTTTTTTTATTTGATAAAAAATACTTTATTCCAAGCGCAAAAAATGCTTTTCGTTTTGGCGTTTAGTATCCCATGCCATACTGCTAGTATAATTTAATTTAATTGATTTATTTATTTTAATGTTAGTAAAATAAAATGATGATAAATAAATTGTATGATAATTAGTGATACATAAAAACTAGCACTTTCATTGTGCTACAATAAAATTACGCACATTTCTCCTTTTACTGGGATGAATCTCACATCTCAGCCTTTATATGGAACAACAATACTAATGTGGTGGAATAACGCACACCTCTCCACTGTGTTGGAAACAGGCGCACAACTTTCCCGGAGGTTGACATTTTCCGCTCATAAATACGGAGTTAATTGCAGGAAAGATGGCTTTATACTGTTAATACAACATAAATTGAGATTTTCTCCCTGATGCGAGATAAAAATATGCGATGCTTTTAAATGAAAGTTTATAATGCTGATTTACTTTAAATGGGGGTGTTGGAGTGGATTTTTTAGTATTTTAGTATGCGGTTTAGGTTATTTTGGTGCCTTAGCGGTAATCGTAGACAAAAGAAAACAGAGGACGAGGTATAATTACGAAAAAATTAAGCATTCCTAATGTAAGGAACGAAACCAAAATGGCGACTTTGAGAAAGAAAAATCCCATTATATGGCAGTTAGGCATCTTTTTCATATTCCGAAATTAGTATTAATGTAAATAAAACACCGTATTTATAATAAAATAAATAAATATTTATACGTTATTTAATAATTATGAAACGGTGACAACTCACATGTAAATAGATTGCAAAACTAAAATGGTCGAACCAGCTTCAAAATAAACACGTATTTTTTGTAGTTATGCTAGGTCCTCTTATTTTTTTACTCATTGGTGTTAATTTATTTATTGATTATTCAAAGTATCGGTATATGTTAATTTGGTTATAAACTTGAGTCCTAATTTCGTGTACAGTGAATAAGCTACTTCATCTTTTATTTGACCTTTTGTTTCGTTTAACCCTACCATAATTAGTGTTTAAGCATCACATAATTTGGTTATAGTTTATTTGTGGTTGTGGTTGGCTTAAAGTCACTTTAACCGCAAGAATTTAACGGTCTGAATAGCGCTTTGATACTATGATAATAATAATAGTAGAAACGTCAAATCTTTTATCAATAAATATGAGAAAATTATATTTTTTACGACCCCGTTAAATAAAAAAGATTGAAAATTATACATCATCGCATGGCGTTGAATAGATGTTAATAGATTCTGTCTTATAGCGCACACTGTAATTTGTACTTAATACTTGTAAAAACAAGTAATATGTTTGTAATAGAAGTTTTGCCACAGCTTCGCTCGCGTGATCAGATTTATCCCATTGGCAACAATATAACGACCACTTTTAAAACAAATTGTAAATATGGAAAGTCAAATTATACTGAATAATATTTATGTTTATCTATATTTCTGTAGGGGCTTTTACGCGCAGCGTATGTCAATTTGGCTTTTAGCCCAATCATAAGACTTTTTGACGTTTCTCGCTAGCGACGATGTATAATTTTTACATGTTAAACACCTGAATGCCTCTAGCGCTTACCTAGGGAACTACTGTTTTTACACAAATTATTTTTCATAGTCGCTAGCGAAAAATGACAAAAAACCTCATGGTGGACCTACTGGATAATACCTATAATTTACGAGTATATAAACTACACACATTTGGACAATGTAACAATATGATGTGAAATAGTAATGAATGTAACGGTGCATGTGAAGTGGCCTTTAAAACTACTACATCGTAAGAACTTTGTCATGTAATGACCTTTAAACGTAGTGCAGCGTAACTAAGAGTCTCCTTTAATGGTAGCTATTCTCAGTTACATACTTGCAAACGTTTACAATAACTTATGGTTTTCGAGGGTAATAGGTAACTCTTAAAATAATTTCGTAGAACATTTTAATGATTATATTATAGGATTTTGAAGGGAATTCTGACAGGATGTAACCCTGTGCTTGTTAAAATTATTTCATTTTTAATGTCTAAAGTTGTGTTTATTGTTGCAAAATGATGTGGTTTTATGCATTTAACTTTAGCGAAGATGTAACCTTTTTAATTAGTGATCTTTGATGAATTTTGTCTTAGCTGTATTGGCCGACTTTGTTCGGTGGGTTTGCTAAGGGAATGTCGTTTGAAAGGAAGGAATTGTTCCCAAAATTCCAGTAGGACCTTGAGATTGTACATCTGGGTTTCATGATTACTGCGATACTTGATACCAATTGCTCTATTGAAAAACATGCTCTTACTAATTGACATTGGTTAAATCACTGCCACGCGGTGGAGCCATTTTGTGTTTAAAAGAATAAAAAAAAATTATGATACAAAAAAATATACGGTCTACCTGACCTTATCCCACCTCAATGTGGGGTCGGCGTAACATACTTTTTCCAAGCATGTTGCAGAAAGGATCTAGCTTAGTTTTACGACCGGCCGCACCCCTGACTTCAACTTCTTTTCGTCTTTAATAAATATGGACGACCGAACGTACCAACCTAATCAGATGACCAGTATACGCTCGCTCATCCGCTATCATGGGACATACCTATTGCTGTATATATTCTATATGGTTATTGTTACACCACAAACTACGTTGGTGACTGTGGAATTCAGTCCACCGAAATAAATGTCAAAAGCCGCTTTAAAAATACGTGCTCCAATTTTACTTGGCCTTAATGTGGGATGCAACATATTCTATACTGCACTGAGTTTTATTTTGTTGAGGAAGGCGAATAGATTTCATCAATCAGTGATTCGGTCTCGTTTCGGATATGCGATTTTTGTCTCGTTGCCGTCCGATCACTAAAACGCCGTTAAGTGAATTAGCACTAATTCACGAGAGCTTTTTCAACGCTCTTTAAAAAGCGTTTCAACCCGTCTGTTCATACGATTGCTTGAAAAACATTCTTGCCTTGTTTCTAATACGGTATATACTTACCGCTCAAAAAAATCCGCCGCCTGTCGTGCGAATAAGGGCTAAACATAATTTTCAGTTTTGGCTAAAAAACGTGGAAATAATACTCTCCTTGGAGATTTAATTGACTTATGGTCATATTTAATATTAAAGTAAATATGTGATTATGTCTTTTAAATATGATAGCCACATTCTTATAAACCACTAAAGACAATAGTTTCCACGTCTTCGGGCGATATTTCATAATTAGGTTTGTTCACTTAACGACATTTTAGTGATCGGACATCGGCAGCCAGACAAAAGTCCCATGTACGAAACGAGACCACACCATTGTTTTTTTAAAACATTCTGTCTCTCGGTCGTCGTTGACCTATCATTGCTATAATCTGTAGCTACATAGTCTGCTTGTGAACTGGGTGGAGGAAGGTTCAAATCTCAGATTGGCAACGTGTATTTTCTAACACGATTTGCGTCGGACTAGAACCCTAGCGGGGGTTGACGTTAGGCAGTCTGGTCGTAAAAACTAAGCTGAATCCTTTCGGAAACATGCTTTAACCCGTCAGAGGCGGCACATATATATGTTCCATAAGCGTATGGGCCACCGGAGGCCGAGCCGCCCGTGACTATTTAAAATGTATTGGTCCGATTACACTTTGAAGTGAGAGAAAGGCAAAGACAACACACAAAAACTCCCAAAATTTATAATCATATCATGATAACCCTTTTTACCAGTTACAAAAGTTGGTTCTCCGGTGTTTTATTGAGTAAACTTGAGTAAACAATAAACTCAAAGAGAAACGCGGTTAAACAACATTCCAACAGTCAAAGAAAAATACCGGATATAGTAAATAGAACCGAGTTTAAAATTAAACCTCTGAGCATTTCAAGTTTTATTAAAATTACCTTTGACATTTGTATGTTTGTTATGAATTTTTGAGTGGTAGAGCCACGCTGTAGACAGTAACGTCTATAGCATGAATGGGCCGGCTCGACCGGTTAGATACCACTGTCTCACAGAAAACCGATGTAAAGTGCTTGTTGTCGCGTTTCGTTCGGTGAGTAGGATTTCCGGTGGCCCATTTCCCCACTCCCATTCCCAATCCCTTTTCCCTCCCCTTTCATTCCCTCATTTTAGGTTGGCAACGCACCCATGATTCTTTTTGTGTCTTGGGTGTCTATGGACGGTGGATATCACTTACCATCAGGGGACCCATCTGCTCGTTTGCCAATCTCTGCTATAAAAAAAAAAAAATTGTGAGAACACACGGAAAATAAGTTACCTGTTATACAAACTATCTGTTGCCCGCGACTTGGTTCGCATATTTTATTAACAAATGTATCCCACGAGGACCGTACATTTGGCACATTTTTTTAGGATAAACAGAAACCTATTTGCTATTCCAGTCTATAATCTATCTCTAACAGTTTTTCACTAAATGCATATCTATACATATATATCAATACATATAAATAAAATTGGAGTGTCTATTTGTAATATTAAAATAACCGTTTTTTACTCATGTATATCAATATATATAAAATAAAGTTTTTTACAATTTTTGTCTGTCTGTTTGTTCCGGCTAATCTCTGAAATGGCTGGATCGATTTTGACGGCACTTTTATTGGCAGGTAGCTGATGTAATAAGGAGTAACTAAGGCTGCGTTTATTCTAGACATAATAAAAAATAACTAAAAAATTAAAGAATCGACTGTTAGGTGGAACGAAGTTCGCCGGGTCAGCTAGTGAAAGTATATAATAATGGTACTTTATATCAAAACATATGTTTTTTATAATTTTGTCTGTTTGTTTGTTCCGGATAATCTCTGAAACTTCTAGACCGATTTTGACGGGATTTTCATTGGCAGATAGTTGATGTTATAAAAGAGTAACTTAAGCTTCTCTTATTTTAGAAAAAAAAATAGGTTTCGTGAATACAAAATTTAAACAATTAAAGTTACGCAAATGCGACGCAGATGAAATTAGGTGGGTCAGCTAGTCCTTAATAACAACGCACTGTAGTTTAGTTATAAAGTCCATCGCTTCGAATAGAAACGTCTTCAAAATATAGAAATGATGTCATAAAATAATTCAGCTAGTGACATAAAATATATTGCACCACTTTCGACGCCTTGCAAGGGTGTTACGTTATATCAATATCTTTACATGAAAAATCCCCTTTTCCTTTGTCATCAAATGGGACGATCCTTGCTTGAAGAGCCCCAAAACTATTTCGGGAAAGGGACACTCAATAAACCGAAATAAATGTCAATTTATTACGGGCGTCAATGGGATGTGTCTAGAGGGTTTTGGATGCATCTATTTTGTTCAGTAGATGGAGTTTGTTTTAAACACCCGTGATATTCAGGCAAAGCAAGGTAATAAGTGATTTTTTGATAATTATAAGATTCAAATTATACGCTTCGTTAATTTTTCTTTGGTTTAATAACTACGAATTTGGTCGCCTCCTTGGTCTAGTGGCAGCACATATGGGTTGTGGACCGGGAGGTCGTGGGTTCGATTCCCAGGTCGGGCAAAGCGAATTTTCAAATTTATTTTCCCCGGGACTGAATCTCTCAGAGCGGGTTGACGTCAGGCAGGTAGCCGGTCGTAAAACTTAGCCAAATCCATTCTGCAACATGCTTGAAAAAGTGTGTTGCGCCGACCCCACATTAAGGTGGGATAAGGGCAGGTAGAAAGAAAAACTAAGCAGTAAGTTCATAATTAATACTAATTTTATTATACTTTATCTTAGTGTCATATTTATAAAAAAAAAAGTATTTAATTTGAGATTAGAGGCTCGAGCAAGAATAACTTTCGACTGTCGAGATTTAACAGTATAGGTCGATCATGAGGTTTTTGGTCATTTTTTGCTACTAAGTAAAATATCTCTAACGGACGGTATCAATAAACGATTTCAGCTTGAGAGTGCAGGTAGATCGCGATTATGAACCAATCATATTTAGTCATTTGACGGAGTCATGTTCAAACTGTGTTCTTATAGGCTAATTTTTGTAATCCATCTGCACATTCGAACTGAGATTGTTTATTGGAACCGGGCGTTAGACAAACATACGTGGGGAACTGACGTTGTTATGTTTTTATACTAATTATTTTACGTAGTCACTGGCGTGAATGACAAATAAAACCTTTGGTCGAGTTACTGAAGCAATGTTGATTCGAATTCGCTAATAACTGTTCGTTATTTCATCGCTGTTTCTAAAATCACAGTCTCACAGCACAGTCCACAAACCTTACCTTTATGTTAATAGGAAAAGTTTAAACTAACAAATCCCACACAGCGACCTCAAACGATACGCACCGAGGCCATATTTAATATTGGTTCAACACTGGAGCTGTTAATTAGGAATGTACAATCAAAATACATCTAATTTGGGAGCCAATTACAAACCTTTAGGCTATTTTATTAATCACCGAGAAGCTCAATCTGCGTAATGAAGAGCTGTAATAAAACACAGCCACGAACAAATCGAATATTACGAGTATTTTCTCTGCCAACTATTTTATTTGAAGCAAAAATAAAACGAAATGAGTTTAGCCGGGAATTGAGGGAGTGATTGAATTAATTAATAATTGATATAGAAATAATGCTTTGTTGTAATATAAGTGGTGTAATAAAGTATTATTTGTATATAATATGTGTGTGTGTGGAGCAACCTCTGAAGTTATTGACTGGGTTTTAGGCTCTCTAGAGCGAACTTCGACTTGAAATGAAATGAAATTAAATATTTATTGAACTCTGTGTTACAAATATAGATACATGATTAGGATCTTCTATTAAGTATTTATAGATACTTGTGTCAGAAGACCCCGCCCTTCCACATTGTAGTAACATTGAATTTGTAATTGCTAAGTCTTATTTAACAAAATTTTAACAGTTTGTACACTGGCGCTTACGCGCCTATGTGTGTATGTTTGTGTGTGTGTGTGTGTGCGCGTGCGTGTGTGTGTGTGTGTGTGTGTGTGTGTGTGTGTCTCTGTGTGTGTGTGTTTGTGTGTGTGTGTGTTTGTGTGTGTGTGTGTGTGTGTTTGTGTGTGTGTGTGTGTGTGTGCATAGTTGTGTGAGTATGTATATGTGTGTGTGTGTGTGTCTCTGTGTGTGTGTGTTTGTGTGTGTGTGTGTGTGTAGTTGTGTGAGTATGTGTGTGAGTATGTGTGTGTGTATGAGTATGTGTATGTGTGAGTTTGTGAATATGTGTGCGTTAAGGAGACACAGAGAGAAGGAATCTAGGTAGGAGAGATGGAGAATCATACAATAAAAGAGGTAGAGCTTAGGTTAACCTATAAATTGCAACATTTCTTCAGTTACAAGAAAAACAGATTGACAGACAAACTAAGCAAAGATTTATCTTGTAAAAAATGACTCGGGCAAAGTCAAAGTTCGATTACAAAAATCCAAATCCTCACTGAGTTCGTTTCTTTTACTTAGTCGAAGTTCGCTTTAGGGATCTCAGCCTAACACCTTAGGCGCGTCACGTGATTAAGCTTATCTATACAAGTAAATAAAATTGGAGTTTCTGTTTGTAATTTCAAATCACCAGCTTTTTACTACATGCATATGAAAGTATATACGGTACTTATATCAACAAATATTTTGATAAAAATTTGTCGATCTGTTCCGGCTAATCATTGAAACGGATAGACTGATTTTGACAGGACTTTCACTGTCAAATAGCTAATGTTATGAGCAGTAACTTAAACTTTTAATTTAGAAAAAATATCCCGGAAAATAAAATTCCACGCGAACGGAGTCGCGGGCAACAGCTAGTAGAATAGTAAAATATAAAATTCATGAAAGTCCGTTAATAATAAAAAACCTGTGTTTTTTAACTTAACTTAAATTGCAGTATTTTGAATGTAGTGAAAAAACAATGTAAAATAAATAAATTAGTCCTGGTGAAGCGTGTTAATAGAATCTAGGTACGAATAACTTAAAACATACAATAAATCATTAAAATAAAGCGTTTATGTAATTAAATTGCCAGTACACTTCACAATTTAATATAAACTATCAGCACCAGTCCTGGCTCAAGCTTGACATTCTACTTATTTCTCAGTGAAATTGCATGAAGAATATTAAATTTCACTCCGGGCAAGGGCCCGCTGTAATAATATTAATTTTATGCAAGCGTAACCGTCAGTAAGAAACTTCTGTTTAAACTCACACGACTACATAATGCTAACGACGGATAATGCATTTTTATGAGGACAATAAAAAGGTGTTACAATGTCTTACCGACCGTTCTCTTTATTGGAGATCGTTCTGCAAGCTTGCCAAGTGTAACACCCGCAATAAGCTCTAATGGCGTGTATTCACAGCCGCGTATTAAAATTCGTTACTTTGACGTAGCCCGTCTTAGGCTGAGATCTATAGGCCCAACTTCTGTGACGTGCACAGGCATTTAGACTAGGGTGGACAAAAATCTTGCATAATTATTTTCTTCAATTTATTCTTGCTTCACTCTAACCATCATGATCAATCTCACGTAGATTTAAAATAGTACACCCAGCGTTGTTTGAAAAACTCTTATTGGTGATCATTTTATTCTTTCATTATGTAATTTTAGCAAATTGTCACGGTAGACAATGTCACATTGTCTATATGAAATGCACGTCACTGCCCAACTTTGACTAAGTCTGTGTCAAAGAAACGAACTCAGTGAGAATTAGGAATTTTTATATCAATCTTCGACTTAGACGTTTTTACAAGAAAAACAAGCTGACAGACAGACGAAGCAAAGATTTTCTTGTAAAAAATGTCTCAGACCAAGTCGAAGTTTGATTCAAAAATTCCAAATCCAGTTCGTTTCTTTGACTCAGACTTAGTCGACGACCGCTCTGTAGATCTCAGACTTAGTTTTTCAATGTTGAGTCCGCCGTTTGAGAGTCAATATACCTTTATAAGCTTCCTACATGGTAATGCACATTGCAGAAGTTACACCTTTACATCAAGTTACGATTACGAGTTTATGTTGATATTCTATTATTATATTTGTGTAAGCAGCAATAGCTTAGTTGGGTGTGGTATGGACTGCCGAGATAAGTATCGGAGGTTCGAGACCTACTCCAAAAGGAGCACACACCTCTGACTTTTCTATGTTAAGTATGTTTTCATTGTGAATTATCGCTTAATATAACATTGAAGTAAGGAAACCTGTATACTCGAGAATTTCTTCACAAGAATTTTGCAGGTATGTTAAGTCTACCAACCCGCATTTGGCTAGCGTGGTACACTAAGTTATTTAAGCATCTCGCATCTCAATCTACAATAATGTGATAAAGCGCGGTACTTACTTTGTGGTTTTGCTCACAAGAGCCTAGGTTACATCGATCTAGACAAGAGCTAGCTTTGTCAAATCGATTTGCGTAAGCGGCCCAGATGGATGAGAACACGGAATCACCTTGACTTGTAAATGAATTGATCTCTATAAATAGAGCCGCTATTTGATCCAACTTTATATAAGGATTTATACTAACAGAAAATCGTGAACTAAGAGTTCTTCTGGATAAAATTATTCATTGAGTTCAAATGTATCTATAAAACTTTTTAAACACTAAAAGCATTTCAACGTTTGTATTTATTTCAAATAACCACATATGTGAAGAAATTACGTTCGTCACAATATTCTTAGAACAATAGCATTAATAACAAACAGATTACAAACTCAATTATAACATTTTTTATATGTATATGAATTGCCACAAAAGGCACAGTCAGCACAAACAGATGTAAGCGTCAATCTCTTCTCAACGGAATAGATGAAACGGCTGAGCGAAATAAACGAGAAACAATATCTGTTGAGGTTGACAGCGACATGCTGATATTCCGCAAGTAGTACTCTAAGCCGATGTGTCAGAATGTGAAGCGCGTAAATCCGCATGCCAAATGTTTATGAATTCTTCTGTCAATCAAACACTTCTCTAGGGAATAAAGTTCTGCGCTCCACCCGCGTCACTTTAATTCAAACATGTCGAGTTACAAAGTGTTAACTAAGAGATTATTGGTATAAGTTAAATGAGGTTGGAATGTTTAGAAGGTCATCATCGGCACGTGTAAGGTTGATGGATGAGTTAATTGTTTTACGAATAACCTTTTTAGGAGTATTTAATTTATTTATCAGTAAGGCGGCTTTAGTTAAATGAGTTGTATTATTTAAGTGAACCAATAAGATGAACAGTGATAGCCTAGCACTTAGTGAGGTACATTTGGATTGAAGTCTTAGATTTAAACCAACTTCTGAGATAAGAACTTTGACTTTTCAGTATCCTGACGTCACATACTATTCTTTGTATGGCTCGCTTTAAACGGTTATACCTGCATACCAGGAAATTCTCAAAAGACTTTCGAAAGTAAACATGATTGGTAAGGATGGTAATCCTTCCAAACAGATGGGGCTCGCTAGATCTGGAACTTCTTAGATATTATTTATTATATGATCAGTAAATGAGGGCGCCTGCGGCTACAGGTCTGCGTAGTGTCTGATCAGTCATTGTCAGTGTCTGTGTCTGTTGGTCAGTAATGAAGGAATCATATAATACTATTTATTATTATTTGTATACATGCTAATAGAACATAATTCATTCTGAGGCAACTACGACCCACTGATTTGTAAGATATATTATATATGTATATATAAGTGTATAGTATTTTTCTTATACCCTGCTCTTATCTCACAATGTGAGGGCGGGGCAACACATTTTACAAGCATGTTGCAGAAAGGATTCGGCAGTTTTTACGGCCGGCTTCCTGTCTGACGTCAACTCCAACTGGATGTTCCAGTCCTGGGCAAATTAAATTAGAAAAATTACTTTGCTTGACCTGGGAATCGAACCCAGTACCTCCCAGTCCACAGCCTATATATGCTACCACTAGACTAAAAAAGCAACTACTTTGTAGGATTAACATATGTATAAAATTGTATTGCAAAGCGTATCTTTGTTAACATTTGGTAGTGTAGTCCTAAACTTGGAAGATCCTGTGTTAAGATTCCATGTCTAAAAATAGCGTATTTCCATTACAAAATGGGGATGATAAATTCTGTTTGCGTAGGATGTGTGTAATTTGTGCGAATTGTAGGGCTTACACTCGTAGCGGTGCTACGAATTTTCGTAGCACTTTACCGTTGAGCTACGCGATCATTCATTTCATCCAATTGTTGTTCCGGTTAGCATCAAAGTCCGCCCTCGCTTAGCTTTATCCGCTTGAAATCTCCATGAGCACGATCATTTTTCATTAATCGACGTCTTCCTTTAATGTCAATTCAGCTTTTTTTATCCATATTTCATCCGTCGTAATCCATGTTAATATTATGAATGAAAATGAGATTGTTTCTTTGTTACGTTTTCGTGGCTGAAGTATCAAATATTCAAGACATTTTTCAAATATATTTTTTGAGAGTGTCTCACAACGATCAATTTTATTGTAGTCAGTGATTGTTGATGCCAATTGATCGGTTTTCTCATCCTAGTAATTGTTAATTGTTTGATTCGCTTCAGTTGTTACCTTTCTACCACCAATGGTACATAAATAATTGTACTAATTTGTAATGATACGAAAGATAATTATATAAAATATTTGCGTTTCCTCATGTACTTTTGCTTAATCGTTTTATTTTGATGTATTTTGTGGATATATTAAACTTCAAACAACGTTTGACAATTGAAATAAAACTATTTTTACGGATTCTATCACGATTTGGTTTTAATTTTTATTCCCGACGTTTCGAAGGCTTAAGAGTCCAACCCGTGACCATGAAGACTGCAAAGCCTTCGAAACGTCGGGAATAAAAATTAAAACCATATCGTGATAGAATCCGTAAAAATAGTTTTATTTCAATGAATAGCATTCGCGTAAACTTAAGAAATCAGAACGTTTGACAATATTTATTCTTTAGAACTGCTTAGAATGAAGAGTGATTTATAGTATTTTGATTTTTATCAAAGCGATATACTTCAACTTTATCCGCGGGCTACTAAGTTATCTGAAAAATTGATTCGTGCGCAACTCTGATAGTGTCATCTCTTGAGAGGTCATCCGTCTTGTGAAGCGGGACTTTATTTCCTGCTTATAATATCTTACTACTTCTTAGGCAAAGAGTGAATATATTTAAAAGAAGAGCGGGTGCTATATTTGTTTACTACTAGTGTGTCTTACATTATAACATCTATTTATTATTCAACAGTTTGATAAAGTTTACGAATGTCCATTCTTCTCTACATAATTCTAGAGATTACGCTTACATAGATACATAATCATTATCAAATGTTTATTTTAATATTTCTATATTTTCGAAATAGAACTAATCGAACTTAACGATTCGTAAAACTTTACACCCTTCATGTTGGACTAATAGAATCCGTAAAAAAAATCAATGTGTAATATTCGCGAATACTTACTTATGAATTAATTTATAGAAGTATAGATAAACACCTCAATCCAAATATGATAATAATGAGCCTCGTGTCTTACTGAACTGAACTCATACTTATTTATAATAATCACTAGTTTAAAAACTTAACTGACCGACTTCTAATTTACGGATCGTGACCAAATTTAAGTCGGAAGTGGAAGTTAGTGCGGGAAGTCGCTGGATGCAGGCCGCTTCCAACAGGTCGATCTGGAAATCTTTGGGGGAGGCCTATGTTCAGCAGTGGACGTCCTATGGCTGATGATGATGATGATTATGATGACCAAATTTATATGGGACCACCCTTGAAATAAGCTCTATCGAACACAAAAAGAATTTTGAAAATCGGTTGACATTTGGCGGTGATATCGAGTAACATACATAAAAAAAAATACCGACGAATTCAGGACCTCCTCCTTTTCGGAAAGTCGGCCGAAAATACAAGAGAGACCACAGCAGATTTTAGGAGGCTCGAAGACATATTATTCCACCCATTTTCCTTAACATTCTACTCAACAAAAAACATTTGTAAATCCTATCTTATACTAAAATAAAGCTTAAGTACCTTCCCTAAGTGAAGAAATTAGCTTGCTAAGTTTCCGTTGTAACAAATGCTATTTTCCTCGTAATATTTATGGTTGTACGGAATGATTTGTTCTTGTCGCGTTTAGGCTCCTCGCCAGGCGGGAAGCATATGCATGCTATTTACTGCCTCGGTGGCGTGGTGGTATTTCGGTACGACTACGGTTCTGAGGTTTCGGGTTCGATCCCCGGGTTGGGCAAAGTGGATGGATTTTTCCATATTATCCCGGAGTCTGGAATTTGTGCCCGATATGGCGATAGGCTCGCCCCCTATCACATCTGGGACTGAACTAAGCTCGGCGAAATGTGGGTGTTCTAGTTCGCTAGTGCGCCTCTGCCTACCCCTTCGGGGATACAGACGTGAGCTTATGTATTTACTGAACTGACTGCCGTGGTGGAGTTATGTATTACAAGCGTGGTACGACTATCGTCTTGAGGTCTCGGGTTCGATTCCTAGGGCGAGTAAGGTGATATTGATTTTTTTTATCAAGTATCAGACCGAAATTTGGAATTTGTGCCCAATATGGCAGTAGACTCTTCAGACGGAAATAAGTTAGAAGAAATGTGGGTGTTCCAAAGACATTCAACAATACA
This sequence comes from Clanis bilineata, assembly GCA_036417725.1. Lineage (NCBI taxonomy): Eukaryota > Metazoa > Arthropoda > Insecta > Lepidoptera > Sphingidae > Clanis > Clanis bilineata. The sequence continues at coordinate 11,595,279 of CM071151.1, read as the reverse complement.
TAGACAGGACAACAGCATGAAACTTGTATTCCAAAAGTTGTGGCCACGCGGTCATAAGTCACTCAGTCGTATTTGAAACATACGTGCGCAAGATCATGTCAGCGTAAATATGTTTAGACAATAAAGTTGTCTTACGTGATAATAAGTGGTAGATGGCGTTGTGGTTGCAGATCATTTTTTTGTATGGAAACTTGCTCGATTACCCCTCTATAGTTAGCAATATTAAATTTCTTTGGGGTGTCCTAACTTCCTATTTCGCCTCTGCCTACCGCTTCGAGCATACAAACGTGAATTTATGTAGTTGCTGAACATTGCGTATAAATTACTCTACCGAAATAGTTACCTGCTTACAGAATTTACACAAAACAAACAGGGGTCGTGTACGGTGTAAATATTTACTTCATAAGGTAGTGTGGTTTCCACGGACCGCGCCGCAGCCGTGGTTCACTACTCACAGCGTTTTGATAGCCAAACTGAGAGTTAAGTGCAAAGTATTATTATTATTTTTGGCGATATGGCTCTGTCCTTTCTGTCTACATCAAGGGTGACAAATACACGCCAAAATGAGATGGTGAAAGATGAATGTGAAAAATTGGATACGTAGATACTGGTGAAAATAAAAAAAATATGCTATTTTTTTGTCCGGGGCACGGCAAAATGACTACTCCCATACTACTACTAAGTGACTACCCCCATACCCGCCCCAACCAACCATCAAGTCATGTTGCAAGCCCCTCGAGAAAACTTATCACTGGCTAATCCTGGAACGCGAACCACACAAAGAGTGTGAGTCACTATGGGAGGTTTTAACTCCATGTGTTCGGTGTTCCCCAACCGGATGGATACGAATATACTACCAGTATTAAGTAGCAAATATTACAAAATAAAATTTACCAATTTTATAATCGATTGTTAAGATTTTATAACATAAGTTCACGTCTGTATCTTCGAAGGGGTAGACAGAGGTGCACTAGCGAACTAGAACACAACCATTTCGCCGAGCTTAGTTCCGTCCCAGATGTGATAGGGTGCGAGCCTATCACTATATCGGGCACAAATTTCAGACCCGGGCTGATACGGAATAAACACAAGTTTAAAAACTTAACTGACCGACTTTCAATTTACCGACCGTGACCAAATTTATATGGGACCCTTGAAATAAGCTCTAACACAAAAATAATTTTGAAGATCGGTCCACATTCCTCGGAGATATCACGTAACATACATTACAAAAAAACAGACAAATTGAGAACCTTCTCCTTTTTGGAAGTCGGTCAAAAATACAATAAGATTAGTATTACGAAATAAATCGATTATGTCGATCCTGAGCGCCCACCACCTACAAAATTGCTACACATTACGTGACAGAGGTGTAATGCTCAATTTGCAAACAAAATCCCGGTTCGAGTGGAGCAGATTGCTCATGTTTTATATTCATCTCGTATATCTGTTTGTCGCAGGTGGCACAGGGTTGCACGCGGGGCTTAATCTGACATTGACTCGAACGGGACGAATAAAAAGGATGAAAGTGAATTCGTCGGCATATTTTTTTAATTTCACTGATTCAGCAAGCCTTTGTTGCTGTGTGGAGTGCAAAGTGGAATGTGTTCGTAGCTTTATTAGTTTATATGAGGGGCGTGTGTATCCTCGCCTTTTATGATGTATGAGGGCGGTAGCATAGCGTATCTAATCATTGGTGGAGACTGTTACTTCGTCATTTAATTTTTCTACCACATTTTTTAGGTATATTTATGTAACATTTGAGATCAAAACGAAAAAAAATTATTAGGTAATTCATCACTGCAATATTGATCTAATCACGTACGGTTGTACGCTTCGATGACGTTAAATTATTTCGGAAATAGGAACACGCTGCGCCGTGATGTAAACGTTCTTATAAAACTCTTTTTGCACTATAATACATAATGCTATTGTATGTATATGTGTAAAAACTATTTTAAAATACATCATGATCAGCCACAGGACGTCCACTACTGAACATAGGCCTCCCCCGAAAATTATCAGATCGACCTGTAAATAAATGTACGATAAACTTAATATATTTACGCGGCGGTCGGTGTCTAGGATAGACGTAGTTCCGTGCTCTACAGTTTTTAAATATTTTTTATGATTTTTTTAGGACTAAAGTTAATGAAATCTCAGTTAAAATAACATAACACCACCTGCCAAACTGTGTAATTCCAATCTTATATCAGTATAATAAGTTATCACATTAATAGTCTCTACGATTCACTTCACTGTTTAAAATGGACACCGTTATATTCAAAAAATCATTGGACGACTTAATGACGACTTTCCACACCCGGATGAACAGTTTTGAAGAGAAGCTCAATCAGACACCAGCAACCCTTACTACAGACACACTTGCAGCCGAATTTGCCACCTTTAAGGTATTTGTTGTAAATGGTATGAAGTCGTTGCAGGAGCAGATTGAGTGCCTTGCCAGAGAAACCGACCGTTTACAGATGCGTAGTAGGAGGAAGATATTGCTGCTCCATGGATTATCCGAGGTATCAAATGAAGTAACAGCTGAGGTCGTTGTTAAATCCATTGTAACACAGCTGAAGCAGTCGAGTTTTTCAACAGGTGATATCAGCCGTTGCCACAGGATGGGTCGTCCAGGAAGCTCTGTAAGGCCTAGACCAATTCTTTGTAAATTCCGGGATGTTGCCGTACGAGATAAGATATGGTCTTCCAAGACTTTCCTCAAAGGAACTGGAGTGACTTTGTCGGAATTCTTGACAAAGGCTCGGCATAGTGTTTTCATGGCAGCGCGGGAACGGTTTGGTGTAGCCAAGTGTTGGACGAGAGAGGGATTTGTTTTCGTTCTCGGTCCGGACGGAGTCCGCCATCGCCTCAGCTCTCCGTCCGATCTTGATGCAATGGCTCAAAAAGCAATGGAGGTACCAGCAATGGATGTACCAGCAGTGGATGTTCCAGCAGTGAATGAACCTTTAATACCAGTTAAGGCGAAACGTACGGTTCGTAGGTTATAAGTCTGTTTATGCCTGTACCCGTTGAGATTATTAAATTATAAAGTAATGCACTATAACACCAAATGACAGATAGGTAACTGCTATGTACTATATCGCCTACACTTTAACTGTCACTTATTATTATTTTATTTTTTAACTACCTTCATATGCCGTATTTTTGTTAAAAATGTTCTGTCCTTTTCTTTCCTATGATGCGCGCTAATAAAATGAAGCTACTGCATTCTTCTCGCGCGCACATTTTACAAGTTCAGAAATGAATGTAATGATTTGGTATTTTGAACATTGGCTCTTGTTTCGGTATAACGTTTTGTTATTGCTCAGTTAACTGAATATTAAATTTTATTATTAGTTATATAATCTTGTTTACAAATTTGTTTTCTATGTACCTTGTTTATTATAATGATTTACAAAGTATTTCTATTGTCTGTATAAAAAACACACAGCTGGTGGGTGGACGATTAATGATAGTAGTAAAACATTTTTTTTTAATTTTTTTTATATATATATATATATACATATATATATTTTTAAATTTTTTAATTTTCTTTTTTATTATTATTATTATTTTTTTTTAATTAAACTAGTATTACCTACTTATTCTCTTATCTGATATAACACAGTAGTGTTTTATATGGTGTACCATGTCTGATGAAGATAGTTATACTGATACTGATGATTTTGTCTCCGCCTGTTCCTCTGTGGGGGATACCGACAGTTTTTGCAGCATTCCAAGTTTAGAAAGTATGATCGAATCCTTTGTCGGCGATGTTCCGAAGAATTTTAACGTTCTTCATATCAACGCCCAAAGCATTCCGGCTCATTTTACTGATATGATGGCGTCTTTTGGACACAATAATATCCAGGCCATATTAGTGTCCGAGTCTTGGTTAAAACCATGTCTCCCTTCCAGCTTGTACACCCTACCAGGATTCCAACTCATCCGTAATGACCGGCTTGACGGTGGTGGTGGCGGTGTTGCCATTTACCTCCGATCAAATATTCCTTTCTCCATCGTAAGTGTGTCATCACAGCCACCGTCCACCAACGCCGGTGAACATCTCTTCCTAGAAATAACTCTTTCTCATACTAAAATACTACTTGGCGTATACTACTGCCCCTCTCTTCGCATTAACTTCTTTCCTGACTTCGAAAAACTTCTTGAAGATTTAACTCCACTGTATGATCACTCTATAATAATGGGAGACTTTAACACCTGCCTGCTGAAGCAAAATCACCGGTCGTCTATTTTTAATTCCATTATAAGGGCTAACAACCTGACTATTCTCCCGCTTAAAGCCACGCATAACTTTCCAAATTCTACTCCTTCTCTTCTTGATCTAATTCTAGTATCATCTTTATCTCATGTCGTCAAGCACGGTCAGTGTGCGGCAGACGCCTTTTCCTACCATGACTTAATCTATGTCTCTTATAAAATACGACCCCCTAAATCTAAGCCAAAAATTGTTTGGCAGCGCAATTTTAATGGCATTAACTCAGAGAATTTGCGAAACGAAGCCCTTGATTTAGACTGGTCTAATGTATTTAATGCAACAACCATGGACGAGAAAGTTAATAGCTTTAATTCTATATTGAATCAACTGTATGACACGCATTGTCCATCACGACCAGTAAGAATTAAACATCTACCGGCTCCTTGGCTCACAACTGAAATTAAAACGTTGAGAAACAAGAAACTTACTGCCAAGGCGAGATATAAATGTAGATCAAATGAGCACAATAAACGCAGATATGTTGAGCTCCGAAACAAATGCAATAAGGTGTGTAGGGATGCTCAACGCCGTTATATTCATACATCTCTAGAGATTGAAGAGCCATCTAAAATCTGGAAGTTTTTAAAGTCACTGGGTATTGGGAAATCTCGCAAGGATGATATCCCACATGATTTAAACATTGATAGTTTAAACGTTCATTTCTCGTCTTCAGCCAACTTTGATGGGCTAACGAAATCGAATACATTACACTACCTTTCAACAATTCCTAAACCCGACCATCCTCAATTTGTATTTGAACAATTTACCGATTGTGATGTTAAGAAGAACGCAGAAGCAATCTCATCGAACGCAGTCGGTAGTGACAGTGTTAGCCGAAAAATGATTATTTTAATTCTCGATGAAGTTTTACCTATTATCCAACATATTCTTAATTTTTCTATTACTTGTGGCGTGTTTCCTTCCGCTTGGAAGGAAGCACAAATAATTCCTCTTCCCAAAAAAGCCAATCCATCTTCATTTTCTGATTACCGTCCAATTTCTATTCTTCCTTTTCTCTCAAAACTCCTTGAGCGTCTTATTAATCGACAACTTTCTGCGTTCCTTATACGTAATGAGTTGATGAACCCTCTACAGTCGGGTTTCCGTCCTGGCCATAGTACTGTCTCTGCACTTGTCAAGATTACTGACGATATCCGAAGTGGTATGGACGGCGGCAAGATTACAGTGCTGACACTTTTAGACTTCAGCAATGCATTTAATAATGTCGATTTTGACGTATTACTAGCGCTTCTGCGGTCTCTTAACATATCTCCAACGGTAATTAGTTGGTTTCATAGTTACCTGTATGGCCGCCGTCAACGTGTTCGCATCGATGAGAATTTCTCATCATGGAGCATCGTTACTGCCGGTGTGCCTCAGGGCGGCGTTTTATCTCCTCTTCTCTTTTCAGTATTTATTAACTCTATTTCCCTACAGCTCACTTCTTCCTACCACCTTTACGCTGATGATCTACAAATATATACACAGGCGTCACTTGAGGATTTACCTACGGCCATAGCAAGAACAAACAGTGATTTACGTAAAATTGTTCAGTGGAGTAAAATGTATGGTCTTAGTGTGAATCCAGCAAAAACTCAGACTATTGTAATTGGTAGCTCAAGAATGGTCTCTAAAATAGACTGGTTTCACCTTCCTCAAGTCATATTCGATGGAACGATTATTAAAATTAGCGATACTGTCAAAAATCTTGGAGTCGTTTTTGATAAACAAATGGCGTGGGGTCCACAAATTGCAGAAGCAAGCCGCAAATTGTATGCTTCAGCATTTTCTTTAAGAAGATTGCGTCATTTTTTGCCAATATGTACTAAAATTGCACTCGCACAATCCCTCTTACTTCCTATTCTTGACTACGCTGACGCCTCATATCCAGATTTAACCGAAGAACAGCTTAATAAATTAGAACGACTTCAAAACTTCTGCATTAGATTCATATTTGGCCTACGCAAATATGATCACATTTCCGAATTTCGAATAAAGCTAAAATGGTTACCAATTCGCTTTCGCCGGAACTTGCACATCCTCTCATTATTGTACAATGTTCTTTTTAATCCGTCATCACCTCAATATCTTAAAAATCGTTTTGAGTTTTTACATCTTACTCACTCCTTGTCTCTTCGTTCTTCTCATACTCTTCAACTAAAAATACCTTCCCATACATCCAAATTCTATGGTCAATCTTTCACTGTGGTAGCTGTTAGACTGTGGAATGCTTTGCCATTGGGGATCAGACGGGCAAAATCATTAAACATTTTTAAAAATTTATTAAAAAACTACTATCTCTCAAACTTGTAGAAATACTGGTATCATAGTATTTATATTAATATTAAAAAACTATGTATTATATGTATTATATATATATTATATATATATTTATATTTTTATACATGTATTAGGATTTTTTTTTAAAATATTTTGATAATAATTATTTTTTTTTTGTTTTTGTCTTTCTTTTATTGTACACCACTGCCTACTACTTTATGCTCGCTTCTTTCCATACAAAGGTTGTCTGGAAGAAATCGCTATCAGCGATAAGACCGCCCATTGTCGACCATAGTTTAAGCACCCTGTCTTTTAATTGTTATTTCTGTGTGTGTAAATGGTTTGCAATAAAGAATAATTGTATTGTATTGTATTGTATATTTAATTGTTGAGCCAGGCTCATATAGCTGGCTATGGTTGCATTAACATACATACATACATACATAGACTCACGCCTTTTTCCCATAGGGGTAGGCAGAGACAACGGATTTCCACTTGCTACGATCCTTACATACCTCTTTCGCCTCATTCAGTCTCATTACATTCTTCATGCATGCACGACGGTTTAGGGTACTTTTAACTTGACCTTTCTCGAGTATATCTCTGACTTGGTCAGAGAAAGTTCGATGAGGTCTTCCCCTTCCAACTCTACCATTCACGCTTGCCATATATATTTGCTTTGTCAACCTCCTTTCATCCATCCTCTCTACATGCCCAAACCACCGCAATATTCCTTTCTCGATCTTCGTTACTATTTCCTCTTTCAAACCACACTGCTCTCTCACCATACTATTTCTTACTCTATCTTTCAAAGTTACACCACACATGCTCCTTAAACTCTTCATTTCTACTGCATTTATTCTACTTTCATTCTTTTTCTGCCACACCCAACTTTCGCTTCCATACATGAGAGTTGGCACTAACACCCCACAATGCACGACCAGTCGAGCCTTTTTAAAGACTTGGCGACTACTCATGCAAGCGTGTAGTGCCCCGTTCACTTGGTTCCCAACATTCACTCTTCTTTCAATATCCCTTTCATATTTTCCATCTCTTGTAAACAAAGTCCCCAAATATACAAACTCTTTTACCTGCTCTACTTTCTCTCCTCCAATCACTATATCACATAGCGTCATACATTCATCCCTTTCGAGTACCATCACTTTTGTCTTTCCCACATTAACTTTCAAACCTTTCCTATCAAAGGATTCGTGCATCAGAGTTACCATCTCCTGCAACTCATCCGCCGATGATGCAAGTATTACTTGATCATCAGCATAAAGAAGACATTTGACGAGTAACTCATTCATCCTTAATCCACATTCATTTTCTCTCAAATCTTGCAAACAATTGTCCATAAATAGGTTGAACAGCCATGGTGACGCTACACATCCCTGTCTAACACCCTTTTCGATGGTAAACCAGTCAGTGTATGACCCATTTATCCTTACACAAGCACTGGAGTCCCTATACAGAGATTTCAGAGCTCGAACAAGGTTGCTATTCAACCCATACATGGACAATACCGACCAAAGCTCATTCCTCACCACTCTATCGTAGGCCTTTTCTAAGTCTACAAAGGCACAGTAGACCTTTTGACTTTTAGCCAAGAATTTTTCGGCTATTCCTCTTAAAGAAAAGACCTGATCTGCACATCCCATTCCCTTTCGAAAGCCCGCTTGTACATCCCATATTTTCTCATCGGTATCTTTCACAACTCTTTCAATCAACACCTTCGCATACAACTTGCCAACGATGCTGAGAAGGCTAATACCTCTATAACTTCGACAGTCTTGTCGTGAGCCTTTTCCTTTGTATAGAGGTATTATAACAGCCTTGCACCAATCACTTGGTACTTGGCCAGTGTTAAAGCTTATATTGAATAGGCGATACAGCTGACTAGCTATGACGCCATGGCCGGCCTTTAGCATCTCGGCAGTTATCCTATCATACCCTGCAGACTTTCCAGATTTCATACATTTAATCGCTTTTATAATCTCATTCATACTAATATTATTTTCGTATTCATTCTCATTCGTATCCGCTTCTGTATCTGGTTCACTATCTCTCGTATCACTTTCAAACACACTTTCAAAATACTCTTTCCAACGCTTTAACACGCATTCTTCCCCGTTTACTATGCATCCATTCTGGTCTCGTATTACGTTCAGTTCCGAGCTTTGAGTTATTCCCCTTACTGAACGGACGGATTTCCAGAACAGCTTAATATTTGTTTGGAAATCCATAGACAGTTGTCTATCAAAGTCATCTTTCTTTTCATTCTTCTTTTCATTCACAATCTTTTTTACTACCCCTTTCATTCTTTTATATTCTTTCCAGGCTTCTTCTGTATTTTCATTGGTGGTGTTGTACATTCTTTCGTTAGCTCTGGTGGCTAACCAGTCTAACCATGCTTTCTTCTTCTTACTTACTACTTTTTGTACATCTTTATCCCACCAAATATTCTTCACGTTTCTGTCTTTCCTTCTCTTGCTAATACCACATACATCAACAGCTACACTGATAACTCCTTCCTTAAATGTCTTCCATAATTCTTCTAACTCTCTAATTCGTTCTAATCCTTCAAATTTATCACTCAACTTACTTATATACTCATCACTCACTTCTTCCTGTTGTAGTTTTTCCACTTTTATTCTCTCAAACACATTTTTAGACTCGGGACGCCGGTGACGCCATCCTTTGAACAAGCCACTTATTCGGCTTAATACCAAAAAGTGGTCTGTATGGATTGCGGTGCCACGATAGGCCCTCGTGTCTAAAACATTCTTTCTCAGTCTTTCATCTACTATCACAAAATCAATCAAAGTCTTACTAACATTCTTCCTCTCTCGGGTGTATGTATGGATTCTCTTATGTTCAAACATGGTGTTTGTAACACAGAGACCCCATTCCAGACATATCTCAAGCAAGCTATTCCCATTCTCATTAGTTCTTTCATCACCAAATCTACCTAGTACTCTTTCAAAACCATCACGCTTTACACCAACCCAGCCATTAAAATCACCTAACATTATTACCCTCTCATTATCCTGTTTCATTCGCAACACCTCTCTCAAGCCCTCCCAGAATTCCTTTCTTTCCTGCTTTTCCAGTTGTGGTGTGCCTGGGCCAAGATCAACAGGAGCATATACTCCCACAACAAAAATACGTGTTAAACCGACTTTCATTCTCATCCACATCAATCTGGCACTCACGCACTCAAACTCTGTCACACACTCAGCCATACGTGCGGAAAGAATGATACCGACTCCCTGGCAAGCTCTGGTGGTGGTCGGTACGCCCGACCAGTACGCCGTGTAATCTCCGTGATTAGTCGTATCACAACCTTTCCGCTTTGTTTCATTTACACACATAACATCAATCCGCTTTTCGTTCATCATCTGACATACTTCATCCAACTTACCTTCCATTCCTCCTCCCACATTTAACGTAGCAAAACGGCTCTCCGTTGGCCACTTTTCGCCTCTACGGGAAACGAGACGTGACGGGTGGCGTACCACGTCGCCGCCATTCGGATAATAATAATTGTTCTCCATTGCGTTCCCACGAGAATTAGGGATTAAAAGGTCCACTCCCGCAGAGCCCTATACGGGGGTAAGGCGAATACACAATGTGTCCTGTGATCGCCAACACAGACACCCTCCGTTCGCGACCAGACAACCCTCTGGCCATGAATCTATCGGCACGGGTCGGCTAACACCTTAACATAGTGCATTAACATAGTAATTTACAAAATACGAAGTTTGCTTAAACACACAGCTATCGTTGCATTGTAAATTATTTAAATAACTAAACCCTTAATGAAACTGTCCTCAACGTAGACATTATTGTTGTTTGCAACTACAAGCATAGTTACATGTTAATTAATTTCCGGGACAATTATAAAGTTACGGTGACATGATTTCCCGCCGGTTCCGTTGCGGCGCGGCGGTAAGTAACGACTAACGACACCGCATCGTATGGCGTTTGTCGGACTAGCGACCGCCGTTCGCCGATCGCCATCTCTGATCGTTCCTCGTTTATAGATCGCGGTCGGGCATAGATGATAGATAGCATTAAGCGTTGCCAAAAGGGGGCGACTAATAGGATGTTATATAAAGTACCTCTATATTAAAATGATGAAAGAATATTTTGTTTCTATATTATGTTTCTTGATGTTGCTGAAAAATTAAAATTGCTAAATGTACCATGTAGTCATACATACATGCTTAGACTCATGCCTGTATCCCAGAAGGGTGGGAAGAGGCGAACTAGAATACCCACATTTCGCAAAAATATTACATCGCTAGGTCAGGTGAAGTGATATTAAGTTTTTCGCTCAGTATCGGCCCAGAGGCCAGAATACGTGCGTGATGCACTTATTATGGGCTTGTCCTTTATTACGTCTGGGACGCAAAAGCTCAGCGAGTTGTGTGTTTTAGTTCTACTTATAGTTCATATAATGCAGCGATAGTTCAGCTAGGAATGGTACGGACTGCCAAGACGAGTGTCGGAGATTCGAGACCAACCCCCAAAAAGAGCATACACCTCTGGCATTTTCTATGTTAAGTGTATTTTTATTGTGAATTATCGCTTGATTTAACGGTGAAAGAAAACATCGTGAAGAAACCTGTATACCTGAGAAAATTCTTCACAAGAATTTTGAAGGTATGTGAAGTCTACCTACCCGCATTAGGCCAGCGTGGTAGACTAAGGCCTAACCCCTCTCATTTGTAGAGAAGGCCCGTGCCCGGCAGTGGGATAGTAATATTACAGGGCTAATATTATTATATTATGTATATACTGCCTCGGTGGCGAAGTTGTATTTCGGTATGACTACCGTCCTGAGGTCTCGGGTTTGATCCCGGGTCGGGCAAAGTGATATTGGATTTTTCCATATCAGCCCGGAGTCTGGATTTTGTGCCCAATATGGCGATAGGCTCGCCCCCTATCACATCTGGGACGGAACTAAGCTCGGCGAAATGTGGGTGTTCTAGTTCGCTAGTGCACATCTGTCTAGCCTTTCGGGAATACAGGCGTGAGCTTATGTTAATTTTAATGTTATACATAGAGGTATATTATTATCATATAGTTCATATCTGACTACCCCTTCTGGAATATGTGAGCTTATGTACGTGTGTGTCAGTGGCAAAGGGTGTTTTCATCCTCTTCTAAATAATAACTATTTATTGCCTTTTATTATCTTCTTTATTTATTATCTTTGCCACTGTTGTACCTCTATGTAGTGGAGTTTTTACTCAAAATGAATGGCTATAATAGGTTTTTCGTCTGGTAATGGCATGGCCGCTGCGACCGCATCGTTACAAATGTTGACAATGGCACGTGCACACTGCGGATTGCACATTATTTTATTCAATCTGATTGGCATTAACACAGGCCATTATCGGATTTAATTCGTTTCATTTTTGTTTTATTTGGCTGTTTAATTTGCGTATATTCTGTTAACAATTTCATTAGTGAATGAATTGCAATTGGAAACGTAAAACGGCATTGCATAGGGCGCAGTTTTGGTAGACACATAAAACTCTATATCTATAGGATAAACAGGTGTGTGTGTATATTATTATTATATCTTATGCTAAGTCCTTGAGATAGTAAATTGAAAGTAACGATAATATTTTAGAAACGAATCTACAAAGTACAAAAGTTATTTTACAGTTAATACAATATAGTTTGTTGCTTCTGATTGTACTATGTTGTCAAAGCTCTGCAAACGACAACGCTATTTATTTTCCATTTCATGAAACACTATTTGTAACTCTTGTGTGAAACTGTAATGGTTGTAAAAATTCAATCACAAAATTGACAGTGGATTTTATTGTATACGGAACTGTAACTTTACTCCAGTTGTCTTATAAAGATAGCTTTTATTTATTTTCTAATAAACAATATTCTATTTAAGATGGCAACATCTGTATGGAGTATGTTGATGAGAAGGTGGTGAAAAAACCTTCTATTTACAGACATTACCGTCTAATCACAGATCTTATATTTGACAGCAAATTGTATGGCAGGTCTACAGCCATGAATGGGCCGTCTCGACCGGTTTGATACCACTCTTTCACGGAAAATCGATGTAAAATAAATTCTCCTTCCATAACTCTTGGTGTCTTGGGTATCTATGGACGGTGGAGATCACTTACCATCAGGTGACCCACCTGCTCGTTTGCTAGTCTCTGCTATAAAAATGATTCTTAGCATGTAGCTATATATAGAATGAATACCGCGAATAATTTGTTTAGCAATCAACATGTTTTTTTTCAGCAATCTTGAATGTCATAGCTACAGTTTTTGTTTCGGCAGAGACTGGCAAACGTCATCTGATGGTATATGATCTCCACCACCCATATAAACCCAAGACACAAAAAGAATCAAGGGTGCATTGCCAACCATAAAGGAGCAATAATGGATTAGGAAAGTGGGGGGGAAATAGGCCACCGCAAAATCTCACTCACGAAACGCAGCAGCAAGCTGCCACTTTGCGTCGGTTTTCCGTAAGACAGTGGTATCAAACCGGTCGAGCCGGCCCATTCGTGCTGCAGACGTTACTGTCTACATGGCTAAATATCGATCAAGACTAACGGTTGTCCTGTGCAGGTGACTTGCCGCGGCCGCGCAGTAAAGGCGAGTACGTGTTCGTGATAGCGCAGCTGTTGTTCGGGCTGTTGTTGTTCGCCACGGTGTTGGGACACGTCGCCAACATCGTCACCTCCGTCAGCACCGCCAGGAAGGAGTTTCAAGGTGAGTACAATTTTATTCAATCAAAATGAAATAACCACCAGTTTAGAAACTTAACGGACCGACTAGACTTTACTTTTATCCGATACGACCGAATTTATCCGATCGTCACCATATGGGACCACCCTTGAAATAAGCTCTATCGAACACAAAACGCACCTTGAAAATCGGTCCATATTTGGCAGTTTTTTTTTATAGCAGAGATTGGGAAACGAGCAGATGGGTCACCTGATGGTAAGTGATCTCCACCGCCCATAGACACCCATAACGATATCACGTAACATACATAAAAAAACATACAGATGAATTGAGGACCTTCTCCTTTTTTGAAATCAGTGGAAAAAGCTTCGCAATTCAGTTTTTTTTGTGTGGTAGAGCAGCGATTTAGATAATTATGTTTAAAGCAAGACTATTTAATGAATTTACGTAAAATTGCTCGTTGTATCGAAATTTAGGCATCGGGCTAAATTCTTCGTCTCGTGTCCAATCCCTATTCCCTTCCTTTACAGTTAGCAATGAATTATGTAGTTATAATAAATGATGTACTTTATACAATATATGCCAAAGTCACCGCACTCATAAAATGCACACAAAATCACAAAATATGTTGTCCATTACGATCGCAGTACTAGATGTGTAGTTTTCTATTAAATATAAAATTAAACACTACTGACTACTAAAATAATATTAATTAATTTGTCTGCATTAATATAAGTTCCTAAAAAAACATCTAACAATTATTACTGCGACGACTAGTCTTGGGAAACAGTTGTATACCGTACATAATTACACCTCATATTTTTACATACATTCCATTTTAATTAAGCTATAGTAAATAAAATATGTTAATTTTTAGTGCTATTATGTAATAATGCCAACATTATTCACATTAATTAAGAACGAACAGTACCAGTGTGTGTGTACTTTAAATCCAATTTAAGAGAGCGCTAGTGTCTACACAGCCTGAATCCTCGCTCGCGTACCCTCATATAATATTATCGCGTATATTTCTTGGCACCATCCCCGTTACTTCATTAAGGGCGACTTGCAGCACTATTACTAATGTAGACTTAGTCCTGAACTCCATTTAACCTACATATCGTTCGCATATTTAAATTGAGATTAGATATAAATCAAGATTTATCTAAAAGCTGCAAGTCGCTGTAAGTGTCCTATATTAAGCTACGTTTAAAACGGCCTTGCTATTTTCAGCTAATCCATCCGCTTATCTGTCTGCCATTTATACGCGAGAAGCAACCAGGAATACTTAAAACGTGCATTTATAACTGTAACAGAAATATCCACGTCGGAGGGAGGCTTTACCGAGTTTCAATCTCCGTGATACATTAGTTAGTTAACACGATAAATCATGTGAGCGTGTGAGAAGGTTCAAATAGGTCGTGCGACAATGTCGAGCGAGGGGTTGCCGACGATCCCCGCTCATAGTGAGGCGGCTCAACGCGGCGCGGCGCGGCTGTCACATTATCGTACTAAACAGGTAAACGTGCGAGCACGTGCCGCTGTCGCCGTCGCCGCCGCCCCTACGTGCGACGTCGGCCGTCGTTACTCGCTCTCACCCGCCCGACCACCGGTAAACCGATCCATTCACCTTAATAAAACCGTATTCACTTTGATAACTTTATCTTTTAGCCGCAATAAGGAATTCTGTACGATGTTCCTTTGTTGTTCCGCACCAAATATATTCACCGCGATCGCGGTCGCAATCAATAGACAGATAGCAAGGATAAGACGTGTATATTAAACAGAGAGACGGTGGCAAAGTGTCAACAACTTTAATTAGCGCTGCAGCTCGGTTGAAAAGACAATGGCGCCGCTATGGCAGAAAGCAGGCTGAATCCGTGACCTTCCTCGGCGGCGCTGCAGCGAAATAGGTCAGCGGCTTGAATGCTATAAATAGCTCGGCGAAAGTCGGGCGCCGCGCCCCATCCCAACGGGAGTACGCGTCCCGCGCGCGTCCGCCCGACATCGATCCGCGCCCCATGCGCCCGCCGCTCGTCGCTCGCCGCTCGCCGCCACCGCTCTCAGTTCGCCGCTGGAGCCTACCATTCAACAATATAATTGATCTGCTGATGGTCCAGCAGACACTGCCTATGTTGCCGGCCCTGCTTCCGAAGCGGCAGACACCTACGCCACCGGCCGTCCCTAACAACTGTATTTAACAATAACTGCCACACCACACCGCACTACTCATGATTGTTTTGCATTATTTAAACATACAATACATGTATTAAAATACTAACGGGAGTCGGGTCGGGAGATTCATATGAGCCATTTTAGTCCTCCGCTTATTATTATTTTATTATGGAGGCGAAAGTAAAACTCTTTGTTTCTACAATATTTTTATTACAGTCATTATAAATATGAGTATTTTGTTTTGAGAATCTTATAGTTAGTGAAATGTAGAGTAGAGAATGATGTATTAAATAGAAACCAAAATATGATTCCAACAGTTATGTTTACACTGAATTTAATTATACGTTTATTTAATGAACACCGTTGTTGAGTGTCGATGACATTCATTCGTGGTAATTAAAATCTCTTAGGCTCAATTGCACCACTATTATTAACCTAGAGTTAGTCCTAACCGCTAGTTAAGTTACATGTCATTCATACATTTTCTGTCAATTTAGCTTGCGGTTAGGACTAACTCTAGGTTAATAATAGTGGTGCAATTGAGCCTTAATGAAATAAATTTGAAATGTATCAACGACAGAGGTTTTGGTTTATACGCGACGTTTTATTTTTAACTCGTTTGAGCGCGAGAGTCCGTGACTGCGCTTTGGCCGCGACCTTTAACTTATATAAATACGACATCAAGTACACTTGTGTAACTTTCCCTCGTCCACTTTTCAATATTTGCTCTGCTAATGTCACTAAATGTTTCACTTTTATTTCCTTTGATTCCGTTCCATTTATTTAGGCTATTTCCCTTATCTTTATTAAGCGATTTCATATTGATATTCACTATTGATAGATAACAATGTTATGGTACATTAAATGTAAATACTTTCTTGTTATCTTTAAATAACCTTTTGAAATACAATTATGGTACGGTTTGCCTCTAAATACATATTTATTATGTTAGTAAACTTTAAGTCTGCATTTGCTGTACCTTAATAAAGTATTTTCTGAATTTACCCGTCATAGATTTTTCAAGAAGTTGTTAGCTTTGAGTATAATTTTAATAAAATAAGTAATATAATGTTGGTGATCTTATAACAAAATCAATAAATAAATAAATATTAGTAGAATCAGGAATATTTTTAACAATCCAATTCGTATCAAGCTCGCTGCGCATTGATGACATTTGTTATTTTTTTAAACAAATATCATATACGCGCACCGAGCTCGACACGAATTCGATTATCAAAAATCAGGAATATTTATAGGGTTGAAAGAAAGACATAACATATAACATAACATCACTAGCGAAAAAAAATTAGTGCACTAGCGAACTAGAACACCAACATTTCGCCGAGCTTAGTTTCGTCCCAGATGTGATAGGGGGCGAGCCCATCGCCATATCGGGCACAAATTACAGAAACAGGTTGAAAGAAAGATGTCGCAATATTCAAAGTCTAGATCCAGCTACGCTAATTTAGAATGATCACCTCAAAAGATTTAGGTCTGCAAGGTAAAAGCACGCGGGATCGGTGGCAATGTATGAAAAGATTTATGAGTGAGCATAAAGGGAATTTGAGAGTAGAGCGAAACGTATATACAAGGACGTGGTCTGGTTTCACGTCGCATCGCCAGATACAGGGAAATCAGAGCGGCTTGTTAGTGTCCGTGGACATGTTTGATATATTTCGGATGCAAGTTTGGTAGGAATTCAATAGGGAGTTCGGAATTGTCAGCCGAACGTTAGAGGTAGACGTAGTGTAAACAATTGCATGTACCCAGCCTCAGTGGCATGCACTTCATATAGATAAAGAGACACTGTCTAACTTGACAATTTGTTATTACATAGGTAAATAAAAATCACGATTAAAAACAATTTTCAAAATAGCAACCGTCCTTATATTGTAAACCGATATAGGGAAAATAGTTAGACAGTACCTAACGGTGATGTAAGAGTTTAAGAAAATAATTTTGCAAGATTTTGTCTACCCTGATCGAAATGCCTGTGCACGTCACTGACCCACTTCTATGTATACTAAGAGGAAGCGCACACGGGGCACTATTGTGATCGTGACATTTTTTAGCACTCTTGTGTCAAAAATATAGATATATGTATTTTTAAAATTGTAAGCTTTATGGTAATAAATAAGAGGTATCGAAATATGACTATTAGTCACATTATAACCCTCGTGTCCTTTAACCATTTCTCTTGACCAGAATCAGATAAGACTGACAAGTTTTAAGAACTGGCGCACACGGGTGACTTTTTTGACGATGACTTTTTGTCACTTATCAAATGTATGGAAAGTCACCCGGTTTTTACGATGTAAGATGCTCATATATCCATGTCTTTTCAGATGTGACAAAAGTGGACAGTGACTGTTTGTCAATCTTTGAAATGTATCGAAAATAGAAATCGACGAAACTTTTTTTATAGCAGAGACTGGCAAACGAACAGATGGGTGACCTGATGGTAAGTGATCTCCACCACCCATAGACACTCAAGACACAAGCAAGCAGCCACTTTACGTCGGTTTTCTGTGAGACAGTGGTATCAAACCGGTCGAGCCGGCCCATTCGTGCTGTAGACTTAATTGTTGGCTCTACCACTCAAGTAAGTAAGTAAGAAAGAAAGAAAGAATTATTTATTGACACAAGTGTGGTGGCGTACAGGTACAAGACATGGAAACATATATTTAATTATACAAATATCTATGTATGTATGTACCTAATTATTAAATATCAATTATTATTAATAACTAATAAACTCACCTAGTTGTCACGTCACGTCGTAACGTACGCGCATCTTCAAACGTTTCCTTTAACCGGACCAGAGTGACAAAACGCTGAAGGTGACAGTCACCCGTGCCGTGAGCGGTAGCTCTAAGTGCCTAGTTTATATTCAAATTGCTAGATGCTTCGTGTCATACTGTGTACGCAGCCGTTGTTCATACTACCACGCTTGGTTATATTACAAATATTATGTAATACGAGAAAACAGAAGGAGATCTTAAGTGAAACATTTTTAACATCTGCAACTCTATGCTGTAGTGATATTTACTTTTATTGTGAGAGATTTTCTAATTATTTTAATCTCTATGAAATGTCTATCCATTTGATTATTTAAATATGTTTGTTGTATTTTTTTAGTCGCCTTCTTGGTCTAGTGGCAGCATATATGGGCTGCAGACCGGTAGGTACTGGGTTCGATTCCCAAGTCGGGCAAAGCGAAGTTTCTAATTTAATTTGCCCGAGACTGGATCCCTCAGAGGGGGTTGATGTCAGCCGGTCGTAAAAAATAAGCCAAATCCTTTCTTTAATATGCTTGTAAAAGTGTGTTGCGTCGAGCCCATATTAAAGTGGGATAAGGGGAGGTAAAAAGAAAGATCTGTTATATTTTAAAATTATTATGTTTTGATTTGATTTAATTTATCGTTCGAAATGTAGTATCTCAACTTAAAAATCTTGCGAATATATGTAAATATATGTATAATACTACGATATTGCTTCCAATAATTATAATTTATATTGTAGCTTTAATAACAATATGTGATCTATATAATTTGAACAAAATATTAAAGTGGCAATCTTTTATTTTCATATTCATAAAAACCGCATTGGACAAAATATGCGCAATATTATGTTTCAGCAAACATTTAAATACTGTTCCATTGACAGAATACATTTGAAAATTATTTCCAGTGATACCGTCTATATTTGTAATTTATATCTACTAAAAAGCTCTCGGGAGTCGGGACAACATTAATTACCTTATAATTTTGTTTCGAAATTATTCGCATTTCGCTCTGCGCTGACTTAAAACTCGTCATTAATCGTAAACATTACGTTTTGCTAAACAAAATTCATTTTGCTGTGTTTGCAAAAATACAGCAACAGAACTAATGTAGCGTGGGGCGCACGTGGCTTAGTGAGGTGGAGTGGCGTGGCGTAGCGTAGCCTGGCGTGGTCATAGCGTCACGTCGCAGCGGTCGGCGTCGCGTCGTTTGGCGCAGGCCGCGTGGCCAGGGTGCTCGGCGACCGCACTCCCGCCACCATGTTTGAGGAAGATTAAATTACTCCAAATGTCGGTGCACTAATAACTCCTCGTCCACTTTATATAGCAAAGGGTTGAAGCTACAGCGAGTGCTCATTTTTGTGCAGGCACGTTTAATGTAGGTTCGTAAAACAGCCGTCCCTAGTTGCTGTCTCATAGTTACTAACTAAACTGTCATTTTGTTAAAAATATACTAATACTAGCTGACCCGCGCAACTTAGTCTGCGTATGACAAATATTGATATTCATTTATACGATACTAATGTCACTCAATTGTTTTGCCTTTCTGAAAATGTTTGGTATGGTATTAAAGTTCAAATTGACTTTTAAGTATTATTACGAATTGATTATATGGGAGTATAGAAAAGTGCTGTTTTTAGACTTTTTCAGGCAATTTTAAAAAAAATCTCCATAAGAACCAACCTCGTACTTCATGGAATATTCTAAAAAAGAATTAACAAAATCTTTGTTCCTTCGAAGATGTTACTTTTAACAAAAATATTTGTTTTATTACGATCAAAGTTATTAAAAGGAATACAGTTTCAAACATGATTTTTATAAAATATAAAGGATTGATAGAAACACATGTAACTGTAGCGAATCTGTAATGCTAGTGTCAAAAAACTAAGCGAATCTAGTGAGGTCCAACTCTCTTTACTCGCATTTCTGTGTGCCATCCAAGCAAATATGTAATACAAAATAAAAACGCCACGTCTTCGCCTCGCTGTGTATTCTAATAAGCATAAATTGTTGGCCAAAGATACTTTAAAAATATTACTCTTATATTATTTCCAGACACCTAAAGGTTGGCTACGGGGGAGCGTAAAACATCCCGTAATTTTTATTAGCATTGGCTAGACTGAATGAAAAGTTACCTCCGAGTTCGGCGGGCATGTGGTAGAAAGTTTCATGTCGAATGTTTACCGCCAGCGCTTGAAATAACGTGTTCGCGTCCCTTTGTGGTGCAAAATAGCGTTTTTAATGTTTGTAGTTTGTTATATCGTCGACGCTTCAGCTATTGTTGGATCAATTTAACGATCCTAAGTGGATATAGCATAGTTTTGCGTGTTTACATAATTATAGTTAGGTTATAAAGGCTTCGAATATTGCTTAGAATTCTCAAATTGCGGTGTTAGAGCCACGCTGTAGACAGTAACGTCTACAGCACGAATGGGCCGGCTCGACCGGTTAAATACCAATGTTTCACAGAAAACCGACGTAAAGTGGCAGCTTGCTGTCGCGTTTCATTCGGTGAGTGAGATTTCCGGTGGCCCATTTTCCCCCTCATTTTCCCAATCTCTTTCTCCTCCCGTTCCATTCACTCCTTTTAGGTTGGCAACGCACCCATGACACTTTTTGTGTCTTGGATGTCTATGGGCGGTGGAGTTACTTACCATCAGGTGACCCATCTGCTCGTTTACCAATCTTTGCTATAAAAAAAAAGTTGATGCAAATTGGCATATCTTCCATAATATGTATAAAAATCCAGTGGCATGGTGTTTATGCGCGAATACTCCGAAGTTACTTAACCGATTTAATGTTGAAATAAAACCTAAGAAATCATTATACGATTTAATATTTGTTTTCTTATGTGTTATTAGTTTCAACTTAGAAAATAGGATTTTTTACTCGATTTTTATTTTATTTTCAAGATATTAATTTCTTTCACAATTTCACTAATTCCCACTCAATGTAGGAACTGTTCATGGAACACACTTTTTGTTCCAGAATGATTACGGCTTTCTTTTTATGAGCGGCCACATGCTTGACGTCAACCTCAGACCTAGTTCCTGGCAAATCATGTTAGAAAATAGCTTCAAATCCAAACTGGTATTCGAGCCCAGAATCTCTCGGTCCAGAGCCCATATACACTGCTTCTAGAAGATATTGACTGCCTCGGTGGCGTTGTAGTATTACGATACGACTACCTCCTGAGGTCTGGGGTTCGATCCCCGGGTCGAGCAAAGTGATATTGAGTTTTTCAGTTTGGAGTCTGAACTTTGTGCCCGAAATAGCGATAGGCTCGCCCGCTATCACATCTAGGACGTAAATGAGCGCGGCTAAATTTGGGTGCTCTAGTTCGCTAGTTCGCCTCTGTCTACCCGTTCGGGGATACAGGCATTAGTGTATGTATGTAGAAGATATTAATTAAATAAGTTTTCAACTAACATATTAAAGCAGTAGATCAGTGTGAAAGTTATCTCGCGCGTTCGCGGTGCAGTTTTGTGCAGTTCGGTTTTCCAATAAGTACCGATTAGTATGAAGTTATCTGGAACACTTTGATCCACTTGTTACTCGAGGGTGATTAGCTTGGCTTCTTTGTTCTGGAGCGCACCTTAACATCCCGGATTTGTTTCTTTGTAATGAGTTTTCGAACGGATTTCATTTTATATAGGATTTTGTTCGCGGCTTCGTTTTAGAGATTTTTTTCCCATGAAAGTAGTGTGTTTTGGCTAGTATAAATACCTAGCTTTGTATTAGTAGGCAATTAAGAACAGTAGCCCGAGCACGAAAAACTAATGTAAATGTAAACTCGCTGCGCACTGATGACATTTGATTAATATTTCATACAAATTTCATAGACGCGCATCGAGCACGAATACATTTACGGTTGTCAGAAATTTTCCTGCTCGGGCTGCAGGTTTAATATTTTGCTATAATTGCTACGTATAAGTAAGAAAATAAATAAATTACTATTATATTATGTAACAATTTACCCAAAAGTCATACCCATAATTAATAGTCCTTACTTGTTTAAAGTTTATTGGGTATAAAGAACTACTAAGAAGATCTCACAACACCCAGACCCGAACATAATAATTTTGATCACAGAAACATTTGTCGAATATGCAGCCTCTAGTTTTAATTATGTTTCTCTACTAGCCCCCTGCACAATTTAATATGGCGATAAATAAAGTTTATGCCCAAATTAATAAATGATTAAATTCCAATGAATGCTCATGCGCAATTATTTCAGGATAGTTATTTCAATAAATAATATTAAATTATCTGAAATGCTTACCGAACATGATAAATAGTATTAATTCACTATTAATTTTATTTTATTTTATTGAGTAAAGGAAACAAACAGTATTGAATTATTACTAAAAGTATTTAATTTTGACTGCCTCGGTGGCGTGGTGGTATTTCGGTACGACTACGGTTCTGAGGTCTCGGGTTCGATCCCCGGGTCGGGCAAAGAATATTGGATTTTTCCATATCAGCCCGGAGTTTGGAATTTGTGCCCGATATAATTATATAATTTATGCTCGCCCCCTATCACATCTGGGACGGAACTAAGCTCGGCGAAATGTGGGTGTTCTAGTTCGCTAGTGCGCCTCTGCCTACCCGTTCGGGGATACTGGCGTGAGCTTATGTTATGTCATGTTATGTTATGTATTTTATTTATTTTATTAATATTTAGAAAACTTACAGCTTGCACATTTTTGAATTGAGATAGTATTAAAAGCAGAAGGCCAATTACAAGTTTCCACAGATATATGATTACATTAAACACAGCATATCACCGAAAAAGGGCAAATAAATACGACTTACTCCTATTTTGTATACATTTAAATGATGTAGGTAATACACGGTCTAATCTTTTGCATGAAGCACCTACAGTTAAATCGTTTGACGTTTTTTCAAAAGTTCCCAAATTGCCTTTTTAGGAATGAATGGTATTTCATAGCCTTTCTCGGTTTTAAGGCTTTTCAGATTTTATAGTTCAATGCAGACGGGTACCATTTGGATTGGTGCTTTTCAAACGTAGAATTTTAAAGTATTTTTCATTTATCGCTTAAGTTAGTACCATTGTACATAAATAAATAAATAACACCCAACAGTCACACACATAGTCCTGACCCCACACTAAGATCGAGTCATTGCCATATCAGGCACAAACTCCGGGTTGATCATAACATAACATAATACTGAATAGAAAAACCCAATATCACTTTCTCCGAACCGGGGATCGAACCCGAGTCTTCAGCGGGCTTAGCCAAGTGCCTTACGCGCTAGTCGAATAGACTAGTCAAATATAATAAATGTACGCTATATGCGCCGTACTCTTATGTCATTCCCATGCATATTTTACTCTATTCTTTTATTCTAATCGACACGCGCATAAGTCACTTGGCTAAGCCCGCAGGACGGTAGTCGTACCGTGTAGGTAATACAACAACGCCACCAAGGCAGTCACCGAGTCAGTTCTCACACTTTAGATTATAGAGCAACATAGCTATAAGCAGAGACATTCAACATTACAAAGATGGGACAACAACACGAAACTTGTGATCCAAAAGTTGTGACCTAGTGGTCATTAGTCACTCAGTCGTATTTGAAATATAGTCGAGCAAGGTCGTGCCAGCGTAATAATGTTTAGGCAATAAAATTGTCTTACGTGATTCTTGGACACTCACAGAACATTCTAGGGTGTAAATTGTAAAAAGCACCCTCGTATTGTAATAAGAGGTAGATGGCGTTACTGAGGTTTGAATTTTTTTTAAAGGATATTTTCTGAGTCCCTCTATTAGTTTCTATACTAAGGAAGATTAAATCTCTTTGGCTATTAGCTATAACTAGCTCCTCGTGTTAGCGAAGCTCCTTTTTTCATCACGAGTTACGTAATGCCAATAACGTAAATGAGCGACAGTAAGAATATGTTGGAAAGTTAATCAAGTCCCATTTAATAGATGCGATCTTACGCGCCGCCTTAGACGCGTTCAGTGTTCGCAGATTTTCTCCTTAGAGCGTTGTTTTTCTCTATAAACAAAATGGGGATATTTAAATCGGTAAAGTAGATTGTTTCCTCTTAAAGAGACACTTTTGTTATACAATTTGTGTTAAACAGGCAAGATCGCTTTAAGGTTTTATAAAATCATATAAACACATAAAGCGTTTGTTTTTAGTTTATGTTACGGTTAGTACCCATTGAGCAAAGTACTCCAACATTTTCATTTATAAATTCACATTGAACTTAATAACAACAATAATAGAGTTGAAAGGTGGAAAGAGTAATTAATTCAAATTTAAAAGTCCTCGATTTCTGTTAGTTAATAAAAATAAAGAGTACTTTTTAACGACGTACACTGAATGTCTGTCTTTAAAGTAGTTTGTCTTTATTGTTCTGAACAACTTAAGGTAGAAAGGGACACACATAACATAACATAAGCTCACGCCTGTATCCCCGAAGGGGTAGGTAGCGGTGCACTAGCGAACTAGAACACCCACATTTCGCCGAGCTTAGTTCCGTCCCAGATGTGATAGGGGGCGAGCTTATCGCCATATCGGGCACAAATTCCAGATTCCGGGCTGATATGGAAAAATCCAATATTACTTTGCCCGAGTCGGGGATCGAACCCGAGACCTCAGGACGGTAGTCATACCGAAATACAATTACGCCACCGTGGCAGTCTAAGGGACAAACTATTTTCAAAAACAGGCACCGCACAAAATTGTTTATAAGTAAGGCTATATCTACAGATGTGTTCATAGTGCTATAATAGGGTCACAAACTCACGAAACGCTGACTGAGTTAAAGCTAAAGCAACAATTACACATCGGTTACATTAAGTTAGTAAACGACACGCTGGGCGCCCTACTTGTCTAACTCGCTTGCTTGCAGCCGACAGGTAAGATTAAGTGCGATTTACAAAACAGTATAATTTTATTTTGTCGCTGCAAACTTGTGACACGCCTGATGAATGAGTTTGTACGGAGATGTGAAACTGGAACACCTGCAACTAACGGCTTCTATTGCACCATTGAGAATACTCGCTTGTCGTATCACATATTTATTGAGTTACGATATATGTATTTATCGTGATTCAAGCAGAGTGAATAGGAGATGAGAAAGAATTCTTCGTCTTCTACCTGCCATTAACAAAAAGTGGCGCAACACGCATATTCAAGCATATTTGAAACTATGACGAAGTTTTTACCACTGGCTACCTGCTAATGTCAAAACCATTTGTGCTAATATCGAATCCATGGAATCCCGTCTCGGGCAAAGCATGTTGAAAAAACCGCTTTTCCTGACCTTGGATTCGAACACAGGACTTCTCGATCCACAAGCTGTCACTAGACCAAGGGGGAGAGGAAGGCGTAAGGACCCCTACCAATCTTTAAATACACTTACACAGGAAAGTTGGAACGAGTCGCGTGGTCGACGAGTCTTAGCCAAGGGAGTTACTACTACCTTTTATGGCAATATTGTTATAATCTTAGATACTTAGTTTTACTTACAGGTTTCGGTACAAGTAAGATTATAATAATACTGCTATAAGAGGTGGTGGTAACCCTGGAGGGTTAGCCTGGGAAAAGTGAGAAGTGCTGGGAGACTTCTCACTTTTCCCACGAATGATATTTCTAAAATAATTTGTATTGTTGCAGCCAAACTGGACGGTGTGAAGACGTACATGCGCATGAGGCGAGTGCCGACGCACCTGCAGGTGAAGGTGATCAAGTGGTTCGACTACCTGTGGCTCACGCAGAAGTGCTCCGACGAGGAGAAGGCGGTTTCCTGTCTACCAGATAAACTTAAGGCCGAGATTGCTATCAATGTACATCTTGACACCTTAAAAAGGTATTAAAAATGTTCTTCAGGCTTGTGATAGGTATCATCATCATCATCATCATCATCAGCCATAGGACGTCCACTGCTGAACATAGGCCTCCCCCAAAAATGTCCAAATCGACCTGTTGGAAGTGTTAGGTATATTTAATGTCAAATAAATATTAAGTAGAAGTAGGGGTGTGCTAAAAATGACAATGCGCCTAATAACTCTGTGAATAATAATTGCTGTAGCTATAGCTAGGATCCAAGAGGATTTTGCCTACGGAAAAAAATACATAATGTCATATATATGTGTATTATTAGCTTGTGTGTAAATAAGTATCAATATATTTTGTTTAATACTTCTATGGACAAAGATGACAAATCGCGTGTGATCTTTCTCACTAGATTTTTAAACTACAAATATATGTCGTGGGATAATTTAGCTACAAAATTTGTTTTTATACGACTTTTTTGTTGGGTTATCCCAGCAACATGAAAAATCCTACGTAATTTCTCTCAAACAATAAAATGTTGCAGAGTATATTGGAAGCGAACTATTCAAAGTGTTTTATCAAGCTTAAAGACGTAACGTAATAAAGAGCCCCAGATGGGTTGATTTTGTTGGAAACAATGACAAAGGACTTCCAGAATTTAACTCTGTGCATAATGAAGTTGTCACTAGATCAAGCAAATTAGTTGAAGCACCCAAACGTCTTAATCTTTAATTCAGTTTGTCTTTAGTTTGAGTTCGGTTTAAGGCAATCGAGTGAAATATTATTGAGCAAGTATTTCGCTGCTATTCAGCCTTCCGTGACGACTCAATAGAATTTAATTAATTGAATGACTACATTGGAAATGGTACCGATTTTTGGAATTTGAAATTCGTTCTCAACAATTGCGAAGGTATTATCAGTTATTGGTTTTGAGTTATTCGCATTATTGAGCTGTTGTATTGGGGTTTCAGTTATTTAAATCAGTGACGTAATTATTAATTTCTGGTAATGATACGTGTAACTTGGTTCGGCTTTATATAATACGTATTAGCAGGAATTACAATATATCTCTAAAGTTCTCAAAGAATTTTCAGATATACACGTTTTTTACATATGTTTTTCTTCACTGTTACATCAAGGTATATTAACAAGTAATATACTTCGGAAAGTTAGAGATTTTGTCGTGTGGATCAAATTCACAACTGCTGTCTTGGCAATTTGCTTCCTCGCGAGTATTCGCTGCTTGTCTTAGCTATCTTTATCTAAATTAATTCCACAATAAAAACGTCATGTAAAGATAAAGATGTTAATTTTTGTAATAGTCTACGTAGATGTCTACTCACCCACAGGCAGTTCCTGCTTAATATCCCGTGATGTATAATTAAAAGAGAAACATTCACGTTTTACGTCCATGAATTATGCATAAGTGTACTTTTATACGATCCGTAAATTTTTGTCGCCAAATGGCTCTTGCGAGCGTTTCTCTATTTTTTTTACTGAATCCTGTTTGTGACCAGTTTTTACTGGCCGAACCCGTAATGTGCACATAAGTGTTTATATTTCCATCATGCACGTATTATGAACGAAATAATTAAAGTATCCTTTTGTTCCTGCAGGGTGGAAATCTTCCAGAATACAGAAGCGGGATTTCTGTGTGAGCTGGTACTGAGGCTCAGACCGGTACTTTTTTCACCGGGCGATTATATTTGTAGAAAAGGTACGTTTTAATATTGTTAGTATTTTATCAGCCGACTTTAAAAGGATATTCTTAATTCGACTGCATTTTATGTGTATGAAACGCGAAATCTTTTTTACATTCGATAGAGATTATTCCTGCGGCCTGAGCAGGAAAATTTCTGACAACCGTAAATGTATTCGAACTCGATGCGCGTCTATGAAATTTGTATGAAATATTAACCAAACGTCATCAGTGCGCAGCGAACTCGAATACATTTACATTTACATTCGTTTTTCGTGCTCGGGCTACTGATCCCATATAAGTTCAGTCAAGGTATGATAGGATTTTGAAGTGAGCCTTTAAGTTTCAAACTTTTGATTATGACTGTAAATATTTCAATAATATACATTTCTATAGGTGAAGTCGGCAAAGAAATGTACATAGTGAACCGAGGGAAACTGCAGGTGGTCGGCGACAACGGGAAGACCGTGTTGGCAACTCTAAAAGCGGGTTCTTATTTTGGCGAAATTTCCATTCTGAACATGGGCACGGCAGGTAAACAACTTGGTAAATATCGCCACGGCCCGAGACGCCACGCCATTATTCTTCCACGTATATGTTTCAAAAAGTTTCGAAAGCAAACGTTGAGAGGAGACGCTGCAATCAGGCCGAGGGAGCGGCCGCGACGTCAACAGGTTTTGGGACATCATGAACGTTGTCGTTATCGCTGCCATCGTCATTATTGTCGCCCTACTCATGACTCATGGTGACACCAACAGGCGACAATATGACGAAGACTAGCGCTAATTGGCTCGTTACAAATAAATTTTAGGGAATGCTTTTATTGAATTATATTGATTTTATAAGTATTCGCTTTTAGATTATAATTTCAATTATTTTATATAAACGGTTTCCTTTTCATACTGATACTTCAATCGAAGAAATATTGTATGGTGAGCTTTTACTTACTTTTATGGTTTCCGAAATTGGTGGCTTTTTGTTAGTTCCTCCTCAAGGATTTGTAGCGTCTTGTGAGATGTTTTTTTGCGTTTTAGTTTTATCTCCTTTCGTTGTATTGAAGGCAGTGTCCCCGATCGCTTTGCATCCTCCCCAAATACCTCGTATTTTTGGCGTGACTTCTTGGTGCATGTACCCTTATAATTAAGTGTCACCTACGTAACAACAAATCTAAAATTTCGACCTTTCGGTTGAGTCTTATAAAATTATTTTTTTCTAACTATAATATCCCACGCATTTTAAAATCGTAGAAGCTTAGCTCTTACGAATTTTACATAACTATTTAAAGATTTTTTTTATTAAAAATCCAATTTTTCTGCCCTAAGCTTTATCTTTCTAATTGGAGCACAGATGGAGAATCCTATAGAGAGCTTGTTATTATTGGTTTATGAACAATTTATTTTCGAACCATTGACTGGCTCCAGATTGACTTACCCTGCGTGTTCGTAAATTGAGGTAGCTAAATTATTTATTCTTATATTGGCTTTATCTTAGCTCTCATCGTTTTTTATCTCACTAATGTGTGAAGTGAAGTTGTTTATGTGTTTCTCCGGCCGCGGTGCTCGGTTGGCTCGTCATTCTTGTGATTTGTTTTGGCTGAGCCAAGTGGGTAAGCAAAATACAAGCCATTATAGGTCATAAGAGTAGAGGACCGAGCACCAGTTGGCATGGAGTGTGTGGATGACACGTCGACAGGCAACCGTCGGACAGCGTCGGTGCGCTCCGTTGGCTACTCGGACCTTTTCGTGCTGAGCAAGAAAGACATGTGGGATGTGCTAAAAGAGTACCCGGCCGCCAGGGTTCGCCTCGAAGCCATAGCCGTCAAGAGACTTGAGAAATATAAGAAAGCGCCACTAGAGAAAGGTATCGGTATGCCATTTGTTTTTGTTCTTCAGCCGGCACAACGATCCTTGTCCATTTTAGTTTAAACTGATGGTAGGATATTCATATCCGCCCGGATAGCGGCCTGATGGCCTGCCACAGTGCCACTATATATCTCACGTGGATAGTGTTCTAAGATCAGCCAATATATCCGATTCTTCCGAGAGGCTTGCGACATGACTTAATACTTGGTTGGGGAAGCTGAGAGAGTTTATCCTTGTGTCTGTGTCTGTGTCTGCATTGGTTACCCATTTGTCCTGTTGCAAGCCTCTTAATTTGCTGCATTTTTCGGAATGTGAAGAAACTTCTATGCAGACTAACATAATTCTGGTGACCACCTTTCAGCATTGCCTTCGGCATTAAGTCTGCCTGTATACATATTCATGTAACTACGGTTTAAATAAAATAAAATAAAATAACTGCCTCGGTGGCGTGGTTGTATTTCGATACGACTACCGTCCTGGGGTCTCGGGTTCGATCCCAGGGTCGGGCAAAGTGATATTGGATTTTTCCATATCAGCCCGGAGTCTGGAATTTGGGCCCAATATGGCGATAGGCTCGCCCCCTATCACATCCGGGACTGAACTAAGCTCGGCGAAATGTGGGTGTTCTAGTTCGCTAGGGCGCCTCTGCCTACCCCTTCGGGGATACAGGCGTGAGCTTATGTTATGTTATGTTAAAATAAAATAAACTCATGGTTTGTCGGTGGTTGCCGTTTTTTTGGACTGCACTGCGCTCAGGTGGCACTACTAGCTTCTTTATATTCTCAAATGAAAAGGAGGTACTTATTGTCGATATTTTTGTAAAAACATAAACATAAGCTCACGCCTGTATCCCCGAAGGGGTAGGCAGAGGCGCACTAGCGAACTAATACATCCACATTTCGCCGAGCTACGTTCCGTCCCAGATGTGATAGGTAAAACTAAAAAAAAGGCATAACTAAAATTGGAATATCACGATAATTGTAAAACGATGTGATATTGTTGAAGTGGCAATGGGGCGGTGTCAGTCGACGCCTGGCCTCGTGGAGACCAGCGGGCGCGTGCCCATAGAGGAGATGCAGCTCCCGCCCGCGCCGGCGCCGCCCCTGTTGCACTCCTCACACCCGCCTTCCTACCGGGACCAGCTTTATAGGTGACTACATGTTATATCAGCTGTGTTTGGGAAATATTAATTAATTCATTATTATTATTTTTGGGCATATGGCTCCGTCCTTTGGAACAATAATTCTGCCAACAAAAGGCAAATGATTACATGTCATTTTATTGTTCTTTAAGTTCACGAAAATGACTATATTTTTTTTTAATTGAGGTGCCCATATAAATATGACAGAAGGCAGATAAAAGATCAAAAACCTCGAAGGGTAAACAATTTCATTTATTCCATTTTGTTTGTTTAGAAATACGTCCAACAAAAGGGTGCAATGTTGTCATTTTGCTTACGTTGCAATATTGTGTTGCGTGCCCATTCAATTTGAGAAAGCGCAAATTGTGTAAAGGCAGTAGTAATATAATATTCTTTATTGTTGTAGCCAGGGTTATGTAACACAGTTTGTTATTTCACCAGTTCGTCAGTAAGCCCTCTTCGTGTAGCATCCCCTGTAGCGTCGTGTGCGTCAAGCGCGCGCAGCAGCGCGGCGGGCGGCGGCAGCGTCAGCGTCGCGGCCGGCAGCCTCGCGCCGCGCGTGCTGCTCGACTCGCACGAGGCGCTCGAGTGCGAGATCAAGCGGTTACGCGAGCGGCTCTACACTGTAGAGACCGAGAACGCCGCCATGTCAGCCAAGCTCAGCCAGCAGCAGTGGGAGGTCGACCAAAGGTCATTGTTTATTTTATTAGCTTACACAGGCAGACGTGGCTCTCAATGATAATAAGTGGTTATTGTCGCTCATGGGCATCAGTGTTTTCTATAGAGAATAGAAGAGATTGGGAACAGGATAGCGTATGTGGGTGTCCGGAAATTATTGCTAGTTAGGTATTACTCGCGTGAACGATTAAGCGGTCGCGCGAGCGGCTGTATACAGTAAACCGAGAACGCTGCCATGTCAGCCAAGCCCAAGGACCTCGATCAAAGGTCATTTGTTTATTTTGTATTGGATCACGAAGGCAGACTTGGGCCACCTGATGGTATGTGGTTACTGTCGCCTAAGCGCAACGGCCATCGCCTATCGGGGATACAGGTTCGGAGCGAAGGCATTTGGGAGTCCAATTCTTATAAGTTGTTACGCGCGGTTATGTGGGGGAAAGTCCGAAAACACAAAGACAGAAGTTATCTTATCGATTCTTGTAAGTTGACCTACAACTTAAAATAATCGTCTACAGCTAAAATAAGAAAAAAAATAGACATTTATATTGGTACACATTCTGCACAAAATGAAAAGCATGTATCTGCTATATTTGCTTGATTATTACGTACCGATAGATAAAAAGTTAACTCTTAAATTGTATATTTTACGTCTCTCTGTAAAAATTGGAAGTATATTTGTTTATTCGCCAACAAGAAAACAATGTATATTAAATTGATAAAATAGCGTGAGGGTCTTGAGATCAATGCCGGAAAGGATTGGTTGGCATTAACGGTAGGAGGCTTATGTCCAGAAGTGTTTGTAAATAGATTGGATTGTGGGTGCGCTGTTCAATGTAGTACTAATGGTATATATTTTTGGGTTATCCGTGTACGAATGGGTGTGAATAATATAGGTACGACGACATGACGTGACAACTAAGAACAATGCAAAAATATTTTTTACAAGTTTCTGCATGCAATGACATCAAGACGTGTAAAATAATAGTGAAATGAGTATTTATACATGCGAGTGCATCGAAACATTGATGACGAGAACTCGAAAGCATAATTCCCGCCCAAATGATAGGTGTTTATCGACCAACTTCAAAAAAAGGAATTCAATTGATCTGTATTTTTTATGTCCGTTATGCGATATCTCCGCCAGATGTGGACCGATTTTCAAGATTATTTTTGTGTTCGATAGATAGCTTATTCTAAGGTCTCATATAAATTGGACATGATCACATGAGTTTTTTCTTGATATCAGTCAAGCCAATTCAAATGGCACAGAATACACTGTTCCAATACACTCGCGTGTCCGTTATCCACATTTCACGATACGCAATTTGTCAATAGGTTGCAAGAGATCGAAATGCAAATTTGCGGCGGCAGTTCGTTGAGCTCGCAGGAAGAGAATGAGCGCAACCGCGAGAGCATCATTTAACGGCGCGCCATAGCCGAGCCGCCGCGGCCGCGCCCGCTCTCCTTGCCGACGCTGTCGACGTTGCCGACATTGCCGACGTTGCCGACACTGTCGACGCTGCAGAGAGCCGCCGTCTACTGACAGCGGGACCGGTCTCGCGACTGCCGTGACACTCGCGACACCCGGCCCCACTCTCGCCGGCTCGCGGCTGCCGATCTGTGTCCACTCGCCTTCCTCTCGTACTCTGGTGACCTCTGTGAACTTCGATTGTACGGTGAACATTTAGTGTTTTTATGAATAAATATTATTATGGAGTATTTAAATACGAATTAACTTTATCAAATTTATATATATACGACTCGCTGATATTTGACGAGTGTCGTGGAGTGAGATTTTGCTGAGACAATATTATCTTAAATTTAAATTGTTTAGGTACATCGAGGTGTTTAGTGTGTGTGGTGTGCGCGACGCAAGCTCGCCGTATGCGCAGTCTGTACTCGATATTATAATTATATAAATTATTATAACTTCTTCAGTTAGACGATATTCATTTATTTGCATTCCAATATTCTTGCCAACTATACGAGTCAGATAGACTCGATATCCGAACAGAATCTTTGATTTATGTAATCTTCAACATTGTTGAGGGTGCCGTGGTAATTTCCTCAGTACTGAATAATTTGGTGTTATCTGTTTGGTGTCCGCTGATGTTATTTATGTACGGCGAAATGTTTCACTGTCGAGTTAGTGCGTTTGTGTACAGAAGTTATCGTGTATCGTGTAATCAATGTTGGTTCCGAGTGCCAAATGAGAGGCTCAGAGAACGTGCTGTATGCAAGGTGTTATGTTAACTCATAAAATACAAGACGTAATGGATTCCTATCCATTCAATTTGAGCTTTAATTATTGTAATATCCCGGAGGACTTGGAACATTTTTATACCTAATCCGATTTACGTTGAAATTCCGTTTACATCGATCTTCATTTTGTTGTTTATAAAGTCTAGGGAATAGTTATTTTATCGTCTCTAAATTTCTTATAATCTATGTATATTCGAGAAAATATTATTACGATTCTTAAACAGTTTTGTCAGTTTAAAGAAGACATAAATCGAAAATAGTGTGTTGTAATTTGTTATATAAACGTATGTTAAGGAGACGTAGCTTAAAACTGGTGGACATGTCAGTTTTCGTAATTTAAAGAGTACTACTGCCATATAAGAATTAAGTAGATAAAATGTTTTAATGTAAAAATATTGATGACGACTAAATAACATTTTGTACTTGTATTCTTTCTATTTATCTAAATTTGTTTTGAAATCGTTACGTAACATTAATGTGTCTACATAAATGAATTTTATTGTTGAAGCTTCACCGTTCCTTTTGAAAGTTCCTTTAGTATTTGTTTCACTGCATTAAGAAACAAAACAATAAAATTCGGGAGTATATTGTAATTCAACACTAAGTAAATTGTAAATACTTATTCTAATATCTATGATACGTGTTTGTAAGCTGTTTTCATTGATACTGTAATTTGTTTTGAAAGCCAAAGTTACGAGATAGATCGTTGGAAGGATTTGAGCGCGGCTTTTATGAGGGATCACGACTTGATTTTAGAGTAAACAGGAGGTTAGGAACACATGAGACATATTTTTGACAATCTAATTTCAATCGAGCTTGATGCCCGTCAATGACAATTGTATGGAATATGAACAGAATGTCAACAGTGCGCAGCAAGTCCGATACGAATTCTTTTGTCAAAATTATTCCTGGTCAGTGAGCTTAGCCAAGTGGCATATGCGCTAATCGAGTAGATTAGTAAATGTATGGGTCATTCCCATACATTTATTCTATTCAACTAGCGCATAAGCCACTTAAGCCCGCAGGCCACGGTTCTCCCCTGCATCCGATCTGAATCCGTGAAAATAGAATACTCAGACCGCATTCGGATATACCGGGTGTTTCATAAAGTTAATACTAATGACAATTCCGCATACAGCGATATCGATTTAAAGCTTAATTGTAAAAATAAAGTAAGTTCATGAAATTATTTTTTTGATCAATTATTATGCATGGGGATATTAAAATCGGAATGTGACCTGGAAATCATAATTAGCATAGGAATGGCTTTATATACGCTGAAAATTAATTAATTACCCCACAGGTAGTTTGCAAATGTATTGCAGCTGACCCAATAAGCTGGGAAAAATGTTTTCGTAAAAAATTCAAGTTCCCAATATTCGAAAACTATGAGCCTTACGACTTTTTAAAATTTATCGTTAGCCATCCCCTGTTTCAGTGTAGTTATTATTGATACAAACTTTATGAAACATCCTGTGTAGCTTACGTAGGTCCCTTATCACATCTGAGATGAAAAGCGAGCATTCTACTGTTAGATTATTACTATTCATATATTACTTCGGTCCATGAAATTCTACTCCAAACTGATGTACAGATGATGAAGAGAATGCGAATGACGGAACACGGAACTATCTGTCTTAGAAATAGCATTGTGGTTACTATGGACAGCATTTTTCCGGATTCGAATCGGATGCAGTACTAACCGCACTAGGGCTGCGCACACCAACTCAGCGGGAGCGGAGCGGCGGCGCGGCGCGGCAACGTATCGGTAGACCGATCGTATGCCGCTCATCGCGCCGCTGCCTTCGAGGCCAGTTCCATTTAAATCTATGCGTTGAAACGCGCTGCTCCCTGCGCCGTCGCCGCCGCTACTACGTGCCCGCTGTGTTCGTGTCCGCGGCCTAAGTGGTAAACTCTGTGGTAGCAGGCGGTACGCCACTGTGTCGCCCGCCCGTGTACCACTACTTTCAGTATCATGTGCATCATAGTACATGTATGGTGTACAATGAGCATTGCTCACCACAGACTACGTGCAGTTTGCTTCTGCTAACATCCTCGGTAATGAGTTACTCATCAATAATTATTTCACGATTTATTTTAACAACGCCCCGAGATAATAGATAGGCGATAAATTTTTTAACTGTAAATAAAATATTTATTTATTGTTATTATATTCCATAAAATTTTCTTCTTACATTTTCTCGATTATAAAATTATGAAAGAGATGCATTATGCGATTGAATAATTATATATTTAACGAGAATGCAAAGTGCTTTTTATCATATTAACTGTAAGCTTGTCATCTACGATATTAAAGCGACGTGGCGGTGAGAGAGCTCGGCGATCTGTTTTGTTTAATTTCGGATATTGAGCCCCATTAAGGGAGAGTTGATAGAGACGGTAGGTGAGACTATAACAGAAAACTTTAATTTCTGAGGTCACATCATCGGTTTTTCTCAAAATTTGGCGCGATTCCATAAACAAGACTTTGATGTATCCTCTCTTTTCTCGCGCTATAAGTTCTCTATCTAACAGCCTGTTTCTATAAACGATCTCAATATAAGTACGCATATCGATCCCAAAAATTGGCCAATAAGAACAAAGTTTAAAGCCAACGCCATGCCGCGCATCAAATGACTTCATTTGATTGGTTCATTTTCTCGATAGATCTGCAAATTTCGATTGTGAGCGTTTATTGAAACCGACCGTAAATGAGGTTTATAGCTTTCAATATTATTTTTTCGATAATCAATAAATCTGATGTTTTAATTATTAATAGTTTCGAGGAGTAAATGACTTCGACTCCTTGATATGGTGGCAATGGTTGGGGTGTATTGACTGTGAATCCGGAGGTCCTGCGTTCAATTCCCAGGTCGGGTGAGTGTTTTCACACGATTTTCCCGGAAAGACCTTGTCGCGGGGAGTTGAATACGAGCAGGCGCTCCTAAAAATAAGTCGAAATAATTAATTGTTTTTCCAATGGGATAATAGGTGCTGTGTTCTCTCATCGCCACACGCAAATTGGACCACAGTTCGCTGTCAACGAACGATCAAACGGATTGTAATTCCTTTTGTAATAATTATTATAAGTGCTATTTATGAACTTCACAGAAGTGGAAGTTAATGGAACGCGGTGATTGTACGAGTATATTATTTAAAATGGTGTCGGAACGCGGTTCGGTAGTTTTGCAGTAACCAGGCTTGTGCATCTTAAATTGGAAATTCAATTATGTATCGCACATGATTCATTTTATTGTTAATAAAAAGATTATGATAATATTTGTGGTTATTTTATTTTTGACTGCGTTGGACTGCTTCGGTGGCGTGGTTGTATTTCGGTACGACTACCGTCCTGAGGTCTCGAGTTCGATCCACGGGTCGGGCATAGTGATATTGGATTTTTCCATATCAGCCCGGAGTCTGGAATTTGTGCCCGATGTGGGAATAGGCTCGTCCCTTAACACATCTGGGACGGAACTAAGCTCGGCGAAATGTGGGTGTACTAGTTCGCTAATGCGCCTCTGCCTACCCCTTCGGGGATACAGGCGTTCGCTTATGTATATATGTATGTGTATTTTATTTTTAGCTCCAGTTAGAAGTACATAGGTACAATATATTATACTACCTACATATTTATTCAGATGTAGATAGTCATGGGCGGCTCGGCCTCCGATGGCCCATACGCTTATGGAACATATGTATATACATATGTGCCGCCTCCAACACGAAGTGAGCTCTAATATTAAAGTATAGATTCGATATCTAGGTGTAGAGTCAGTGAAAGCGAAAACGTTTTAATTGTGTTTTAAAAATTGCTACCTCGTACATAATATTATTAAGAATATATACTTAAATAGTTGAAGCATCAAGCAATAAATAATTATACCTGATCTTTAAAACTCAATTTAAAATTATCGGATTAATTATTGAACTACACTAGGAGCCACTTCAAGCTGATATATCTCTATTTATCCCAAATCTCGGTTTAAAGATAGGATTGTAGGATAAATGAAGTTTAGGTTTAACTCTAGATTAGTAATAGCGCTGCAAATCGCTCTAGAACAATTATTAAAGTGGTTTTGTGTGGTGATTCTACTTTGTACAGTGTAAGCCTTCAATTTTATTATTCATGCTACACGCAATCATATTACGATAATCAGGTTTTATCGATATAAAGGAGTTTCGAGGAAAAAAAATCATACGAGTCGCAAGCAATAGCTAGATTCCAAATTCAAATGTTGCTCGCGACTTGTGGTTACCACACGAGAGCCGTGCATGTTTTCTGATTTAAATGTAGCCTATTTTAGGCGCTGATGGAGCTTTCCATGTGAAATAATTATTTAAAACAGATTTGTTGGTGCTTGTGCAAATAAAAGTACAAAAAATCTTTACTCTTTATAATATTAGTATAAACTTGTGGAATAGCAAAACATTTAATAAAGAAAACTATATGATCTATAAGTATATACCACAGCCGAATCATCATATCATCTATCACAGTTTCTAATACCCACTTCATTATTCCTGGGTAGACTAGTAAAATAAATAAAATATTTAACAAGAACTTAAAACCAGCTCCACCATTTTCACACATTTAAGTCCATATATTTACCGAACCGATTTTGATGAAACTTGCACTATTCCCTAAGGTGGAAGATACTCAGCCAATAAAAAAGATTCATCGCAATCCGATTTGTAATGTGAACAAAAATATATATATATTCATACACTTATGAAATTTGGCACATCTGCGGGTTTAGCCAAGTGGTTTATGCGCTAGTCGAATAGAATGCGTTACATTCACAAAATCCTTAATTTTGACTCAACCTTAGACCTATTCTCATGCTCCGGTCTCCAGTTTACCAACATAGCAGGGCGTTATTTCGAGACGTTGACTATTGCCAGCAGCATTACCGGTGATTTATGACTTTTTTACCAACTTTTAATTAACTTAAATGTACTTATTGCGCTTGGATGTACATATATTTGTTAGCAGTAATGTTCATAATAATAAATAATAGTAAATGTATGGGAATGACATAAGACTACGCCGCATATAGCGTACTCTTATGTCATTCCCATACATTTATTATTCTATTCGATTAGCGCATAAGCCAATTGTCTAAGGTGTGCAGAAACCCATATAGACTAACATGTTATGTGAATATCATGCAATTCTAACAATATCACATACATACGAGTGAATTCAATAACCTCCTTTTTTGAATTGTTAATGATATCTTTCCTTAGTCTATCAAAGGAATATGAGTTTCCACTGAGTAATAAAAGTAATATACACTCTTTAGTCCACAAACAGTGAGTGGGATAGCTAAATAGTAAAATAAATACTCTTGAGCGCAGCTCTGAGGTTAGCGAGATTCTCCCTCTCATTTAATATTTTATATAGTTCTAACGCGCAATCTGCTTCGCGGCGGGCGTCTGTTACGTACGTTGTAAATGTTAGGGTTCCGCAGTCAAATGGCAAAAACCCTTATTATGTTTACATAAATACACACTAACGCCCATTAATTGCGAAGGGGATGTAGAGACGCAACTAAATGCACTAATTTTTCCATATAACGCACATATTCCAGCCTTTTTATTCGGCCCAAAGATCGAACCCGAGACTTCAGACCGTAGTCGTACCGGGCACGCAATACGACTACGTCGCGCTGTCAAGACATTCGCTAATTTTATTATGCCTGTCCAAATTGTAAACAAATTAAAATAGTTGAACCTAAAAGTACCAACAAACATTTCTTTAACTATAACGTTTTGTGAAGTTTTGAGATAATAATCCTTTTTTATTTTACTGTGAGTGTTCATTCCTGCTATGGAACCCTTCACTATGTGAGGTCTAACACGCACTTGGATGGTTTTTGTATTTCTTATTCAGTACTTGCGCTACAGCTGGTAATAAATAAACGCAGCGGCGTAGCGTGGGTTTTCGCCGCCCGGGGCCGCCCGGAAATTTGCCGCCCTTTTCAACCGACTTAAAAAAGAGATTCTCAAGTCATCGGACTAATTTTGTACGAGTATATTACCCGACATTTCCGGCAAAAGTGGACCGATTTCTAAAATTATTTT
Organism: Clanis bilineata; assembly: GCA_036417725.1. NCBI lineage: Eukaryota > Metazoa > Arthropoda > Insecta > Lepidoptera > Sphingidae > Clanis > Clanis bilineata. The sequence goes on along the minus strand of CM071151.1, from coordinate 11,555,475 downwards.
TGTCTTCAATAGAGCAGTTGGGAATGGTACGGACTACCGAGACGATTATCGGGAGTTCGAGACCAATCTCAAAAAGAGCACACACCTCTTACTTTGCTATGTTAAGTGTGTTTTCATTGTGAAATATCGCTTGCTATAATGTTGAAGGAAAACATCGTGAGGAAACCTGCATACCCGAGAATTTTCCACAAGAATTTCGAAGGTATGTGAAGTCTACCAACCCGCATCAGGCCAGCGTGGTAGACTAAGGCCTAATAACCCCTCTCATTAGTAGAGGAGGCCCGTGCCCAGCAGTGGGAGAGTAATATTACAGGGCTAATATTATTATTAATAAAGCTTAGGTAAACCGTGGTTAATTCTATATATTTGGACATTATGCAGCTTGCATACTTTTTTAGACCAAATCACCAACAATTTAAAAAAAATGTTTTGTGTGATGATAACAAATACAATATTACACTGAAATAAAGTAAAGTTCACCGCCCCAGCACCCGCGCCGTCCCAACGCCCGCGTCGTCCAGAGCCCACGTCGCCCCATCGCCCGCACCGCCCCAGCACCCGCGCCGTCCCAACACCCGTGCCGTCCAGAGCCCACGTCGCCCCAGCGACCGCGCCGCCCCAACGCCCGCGCCGTCTAGAATCCACGCCGCCCCAGTGACCGCACCGCCCCAGCGACCGCGCCGCCCCAGCGCCTGTGCCGCCCCAACGCCCGCGCCGTCCAGAGCCCACGTCGCCCCAAAGACCGCGCCGCCCCATCGCTAGCACCATCCCAGCGCCCGCGCCCAGCACCAGCGCCGCCCTAATGCCCGCGCCGCCCCAACGCCCGCATCGTCCAGAGCTCACGCCACCCCAGCGTCCGCACCGCCCCAGCGCCCGCGCCGTCCAGAGCCCACGCCGCCCCAACGACCGCGCCGCCCAATCTCCCACACCGCTCCAGTTCCCGCGCCACCCAGCACCCGCGCCGCCCCAGCGCTCCCACCACCCAGCGCCGCCCCAACGCTCCCGACACCCAGCGCCCACGCCGCCTACGTGCCCCACCCAGTGACCACGCCGGCCCAGCGACCGCGAGGTCCCAAAGGCCGTTCATCCCAAAGACCACGCCGCCCCATCGCCCACGCCGCTCCAACGCCCGCGCCGCCCAGCACCCCAAGGCCCGCGCCCGCGCCACCCCAGCAACCGCGCCGCCCCAACGACCGCACCGCCCCATCTCCCACACCGCTCCAGTTTCCGCGCCCGCGCTGCCCCAACGACCGCACCGCCCCAGCACCCGCGCCGCCCAGGACCCCAGGGCCCACGCCCGCGCCACCCCAGCAACCGCGCCACCCCATCTCCCACACCGCTCCAGTTCCCGCGCCTGCGCCACCTCAGCGACCGCGCCGCCCCATCTCCCGCACCGCTCCAGTTCCCGCGCCCGCGCCACCCCAGCGACCGCGCCGCCCCATCTCCCACACCGCTCCAGTTCCCGCGCCCGCGCTGCCCCAACGACCGCGCCGCCCCATCGCCCGCACCGCCCCAGCACCCGCGCCGTCCCAATGCCCGCGCCGTCCAGAGCCCACGTCGCCCCAGCGACCGCGCCGCCCCAACGCCCGCGCCGTCTAGAATCCACGCCGCCCCAGCGACCGCACCGCCCCAGCGACAGCGCCGCCCCAGCGCCTGTGCCGCCCCAACGCCCACGCCGTCCAGAGCCCACGTCGCCCCAGCGACCGCGCCGCCCCAACGCCCGCGCCGTCTAGAATCCACGCCGCCCCAGCGACCGCACCGCCCCAGCGACAGCGCCGCCCCAACGCCCGCGCCGTCTAGAATCCACGCCGCCCCAGCGACCGCACCGCCCCAGCGACAGCGCCGCCCCAGCGCCTGTGCCGCCCCGAGCCTGCGCCGCCCAGAGCCCGCGCCGCCCCGTCGCGTCGTATTGTGTCGCGTGAATCCGTCGCACTCGAGACACATGGTGCATTAGCGCATACGTTTTGATTTTTTTATTTCATAAGTACCTATACAAAAATGCAACGATTGCCGCCCCTTCTCATGTGCCACCCGGTCCTTTGGATACGACGCTACGCCAGTGGGTAATACCTAGTGTGGGTTCAGGGCTATGCGTGACTGTTGGGTGTATCTATTTATTTTCTTTTTATGCTGAAAAGAATTGCGGCGCTTGTCGCGCCGCGCCGTGTGCCGCCCCTCTTCAGGTGCCGCCTCTCTTAATTTGCCGCCCCCCTTCATGTGCCGCCCGGGGCCCGGGGCCCCCCCGGCCCCCCCCACGCTACGCCAGTGAATAAACGCAGTACTCGTGTTTCATTTGGCAAGTTTTTATATTATTGAAATCCTTTGTGATTACAATATTGCAGGTTAGCGGAGCGGAGGATTTCCGTGTTTTAAAAAAAAATATATAAGAAAAAATAAACACAATATCGTGAACACCTTAAACTATCGCCCCCGGGGTCTAGTGGCATATGGACGGCATAGCATATAGGCTGTGGACTGGGAGGACCTGGGTTCAATTCCCAGGTCGGGCAAAGCTATTTTTCTAATTTGATTTGTCCGCAACTGGAACTTCCAGAAGGGGTTGACGTTGTAAAACTTAATCCGAATTATTTTTTGCAACGTGCTTGAAAAAGTGTGTTGCATCGACTCCACATTCTGAGATAGATACAAAAACAATTATAAATTGAAATAAAATAGTTTTATTTCAATGTACTTCAATTATTTCAATAAAATTTGGTTTTATATATATATTTATTGCCGAACCCTCGATAAGATCCGATTCGCGCTTGACCGACTTTTTATTTATACTTGGAGTTTTGGCATTGGTTTGTATTTAATATAATAATTTGCATGATCTCAGAGCGGGGTATGGATTCGATTTGGTAGAGGGTTTCTAGTTCCGTCAGTAACAGGGTGTACTTTACACAGGTTGACGAGGGTTGAATACAGGATTTTGTTATCGAAGCTAAGTTTGTCTCCGTTTATCTGGACAGGTGTCAAGCCGGTGTTGGATCTTAGAAAATACTAAATAGCCGTAAAGTTATTCGAAACTTGTGTAAGTTGTTTGAAAAACATTGTTATGAAAGTCATACTGAAGGCGTGGTCCGTCGTAGGTTTCTTGATTTGCTTCTTCCCTCCTCGGAGTGTGAAGAAGGATGTGTAAAGATGGCATGATTCGGGTGACCATTGATACACCGGCCTGAGCAGGAAAATTTCTGACAACCGTAAATGTATTCGAACTCGATGCGCGTCTATGAAATTTGTATGAAATATTAACCAAACGTCATCAGTGCGCAGCGAACTCAAATACATTTACATTTACAATAGTATTTCGTGCTCGGGCTACTGTTATGGCTTGACGGTGGTAGCTGATTTTTAGGTCTGCGCTGCACTTATCATTAAGTATAATGTAAAAAATTACTTTGATTAGCTTGGATCAAAAATAAGTGATCACAAAAAATACTATAAATATTATATTATAATATAACACATAGATAACCTGGAAACATGGTAGATAGTTTGATCCCATACCCTTGCAGAGAAGAAATATCATGAGCGCTGGATCCAGAGGTTAAATGGTCTAAGAAGTAATTACTTATTTTGTTTTTATCGTACAACTGCACGATAACTCAGTTGTGAGATATAGCGGTGTTTCATAAAATTGGTACAATACCACATACAGGGAGAACAACTTAAAGCGCAATGGTGAAGTTAAAAAATAAAAATTGAACTTTTTTTTTTATTAATTAATAGGCATGGGGATTTTAAAATCGTCGCAAATAGCATAGAAATGGCTTTGTGTATGCAAAGATAATTAAATATGCCATATGTGGTTTGCAAATGCACTGCAGCTGTCCTAATAAGCCATAAAAAAATTCGTCACAAATTCAAATTTCCATTATTAAAAAACTATGAACCTTACGAAATTTAAAATATTCCTGCTAGATTGCTATTCTGTCTTTAAGTGCAGTTTTTATTGATACCAACTTTATGAAACATAGTGTAATTAAAATTTCCAATGAAAATGAGCGCTATACAGAGGAGCGCGTCGGAAAATTCGCGAAGTAGCACGTAATTGATAATTCGCTACCTCTTACAAGAATATATCTGACTTGGAGGTTCTTAATCCCCCAAGTTGGCTGCTAAGGAATATCGTACGTCTGCATTCTTACCGCTTGGCTGCACTTAAATCTGAACCGCAGCCGCTGCATTGCGCCGACACCTAATAATATATTTGCCGAAATTTTAAGATGCCGGTTTTTGCTTGGAGTATAAAACAATTGCATATATACATCGTATTTATAGTTATAGTTTGTTTTGAATATGACTGTCTCGGTGGTGTAGTTCTATTTCGGTACGACTACCGTCTCGAGGTCTCTTCGATCGCAGGGTCGGGAAAAATATTATTGGGTTTTTTCAGCATCAGCCCGGAGTCTGATTTGTTCGCTATTTGGCGATAGGCTCGCCGCTTATCACATCTGGGACGGAACTAAGCTTGGCAAACACATACTTAATAACACACACATACTTAATATGTATTTTTCCGCTACAAGCAGACTTGGTAATATGTAGCGTTACGGCAGAGACAAATCGTCAGATTTTTATTAAAAAATCAGTGAGTCTTTGTATAAGTAATTCAATGTAGTTTGTCATAGATTTGAGTAGCATACCAAGATTTATCAAATTATATAGGGATCTAGATTACCTAAAGGGTATAAGGATAGAGGGGTTAATATCACATTAACCTATTAATGGACTGCACCGGCCCGAGCAGAAAAAATTCTGACAATCGTAAATGTATTCGAGCTCGATGGCGACTATGAAATTTGTATGAAATATTTAGCAAATATTAAGGTTTGTGAAGTCTGCCAACCCGCATTAGGCCAGCGTGATAGATTAAGGCCTAACTCCTCTCATTAGTAGAGGAGGCCCGTGGTCAGCAGTGAGACAGTAATATTACAGGGCTAATATTATTATTATTAAGCAAATGTCATCAGTGCGCAGCGATCTCGAATACATTTATGATTGTCAGATATTTACCTGCTCGGGCTGCTAATGTCATAAGATACTGTTCAAATAGCAGAACACGGCATCGTAAACTTAATCTTGTACGATAGACCCTCTGAACTTAGATTAGGGAATAAGTTGCTCATTTTAATCCATGAACTTACTACTGATCCGAACGACTTTATTACCTACGCTATGTCCCATAACACATGAGGAAGGTGTTACTGAAATGAGATCAACCACTTACCATCACCATTTTAGTACTATCAAAATATATGGCTCCGATAGAAGCCAAACAAGGACTGAATATTGAAAAAGGAATTTTTGAAATGGTTAGCTATTCTAAGTGTTATTTACGTTATACAACAACTCGTATATTATTATTTAATTGCAAAGACGTAATAGTTTTTGAGTGGTAGAGCCACGCTGTAGACAGTTACGTCTGCAGCACGTATGGGCCGGCTCGACCGGTTTGTTACCACTGTCTCACAGAAAACCGACGTAAGTGGCAACCTGCTGTAGCGTTCGGTTGGGTGAGTGAGATTTCCGATGGCTTATTTTCTCCCATCCCTTCCCAATCCCTTTCCCCTCCCCTTCCTTTCCCTCCTCTTAGGTTGGCAACGCACCCATGAAAAAAAAAGTTGATTTTTATGTTTGTATAATTACTAATCTGTGTACTAAAGCAATTTTAAAATACTTTCACTTAAAAGCTATTAGCTACACTGTTCATGTGTGATATAGAGGTAGGTACTCTATTTTATCACGGGACTAGAGTCTAGACACATGAAGGATTACCACCATGTCTTATAGCTATTATTATAATCTTACTTTGTTTTTTGTACGGGAAATAGTAAAAGTAATATTATAATAATACTGCTATAAGAGGTGGTGGTAACGCCTAAGGTCTGTGGAAAAGTTTTTTTTTAGGTATAACAACAGCGGAGACAATAATAATTCATAAAAAAGAAGTAGGTTATTAAAAATTATGTAATATTGAAATAAGTATATTTAGTACATAGGTAATTAATAATAACATAAGCCTGTATCCCCGAAGGGGTAGGCAGAGGCGCACTAGCGAACTAGAACACCCACTTTTCGCCGAGCTTAGTTCCGGCCCAGATGTGATAGGGGGCGAGCCTATCATATCGTGCACAAATTCCAGACTCCGGGCTGATATGGAAAAATCCAATATCACGTTGCCCTACCCGGGGATCGAACCCGAGACCTCAGAACCGTAGTCGTACCGAAATACCACCACGCCACCGAGGCAGGCTAATATTAATTAATAATAATTTATGTAATTTTGAAAATGGAATTTCGGCATTCTTCTTGATCTTAATCTATTCAATATGCGCAAAATAACATGGTCACCTGAAATTATTCACTTCAACTGTCCTCAACTCAATTACAACTAACAATATGTAATTAATCTTACTAATTAGCCACAGCTATTTGTTGAGGCTTGTAAAATTTGCTATTGACAAAATATATATTTTAAATTAATTTATTGTTGTTATTAGTCGATACTAATAACAACAATAAATAGATCTTAAGCTTGTTGTACGCGACTTAACTATATTGAACTAGGTGTTGCCCGCGACTCCGTTCGCGTGGAAATTTATTTTCCGGGATATAATTTTTCTAAAATAAAATCCTTATAACATCAGCTAACTGCCAGTGAAAGTCCTGTCAAAATCGGTCCAGCCGTTTCAGAGTTTAGCCGGAACAAACAGAAAATAATGATTTTTAAAATATATGTACCGCATATGCTTTTTCTTATAAATTTAGTGAAAAGCTGTTAATTTAAAATTACAAACAGACTCCAATTTTATTTATTTGTATATATAGAGTATGTATAGATGTACCACGATAATAGTCACGTTAGTATTTCAAGAGATTTATTTTCCTTTCACACAAATTGGAATCTTGAAAAGTAATTTCCAGGGTGGCTATTGAAAAACTGCTTAAACCCAATTTTCCCTTCGCTATAGACGTACTCCAATAACATGTTGCGAGTAGCGTAAACAAACGTTGCCAGTTGCCACGTCCAGTTACGTGATTTTAACGTTTCGGCTCGGATTAGTTGGGCGCTCTCAAAGAGTTTATTACTATACAGAGGGGCTAAAAAGCCAGTTTTCATACAAAAAATTGATCTTAAACGTCAATATATCTACCACTTATTACAATGCGAGGACGCTTATTACAATTTACACCCTAAAATGTAATAATAAATAAATAATAAATAATACCCAACAGTCACATATATAGTCCTGACCCCACACTAAGATCGAGTCTTGTGTCGTGGGTATCAGGAACTACGAGAGACTTTCGGTCTCATAACACCCAGACCCTAAAACAAAAATCTGCGGGCCACACAGACATTTTTCTCGGTGTGGGAATCGAACCCGCGACCTCACGTTTCACACCCGGTTTATTTGACCGCTGCGCCACAGAGGCTGTCAGTTCAGTCAATGTTCAGTAAATATTCAAAAATCACGTAATACAATTTTATTGTTTAACAGTATTACGCTGGCACTACCTTACGCGTGTTTCAAATACGACTGAGTGACTTATGACCAGGAAGTCACAACTTTTGGTTCACAATTTTCACGCTGTTGTCCCGTCTATTTACTGTTGAATATCTTTGGGCGCTCTATAGGTTTTTATAGTCACAACACGTAAGGAACAAACAAGATAGGGATGTAATCACGTTCAATAGATACCTAATTGGATAATGTGGAGTTGTCAATCCCTTCCCTTAGCGACCGGAGCCGGGTCGGCCTTTCTCTTATTACCAATTTTTAGCACTGGATTTTATTATAGTGAAAATCATTAGGGGTGTGTTGTATAACTTAGAAACTTCTTTAGATGTTTTACAGGATGTTTCATAAAGTTGGTAGAAGAACTGAAGACTGCATAGCCTTCGAAACTTCGGGAATAATAATTAAAACCTAATCGTGATAGAATCCGTAAAAATAGTTTTATTTCAAAGTTGGTATCAATATTTTTTATTTTTTTTATTGGGGAAAACAAACAATCGTACATTGTATATTATATCTAGATATACAGTACACAGCGTTTTACCTGTTACTAGCTTACATTAGATACAGTTTTTTTAAAGAAACATATATATAAATACACTTATAGAGGCGGTGGCTAGCAATCTAGCGGTAAAGTTTAAAATTTCGTAAGTATAGTATATAGTTTTTGAATAATGGAAACTGGTGAAATTGGTACCAACTTTATGAAATTCTAATGTTACTTTACAATCGAATCGAGTTGCAAAAGTTAATCTACTGATCCTGGAAATCTGGAACGTGATCCCCACAGTGAATACAGTGGTGGCTATCTGCAGTCCGAGCAGGAATATTTTTGACAATCGCTGCGCACTGACGACGTTTGGTTAATATTTTGACACAAATGTCATAGTCACGCATCGAGCTCGATAAGAATTCGATTGTCAAAAATATTCCTGCTCAAGCCTTTGGATGGATATGTATTTCCTACCACCGGCATCTTGAGGGGTTACCACTTCTTAAAGCAAAATTATTATAATCTTACTTCGTTTTTTTTGTATGGGAATCAGTAGCCCGAGCACGAAAAACTAATGTAAATGTAAATGTATTCGAGTTCGTTGCGCACTGATGACGTTTGGTTAATATTTCATACAAATTTCATAGACGCGCATCGAGTTCGAATACATTTACAATAGTTTTTCGTGTTTAGGCTACAGTACAGGTAAGATTATAATTACATATACTGCTATAAGACGTGATGTATAATTATGAATTAATGAAGCTATTTGTATGAAAATTCTGCATTTCGCGACGAAAGATCTTTGCAAATTATTAACACATTGCAGATTCTCTCCAGTTTATAAGTCATGTCACCGAGAAAAGCAAACGAAAAACATTCATCAAAGTTACAATATTGAAAAGATTTTATATCATTCTGTCTGCATCGTAACCGCTCAATGCTCTGGTAACAGATGTGTTAGCATCAATCTTATGAAATATTTTTACTTCGTATGCAAAAATACGATCCTTTATAAATCTTGCGAAAAATCAACATTTTAAGCCACACTTTCTATAGATTTAGGGTTTGCTAGACCCCACACTAAAATACAAGTCTTGTGTTGTGGGTATCAGGAACTACGAGAGACTTTCGGTCTCATAACACCCAGATACGGAACAAATATCTGTGGGCCATATAAACATTTGTCTCGATGCGGGAATCGAACTCGCGGCCGACTACTCACCCGCTGTGCCACGGAGGCTGTTAAAAGAAAGTTTAATCCGTGGAATATGAGTCGTATTCCAGGATTAGCCAGTGTAAATAATACCTAGTTCTCCTGAGGGAATCGTGATATGACTTGATGGTGGGATATGGCGGGTTTGTGGGTACATGCATGTGTCCCTGTGCATGCATTAGTCATCCGCCTGTCCTGTCGCAAGCCCTAAGTTCAGAATATGAAGAAGCATTTATCTTCTGGTAACAAACGATTATTTCATTTTCTGTCGATGGTCGAATTGCCTTTTCTCTTTGAAGTTGGTGAAAACGGGAAGAATTTTTCGCTCAAACTTTCAATCGATGCGTATTGTTAAAGTAACATGAATTATTTTAATTAATACAGTAATTAAATTGGTGTTCAACGGTAGGTACAAAGTGTTCCCAGTGGAAGCAGTGTAATCACGGAGGTGGTTTTATTTCACTTGCCGCCATTGAAAATCCATTAAAATTTTAATTCCTCCACCAGGGGAGAGAGCGAAAATGTCGTAATAAAGCAGTAAAAATTCTTACTCGAACAAGATTACTTAAAGTTACACTCGCTCTTGTAGGGTAGAAACGCTTTTCGCGAATGGTATTTGTAATGGAATTGCAAATGTGTAATTACTTGATTTACATTATTGTACAGTTGTGTTTATTTATTTTAATTAAGTTTTATTATGATGCGCCATCGATAGAATATCGACGGTTCCAAGGCAAAGTGCTTTAAGCGACATTTTTTGCGATATTGAGTTATATATATATTTGGAATCAGCGAATTTTTCTGCGTTTTTTGACACTAGTTTCATTTTTTTTGACGACTTTTTTGGCGCTTAACACAACTCGAAAAATAGCTTCCATTTTGATGTTCATTGATTGAAACGACACAAGATTTTACCATTTTCGGCCCTCGGTCACTTAAGATTTTTAGGCTTCTACTTGATTTAATTTCATTTGCAGTTACTATTTTGAACACCCAATGTATTTAAGACATTTTCGCTTTTACTTTAACCATAGTAAATAACATAGTATGTTTAATAAATATTTATCTTTTTGCTCCTTATCTGGATACTATCCATGTCTGTACCTCCAATAGGTTATGTCCTCGATCTTCGCTACATTTAGTTTCAGATTTCTACAGTCTTCATCGACCTGTATGTCTCGCCCAACGATTTAATGGCAAACACCAGGCCTATGGTATCATATCTGGGTTTAAAGCTATTCATTCATTCAGCGACAGTGTTTTCTTCTTGGTGCAGCATGTCAAATAAGCTGAATGTCGCGGTACTGATCACAATATCGAATACTGACCATACCCTCGTATATTAAGTATTTTATTGTGTATAATGGTTGAACAGGGAGCCAAACAGCTCTACACCATAAGAGCCCAGTGCCCACGCCTCGATAAGAAAGTAATTAAAGCCTTCTTCAAGTGATGGAGATAACTAAGAATAAAAATAGAATAAGATAAAAAAAGAAGATAAATAAAAAAAAAGAAGGTGAAATCGGAGCAAGTAATATTTGCTTCGGGTCGCTTCAAGCTGGTCGTTCAGCAAGTTGTGCAAGAAGAAGATAGTACTTCATCATGAGCAAATTATTTTAATGATAATGAAGGGAGGTATAGAATCACTGTAAATCTAGATCCTTTATTTTTTTATATTAGTAATATAAAACTACCCACATAATACAATATTTACTAGCCATAAAAAAATTGGTGAAAAATCAAATCTGATGTAAATGTTATTATTTTGGTCATATCAATAACATAAAATCGTAAAATAATTTTGGGTTTGCATCATTTTACCCTACGCCGCGCCCATGTAACATACCACTTGTGCTAATTTCTGTCAAGTATTTTTTTATGAACATTATGATACATGGAGGATAAAGCAGTTTTGCTTTTCCTGAAACGTAATCGTATTAAGGTATGAATCAATTTCGTCTCCGCTATAATATCTGTGATGGGCACTTGAGTCACTTTGCCTCACTCTAAAAATTCTTTCAGTTGATGCATATTGGGTTAAGCGACACTTATTTTTGAAAATACAGCTCATTTAAACACAATTTATATTTAAAAAGTTACGATATGTGCAAACGCAAGAAATATATTAATTTTGCTAAAATCCGCCAAGTACTTTTTTTATAATGAATTTTTTTTTCAAAAAAAAAAACTTTGAACCTCTCTCCTGTAAAGTTTCAAAAATGTCGCTTAACGCACTTTGCCTTGGAACCGTCGATATATACCTAGATGCACAGTTGACGCTCAGAAAGTGGGACAGCCAACGAGTGCTTAAAATGTAAGTAAGCACTTGTTGGCTGACAGTCGGGCGCCGACCGTTCGTCTGTGAAGATGCCTAAATGCTCTGTGAAAGAGTGCAAAAATAACACTCTTACAAAGCGCAAAACACATGGGATTTCATATTTTAAGTAAGTATAATTCCCTTACTTGATTCCTAAAACCTTAATCATGTTAAATTAAGTATTAAACGTGTATAAATAATTAATTTAACAAATTCAGTTAATAAAATATTTTGTCCCTTTTGAAATCATGATTTGGAACAATGAAATATATGGAGTCGTTTTTTTTGTAAATATATTATATTTATTTTAAATTTATGATTTTTTTTATTAATTTTATTTATTAATTACAGATTTCCATGAAATGAAATAGTAAGAGATAAATGGCGTAAAATTATTTCCGAAGAAAGGAGAGAAGAAAATTTTAAACCCAATTACTCAAGTGTGGTTTGTTCAGACCATTTTGCCGATTCCGATGGATATTTTACAGAAAAAGGGATTAGGAAAATTTAAAAAAATGCTGTACCAAAAATAAAGGTGATAAATTGTCATCAGCTACATTGTCCTTAACTAATGTTTACTATTTAATTTAACAATATGTATGCTGTTGGTGTACCTATAAATAAATAAATAAATAAATATTGCCACATATATTGACTTTATTTTAGATTGTCGTAACTACAAGTTTAAATGAGGCAGGGTGCAGTACAAATGTAATAGTTGAAAAATATTTGATACAGAATTCATCAATAGCAAGCATATACTAGGTACATACTGCCATGTAAAATGACTATTTATTAATTTGCGGCTAATTCTAATAAATGTTTTCAATCAAAGTGTGCAGATCATAAAAAATTGCCAACATGAACAAAGTTGAACATTCCGCTGTCAAATAATAATTTTAATGGTTCATTCTCGCGATTTTTCATTTTTTAATTTTTCATTTTTATCTTGGATTCTCGGATTGAGATCATTTATTGGAACCGGTCGTTAGGCATAATTACTACAACAGTAATTGTGGCGTCATCATTTATTGGAAACATATTCATTTCCAGGAACCAGCAATTGACCAATAAATAATGAAGGATCACCAATACCATCAGAATTTTCATCAATCTTTAACACACCTAAGACGTTATTTTTGAAAGATAATTTGAAAGAACGCAACCAAAAATTTAAACTTAAATCTAATTTAGTGCGAAACTTAAAAAGGCAGAACAAAAGATTAAGAAAACGAAATGATAGTCTAAAAGAAATTATTAAGAATCTAAAGAGCAAAGGACGATCTTAGTGTGGGGCCAGGACTATGTATGTGACTGTTGGGTGTTATTTATTTATTTATGAATCACGCTAAGGCAAAACAGTGCTTATTTCATATTCATAACTCATAAGCCTTGTTATCTTCTAAACATTTATACTCTATCTATCTCTTAATGTAAGTAAAATTATTATACAGATATCGCCATTCTCATCTACATTGTACGCCACGTTGTCAAAATTTCTCACAGATAAATACAAGAACTATTCGACTCCATTCAATCTTTGTCCAAGTGACTAGAATGTTTCTTTTCATAATGTCAAATTATTGTCAAATTCAAAAACGATTAGAAATTCAAAAATTTCGAATATAGGAACGTTTAAACATTCAATTTAAAAAGCTACTTTATGCCGCGTCTATAAGGTCATATTTGTGTTAATATAATTAAATTTGTGATGTTTATTTGTTTTGTCTGTCGAGGACACTGTTTACAATGATATTTGTATGGAACTGTGCATCTAGGTATATTATTATATCGATGTGATGCGCGCGTAATAACTCAGCTGGGCTGAAGTTAGGACGCGTCTCCTGCGGCCTGAGCAGGAAAAATTCTGGCAACCGTAAATGTATTCGAACTTGATGCGCGTCTATGAAATTTGTATGAAATATTAACCAAACGTTGTAGGTATTTTGTGTAATGTTTTAGTGCAGGAGCCGCGCCTTATGGCACTCTACGTTCCACCTTGTAGTAACTGAAAAAAATATTTATCACGCAGTTTGTGACTAATTTCGTGACTTTGCTCGGTTTAAATTATCCACCGTCTTGATTAATCACAGCTACGTGGTGGTGTCAGCGCAACTCACAATTTTTAAACATGTTGCAGAAAGAATTCGGCTTAGGTCTTTAAACTTGTTGCTTGTCTAACATCCACCTTATTTGGGACATCCAGACCCGAACAAACAGTGTTACAAAGATCGCGCTGCCTGACCTAGGTTTCGAACTAAGAACGCCCCAGTCAACAGCCCATACACTGTCACTAGACCAAGGCGCCAGAACATAAAAATATTTCATGAGTTGAATAATATTTTACGAATATACTGTGAATCTTCTAATCTCTATTAAAAAAAGTTATATGTATTAGATTTTTCAATATCAGCCCGTAGTCTGGAATTTGTGCCCGATATGGCGATAGACGCGGTCCCTATCACATCTGGGACGGAACTAAGCTCGGCGAAATCCCCTTCCGGGATACCGGCGTGAGCTTGTGTTTTTATGTTGTTTTAATCTCGATTATTAGTTATGTAGTAACAAAATAGCTTTATTTGAGTTTTAGTTAATTATAGGAGAACTGTAGCATAGTTTAGATACATGAAGTTATTGGATGCGGATGCTGCACCGTCCATAATAACGTAACCTGATCACTGAGCAATAGCTTTGCACGGACTCGGTAAATTACAGACCAAGGCTATAATGCTGTAAAACGATTCGAAACTACGAAGTTCGGAAAGATGCATAATTTCCCCACGTTAACAACAGTCTCAGTAATAAATATTATTACCATTATACCTACTGTCGGCTCTGTAGATGTAAGCACAAGTTTATGGCACGTTATGATAAATTAAAAACTTAACGTACCGACTTCAAAACATTTCCGATCGTGACCAAAATAATATTGGACCACCCTTTGTTGGCAACACCAACACAAAATTGTTTTATTTTTCTGTAATTGCAATACTGCATAAAAAGAAATACACGAAGCAGCATGCCAAAATCACCGTCGTGAGTTTTAATTTTAAAACCAGCCCCTATAGTGGCTTACGGGACACCTCAAGTCTCCAACACCCTTTAAATAAGCTCCATCGGACACAAAAGAATTTTGAAAATCGGTCCACTATTGGCGGAGATATCACGTAACATACTCGTATATAAAAATACAGACGAATTGAGGACCTTCTTCTTTTTTTGAAGTCAGTCAAAAACACATAAGTATACCCAACAGGATATATGTATTCACACAAACACATAGTCCTGACCCTTGATATTTACCTGGTTGTAGAAGGTAAATACAATGTATAAGTATCAAAGTGGGTACTGGGTAAGACACCATCAGGAAAGCTCGCTCGCTTCGTCATTCGATTGCAATAAAAAATAAAAGGCACTAAACAAATAATATGAAACAGTACTATAAAGTTCCAGCTGGAAACTTTTTTAAGCTGTCAACGAACCCGTATCTGCGACATTTAAAACACCATCAATTCTGTTTAATTGCTGTCTTTTGTGTTATTCAGAACAATGTTATCGTAGTAACAATAGAGTCTGCAAATACTATTTGATTTCAAACGTTGTGCATGAGCGCTTATACAAAAATAAATAACGTGTGGTGAGCCACATAAGGGTGGGTGGGTGTATGACGTCATACGGAGATGTTATATTTAGTGCAACTATTCTTTTAGCTATATATAGCCTTGCAGCTCTGAAATCTTAGCGTCTTGTTTTATAGATCAGTGATAAAAACTGTCTGATAAATGCTAGATTGTGTTCATAAAAATGTGTTAGTATTTATGCCTGTTATCTATGATCTTACGTTTTTTCATACAGCTAGGGGTAGGCAGAGGCGCACTAGCGAACTAGACCACCCTAATTTTGCCGAGCTTAGTTCCGTCTCAGATGATATATCGGGCACAAATTCCAGACTCTGGGCTGATACTGAAAAATCCAATATCACTTTTTCCGACCTGAGGTTCGAACCCGAGACCTTAGGACGGTACTTGTA
The DNA here is from genome assembly GCA_036417725.1 of Clanis bilineata. NCBI lineage: Eukaryota > Metazoa > Arthropoda > Insecta > Lepidoptera > Sphingidae > Clanis > Clanis bilineata. The sequence goes on along the minus strand of CM071151.1, from coordinate 11,539,893 downwards.
CCAAATGTTTTTCAATTTTTGAATAATAGATTGTTACAATCAATTTGTATATTCGTAAAATATATGCCGCACAAAATCGTCTCAAGAAGTTTTCTTCACCTTTAAATCGAGTGATAATTGACATTAATTCTACACGAGATATGTACCGGAGGATCGAACTTCGTTAAGAAAACTTCGTCTCAGCAGAGCTCGCTTGTTCCAAAAATATTACCATAATTTATTTACACGAAATTTAACGTGTAACTTAGTGCCACGACCTTATCATGCTTGTCTTAAAAATATGCAAGACAATTTGCATAAAGAAATGTAAAGACGGTAAACATTTCCAGTACCAAAATATTGAGTGGAGTCAAAGGGCGTTACATTTTTCGTTTCAAGATGCTCCTTTCCTCCGCTTAACGTGTTTCGCTGCTTATTTTGTAATCATCTGCTTGTTTTCGACCGTTGTTGTTTTTCTTCGTTCTTATGGCGCATTTTCAAGTATTTGATTGTGTAATTTATAAAGACAGAAAAACGGAAAGTTACTTTACCAGGCTGCTTGTTGTTAATTAAATGGTTGAAATCGAAATACCCTTAGGTAAAACCGTCTACTGCAGGGTTACCACCACCTCTTATAGCAGTATTATTATAATCGTTCTTCGTTTGTTTTGTATGGGAATCGATACAAGGAAGATTATAATAATACTGCTATAAGCGGTGGTGGTAACCCTGTATTGGCGTGAAGGTAATTTTACAAAGCCATACCTGTGGTCTTGAACTGTCAATTTATGAATTTAAAAAAACATCTTAATCAAAGAACATAATTAATGAACAGATTTTCTTGTATTACTATCATAAATCACCTATCAAACAAAAAAAAAACTAAATCAAAATCGGTTCATCCGGTTAGGAGCTATGATGCCACAGACAGACACACAGATACACAGAGTTACAGAGTCACAGATACACATGTCAAACTTATAACATCCCTCTTTTTGGGTCGGGGGTTAAAAACAGATCATAATACTCATATGACGATGGTCGTGCTGATGCAGGAACGTAAAAACGAATATTGCAAGCATTTTATCTACCTCAAACTAAGTGCCTGTGTACGTTACTGAATCTTAATATTTTAATTAACTACCTGGTTTAAGTACAGGTGATGGATTTTCACACAATTCATCACAGCATTCAAAATTTCACTCAGAATTTCGAAGACAATAAATTATCCTGTTACGGCGTTACGATTACATTACAGGCACCTATAATGGTTACGTTGAATTTAAATTAGAGTCTTTAATGTTAACGGCAGGAAAGTAAAAACCATTTGTCAGCCTAAAAAGGGTTTAAAACGTTCCGGATTAAATTAAAAATATCTACATTTTTCAGAAATGCTTTTTGTTACTGTACGTTATGGTTGTGTTTTACAAAGTATCTGTAATTATTTGAGGAGAAGTATTTCAGTACTTTGATTACTGTTTTGTAAGATGGCCAAATATATTTTGCAGAATAAACTTTAGTTAATATTTTAGTTATTGTTATATTGAGAGACATGAGTACCAATATCTTTGAATAGTTATTCTATAGAGAATGCTCAAGATCAAATGTCGCCTCTTTGATCTAATGGAAGCATATATGGGCTGTAGATCGAGAGGTCCAGGGTTCGCTTCCCAGGTTGGGTAAAGTGAATTATCTAATTTAGTTTTCCCGGGACTGGAGCCCTCAGAGGGGGTTGTCGTTAGACAGTAAAGAAAAAGTGGTAAAAACTAAGCCAAATTCTTTCCGAGATATGCTTGAATAAGTGTGTTGCGACGACCCCACATTCAAGTGAGATAAGAGCAGGTAGAAAGAGAAATAAAGAATCCTCAAGATCAAGGCAAATAAAAACGTTCGAGTACCTACGACTGTGGACTCTAGCACAAAGCCGGAATAACGTAAACAAGAATTAAAGAGACTAGATTATGAAAACTTTAATAGTGATGCAGGTATTTTCTTCCTGTCCTTCCCTAATCGATGATGTCTTCAACATCTCTCTCTCTCTCAGTGACCGTCCTGTAGCCCGAGCACGAAAAACTAATGTAAATGTAAATGTATTCGAGTTCGCTGCGCACTGATGACGTTTGGTTAATATTTCATACAAATTTCATAGACGTGCATCGAGTTGAAATACATTTACGGTTGTCAGAAATTTTCCTGCTCAGGCCGCTGAGCCGATGTTCGTAACCCGTTAGTGGGTTGCCCTCAGCATGGTCACCTAACTTTATGGGTTCGCAACGCACCTGCGTTCACCCATCAGACCGGTGTAGCTGAGTAAGCCGACTCGGTCGGGCTGCCAGCTGTAGGGCAATAAAAAAAATCCTGTCCTTCAGCGTAACACACTTTCAAGCATGTTGCAGAAAGGATTTGGGTTGGCTTTTTAAAACTGGGTGCGTGCCTGACTTCAACCCCCTTCTGAGAGATCAATAATGGGGGCAAATATTTATATACTATTTAATTATACTATTATAGCTAGCTTAGAAAACCCATTCTACCTATTTTAGGTGGGTGGAATTCGGACGTGGCGATAAGGCGGCGATTTCAATCATGCCGTACCTCTGTTCAACCCTTAGTATAAAGGGCGCCGAGATGGGAACGTGCGTACAAAACATATATTTCTCTAACGTGAATCCAATCTCAGATTAGTTCTATAAAACAAACGATTTGACCCCGCTAGAAAATTAACTAAGCCACATATTTCTGCTCTTTATCTTCGCTTAATGTTTAAGATTGGTTATTAATGGTACGTTCCAACATTTTTATTGAGATAAAGCATACAGAGATTCTATTGAATCACTCCTAACACTAGAATTTCGAAGGTATGTAAAGTCTACTAACATTTGGCCATCGTGGTGAACTTATTTTTTTTTCTACATGTTCTTATCTCACCTTAATGTGGGGTCGGCGCAACACACTTTTTCAAGCATGTTGCAGAGAGGCATGTTGTTTGGCATAGTTTTTACGACCGGCCGTCTGCCTGACGTCAACCTCCTATAAGAGATCAGTCAGATATACGAGTCGAATATACAGAAAGAAAGAAATGTTTATTCATGACATGGCATGTAAATACATTTACATATCTGAACTAAAATTAGCAAATAACATGATGTTTTCATGCGCACGTCACAAAAACGACCCAAACTCAGCATATGCTGGTCAATTGGCCAGCGCTGATCTTCCGTTGGACCGTTTGGTGGCGTCACGGGCATCAATTTTATGCGCCGATAAATAAAAATAAAATAAAAATAAAACTAAAAGAATTTCAAAAAATTGAGTTGGCAGTTTAATTTCAAAACCTAAGCCGGTTCTTTGCAAAGAAAAAGTAAAAAGTGACACGTAGTGAGTGACACGCAGACAATAATTAGCAAATGCCACGTTTCGCCACATACACAGTGTCGGCGCTTAAACAAAATTGGACGTCAGTGATATGAGGCCCCTTGACTTTTCCGGCAATATATATTGTTAGTTTTATCCGATCAGACCCCCTTCTAATCGTGTGCGAGCGCGAAGTCTCCTTAGGCGCGAGGCCGTCAGTGGTCGCGGAAGCCTGACACCGCCACTGATTATATAACCTCTTTTTTTAGTAAATTAAAATACCGATAGTGTGGAAATTTTGAAACGGGAGAGATATGATTCAGCTACCTTTTTAAGAGGGTCATTAGCTCAGTGGAACGCGAGTACGGTACTACGCGGGCATTGGACAAATCGACAACATTTACATCGTGGTCAGGCGGTGTACGAGCCCGCGGCTAATGGACCACCTTCCTATGAAGTTGAGGCTGTGTGGCCTTGGAAATATTTCACTCTGGTGTTAGTTGCTTCTATGCTGCTTCTTTTATTCTACCTGCCCTTATCCCACCGTAATGTGGAATCCGCACAAGATACGTTTTCAAGCATGTTGTAGTATATTAATTTCTTAATTTTATTGATAAAAGCTTGTCTACTGAAATCTGCATAAATCGGGTAAAACGTCACGTTGCAGAAAGGATTCGGTTTAGTTTTTGTGGCTGGTTGTCTGCCTGATATCAACCTCCTCTCTGGAGTCCAGTCACAGGCTAAAAATGAAAAAAAAAATCTCATTGCCCGCTGTGGGATTCAAACCCACACTTTCATGTCCACGGACTTTATACATTGCCACTAGCTCAAGTAGGCGGTACGGTGGTTATTATCATCATTAATAAGTTAAATTAAAAATAACTTTACCAGTAAGCACGTCGACTCCACTCCGTGAAGCGTTCATTTTTAATTGCGTTTTTCATAGTTTTGTCACAACTTACTGTTTCCACGCCGTGTCACAAAACCGACTGAAACTTTTAATATTTTTCCAGTAAAAGAAAACCGTTGTAGGTTGAATGACTCCAAAGGAACCAATGTGGTGCATTAGGTCGCGACCGAATCAATATACACGTTGTTCGAAATTAATTTGGTTCCTTGGGGATGATTTAATGCGCGTTATTCAGGACTTATTTTTTCACAATGTCAATCACTGATTGACAAATTAATTAATGGTCCTGTCTTATTTTCTTATTGGTTGTTCTAAAGAAATCCTATGGCGGGACCTCGTTAATTACTGCTTTGTCGCTTTTATCAAGCAAGAAACTCTTTCCCTTTAAATAAAAAACTTTTCAAAATAATCTTATCTACGGCCTGCGGCCTGAGCAGGAAAATTTCTGACAACCGTAAATGTATTCGAACTCGATGCGCGTCTATGAAATTTGTATAAAATATTAACCAAACGTCATCAGTGCGCAGCGAACTCGAATATATTTACATTTACATTAGTTTTTCGTGCTCGGGCTACTGAATTGTGGTTTAGGTTCCTTTTAGTCACTGAATAAAAGTCATAATTAGATTCAATGTACTACTTACAATCATTCTTATGAAGGTGTGGGTAATTAAACACTAATAACGTTAACAAATTCGTCTATATTTGTATTAAGTTTTTCTAGAGTTCTTCGTTACATTTCAATAGGAGAGAGTACTTGTAGTGTTCAATTTTGTATCTTTTTGTTATTTACAGCCGTCGACGAGCAGGAAATTCCTATCGACCAGTGGTTTTCTTTGTCTCCGTTTGATTCTGAGCTACGTTGAAACCCTTCCGCCATTATTTTACATATTCTATTTAAATTTTCTGAAAACCTTCATTTTATGACGGGTCCAAGAGTTATTATAAATTATTCAATACATTTTTACTTTGAAGAATATGCACTGATAAAAATAAAATATTATAGGTACTAGGCAAAAAGGTAGGTGAAGGAAAAAGTAGGATTGAATTTATGTGCGACAAAAAAAAAGCTCGCCTACCTAATAGTACTCTACCTATCCTAGCAACATATAAAGTTAGATACATGACAAGATTTCTCTATTTTTTATGTTCCGTTTAACGCCTTTTATATCATCTTTCATCCTCATTATCATCATGACATGACATGACATCCACTGTTGGACGTAAGCCTCCCCCAATTATTTCCAGATCGACCTGTAAGATCCTTACTAATGTTAAAATCTGTATTTATTATAATATAAGTATTTACTGACTGTCTCAGTGGCGTGGTAGTATTGCGTGTGTGGTACGACTGTCATTCTGAGGTCTAGGGTTCGATCCCCGGGTCGAGCAAAGTGATATTAGATTTTTCAGTATCAGTCCGGAGTCTGGAATTTGTGCCCGATGTGGCGATAGGTTCGCTCCCTATCACATCTGGGTCGGAACTAAGCTCGGCGAAATGTGAGTATTCTAGTTCGCTAGTGCACCCCTGCCGACCCCTCAGGGATGCAGGCGTGAGCTTATGTAATATTATATTTATTGAAATAAAATATTTTACAACTTTCCTATGTTTTATTAGAGACAACTTGCGATATAAACAGACCGAATATATTTCTGCACAATATTACCCAGCCCTAAATATAATAACCGAATCTATTGCCACAGAACCACAAATTAAATTGAAGTGTTTTTTCCTCTAACGATGTTTCCTTGTGCCGCAATGGCGTAGACTATAAAATATGAAGTATTTTTATAGTCAATGCAGAACTGACTGCCTCGGTGTACTTCAATGTTGGGTGAGCGCAACACACTTATTGAAACATATTGAAGAAAGGTTTTGGCTTAGTTTTTACGACCGAATGTCTGCCTGACGTCAATCCCCTTTGAGGTATTTTAATTTCCCGCTGAGCTATGATATTTTAATAGAATTATTTAAGTCTCAAATAAGCTATCAGTAATTTATCCGTTTTTGAAATATCAATAATAGATACATCCTTGCCAGACTTGACTGCCTCGGTGGCGTGGTTGTATTTCAGTTCGACTACCGTTCTAAGGTCTCGGGTTCGATCCCCGGGTCGGGCAAAGTGATATTGGATTCTTCCATATCAGCCCGGAGTCTGGAATTTGTGCCCGATATGGCGATAGGCTCGCCCCTATCACATCTGGGACGGAACTAACCTCGGCGAAATGTGGGTGTTCTAGTTCGCTAGTGCACCTATGCCTACCCCTTCGGGGATACAGGCGTGAGCTTATGTATGTTATATATGTACATCCTTGTTCATCATTTCAATTGAACGGGTGAACTGATTTTATCACTTGGTATAAATAAATTATACAATCATCGAAATTCGTGCGGTTGAGTTAGGAATGTGATTCTCAGCCTCATTAGTGCCAAAGGAAACCGCGAAGACAATAAATGGGGGTCATTTGTAACTGCTACACCACAATCCACCATGTTTATTACCTTGTCCTAGTCTCTGGTGAATTATTATATCAAATATTCCAAAAGAATTTGCGTTGTGTTTATTTTACGACTTTAATTTTCACCCTGATACCTCTTTACGAAGAGAAATATTTTTAAATGAATCCACTGTTATATTCTTGAACAATTCAAGTAAGAGCTGGGAGCATATAAATACTCTTATGAGTTTATGCCATGATATTTATTATTCATCTTGCACTGTCTATGGATAGGTACTTTCTCACAGTTTGTCGGTTGTTGAATACAATTACGTTTATATTAACATAACACATAGGCTACTTATATCCCGTAAAATAATTTTTATCCTGAGAAATAAATTTCCATTTGAATTGAGTCCATCAAACTCGATTCAAATCAACCAAAAATATTTTTGCTCGTGCCTATGTTTATAATGATTTAACGTTTACACTACCTACCTCATAAAGCGCATTATGCGTTTGTAGTAAATGAACGATTCTGTAGGTACTAATGGAGAATAAAATCCTCAGAGTTATTTGTTGGGTCCGCGGAACACCTGCCCCTAGCCTGCCGCAATGGAGCATGGCACCCGCCGCGCCGCATCACAAGCTTTCAAACTTTCAGTAACCGCATTTATGACGATGACGCGCGTATTAATGTATCTTACTCGACTGCGCGACGAAAAGGTGGGTTATGTGTTTACCAGCCAATGTATGTATGCTTGCGGCGTTTTTAAGACAAAAAATACATGTAAAATATTATTGAATAAAAGAAAACAAAAATCGTTTTATACTTATTGTTTAGTCCCAACCGCAAACCCTTATTTTTTTAAATTCCGGCTATTGGAAATTTGTATTTCTCTTGTTTTATTTTTTTATAGACATGCTAAACTAAAACGAATTATCAATTATTAATTTCTTAAGTTTACGCGAATATTATACATTGAAATAAAACTATTCTTACGGATTCTATCACGATTATGTTTTAATTATTATTCCCGACGTTTCGAAGGCTTTGCAGTCTTCGTTGTCACGGGTCAGACTGAGGTGTCATTTGTCCAAAAAAGGTTAGTGTTACAATATGATGATATAATATAATCCCTAGGATGATACGCGAGGCTATTGAAATTAAAAAACATCCTAATTTCAATAGAGAAGATGGTTGGAAGCTTGCACAAACCTGGGATCCAATTATACATCTTATTAAATCGGAACCCAAAAGACCAGCTGCCAGAACTCAAGACACCGTGAGCTCGTACTGCATAGATCGGAACACAAATAATTAACCTTTTTTGATTTTGTATATTTTTTAATGATGGTAGATATTGTAACACTAACCTTTTTTGGACAAATGACACCTCAGTCTGACCCGTGACAACGAAGACTGCAAAGCCTTCGAAACGTCGGGAATAATAATTAAAACATAATCGTGATAGAATCCGTAAGAATAGTTTTATTTCAATCAATTATTAACTTAACCATTTTGTATTATACAATTACGTAATTGTTTATGTCATTTATTTTAGATATTCGTGCAGCATATTTTGTATATCGGGAATGACCACGCTGACCGCACTGCGGTCATGACGCTTCTGTGAGTATCGTCACAGTCAAATTCATTGATGCTCATGAAAAATACACCCCACTCTTGAATTAATAAGTAACTATTTCCCTCCCAACCTTTGCAATGTACAAAAAACGTACTCTTCCCTCAAACTAACATAATGACTCTTTTTGTTGGACTTCATTCATTTACACTCGTACTAAAGTACGAAATGGTGGGTTTCTTACATTTCGAGTATATTAAAAAGTCACGCATGGAGCCGTACAAAAAGGCGACCCCACTCTAAAATGACGGACGAGCTGACAACTGACGAGCAACACAGAAATGTACGCGTGAACCAAGGATGAAATTCTGCTTTGTACCTCTATTTCACATTTCTCTTTTATTTATTCCATGGATCTTGTGGCACCTGTCATTTTTAAACGGTCGGAGAATTAAGTTGCCTTATTTGTATACATGCACGCCCGCGGTCTTCCTGCTGAGAAATTGTAGAGGCCACGGCTTCAAGCCCAGATCTCGTTACAAATTGATTTGTGCTATTATCTCTTCTCGTCTAGTACTAGTATAATTACATTGAAACCTATAAAATTCTTGTTCTATGTATAAGTTATCAATTCTAAAATTCACTCTTTAGTTTCCTGTTTTAGCGCGATTGGAGTTTGTGTCCGTAACGTAATGTGTTAAAAAGCAATCATATCGTAAGTTCCAGATTAGCTAGTAAAACTAACGGTCAACGTGCATAATGTACTAAAGCTGTGATGTTATAATTTTTGAAACACAAAATACGTTCTTTATAGTACTCCTTTACGTCTTTGTATATTCACTGCAGTATCCGTTTATGCAGCTTAAATAAAATACCGGGCGCGGGGTTACCAGCGAACATTTTACACACAAGGATTTGAACTGCGGATGAATTCATAGTAGTTCATGGAATGTGCTCGTTAGAGTCTAGTGGATGATTTATAGTCGCCGGGGCTGGCACCTATCGTTTCTACCCCTTGATTAATTATAGCGCTCGTGAGAAAACTGTCGTTCTGTCTGTTGTACTGGGCTTATCGAAGCGATATTAATCATAGCGAGGGATGCAGACACAACCGCATGTGAAACATCCAGTTTATATTTAAAACATAAGAGTAGGAGAGAGAATGGGCTGACTCGATCGGGTTGATACTACTATCACACAGAAAAGTGAGTGGTAGGATGCTGTTGCGTTTCATTCGGTGAGTAAGATTTTCGGTGGCCACAAGCTTCCCTCTTCAAAGTATCTTTCCTTTCATTGAAAGTACGTTTCCCATGATCATTTTGGTATGGGCGGTGGAAATAACCCACATGCTCGTGTATAGCTTGAGACTGGCAAACGAGCATGTACATCACTTGGACCCTTAGCTCGAGTTGTAAGTTTCGACACTTCGCAAAAACGACGACAGTATCGGTTTTCTCCGTACATTTCTTTTAGTTCTTTGTAGTTTCTCCAAGAGGCGCTGCTAGTCAAATTATTAGTCAAATTATAGTTTATAACTATTTTTTTTTGCGAACTTTCAATATTCGTATACTAGGGGCCCTGATTTATGATACAGTTGCACAGACCGGTGATAAGCACACTCTATTGAAATATTTCACCCTCGGGTCACCTGATGATAATTGATCTGTCCGCCTACAGACACCCATAATATTTAAGAAAGAAGAAAGAAATAAACTGGGTTAAGAATTTGGGTTTCGGATTACTGCAGCAACGACGGGTATTCACTTTGCCGTGCTAGGATTAAAAAAAAGTCTCACCAAGCCTCGATCGGGATTGGAGCGTCGAGTCCGTAAACGTTCATGTATTATTCAAATTGTTCAGTGATCGCGAGCGCTCCGGGGCGGCGACTGGCGCAAAGCCGCTCATTACGTGGCCGCGACCTGCTACGCATTCAGCTAATGACACCATTTACCGAGATTGTCTAGAAACTCCTAAGATGCTCGCAAACTACGCTCGCCCAAAATAAAAGGTTTTCTTACCTCGCGATTCGCGAGAAGCTTCCTTTAAGTGCTATGAATCCTATTCCTTATTTTTTCCGTGTTCCCCTACTTTGTAGTCGCCTCCTTGGTCTGGTGGCGGCATGTATGGGCTGTTGACCGGGAGGTCCTGGGTTCGATTCCGAGGTCGGGTAAAGCAACTTGTCTAATTGAATTTGCCCGGGACTGGATCCCTCAGAGGTTAACGTTAGGCAGGCAGCCGGTCGCAAAAACTAAGCCAAATCCTTTCTGCAACATACTTGAAAAAGGTTCTATGTCAATGGGTCCTTTTATCGGAGTGTGAAGTAGCATTTATGCAGGGCACCATAATTTTAATGCTGCTGTTTATCGATAATCAGTATTTTTGAACTGCTCTAACTATCAAGTATAGTGCTGTCAATTGTGCTCGGATAACGCGCCCTATAATTGATAACTGCATGATTTCCACTTCGGAATTATAGTAAGTACTGCCTCGGTGGCGTGGTTGTATTGCGGAGCAGGAAAATTTCTGACAACCGTAAATGTGTTCGAACTCGATGGCCGTCTATGAAATTTGTATGAAATATTAACCAAACGTCATCAGTGCGCAGCGAACTCGAATACATTTACATTTACATTAGTTTTTCGTGCTCGGGCTACTGAGGTCTAATGTGTAATTAATGCGTTCTAGTTCTAAAGTTAAATGTATTTTTGTCCACCGATACAGCGTTCGGATGTCGCACTGACTCCCCATTGAAAATCAGCGCTGCAGCACGGTCTCGACTAGTTTGCAGCATAATAGCTGAATGGGGATCATTGTTACTGGGCTTCCTATTTTCTTTACTTATTACTGTATTTTTGTGTATATTTGTTTGTAGTCCAGTAATAATAAATTTCTTTTCTTTCTTATTTCTTTCATGATGACTTCAAGTACTTACAAAATCGTTTTACTTGTCCTTCCTTTAAGATGATAATATATCTGAAATATAAGTAAGCCAACGCACACCTCAACGTTAAACATTAATGGCGACCATAAAAGAAACTTTAACAATTTACGGGACCATTCCGAAGGGTCGCATTAATGGAATTTCAGTTGCGAGCGTTTTGGGTGATATATTTCCACACATCTCACTAAGGTGTATTATCAAAGGTGATGGGAATCGATCCACAAAGTTGAGGACAGGGTGAAATACGGAATGCGTTTATTTCAACTTCATGGGAAATCGTACAGCGCGGCCAACGACGTATAAAAAAAGGTGGACGGAATGCTAGGAACATTGAAAGTGAAGCAGGGTTTTCGGCCCATTCTATCTATTGATACGTAATCGCGTGTGTGTGCGTGGGGCACTTTTGTACAGGCGCATTTGTGTGCGTGGCTTCTCTGTGCCGTCTGTTTAACTATGGGAGCGATGGTGTCCTTCTTTTTCTTTATGTTCGTTAGCGCGACATACCATTCTATATTAACAAAATTGCCTCGGTGGCATAGTGGTATTGCGTTCGCGGTACGACTACCGTCCTGAGGTCTCGGGTTCGATCCCCGGATCGTACAAAGTGATATTGGATATTTCAGTATCAACCCGGAGTCTGGAATTTGTACCCGATATGGCGATGAGCTCGCCACCTATCACATCTGAGGCGGAACTAAGATCGGCGAAATGTGAGTGTTCTTGTTCGCTAGTACGCCTCTGTCTTCCCCTTCGGGGATACTGGCGTGAACTTATATATGTATTAACAAAACTTTAATTTACCCATCGCGTCCCAGAGGGCAGGCCTTGTACCGGAGCAACATTTTTGTGGACAGTAAATTTTGTTTAAGTCTGTCGCGTGGCAGGCGGCCAACACTAGCATATGCTTGGGAAATCTCATTTTGGTTCCGAAAGGTAACTTTGTTAAAGCGCTGATGTGTCTTAATATACTTCAAATAATGATTTTCTTCAAAGAATTAATTCATACGTTATTATTAATGTTCCGCGATGCTTCGCCTCGGATTTTAATGATACGGTGATGGTTTGATGATGTGCTCCGTGCTACGTGAAAAGATGAAAAAACGGTCGTAATAATGTGTTTTTTTTAATAAGTTGCCAAACAATAGACATACAATAAATGAGAGTTTTAATAGTTCTAAGCATCGATATATTATTTACCTAGATGCACAGTTGACGGTCGAAAAATGGGACAGCAAAGAAGTGCTTAAGCACTTCTTTTGCCTGCAGTCAAATTTCAAATTTAAGAACGCTTGATCATTTCGTTTAAAAAGCTACTTTATAACATATGCATAGGGTTATATTTGTGTTGATTTAATTAGAACTTACGATCTTTTTCTTTGTTTTATTCCTGAGACCACTTTTTAGGAGGATATTTGGAAAGAACTGTGCGTCTAGGGTATATTATATTGATGGTTCTAAGTTCTAAAAATAAGCAAAAGTTACAAATGATTGTTAAAAGTACCGAATACTAATTTGTGTAGTTAATAGTTATATTTCTCATTAAAAATGAGAAATATCAAATCCATATAGGTAACACGAATAAAAAAATGCAAGTGTTTAGTATTTTAATTTTTGTACGTTAATAGGCACAGTATTATATTGGCCCTATAAATTCATCGATTCATGTCGTCAATAATCCATGTGTTTACTAAAACAAATGAAACACCGCTTAAGGAACATCTCCCAATTTATACGTACAATACATCTTCTGCTAACAATGCAGCTCGTTTCAGCTGCAGACAAAATGACGGAGCATATTTCAGCCACTATCAATAACGTTCGCTGGATATCAGGGTATCGTATCGCGCGCTTGTTTTACATTTTATGTTCTTTATTTTTGTCAGTGAACAAAAAGCGGTGGATACTGGAGTTCTAGTTATGCCGGAACATTTTCTTGACGAATTGCGAGCTAACTGCCTTTATGTGTAGGGATGGCAGCCCTAAAATAAAAAATACGGTCTCTGTGCTGTATACAACCGGTCATTTTGTCCTATCATATCTTTTTTGTGAGCTTATATATTTTTAAAGCCGAGCAATATTTTTATGATTTGGGATGAATTTATTTGCACAATTGATTTGTATAACGATTTTTCTATGATATGGTTCTGTTGTTAGTTAAATTAAATAAATAAATAGTAAATATAAAAGGCTTTGTCGGAAACGTGTGTGCCGTGAGCGGAACGCACACCGTCACATTATAGAACGGCATATACAAAAGGTTGATATATTTGGACGGATTAAACCGTAAAAAGGCGCAAAGTCTTACACTTCGGCAACCCTAGATGTATGCGGGGTGCAGCAGCCCAAATAGGTCTCTGTCTGCCGTCTAGACGTCACTTGGATCCTCCCAGCTAGTACTCACATGCATTTCTCTCGAAATATTGTATTTTTCTACACTCTCTTTTATATGTTTTCAACTATTTCCGTGGCATCATGGTTTATTAAATAAAATAAGGGACATTTGCAGCGCTATTACTAATGTAGAGTTAAACCTAAACTCTATTCACTATCGTACACCTCAGTGCTATTTTTAAATCAAGATTTGAGATAAATAGAGATTTGAGAGCTGCAAGTCGCCTTAAAGAAATAAAATGAAAAAGTTGTGTGATTTTTATAGGTATCGTAAAAAATATTAATGTGAACTCTACATACCAGTTTGTATTTTCTCGCGTTTAGATAGAAAATCCTAGACGTAAGAATATAAATGGAAAAATAATTCTCAGTAATGCGTCGGTAGTAAATTAAAATTATCCCTTTTAAACAACATAATAATAGGATATTGATTTATCTAATATATAAAATTCTCGTGTCACAGTTTTCGTTGCCAAACTCCTCCGCAACGGCTTGACCGATTTTGATGAAATTTTTTGTGCTTATCCGGTATCTATGAGAATCGGCCAACATCTATTTTTCATCCCCCTAAATGTTAGGGGTAGTCCACCCCTACTTTTTTTTTATTTTTTAGACAAAATTTTTAATTTCTATTTTTTTATGATACAACATACATACAATCCTCAATTTTCACCCTTCTACGATCAACCCTTATTTTTTAATAGCCATTTTAGTAATTTAATCATTTTTCCTCTCCGGTCGAAAACTGATCAATCGTCATTTAATTAGTTATCCCCGCCAGATGTCTACAGGTGACAGACTGGGTGACAGATGGGTTACATACAGGGTGACTGACGGGTGACACACGGGTGACAGACGGGGTGACGGACTGGGTGACAGACGGGTGACAGACGGGGTGACAATCGAGCAGATAGATGGGGTGACCGACGGGTTGACCGACAGGGTGACTGTCGGGGTGACCGACGGGGTGATGGACGGGGTGACTGACGGGGTAACTGACGGGGTGATGGACGGGGTAACTGACGAGGGTACTGACTGGGTGACTGACGGGGTGACTGACGAAAACGGACCAAAGTAGATCATCTCATTACCTCCTTTAGAATTATTGGATTATAGGTGCCTACAACTCATTCTTTCAACCCTCTCTCTCCTACGCAGACGAAGTTGCGCGGGTCAGCTAGTTAATTTATAGGAATCTCGAAGAAGATAAAATTAGTTCTATATGTGCAGTACAATTTTAGATTAATCAATACGTAGCAGCTAGCAAGCTTCGACATTCTTAGAAAATTATTTGTGCAAGCGGAATGTAAGTTATTTTAATATTAAGCCGCGTTTAGTGCAGGAATTATTGAGGTATGTTCCAGTTTATATATCTATGGGGAGGCCTATGGTGGACGTTCTATGGTTGATGATAATGATGATGATGTTCCAGTTTAATTTAATATTCTACTAATATAGTGTAGATTTTATCAGTAAAGATTGGACGAATAGAATGAAATCTAATACACGGGTAATGGGTATTGTTGCCCCGGTGGCGTGGTTGTATATCGGTACGGCTACCGTCCTGTGTCGGGTTCAATCCCCGGGTCGCGCAAAGTGATATTGTATTTTTCCAAACAGCCCGGAGTCTGGAATTTGTGCCTGATATGGCGATAGCTATATCGCTATCACATCTGGCACGGAATTAAGCTCGGCGAAATGTGGGTGTTTTAGTTCACTAGTGCGCCTGTGCCTACCCTTTCGAGGATACAGGTGCGAGCTTATGTATGCTTATGTTATATTGGTATTATTGAAAATAGATTGCTTCATATTTTTGTGTTATGAGACAAGCCTAGAATCTCAGTATGGAGTCGGTATTATTTATTATCGTGAACACAAAATTGTACTAATAGATGTATGCGAATATGTTTGGTGGTATATTTTATTCCAACGATGTACTTACGGTACACTATTAAAAAAAACATAAACGTAAATACGACTAAAAGTTATTTTACCATAATAATAACGCAAAATTACAAAGTATTCCATACAATTGGCAAAGAGGAAAATAACAAATTTAGGTCCATTCATCGGATCCGTTTCGGTTCGCCTCATTCTATTTATCTTGACAGGGACCACTAGTGGAACAAAAACCATGGCGTTATCAGCATTGACGGACAGTTTGGTTATTGTCGAGAGGACTCCGCGCGGCCTTAGTAATGTATTATGTAACTATAGCTTGGCAAACTTATCTATGCATATCAATAATGAATAATGATAATAACGATGACGTTATTATAAATGCATGGAGATAATTTATGCATACAGGCTCCGTGGCGCAGCGGGCGAGTAGCCGGCCGTGAAGCGAAAGGCCGCGGGTTCGATCCCCGCCCCGAGACAAATGTTTGTATGGCCTACAGATATTTGTTTCGGGTCTGGGTGTTGTGAGACCGAAAGTCTCTCGTAGTTCCTGATACCCACGACACAAGACCCAATCTTAGTGTGGGGTCAGAACTATGTATGTGACTGTTGGGTGTTATTTATTTATTATTTATATATATACATAAGCTCACGTACCTATATATCCTTGAAAGGGGAGACAAAGGCACAAATTGAGTCGATATCTACATATCGCTCATATTGTTTTTGTGTCTTCGTGCTAACCTATCGCAATAACGGATACAAACTCAACTGAATTAAAATTATTTTTTACTTATTATGTCGCTATTTTTATTCATTTTTTCGCGTTAACATACTGCCACTGGAAAAATTATGAATACATAGAAATTTAACTATTATAGAGGTATAATTTCCTAAACGACGTAACATAAAATAATTATGTTGTTACAAATATGGACTTCGACTCGATAAAATAATATTTATCCAGTCAATGAAAAGATGTTTTCACATTCCACCCACCCACACAGAAAAACATTGCCAAGCTATACGTGGGGAATTTCCATTGTCCACGCTGAATTCGAAATGTAAAGTTCGAACCGTAATTAAAAGGGATAAAAGGCGGAAACTCGCATAAAGGGTGACCCGAAAGTGTTTTAAATGCCGATAGCCCGTGTTGTGGCGCCATTGTGATGATGACTTGTCATTGTTTCCGCTGTTAACTGAATTACCACAATGGTGGGCAATTAATTTTAAAATTATTTCACCCAAAAAATTTACACGTTTAATGACAGTTAAAGCTTTAAAATAGGTGTATTTACGATGGTCGATGTTGTATTTGGACTGCACTGGTCACCATCAGGTGGTTACCATCGGCTGTAGTGTAGTCCATTTGGCCGTGCTCGAATCTTTCTTTCTACCTGCCCTTATTCCACCTTAATGTGGGGTCGGTGAAACACACTTTTTGTAGTACGTTGCAGAAAGGATTTGGCTTGGTTTTTAAGGACCAGCTGCCGGCCTGACGTCAACCCCCTCTGGGGGATCCAGTCCCGGGCAAATTTAATTTGGTTAAGCTCGAATCAAAAAATTATTTTTTTAAATCACACCCAACAGTCACACACATAGTACTGAACCCACACTTAGATATCATTCTTGTGTCATGAGTCTCAGGAGTTCCTGAACGTAGTTACGTTAGACTATCGGTCTCACAACACCCAGATCCGAACCAATATCTGTGGGTCACACAAACATTTGTCTCGGTGCGGGAATCGAACCCGCTGACTCTTACTTCATAGTCAGCTACTCGCCCGCTGCGCCACGGAGGCCGTCGAAAAAAAAAATTCAAAACTATTATTCGTTCTTTTAAATACGACGTAGTATTTTATATTAAGAAGAACACATTACATGTTGCAGAAAGGATTCCGCTTAGTTTTTACGACCGGCTGCCCACATAACGACGGGGACGTCGTGACGTCAACCCTCTCTAGGAATCCAGTCCCGGGCAAACAGTGTTAGAAAATACGCGCCATCCGACTTGGAAATCGAACCCAGAACCTCTCGGTCCACAGCCTATAAATATATTAGTATACATAACGGGTGTTTTCTTTTTTATAGCAGAGACTGGCAAACGAGCAGATGGGTCACCTGAAGGTAAGTGATCACCGCCCATAGACACCCAAGACACAAAAAGAATCATGGGTGTGTTGCCAACCTAAAAGGAGGAAATGGAAGGGGAGGGAAAAAGGGATTGGGAAAGGAAGAGGGGAAATGGGCCACCGGAATCTCACTGACCGAACAAAACGCGACAGCAAGCTGCCACTTTACGTTTTCTGTGAGACAGTGGTACAAAACGGTTGAGCTGGCCAATTCGTGCTGACGTTACTGTCTACAGTAAGGTTTTACCACTCAAAGGTGTGTACAAGAGTATTTCACTAGAAAGTATTTCATTTTCTATTCAGATATTACAATAAAGGTGCAGGTAATATAATTATGTATTGCTGCACATGTGCCAGTGTTAGCGCCTGCCAACATCTCATTTCCCAGAGGCATGATGCATTCTACGAAATATGTGTGTGGTATTGTTAAAGTATCAAAATACTACATATACGTACTATATGTAGGTATGTCTTTCTATTTACCTATTGTTAACCTACTTTAGTCAGGTACTACTAGTGGTCGTCGTAGCACGTTTTTTCAACCAAATTTCAGAAAGGATTTGGCTTAATTTTTATGAGCGCCTGCGTACCTAACGTCTACTTCCTTTGGCGGATCCAGTCCAGGGCAAATCGAATTAGAAAATTGCTTTGCCTGGCCTGGTATTTTTTCCCAGGTCCTTCTGGTGGAATGCCCTACGTTGTCACTAAACCACGGAGGCAACAATATGTTGTATGTAGTAGGTGGTATAATACATTTATAGTTAATGAATAATGATAAAATGTCATCGGAATAGATCGGAATGATAAAATTGTGTAACTAAAAGAAAAGGTATATAATAATTTATCAGTAATTTCCAACTTCTTAGATCTTAATTGCCTCAATATAAATATCCTCTGTTTCCAAGTATTTATAATTTATTTTCTACCGTCGATCCTAGAGTGGAAAAATTTAACAGACTACGCTATTTTTAATTTCGTTACCAAGTTACCTGGCAGTTATTTTTAATTTACTTTTTCGTATGACGGAATAGTCCCAGGGCTTTACGATCCAATTTAACGTGTAAGCCAAATAAAAAGCGTAGAAATGAAACAAATTTTGAGCAGCCACTCTAGACTTGTACGAATGATAGAGTGGATGTAGTCTGCAATGGCGTTGAATGGCGCGCGGTGCATTCTGCCACCCGCGCCGCGCTCGAAAAGGCGCTCGGTATCTCTCCATCGCTTTGTGGTAAGGATAAACTGTTAAGCTATTTCCAAGCCACACGATTATCACTTCAGGTTCTCGAGAAATATTTTCTTGGAATAGGATCATGCATTGTTTTGAATGGTATGTAAACATTGGGCTCAATTAGTTTCTACGTATTGGTAAACAGTTATGGCTGCATTTTAAACGCACTTACTTAGGCTTTATTAGAGGAAACCTTTGTCTACCAGCAAAAAATGTTTGTCATTAAGAACAGCCTCAACACGTATACAAAATTCGACTAAAGCTATTCAGTAAGTAGGTAGAGTTAAAAAAAACAGATGATAATAATAATATTAACCCAGTAATATTACTGTCCAACTGCTTGGCACGGGCCTCCTCTACTAATGAGAGGGGTTAGGCCTTTGTCTACCACGCTGGCCTAATGCGGGTTGGTAAACAGATAATATCAGCCGCTTAAACTTAATAATAATACAATAATATTAGCCATGTAATATTACTGTCCCACTGCTGGGCACGGGCCTCCTCTACTAATGAGAGGGGTTAAGCCTTAGTCTACCACGCTGGCCTAATGCGGGTTGATAGACTTCACATACCTTCGAAATTCCTGTGAAGAAATTCTCGGGTATGCAGGTTTCCTCACGATGTTTTCCTTCACCGTTATAGTAAGCGATATTTTACAATAAAAATACACTTAACATAGAAAACTCAGCCCGTACCATTCCAAACTGAGCTATCGCTGCATTCGCTTAAACTTGCCTGATTAAAAGTAATATAATTCCTAACAAGAATTAATCCTAAATAAATATGCACATTGAATACTACCTGCCATATTATATTCAAAGCTAGGTGAATTGAGACAATGGGTGTATAGTACAATAGAGTTACTGTTCACGCCTGTCCAGTCACAAATACTGTTATACTAAATCGTGGACGCGCTGCGAGCCTGCGTCACACCAATCTAGCGCGGCAGGCGCTTGTGGGATATAGGTGAGCTCTATAAATCCCGTGAAAATTAAATTGCTTTTCATGGCTTGACTGACGAATATAATAGAAACAATATAGATGTCTCAATTAAAACGTTTATTATTAACCTATAATGGTTTTCGTTGACTGGCAATTTAGATTTAACCTATTATTACAATCTCTTTTTTATGTATGTTTCCGGATTACTCAAAGACGCCTGGGATGATTCGAGAAATTATTTTTTTGTTTAACCCGTTGGAGGCGGCATTATATACATATATAATATAAGCCTCCGGTGGCCGAGCCAGGGTATGCTTTCCAGGTGATCACATTGACGTCAAGTTAGGATCAGATCTCATCCTAGAAAAATCAAGGACAACCCACAAATTCTGTAGGCACCCATAATGTGTTTTTTATTTATTCTAAAACTATACAAGTATTTGCGTCTGATACTCATCATCTCATGTTGCTGAACTGATGATGGAAAATATAACTCCTTAAGTATTAGGGCTTTATGGATAATTCTTCAAATATTCCATTGAGTTAATCAGATGAACTGATAATGGAAGGTACAACTCCTTGGTAATTAGAAATTAAGATAATAAAAATAAAACCCTGTACTGATTAAGCTAGGTGGAACAAGACTGAGGTAATGTTTTGTACATCTAGGCCCTAACAGATAGCTACAGTAAAATATTTGGGTGGTAGTTTACTTGAGAATTTCCTATTAATTCAAGTGGGGCGACAATTTCTCACAAAATTCATTATAATAAGAGTCTCTGTGATTTTTGCGCTCAATCCACCATTTGTCAGCCAGCCACCAATCCAAAACTAATTGCCGGCTCAAGTGCAAGAACTTCAACAAGTCCCTACCTTTTCATTTGCGAAACATTTCGCCGCTGAAGTGAGTGAATCTACTAAACTAATTTTAATTTTGATCGCGCCGGCATTTAGTAAATTTTTCTTGGCAAAATTACTTCGCGCTTCAAGTTTGTTCGGCGGTCTTATTCTGTATTTAGGATTACAAGTTTTTTCCAGTGTTGTATAACGGCCACAAGTAATTGCGGATTTCATAATCAAACAAGAATTGAAGTAATTTTTATCAAATCTGGCATTAAACTGTATTCTAACAGAGATAAGCTCACGTAACTGTGCGTACCACACGCAAACTCTATTAACCAAGAATGTTTATCATTGAGGACGTGCTTCAACGGTTGTTTATGAGTTTCCTATATATTGTCACGTGATAGTATACTCGCTTAGAACATTATAACAGGTATTACCATCATCCACAGAATAAATAATAAAATAAAATAAAAATAAAAAAGCCTTTTATTTCTTGTTAGTAGTATAGAGGTAAATTGGAAAAAAGTTATAAGTAATTAATTTTTAAAGTTTCCTTAATACAAGCTTATCTGATATTATACGTATTATTATTTTTGTGTAACAGGAACCCCTCTCAGGTGAAGGCCTCCTCCAAAGATTTCCATTTATCTCGGTCTTGAGCTAATTGTTGCCATTTCGGACCTGCAATTCTTTTTATGTCGTCTTCCCAGCGTATGTGGGGCCTTCCCTTCCAGCGCATACCTCGTGGTCCTTTCCAGGTCGTCACTAATTGTGTCCATCGAAGATCTTTTAAACGCGCCACATGTCCGGCCCATTACCATTTTAGTTTTTGTGCATGGGTAAAGAGCATCGATGGCCTTTGTTTTTGATCGGATCTTAGTATGTCTTATCTTGTGCATTTTCTTAATATTTAGCATGCTACGCTCCATTCCTCTTTGGCATGTGATTATTTTATTCTTTATTTTGTTTGTAAACTTCCATGTTTGGCGTCCATAAGTTAAGCATGGGATAAGACATGAGTCCATTACTTTACTTTTAAGCATTATGGGCATATCGCTCTTAAAAACTTCTTTATAGCAATCTATCTATCCACAGAATATCCATTGCAAAACATTGAAATTATAAATATTAAGTGTACTGTGTCGGGTACGACTACTGTCCTGAGGTCTCGGGTTCGATCCCCGGTTCAGGCAAAGTGATATTAGGTATTTTTCAATATCGGCCCGGAGTTTAGAATTTGTGCCCGATATGGCGATAGGGTCGCCCCCTATGACACCTGGGACAGAACTAAACTCAGTGAAATGTGGGTATTCTAGTTCGCAAGTGCGCCTGTGCCTACCCCTTCGGGGATATAGGCGTAAGCTTATGCAAGTATGTAAATATTATTATACACAATTGATATATACTCTTGATTAATTCACATAATGCATTCACTAACCGCACCGTGCTCCAATGAAGCCCACTCAGATTTTAAGTACAAACCATCCGCCATTGTGCTGGTAACATTGTGTGAAATCAAATAGATACATCCTGATTTCAACCAATCAAAATAAGAGGTTTTATTCTAAATAAGCTATATGATTTTGTTTAATCGTGCAGGTAGTCGGTATCTCAAGTGGGGAGC
Organism: Clanis bilineata; assembly: GCA_036417725.1. Lineage (NCBI taxonomy): Eukaryota > Metazoa > Arthropoda > Insecta > Lepidoptera > Sphingidae > Clanis > Clanis bilineata. Next base: position 11,517,625 of record CM071151.1, on the reverse strand, counting down.
ACGGACGTAAATAAAATGGTGGACGGAGCGCTAGGAACATTGAAAGTGAAGCAGGGTTTTTGGCCCATTCGATCTATCGATACGTAATGGCGTGTGTGTGCGTAGGGCACTTTTGTACAGGCGCGTTTATGTGCGTGGCTTCTCTATGGCGTCCGTTTAACTATAGGCGAGATGGAGTCCTTCTTTTTCTTTACGTCCGTGGTGCGGAGTTTTGATTTTTTGTGTACGACGGATTCACTTAGCCCATACTAGTACAAGCTGTCCCTAGACTTAGAAGACTCACAATATTAAACCCGGTAACTAAATCGGGTATTCAGTATCTGTCAATTCTGTTAAAAAAATATGTTGAGCAATGGACATGTGAAAGAGTGTTCACATGTCCAATTGCAGCCGCGGAAGTGTTCGTGGACGTTTCTCCAGGCGGATCACGTATCTTCGAGTGGACGACAGGATGTCCTCGGAATGTCTAAGGAGCCTTAAACTAGTAACGTACAGTCTGAGTAAGCTGGATGGGAGTAAATAAAATTATTGGCCAAATAAACTCGGCGCGTATGTGAGTTTATTAGCTTGGACTCTGGGATTTCAGCCTCCGTGGCGCAGCGGGTGAGTAGCCGGCTGTGATACGCGAAGTCGCGGGTTCGATTCCCGCACCGAGACAAATGTTTGTGTGGCCCACATATATTTGTTTCGAGTCTGGGTGTTGTGAGACCGAAAGTCTGTCGTAGTTTCTGATATCCACGATACAGGTAACACCTAGTGTGGGGTGGGGTCAGGACTATGTGTGTGGCTGTTGAGTGTATTTATTTATTTATTTAGGAAATACAACTTCGCCATCGAGGTAATCCGTATTTATCCAGTATGTATTCGCGTATAAATATGGTTTAATAACTCATAATAATAAGCTCACGTCTGTATCCCCGAAGGGGTAGGCAGAAGCGCAATAGCGAATTAGAACACCCACATTTCACCAAGCTTATTTCCGTCCCACATGTGATAGAGGGCGAGCTTATCGCCATATCGGGCACAAATTTCAGACCCCGGACTGATACTGAGGGCGACTTGCAGTGCTATTACTAATCTAGAGTTACACCTTATCTCGATTTATCCTACAACTCACTCCTATCTTTAAATCAAGATTTGGGATAAATAGAGATTTATCGAAGAGCTGCAAGTGGCCATTAATTTTATGCTTGGAGTTACAAAATTAGATTTCCAGCTCCTTTCTTATAAAAATATTTAAGCGCTGCTTATCTTTAAGAATAGCTTATTCCTTTAATTTTCAAACAATGTGGCAAACTATTCTTATAGATAAGATAATCGAAAATGTTTTTATCAGTAAGGCCCTAAATTTTCGAACCACTTTGTAGGTATAGGTCATTCACCTGTAGCTAGATGGTTGACAGTTTCTTCGGGAGTTTTGGATGGAGCATATTGTAGCTGAAATGTTCGCGTAATAAATTACGTCCACACTATCGTAGCAGACACGCGTCGTTGCTACAGCTACATAGTTTTGTTCGGTGAAATGCTACAAGTCTGGATATACTATTAGAGAAACGGTGCTGTTCGTATTTATCAACGGTGCAGAATTTTGACATATTATCATGTACTACGGCCTTGTTCAGTGGTCTCCAAAATACTTGACAGCACGTATGGCCAAATGACAAATGCTCGCTTCCTACATCTTCATGAATATCGTCATGAATATATACATTAAATAAACGATTTACTGCTGTTTAAATAAAAAATATCGCAGAAATCTATTACACAGAAACAGTGGTTGTAGATGGGAACAAGTTTTAATTCAGTTGGTCCCATCCGCGTATGCATGCGGCGCATACCAAATCACGTTCCATCACAATGCGACAACGACGGCAGCGAAACTGGATTTGTTAGACGCACAGATAGAATCCTATGTTCATTACACGCGTATGAAAGCATAACTTGTACGGTAAACTGATTTCTAAAATATTGATTCTGGAGGAGATGCAATGACCAATGAACTAAGGCCCGTTACATAACGATTTAATCAAATTTTTGATAAATTTTTGGTATGTAAAAAAATACTTTAATCCTTAATATACCTATTTAATTGAGTGGTAGGACCACACTGTAGTCAGTAACATCTATAGTACGAAAGGGCCGTCCGGTTTGACACCGGCTCAGAAAACCGGCATAAAGTGACAATTCGTTGTTGAGTTTCGTTCGTAGAGTGAGTCTTCCGGTGGCCCAATTCCCCTCTCCCTTTCCCAATCCCTATTACCCTCTTTTTAGATTGGCGATGCACCCATGATTATTTTTGTGTCTTGGGTGTATATGGGCGGTGGAGATTTCTTACTAAAGTTAAAGAGAGTTTTTTTTATAGTAACGCACATCATTTCAATTATACAGGATTTGTCGCAATAAACGATGAAAAACTCCGAAGTACATACATACATATACTCACGCCTGTATCCCCGGAGGGGTAGGTAGAGGCGAAATAGAACACCCACAGTTTGCCGACCTTATTTTCGTTCGAGATGTGATAGGGGGTGAGCCTATAGCGATGATTCCGTGGTACCCATTATAATTTGTAAAATATGCCAAAATTTATTATTACTATCAGCGTCTACCTCTAGCTTGGACTGGTTACTCGTTATACACACAAAAATATTCAATTTCATTTGTGGGCTAAAGTTAACAACTAATCCTACTAATATTATAAACGTGAAAATTTGTGAGTGTGTGTATATTTGTGACTCTTTCACGCAAAAACTACTTTTTTGTATTTACAGTTTTATAGATCAGAATAACACATACTCTTTATAGACCCAATTCTGTATTTTTAATTTCATTTGTGAGCTGATGTTTGCGACTAATCCTACTAATATTACAAACGTGAAAGTTTGAGTGTGTGTATGTTTGTTACTCTTTCACGCAAAAACTACTGGATGAATATACAGTAATTGATAGTAGATTGAATATTACATCAGATATCAGATATATTGATTGAAGTAGTACATCAGATTTACACACAGGCTACTTTTTATCCCGGAATATAAATTTCCAAGCGAACGGAGTCGCGGGCAATAGCTACTAGAATATATGATTTTGTTAGTCTCTGCGGCTTTTATATCTTACTAAGTCTGCCATCATTCATCAGATTTAGTCGTGGTCATTTTATTGAGACGAGAAAAAATATCTTTAGATCCTAAATGCGGAGTGTAGGTTTCACAAGAATTAGGTCACTGTCAGAGCGGCTTGTGGACATTATTTATTGTAACTCGATAGCTTACCTGTAATATATTTGCGCTTTTTTATGTTGGAGAGTAAGGCACATTATTTGAGATCATATTTTTGTTTTTAGTGGTCTGTTTATATGGAAAATGGCACTCTTATTGGATTAGTTTGTTGTCCGTCTGTTAAGTCACTTATCTCAGTGGCCCGAGTAAAAATAATTTTGACAATCGTATTTGTATCGGGCTCGATGCGCGTCTATGACATTTGTATGAAATATTAACCAAATGGCATCAGTTGATTATTAAATATATTCCTACTCGGGCGGCAGATATCAAGTTAAAATCATTGTCATTGATGATTGCAGTCATTGGAAATATCCCATAAAAAGATGCTTGGACGTGTAAAAATTTAAAATGTCATCACCGCTGATCGCAAATAAAATATTCGGGCTTTGAATTGAAAATTGATGAAAATAACAGAGATCATGGTCTGGGATACTTTCTATCCCGGATAAATGTACGATTCCCGGGGATATATTTGTAAATTTTCTACCATGCGAATGTTTTTCTTTGCATTCGTTCTTTGCGAACGAAGTTCGGGGAAAACTTACTGCCATATGGTGGACCAATTCCCCCTCTCTCTTTCCCAATTCCCGCTTAGATTGGTAACGAACCCATAATTGTTTAAAACTCATATACTCAGTTCGTCTGTATTTTTTTTTATTATGTATGTTACGCGATATCTCCGTCAAATGTGGAAAGGTCATGATCGGATTCATTTTGAATTCGGACCGTTAAATTTTTATTGTGTCTTGGATGGGCGGCAGATATCACTTATCATCAGATGACCCATCTGCTCGTTTGCTAGTTTCTGCTACAAAAAAATATATAACTATAATTAATTCTTATATTAAAGGAAATCTTGCAAGAAAATACATTTTAATTTTAAACACCTTTAACCGGATTTATTACCTAATTAATATTATATTAACATACATAACGAAGACAGAAAACACAGCTCATTTTGCTCCAACTTGACTAGTTTTTTTTATTTCCCAATTTGTTTTAGCCGCGAAAGCAAATCACGCAACATTTAAAATTACTATTCTATTGACATATCGAGTGCATGCTTGATTCATTGTATGTCCGAGTTCATTGAATTGCGAAAACTGATTGAATTGCGAACCGTGGAGACATGTATCTTTCGACATTCACCAGAATTATGTCGGATTGCATCGGATAGACCCTAACGCGACTCACCGGAACGACACACTATGGGGAGTTTTTCACCATGGGTAGGATATAGCTGCTGCACAATCAGATACAATTAACATTACAATACCATTCCATGGTCAAAATTACTAAGAACTATATTGATTAACTAATTTAACGAAGAGGGCGGCCGAAGATTTAATTTAGATAGAATTTAACGAAAAAATGAGACAACTTTCAATATATAAAAAATTGCAGAGCAAATGAAGAGTTGCCGAAACTAGAGCGCCGTCTGCAAAGCGCCACATTTCCATCCGCAAACCGGATATTTCATTTTTGAAAAATTTCCTTGAATATGTCACCTGCGCTCATGCATATGAAAATTCAATCTCAGTTTTACCATTTCCGACGTAACAGTCAATAAACATTTTAGGTATATACACATTATTCACACTTCTGTCTTGTTATTCAAGACATTCTCTAAATTTTTTTGACAAAGTATTTTCTCTGAATATTAATACATTTATACATAGTGTAAAAGATAGTAAAACAGCCATAAACATGTAGTGATTCAACAAATATGAAGCTATGATTTTCTTCGTGAAATGTGACACGAACTCTCGCGTATTTCCGATTGAAATGATTTTACGGTAACTGGAGCTTGCACCTGTGGCCTATGGCCCAAATGCCGCCGCGTTTTCTGCTCAGCCATTCAAATTTATTCACGAGCTAGGACGCCTCGGGCACGCCTCCTGTTTCTCCTCAGCATCCGTGCACTGACGTCGCAATCATTTCAATCATATCAATTCTGGTTGTGCATGGGCATCTTAAGTGGCACGTCGGGGCAAAATTAATAACAGTAAGTAATATTATTTTTATTTTTTTATAACAAATATTAACAAACGAGCAGGTGGGTCACCTGATGGTAAGTGATCTCCACCGCCCATAGACACCCAAGACACACAAAGAAGCAAGGCTGAGTTGCCAACCTAAAAGGAGGGAATTGGAATTGGGAAAGGTAGGGGGGAATCGGGCCACCGGAAATCTCACTCACCGAACGAAACGCGATAGCGAACTGTCACTTTACGTCGGTTTTCTGTGAGACAGTGGTATCAAACCGTTCGAGCCGGCCCATTCGTGCTGTAGACGTTACTGTCTACAGCGTGGCTCTACCACTCATAAAAGTTTTTTTTATCTTGGGTATGAGAAACTACGACAGTCCATCGGTCTCTCATCCGGACGCAAAACAAATATCTGTGGGCCACAAAAACATTTGTCTCGGTGCGGGGATCGAACCCGCGGCCTCTCGCGTCACAGCCGACTACTCGCCCGCTGCGCCACGGAGGCTATCAAATGCCATTACAGTTCCTTAATTATATGAATTTAAAGACTGGTATCGACTGTAATATGTTTACGATCCCTCTTAATTTGGAATTGATAAAGTAAACAATGTATTTATAATTAACAATAGGTATTTGGAATAGAGTTACATGCAATCAGAAATATTCTCATCTTGGTTATGTATGTACTAATATGATACAGAGTTTATTATCTAAGTCATGCTACAAGCAAATTCGAACGTTCCCTTGCGCACAGAGTAAAGAACTAAGTTTACAGCCGAAGCTGTGTTTACGAGCGCACCGTTATGAATATGAATACCGCGAAGAATTCAAAATCGACAAATTCCCTACATCATAAAGGGTTTCACTCGACTAAACCCGCATCAAATTAAACCTTGTGCGACCCTTGAATCCAATTTAACTCTTCCACAGATAGCTGCTCGCTCGAAGGGCTCTATATTAATAATTTATGCCCACATAAATTACGAAAACATTTTCCTTTTGCTTTACATAACAAACACTAATAAATTCCACGAGCATCTACTTAGTTTACGTACGTTACTTTGACAATACATTACGTTTACGCTATTCTGTTACGTTCACAAACATACATTATTGGTGAATAGATTGTTATCTTGGTGATAATGTTCCACAGTATTTGTTATTTTTATATTTAATATATTTTTGTCGCCTCCTTGATCTAGCGGCAGCACATATGTGCTGTGGACCGAGAGGTCGTGGGTTCGATTCCTAGGTCGGGCAAAGCGAATTTTCTAATTTACTTTGCCCGGGACTGGATCCCTCCCTTTTGTGGTCTATTGCAAGTTTAGTTGGATTAAGAAATTGTGGGGCCTGGGGCAAAATTGTAGGTATATCAGGGGGATTACCACCACCTCTTATAGCAGTATTATTATAATTTTACTTGTACCGATTCCCATACAAAACAAACGAAGAACGATTATAATAATACTGCTATAAGAGGTCGTGGTAACCCTGCTGATCACAGTTTTAGATTTGGCCGTTAATGTTTGGCGCAATAATTGCATGATCTTTAGGGGATACTTACTTGTTCTTGATATTATGACGATATGTCATAATAATATCAATGTTAAGTGTAATCTCAGGGGGTTTGACGTCAGGTACTCAGATCAGTCAGGGTCTAAAGAACAAATCCGAATCTGTTCTGCAACATGCTTAGAAAGTGAGTTGTGCCTCACATGAAAGTCGGATAAGGACAGATGGAAGAAGAACAATGTTTAGTGTAATCCTATGTTATAGACTGATTTTCCCGAGGAAGCTACATGGAGTTTGAGTCCAGGCAAGAAAATATGTATATAGCGTCGAGCATAAGTATAAGGTATTATAAGGAAGTGTATCTCTGTCGTCAGTTGCAATCATTCTACCGGACAATTTATATTTGCTGATCTCAAGCAATTTGCTAAAACTATGTAAACTTTTAATCAATTTACTACTAGGTAAACTTATGAAATATTTATGACTAAGTTCAATATATGTTACAAAGTATTTTTGAGTTGAAACAAGTCTTTGCATGCATTATTAATGAAGATTAATCCGTAACCGAATTTATAAGTAACAGGTTATTGTTTACATTTTATTTCATTGGCTCGTGCTTCATACGTAATAAAAACTGTCGGAATATTTATAGCATGAATAACATAATAATATCTGCAATAAATGAGTAAAACTTATTGCAAAGGTAAATATTACTCATGTGTAGGAACATACATACATAAGCTCACGCCTGTATCCCCGAAGGGGTAGGCAGAGGCGCACTAGCGAACTAGAACACCCACATTTCGCCGAGCTTAGTTCCGTCCCAGATGTGATAGGGGGCGAGCCTATCGCCATATCGGGCACAAATTCCAGACTCCGGGCTGAAATAGAAAAATCCAATATCACTTTGCCCGACTCGGGGATCGAACCCGAGACCTCAGAACCGTAGTCGTACCGAAATACCACCACGCCACCGAGGCAGTCATGTGTAGTAAATAGCACCGTAATATAAATCATCACTATCATCTCCTACAAGGTGGACCGACGACCTGATAAAGGTCGCAGGAAATCGCTGGATGCAGGCCGCTTCCAACAGGTCGATCTGGAAATCTTTGGGGGAGGCATATGTCCAGCAGTAGACGTCTTATGGCTGATGATGATGATGATTATGATGAATCATGATGAGTAACAAGAGTAATTAATGGTGCTTAGCAAATTAAAGGCAAAGAAGGCTTGAGGCGCTGGAAATGTGGTTCTACCGTCGCATGCTTAGGGTCAGTTGGATGCAACGAGTCACAAATGACCAGATTTTACAACATAACATAACATAAGCTCACGCCTATATTCCCGAAGGGATAGGTAGAGGCGCACTAGCGAACTAGTATACCCACGTTTCGCCGAGCTCAGTTCCGTCCTAGATGAAATAGGGGGCGAGCCTATCGCCGTATCGGTCACAAATTCCAGACTCCGGGCTGATATGAAAAAATCCAATATCACTTTGCCACCATCTGGAGAATAATAAAGCAAATGGTGATAAAACCACTGCCAGACTTGCGAATCGAACCTGGTTCACAACTTATATTCGCTGCCACTAAACCAAGGAGGCGATTGATTGCCAAATAAAACAACTTAATTTAATTTAATATTAATATGGTCCTTTTAAATTCGTGTTCATAAAGAGAAAAGAAAATGTTTGAACCTTACTACACAAGAACGTATTTGAAACGAGAACATCCTATTAAAAATAATTACTTTCTGCGCTCTCAAGTATGTCTTGCGATGTGGTAATGAATCATTGATACAATTATTTTCTAGCTGGCCATTGCGTTAATTAATCACAGTTAATGTTCAACAAGAAATAACTGGAAGAGATGAAGAACTGTAGAAGTAGGTAGCGTCTTTTAAACGAGGTTTTCTAAGTTTAAACTTGGAAGTAATAAGAAAATGATTTATAGAGATATCTTTTAATTTTACGATCTCTTAAGTGACTGATTTACAAATCGGCCACGGTTACTAAATATGGACAGTGTTAGTCATAAAATTCACTTGTGTGAGCCAGACGATACAAAACACACAGCATTGCTAGAAAATTACCTTGTCCGAAGACAGCATTTGTATGTTTTTCAATGATTCCCACACATTGCAGCAACTGAGTAGTATTAGAGAATTCCATTGAAAAAACATAATCGCAGTGAGTGTAAGACACCATATGGCCGCGGTGGCCGCGAACCATATCCAAAGACATAAATGGGCACGTTGTCGTCACAGTTGGAATGCCGCAGCTTGGCGCACGCTGGTGTGGCGGCGACGCGGCGGCGGTGGCGGGCGGCGCAGGGGCAGCCTTGCGGCGTGGGCGCGCGGCCGGCGCAGGCGCAGGCGCGGGCGGCGGAGCGGGGAGCTCCTGCGCAACCTGCTGCCGCCTGCCTCCGTCACTCCTCACAACTAGTGCCTCCGCCTCGCCCGCGCACGCTCGGCGCGCGCACGCGCTATAACACGCGCAACACTTGTGTACTGAACTTTAATCCAAAAGAATCGTCAGTGTTTACAACTAAAGTGACAGAAAGGACCAGTGATGTGTTTGTAGCGATCCTTCTGTAAGGTAAATTGTGGTGCCAACCGGCTTGATGTCGGCGTTTGTGCAGGATCAGTCAACAAGGGCATTACGAGGCAACGGATATGCGTAATTCAATCGCAATAATGATCACTTATATTTTAAACGGTCATTGAAATCAGCGGATGCGTTGCGAGTAGGTACCAGAGTAGCGATCGAGTGTCGTTTGCGGCCGTCGCCGTAGTAATAACACGGCAGGTGAATTGTATTTATGAATGGGTGGTGTTCGACCGGTTTGTAGGTTGCATAACAAAAGCTAAATAGAGCAGTATGTCATCTGTTCGAGCCTTTTAAGTACGTAGATTTTCTAAGTAGAGACGTTATGTGACAACGGTTGCAAGTGTCGAGGGAATGACATCACCTGTAGTATGTTCGCACCCCGCCTACAATACACGTGTCATTAGGTTATACATACATAATTGTGTAATATAATGTAGTATTACACATTATAACACTTTGTTGTGCAAAAATATGCGTATTTTATAAGTACGATTACTTCATTATTATAATTTATTGCGCGTTAACAAAGTTAGTTCGTAATTACTTACAAAAACAGCAGTAACAGACTAAGAATATTACGTGAAACATATAAAATATTAATGTAATGTACTTAAATTCAAGACAATGAGCACTTCGCAATTAATAGCTAGCTTACTGTCCATATTTACTCAAGTAAAGTGACTACATGATAGTTTTTTAATCTTAAATTGCATAAATTAGCTATAAAACAGTCCTATATAAAAAGCGAATTATAAATATAAAGCATGCCACTTAAGCATAAAAATTGCAATACGCTTTTAATAGAATCTTTTAAATATAAAGAAGCAATAATCTCCTTTATCCACATTGTATGAACGTTAATGAGATAATTTTAATACTTACTAAATGCAGTAGTATTTTCTCACCGTGCATCTTGTTCTTCTTCGTCGGTCCCTCAATGCTGATGATTGCGACCACAAACAATATGAAACTGAGCGGTCATTGATTCGTATTTGTATTCGCATCATCATCATCATCATCATCATCAGCCATAAGACGTCCACTGCTGAACATAGGCCTCCCCCAAAGATTTCCAGATCGACCTGTTGGAAGCGGCCTGCATCCAGCGACCATACCATATTCGCATACCACGATGTATTTCTAGAGGTATAAAAAATATTGAATTCCATTTTCAAAATGTCACAATGGGTACTTGACTATTTTTAAAAGGTATACAGGGTTATTTATTAGTTTATCGATCGTCGATCACATCCGCGTTGAAGTTAGGTTGAACTTTAAATAATAACATGAAAAAAATATACCAAATAACCTGGCAGTATGACTTGGGATCTTAGGTCTTAGGCCCTTCTGGAACAAATATACAATAAAAATTAGTAATGTGACATCATGCATCGTGATCGGTGTTTAGTCACGTGACTCACAGAAAAAAAATAGGTATTTAAATAACTAAAATAAAATTAACCTTGGAGTATTTATAATAAATTCCTATCGCACACGTTATTTAGATGATAAATCTATGTTCCTGCAGAAATTCATTGATATTGGTTACTATAGTCAAGTACCCAATTCTGATACTGTATTTCAATTCAACTACTAAGCTCTACATTTTTATCACCGTCATTAGCCGCGTCGATATTTTTTTTTATAAATAAACACACCCAACAGGCACACACCTAGTCCTGATCCCACACTAGGTATAACCTGTATCGTGGGTATCAGAGACTTTCGGTCCCACAACAGACTTGAAACAAATATCTGTGGGCCACACAAACATTTGTCTCAATGCGGGAATGGAACCTGCGGCCTCTCGCTTCATAGCCGGCTACTCGCCCGCTGCGCCACGGAGGCTGTCGGCTGTCCGTATTTTTTTTTAATAGTAGGTGATGTATTAGTAGGTAATGTCTCTGCAACATGCTTGAAAAAGTCTGTTGCGCCGACCCCACATTAAGGTGGGATAAGGGCAGGTAGAAAGAAGTAATAAGAAATAAGAAATCAGTATAGAAAGAAGTAGGTAATGTATTAGAATTTGTAAAATTTGAATTATTTTCACTTATTTTTGAAAGTTTACGCTGATGTGTTACCGCGAGTTATTTCGCTATTCATGACACTTTATTAAAAGTGAAAATATTGTTTGCTAGAACACCCACATTTCGCCGAGCTTAGTTCTGTCCCAGTTGTGATAGGGGGCGACCCTTTCGCCATATCGGGCACAAATTCCAGATTCCGGGCTGATATTGAAAAATCCAATATCACTGCCCGACCCGGGGATCGAACCCGAGACCTCAGGACGATAGTCGTACCGCGCACGCAATACTACTACGCCACCGAGGCAGTAAATGATATTAAATATCGAGATTAATAGGAACCACAGAAGTACCTATTTAATGCATAACGCCATAAGATCAGCCATTCGTTTGAGATCTAAATTCCTTTGTCGTATTTTTTGTTGGCCGTAACTGCCGTAAGTTTTGGTTCTCATACATTACGAGAACCGCAACCTGTCTCTACATGCCGACACAACTTGCGCAAAATATTATCATCATTTATCATTTTAAACAGTTGCACGTTTCTTCATGACGTTTTCCGTCACTGTGAGAGATTCTAAGGACCAGTTGTTTCACATGGTTAGTTAAATTAATGTAAGATTTTTAACGTTTGTTAAGTGTAGAGCATTGTTTAATTGCATAAAAAATATTGTAATAGTTATTGGCAGAAGAAAGCAATATCATCAGTACGTAAATTTTTATAATCAAAGTTAGATAAATATAAAACACGATATCATTTTTTGACGTAATTGTTTTAGAGTAAAACGACGCTGACCAATGTACAAAGCACCCGTTACCGTAATAAATTTACGTAACGTCTGTTAAAAGCGATATTTTATAAAATAACTGACTTTTTAATAGTAACGCCACTTTTACTGTTATCTGTACGTAATACAGACGTTAAACAAGTAAGAATAAAGTTTACTGACATAAAAATGTGGATTTTCTCTACCACGCTTTAATGGTTTCTAGTTTATGTCTAGACATGCTCATGTTTTCGGATATCTACATCTATAATTGGTTACCCCAATTAAAATATACAAAACTTTGTAAAATAGAAAGTTACCGTGACCGAAAACAGCTTGCAATGCATCATATAAATATAACATACACCTACATACTTACTCAGATGTCGTATTAAAGTAGGTTTTATTAATATTGAGGTGTTATTAATGTAAATTAGGATGCGGTTAGTATATAAGAAACTTTAAGTTATTGTTTTGGACTGCCTCGGTGGCGTGGTGGTATTTCGGTACGACTACGGTTCTGAGGTCTCGGGTTCGATCCCCGGGTCGGGCAAAGTGATATTGGATTTTTCCATATCAGCCCGGAGTCTGGAATTTGTGCCCGATATGGCGATAGCCTCGCCCCCTATCACATCTGGGACGGAACTAAGCTCGGCGAAATGTGGGTGTTCTATTTCGCTTGTGCGCCTCTGCCTACCCCTTCGGGGATACAGGCGTGAGCTTATGAGCTTATGTATGGTAAATTCTAGCTCTGGCCCTAATATGCGGTCGCTGCAACACACATTTTTAAACATGTTGTAGAAATGATTCGGCTAAGTTTTACGACCGCTTGCCTGCCTAACGTCAACCTCCCCCTGGGAGATCTAGTCCCGTGACTCGTGGCAAATCAAATTTGAATTCTCATAAATGACAAAAAAACTTTCTAAACAATATCTGTGCTTTATTGTAGACACAGAAGCTATGGTGTCATTTTAACATAACACCTACAAAACAATAAAATAGAAATAGAAAATGTTGTTTAACCCGTCAGAGGCGGCACATATATATGTTCCATAAGCGTATGGGCCACCGGAGGCCGAGCCGCCCGTGACTATTTAAAACTAGGAATTTCATGGAACAGAATACACAACATTGTTATGGATGTGTGGGTGTTTCTACGTGGATGGTTCACACATTATTGGAGGCAGCGGAGCACGAAGTACGTCGTTAGGCAGCCGCTTGTTAAAAATAAAATTATACAATTTTAGCACCCCCCTTTGTTATATTCTTCACCTTTACCGACACCTACACGTTTCCAATTGATATTTACACTCGAGGTGTTTCAGAAAATGTGTTTAAAAATCAATAAATGGTCCGGATCTCACCGGATCGCTACTTGTTTCCTTGGCGTTTTACGATTTTTATTGTTATTTATTGATAAACATAATGTTCTGTTCCGGGACTGGATCCTTCAGAGGGGGTTGACGTCAGACAGGAGCCGGTCGTAAAAACTAAGCCAAATCCTTTCGGCAACATGCTTCAAAAAGTGTGTTGCGCCGACCCCACATTAAGATGGGATAAGGGCAGGTAGAAAGAAAGAAAGATTTATTGATAAATAATCCTCGACCGCCTCGTAAGCATAGTCGCGTACGCGGTGGACAAGCGATTACCGTCCTGAGGTATTGGATTCGATCATTGGGTCGAGAAAAGTGATATTAAATATTTTTTTTTCAGTATCAGCCCAAAGTCTGAAATTTGTGCCCAATATGGCGATGTATGTATACATATCTATAATAATTATAAGATAACTATATAGATAAATCAATCAATGATCTCTCAATCAAAATTTAGGAATGGGTCTCCAACATGTTACATGTCAAAGTTCAAGTAGACTTTTGAAATGTAAAGAAATCATTACATTCTTAAAAATTATAACCCGTGTAACATTATTAGTCATAAGTTTCATTATTTCTGCAACATGCTAAAAACATTGAAGTGGATTAAGGGAAAATCGAAGTCTATATAACATAATGATTTGAAATATCAACATAATCACGATTCTTAACATAACAGATAACATAACATAACATAAGCTCACGCTGGTATCCCCGAAGGGGTAGGCAGAGGCGCATTAGCGAACTAGAACACCCACATTTCGCCGAGCTTAGTTCCGTCCCAGATGTGATAGAGGGCGAGCCTATCGCCATATTGGGCACAAATTCCAGACTCCGGGCTGATATCGAAAGTCCAATATCACTTTGCCCGACCCGGGGATCGAACCCGAGACCTCAGGACGGTAGCCATACCGAAATACAACTACGCCACCGAAGCAGTCTATACATATAAACGAAATAGTAATAAATAACATATTGAAACAATAAGGTCGTAAAAAGGCAGGAAACCGTGATGTGCGCGGGCTCGCGTCGTGCTGACTCGTGCGGTGCATCGAATGCGCGCCGGCACGCAAGAGTACCCCGGCTAATGACAGTGCATCGGAAAATCACTTGCTTCCGACGATTCACACTCGTCGCTTCTATACGTAGGTTTATCAAATAACAGCCGCTCTAGGAAGAATATTTTTCACAATTGAATTCATATCGAGCTCGATGCGCGTCTATGTTATATGCAGCCCGAGCAGGAAAATTTCTGACAACCGTAAATGTATGTAATATGCTCGATGCGCGTCTATGAAATTTGTATGAAATATTAATCAAATGTCATCAGTGCGCAGCGAGTTTACATTTACATTAGTTTTTCGTGCTCGGGCTAATGTATGTAATATTAACCGAGTGTCATCAGTGCGCAGCGAGCTCGATACGAATTCGATTGTCAAAAATATTCCAGCTCGGGCCGCTGATAGTTTTATGGCATCGATGGTTGTTGTCAGCGGTAAAAGTGTAAAATTGTGAAATTGTACTTTTACGATGCGCTGTCCCATTAATTACTATGTACATAGTTAAAAGTTTTATCTTGCTATGTTGGGTGACATTTAACGTCAGAGAAAGTTCGACAATTGTATAACATGACTAAATATTGAAAGTGTGTTCTTGATGCATGTTGCACTAGTATATCATTAAGCAGTCAGTTTATGTAGTGGTTATATTTATTTAGCAACTAATTTGTTTGTTTGGATTTATGATACAACCCCTTACTTATAAAATCAATAAATATTTATTGATTTTATAAGTAAGGGGTTGTTTATATCTTTAACCATAGGTTGTCCTTTTAATTTTTAAACAATGTAACATAAGGAAAAAAGTGATTTTATAAGTAAGGCCCATAGTGTCATATAATGGCGGGATGTGGTGACTGACCTCGACGATTTAGTTTCAAGTCATATCATTAATCTTCGTCATGCTTTCAATTTGTGTCTAAAATATGTTTATATGTTTCTGTCAAAATTGTACGGCGAAAATTCATATAAGAAGCCTTTAAAGTTGAGTAGCGTTTGACCATTCGGCAGTAAGTGATGTCCCGTAGATCATGAAAAGAACTGTTTATATATGTATGTTCTGCATAATATTAACCCGTTGGAGGCGGCACATACTTGTTACATAATTAATGAGACAAAACAAAAAACTGCCATACGAAATATCCGCGAATGGATGTCCATGCCATTACGATCCTGTTTATGAGAAATTTCTTGTTGATTTAACGAATGAAATCTCTAGTTTACTTGAATTTATTTCTAATATTTTCTACAACGCTAATTTTAAATTAAAATTAAAACTGATTCGTAAAAGATAAGTGTTAAATTGATTCAAATTCCGGTCGTTTGTCCTTCAATTTCTAAGCCCCGTAAATCACATTTGATTGAAACAAGACAAAAGTTAAATACATCGTGAGCAATAATTAACTAAATATTAATTAGAATTAATCTTGTGACAAGATGTAGAATATGATTGTACAGATAACAGCGCGGCAACAAAACAAGTTTGCTTTGAAGTAAAAGTTTGTTGTAGTACTTACTTGTCGAATATATTAAGAAGTATTTTAAGAACTATTTTAAGTATTCAACATTCTTGTTTATATTTAATAGTGTAATAAACATGTTGTTATGAATGCAACCAATAAAACCGTAACTACACAACATGAAGAAAAAACATTTCGGAATTTCAATCAGCGGCCCGAGCAGGAAAATTTCTGACAATCGTAAATGTATTCAAACTCGATGCGCGTCTATGAAATTTGTATGAAATATTAACCAAATGTCACGAGTACGTAGCGAAGTCAAATACATTTACGATTGTCAGAAATTTTCCTGCTCGGGCCGTAGATATATTTATAAGTTACCAAAATATTTTGGCCATAGTTCAGTACTTTAAAAACGATATTTAAAATGAATTGATTTTCTGATCATGCATACATAAAATACATACATACATATATTACATGATATAAGGCAAGTTATCGTTAACGAGAATGCGACATTAAATAGTTATTTTCAAATTATAATTACCAATTCTAACTGGCGTTATATTTATTCGTATTTTACGGACCACTCTTTCACTATTTAATACTTAAGAACATCAACCGATATGATAAGTTAGAATTGGTAATCATAATTTTTGATTAAAGATTAGGGTATTCATACATGTACAGTGTAAACCTAGTACATATTATTATAATACAATACAATTATGCTTTTCATTACTAATTTGAATCTCTACTAAGTACTAAGGCTGATAGGTGAGGTGGGAAAAATAATTTATATACTAATGCTGAGATCTATAGAGCGAACTTCAACTAAGTCTAAGTCAAAAAACGAACTCAGTGAGGATTTGGAATTTTTAAATCGAACTTTGACTTAGGAAATGTATAGAAAATGTCTTGGACTACCAAGAAATTTTTACAATAAAAACATTGACACACAGGCTAAGCAAAGATTTTCTTGCAAAAAATGTCTCAGACTAAGTGAAAGTTCGATTTAGAAATTCCAAATCCTCACTAAGTTCGTTTCTTTGACTTAGACTTAGTCGAAGTTCGCTCTATAGATCTCAGTCTGACGTTAGGTTAGACTGAGATCTATCAACTACGTTGCACGCCTTCATGGCGACAAATATGGTGAACTCAGCATAATGCTATGTTGTGGTTCATACCATAACACAGCGCTGGTTTTAAGTTGATCGTCCTTAGTGACTGACGAATGTCACGACAGCTTTAACAGAAAAAAAAACTCAGAACATAAGGAAATAATTAACTAAACAACGATTTTATGTCCCAAGAAGCAAAATTTCTTACAACATCACGGGCAAAACTTATTTATGACACGCCCCCTAACATAAAACGCGTGAAGTATATATAACCTGCGAATTGTAATAGCACCTGTTGTGTATGTGATGGGGTGCCATCAATCTACGTCGGCAAGCGTAGGTGGTGAGAACATACTAGATACGGCTGTCATCCGCCACCCGGTACACCATGACGGCTTGTTAATTGATACCAGTCTCCGAAGATCGCGATAACTTCAATATAAAGATACCGGTTTGCTGGAGGTAGGATAGTCGTATTCGCCCGAATAGCGACCACCGTACACATGCTGTTCAAACCTTTTTCTGTTATCGCAAAAGTATTTTACCACTCTCGCCACGCCTGAGGAGAGACATGACGGTTAAGTTCGGGTCACCGATAATACGACCTTGCGTATATATAATACCCGGGCGAGATGGAAAATATCGCCATAGTGACCAATATGTGGATTGCGTTCCAGAATCATCCAGTGTATATCATGTTCGCCCGAAGGATTTACCATATGCCTTGATGGTTGGTTGGGGCGGGTGTGGGGGTACAAACTTGCATTAGCATCGGTCATCTGCCGGTCTTCTCACAGGCCCCTCGTTTTTTTTTCCCTCTACGTAATGTGAAGAAGTATAACTAATTCAGTATGATTCTAGTGACCATCGGTAATAATGTAGTGAATGTAGTTTGCTGAGATAAAACAAAGATTCTGTGATCACATATGAGCATGGTAATTTATGAGCCGATACGCACGGTTTCACTCATGTTATGAATTTACCGTTAGTCCTCTTTCTATTTTGCCTCGATAACGTAGTTATTTTGCGGTACGAATACCGTCCTGATCTCAGTTTCGATCCCAGGGTCGCGCAAAGTGATATCAGGTGTTTTCTATGAAGTATCAGCCCGGAGTCTGGAGTTTGTGCCGGATGTGGCGATAGGCTCGCCCCCTATCTGGGATGGAAATAAGCTCGGCGAAATGTAGGTGTTCTGGTTTACTGTCTTCTTGCAGGTCAAAAATATTCTGCGCCCTAAAAACCATGATCATTTGTGGTTGATTAATAATTACCAAAAACTCTGTTATTGACAATTTAATTATCGTTTTTTTTACTCTGGAGAAAATCAAAGAATGATGAAGAAAATGATGTATTACCAGCATTCAATTAAAGAGTTTTGGAATATACTTATTTAGGCATGCTTATAGCTTACGAGTAAATTTATATACTACAGTTCTTTCCCAGCTGACAGTGTTACCAACTATCATGGCTAATAAAAATATAGACAACAATATCTACGCAGAACAGTTTATATTTGTTGACCAACATTAAATCTGACACAGATAAGCAAGCTAAACTAAGTTTTTTTTATATCAGATACTGGCAAACGAACAAATGGGTCACCTAATGTTAAGTGATCTCCACCGCCCATAGACACCCAACTCCCAAGACACAATAATAATCATGGGTGCGTTGCCAACCTAAAAAGAGGAAATGGAAGAAGAAGAAAATGGAAGGGCAGGGAAAAGGGATTGGGAAAGGGGGGGGGGAATGGGCCACCAGAAATCTCACTCACCGAACGAAACGCGACAGCAAGCTGCCATTTTACGTCGGTTTCCTGTGAGACAGTGGTGATACCACTTTTTTTTATCAAAAAAATTTACCGGTTAGATATAACCGGTAATTTTTTTTGCCATTTAAAACTAGATGAACTAACTTAATTGAATTAACGTTTACATACTGCACTAGTCGGCTGTGTGAAAATATATTGTGCATATTTTGAACTTACTCGAAAAGGTGGCACCCGTTTCCCGACTCTACATTTATTAAATATTATTTATGAGAGGTATGCGATTAAACCCGGGCGTGCGCCACATTACTATGGAAACTTATAGGCAACCAAAATCATGCTGTAACTTCTGTTAGTATACAACTTAACTATATTGCATAGTTAGCCTGAGATTAAGGTGCAAACATTATTTTATAAGATTAAATTAATTTATAAACATACATACATAAGCTGACCAGCGCAATGTCTATTTATACCGCCAAGCAGCATTGTTATGTTTTGGTTTGAAGAATATTGTAAATATTGTAGCCAGTGTGTCACTGGTCAATATGAGGCTTAACATCTTATGTCTCAGGCTGACGAGCGCAATCCACTGTCCACAGCAGTGTCAGTGTTTTTTATTTAAAGTACCTACCTACCTAGTATAGTGTTGCTATTGCCATGATTCCATGGGTAGTCGTTTCGCTAATATCAGGCGAACATTTTAGTCATTCAATAAAAAAACAGATTGAAAAAACCTAACAAAATAAAACCAGTTACAATTTTTTCCCTCCCTTTTTGTATTATGTTAGAAGACAAAGACACAAAAACATCTTCAATGTTATTCGCTCTGGTAATTAATATTACCATCGTCGGCTCGTAGCAATCTCATACATACATGTATGTTATGTAACTAATCAGATTCTTGGCTCGGTCGCGCTGTACTGTAACGCCATAATTTAATTCAAATCGTCTCTAAGTGGGTGGGTAGATCCTCATCGACACCCAATAACAATCAGCCCACAAACCACTGCTATATACGTACTCGCACTTGCTATTGAAATGATTAGATTAGAAATAAGAGCCTTTATGTAGGTTTCTTTCGTCACTAATTGATGGTGTGTTTGTGCTAAGTGGGCGAAGTATTGTTTGCTGTGGAATCAAAGTTCATAATCCGTTTCGTAATTAGATCTACTGCGTCTTAAAACTGACTAACATATTTCTTTCTACCTGCCCTTATCCCACTTTAATGTGGGTCAACATACTTTTTAAACCATGTTGCAGAACGGCTTTCACCTAGTTTTTACGACCGATCGCCTGCCTGACGTCTTAAAACCGCGTTGTCTGACATATGATTTAAACCCAGGATCTCCCAGTCCACGTACATATATACGTTCAGACGCGCCAATCATCAGAAAGCTCATATAATTTTATTTAGATACAAATAATGGTATAAATTGTTATAATATAAAGGATTGTCTTCCTATTTCTATTTCACCAGAAACTTTGCTTGAATCGCGAATACATAGTAGAAATTTTATAAACATACAACTTCTCTGTCGCCTAAAGTTTCTAAGAAAAACAGAACGCCAACCTTAAACAAGTTAGTCTCGCTTTCAACATACATGAGCATATATAATGGCTGCTATTCTAGCAGTCTTACTCATTTTGAATGAAATGTTCTAATTTGAAACAAAATGTTGACAACACCGCTCGAACAAAACTCACGTAGAAGTAAACAGGTGTGGAGAGTTCAAAACATGTTTACAAAAAATTGAGGGTGTCGCGAGAGCAAACATTGCTGGTCACTTTTAGTTTGAAGCGGCCGAAGTACATAACAGACTTATTTAAATTCTATTTATATGTACTTACGTCAAATTATATATAAGTACATAAACCCAGAAAAGAACGCGATGGCGAAGTAGTTACTTTGGAAGACCCCCGCATAACCTAGCCCATAGGATGTTAAGTCAACGACTTTCCCTTAAAGTATGTATATTACGCTTGTATCTCCGGAGAAGCAGTTAAAATTGCGACTAGAAATTAACTACTTACTTAAGATTCTTTTTGTGTTCGATAGAGCTTATGCCAACGGTGGTCCTATATAATAATCTAATATCCTATATATAAGTTTTAATATCGGTCCGTTTCGTTTTTCAACAATAGTGTTAGTCAGTTTTACGACGTACTAGATTAGTACAAAACGGATGAACTTTGATTTCATAGCAAAAAAACTTCGCTCATTTAGCACCATCGCGCATCGGTTAATGACGAAATAAACCTACATATAGGCACTTATTTTATAATCTAATCATTTTAATAATAATTGGCAAAACGAGGCACTAAATATGCAAACATGTGATATACACGATACACTTACACGTGGTTTTGATATAGGACATGTACGAAACGAGGTGAGAGCGACGGTTTTCCAATATTTGCTGTGGAGACGTAAATGTATTAAGTTGAAGGAAATTAATGTTACACGAATGCAAACCTTTTACTAGACTTGAAAGAAAATATGAATTTCACTTAGACCGATTTATAAGAATAATGATTATAATTGCAAATACAAAAATATAAATAAAAAGACGCGGTTCGTATGTTAATGATGCTCTTTACGTTCATTACATAAGTATTTTATTATGTTAATTTGAATAATGATAGTAAATACGTATATTGTTTACACCTATGTTTAAAAAAATAGATGTACGTTGTTTTAGAGCTTAATTTATTTTAAAAGTATTAATTAACGATACATTTTGTTGTGGACCGGGACACCTGTGTTCGATTCCCAAGTCGGGTAAAGCGATTTTTTTAATTTAATTCGGTCGGGGACTGAAACCGCCAGAGGGGGTTGACGTTTGACGATCGTAAACACCAAACTTTGGACCCTTGAAAAAGTGTGTTGCGCCGACCCCACATTGTGGGATAGGCAGACTGAAAAAGACTCGGCTGCGGCCCGAGCAGGAATATTTTTGACAATCGAATTCGTGTCGAGCTCGCTGCGTACTCATGATATTTTGTCAATATTTCATACCTCTACATATGTCATAGACACGCATTGAGATTGATACGAATTCGTTTGTCAAAAATATTCCTGCTCGGGCCACTGAAGTAATCTCAAAGATAAATACCTTTTTCATTATGCTTTTATTTTAGTTTACAAAAAGCATTATATAAATAAACAGAATATTATTTAATTCCAAGAAATAGAAATCCAATTAGTGACTTTAAAGGAAAAACGCAAACTTGTATCTTCAAACTCTTCGTTGTTACGGCTATTCGTTGAAACGTGAAAATCCAGCATCTTATTAAAACTTAGAAAAGTGTTCGTCCTTATGACTGCAACAGTTTATAAGAAACGTTACTGGTTCTTATCCTCATTTAGTTATTCTAAATCTAATGTGGCATCTGACCTTTTTTAGTAAACTCCGAGCGTATAACAAAAATGCAAACAACCATATAAGGCGATGAGATACGTACATTGAGAATTTTACCTGTTCGCAAACCTGTTTTCTTCACGTGGTCATTAGTTTTAACATAAATTCTTCGATGATGCATTATTTACATTATGGTTTTACTGCGGGTTGTGAGTTGTGACATAATGAAGCTAGATCAAAATAGATATGACGTTACGTCAGGTAGTAGGTACTGTGACGACGCGTCAGCAAACACTCAACCCACTATATAACAGAATAAATCTTATATAATTAAGGTCGTATAGATTCCGGTTTCAAATAGGGCTACTGTATATTGTTAAAGATATTTAAGTGCTACTGTACAAAACTCCCGTAGGAAACCTAGGTCCGTATTATAGAATTATACTTAGGCATTATCATCATCATCAGCCATAGGACGTCCACTGCTGGACATAGGCCTCCCCCAAAGACTTCCAGATTGACCTGTTGGAAGGCATCATTGATTATAATTTAATTAAATTACATTGAGTAGCTTTTAATTATCTAATAATTATCTTTTTTGTAGTAGTTTTATACTCAAAACACAAAAAATTCTGTAGACTTCACATTAACATATTGTATGAACATTTACTTAGAACTTATTATAAATTACTTTGAAGTAAACCACAATCAATACCTAACATTTTCAAGAAAAGTGGAGGTCAGGAAGTTGTAAAACTACGAGCCAAAATCTTGTGGTCGTAATATAGCACAGTTTATGCGGACCCTTCGCAGTATGACAGGGCAGGTACACGAAGATTATAGGTCGGTAAATTCGCTGTAGATAATTATATCTAATTATGCTTTCGTGCCGGTGTCCTCATAAGGTTAGATAGTGGGGCAAATAGTGCATCCATTTCAAAAGCTGAAATTCATCTCATGATGCGACAATAGCGAATTATAGATTCTGTTAATATATGATGATCATCATCATCATTTTCAGCCACAAGACGTCCATTGCTATAATAATAAGGTTAAAAATTAAAGTCTCGGACAATTCATTTCAACGTAATTTTTGGAATCTGAACACACAAGCTTAAGCCTGTATTCATATAGAGGTAAGCAAAGACAAAATAACGAACTAGAACACCCCCATTTCGCCGAGTTTATTAACGTACAAGGTGTGATAGGAAGTGAGCCTACTGTCATATCGGGTACAAATTTCAGATTCCGGGTTGATCTTGTGTAGAAAAACAATATCACTTTCTACAATTCGAGGATAGAACCCGAAACCTCAGGACGGTAGTCGTACCGCTGACACTACGCCACCAAGAAGTAAATAAGAAACACATGTTGATCAAAACCAGTCCGATTCATTGTTATTATATTGTAATAATATTAAATAAAAAAATAAAAATAAAAATCTTTATTGATCACGTAGGCATGTAAAAAAGCACTTATGACAAGTCAACACAAGTAAATTTGTAAATTAGGATTAATATAATTTACATTACATATAATATTGAATAAGGACGGAGCTTTATAAACGCTTGTAGATGAATAATACAAATCTTATTAGAATACAATATCAAACTAAATAAACTAAACTAAATGTATAACGTATTAAGAAATCGTGTTTACGAATACCATAAATACGGTTTTGGTTGTAACTTGTAATGAATACAACTAGACATATGTGACACTGGTTCGAATGAATAAATAAAAACAAATTATGGCACATAAACCCCGTGTTCTGTATACGTAAGTGCTATGTGATTGAGATTCCGAGCTCTTCTTTATTTATTGCTGTTACTGACTGTGCCTTGATTTTCATTCCGATTTCGATATAAGCCCCGAATTAGTGAATACTATCATTATCCATGGCCTGTTCGTAGACCATTCTTGGACATAGGCCTCTTGTCTCTTTTTCCATTCCCGGCAGTCTTGTGCCCGGATCAACCATCCTCCGAGTCGTCTGATGTCATTTACCCAGCGTCCGTCTCCAGTGTTGGCTCTGGGTCTCCACTCAAGTATTTTCCGAGACGTTGAGCGAGGAAAATACTCGAAAATAATAATACCAATCATCCATAAATCATCTGGGGTTTCATATTGTTTATTATTTGGTTATGCCCACGATACTGCTTAGAAATTTGTGATAATACGTTGTATATTTTTGAAAATGTTCAGAGAAACGTAATAAACAAACATAATACTTTTGGATACTTATAGCACCTTTTTTGGTATTGGTTTAGGCTCCTTTCTCCGCACTTAGTTCGTTAAAAATCGAGCTATTGTGCATGTCCTAAAGTACCTATTCAGTATTTGTAATATTGCACAGACAGAATCTCTAAGGAATTTTAATTGCAATTTTATTAAGTGGCTTCAGCCGTCAAGGCTTGCTCTAGAAAATTAATTAATTAAAAGAAGCTTAGCGGTAAGCCGTTAAGCAATCAACGTTCGGCTTTTTATTATTTGATCAGAGCCTTGTTCACTATAACCGTATTATGAATTATGAAAGCACAACTTTTTTTTTATAATAGAGACTGGCAAACGTGCAGATGGATCACCTGATGATAAGTCATCTTCACCGCTCATAGACACAAAAAGGATCATGAGTGCATTGCCAATCTAAAAGGAAGGAAATAAGGATTGGGAAAGGGAGGGGGGATTTGGGCCTTCGGAAATCTCACTCACCGAACGAAACACGATGGGGAGCTGCCGCTTTACGTTGATTTTCTGTGAGACGGTATTTTCAGCTAGGCTCCACTACTCATACTGGTCTTTATGATTCTTTTCCCTAAGCTAGTTAAGACTGCAGTGTAATTAACCTCCTCACTATACGTGCTGTACTTATTCAACCCCATTGCGTTCTGTTAATTAATATTGGTAAAGTATTAAAACTAGTGCGAAATTATTAAATACTTTACTAAATGCGTTCATATGTTATGCAGTTGTATAGTTTCCGTTATAATAGAAATCGAAATGTTTATTATTTTAACCGAAAATCTCTCCAACAAAGCGAATATTTAAATGGCGCTAACAACTGAAACCACTTAATTAAATGCAGTGAACGGTCTGATGGTTGAACGCAAAAACTCGTACGTCTATATAAATAATGTACCTATCCAGTAACGCTTTTAAGGGTTTAGAAAACAATCATCAATCAACCGCTTTGTGACAATGTGTCATCAATCAGCTTTAAACTCCGCATCCGGTCGCCATTGACATTGTCAAGGATCGCAAGGCCGTTACACTAACTTTGAGAACTTTATTTATGGGGTGTAAAATATTACCTCTATCTTGGCTAGGCATAAACAAATAGAGACCTATCGTCGCTTGAATAAATTATTAAAAGATAATCACAAGTTTAAAAATTTAACGGACCGACTTCAAAACTTATAAATAATAAATAAATAGCATAAAAATGATCCGATCCTATCCAAATTTATATGGGACCACCCGTAGAATAACCTCTATCGAACACGAAGAAATTCTTGAAAATCGGTCCATATTTGGCGGAGATATCGCGTAACATATTACATAAAAAAAACAGACGAATTCAGGACCACCTCCACCTTTTTTGAAGTTGGTCGAAAATAAAAGGTTCATTACCTAAGGCAAGAAACTCTTAGCAGGACTTTAATCCTGGATTAGAATTTTTAATTCGCCACGAGGCTACTATGACTTATGTCTGAGTGGGAGTGGTTAAATAATAATTGTATATAATACAACAACAACATAAGCTCACGCCTGTATCCTCGAAGGGGTAGGCAGAGGCGTACTAGCGAACTAGAACACCCACATTTCGCCGAGCTTAGTTCGTCCCAGATGTGATAGGGGGCGAGCCTATCGCCATATCGGGCACAAATTCCAGACTCCGGGCTGATATGGAAAAATCCAATATCACTTTGCCCGACCCGGGGATCGAACCCGAGACCTCAGAACCGTAGTCGTACCGAAATACCACCACGCCACGGAGGCAGTATATAATACTGTAGATAATACAATCACAAATTTAAAAAATTAAACGGACCGACTTCAAATCCGATAATGACCAAATTTATATGGGACCACCCTTGAATTAAGCTCTATCGAACACAAAAAGAATTTTGAAGATCGGTCCACATTTGGCGGAGATATCACATAACATACATAAAAAATCAAACGAATTGAGGACCTCCTCCTTTTTTGAAGTCGGTCGAAAAAATATGCCGGCGAAATACACGTTCAATAATAAGAGGATGAAATAAAACATGCTAAGTAGGATATTAGATTACACACATCGACATAGGCTTAGACAGTGAAAAATGTTCTGTTTGTTTTGCTCGATGCAAACTGTTC
Source organism: Clanis bilineata (assembly GCA_036417725.1). NCBI lineage: Eukaryota > Metazoa > Arthropoda > Insecta > Lepidoptera > Sphingidae > Clanis > Clanis bilineata. The sequence goes on along the minus strand of CM071151.1, from coordinate 11,490,941 downwards.
AATGACTTTTTCATTAGCAACGTACGCCGTTTGAATGCCAATCGGTGGCATTTTAGTATGGATTGTAGTTGTGCAGTAATAATTTAAGTCGATAAAATTATATTTTTAACGTCCGCACCTACACGGAAAACAAAGCTTTAAATAACAAATAACTTTTGCATTAATACCTAAATGACTTTATTTTCAGTATTCGTGCAGTGTGCGAGTAGTAGCCAGCTAAGATATCGCGGGTTCGATCCTCGCAGCGAGGCAAATTTTTGTGTGGTCCACAAATAATTATTTCGGGTCTAGGATTTGGATGTTGGGAGACCAAAAGTCTCTTCTAGTTCCTGGTATTCAGGAGGCACGACACTTGACACATGTCTTACTGTGGGTTTAGGACTTATAAGTGTGACCGTTGGGTATTATTCTATTATTTAGTAACCTAAATATTTCCACTAATTTAAAGACGGATATCAATCATTCGATCAGTCGCGTTTCTGTAATCGTGTTATAGCCGAATAATATTTCTTTATGTGTATAAACATACATAAACATAAGTTCACGCCTGTATCCCCGAAGGGGTAGGCAAAGGCGCACTAGTCAACTAGTACACCCATATTTCGCCGAGCTTAGTTCCGTCCCAGATGTGATAGGGGGGGGCCTATCGCCATATCGGGTACAAAGTCCAGACTTCGGGCTGATATGGAAAAATCCAATATCGCTTTGCCCGACCCGGGGATCGAACCCGAGACCTCACGATGGTAGTCGTACCGAAATACAACCACGCCACTGAGGCAGTCATGGCAGTTTATGTGTATAATTTTGTCAATTTCAACATGGTCGCGGGGTTCATTGTGTAAACGCCACACACAGGCACCTGGATAATAACCTTACATAAAAACGCCGTCGATATAAAGCTGGGAGCCGCGGTTTGGGAGTACCCCGTGTTTATGTATTGTGGGCGACCACGATCGATAAACGTTCGTTTCAGTGATCGTCATTATTTTTGGGGAAATACCTTCGCTTACAAATACACACACAGACTCACTTTGCCTTTTTACTTCACTTTTTTTTATAGCACAGACTGGCAAACGAGCAGATGGGTCACATGATGGTAAGTGATCTCCACAGCCCATAGACACCCAAGATACAAAAAGTATCATGGGTGCGTTGTCAACTTAAAAGGAGGGAATGGAAGAAAAGGGACAAGGGTTTGGGAAAGGAAGGGGGGGAATGGGCCACCGGAAATCTCACTCACCGAACGAAACGCGACAGCAAGCTGCCACTTTACGTCGGTTTTCTGTGAGACAGTGGTATCAAACCGGTCGAGTCGGCCCATCCCTGCTGTAGAGGTTACAGTCTACAGCGTGGCTCTACCACTCAAAAAAGTTTTGCTGGAAAGTGGGTTATGTTTTTCCATAAGGGTAGGCACAAACAACGGATTTCCAATTACTACGATTTTGGCATTTCGTTTCCTCATTCAGTCTCATCACATTCTTCGTACAAGCACTTTGGTTTAAAATACTTGTGATTTGACCTTTCTCGTGTACTCAGTGATATAAAAATTAAGTATATCGCCTACAAGTGTACTGCGGCCTGATCAGGTACAATTTACAACGAATTCGTATCGATCTCTTTATGCATTTATGACATTTGGTTAAAATTTCATACATATCTCATGTATGAGCGTCGAGCTGGATTCAAATTCCATTTTTAAATTATTCGTGCTCGCGCCTCTGATATAGCTCTGAGTATATCGAGTTATAATACAATACGTTATGCTCTGACATCTTTGTAGAAAGCCGCATTCAAATACAATTTTTAACACAAAAGCAAAGTAAACAAATATGACTACGCATTTCTGGTCTTATGTTACATCTAGTTCCCTAGTGTAACTAGTTAGCCAAGAGAGACATGATCTTACAAAGCCGACATTTTCCAAGATGCACCTTTGTGTGTCAGTGTGTGTACGGTGTAGTGGAAGACCTTGAGCATCCTGTTTTCACCTCGCCCTTGAATTGACAACAACGACGACACATCCTATTAGACGGCGCATTACAGGCGAACGACATCTGACCACAGTTCTGTCTATAAGATCTGATATAGCGAATCGCTCAATAGATTCAAATCAGATTCAACCACATCTCGGAGTCATAACTCGTAACATACTTCAGAGTTAGAGAATTTCTAAAACCTATATAAATATTGCGCCTAACCCCTCGCATTAGTAGAGGAGGCCCGTGCCCAGCAGTAGGGCAGTAATATTACAGGGCTAATATTATTATTATTATTTTATATATATATTATAATGACTCCTTGACCGACATGGTGGTATCGTAAGTCGTTAAAATAACAAAATTTTGAGTTACCAGTAGACAGAGTACCCCGCTTACTCATACCTTAGGTAGACTTGGTTTGTGGAGAAATGTCGAACATTAGGTGTCTATTAGGGTACGTCGTCGCTGTTTCACTTAGTTGTATAAACCAGTGTGAATACTGATTTATTTCTCCGCAAATAGCAATGCGACGTGACGTTCGAGTTCAAGTTTATTATACATTCGGTTAATCAAGTTGTATTTGATTTCATCCTTTGTTATTGAGGAGTTTGCGTATGTACAAGGACATGGATTGAATTTTGATGAATTTATAACCAATTTAAGAATTATTCGTTGCCTCGGAAATGACATGCCTTTATATTTTAAGGTTTTTGTATGTTTCCGTTGTATTATATTTACTATGTAATAGCCGATAGGTACCTATTATGACAACTATATTATATAATACTAATTACTTATAGTATCTTATATTACAGATGACAACGATGTGCAGTGCCAAAGAAAATCGAATGAGAAATAAAAGACTTAAGTATATCGTAAGTAATTGATAGAAAGGAAGATGGAGGGCGTTCGGGTGACGCACCAAGGCGTCAAAGCCCATACACCGGAAGGCGCCGCCGGCCGCATCACGCAGGCAGGCCTGGCCGCGCGCAGCCCAGAAGGCACCGCCGCCAAAGGCATGGCTATAAAAGGACACGAGGATCTCTGGGTGGAAATTCAAGCCAACACCTTCAGAAATTGGGTTAATGAGACCCTCAAGCCTGTTAACATCAAGGTAATTGTGATGGCTCGTTGCATACTTGATCATTGTATGTTTTTGATTAGCATAGATAATAGGTATTACGTACCATTATAATCGTTTTATGTATGCCGATAAGTCTTATTACCATTATAAATGCAACGGTTTAGATGAATGTTTGTTTTTGAAACACGCCCAAACGGATCTGGATGAAATTTGGCACACAGAGTACACAGGTAGTTTGGAATAGTACATAGACTACTTTATCTCGAGAAATGTACCGTTCCCATGGGATAGATTTATTAGTAAACGTGAATGAAATCGCGGGCAATAGCTAGCAGTACATACTTTTATGTTCGGATAGGGTTTAGAATAATCCATTTTTAATAAAAGACTAAGATAAATTGTTGTAAAGAATAAAATACATACAATATATGAACCGAGCGTACCATTGTCTCACACAAAACCGTCGTAAATCTGCAGATTTGTTGTTGCTTTTCATATAGTCACTGAGATTGCCGGCGGCCCCAAAATGCTCTCTTATTTCTTTTCTTAAATATACGCAAAGTAACTACAGTTTCTCCAGAATTATTAAGGGCAGCGGTGATTTATTATCAGGTGACCAACATATATATTTTTTTATAAATATTTTTAGGTGGTTGATTTAGTAGAAGACCTGCGTGACGGCACTGTGCTGTGTGCTTTAGTGGAGTCCCTACAGGGTCGTAAGCTAAGAGGATGGAACTCAAAACCCATCAATCAACATCATAAGCTGGAAAATGTTACCACCGCCTTGCAGGCCATCGAAGATGACGGTGTCAAGCTTGTGAACATCGGTAAAAAAATTAAAGTATTATTTGAATTCATAATTAAATAGTAGACCTAATAATGGACTATTGTGTACAATTTTTTACCGTTGCTTTTCTACGACTATGATTTCAAGAGATTCGAAATTCAAAAAGTTATTCAAATATTGAAAAAGATAACTGGCCACTAAATTACATGAAAATGGCGGCAATTTGGAACATATTCGATTCGGCATAACGTGGAAACACTCGCATGCTCACATTCGCGTGCTGCTTTGTGAAGTTATAAGTATACTAGAACAATATTTTATTACACATTTTAAACATACGATCTTATTTCCAAATAAAGTCTATCATTTCTATTTTCACATAATATTCTCCTTTGGTTTAATATAAGGTTTGTTAAGTAGAGTCTTTACACAATAATAACACTCAAAGAAACTAAGAAAAGGTCCCATCTTGTGTCAACTATTGTTCAGGGATCAGTAAGGGATAGGGATAATCATAATTCATAAACTTAGTATATTTCTTAACGTTGCTTGATAATGAAGAGAAACATCTCTATGATAAGAGTATTTCGATGAGCTATTTTTTTGTTTATACTATATCAAAATTATTTTCCGTAAGTATATCACGTACTATCTGTATTTAAATAATTATGTAAGAATATGCAATAATGTATAAGGTCGTGATTTAATTGACTAAAGCCGGGTCTCCTGCACTAGCTTTTTCGAAACAAAACACTAAAAACACATACGCAAACTTAGAGTAATTACGTATAGAGATATAGTCTCATACAAAATTCCTTCGGAAATTGAAGCCGATAACGATTCAATGTGTGCATCGTCGGCGCGTAATTACTTGCGTCGACACACACATACGCGCATGAATAGTGTTGCAAGTAAAAGACATTTTACCAACAAAATAGGGAAATCGAAAGTGTTCTAATAATTATACCCTTGTTTTATTCTAAACTAAAAAAAAACATTTGTATAATTTTGAACCGACTTTAAAATAAAAAGGTTCTCAATTTATCTGTATAAACATAACTTTTTTTTTCAATTGTTCGATAGAGTTGTTTGTAATGTTCGCGTTCGCTTTGTATGTGTATGCTTGTGTATGAAAAAATATTACGATTATGAATTCATTTAAGATTATGTATATTATATGTTATATTCTTTTATAGCTATATATCGCAATTATATTTAATATTACGAGTATTTGTAACACTACCCTCATTTTTATTTTCTTCATATACACACCCGCCTTGTCTTTTCTCTGCACCACCCAAAGGTTGACTGGTAGCGAATGCAGCTGGCATTAAGTTCGTCTGAACATATTTGTGTATAACGTGTTTGAAATAAAAAGGAGACGGAAACGCTTCCATACAATCTTGGGCCTAGATTGTAAAAGGATGTAAGTAGTGTCAATTAATAGATAGTATATTATGAGATCATTACTGAAAATTTGACGACTTTTTGTAATCTGAGAACACAGTTATGAGCCTCACTTTGACTTAAATAAAAGTGAGGTTATGGAACAAACTATACGCAAACTGATGTTTATAAGTACAAATCTCACCTATTTTAACTCCTTCATATTAATCGATAAAGTAACCGATTCTATTTTCATAGTGCCCTTTACTTATTTTTCAGATATCTCATTTTCTAGATTGTGAATTGGGCTGATTTTTTAATATTTTGAAATAGAAAAAATTGTCAATTTTTTGGGCCATATTTCATTACATTTTGGCCCAAAGATCCCCAAAGGTTAAAAAGATCAAAAAACAGAAAATCCTTTAGGTTTAATCATATCAAATGACATCAAAATCGGCACAGTGAAATAACCGTCAAAACTCAAAAAACACACTTTCCAATCAGAGTACGCATAAAAGTTGAAAATTATTTTCTTTAACTCTTACGTCACCAATTACTATCATCATATCCCCCATTTTGATATCAAACATAAGCTAGGCTGTGTAATTTGATTTTGCTCATTATTTATGTTAATACCAAATTGTCAGGATAGGCAGTGTCGCTTTGACTATAAGGAGTGCACGCCACTGCACAAACAGAGCTATTATCGCAGAGTTATTTAGTTTAATATGAATATAGATTTGCGTTTTAACTAGAGTATTCAGTATTCAGTACAGTTATTATTTAAAAATCATAATTCTACCTCGATTGTATTATAACCCGTCTAACGTCCAGGCAACTAGAGTTGCTCAAATAGTCAACGCCATCTCTTATTTGGCATGCGTATTTTATTGTGATAAGTGTTATTTGACAACCATTGATAAACTGTAGCACTTTATTAGATAATGGTCCTATTCATAGCAATAACAGATCAAAAATAAGAGATGGCGCTGACTATTTGGGCAACTCTAGTTGCCTGGATGTTTGACGGGATAATAACAATAATTATTATCATCGTAATATAAAGTTACCAAAGGAGACGAGGATCTTTGGGCCAAAATGTAATGAGTTAAGATATGGCTAAGAAAATTGTCATTTTTTTTCTATTTCAAAATATAAAAAATCTGCTCAATTCACAATCTAAAAAATTAGATATCTGAAAAATAAATAAAGGACACTAAATATAATCGATTACTTAATCGATTAAGATGAATGAGTTAAAAAAAATATCAATATATATAATGTAAAAATAAATAAAAAGATTAGAACTAACATTTGCCCAGCAGTGGGATGATATGGGCTAATAAGATAAGAAGAACTAACATAATAAACAGTTCTATAAAATAAAATAGTAACTGAATATCTTGGCGGCATGCATTCAGACCTTTGCTGGTTCTGTTCTCAGATTACAAAAAATCGCCAAATTTTTAGTAATGATCTCATAATATACTATATATTAAGTGACACTACTTTCATCCTTTTACAATCTAGGCCCAAGATTGTATGGAAGCATTTCCCTCTCCTTTCATTATTCCTAATAGCATTTAAAAAATGGGTAAATTGGTTGGCATTATTGGCAACATTCATAATGATTCATAACGTAAATGGCGTCTGTCACTTTTACAATTTTATTTTTACTTTTGATGAATGTTTTACTTAATATTAAAACATGTCAGCAGTTAATTACTTGTGAAAAGTTATCTTTATATTTGCTTGGTGCTTATTCATTGTATTGTGACATCCTTTGATAGCGCAGTTCGTCATAATATAATTTAATTTGTGGGAGCTCTTCATACTAAGACTTGACCTAGGACACTGACATGCCGTGCGGCGTTGGGTGCCTAAAACGACTCACCCGGAACGCCTTCACGCCGTGGCCGTGTACTGCGGTTCTATGTATGATATTTCTATGTACGCAAAATAATAATTTTTGCTGTCAACTGCTCGTAAAACAATGGACCATAGATAAAAAATGCATGTTTTGTGTAGGTGGTTTGTGTAATGTTTTAGTGCTCCTGCACTAAAAAGGACCTGAGACCTAAGGAGACCTGACTTAAAATTAACATAAAAAATTCTACATTAGCGCTTTAAACGAGCATACTCTTAGGGCGACTTGCAGGGATTTCACTATAATCGCCATTTTATTAGTCCCCGACTTAGTCCTAAACTTGATTAAAATCAAATGTCATATTAGTTGTCTCGAATTCACTCGCAGCTCCGCAGTAAACCACGATGAATCTTATAATAAACCCCATTTTGGAATCATTTCAGTTTAACGTCTTGCACGTCGTCGATTTACCTCTTATCTGGATTAAAATAAACGACAAAGTTAAATCATCGGGGCCGCCGGTTTAAATGGCTAATCGCGATTATTGAATGTCAAACAACATAACATTTTCATATTATTTCTTGTTGTTTTATGAAAATAATAACACCCAACAGTCACAAACATAATCCTGACCCCACACTAAGATCGAGTCTTGTGTCGTGGGTATCAGGAACTACGAGATACTTTCGGTCTCAACACTCAGACCCGAAACAAATATCTGTAGGTCATACAAACATGTCTCGGTGCGGGGATCGAACCCGCGGCCTCTCGCTTCACAGCCGGCTACTCGCCCGCTGCGCCACGGAGGCTATCGGCTGTGTGGTCGTCGCGTCGCCACGGCACGGAGGAGTACGCTAATGGGGCGTAACCTTATGTCATTTCATCATGTCAAGTCTACCTAAGCCTCGGTGGCGTGGTGGTATTTCGGTACGACTACGGTTCTGAGGTCTCGGGTTCGATCCCCGGGTCGGGCAAAGTGATATTGGATTTTTCCATATCAGCCCGGAGTCTGGAATTTGTGCCCGATATGGCGATAGGCTCGCTCCCTATCACATCTGGGACGGAACTAAGCTCGGCGAAATGTGGGTGTTCTAGTTCGCTAGTGCGCCTCTGCCTACCCCTTCGGGGATACAGGCCTGAGCTTATATTATGTTTTCTACCATGACACCTAGCTCATCAGTTTCAACAAGTAGGTACCTCGTTTTCTGATTCACGCATGTACTCCGCGATGTTCTCCTATTTTTAGGAGACAGGGGGGTTACCACCACCTCTTATAGCAGTATTATTATAATTTTACTTGTACCGATTCCCATACAAAACAAACGAAGAACGATTATAATAATACTGCTATAAGAGGTGGTGTTAACCCTGCAGTTGTTTACGAGATGATAAATTCCGCTTGAGCTAACAAAGTGAAAAGTTACTCCTGGTAAATAGCCTTATCATATGTGTGTTCGTATTACATGTAAACATTTGACGACTATTGACTTAAGAGAATCTATTGAAAAATCATATAAAACAAACTAGAATTCGTTTTATGCGAAATTGTTATGATAGATGTTTTGAGACGGAACTTTAGATATGAATCTAACGGAACGTAAAGAATGAGTAGTAGTAATGAAATCGCGGATCAAGAATCTACACTCAGATTTCTTAAATCGAACCAGAAATGTGTATGTGCAATACAACTAATGCGACATTTGATTTAAATGACATTTAGGACTGACTCGTGTATTAATAAAACGGCGAATAGAGTAAGATGCAGTGTTGCAAAAGTGTAAAATTAAAAATCGTTAGATTTGGCATCTGAAAATCGGGAGATTTGTATTCGGAATGAAACACAAGTATTTTATGTTAATAATGCGTTAATTTGTTTAATTATAGTCAGTAAGTTACATATAATCATTTATAGTTTGATTATTTATTTATTTATTTATTTTCCCTTGTATACTCACCAGACAATAATAAACTCTATTATAAGGTATTTCAGTGCAATTTGCTTTAATGTACCGCGAAGTTGAATGGCCGTATTTTATTGTATGTAGTATTGTCGTATAGGCCGTATTGTGTGGTATTGTATTGTATAACAGGTTTCTTTTGGTTTTGCCGTATTAATAATATTATTTTCCATTTTTTATAAGAATATTTTTTTACATTAGTTGAAAATTCAAAAATTCGGCAGATAGGACTGCTACATCGAGACATCGTGAGACAATGACCAAAATCAGTAGATATCCCGATAAATCGGGAACTTTTGCAACGCGGGTAAGATGCCTGCAAGTCTCCACTACTCAAGTTCATAAGTTCCGTTTCACAAAATATATATAACCACATTCAAAATTCCGCATAAAAAAATATTTTTTGCATTGTAAAATAAAATAAATCCCAACAATTACTCATTATTTATGTTCCGTAAATTTCATATTATTATCTATAGTGCCGTCTCGCAACATCTATCATCACAATTTCGCGTAGAAAGAATTATATTTTATTTTATATGATATTTCAATAGATTCTCTTGTGTCAATAGTTGTCAAATATTTAGTTTTAATTCAGTTTGAATACATGTAATATAAACACACATACGACGAGGCTGTATGTGCTTGCTTCCTTTGCCTAACTGATAAAAGGCAAAATTGAAAAAAATAAATCAGTGTCAGTTGTCTGGATTACGACTTGTCAACTAGACATACGTATAATATTTCGCGATAAGGAATGGTCACTTTAGTTCGCGGCTCCTCAACGAACTAGCTCGTTCTTTTAGTTCTCGTCTCGAACCAAAGAAAGGCTAAAATAATATTATTTGCACGAATTTTAACCGACTTAAAAAAAGGAGGAGGTGAATGAACCGACTTAAAAAAGAGGAGGTTAACAATTCGTTGGAATCTTTTTTTATGTATGTTCCCGGATTACTCGAAGACGCCTGGGCCGATTCGATTTTTTTTATTCTTTCATAATATGCTGCATTTTTTTTTACTTGTACATACTTGGGGAGTATTGACATCGTCTAAGGGACAACCCTTACCAAACGAACCCCACGATGACGGTGGCCTACTTACACAGTAGGTCACCAACACCTTTAGGTTTAAGCCAACTTTATCTGCATGTGGTACACTTTTCTGAGTAACGGACTAGGTGCTGGCGAAACCTGGGTTCTTGCCTTGCAGGGTATGGGGGACAGACCATGGACCAAATGTTTGCCATTAGATCGTTTTGTGAGGCATGAATGTTGAAAAAGAAGCTTCTGCATATCGCTTTCCTGGATCTGCAGAAGGCTTTTAACTTTGTGTCCCTACGGGTGGTCTGGTGGGCCCTAAGGTTCAAAGGGGTGCCAGAAGCTTATGTTGACGTTATCGAAGACATGTTCTTCCGATCAAAGTCTTTGATTCGGACTGCTTTTGGTGTCACCAAACCCTTCCCGTTCACTACGGAGGTTCAGCAACCACCGTGGGTGTTCATGTACGCATATGTCTAAGACAAACAGCGTCTAGGGGTCGCTTGAAAATGGCCAACTGAAAGGAAATGTGCTAAAGATCAAGTACATGAGTTGCGTATACGTAGTATTTTATAAATGTTTTCAAATATTTTTTATCGAAGAAAGTAAAAGAAAATATTATGATTTGTTGCTATCTGTGAGACTAAAAAGTGCTGCGCACCATATTTGAATATAGCTTGAAAAAGCACCATATTTCCCTAGTGGTTATTGACTACGTTACGAAAACAAGACCATCATTTGGCCAGTACTTCTGTGTATATGTACGATACGTGGTCTGTCAGCGTTATTTTAAGAAAAATCCAGACGACCCCAAAAGCGCTGGCTGGACTTTTTAGAGAATGATATGAGGACCAATGGTCTTACTTTGGACGATACTCAAGACTTAGAATCTATCTAACTTATCAAACGAACTAACGAACTAAAGAACGAGAGTTCTGGGAACTAGTTCGTTCATTTCTTCCGTGGGAGCTGTCCTCCGCACTAGTCGTTCGCGAACTATACATGACTATACAAGTATATTGTCAACAATGGTAATTTCTATAATAGAGGTATAATACAATTGTATCGAGAACTATCTTTGCAATTCGTTAACTTAAGTGAAATTTATCATCTCGAAAACAACGCTCTCCTAGAAAATAGAATAACTAATGTACTTTGTAATAGAAGAACATTGCGGAGTGCGAGCGTGCACAAGAAAACAAGGTATTTGCTGATGGTGGTGAACTAAGTGTGGAGTTGCGCTAGTTTTAAGGCGTTTGTGATGCGTGTGCCGAAACCTATCCTGCACCGAGGTGCGACGAGACATCGAGGAAAACTTTTAACTGCCGTGCCGGGTCGGGCGTGGGTGGTATACCACCGCTTCCAAGGACTAATGCCACACGTGCGCACACAAATATCGTGCATAATAGTGAAGTGTTGTAATTATGTGGTTTTTCAAGAGATTATGTACATACAATGTTAGTTTGTAAGGTATATGTATGGGTTATTGATAATAAAGTACTCTTCGTAAAAAAACCTTGAGTTTTTATATATTTTACGAATTCATCATCTTTGTTTGATACCAAATCGTGTTCAGTGTAAAAAACAAAGCCATTTTTATCATAGATTTTCATTAAACAACAATAAATAATGTGAAAAGGTTATGTTATTTGTCATTATAATCAAGATTAGCGACTTTAAACCGGCGGCCATGCCCATTTAAGTTAAACGTTTATTTAAATCGAGATGAAGGGTAAAATCACGACGTGCAAGACGTTGAACTGAAATGATGCCAAAATGGAGTTTATTTTACGATTAAACGTCGTTTATCGCAAAGCTGCAAGTCACCCTTATACATCTATTACTAAAACCGCGTCTCCTGCACGTGTTTTCCTCGAAAGAAAACATAAAAACACCTAAACAATGTTTTTCGCTGTGTCCTGCTTATAGGACAATGGACCATAGACAAAAATGTGTAGCGAAACCAGGTGTTGTGTAGGTGTTTTGTGTATTGTTTTAGTGCAGGAGACGCGGCTTAAAGTAAACAAACTTTAGCTTTGACAAGCATTCCCTAGGCGGTACACTACTGCCGTAAGTTACGTTCAATATAGTGTTATTAACATAAAATCTATTTCAGGTAATGTCGACATTGTGAATGGAAACTTGAAGTTAATATTGGGTCTGATATGGTCTTTGATTGTGCGATACCAAATTGGCAGAAGCAAATTCCCGCCGAGGTAAGAGTTTATATGTAGCACTCACTTTTTCTTTCTACCTGCCCTTATCTTAATGTGGGGTCGGCGCAACACACATTTTCAAGCATGTTGCACAAAAGATCTGGATTAGTTTTTATGACCGGCCGCCTGCCTGACGTCAACCCCGTCTGATGATTCCAGTGTCGGGCAAATTAAATAAGAAAATTCGACTATTGCCCGACCTGGGTATCGAACCCAGGTCTCCCCGGTCCACAGCTCATATATGCTGCCACTAGACCAAGGAGGCGTACAATGTACAATATATGTAACATCTACAATGAACATAATATTTTATTAAATTATTATACTGCAAATAACGTGCAGTATAAAATAACACCAATGAATAGTTACATAGTTTATAGAGGTATTATACTAGCTGATTCGGTCACGTGTTGCTGTGACTGTTATGCGTCGATTTGATGTGGAGTGTACCAGTAAGGTAAGTGACTAAGGCCTAACCCCACTCATTAGTAGAGGAGGCCCGTGCCCAGCAGTGAGACCATCATTATATAGCCCTAATATTATTATTAATATCCTATCCGATTAAAGGCGGTCAAAATCCTCCACTGCTCTTCTTAATCCCTAATGCTCGTTTGCTAGCCTCCGGTAGAAAAAAAAGAAAGACTTCAAGAACCCACAGTTGATTGCTTTTTTTATTCCGTAATACCAATTAAATTATGCTAATATACAAAATAATAAAAACCGTACCAATGTTTACGTAGACTCATCAAATAGTGATATAAAAACGCCATATATACATTTATTGCCACGGTACCTTTTTCTTTCTAAAAAAAATCAATATGGCGTTTTTATGACACTTTTTGATGAATCTATGTAATGTAATGTTTACAAAGATTTATCAAATAGTGATATAAAACGCCATATATACATTTATTGGCTACCAATCATGTTAAATTGACACAGAATGCATCACGCAACGATAGTGATGTAATTTGTACGTCCACATCTATACTAATATTATAAAGCTGAAGAGTTTGTTTGTTTGTTTGTTTGTTTGATTGAACGCGCTAATCTCAGGAACTACTGGTTCGATTTGAAAAATTCTTTTTGTGTTGGATAGCCCAATTATTGACGGTGGCTATAGGCTATATATCATCACGCTATGACCAATAGGAGCGGAGCAGAAATGAAAAATGTTTAAAACCGGGGAAGGCGATATCTCAGAAACTACTGGTTCGAATTGAAAAATTCTTTTTGTATTGGATAGCCTATTTATCGAAGATGGCTATAGGCTATATAACATCACGCTTTGACCAATAGGAGCGGAGCAGAAATGGAAAATGTTACCAAATCGGGAAAATGTATATCTCAGACAGAAACTACTGGTTCGAATTGAAAAATTCTTTTTGTGTTGGATAGCCCAATTATCGAAGGTGGCTATAGGCTATATAACATCACGCTATGACCAATAGAAGCGGAGCAGAAATGAAAAATGCTGCTAGCGGGGAATTTTATATCTCAGAAACTACTGGTTCGATTTGAAAAAATATTTTAGTGTTGACCAAGGGGATGAATGGTAGGGTGACTAAGGGGTGACTGACGGGGTGATTGATGGGGTGACTAATGGGATGACTGACGGGGTGACCGACGTGAGGAATGACGGGGTGACTGACAGGCTGACTGATGGGGTGGCGGACGGAGTGACTGACGAGGTGAATGACGGGGTGACAGACGGATGACAGACGAGGTGACAGACGGGGTGACAGACGGGGTGACAGACGGGGTGACAGACGGATGACAGACGAGGTGACAGACGGGGTGACAGACGGGGTGACAGACGGGGTGACCGACGGGGTGATAGACTGGGTGACAGACGGGGTGACAGACGTGGTGACAGACTCGGTGACAGACTGGTGACAGACGGGGTGACCGACTGGATGACAGACGAGGTGACAGACGGGGTGACCGGCGGGGTGACAGACGGGGTGACAGGCGGGGTGACAGGCGGGGTGACAGACGGGGTGACAGACGGGGTGACAGACGGGGTAACCGAAGGGGTGACAGACGTGGTGATAGACTGGGTGACAGACGGGATGACCGACTGGGTGACAGACGGGGTGACAGACGGATGACAGACGAGGTGACAGACGGGGTGACAGACGGGTGACAGAAGGGGTGACAGACGGGGTGACGGACGTGGTGACAGACGGGGGGATAGACTGGGTGACAGACGGGGTGACCGACTGGGTGACAGACAGGGTGACCGACTGGGTGACCGACTGGGTGACCGACTGGGTGACAGACGAGGTGACAGACGTGGTGACAGACGGGTGACCGACTGGGTGACAGACAAGGTGTCAGACGGGGTGACAGGCGGGGTGACAGACGGAGTGACAGGCGGTGTGACAGAGGGTGTGACTGACGGGGTAAGAAACGGGATGACAGACGGTTTGACAGACGGTGTGACTGATGGTGTGAGAGTCGGGGTGACTGACGGCCGAGGTAGATCATCCCATTACCTCTTTTAGAATTATTGTGCTATAGGTGCCTACGACTCACTCTTTCAACCCTCTCTCTCATACGCAGACGAAGTTGCGCGGGTCAGCTAGTATTGAATAAACCTTGAGTTTGGAAACTAACTGTAGCTAAACAGTTACTAACGATTTTGCGTAAGGGTTGTCACGTACGAAATAAATGTTATTTATGTTACGGACACGTAAATGTTTTATTTAATTGTACGTCATAAAAATTTATCATCTATATGTGCATGGTTTTAAACATTGCTGTTAAATAATCCGTTGAATAGACAAGATGTGTGATGTACATAGGCCCACGCCTGTATCTCTGAAGGGGTAAGCAGAGCCGAAATTGCCGACTAGAACATCCACATTTCACCGAGGTCATTTCCGTCCCAAATGTGATAGGGGGCAAGTCTATCGCCATATCAGGCACAAATTCAAGACTCGGGGCTGCTACGGA
Source organism: Clanis bilineata (assembly GCA_036417725.1). NCBI lineage: Eukaryota > Metazoa > Arthropoda > Insecta > Lepidoptera > Sphingidae > Clanis > Clanis bilineata. The sequence continues at coordinate 11,475,666 of CM071151.1, read as the reverse complement.
GTAGAAAAACGCAAGACATATTAGTTTGCCCGACCCGGGGATCGTACCCGAGACCTCAGAACGATAAACCTACCGCACACGCAAAACCATGAACACACCGAGGTAGTCTATACTCTTATGCAATCTATAGTAAATGCGATAGCGTGTTTGTTGGTGTGGTTCAATATTTTTTCGACCGACTTCCAAAAAGGAGGAGGTCCTCAATTCGTCTGTATTTTTTATGTATGTTACGCGATATCTCCACCAAATGTAGACCGATTTTCAAAATTCTTTTTTTGTTCGATAGAGCTTATTTCAAGGGTGGTCCCATATGAATTTGGTTACGATCGGATTTGAAGTCGGTCTGTTAAGTTTTGTGATTATTATTTTTTAGAGATGGAGAAATTATGGAAAGGCATTCATTTCATTCTTGGAATACGGTTACTGGAAGATAAGATAGACGGGCAAGAAACTGATATGACTCCGGCAATATGACGTGAAGTATCTTTACAGGCGAATCCGCAGGCAAAACTAATAAAAATCATTACCTATCATTATGAGATAGCTAAGCAGTTAATTTCTCAATGTAACTTTAATTTAAAGTTCAATAGCAAGTTCATGAATACCTTTTTGATATTTGATATCCAATAACTTATTTCTTGATCGACGAAGTGGAAGGGCGAGGAAACAGCGTGGATGATCGTATTTCAGATTCCTTTGTAACAATAGACACTTACATTTGCGGATAATGCGCATGCTTCCATATTAAATCGGGTATTGAATGTCAACGTTTTTTTGTCGTGTTACGTAGACTTATTATACATAAAAATATAATACGCATGCATACAAGATTGTGCAAATATCGTTTTAGATACATGCAAATTTATCCATTATTTTTTATAATTTCACATGCTTGTTACGTAAATATTGAATGTTCATTGTTCAATATTTGTTTGTTTTTTTTTGTTAGGTAAGTGTACAATCGTAGACTTGGTAGGTTGTCATGGAATCAGCTGATTATTTTCACAAAAAAATTGAGCACATAATATAGCATGCCGCCTGTAGCCCCGAGGAGAACTAGAATACGCACGTTTCACCGAATTTATTTCCGTCCCAAATGTGATAGGACCCGAACCTATCGCCATATGGCGCACAAATTCCTGACTGATACCGAGTAGAAAAACCCAATATTACTTTGCCCGACCCGGGAGCGAACCTCATGATGGTAGTCGTACCGCGCACGTAATACTGCGCTACCGAGTTAGTCAGCAATTTAATATTCGTATAGGAGTATGTTTATCTGTGAATCGGGAGGTCCTGGGTTCTATCTCATGTCGGATGTTCTGTTTTTCTAACACTATTTTCCCGGCACTGAATCCCCACAGACGGGGGTTAACGTCAGGTAAGCAGCCGGTCGTAAAAGCATTAAGGTGGGATAAGGGAAGGTAGAAAAAAAGATAGGAACATGTTTGTGATGTATCGTAGAACTGGCAGGTTGTAACGGAATCAACATATTCATAAAACCTTTGAAAAATATAAAATATTCAAATGCCGTTTGCTGGTAATTGTATACCGTTCAACCCTACTATCCATTAGTGTGACACGCCACCGCATGAGCACTCGCCTATATCCCACGATTGCATTTTAAATAAACGCACCGTAGATACTCTCAGATAAATTGCTTAACAGCCCCGGTGTTGGGACACCGATTCGCATCGGGTTTTTCTCAGTTTCAAATAAATTAGATTTTAATCCGATAAGTCACCGCGTTGCCACACGATAAATAGAATAGGGACGCAGTCGTTTTCATTTCCATTAGAGAAAAATCGTGGAAATGTAAGCTATATAAGAGGATTTTAGTATTCCCTAAAAACTATGATTATTTATGTGAATTCCGTAAATAAAAAAACGAGTGGGTAATAGTAGAGTGGCTATCAAGCAAGTTTCTTCAACTTCAGTACCAACATGCACCATTTGTTAAAATGCAAGGGTGATTTTTTCAATTTACACCCAACAATGTTCTGTGAATGGTTAAGAATCATGTAAGATAAGTTTATTATCTCAATACTATTACGCTGGCCGGCCTGGCGCACGTATATTTCAAATAAACTGAGCGACTTATGACCATTAGTTCATAAATTTTTGGATCACAAGTTTTGTGCTGTTGTTCCGTCTATATACTGTTGAATGTCTTTGTAGGTAACAATCATCTTTTTCACATTTTATGTATGATATAAGCTAGTGCGCTTGGATTTCTATTTATTACTCCAATAACTTTGTGAACATGTTTTATGTATAGTTTGTTATCCTAGACTTCTTAACAAGAACTGTCACGATAATGAATGAACTCTGAAATAATTTCTGTCCAACCTCTATACCTCATTCACTTTCTGTGAAATGTTGTTGAAAATCTTTACTGAAATCATGCTTTCAACCTTTTCCATTCGTTCGTTTCATTTACTATTTATGAACATACTAGCTGTTACTCGCGACTGCGTTCGCGTGGAAATTTATTTTCCGGGACAAAAAGTTTTCAGCTACCTCCATATCGAATATCATTAAAATTGGTCTAGCTGTTTGAGCGTAAAGAAGTAACAAACATACACACTTACAAACTTTCGCCTTTGTAATATTAGTGTGATAAAATTACCCGTCAGTTTTTATTTTAATGTTCAATATTTTTTTTATTGGTCTAAGATGTGAGTCGAGCAGACTCGACAGTCAGACAAATATTGGCAATGCCAGCATGCCATGGACATTGCCTACCGTGAAAAATACTTTTTAAGTCTCATTTGAAGCACATGTCAAAGCGCTGAGAGATCACCGAAAAACACTGTTCTAGTGTTGCGAATGTTACTAAACAAATGCTATGTTATGTTCTCTTGCAGAAAGCTGATGCTGTCCTGGCTGCAGTCAGCGCTGCCAGAATGTCGCGTCAACAACTTGACGACCGACTGGAACAGTGGCGTGTTGCTATCAGCCCTGCTCGACTATTGCAAGCCAGGCGTTTTCCCGCACTGGCGCGAGCTCAGTAAGTATTGATTATGATTCATTTGATCGCAAAGCGTTATTTGTAAGCAGTTTTAATACGCCCAACGCTCTTAAACAGGAAAATCATTTTAAGGAGCGGCACAAGAGTTACGTAGAAACGAAACACATGTTTCGTGTTCAGCTTAACAAGAATGGAGGGACGTATCTTCGCTGTAAAAGAAAAATAAGAAATATTTTGTTACATTTTCTGTATAGAAAAGCTTTAACGCGCTCTTTATGACACGTTCAATTCTGTATTTGATTGATAACAATTAAAGAATCTAATCAGATTTGAATAAAACATTCATTTGGACAAAACTCTTATTCTTGTAATTAAGACAGAAATAACTTTTGAACTGAGTTACATCATTAATCATCTTTAAAAATACGAAGGCGAAGCTTATCAAGTAATAACGATTAATTTTATCGCTTCGACAAACGTGCCGTACCAAACTTTGTAAGGCTTTCGAATAATGCCGACCGTACATTATGAGATCCGTGGATTTTGAAAAATGATTAAGTTCATGATGTTAAATTCATTTTCTAAATGCTTTATACCACTATTTGAGTTATGACTTTGAGATTTGAGTAAAGATGATTTTTATAAATAAAATTTGTTTTTTGTGGTTAGTGGATCACCTAATATTAAGTGTTCTTCACCAGCCGTAGATACCCAGAAAACTAAAAAAATCATAGATGCGTTGCCTTAACAGAATCAACATCATCATCATCAGCTTCACGCCGTCCACTGCTGGACATAGGCCTCCCCCAAAGATTTCCAGATCGACCTGTTGAAATGCGACCTTGCATCCAGCGACTTACTGCGACCTTTATTATATTTTTTTCTTCTACCTGCCCATCTCACCTTAATGTGGGGACGGCACAACACTTTTTTTTAATCATGTTACATAGAGGATTTGGCTTAGTTTTTACTACCGGCCGCCTGGCTGACGTCAACCCCCTATGAGGGATCCACAAATTAAATTAGGAAATTTGCTTTGCCTTTGCTTTGGTTGGGCAAAGCATAAGCTCATAACACATGAGCTTATGCTTTGCCCGACCTGGCAATCGAACCCAGGACCTCCCGATCTACAGCCTTACATGCTGCCATTAGACCAAAGAGGGGACTGACTTTTATCATAATATCATAACTATAATATTATAATTTGATTTCTTGTAAGACAGTGGTATTAAGCCGGTCGAGCCGGCCCATTCGTGCTGTAGCCATGACTGTTTACAGGCAAATTGGCTCTACCTCTAATAAAAATATAAGATGATACTTACATAGATTGGTAGAACTTAAATAACATAGTAGTATACAACATAATATACATGTTTACATAACAGTAAACATGTGAACATAACACGATACGACGTTAAAGCTTACTGCGTTTACTTACTAGATCGGCACGAGGCTATAGAAAACTGCAGGAAAGCGATGAGGCTGGCGCACAGGGAACTAGAAGTGCCCTTGATATTGGAGCCGGAGTACTTGGCCTCACCCTGGTTGGACGAGCTTTCCGGCATGACCTACTTATCGTACTTCATGAAGCCTGAATCCCCAGGTTTCAAGGCGACCCTTGAGTGGGTGAATTCCAGGCTAGAAAGGTCCATCACTAATTTTACGGTAAGTAAAGTATGGGAACGAGAGAACTAAAACACAGACATTTCTTTCCGTTCGAGATAGGGGGCGTGCCTGTCGCCATATCGGGCACAAATTCCTGACGGAGTTACAATGATTAGAAAAACCCAAAATCACTAACACGATACAGAGGTCGAACCGAAGACCTCAAACGGTTGTTGTACCGCACACGATATACAAGAGAACGCCACCGAGGCAGTAAGTGGACCGAGGGGGAGTGCTCTGAGGAACTTTTTAAGATGATCCCATCATCTCCTTTTTACCACCGTACGACCCGTCATCGAAGGAAAGTTCAACCATTCTACCTGGAACCACCTACTTCCAGCACAGTGCGTTTCCAGAGATCATTTGTCCCACGAACCTGCAAACTCTGGAATGAACTCCCTTCCTCGGTGTTCCCGCAGCGCTATGACATGTCCTTCTTCAAACGAGGCTTAAAAGAGCATCTACACGGTAGGCAGCGGCTTGGCTGTGCCCCTGGCATTGCCGATGTCTATGGGCGACGGTAACCACTTACCATCAGGTGGGCCGTCTGCTCGTCTGCCTTCGTTGGCAAATAAAAAAAAAAGTAAATAGTTCACCAGTGCCCACCATTTCGGGGAAGCAGGCGTGAGCATGACACTTGTGTTACAATTAGACGGACTGGAACGACGGGCGCGTGGCGAACGAGCTGGTGCGGTCGCTGGGTGGTCCCGCGCCGCCGCCCGCCCGCCTGCGACGAGACCCCGCGCGCTGGGAGGAGAACAACCAGCAGGCCATCGACGCAGCCAAGAAACTCGGTAAGGAAAACAATACTGCGGTCTGACAACCGTAAATGTATTCGAACTCGATGCGCGTCTATAAAATTTGTATGAAATATAAACCAAACGTCATCTGTGCGCAGCGCACTCGAATACATTTACATTAGTTTTTCGTGCTCGGGCTACTGATTTCTTATGTTTACGCGAATGTTATACATTGAAATAAAACTGCCTCGGTGGCGTGGTTGTATTTCGGTACGACTGTGGTCCTGAGGTCTCGGGTTCGATCCCCGAGTCGGGCAAAGTGATATTGGATTTTTCCATATCAGCACGGAGTCTGGAATTTGTGCCCGATATGGCGCTAGGCTCGCCCCCTATCACATCTGGGACGGAACTAAGCTCGGCGAAATGTGGGTGTACTAATTGGCTAGTGCGCCTCTGCCTACCCCTTCGGGGATACAGGCGTGAGCTTATGTTATGTTATAAAATAAAACTATTTTATATGGATTCTATCATTATTTGTTTTTATTTTTAGATCAGTCCTACCCATGACCACGAAGGCTACAAAGCCTAAAAATAAAAACAAATCGTGATAGAATCCGTATAAAATAGGTTCATTTCAAGGAAAAAAATACTTACATGAAGAGGGTTTCGAGTACATCCACCGAGGCCTTCGTTGTGCAGCTGGCTGTCCACCTCGCACCTGGTCAAACGTTTGTGTGCAATCTCTCATAATCTGTTTATTCATATAATCTTATTGGGTCTGCCACTATTTCTGAAATGGGTGCAAACTCTCATACTTACTCTATTTGTTTATATATTCTTATTGGATTTGCCACTATTTCTGAAATGGAGATTGTTCTCCTTACTCTCTCTAACTCTAACCGTAACCTAGTGGGTAAGTTCGTAAGAATGTCTCGTCATGAAAAGTTGTCATCCGCATTTTTTTAATAGATTTTTCTTTTTTATTTGTATAACTCAAATTGATAAACTATAGATTTATGTTAAACTTACTCCGCACTCTCTTCATGTAAATAAGGCCTTGGGGTAGAAAGCCCAAGTGAATAACTAGTCGAACTAAGTAAGGCAACTTTTGACACTCGATTCGATTTCGACTAGAGTCCGATTTCATTAAGCTACTTATAATTCAACCGAAATCAAGTAAAAAAGTGCATTAATGTCCCGTTAAACATTACCAAATGACAAGTTCTCGAATAAAGTGTGACTTTAGCGTACTTTACCTCGATTTCGATGGAATATTGAGTCACTAAATGAAATCAAATCGAATTCGCAATCGAATCGAGTGTCAAAAGTCAGGGGACAGATTGTTTTGCCTATATTTACAAGATTCCATCATATTTCAACACAGGTGTCCAGCCGGTACTGTCAGCTCGGGACATGAGCCAAAGTGATGTAGAGCATTTAGGGGTGATGGCGTGGGCCAGTCAGTTCCGAAATGTGCCGGCGCGGCCTCCCGTCCACGACATGCTGAGGGTCGCCCTCGATTCCACCTCCGGCAGAGTTGGGGAACCGGTGAGTTTATATTGTGATATATTTGGTTCCTCATCCTTTCTGACTTAGCTGATGAACGAGCAAATGGATCTGATGGCATCACCATGAGAATGATAAGTATCACGAAATTGGAAAATGATAACCCAGGACTTCTGTGTAAGCTTGGATTGGTGCCGTAAGTGCGTAATTAATACGTGAAGCGAAAACTTTGTACACCTTTTTAATATAAATATAAAAATAAATAATATAAAAAAATATGAATTATGGACGAATTTCTACCACTGGGCAACCACTGGTCATTAGTAAATGTACCTATGTATTCCCAATATAGGTACGACTTCTATAATGGTTGCACTTTTAAGATAGTCGTAGGTAATTCACGAATAATATTACAACCAATTATATTAATGATGATTAAGAATGTATTTTATTAAATTTTGTACTGCGATCTCTAACATAATGTCTATAATAAACACCACGAAACATTAAAATAACAGTGAATCAAAATGTTACGAGTTGAAAATGTTTAATTAAATGCACTTTGACCTTTTATTTACTAAAGGTTTTGGTCATAGTGGAGTTTTGATATTAAATTTTACGTACTGCTAGCATTCGATCGTCAATAGTATAAAATGTATTTTAATTCCACGGACGTAAAAAAAGGTGGACGGAGCGTTGGGCACATTGAAACTAATTGAAAGTGAAGCAGGGTTATCGGTCCATTCGAGCCAACGACACGTAATGGCGGCTACTGAGCGCGTTTTCTACAGACGCGTTTGTGTGCGTGGCTTCTCTGTGGCGTCCGTTTAACTATAGGCGAAATGGTGTCCTTCTTTTGTATACGTCCGTATTTGAACCTACTCGTCGAATGCTAGCCAATTCCAGAATATAGAAAAGTTCCTGATATTTCCAGACGTTTATCAAATTGGAGAGCGTTTCCAACGAGCTGTCGATATCGGATGTGAAAGTGTCCATAATAAACCCGCTGGAACAAGAGTCTCGTCTGAAGCTGGACGCGCGCGGTGCTGGCGAGTTTGTACCAGAACATGCCGGCATGCATGAAATTGTACTCACTGTTGATGATATCAGGTAAATAATAATGATATAATAATACTACTTTAATATTACCGTCCTGCTACAGGGCATTGGCCTCTTCTACTAATGAGAGGGGTTACGCCTTAGTCTATTTACCACGCTGACCTAATGCGGGTTGGTAGACTTCACACACCTTCGAAATTATTGTGAAGAAATTCTTAGGTATGCAGGTTTCCTCACGATTTTTTCAGTCACCGTTATAGTAAGCGATATTTCACAATGAAAACACACTTAACATAGAAAAATCAGAGGTGTATGCTCCATTTTAGGGTTGGTCTCGAACCTTCGATACTCGCGGTTTATCGACGCATGCCCGATCACTAATTATTAATGAAAATTAATTAATATTTATATGAAATTTTACATCATATTGATGTTGGTGCATGAAGTGGCACAAAACAATTTTGGTATTTATTACATACTTCGTTATATTACTTTCATCTTATAAATAATTAAGCTTTGCTTGTGCCTTTACGTAAAACGTCAATCTATAGTTAAATTGTAAAAGAATTAATTTCAATTTTTTTCTCGATAAATTAATAAATTTGTTTTCAATTTTATTAAATTGATTTATTTTGGAAAACAGCGTAACTTAATATCTCATACATTTCATACTATTACAAAATGTTAGTAATGTCAATTATAATTATTCGCATTTAAATAAATTAAAGTAAAATAAATTATAAATTAAAATAGAATTATTATACATATTTTTATCATAATGAATTCCCAAACCAATTACACCCACTTCCGTGAAATTTATCAAAACATTTGCTTAAACGGTGTATTTGCACAAACGGAAATTGTTGTGAGTGTAAGAAAATTAATTCTCAGTGGAAATGCCGGGAAGTCCGAGTGGCTTCACTTTGTATTTTTTTTATCGCAACGGTTCAAATCGATCTTACAGCCATTTCGCAAGCAAATTTGCCCTTTAAGGAAATTTGCAAGGTTGACTGGATTATACGATGGGGAGGAGTCGCAGCAAATAATGCGGAATATAGCTCACACGCACAAATGTTTGATGTCCGAGTTTTGAACATTTAGAAAACTAATTCTCTAAGGGATACGAATAATCATATAGGAGATTAAAATAAATGAAATGAGGGAATGATTTTACAGAAAGCACATTAATAATCTAGAGGTTAAAAATACTAATGTTTACTACTAGTTCATATGTAGGAAATAATATTCAGGTCTATTGTACCGAGACTGCTTCTGTGACGTGGTTGAATTTCGCCTCGGATTCGATTCCCGGGTTATGCAATGTAATGAGAATTGGGTTTTCTACTCTATACATTACAAAAAGCGGGCTCATTAGCAATGGCCAGTGATAAAGTTTTGTCATCTTATATAGGAAGAAAATCAACATACTAAGCCATCTTGGTTTGCGGTAAATAGTAACTATTTATATCAAGAACAAATGTAATACAGGGTAGACGGAAGATATTTCTTCAGAGTACTCCCGAGGCTTGTATCTGTACCTCCGCCGGGAATGGCGCCGTGTGCTGCTGGAAGCATAGTGGAAGTGCTTGTCAGCGCTACAGGTAAATAAGAAATACTTAAGTCTAGAATTGTAGATAAAACTAACTTTTTCGAATCTAGGATTAACCATAGAGTAACTTGAATATACTGGAAGGATAATAATAAACAAATGCATTATCATTTTAAACCTGCCATTATTTTCTTCTGATAGTTCATAATCAGACATATAACAAAAAAACAAACACAAAAATTGTATAATAAAGAATGTAACTATAATACTTATGTATAAATTAAATATAAAAGAAAAGAGAAATGAAACATACAGAAAAGTATACAAAGCTAAGAATTCATTTGCACTAATAAATTGAATAATCTATTAGGGGCTCCAAGAAGAGAGGACATAGACGTGACAGCTCACTCGCCGAGCGGTCGCGCTGTACCGCTGAAGCCTCGTCATCCACCACCCTCGGCTCCAGGCACCACCGCCTCCAGCGCCACCTTCCAACCAGACGAGGCCGGGACTTGGACCATCGCCATCACCTACAAGGGTGAACATATACAGGTAAATGAGGATGATGGTGGTCATAGTCATGATGATGATTATGATGTTAATGAAGTTAATATTGATGTTAATGATATTAATGACGTTGGTCGCAAGTGTCTGGACTAGATCGTACCAGGGGTGCGTCTCCGTCGACGACCCAAAAAGCGCTGACTGGACGTTTTAGAGGATGATATGAGAGTCAATGGTCTTACTGTGGAGGATGCTTGAGACCACGCAAAGTGGAAGCGTTTAAGTAGGAAGGCAGATCCCGGCACTAAGCCGGGATAACGCCAGGCAGAATGAAAGAAATAAAAGATGACGTTAGACGCGATACTACTTATAATGTTGTTTTCAAGTTTACATCTACTAATGGATTAAACGTTTTTATTTTTAAGTTTATTATTTTGTTATTAGGACTTTATTGAATACCTAAAAATATTAAGTGCTTCTTAAACTTTTACTGATATCACGCAAAATACCAAAATTAAATTTATTACTATCTCCATTTTATTATACTTTAACAACTTTCAGCGCAGGGAATGTCAGATTTTAAAATAGATGCAAATTTGATCCGATTACTTGTAGGAGGATCACGAGATTGTGAATGTATTATGTAAAATATTCCAACAACGAATGCAAAATGAGAGTTATAATGGCGCGCTTCATAATGTATGGTTGCAACGTTCGATGCTAAGCTGATTAAATTGTCAATATCAAGAGATGCAACATTACAGCTTTGATATTTTAAACTTGTATCTATGATAGAAATCATCTTTGTTCTTATTTTGGTTTGCATCATTGGAAGTCCACCCTAATATAAATTACGTCTGTGCTTAGCTAGATTTTAAAGTATTGCTATTAGTTATCAAAGTTGGAGGTAGATAAAGATCTGAAAGATGGTTGACGATTTTGATCACTAAAAACATCTAATGATTTAAGAACTCGATAAGCATGTCATGGAGGATAAAGACTCCATGAACAATCATTATAAAAATATTATGACTATATAACCTGATACCCCAATTCCTCCACTCCTTCCCAATCTCTATTCCCCTTTCTTAAGGTTGGAAGAGCACCCATGATTATTTTGGTATCTGGGGTGATCTATGGGCGGTGAATATCATGACCATCGGCATCAAGTGACCACCTGCTCGTTTGCCAGACTCTGCTATTAAAAAGAATAAAACCTAATTTAAGAGAAGTTTATTTTGAGCTCAATGGTATGCATTGGAAGATGTCTCTGTCCAGCAGTGGATGACTGTAGGCAGATGATGATGTTTATTTTAGGGTGGTCCCTTCACGTGTGAAGTATTCGATCCAGCGGGAGTACGCCTTAGTCCTGGGGCATTAGACGGCGCTGAACCTCTCAAGCCCCACTCATTTGAACTGGACACGAGTGGGTGCGGCGTGAGGGGAGACCTACAGTTGGATATAGTCCATGACAAGCGGAGTGTTATGTGCGCGCTTGAAAAACTATCAGCTACGAAGTACAGAGCCACGTTCATGCCGAAAGCACCTGGCAAGCATCGGGTAAGTGACGCGTGATGTTGTTATAGGTCAAAATCTGTTTATGTGGCATAAAGAGCGATTAGCTATTTCAAATGAGAGTATAAGATTCGATCTCTACTTAGAAAAAAATATTTGTTTGGTTCACACACATGAGTTTGGGTGTGGTGAAACCCAAAGTCTCTAGTAGTAGTACCCATGACACAGGACCAGTATCTTAGGACTGTAAGTGTGAACATATCTTTGTGATTATTTATATTTATCAAAATATACACGTTGATTTTGTTTCAGTTTGATTCATTCTTTTTTTAATTTCCTGTGAATTTTGAGAAAAATGTCCGTTAAGTTTTATTATACTACTTATTATTTCAGAGAGCGTCATTATAAAATTGTTATAATGACGTGAAAGAGCATGATTATACTATTGTTGATGACATGTTTTAAAAGCACTATTGAGAACATGCTACGGGCTGAGAGCATGAGTTTTATTTAAAGTTTCAACGAGTATTCAATTTAATTTGACGAGTAGTATTTACAAGACGAAACAGGCGCTTAAATAGGATTCCTTCTGTCCACATTTGTTACAAACAAAGCACTAATTCCCTCCGAACTAATTGTGTTCACAATATTATCACCGGTTGCAGCTGTACATATATTTCAACGGGTACGATGTTCACGGCTCGCCGCACATGTTCAGAGTGGGATCGCGCTCTAAGAAGCACCGGGACAGCTCGAGTCCCTCCCCTGCCTCCCCTGCGTATGCCAGGATATCTAGTCCAGGTAATATTGTTATTCCAAGTATGTTATTCCAAGTAATATTATAGTACAAAGTGTTTATAGATTTTATATCGTAAATTGGCAGTTTCTGAACTTTTGATAGAGCTTATTCCAAGGGTAGTCCCATATAATTTTGGTCACGATCCGATAAGATTTGAAGTCGGTCTATTAAGTTTTTAAACTTGTGATTATATGAGATAACTTTGTTACTTTGATAAATGTTTCATAACGTTAAAGCGCTATTAGAAATAAAAGTTAATTGAAAATTTACCCTAAATGTAGTAGATAAAAAATGTTGTTACAGTATCACGACTTAGATCCGAAAGTCCGATGAACCAATTCAACGTTTATGAATCGAACACAAAGCACAGTACAAGCTCGATCGATCGCACAGACAGGCACGACACGACCGATTACTACAAATCCTCCTTCGGCTCCGACGTCAAAGACAAAAGTTACGACGTCGTAGACTCAACTTATGCCAGAGTCCAGAAAAAAGAGGGGTTCACCACACGATACGGGTCGGAGAGTCCGCGGAACAGGACCGCCAGCCCGATAACCACCAAACATTTGGGCAACGGGTCTCGACTCGAAGTGAATAGGGCGGGCAGCCCATATCGAGCGACGAGTCCGTATCGGGCGACGAGTCCGTACCGCGCGACGAGTCCACCCGGCCGGACAACGAGTCCATTGACTAGAAAAGACAGTCCATTGAATAGGACGGCCAGTCCAATTAACAGGTACGTGGAATATTGGTAGTCGGTACAAACGCGTTGCTGCATAAATCGACCTATCCAAAGAATAAAGTTACATATGATAATTAATCGAAATTGCTTTTATATTTTTCTGAGCTTAAATTAACCTATATATTTAACAAATACTAGTATTTTTTTAAATTTATGACATAATAACAAGTTAAATTATGACATAGCTTAAAAAAATATTCACTAGTTAAATATACAGGTCAATAAATAAGCTCAGAAAAATAAGAAAGCAATTTCGATTAATTATCACATGTAACTTTATTCTTTGGATAGGTCGAAATGTTTATACTAGCTTCCCGCTCGCGACTCTACCCGTATTAAATACCAACTTTTCTACCCCTTTCACGTCGTAAGGGTATTTTAAATAACATGAATTTATGTTACACTAGTTCAGTTCATGAATATGAACGTCAAATGTTAGTCCAAAAAACTCGCCTCGGTGGTGTGATTATATTTCGGTACGACTACCGTCCTGAGGTCTCGGGTTCGATCCCCGGGTCGGTACCAAAGTGATATTGGATTTTTCCATATCAGCCCGGAGTCTGGTATTTATACCCGATATGGCGATAGGCTCGCCCCTTATCACTTCTGGGACGTAATTAAGCTCGGCGAAATGTGGGTGTTCTACTTCGCTAATGCGCCTCTGCCTACCCTTTCGGGGATACAGTATAAGCGTTGATGAATGAATCAATCAGTAACATAATTATAATTATCGTTCCAATAATTTAAAGGCGTATCTCCTATATCTCTGAAATACTACACAAAACATCGTTTTGCTACACATTGTAGTCTATGGTTCAATATTCCATGAACAGGAGACAACGAGGAACATTGTTTTGTGTAGGTGTTTTGTTTAGTGTAGACGCGCCTTTAGAGTTTATCAATTACAAACAAAAAACAAATCTCCATAGCATCAGTATACATAATAACGGACAAAACTAAAGCGAAAACAAGCTGGTGCACATTTTGTACTGTAAATCAATTTTCAATCAGTTCTCGGCGGGGAGTGTATGGCGCGCTCACGTCAATGAGTGCCCATTTTGCTTTAAAGTGGGCACATTTTATTGAAAATTACTGACATTTATATCGGCGTGGTAAATTGGTAGTTGTAAATTGCATTTTAGGATTTACGTTCTGTTCATTGTATTGTGAATTAACATTTACTTTCTACGTTGGGAAGGTCGTGGCATTTTGATAACTATTAAAAAATTGACAGTGTTAGTCGATGCCATGATCATTTTTGATTGGTATGTTGATAAGGTCGTACATAAGGTTAGTTAAATCGGTATAATTATACAAAGAACTCAGAAATACGTTATTTTTGTTTGAAAATGAAACTATACATAACGCTTCATTAATCATTTTCGATGCGTCATCCAGAGAACGGCATTGGCAATGAGAGACAGCGAGTAACATAACATAAGCTCATGCTTACTTCCCGAGTGGGGCAGGTGAATAATAGTACGCTGATGGTTTACTGAGATCATTTTTGTCTCATAGGTCATGAAAACCAATAGAACGGCGGTCTGTTTGACTACAATTATTTTTTTGCATGTATTAAATCTATGTATAAACTAACTAACTTCCTTGTTGTTACGTTATAAGTTTAAATTATGCTTATGATTAATTAATGTTTCATTTTAGTATAAAACTTCTAACAATCACAACATTGAAAAAAAACTTTATAGAAATGCGCAGTAAATACTCAGTAGAAACGTCTGTTTATGGATATTTACTCGCGCTTGAGTATTTATCAGAGAAGAATCTCATCATTAATAACACCAATCTACTAATATTTGAAATCTTTGCTTTAGTTAGGATATTGTTTGCGAGGTTTCTAATACCAATACTAACAAGATATTCATAACATTTTGTATACAGGGTGAGCAGCCCTACCGATCGGTACAGTCCAGTGACGTCCACCAAGCGTGTGGTAGAGAAACGGTCCAACTACAAGGTGTACAGCTCCTACAGCGGCTCCCAAGACAACTTGGATGGCAGCCCTTACTCCTCGCTAGAAGCAGACCGGAATAAGCGACTTGGCAGCCCTAGTAAGTGAAATATAGATATAGTTATTACGTACCATGTAGTCTAATGCAAAGTTGCATTAAAAGTCTAGCTGTAAGGGTATTTTCTGCGTGACGATTGAAGATAATAGGGACTATAATTATGATTGATAAACATAACATAAGGTCCTGCCTGTATTCCCGAAGAGGTAAGCATAAGAGCACTAGTGAACTAGAACACCCACATTCGCTGAGCCTAATTCCGTCCCAGATATTGACGTGAGTTGGCTTGACCAAAAGTCTGTCATAGTCATTAGTCTCTGACACCCACGATACAGGTTGTTATACCTAGTATGTAGATGTGATAGGCGAGCATATCGTCATGTCGGGCACAAATTGCTGACTCCGGGATAATACTGAAAAATCCAATATCTCTTTACCCGACCTGGCGATCGAACCCGATGGAATATCTCAGGACGATAGTCATACCGTGCACGTAATACCACCACCACGCCACCGAGGCAGTCATGATGATAATACGATCATCATCAAACATAATTATGATTGATGATGATCATATTAGGTTCATCTGGGAGTATTTAAAAAGTAGTAAATATGGAATTCAAACCTACAAATAACACATGAATCTTCTCTCACTCACTCTGAATATACACATACAGTGTGGATATTTTTTTTATCTAATCCAGGTACACTAACAGAATGTAGATATTATTTACTTACAGATTTCGCTATAATACCGAGTGCCCAAAGGCGTTAATATCACAATACTTTTTAACACATTCTTCTAATCGCATATTGCAAAACAATCATCAAACATTCATCTCACTTATTTTGCACGTGCATAAAAATACAAGCGTCAAGACTTATTGTTCATAGAAATCATTGTTAATGGATTTGAATCTTTACTACGCATGATGTAAGGTACATTATTGACCGTACCAACGTTTTATTTCTGCCAGCCGCGTGTCGAACTCCAGCGGGATGCAAATAATACGGCCCACCTGAATGACCCTTTTGATTTATGCATTTATATTCAGCCTGTTTGAGATTAATCGAATTTTTCCTTCGTCATGAAGACCTTCTTGTTAAACTCGCATCCCTTTATCTGCTTCGAATACATTAATATTTTCATTTTTCTCGCGTATTGTATTGAAATGCACATAAAGCTTTTATAGGTGATGCAGATATTACTCATAAAACGAGTTTTAATATCGGAGGGGTTGAATGTGCAGTTCTTACTTTAGCTTTGACATGTGAATAATAAGATATATTACGATGGATTGAAAGGGTTCTAGAAATTTATATGATTGAAGATATTGACAAGAAAGATCATTATAATAGCACAATAATAAGTATCCTTTTTATCGATTCTATTTCCAATGTTTATTACTCTGTAGATTTCAAAATAACAAAAAAACATTACCACCTAAATAGGAAAAAATATTTTCAAGATATACTAGTTAGTATAGAGGTATATTGAAAAAAACTTAACAGACCGACTTCAAATCCGATCGTGACCAAATATTTTATATAGAACCACCCTTGAAATAAACTCTATCGAACATAAAAAAAAAATTAAAAATCATGGTCCACATTTGGCGGAGATATCGCGTAACATACATAAAAAATACAGACGAATTAAAGACTTTCTCCTTTTTCGAATTCGGTCGAAAAGAATAATGGCGTCGGCATTTCGTATACTTGTGATTATTAAGTATACAGACATAAGACTTTATAGATTACCTTATAGTAACGAAGTTTTAAACCACGACATTTTTGTCAAAACCATTAGCTTTTTACATAGGACATTAATGATAGCGTATCATTTGTTACAGGCACCGGAGATCCTGGTGGGAAAATGTATCACTCGAGAAAGGACTCCTGGGACTCCGTCGAAAAAACTAGACAAATGTTAAGCTCTAATAGGTACGGAATAGTGTGTTCTTATAAGTGTAGTAAAAACAAGCCTAAAGTTCCATTTAGATGGAGCGAGTTCAACGCGCGTTCGAGGGGACCACAGAAAACTGTTTTTGAGTAACTCTATCATGTACAGATTGCTGTGTACGTGGTTGACTCCAAAAAACAAAGCCAACCAATCACGGACCGCGATAACATGACGCCGCGCACGGGCAGAAAAAAAAATCGCCAAACAAGTAGCTAATTCACCTGATGGTAAATGATTTTTACCGCTTGCCCATAATTCTAGAAAAGTGTGGTGCCATCCTTATAGGAAGTAATTGGAATCTCCCTTTTTCACTCACTATTCCCTCAAGGTCTGGGCCACCAAAGATCTACATAATTGTGTATGTTGTGGCCTCAAAACACGATAAATCTACATATAGCAAAGGGCTCATTGAAATACAAGAATAGAATGACGCTTCCTCGTACATACGTAAATGTCTCATTGTTAAATTCTAGTCTTGTACGTGTAACCAACTCTCACCGTTTAAATAGTGCTTTATACAAAAGTAAGAAACCGTAAAACACATTCTATTGTGGAGAAAAATAATGTTTCAAACTTTATTGTTAATATGCAAATGAAAAGTAAATTTAATTTGAAATTCTTAACAAAGAAGACGTTTCCATCATAATTTAGTTTGGCTTCAAACTACTTTTGTGCAATCTCGGTTGAAATATTTGTGCTACAAGTTAATTAAATAGTTTCGTGTTATGTCGCGCTAATTTACGTGTAATACTATTATGGCTCGTGCAGAACGGCATAATGTCGGCCGTAAAGTATCCAATATCAAATCTACATTTTATTTGAACTGTCCTGGAATTCAGTTACCTTGGCTCAGTGAGTTAATAGCGTCAATGTATCGACTCTTTACCCACTCATACATTATTATGTTTCAAAAAAGTTATCACAAAGGGTCTTCTGATCCAGTAAGACTTATACGAATCCTGTGCTGGCACCATTTCGGCTCAAGTTGCTGGCCAAAAATTTGTTTTAAATGTTTGGATACTGGAGTGGCCCCACATTGTTTATATCAGTGATTTGCCAGTGCTGACGTGCCAGCGAGACTGGCGCCAGTAACTGGATTCTTTTAAAACAGCCATAGCTAGTTTTGTGACTGCTCCGGCAACGTAGTTGTATTTCGGTATGACTACCGTCCTGCGGTCTCGGATTCGATCCCCCGGGTCGGGCAAACTGATATTGGGTTTTTTCATATCAGCCCGGAATCTGGAATTTGTGCCCGATATGGCGATAGGCTTGCTCCCTATCACATCTGGAATGGAATTAAGCTCGGCTGAACGTCGGGGGTTCTAGTTCGCCAGTGCGCCTCTGCCTACCCCTTCGGGGATACAGGCGTGAGCTTATGTTATGTTAGCCAGTTTCGTGTAATATTGTAATATTAAACCGCAGCCTGGAGTCAAGCTCGTCTGACCGGTTCGGTCAGAGCTCACTCGACAGGGAGACGAAGCGGAACACCCAGCTGAACAAATACAGCGACTTGTCGCGACCGTACAGTCGACACCTCGACAAGCTGCCAGATGATCAGGACTCGGAGACATACACCACCAGAGTGAGTATCAAATTATTTTGTGATAGCTCTGTACAATTGCTAAGCACGAGCCCCTCTACTAGTGAGAGGGGATATAGCACGGTATGAATACCGTCCTGAGGTCTCGGGTTCGATTACCGGGTCGGGCATAGTGATATTTGATTATTCAGTATCAGCCCGGAGTCTGGAATTTGCACCTGATATGGCGATAGGTCGCCCCCTATTACATCTGGGACGTAAATGAGCTCGGCGAAACGCGGATGTTCTGGTTCCCTCGCTCACCTCTGCCTATCCCGTCGGTGAACCAGCCCGGCTAGCATGCGTGTCATGATATATCTCGATAATCGACTGTCGAGATGATGTCTACATGTTGTCTAAAATATTGTATGAAATTAAACGAGGACGCATGTTAGTGTCTGCAGACAAATAGAGAAACCCGGTTATAACACGACAAAAAGCGTAAAAAAATGTTCTTGTGGCGCGCATGCTAGGCGGGCTGGCGTGAGTCTATGTATGTACATATGTTTCAATGAGACAATGCTAACGAATCAATTTATTCGTGACTTAGCTGTCTACAACGTGGCCTTGCCATCAGTTGTGAGCCAATGTAGCATTTTCTTTTAATTAATGCCTATTTGTCAGGCCGATAATTCGACAAAGGTAAGCCGGTAAGCATCGAGTTGTATGGATCTTTTACCACTGCAGGCTAGTTATACGAGCAAAAATACACAACTTTTAACAGTATCGCCAATATCTTTCTCGAAGGACTAAAATTTAGATATCGTAAATTCATATGATAACATCATTGTAACTAGGTGTCTCAGAAGCACATTAGAAGTTTGAATATTTGTGAATTTAAATGTTGGTAATGAATACAAATCAACGGATTTGTATGAGATTTGTACATAAGTAGACTAAAACCTGGATGACGATATAAGCTAGTTTCTATAGAAAAGAAAACTGCTTACGCAAACAAAGCGCGACCCAAATATATTGAGGTGTAAAAGCGCTCGTTAATGTAGAGCCAGCATTAAATATAAAGCTTTCTCCAACATTATTAGATGACGTAAAACGTTTTAAACTCCAAAAGGTAATGACATAAAATATTATGTCTTTGGTCTAGTGGCAGCTTATATGAACTGTGGACCGGAAGGTCGTGGGTTCGATTCCTAGGTCGGGAAAAGCTAATTTTCTAATTTAATTTTCCCGTGATTGGATCCCTCAGTTCCCCCCACTGTTGGGTGTTATTTATTTGTTTATTATTATTAATCATGTCGCAAAAAAACTCGGCTTACTGTTTATAACCGGTTACTGGCATGACCTTAACCCCTCTGGTGAATTGTGTCCTGGTAAAATTGTGTTAGAAAATCTAGTTTCCCGACCTGAGATTCGAATCTAGGACGATATCATGTTCGTGTCAATGCCACTTCATACTCTATTGGTGTGCGTTTTCGACAGACTTTCAAAAAGGAGAAGGTCCTCAATTCGTCTGTATTTTTTATGTAGGTAATGTTATGTCTACATAAAAAATACAGACGATATCTCGATATCTCCGCTGAATGTGGACCGATCTTCAAAATTCTTTGTGTTTGATAGAGCTTCTTTCAAGGGTGGTCCCATATAAATTTAGTCAAGATCGGATTTGAAGTCGGTCCATTAAGTTTTTAAACGTGTGATTATATAAAATCAAATTATAATTGTCCACATAAAAAAGTGTTCCATAATGGAAATGTGTATAACATGGACAAAAGGATATGATGGTAAACAAAGCTTAGCTGAATTTTGTTTAGTATATTTGCTTAGCTAATGTACACTCTGTTATAGTACATACATTGTCTTTTCATTTCATTACTGTTGTAAACACACACCCAATTAAAACTGTAGTTACTAGGCAATATATAATATTAAAATAATCAGATTACAGCAGCTTTGTTCTTGTTAGGGTGAAAATTCAACGTGAAATATTACGAAATCCTATTAGTACTATAAATATGAATATGTTGATGTTTGAGTTTGTGAATTTGTTTTTCAATTGCAATGAAGTTATGAACATAGGTGACCTGGATTTTATAGGAAACTTTTATTTATTATACTTTGACGTTATGCAAATATTTACAAGCAAAAGTCGACGGCTGTTTATAGAGGGCACTTAGGCTTTACATTGTAAACACTGACTTTTTTAGTTGTGTTGGCAAACGAGCAGTTGTTTCACCTGATAGTAAATGATCTCCACTGCCTATAGACACACAAGACACAAGTGTATCAGGGGTACGTTGCCAAGTGAAAAAGAGGAGAATGGGGAATGGGAAAATGAGGGGGGAATTGAGCCACTGTTGACTTAGACTTAGCTCAGACTTATTTAATTTCACGCTTAACTTATAGCGTATTATTTTGCTTCTTGCTATTTTTTTCTAACTGCATTGCATTGCATTTATCATTTGGTGTATAAGTATAGTCACTTTGTCGTTGCTCGGATAAAAAAGCCTTCGTGGAACGCATAAAAATATAAATATGTGTTTTCTATATATTTTCCCCTACAATACTGTTATTCTGTCATTGGTCACTTCTGAACCTCTACCACGGAATACCTAATATTACTACGTACCTCTACTTTGTATTGAGCTTTCAACATGAAACGTGTTCCGAATAGCGCATAGCAACGAAAATCGTATATAGTCCAAATAATAACACGTGATATAAAATTTCGATTCGTCAAATACATTTTACAATATTATTTCTTTCTACCTGCCCTTATCCCACCTTAATGTGGGGTCCGCGAAACACAATTTTTCAAGCATGTTGCAAAAAGAATTTGGCTAAGTTTTTACGACTGTCTGACGTCAACCTCCTTGGGGGGTCCAGTCCCGGGCAAATTATATTAGAAAATTCTCTTTGCCCAACCTGGGAATCGAACCCATGACCTTCCGGTCTACAGCACATATATGCTGCCACTAAACCAAGAAGGCGACAATACCGATTACTGAGTAAAATTCTGAGTATGATTTACCTCTATTATATCATCCAAATGTGTTAAATTTATTAATGATTGAACTATTCCAACAGATTTGTATTTTAAACGATAGAGTAACGCCCGGTTCCAATAAACAATCTCAGATCGAATGCGCAGATAGATTACAAAAAATAGCCAATAAGAACAAAGACTCCGTCAAATGACTTGATTGGATTGGTTTATAATCGCGATCTATCTGCACTCTCAAACTGAGATCGTTTATTGAAACCGGCAGTTAATTGAACAATCAGAGATAGATACGTAAGATACACTACTCATTAGTTGTTTATAATTTAAATGCGAAGCTATTGTCTTACAATACAACGCAATCTTAGCGTTTCGACACATAAAGCAAGTTGAGGAAATGCGTGGCTTTCATCTCTTGATTACAAGTCGTCACTGGCCTTCCGACTGCATACCATCAACGGATAATTGTCAGCACTCAGACCCTTCGTTTGCTCTATTAGTTTTAACATCCCTTATACAACTGGGTCATAGTTTGTGTTAATTTTCTTGAACTGAGTCGTGAGGTTTTATCAAACTTTTTTTTTCTACCTGCCCTTATCCCACCTTAATGCGGGATCGGCGCAACACACTTTTTCAAACATGTTGCAGAATGGATTTAGCTTAGTTTTTACGACCGGCCGCCCGCCTGACGTCAACCCCTTGTAAGGGATCTAGCCCCGGGCGAAATAAATTAGAAAATTTATTTTGCCCGAACTGGGAATCGAACCCAGGACCTCCCGATCCACAGCCCATACATGCTGCCACTAGACCAAAGAGGTGACGAACCATCAAACTATCTGTTTATAAATTACAAAACTCATTTATCAACATAGACGTACAGTATTCATAAAATTAATTTAATTTAATCTTCACGTCTAAACAGTATTCATTTGAGAATGAAATAGAAGCTACGTTATTTCTATCCGTTATCGTATTTAAAATACTGACAAGTAGAGAAAATTCAATTCCAAATTCAGCATTCATTAGAATTGCGTATTACATAAGCTCGTACGCGGTAGAAGTCGATCTGTAACCACCGTTTTGGCTTTTTGTAGTGTAAAAGAACAGTTCTCTGGTTTAAATAACATTAAAGCCAGTGAATGGAATTCTGATACTTCATATTAAGATTCTTGGAGAGGATGAGTGCTGTTTAATGTCATACTTTACAACCACACATGTTCTCTAATCCGTTTCTAAGAAAGACATTGGAGCTCTTTTTTCTGCCTTTCTTTCACCCGCCCGTATCCCACCTTAAAGTGTGGTCCGCGCAACACACTCTTTCAAGCAAGTTGCAGAAAGGACTTGGCTTAGTTTTTACCACTGCTGCCTGTTGACGAAATGAGGAATCCAGTCCTATGCAAATGGTGTCAGAAAAACGACACGTTCGACCTGGGAATCAAACCCAAAACCTCCCGCTCCACAGCCCATATACACTGCCACTAGACCAAAGAGGCGACAGTTTTATGTTAAAAAGAGAAATAATAATAAAAGATTATCTTGCAGCAAGAGATAACGAAACGCGAGATCCGCGAGAGTTCATACGTGGTGCGCGACTCGTCATACAGCAGCGTGGAGGAGAAGCAACAACAGCAGTCTTTTTTATCCAATAGGCCCCCCCGCGACCCAACCGGGGGGGCCGTTACTGAAACGGACGCAGCACACGCACGTTTCAGGTATGAGTTATTGCCTCTGCTTTAATACTTAAGTGCTACATTAGCACTTCTTTTGCCTGCAGTCGGACGCCGATAGAATTCTAAATTTCAAAATTGTAATTTAAGAACGCTTAATCATTCCGTTTACAAAGCTACTTTATAACACATGCATAGGGTTATATTTGTGTTGATTTAATTAGAACTTACGATCTTTTTCTTTGTTTTATTCCTGAGACCACTATTTAGGATATATTATATTGATGTTCTTCACACTCCAAATCCGAAGAGGGAGGAACCAAATCGAGGGGCTTGCGACAACACAGGCGGATGACCGATGTAGACACAGGGATACCCCCATACCCGTCCTAACCAACCATCAAGTCATGCCGCAAGCCCCTCGAGAGAAATCGTGATAGAATCCGTAAAAATAGTTTTATTTCCATGAATAACATTCGCATAAACCTAAAAAATCATTATATGGACTTATTCATCCGTTCTATAAGTTTTTTTCTCTTTGCAGACCTATACAAAGGGACAATATCAGAGGTGCCAAAGGAATAATCGTAAAACCAAGTTACAAAGGCGTCGTAGGCCTACCTGTTGAATTTATAGGTAAGTTTTGTGCAGTAAAGAAGGTAAACAACAGCCAACCCGATCGTAAACGATCGTGGTATATTAGACACCTGGGAATTTGACTTCGTGACGTCGGCCTTCTACTATCCGCCGTGGGGACGAGTCTCGTGTTTACAGAAACGTTTTCGGTACCGAGTAACAAATAAATATTATACAGACTCATCATGAATCTCGAAAACTTTTTTGCCACCAGGAAACACCACTCTTGATAAACTATAAATACGTAACATAAGCTCACGCCTGTATCTCCGAAGGGGTAGGCAGAGGTGCACTAGAATTTCGCCGAGCTTAGTTCCGTCCCAGATGTGATAGGGGGCCAGCCTATCGCCATATCGGGCACAAATTCCAGGCTCCAGGCTAATATGGAAAAATCTAATATCAGGCGTGAGCTTATGTATGTATGTAAAATATCTTGATAAAAAAACTATTGCCCGTTTTATAGCGGGTTCAAAACTATTTTTCGACTTCAATTAAGGAGAAGGTCCTCAATTCGTCCGCTTTTTTTCTTATGTATGTTATGCAATATCTCCGGCAAATGTGGACGGATTTTCAAGATTCTTCTAGTGTTCGATAGCGCTTATTTCAAGGGTGGTCCCATATATATTTGGACACAATCGGATTTGAAGTCGGTCTGTTATGTTTTTAAACTTGTGATTATTCTAATGTATGATATGCGATATCTCCAGCAAATGTGGACGGATTTTCAAGATTATTTTTGTGTTCGATAGAGCTTGTTTCAAGGGTGGTCCCATATATATCCCATATAATTTAGTCACCATCGAATAAATTTTGAAGTCTGTCCGTTAAGTTTTTAAACTTGTGATTATTTATAAATAATCAAATTAAATAAAATATTCATTGAACACATAAAAATATGTATTGCTTTATTTAGATTATGTCCGTTAATTTGAAAGACCGTTTCACCAGAGATGAACCGATAATAAATTAACAAAATAAATAGATCAGTAATAAATGTTGATTCGCCAATAAAAATAAACAATACTTATTAAAATAAATAATACTTGAGAACTTTACTCAATATTCAAACAATTAACAAACGTTTCGGTTGTTATATATTAAATAAACCCCTTCGAGCATAAAAAGGCATTTCAAAACTGAACAATAAATATTTTCCCCCGAATTTATTCCGTTGAAATCGTGAATAACTTTTACAATGTATTTTTAAAGCAGCGCCGGATAAAAACAAAAATGTTTGCTAGTCGGTATCTCTGCCGGACTATTAAGCTGAGCATACTTCCAGCTCACGTGTTCCCTCCCTTGTATCGCCGGGTCCTTCAAACGAAGCGTGAAGGAGCAATTATGCAGGTTGACATGACGATAAGGGCTGATAAGGGCTACCGTTTGTCTGTTGTTGTTTGAAGAGGGTAACATTTCATAGGCGTTAAAACTTTACGAGAAAGTATAGTGCTGCTCTAAAACTTGCCGTTAGGAAGTGCTTTAAGGAAGCGAAAAAAAAATTTGAGTCAGTATTAAATGCCTCGGACTACCTTGGTGGCGTGGTTGTATTTCGTTACGACTACTGTCCTGAGGGGTCGGGTTCGATCCCTGGGTCGGGGATAGTGATATTGGATTTTTTCATATCATCCCGGAGTCTGGAATTTGTGCCCGATATCACATCTAGGACGGAACTAAGCTCGGCGAAATGTGGGTGTACTATTTGTTTAGTGCCCCTCTGCTTACCCCTTTGGGGATATACGCGTGAGCTTATGTTATGTCAATATTAAATCGTCAATGGTTTGATTAAACTAAGGATTAAACAGATACGCGCCATAGTCGTGACGTAGAAACTTCAAAACGTCAGGCTTAAAAATTAAAACAAATCGTGATAGAATCCGCAAAAACAGTTTTATTTTAATAGTTCCTTCTTATCATAGTGGACGGCAGCACGGCAGGTCCAGGCCACCTGGAATTGGAGGTGTCTGGTGGTAACGGCGCGCTGGTAGCGAGCTCCGTGCGACCACTCGGTGGTAACCGGTATGCTGCGACATTCGTGCCGCAACTACCACGACCTCATAGTGTACGAGTCACCTTCAATGGCGACCACGTGCCAGGTGAGTGTTGTACTTTTACTTGGTTATTTATCTCTATCTCACCTTTCCCATTAGGTGGTCCAGCGACGGAACTCCTTTTTTTTATAGCAGAGACTAGCACACGAGCATATGGGCCACCTGATAAGTGATCTCCACCGTCCATAGACACCCATGATAGCAAAAGAAAAAAGCGTGCGTTGCCAACCTAAAAGGAGGGAATGGAAGAGGAGGGAAAAGGGATTGGGAAAGGGAGGGGGGGAAATTTCACTCACCGAACGAAACGCTATAGCAAGCTGCCACTTTACGGTTTTCTGTGAGACACTGGTATCAAACCGGTTGAGATGTATTACTATCTACAGCATGGCTCTACTATACCATACTAACTATACCATCCAAACTCATTAGAGTGGGATAAGATCCGGTAGAAAGAAGCTATGATATGGTACGATTAAAATAATAAATACAAAGTAAGTAGTATAGGGATTAACCGTATCCGTAGCAAGTATGGAGACCTTTGAATGTATGGGGTGAGGTAGCTCCATAGTCTGCACCAGTGTCGGTCATAGGTACTGCCCGCGAATAAACTTAATTAGGTCGCGAATTAACTTTATTGGGCCGCGGATTAAATTAATTGGGGCGCCGATTAAATTAATTGGGCCGCGGATTAAATTAATTGAGTCGCGAAATAATCTTATTGGTTCCCATTCTTATTGGAGCGCGAAAAATGTCTTATTCTGCCGTGGGTTACTTTTATTGGACCACGGATTTCTTTAATGAAATCGTATCTAAAACTTATTATTTCCCATATAAATCTTATTGGATTATAAGGATATTGGTGTTACATTGTTATTGCACATCGGTTCATTGTATTGGTTCCCCGGCATTGTTTTGTCACACCCCCATGGAAAAGTTGTTAGGTCCACGTGTTATAGGATCGCGGATAATCTTGATTACGTCGCGAATCTAAATCGCGGGTTTTATGTTATTACCTAGTGACTCAGTATGTTACGTTACTTTTCACCGGAACGCGATCACATACAGAACTTTATACTTTGAACATGCTTTTTGTATCACGTAATAATTGCGTCATCAATCAATTTAATCCAACCGCCGACTACTTTATTACGACGTGAGTCGTTTAGGTAGCGTCCCAATTGCAAAACCTCGCAATATTCAGCGGGCTAGATACGGGCGGTGTTTCATTTGTGACAGGTTACTACATATAGGTAATAGGTATTGCATTGATTCGCAATACGATCAACATATTCTGCGTCCCTTGAAGGTGAATTAACCTTATATCAAGTTAATACCTATTATTGATTACATTTATAAATATCCAATTAAATTTATACCTAGTGCAGATTAGTTTTATAATGGTCTTCATTTTAATTTATTCTTTCGACTCCACACGTGGCCTGCCGAGAGGCAATTTGTCCTTCTAAAAGGTTTATAATTCAAATATTCGAACAAAAGACACATTTTTGTATCACCCTTTTTATAAACAATTAACTGAAGTTTCTTATTGTTATAAGAGAAATCGGGTCTTCATTGTTTAAATGAACAAAGAATTCATGATGCATATTAACGTCGAGTCGTGTTTAAACGTGTTTGTCTGTTAAAATTAAGCATACTCATGGAATTTTGTACCTGTTTTTATTGTGCAATTTATATTTATTACCTCTCAACTCCACATGTGGTCTCCTTAGAGGCAATTTGTCCTTCTAAATGGCTCATAATTCCAAGATTCAAACAAAAGATTGACACATTTTTGTATCGCTCTTTTTATAAACAATCAACCGAAGTTTCTCATTGTCATAAGAGAAATCGGGTCTTTTATTTAACCGAACAAAGAATTCATAGCACATCTTAACGTTTGAGTCATGTCTATACATGTTTGTCTGGTAAAACCATTTCTTCCCCGTATAAAAGACACACCGAAATTATTTTGCACCGTATTCCAAGTTGTACTCTACACTACATAAGATCTCCAAAGTTCCTGACCAGTGAAGTGTTAAAAGAGTGACGCTGCTATAAAATGAATGTAAGTAACTATTATACATGTTTCTTATACTGTTGATATTGTTTTGTACAAAGGACATCATATATGTAATACTTAGTATTAAAATGCTTCTGTTATCTGATTACTGTATTGATTGTAATTATTTTAACATACATTATTCCATGTTTATACTTATCTCTGAACTGTTATTTAATATACTGTTTTTTATTGTTTCAGTTCCCTGAAAACACCTTTAAGAACTTTTATTATGAAGATAATGTCGACGAACCAAGTGATGAAGAAGGAACTCTCGCTTTCAAAGTAAAAAAGGCGATAGCAAAAAGACCTCACAGCATTGACGAGTTTTTTGAAAAACCCAAGAAGAAGAAACTTACAAAAAAGTCATCGAGTGTTGGTCGATCTACGAGTGGTGGAATATCGTACATAACGTCGAACAAAGACGACAGTGCTGACGCGTCGCATCTTATCAAAATTGAAGTTTATGATGTGAACAAAATAAAAAATGTCGCACAAACGGAGCAATGGAAACACGCTGACGTGCGTGTTAAATTTTTTACGGAGAGTGAAGCCGATCGAAATTTGCTAAGTGTGAGAGACATTATATATAATATCACCAAACAATTGGCTACCCAAGAAGAGTGTAAAAAGTTTTTTATAGATACCGACAAATAAGCTAGCGTTATATTTTTATTTTAATATTCTTTGTAATCATTTTAATAGTGTATAGAGGTATAAGTATTGTTTTGTAATTAATTGATTTGTCTTTTTGCTATATGAAATAATTGTCTTATTGAAAAAGTTGTTGTAC
Organism: Clanis bilineata; assembly: GCA_036417725.1. NCBI lineage: Eukaryota > Metazoa > Arthropoda > Insecta > Lepidoptera > Sphingidae > Clanis > Clanis bilineata. The sequence goes on along the minus strand of CM071151.1, from coordinate 11,446,882 downwards.
AGGATTATAATTTTTTAGAGTAAGGATATATGATCATTATCGTAATTTGAATAGTAGAGCAATTGCAAATGTTTATAAATTAACTAAAAATCGAAATTAACTGCACAACAAACAATTATCACCATGGATAATTTAAACTGTGATTTCTACGACTGGCATCTCGTCGCCCTTCTTGACAACATCGAATCAATGGATCTGATGTCAACATTATTCGATGCTGAACTCTACGGGCTTTGTGTCGAAACAGAACAAAATCATACTGAAACGTAAGTAAACTTGTTATTACATGTTTTAGTAGTATCAGAAGGGGATACGTCTATTGAGTATTTAAAAAGACAAGGACGTATCTTAATGTCATTTCTTAATTTTTCGAGTAGCAATTTCTTTCTAAAACTATCCAAAAATGTATCACACCCTTGACATTAATAGTTTATCCCAAAGTGACATTGCGAGTTTAAATAAAAATCTTATTTTAAAAAAATTTAATCGATTTATACGACTTTGGTATCTACAAAATGTTTTACCGAAATCAATGTTGGACGATCCTGATATTATTCCGTATTACACACCATGTAAAGGACATAGAACTGCAAGTGTTAGTAAATTCAATGAAGATGAGATTGATGGTGTTTTGCCAATGCAAGCATATTGTTCACGATGTACTTAAATAAAAAAAAAATGTTAGTAAATTCAATTTATTTATAATGTCTGATGTTATGGGATGGTAAGGTTTGATAATTTTTTTGTTTCATTTTCTTATTAGATCTAAACAAAATGGAGGTACAATGAAGAGGCCAGCGCAATCGATATTGATTGAGGGTGAACCTGCAAGAAAGAGGATAAATCTTGAACTTGAAGCTCCTTTATCATCATCACCGTCAGCTAGCTCCATACAAAATGTAAGTACAGAAAACAGTGATAAAGTTCTATGTCCCGAGTGTCATATACTTGTATCAAAAAAGTATATGATGAATCATTTAAAAAGTAATACACATAAAAATAATTTCATAAGGAGAGATAATGAATTCGCAAACGTTCAAATAATTGATAGTGCATTCGGTAATAGAATTCTTACGTATAGAATAAAATCTAACGGAACTTCTGGTCAAACATTTGAAACACCCGAGTTGTTTTTACAAAAGACTAAAGATTTAATATATAAATTATTAGAACGATCCATCTCAGAACACTTAGTCTTGAAAGTTAATTTCATTCTTAATGCAGACTTTATACAAGAAACCAAAAATATATCTAATAATTTTGACTTTCAGATTTCTAATTATCTTATTTGTCAAGGAGATGATAAAGATATTATTTTTCCGTTTATAGCTTCTGAAATAATTAAGAAAATATCAAATTTTGAAAAAAAAGGTAGTGGGTGGAGTTTAGTTAAAATAAATCACTTGGATATAAATGTTAACAGATTTAACCCATTACGTGGATCATCATATATAGATTTACCCTTAGATATTAAACGTAAGAAGGCTATAATCAATGTAAAAAATACTGATCATGAATGTTTTCGTTGGGCAGTATTGTCGGGTTTATACCCAGCCACTCATAGCTCTAATAGGGTATCATCTTATATACTGCATAAAAACAAGTTAAAATTTGGTAATTTATGTTTTCCTATAAAAATCAATGAAATTCATAAATTTGAGAAACTAAACAATATAAGTATAAATGTTTTTGGGTTGCATTATGATTCAAAGAGAAAGATTAATAATGTAGTAGGTCCATTACATTTAACAAAACATAGGAGAAATACTCATTTAAACTTATTGTACATAACTAAAGGGAGTAACGGTCATTATTGTTATATTAAAAACCTTTCGAGATTAGTATCTAAACAATTATCAACATCAGAACATGCAGTTCATATTTGTGATGGTTGTTTGTTACATTTCACATCATCCAAAAATTTACAACGCCATCAAGAAAATGATTGTTTTAACGTTTGCACAGATTTACCATCGGAAAATGATAAGAAAAGAAATTGGTTTAATGAACTAATTCCAACGAATCAAATCTCATTTAATAATTATGAACGTAAGTTAAGAGTTCCATTTGTGATATATGCTGACTTTGAAGCCTTTTTAAACCCAATACAAAGTTGTTCTAATAATCCAAATAAATCTTCAACTGCTAGTATACAAAAACATGAAATGTATAGTTTTGGTTATTATGTTAAGTGTTCGTACAATGATAATTTATCAGTGTATAGATCGTATACCGGAAGAGAGTGCGCACAAACATTTATGAAATTAATTAAAGAAGATTTAGAAAATATATGTAAAAAGAATTCATTTAACAAATCACCACTACCATTAACCAATGAAAATAAAATGAACATCAAACAAAGCAAGACATGTTATATCTGTAATAATTATTTAAATGAAGATGTCACAATTTGTTATAATTGGCATACTGGTATGTATGAAGGTGTCGCTCATCAACTTTGTTCCGAGAAGTACAAGACACCTAATTTTGTACCAATCTTTTTTCATAATTTGAGTAATTATGATGCTCATTTTATAGTACATGGTCTCAATTTTGAGGGTGGTGAAATAGAACTTATTCCAGAGAATAAGGAGAAATATATTTCTTTTTCTAAAGTTTTGCATATTAATAACCGAGTTATAAAATTACGATTTCTTGATTCTTATAAATTCATGTCCAGTAGTCTTGATAAATTAGCTCAAAACTTACTGCCTGAACAATTTCATGAACTTCACTTACAATATCCATCTCATGAAGACTTTAAACGATTAATACGGAAAGGTGTTTATCCATACGAGTACATGACTTCATTTGATTCATTAAACATAACTTACCTTCCTACACGCAATAAATTTTATAGTTCTTTAAATGATAATAACATTTCTGAAAATGATTACAATCATGCTCAAGATGTATGGAATCACTTTAATTGTAAAAATATGGGTGATTATTCTAACCTTTATTTAAAAACTGATGTATTACTACTGGCGGACGTATTTGAAAATTTTAGGAATGTGTGTCTTAAAACGTATGGCTTAGATCCTGCTCATTACTTTACAGCTCCCGGATTGAGTTGGGATGCTATGTTAATTTACACTAAAATTAATTTAGAGCTCCTAACAGATATCAATAAAATTACTTTTATCGCGAATAATATTAGGGGTGGTATTTCACAATGCAGTAATAGACATGCTAAGGCTAATAATTTATTTATGATAGATTATGATTGTAATAAACCATCCTCTTTTCTCATGTACCTAGATGCAAACAATCTTTATGGGTGGGCTATGTCTCAGTGTCTTCCAACTGGTAAATTTGAATGGGTAGATGTAAAAACAGATTTTAACGTCCCTGATGATGCTGAACATGGTTATATTTTAGAAGTAGATTTGGAGTATCCCGAATTGTTACATGATATTCACTCAGATTTTCCCTTTTGTCCTGAAAACATATGTTTAGGAAATAGCAAACATAGAAAACTAATCCCCAATTTGAATAATAAAAAGAACTATGTTATCCATTATAGAAATCTTAAACAATGTATAAAAAATGGTCTACGATTACTTAAAGTTCACAGAGTTCTTAAGTTTCAACAATCTCCGTGGTTAAAATGCTATATAGATTTAAACACACATATGCGTTCGTTAGCAACTTCAGACTTCGAAAAAGATTTTTTTAAACTTATGAACAATTCCGTTTTTGGTAAAACAATGGAGAATGTAATGAAAAGAGTGAATGTTAAATTAGTTAACCATTGGTTAAACCATGGGAAATCTCAAGGAGCTCAATCTTTAATAGCTAGACCTGAATTCCATAGTCTTACAATATTTTCGGAAAATTTAGTTGCTGTTCAATTAAAGAAGACAAAAGTTTTATATAATAAACCAATATACCTCGGTTTTTGTATATTGGATCTATCAAAGACATTAATGTACGAATTTCATTATGATTACATGAAATCGAAATATCGAGACAATCTCAAGTTACTCTATACGGACACTGATAGCTTAATATATCAAATATTTACTGAAAATTTCTATAACGATATTAAAATTGACTTAGAAAATTATTTTGACACATCTGACTATCCTCCTGATAATGAATATGGAATACCATTAATTAACAAAAAGAAGTTAGGATTCTTCAAAGATGAAAACAATGGAAATATTCTTAAGGAATTCGTAGGCCTACGTTCAAAAATGTATGCAATGGATGTACAAAATAAATGTATATGTAAAGCAAAGGGTGTTAATAAAAGTGTTACGAAAAATTTTTGTCTTTCTGATTATAGGTCTTGTTTATATGATAACAAAACGTTGTATAGTGAAATGTTAAGATTTAAATCAATAAAACATGTTATATATACACAAAAAATTAATAAAATATCTTTATCTTATAATGATACAAAACGTTATATATTAAAAAATTCTACTGATACACTTGCATGGGGACATTACAAAATAAAGGACATTTAATTTCATCATGACTTTCTGTACAAATAAAGTATGGAACCGTTATAGTGAATATTTTTTGTAGCATAAAATAATATTGTAGCTGGTAAAATAAATTTATAACATTACGTATGTGTCTATATTGATTTATATTAGTTTTAATTTTTATGCGATTTTGTGAACAACTGAAATATGTACACCTAGGTAATATTTTAGAAATGATTATACATATATAAGATATTATTTTCACCAATGTGTTTTATTCATTCCAATATCCCCCAAAGGATTACACGTGTATATAAAATGTTCCATTTTATTCATCCTTTTACTGCAATAGTCGCAGGTCCGAGTGGTTGTGGAAAGTCTAATTTTGTGACAAACTTCATTAAATACAATAAAGAGTTATGTAACAGAACTTTCAACCAAATAACTTGGTGTTTTGATGAAATGCAACCATTGTATAATTTACCGAACGTGAACTATTTTCAAGGTATACCAGATTTGAACATGTTCGATGGAAACGAAGCAAACCTTATTATCATTGATGATCTTATGAGAGAATCTGACGGTCGCATTGTCGATATATTTACTAAAGGTAGTCATCATAGAAACTTAAGTGTATTTTACATTACTCAAAATTTATTTCATCAGGGTAAAGGTCAAAGAGACATTTCTTTAAATTCAAGTTATATAATTTATTTCAAAAACCCTCGAGATAAAACTCAAATTAGATATTTAGCACGTCAAGTTTCACCTGAAAACAGCAAATTCATCGAAGATGCATATAAAGATGCTACTAAAGAAGCACATGGATATTTGATGATTGATTTAAAACAAGACACTTTTGATATGTGTCGAATTAAATCCAAAATATTTCCTTCTGAAGGTTATTGTACAGTATATATTCCCAAGAAAGAGTTTAAATACGTCAAGAACCAAGAAATACCCATCATTTACAAATGATGGATCGACGCCTCAAGACGCATAAAGATTTGTTATCCGCTCTATATAAACTAAAACCAAAACATCAACAAGCTCTTTTAAAATCCTGTAGCGAAAACGAAATTAATTTTATCTGTGAGTGTATACACAACGTTTTACAAGGAAATATAATTCTCGAAGAAAAATCAAAGAATAAACTAAAAAAGTTTAAAAATTTATTACGGAAGTTAGTACGTAAAAGTACAAATAAAATACGCAAGACTATAATAGTCCAAAAGGGTGGTGCATTTCTACCGATTATATTGGGTTCCATATTGAGTGGATTAGTGAGTGGATTGATTTAAAATGGAACACGCAAAAAAAATGCTGCTGGTTGAACCAGGCTTAATCGATAAAATAAATAAAAAAAGAAATGAAAATCCTTCCTCTCGCTTGGACGTGGAAATGCAAAATATTTTGGATAGTGATATGGATGATAGAAAAAAATGTAAATTGTACTTACAAATTTTACATAGATATCTCCACTTTATGGAAGAAAATCGTCGACCGTTTGAGATTCCTGTAATTTCAAATAATGATTTTGATGAAACCGCGGTTGAAACTTTAAAAAATTCAAATATAAGCAATGACATCAAAAATAAAGATCTAGTTGCCGTCCAGACATTGAATAATGAAGATAATCAAGAAGAAAGTACTTTACTAGAAAGAAACCCTCCTTATACAAAAAATAAAATTCTAAGCTTGATACCTAAATCATATTTGAAAAAAGGTGAGTTATTATTGGATTCCGTGTCATTAAGTAAAAATAAAATTTTCTGGAACGATGATGGTACAGTTATGATAGATAATGAAGTAATCCCCGAAAGTAATATTATAGATTTAGTGAATGATATGCTACGACCATTAAAAAGAAATGATCCAGTAGGTTGGGAAAAATTTGCTAAAGCGTTAAAAGACTTAAAAATACCATTAACCTATATTGGAAACCCCAAAAGACGTGAATACATTGTTCAAATTCAAAAAGATATCGGAGAATCTCTTACAAAAAACAAAGATATATTTTTATCACCAAGAGGCAACGATAAGCATATAAAAAAAATAAAGAAAAAAATTGATTGGGAAAAATGGACCCCTTATTAGAAATAAATCGCATGTACTATGATGTATCACACCCGGTTGGATATGGCAGTATTGAAAAATTATCAAAAGCAATGAAAGGTAAAATGAATAAAGAAGATGTTAAAAAATGGTTACAGACCCAGGAAACGTATACACTTCATAAACCAGTACAAAGAAAATTCCCTCGTAACAGATACATTCTATCTAATTTAAATGAACTTTGGCAAGCTGATTTAAGTGATATGAGAACTTATTCTAACGATAATAAAGGTTTTAATTACATCCTTTGTGTTATTGATGTATTCAGTAAATACGCATTTGCTAGACCCATGAAGAAGAAAAATTCGGAAACAATAAAACAATGTTTTGATAGTATATTTAAAGAAGCGAATACAACTCCAACACACATACAATCTGATAAAGGTACTGAGTTCATTTCAAAAGATGTACAGAGATACTTTAAATCAAAAAATATAAATTACTATACAACAAATAATCCTGATATTAAAGCAAGTATTGTAGAAAGATTTCAAAGAACTCTTAAAATGAAGATGTGGCGTTATTTCACGCATAAAAATACTCATAAATATATTGATGTTTTGCAGGATTTGATACACTCTTATAACCATAGTTTCCATTCTAGTATAAAAATGTGTCCTTGTGATGTTAATTTTAACAATATAATGACAGTTTGGACAAATTTATATGATAGGAAAAACAATTATAAATCATATGAAACTATCCAACCTAAGTTAAATGTTGGTGATCATGTAAGAATAACCAAATATAAACATATATTTCAAAAAGGTTATGAATCTAATTGGAGTGACGAAATATTTATAATATCTTCTGTAATAGAACGAAAACCTTGGGTTGTTTACACTATTAAAGATTTAGATGGAGAAGAGGTAGTAGGAACCTTTTATGAACGAGAGTTACAAAACGTAATTTATGACCCCACCATAGAACATAAGATAGATAAAATAATTCGCTCTCGTTACACTGGTAACAGACGCGAAGTGTTAGTTAAGTGGAAAGGTTATCCGAATAAGTTTAATAGTTGGATTTCAGCTTCTAGTATAAAACAAATATGAATAAAGATTTCTATTTAACTTTACTTAGTAATAGTTCAGTGGAATATTTTCCTGATAACAAAACAGCAAGATTTTCAACAAAATTACCTAAACCTATAATATTGGAGGGGAAATGGTCTGTAGGAATTGTTGAATTTCAATATCCATGTACCATGCTTACTGTTCAAGATCATGAAAACATTGTGTACATTACAAGAATGACTACAATGCCTAATCAAGAATCTACAGTATCCTGTCACAAACAGATGTATATACCTATCACAAACTATGATAACATTCACCATCTACTAACAGCATTGAACAACGTTAAGGAAAAAATTGATTTTAATTATGATGAATTTTCTAAGTTTGTATCGGTTTCTGTGTTAGACGACTCCATAAAGTCTTTAAAATTATCACCTAAATTAAGTTTACAACTAGGATTTGAGCCAAATAGAGACCTTGTAGAAAACAATTATGCAACAAGTCCTGCAAATTTACATTTGGGCTTACCATCTCAACTATTTGTCTACTGTGATATAGTGGAACCACAAATTGTTGGTGACGTAATGACTCCCCTTCTAAGAATTATACCATTAGATCTTTCAAACTACATCTATGGTGCAAATAAAATGCATGTTTTATCACCGCCTCATTATTTATCTGTAATGCGTAGACAATTTGACACCATCGAAATAGATATAAGATCAGACACGGGTCAAAAGATACCATTCCAATTTGGAACAGTGTGTGTTAAACTTCATTTCAAAAAATTATAATGCATTCTCAACATAATAATATTACTTGTCCTTATGAACGCTATTATTCTCATCAAGCTGGTTCTGGTATAGGAGTGGTTTATAAAGGAGCACCATACCAAAAGGGTCATGGAATTGGTAGTTTTCTTGGAGGATTATTTAGATCAGTTTTACCATTACTATCTGGTGGTGTTCGAGCTATTGGTAAAGAAGCATTAAGTGCCGGTGTAGGTCTTTTGACAGATATGGTTAGTGCACGACCCATGGAAGATTCGATTAAGACACGTCTAAAGGAAGCTGGTTCAAATTTAAAACGAAAAGCTGATGAAAAAATAGACAGGATCAATATGTCTGGATCGGGATATATAACAAAACGAAAACGTTTGTCTGCATTCAGTCCATCGTTGACTTCCAAACTGAAAGCTACCAAAAAATCAAAATTTAACTCGAAACAAATCAAAGATATTTTTTCTAATTAAGAAATATGTCATTTTTACATAGTCACTCTTGTGAATGCATTAAGTCAGAATTGGATTTGTTTGCATTACCATCTACTCAAACTAGTATTGAAAGTGGAATATGGATCCATTACAAACCTATTTCATCTCTTGCTGATGATGGTCCCATAGAATTTCAAGTGCCCGGAGCAGGTGATGACTATATAGATCTATCTCATACACTGATCCATGTAAAAGCTAAGATATTGCATCAAGATAATACTAAATTAATGTCATCAACAGTTGTGGCTCCAGTTAATAACTGGTTGCATTCACTCTTCAGTCAACTTGATGTTTATTTAAATCAAAAACTAGTATCGCCACCCAATAATACATATGCCTATCGTGCATATATTGAAAATTTGCTGAACTATGCTCCTGCAGCTAAAAAGTCTCATCTTACTTGTGGACTATAGTATGAAGATACAGCTGGAAAAATGGATTCTACTGATGAAACCAATAAAGGATTTATTAAAAGACAAGAATTGGCAAGTGAAAGTAAAGAAATAGAAATGATTGGACACTTACATGGTGATTTATTCAACCAAGAAAAATTTTTAATTAACGGTGTTGATATGTGTGTTAAATTAGTTCGTTCTAGGGAAAACTTCAATTTAATGGCTTCTTTAGCTGATACTAAATTAAAAGTATCGATTACAGATGCAACTCTTATTATTCGTAGAGCTCGAATCAATCCAACCGTGTTGCTTGCACATCAAAAAGTGTTAGCATCTACTTCAGCTAAATATCCAATCACACGGGCTGAAGTAAAAGTTTTAACTATACCATCAGGTGTTCAAGGAAAAACTCTTGACAACATTTTTCTGGGACAAGTACCCAAAAGGTGTATAGTGGGATTTGTAAACAATGCAGCCTTCAATGGAAACCTAACTAAGAACCCATTTAACTTTGAAAATTATGATATTAATACATTTTGTTTATATATAGATGGTAATCAAATACCATCAAAAGCTTTACAACCATCATTTGGGAGCAATATTTATACAACGGTCTATCACACACTATTTTCTGGTACAGGTATTCATTTTCTTAATGAAGGTAATGGGATATCCCGAGAACAATATGCTAATGGATATTGTATGTTAGCATTTGACTTAACACCTGATTTATCAGCGAATTCTTCCAATCATTGGAATCTGATTAAACATGGAAGTGTACGATTAGAGGTTCGTTTTGAAACAGCTTTGATACAAACCATTAACTGTATTGTGTATGCAGAGTTTGATAATGTTATAGAAATAGATAAAAACCGTAATATTTCTGTGGACTATAGTAGTTAAGCAAGAAATGTTTATAGATTAAGTATAAATTACTTTTATTAATTGTCTCCACGGTCTTTCCTGTACTCACTTTGAACTGTTTAATAAAATACGAAACTAAATAAGTTATTTGTTTTACTGTTATTAGTCCTTGTAACCCCACAAATTGAGATACATATTTTAAAATAGAAAGTACTATTATAATCAGTTGCTAACATTATTGATGACATTACTTCTTTGTCTTTCAACTGGATAAGAATTCTGCAACAATTCCGTGAAATAACATGAATACATTAGAAATACAGACCTACTTAAAGAAAATTGATTCAAGTATCGAATATAACGTATATGCAGCTAATCGTTTGCCAATATATGTTGTAAATCCCACTTACATAGTAAGTAATTTGGATACTGATAATAAACCAGGATCCCACTGGATCGCCATACATATCGATAAGAATGGTTTTGGTCAGTATTTTGATTCATATGGGCGACCGCCTCAAGGATATCATAGGATGTTTTTAACAAGAAATTCAAGAATGTGGAATTATAATACTAATCGAATTCAAAATGACTGGACTACAGTTTGTGGTGAATACTGTGTAATGTATTTGTATTACAAATATCATGATATGAGTTTGAAAGATTTTCAACATTTATTTTGTAATGATACTATGTTAAATGATGTATTATTATCTGATTTGTTTCAATCATGTTTTGAAATAAATAAATGAAATCCAAATATATAGAGTTTATTGAACTTTTTATTCAATTTCGAAAATCTTATATTACTTTACAATTCAAATTACGATAATGATCATATATCCTTACTCTAAAAAATTATAATCCTGTACAACAACTTTTTCAATAAGACAATTATTTCATATAGCAAAAAGACAAATCAATTAATTACAAAACAATACTTATACCTCTATACACTATTAAAATGATTACAAAGAATATTAAAATAAAAATATAACGCTAGCTTATTTGTCGGTATCTATAAAAAACTTTTTACACTCTTCTTGGGTAGCCAATTGTTTGGTGATATTATATATAATGTCTCTCACACTTAGCAAATTTCGATCGGCTTCACTCTCCGTAAAAAATTTAACACGCACGTCAGCGTGTTTCCATTGCTCCGTTTGTGCGACATTTTTTATTTTGTTCACATCATAAACTTCAATTTTGATAAGATGCGACGCGTCAGCACTGTCGTCTTTGTTCGACGTTATGTACGATATTCCACCACTCGTAGATCGACCAACACTCGATGACTTTTTTGTAAGTTTCTTCTTCTTGGGTTTTTCAAAAAACTCGTCAATGCTGTGAGGTCTTTTTGCTATCGCCTTTTTTACTTTGAAAGCGAGAGTTCCTTCTTCATCACTTGGTTCGTCGACATTATCTTCATAATAAAAGTTCTTAAGACTGCCTCGGTGGCGTGGTGGTATTTCGGTACGACTACGATTCTGAGGTCTCGGGTTCGATCCCCGGGTCGGGCAAAGTGATATTGGATTTTTCCATATCAGCCCGGAGTCTGGAATTTGTGCCCGATATGGCGATAGGCTCGCCCCCTATCACATCTGGGACGGAACTAAGCTCGGCGAAATGTGGGTGTTCTAGTTCACTAGTGCGCCTCTGCCTACCTCTTCGGGGATACAGGCGTGAGCTTATGTTATGTTATGTAAAAGTTCTTAAAGGTGTTTTCAGGGAACTGAAACAATAAAAAACAGTATATTAAATAACAGTTCAGAGATAAGTATAAACATGGAATAATGTATGTTAAAATAATTACAATCAATACAGTAATCAGATAACAGAAGTATTTTAATACTAAGTATTACATATATGATGTCCTTTGTACAAAACAATATCAACAGTATAAGAAACATGTATAATAGTTACTTACATTCATTTTATAGCAGCGTCACTCTTTTAACACTTCACTGGTCAGGAACTTTGGAGATCTTATGTAGTGTAGAGTACAACTTGGAATACGGTGCAAAATAATTTCGGTGTGTCTTTTATACGGGGAAGAAATGGTTTTACCAGACAAACATGTATAGACATGACTCAAACGTTAAGATGTGCTATGAATTCTTTGTTCGGTTAAATAAAAGACCCGATTTCTCTTATGACAATGAGAAACTTCGGTTGATTGTTTATAAAAAGAGCGATACAAAAATGTGTCAATCTTTTGTTTGAATCTTGGAATTATGAGCCATTTAGAAGGACAAATTGCCTCTAAGGAGACCACATGTGGAGTTGAGAGGTAATAAATATAAATTGCACAATAAAAACAGGTACAAAATTCCATGAGTATGCTTAATTTTAACAGACAAACACGTTTAAACACGACTCGACGTTAATATGCATCATGAATTCTTTGTTCATTTAAACAATGAAGACCCGATTTCTCTTATAACAATAAGAAACTTCAGTTAATTGTTTATAAAAAGGGTGATACAAAAATGTGTCTTTTGTTCGAATATTTGAATTATAAACCTTTTAGAAGGACAAATTGCCTCTCGGCAGGCCACGTGTGGAGTCGAAAGAATAAATTAAAATGAAGACCATTATAAAACTAATCTGCACTAGGTATAAATTTAATTGGATATTTATAAATGTAATCAATAATAGGTATTAACTTGATATAAGGTTAATTCACCTTCAAGGGACGCAGAATATGTTGATCGTATTGCGAATCAATGCAATACCTATTACCTATATGTAGTAACCTGTCACAAATGAAACACCGCCCGTATCTAGCCCGCTGAATATTGCGAGGTTTTGCAATTGGGACGCTACCTAAACGACTCACGTCGTAATAAAGTAGTCGGCGGTTGGATTAAATTGATTGATGACGCAATTATTACGTGATACAAAAAGCATGTTCAAAGTATAAAGTTCTGTATGTGATCGCGTTCCGGTGAAAAGTAACGTAACATACTGAGTCACTAGGTAATAACATAAAACCCGCGATTTAGATTCGCGACGTAATCAAGATTATCCGCGATCCTATAACACGTGGACCTAACAACTTTTCCATGGGGGTGTGACAAAACAATGCCGGGGAACCAATACAATGAACCGATGTGCAATAACAATGTAACACCAATATCCTTATAATCCAATAAGATTTATATGGGAAATAATAAGTTTTAGATACGATTTCATTAAAGAAATCCGTGGTCCAATAAAAGTAACCCACGGCAGAATAAGACATTTTTCGCGCTCCAATAAGAATGGGAACCAATAAGATTATTTCGCGACTCAATTAATTTAATCCGCGGCCCAATAAAGTTAATTCGCGACCTAATTAAGTTTATTCGCGGGCAGTACCTATGACCGACACTGGTGCAGACTATGGAGCTACCTCACCCCATACATTCAAAGGTCTCCATACTTGCTTTGGATACGGTTAATCCCTATACTACTTACTTTGTATTTATTTATTATTTTAATCGTACCATATCATAGCTTCTTTCTACCGGATCTTATCCCACTCTAATGAGTTTGGATGGTATAGTTAGAAGTAATTCACGTAGTCACCTTCGTCAATCCCAATTATAATATAACTTTATAATATAACTTACCTCTCGAATGCATCTCGCCATTATTTATTTATTTATACAAAACTTACGGCTAATAACATTTGAGTAAATTACAGTACTAGCTAACATAGAGCCAATAACAAGTCCTCACTTATATTTTTTTTTTTCTCTTTATCCTCACTTATAGAATTATTATATATTATATTAACGTACGAAGGTTTGTTGCCGTTATCCCAGTTGTATATTCCATGAAATACGTCATACAACAAACACGTGGGCAGGGCCGCGAACGAAAACATTTCGTTCTTTCTACTAAGTTTTTTATATAATATTCAAAACAAAACTATGTGCATTTAAAATGAATTTGAACAAAATGTAGCTCAAAAATTTTGCAACATAAATCACTGAGGTGAATAAATCACTTCGCTTAAGTACCCTTACGTATTCTGCGTTTCCTTGAAAGCCGATCCCGGGCGCACTATCCGTGAGCTCATGTATAACATATAGCTATTCGAATATACTCGTATGTAGCACACCGACATGAGAACAAAGGGATCACCGCTACGAGATGAGGCGAATCGAAATTGTTAGTGTCGACTTGCAGGAGCTTTCGATTTGTATAGTACAGATTAGTACATAATTAGCCTTGTTGTTCCGTTTCAGTCATGTTTCGACTGCACGAGATACTTTTTATCACGTCTAATGTATGACTACATTTTGCATACCGTTTCTTAGCATTTCAGTTATCTTTTTGAGTGGTAGAGCCACGCTGTAAAAAGTTACGTCTACAGCACGGATGGGCCGGCTTGACTCGTTTGATACCACTGTCTCACAGAAAACCGACGTAAAGTGGCAACTCGCTGTCACGTTTTGTTTGATGAGTGAGATTTCCGGTGCCCAATTCCTCCCTCCCATTCCGATTCCCTTTTGGCACCCCTTCCATTCCTTTCTTTTAGGTTGGCAACGTACCCATAATTCTTTTTGTATCTTGGGTGTCTATGGACGGTGGAGTTCACTTACCATCAGGTGAACCATCTGCTCATTTGCCAGGCTCTGCTAAGAAAAAAAAATAAAGCATGATGCATTCACCCTTCGTATAAGGAAGTCATATCAAATAATAAATAAATAATAATAAGTAAATACACTCAACACACACATAATCATAACCCCACACTAGGTTTAACCAAAATATACCAAATGACTGTATGTAACATCCATTTGTCTTGGTGCGGGAAACGAATCCTTGGCCTCTCGTTTCACAGCCGGTTAATTTCCCGCTGCGCTACGGAGGTTATGTATATAGAATATGTGTTAGCCTTGTAATGCCAATCAAAATTGTAACATTTGTACCCAGATAAGTAATGCACCAAATTAAACAGCTATTTACTTGTTCTCGACTTGGCAGCACGTGGGGGGAATTATAATTTGAGATTTGGTGTCGCGTGCTGGTGATTTACAATTAAGGTGTTCGCTTACAGAAGTCTTACAGCTCACTTCTCAGCCCTGTAAATAACTATAAAATTAGTTGCTCCGGTGGCGTAATTCGGTTCGACTACCGTCCTTAGGTCTTGGGTTCGATCCCCGGGTCGGGTAAAATGATATTAAGTTTTTCTATTCAATATCAGCTTGGAGTCTGGAATTTGTGCTGGAAGTTGTGGCTCGTCCCCTATCACATCTAGGACATAAATGAACTCAGCGAAATGTGGGTGTTCTAGTTCGTTTCTGCTTATCCCTTCGGGGAAACAGGCGTGCCGCGTGAGTTTACATATGTATCTATTGGCTGCTGTTTTAGTTTTATTTTTATGTTTATTTAATAGACATTTTTCCAAGCTGGCAAGATACCGGTTGCGTGGTAACCACCGATTGACTCAGCTGTAGTAGTCACTGGTAATTTTGTGCTGCACTGTGCATCCATCAAATATTAATATCTTATGTATTTCTGTAGGTAGCTCTAGAATACATCCGAAGCTTAATGCAAAGTTAGTAGCAACAGTCTCATATTGCCAGACGGTTACGTACTTTTAATACTATAAAACGTTCTGAATCTGTATGAATAAATGCAGACATGTATGATACATGTTAGAGAGTTTCTCATATGTTTCAATTAGGAGAGAGAAATGCGAAATGTTTTCAATAAAATTCAAATAGGGACACGGTCCCTTTGGGCTTTCTTCACTCCACGCCTGTTTACAACTGCAATCTTCATTGTACACACTTAGTTGCAATACGAACACTGGCAGTAAAGTTTATTTCACAACGTTTCTCAAAGGAGAGGCAAATTCAACTCGCACTTTGTATGTGTAATGACAAATAAGGGAAATTCTCAGATTTCTGTTTTTGCTACTTTGTTCTGTTGTTGCTGTTGATTAAGCCATACGACACCAGTATGCCAAAGTAATTTATGCAGTTCTTAGAAAATACATACTCCTACATGCAAAACATGAAAACATGCAAGTTTGAATCGGATCGTGATTTGTTTGGCCACAAAGATATAAAAGACTTTTTACTATTTCTCCTGAAACTAGTTGATGAAATTAATTTTTACACAAATATAATTTTAAACATAACATAAGCTCACGCTTGTATCCCCGAAGGGGTAGGCAAAGGCTAACGAACTAGAAGTCCCACATTTCGCCGAGCTTAGTTTTGTCCCAGATGTGATAGGGGGCGAGCCAATCGCCATATCGGGCACAAATTCCAGACTCCGGGCTGAAATTGAAAAATCGAATATAACCGCCCGACCCGGGGATCGAATCCGAGGCGACATATTGATTCGAAACGTAGTCGATAATGATTTGTAATTAGGGGGGTTACCACCACCTATTATAACAGTATTATTATAATCTTACTTTTTTGTAAGAGAATCTGTACAAGTAAGATTAAAATATTATTGCTATAAGAGGTAGTGATAACCCCCTTGTTCTATTACATAGATACGGTAATCATACGCAATGCTGGTACTGGACAGAAGAAAGTATTAATGCGTTTTAGCACACTTAGCATGCTTTCAAAAATTTCTAATCACTAACTTTCAATTGATCAGTGAAACATGAATAATTAGGTAATAGGCTCGATTATACAGCTGTTGTTGTTTGTACCCACGGATTGTATCTTACCATCTAGTGTGAACTCGCCTAATCAACGCCCTATTGAGACCCAACCACGAACCATTTACCACCATTTACCAAGAAATCTTACTATTTCTTTACATCTACTCTTAACCCATTCAATGTGTTAAAAATTGTTAAAACTAAAATTTAAGCAATGTTCATAAGGTATAAGCTGATTATGTTCCTTAATAAATCTGGGGTCGGGGCAGCACACTTTTTGGAACCAACTTGCAAAATGGATTTGACTTAGTTTTTATGACCCCACTGAGCTTTTTATGACCAGGGATTCGAACCCAAGACCTTTTGCTTCAAAGCCGATGTCGCTACTATTAGGCCGAAGAGGCCCAAGACACAACACAATACCAGATAAATTATAATTAAAGAAAGTATTACCGATTTTTTGTGGAGGGCAATTGGGGTTATTAGAGGAGGCTAAAGACTTGACTTGCTAGATGACTTCAACAATGTCCTTAATTATAACTCTTTCTACCTGCCCATATCCCACCTTAATTTGGGGTCGGCGCTACATACTTTTTCAAGCATGATGCAAAAAGGATTTTACTAAGTTTTTACGACCGGCTGCCTGCCTGACGTCGACCTCCTCTGGGGAATAATGTCGTTAACTATAACATAGCAGAAAAATTATACTAGTTTTCTGTGTACAATGGATAATACCATCTTGATATAACGGACCCCTTACCATAGCATACCATACTGTTACTAAAACTGGGTAAAAAGGCAACTGTGCGGCTCTACCTCCTTAATGGATCCCTAATCGATGATGTCCCTAATCGATGATGTCCTCAACATCTCTCTCTCAGTGGCCGTCCTGAGCCGAGGTTCGTAACCCGTTAGTGGGTTGCCCTCAACATGATCACCTAACTTTATGGGTTCGCAACGCACCTGCGTTCACCCATCAGACCGGTGTAGCTGTGTAAGCCGACTCGGTCGGGCTACCAGCTTGTAGGGCCAACAAAAAAAAAATCCTTAATGGATCATATTTTTTATTAATAATAATAAGTATGTATTCCAGACCATTGATCCATATATGTTAGTTATAAGTTTAACTTATGTCTAGGGTTAATATTTTAACATTTTCCTGTGTGGAGCTTAAGCCACCTATGATATAACGGGGAATCCCATCTATCTTTAAACACCCCCAGAATAGTGTTGGTACTTGCGCGGAAACGGAACAACATGGAAACGCGCCGTTTTCTTATGATAGCAGCAAATTTTAATGACTGTCTCTCTGGCGTAGTTGTATTACGGTAGTCCTGAGGTTTCGGGACCCCGGGTCGGGCAAAGTGATATTGTGATATTTATTCAATATCAGCCCGGAGTCTTAATTTGTGCCCGATATGGCGATAGGCTCGCCCCATTTAGGACGCAATTGAGCTCGACGAAATGCGGGTGTTCTACTTGACATCTGCCTGCCCTTTCTGAGATACAGGCGTAAACTTATGTGTGAATGTGTGAGAATTTTTAAAATTTATAACTGTAATTCTACACGAGTCACAACACTTATATGGATAAAGTTTATATCTTGTAGGTTTACAGTTAGACAAAGGCTATAGAAAGAAATATGTACTGTAAAAGTGTAGGCGTAGTTAATTTAGTCCGATATACCGCCAAGTGACAAACCAGCTTTTGCTACCACTGCATGTATGTAGGCTCTCGAATTCCACGCCGCCATTTTGAATACCATGGTGACGTCAGGCGGCTGGGCGCGGGCGAGCGTGCGCCTGCGCACCGCATGTCTCACATTCGCCCCGCGTCCGCGACCGAACGAGGCTATGCCTCCGAACTGCCAAAATGCAATTCCGCCGCGTATCCTACTGCCGTATGTGTTAAACGTTGAAACACTTAACACAGTGCCTCTCTGATCTTTGCGACACAAGAGCAGCCGAGCTGTGTACCTTCATTACAAACTCCATGGTGTAGTGAATGTTCGCCGAGTGTTATTGTTGTGATATATTTAACTACGGTCAGTAGTCAGTACAGTGCCCTACATACTCGTCACTCGTCAGTCGCTGAGGGGACGTGAGCTTGCCTCCGGAGGTCACATCGCCCTCGATAAGTGAGTGTATTTGCATACATTGTTCCTATATCCGTATTGTAAAGTGCCGAGGTGCTGTGTGGGTGCGACACGTCATTTCTAACCTTTGGATTGCCTTTTTCAGCGTGGTAATTTTAATAATGGACTATTGTCGTGAGATTGTTGCTATGGTTGTAATTGTCGAGTAACAAAAGCAAATTCGTGACGTCAAAAAATGATTACCTTAAACTTATAACCACTATCTTAGCCTTTGAGTGAATGAACTAAAGTAATAATTATTGGCTGATTCGATAAAAGCTTTTTATCATATTAATTGGATACAACGCAATAAGAAAAACTAAATGTCTCGCATTAATGATTGAACAAATGACCTACATACCTCGGTTACATTAGTAATTGCTAGCAAATAATAGTTATGGCGTGCAATACAATTATAACGTACATGTTGCAAACAATATATCGCCAATGACAGCAATTACGTCAGAACATCTAGATGCAATCAATAAATTGTTAACCTTTAAATAAAGGCACGTTCACTGTGTCCAGGTACTGGACTATAGATTCGCACGATTGCCCGTACACAAAGCGTGCGTTGAACTCTTTTACAAGGGCCACTTCTCACGCACATTCCCTTGCGCCGATCGTTGCGCCTGTAACCCAAAATGCACTTTATATATATTTAAGTTAATGGCTAATATCAAATAATAAATTGCATTCGGCGGATAACGGATGTAACGTTTTTTTTTGTAATTTCATACTGATCATATTCGATCGCTCGTCGTCGGAGTCGACGTAGCGTGTCTAGTGTGGTGCAAAAACTAATGTATAACGATAATAATCTATCTCACACTAGATGAAAGTAATTGTTGATCAACGACGTTTTGTTCTATATACGGGTACATTCATTCAGTTTTCTACGGTAGTAGTACATCATACTGGTATATGAGCTACAATGATGCTAGAAACAATGTACTATCGTAGATTTCAATTATATGCACAGTTCTATATTTATCATGTAAAACATAATCGATGTAATCCTAATTAGAACGTTCAGCTATAGAAAACACATAACAATATTACAACAAAAACATAACAATCGTTAAACTACATCTAGACACCAGAACTCGTTTTATGGATAACTCGTGGTGCTGGCTGTGTATGAAAAATAAAAACAAAAGTGTGCTAGCTCAGTAAGCATGATAGTGGCTAGTGAAAGTCTAGTCTTTATCCCGGCCGCGGCTAACAATGAGTTCATCCAAACGTATGCATACGGATGCACAGTGCGATTTAGTAACACTAGCCAACGAGTTTTGTATGAGCTTCGTACCTTTTTGTTTGAAATGATTCAACGAAAACAATGACACAGAGGATTTTGATTTAAGTAAACTAGATATTGACAGATTTGAAGATGTGAGAGCTTATGGTTTCACCATACTCCCGTTCACGACCGGCCAAAGTGAAAGCATTTGTGGAGCAAGGTCGTATTGGCCAGGTCGGGATAAAGCCAGCCAGAAATAATGAGATGGACCCCATAATACACCGTACATACTCTGTTTTGTCAAAGCAGTGGTACGAACTTTCTAGATATTATTATAAAAATGCTTTTGGTATTTTTTTGGTTAAGGTTATTGTTCAGCTAGTGAGTTTTCTTATTAAGAAAGACAACCTACAAAAAATACAGATAAATAATTTTAAATTAACTTTAGCCCTGTCTAATAATGTTGATTTTATAATATGATAAATGAATATTTTTCAAGATGAATTTATATTAATTTAATATTTTTCGTTATTCAAAATTTCCAATGCGATCTCTACTTTTCAATCCCAGGTACCCATATTTCTTTTGTAACCACTTTCGTACCAAAAGTGATCACCATACATCCATAGATGTATGGTGATCACTCAGGTACGCACCTTTTTTTATAGCAGAGACTGGCAAACGACCAGATGGGTCACCTGATGGTAAATGATCTCCAACGTCCATAGACACTAAAGACACAAAAAATGGGTGCGTTGCCAACCTAAAAGGAGGGAATAGAACAGGGAATTGGGAAAGGGAGGGAGGAATTGAGCCATCAGAAATTTCACTTACCGAACGAAACGCGACAGCAAGCTGCCACTTTACGGCGGTTTTCTGTGAAACAGTGGTATCATACCGATCGCGCCGGCCCATTCGTGCTGTAGACGGAACTGTCTACAGCGTGGCTCTACCTCTCAAACCTCTCCGTCTTTGCTATGATGAATATATATAAAATGCATTATTTTGCAACAAAGGTTAAGTATGGTTTGTTGTTATATCTTAAATTCCGTTTAGGAACAAACAGAAACATATAAGCATACATATCTCTCACCGTTAACATAAGAGTAGATTATCTAGTTGTGTAAACGCATTCGTAGAAATCATTAAAGCCAACTTTTTACGACTATGTTTAGAACGTTAAATAAAAGAGTGAAAGCACCATCATCCGAGCGTGGTCAAAATTGTGTCCATTTTACTTGCATAAGTTAAATATTCAAACATATCGTATATCGTACTATCACTTTCATATTATATAACGCTGCCGGAAAAAGTCGTGTGGGAAATCATCAATCTGGCAACTCAAATGTGACATAATCCGTCACGGTAGGGCCTTCTAATTAAAATGTAAATATGGATCGACGAATTTATGAAATTGCACATAATTATGCATCAAACTGTTTGCCTATATTATAATTAAAATTATTTCCGATATTGCAATGTAGTCGCTTTCTTGGTTTAGTGGCAGCGTATATCGGACCCGGTAGGTTCTTAGTTCAAATCTCAGGTTAGGCAAGGCGGTTTTTTAACAAGATTTCCCCGGGACCACATCCGGTCGTAAAAACTAGTGCAATAATTTCTGTAACACATGTAAAAGTGTGTTGTGCCGATCGCACATTGAAGTGGGATGGGTACAGGTGAAAATATTACACCCTAGGTATCTACACTCGCTAAAATTATAAACTTATAACTTCATAAATTTTACACTTCGCGTAGAACTTTGTAATGTACTACATGATAAAGCAATATATTTATAAAACTTGAAAGAAGATCCCCTTAAAATAATAAAGAGTAAATTATAGAAATAACAAGAATTCATATGAATTCCAAGCATAAATAATAATATTGTTATTTATTTTTTACCTGTTACCTAAACATTTTTATTGTTACACAAGCGGTATGTTTTTGCTCCAATGTTTTGAATCGTTTCTCTCTCATTGAATTATGTTTTTATTTGTAACTTGATAATTTGAGCAAGATCTTTATAATTGCTTTGTTACCTGACCATACAATCATTTTTCTTGATGTATGCTAAAGATGGATTGGGTTGTGGTGGTATGTTTTTAAATTTGGGTCCTCATTACGTTGTTTTTATGGTCATCAATAAATTAAAACGTGGACATACGAAAACTTTTGATTAACCTGCCTTTATGTAAAATGTGGCATAAAAGGAAAGATTAATTGAGGTTATGAACAGCCAATTTCTGAATTAATGGGTAA
Source organism: Clanis bilineata (assembly GCA_036417725.1). Lineage (NCBI taxonomy): Eukaryota > Metazoa > Arthropoda > Insecta > Lepidoptera > Sphingidae > Clanis > Clanis bilineata. The sequence goes on along the minus strand of CM071151.1, from coordinate 11,424,525 downwards.
ACGATTACTATGTTAATTCTCACTCACTTTTGATTCTTCCAAACTAGTATGCGGGTGGTTATATATTTATTTCCTATATACTTAAACATATTTACATATGCGATCGCACATACGTGAATTAATTAATCTATGCAAATCATTTAATCCTACAACTTTGTATCCGACAAAAAGTAATGTTATCATTCCAACTAAGTAACAAACTGGGACAAGTTCTTGTAAAAAAGCCAATGGAATATATTTTACAGAATGAGCGGCAATGAAAGATAGTCGACATAACTTTCACATCTCTAAATCTGGGATGATAAAGACATGCACATTTCTCGGTGATTTGTATCGCATAACAGTTAGAAATGATAAAAATCTACGCGAAAACATATGCATAGGATTATAAGAACTTACTTACTTTATAGCTTTGGGCTTCCGTTTTGATTGCTAACAATTAATTACTTTGATCGGATGATAAACTGACGCAGAACGATGTGGGTTTTTGGAATTCAAAAACATTCAAATAATAAAGTATGAAATAATAAGTGATGATATTTTCAAATTATAAAAATAATGTTGTTATCATTTCTACAATACGTTTTATGAAATTACCAGTAGGTAAATTAATTGTTCCATTATAAACATTGTGGTAGGTACCGTTTTAACCTAACACTTTTATGTCTTACTTAAAGACGTAGACGTTCGTCTTTGAATACATTTTTTAACAAAACAATAACAGGTTTTTCCGACATCAATAACAATTTTATAATAATTCTAATTAGTTGAAGTGTACAAACAGGTGCATGAGACTTTTCTCTCGAGTCTCACATTGCGTGCACCTATGCAAATATCGGATTTCAACCGCATTACCGCATCCGTACTCGGCGTCTCGACTATTCCTAGAATTCTAACTAACGATACGTATGAAGAACAGCTACCGATTATTCTATTATTTAAAATAATGAATAATAACATGCATGACTGCCTTGGTGGCGTGGTTGTATTTCGGTACAGCTATCGCCCTGAGGTCTCGGGTTCAATCCTCGGGTCTGGCAAAGTGATATTGGATTTTCCATAGTGCTCGGAGTCTGGAATTTGTAGCCGATATGGCGATAGGTTCGCCCCCTATCATATACGGGACGGAACTAAGTTCAGCGAAATGTGGGTGTACTAGTTGGCTAGTGCGCATCTGCCTATCCCTTCGGGGATACAGGCGTGAGCTTATGTATATTATGATTAACATGCATAAAACCATAATAGAGTTACAACAGTTAGAGCGGATTTTTAACTAAGACTTAGCCCATAATGGATAACATATTCAGCTTGTCTATTAACTTAGAATCAATAGTTATACATTATAAGCCATTAATAAAATACAAAAAAAATCATATAGTGCTCTTGAAAATTACTTAATGTATTTTTTCGTCATGTTTTAAATAGATTTTCAATATCCCGGATACAAAAATACTGTAAGTACAACATAAATAGTTTGCAAGATACCTGCATGGAAACAGGTTAAAGAGTTGTTTTTTATCAACTTTCGAGATAGCTGAGTAAAAACCGGATAGCACAGTGTGACAAATTTGTATCTAGTTGTAGAGTTCCGTAGGCTGGTTCTAGAGTATTAGACAATTGCGATGACATGTCCAAAGATTAAAAACTGAACAGGGAACGAATTCCATCTTTTAACAAATATTTTACATAGACGCTAGCGAGAAATGCCAGAAAAACTCATGGTCGACAGGTGTAGATATAAAGTAACATTGCCATTTCGCTACGGTACGTAAAAAACGTGTTTGACACCAGCATATTCCCAGCTTCGCTATAATACCACTTTATCACAAGATATCATTGGAATCAACGGTAAATTCACAATTTCCATATAGTTAACTGTTCTCGTCGCACAACGCGTAGATTGTTAATATTTAAACATGAATATAAATTACTTTCACCCGTCTAACATAACGCCTGTTTTGTGTTTTCATTTTATGTTGCACAAGCATTTGCATATATCGCGTCAATTGAACAGGACGTTCCAAATTCCAATGCTAATGTTTGATGAATTATCAGCTTGTTTGACCACCTCATATTCATAATTAACTTGATTGTCTACATGATTTTCATAGTTGTACGTATACTGGTCTTTTACAACAACTACTTGTTCATTATGTTTCGTAACAATTGGAATATCGCTGCAGTGTTATAGAAAGCGAATGCAATTGCAGCTGTATGCTGTATGCGATCGAAATGTCAATTACTGGCCACCAGTGAGTGTGAACTGGAATTATTCTGCGTCGGAACAAACGTTGCCGGTAGTTGGTACTGCCGTTTCTATCGAACCACGTAGTTTTAGTGACATTTTGGCTGCAGAGCGAACGTGCACTAACTTGCACTAACGATGGGCGTCTGCTCGCCTGTTTCACGCATAACTTTCCAAAACATCGATGTTTAGAATTGTATCCAAACTTTAGCTGTATGTTATCGAAATCCTTAATATTTTTCTACATGCTTTTATGCCCACATATACCGCTTCAATATAGGGTGGCGCTATATTTCAAGCATGTTGCAGTTATAAGGACGGGAGGTTGTTTTAATGAAAAGACGTCCGATCAGTTGTAGATTACATTTATTAATCATCCTTTAATATGTGGTACATCGGTATATAAGGCTAAATACATGTGTACTAGGAATACATACGTCACACGCCCTCCGAAAAATTAAAAAAAAATAATTATATATATATATATATTTTTTTTTTATGCTTTATAATATAACTTAGTTCTATTTTTATGTACTATAGTTTCTTTACCATTAATACACACCGATACATTAGGTCCTAAATCTTTAACAACAGGGTATGGTCCAACGTATACAGGATCTAATTTAGTACGATTTTCATTTTTTAACAAAATTAATTCTCCTAACTTATAATCAATGTTATTAATATTGGTATCATACCGTAGTTTTCTTTTCAATTTACTCTCATATAAATTGTTTTTTGCCTCGTACTGCGATTTTTGTATTCTAAACTTAAGTTCTAAAGGATAGCTTAAATAATTATACAATGGATCTATGGTATTTATCAGGTTGCTTGGAATATTACACATTTTTCCAAATACTAATTCGTAAGGAGAATATGCAGTATCAGTATGTTCAGTTGTATTAAAAGCAAAACACCAGTATGGTAACCATGAACTCCATTGTTGAGTTTGATTTTCAGTTTGTATACGTAAATACGCGCCTAAATGTTTATGGGTATTTTCTAAGGAACCCAAAGTTTGGTGATGATAAGCTGTAGAATTTAATTGAGTTATATTCAATATGTTACATACCTCATTCATTGTAGAATTAATAAACTCCGTACCCTTATCTGTTATTATCTGTCTTGGAATACCATACCTGAGAATGAAGTTGTTGACAAAAGCCTCTGCTACTGATCTTGCATCTTTTGACGAAAGGGGATACGCTTCGACATATTTGGTAAGATCGCACTGCAGCGTTAATATATAATTGTAATTAAAATTATCCTTAACTAATGGGCCCACTAAATCTAAATATATCCTATCAAAGGCAGAGTTACCGCAGTCGCTAATAACCATTGGCTCCTTTATTGACGTAAAATGTTTCTGACGTTGACATTTATCGCAACGTTTGACAAAGTTAGTAATATCACGCTCGAGTCCGCTCCAGAAATATTTCCTACGTATGTTATTTAACATTCGTCGAATACCTGAATGACCGCTAGTCGGTAATATATGATAATCATTAAGAATTATTTGTTTTATATCTTCATCCATTATTTTCTTAACTCCTTTAACAATACATAAACGTGGTCCGGACCATTTAACTTCATTATTGATATACTCTGACAACTCTTTTAAAACTACTTTATTTATTTCATTTTTTATTATATATAGTGTCTATTTGTTCTTGTTTACAAAATAAAACCATTTCTTTCACAAAGACATCTCGTGTACATTGCGACTGAGCTAACGGTTTTATATATAAAGTTTTTTCGCTGGGATGGTATGCCATAACATTTGTTTGTAGCAACCCAGTTTTATCTATCTTTTTCCACATCGAATCACTTAAAAATATCAATTCATGATATTCCCTCGGCAATTTAAGCATCTCAACGACTCGCGGGTGATCAGTCCGTTTGTCGTTTGGGATCTTAATTAACGTGGAATCATCATTCGCGCTGTCACTGTCCATTCGTTTCTTTTGTCCTCTTGTCATTACTGATATCACGCGTTCATTCAAAGATTTCAATTCATCCAAACAAATTCGCGACAATGCATCTGCAGCTACATTGTGCTGTCCCTTTACATACACTATTTCAAAATCATACTCTTCTAACAAAAGTCTGAATTTCATTAGTCGACTAGATGGATTTGTCATACTAAATAAATAAACTAGTGGCCTATGGTCAGTTTCGATTTTAAATTTTCTACCATAAAGATAGGGCCTAAAATATTTTACAGACCACACAATGGCCAGCAATTCTTTTTCTATTGTAGGGTACCGTTTTTCACTCTTATTAAGACTACGACTTGCGTACGCTATTGGTCTCTCATCTTTGTTACATAATACCGACCCTACTGCATAACCGGATGCGTCAGTTTTTAAAATAAATGTATTACTTGTATCAAAATTAGGATATTGTAAAACTGGTGGATTCGTTAACGATTTTTTAAGTAATAGAAATGCATCCTTACATTCTTCTGACCAATTAAAATTAACATTTTTGCGAGTTAAATTATTCAAAGGTAAACAAATATTAGCAAAATTTGGAATAAACTTTCGATAATAATTAGAAAATGCAACGAAACGTTTCACTTCGTCGGTATTTTTAGGAATAGGATAATTTTCTAAAACTTTTATTTTTTCCGGGTCTGGTTTTATTCCATCCGATGAAACTACATGTCCAAGATATAAAATCTCTTTCCGCAAAAAATCGCACTTATCAGGGTTTAATTTAAGATTGACTTTGCGTAATCTAGTCATTACATCAATAAGATTTTTATTATGGGAATCCAAGTTTCTCCCAAAACAAATTAAATTATCTAAATAGACAAAAGTTTTTTCGTAGTTAAGACCGGACATTGCTACTGTCATGACTCGTGAGAATGCGCTGGGACTTATTTTTAATCCCATGGGTAGCCGTTTCATGTGATACTGCCCTGATGGTGTTGTAAAAGCAGTACACATTCTACTATCAGGGATTAAATTAAGCTGGTAATAGGCTTGTGTTAAATCTAATTGTGTAAAATACATAGCGCCAGATAAAGAGTCCAGTATGTCACAAATATTAGGCAAAGGAAATTTGTCGTCCAAAATTCTTTCGTTCAATTTCCGAAAATCAATAACTAATCTCCACTTTTTAACTTTTCCCTCAGATTTTTTGGGTACTAATAAAATTGGACTAGACCATGCACTACATGTTGGCTCAATAATTTCTTCCGATAATAATTTTTGGACCTGGTTTTCAATCTCTTCTCTTTGTGAAAATGGTAATCTGTACTGTTTTACATATACTGGATCAGAATTTGGTTTGAGTTGAATCGACTGTTCATAAAGATTAGTAGTGCTTAATTTATCTCCTGGTAAATAAAAAATATCCGAAAACTTTGTACAAATGTTCTGTATCGAAATTTTTTCTTCAGTGGTTAAATGCTCTAAATTTAATTTGGATAGTAAATTTCGAACTCTTTCCCCATCGACATCATTTTTATCAAAATTACAAATCAAATATTGACATAATGGTTCTACTTCCGGGTAAAAATAGCTAAGCCTAACATCAGTTTCTCGTGTATTTAAAATTTGAATAAATATCTCGCCATTTTTCGGTTGACAAATACTTCCGGCTATGAAAATACCTTCGCACAGCTCTTTCGGAAGTACAACACATGGATCTTTCATACATGTTTTTATTTTATATATTTTTTCACATCTACTAGGCACTTTAAAATAATTATTATAGCCTAGTGTGCCTGCTTCTAAAGGTAATGTAATATTTTTGGCACCGGTTGACAAAGTAATGTTGTTGTGCTCAAAATTAAGAATACATTTATATTTTGATAAGAAATCTTGGCCAATTATTCCGTCATTAGAACAGGGCAAGTGCTTCAAAACATAAAACTTGTGTACAAATTCCTGACCATTTATGTCCAGTGTAATGTAAACATATCCCTCTGTGTATAAATTACCTCCAATACCTTTTATACTTATTCGCTCGTTATGTATTGGAATTTTCCATCTACGTACGGCCTCATATTTCGCTACCGAGAGAGAAGCTCCCGTGTCTATCATCCATCTATATTTGGTGTTGTTTACTGCAAGTACTAAGGAATTATTATAGTTACATGTTAAAATATAATTAGGCTCGAAAAAATGTTTCCGGGTTTTCTTTTGAATCAGCCTTATCTACTTGGATCTGGCGATTATCACTCCATTCCAACATGCGAACATTGTTAACATTTGGGTTACCGCGGTAATATGTGGTATACTTACCTCGACCGGGAACGCGACCTCGACTTGATGGTCCACCTCTATGCGAGTTTCTACCTCGTTGACCAAAGCCTCCTCGTACGGGTGTCATCTTTTGGTCATATCTGCCACTGTTGCTATGTGACCTGTTATTATAGTACCGAGATTTAAAATTATAGGGCTTACCTTTTCCCCGTTGACCAACAAATACTGATACAGTTTTGTCAGTGCGTGTACACATCTCCTCCTCATCCTTGGCGGCGCGAATCACGTCCTTTAACGCCTCATATTTCCGTGCCGCTAAAATGACGCTAAGCTCCCGATTTCGCAATCCACTAGTAAAACAATGTATAGCTAGTTTTTCATTTATTGGCTTTAAAATGTTATAACTAGAGTCATTGCCCTCAGCTTGCGAAATTGTAAGCTTAACAAACAAATCCTCCAACTTATTACCAAACTCATCTATACTACAAGAATTTTGTTTTACTTTCATTAATTCTGAATGTAAAGCCGTACACGACTGTTTCGTCAATAAATGTTTTCGCATATCTATAAGAAGCTCAGTTACTGACTCGTAATTAGATGACAGGCGCATTTTAGCGCTCTCAGTCAAGCAAATCATCAAAACAAAATCAATTAATAGCTTTTGGTTATCATTATCTAACCTTGACGCATAAAACTCTATCGCACGAAGTAATTTTTTGGTTACCTCCTCCTCTCCTGTCATCACAGGTAGAAGAGATACGGCGGTTTTCATATTAAAAGTTTCCATAGTGGTGTTTGTCTTTTTTTCTTGACTTTCTAAAAATATTTCTTTTATTTTAGTAAAATAAATTTCTATGTTGTCACAATATTTAATTAAAGTATTTATATTTTCCTCATCAATACATTTATGTTGAACATCAACGTCTAATTCGCTTTTACATGTTATATATTTATTGTACAATTCATATGATTCATTATATTTTTCTGTAATAATCTTTTCTGTCCTCTTTTTTCCTAATTTTACCAAATAATTTCTAATATTTTTAATTTGGTCATGAATATTAATAATTTCCGTAGCTGCCATTAATCTACTACATTATTTATAACGTATTAAACATATTACTTTCTTAAAAAGAAATACAAATTATATCATTATTTACAAAAATCATCGCGCACTTTATAGAACTATTCACTTACAATTTTTCTTCACACTCACAAGACTCGCTTAATCTCTCGGGGCTGGATTTGGGGCTTCAAACCGCACCTTGTACCCCGCTTCTTGATTACGCCATGCCCAAGACCTTCTGGGTGCCGCTGCTCGCTCTATTTCCGCCTGCATCCAATGTTGGTGACATCTTCTATATAAATAGATTCCTCCTACTAGTACAGTCAGGCCAATACAGACAGCGATGATCGTCAACAACACATTTGTAACTCCTATGTGTATCTTCAGTTGTTCCACAGGGGCATTGTTGGTACCCCCAGCAGCATTTTGGTTGATAAATACGTCCTCCTTGTCTATTTTTGAATTACACATATTTCACTTTGTCTTTAACACGTAGTCGGTATCTCATATTTCGAGGTGTCGCGCGCACTCCACGTCTCGCATGGCAGGGTCGCCATATAAGGACGGGAGGTTGTTTTAATGAAAAGACGTCCGATCAGTTGTAGATTACATTTATTAATCATCCTTTAATATGTGGTACATCGGTATATAAGGCTAAATACATGTGTACTAGGAATACATACGTCACACAGTAAGGATTAAGCTTCAGTTTTATTACCAGCTGCCTACCGGAAGCCCACCTCTTCTGGAGATCCAGTCCCGTGTAAATAGTGTTATGAATGTTTTATCCTACCTGAGATAATAGCCCATATGATTATGCTGCCATTAGACTAAAATAGAATGAGTTAAAATCTTAAAACACAATAATCTATCTTGTTTAAGTTACCAACAAAAAAATAGACGTATTATTCGTGGAACTATTTCTAGTAATATTTTGAAACTGGTTGCAACGACGGCCATCAACTTGTTTATAAATCGATGAAAATTTTTGAGAACTGTATTTCAAATATTTTGGACCAAATACAGTTTGTGTTACATTTGAATGAGTTATGGTGCTTTGGATACATTTTGTAGCGTCTTGTATGTATAATAGGCATTTTAACTATAGTTCATTTTCAGTGTATTTTAAGATTACATACCTACATAGTACTATAATTCTATCACATAATATAAAACTATGGAGTAGATTTTAACAATTTTATTATCATAATTATCATGAATAATTATTATATATATATATATATATATATATATATATATATATATATATAAAATATTCATTTCAAGGTGTTTGTAAAGATATTAATGAGATTATATTAAAAGATTACCAAAAATGGAAGACAGGTTATGAGTGTTGTCAGTAAAACCACTTTCATAATTGCCCAATCGAGAAAGATGGTCGCAGCTGCCATCAACCAGCATAATTATTCCAGTACCATTTATTGAGGGAGAGTAAACATACATAAATAAACTCACGTTTATATCCCCGAAAGGGTAGGCAGAAGCGAACTAGAACACCCACATTTCGAGCGGGATGAATATTCCACCATATCGGGCATAAATTCCATATTAAAAAAAAAATAACTTTACCGACCCGAGGATCGAACCCAGAACCTCAAGACGGTAGAAGTATCGCGCACGAAATACAGCTACGCTACCGAGACAATCACATTGCATCGCACAGAAAAGAGAGTAAACGGAAGTGTGATATAGTCAAATGATAATTAAATATGTTCATTTCCATTCATAGTGAGCTAAACCGATGTTCATGAACGTAAAGAAACTCTACATGTTATATAAGCGTATGGTTATAAAATATTATACATTTATTGGCATCTGTGACAGATAAACTGCAGGAATGTCGCTTGAGATTGTATGGCCAGTTTAGAGAAAACCACATAAGTACGTCGGCCGCTGGTGTCTGGCTCAAATGGTACCAGGGTGGCGTTCCCGTGAACGGCCCAAAAAGCGCTGGTTAGACGTTCTAGAGGAAGATATGAGAGCCAATGGCCTCACTATGGAGGATACTCAAGAACGGGCGAAGTGGAGGCGTTTAAGTAGGAAGGCGGACCCAGGCAGAAGACCGGGATAACGCCAGGCAGAAAGAAAGAAGATTAAAAAATATTATAAACCTTTGTAATCATACGAGCGTGCTTTTGAACTCATATTTTTAAGGTATTTTAAATTTCTATTAAACTAAGCTACTCAAAGTCCATGCAACGTGTTACTTGGAGGCTGGGAACGTAATAAACGTTCACATCAAAGTTCGAGACTGGAAACTCATCAAATGTAACGATTGCCCTATGGGCGAGCCAACAACTAAGTTTCCAACCGCACTTGTAGGTGATAAAGTGCGCAAAACAGTTGTGGTCGCGTTCGTAAGGAGGTCGCCAGACGGAGCGAGGCCCAGACAAACTACAATTAGTTCATATAATAATATAAGTATAAGATGTAGTACTAATTCAACGTTACTGGATATGCATTAATACTATATTATGTGAAAATGATTTTTGACTGGTAAAGCTACGCTGTAGACAGTTACGTCTACAGTACGAATGGGATGGCTCGACCGGTTTGATACCACTGTTTCACATTGTAATTAATTAGAAATGTATAACAACGGTATCACTACGTTATTATGATAATATTGAAATATCTTTCCTCGTAAAGCATTCTGTAATTACATCAATTTATACAATTTATAGGCATTAATTAACTACCACTTATTACTAAACACAGTGACCCCGTTTTAAAACACGAAAGTTATAACGGTTTTGCGGCTCACAAGAGTCGGGCGAATATTGGTGGACAAACAATGGCGGAGTCGTGACATCCGTCCTACGGCCCGGTATTAGGAAATAGGAAACGTTCCGTTCCAGCGTTAGGAAAGATACTTTGTTCGAAAATCTGCGCTACCTCAGTCGGACAAAGGTGATTTAGAACGAGGGCCGGCGACCTGCAAACTATGTGCACTGTTGCGACAACGTACCTAACTCCTAATGCCACAGTTTTCACTTTGCACAATAATATTGTACAGAGATAGTATAAAGTATATTGTTACTAAATATCTATGCAATATGAGATGCTGTATGTTGAGTTAAAATGGTTACATAGGCTATGTTGTATGTTTTAGTTAAAAAAACAATGTATCTATAAGAATTCTCTTTTAACTGATTGCGTCGGTGGCGTAGTTATATATTGGTACGGCTACCGTCCTGAGGTCTCAGATTCAATCCCCGGATCAGGCAGTAATATTAGGTTTTTTCAATATCTGCCCGGAGTCTGGAATTTGTGCCCGATATGGCGATAGGTTCGGCCCCATCACATTTGGGACGGATACACGCGGGGATACACTTTTTTTCTTTCTTTCTACCTGCCCTTATCCCACTTTAATGTGGGGTCGGCGCAACACACTTTTTCAAGCATGTTGCAGAAATGATTTCGCAAAGTTTTTACGACCGGCTGCCTGCCTGACATCAACCCCCTTTGAGGGGTCCAGTCCCGGGCAAATTAAATTAGAAAATTTGCTTTGCCCGACCTGGGAATCAAACCCACGACTTCCCGGTCCAGAGCCCATACATGCTGCCACTAGACCAAGGAGGCGACAAAGCCAGAGCCAGAGAGCCACGCTATAGTCAGTTACGTCTTTAGCACGAATGGGTCGGCTCGACCGGTTTGATACCACTGTCTCACAGAAAACTGACGTAAAGTGGCAGCTTGCTATCGCGTTTCGTTCAGTGAGTGAGATTTCCGGTGGCCCATTTCCCCCCTCATTTTCCCAATCCCTTTTTTCTCCTCTTCCATTCCCTCCTTTTAGATTGGCAATGCAACCATGATTCTTTTTTGTATCTTAGGTGTTTATGGGCGGTGGAGATCACTTCCCATAAGGTGACCCATCTGCTCGTTTGCCAATCTCTGCTATAAAAAAATGTCTTTTATAAATATTATCTAGCATACCAGTCTCATTTATTTAACTAATGGTTTAGTTACTTGGCTCGGTTCTAGAAGCATTCTTAATGAGTCAGACACCTATGGTCTCGGTTATGTAAGTATATAATTAAATACTAGTAAAGTGCCGATCAAATATCATGAATATGTATGAGCAGGTGACCTTGAATCTATAACAATGAAGAAATAATACACTTGGCGGCTTTACATTAGTAGATAATAATGCAATGTGCTGAGCTTAAACTAAATTTTATAAATTCTTCTATATTATTACGCCATGGACGTTTTAATGTTATTATGCACTTTCTGCACTTCTCCATATCAACTTTAATTGTGTCAATTTCACGTTTATCCATTCATGCAATTCGCTTAAAAAGGTGTACAAAGTTTTCGCTTCACGTATTGATATATAGATTATTAAATATTAACACTGGCTGGCTGGCTTACGAAACCACAGCTTGGTGGTCTCTTCCATCGCGGCACGAACCAAAAGGTTCTCTTCTTTCTACTTTTGCCGAACCGTTAAGCTGTGGAATAGTCTGCCGTCTCACGTGTTTCCTCCCTCCTATGACATTGGGTCCTTTAAGCGAAGCGTGAAGAAGCATTTATGCAGGCCGGCATGACTCTGGCGACCATTCATAAACTATGTTTATCGATGGTCGTTGGTTTTTTTTGGACTGCACTACGCTTACCATCACGTGTAGTGTAGTCACTTTGCCGTGCTCGGATAAAAAAAAATAAATAAAAAAATACGTGAATCAAAATGATGTTTCAGTGAAATTCAGTTTCCCAGAATATGAAACTTAGAAAATAATTATCTTTGCTGAAGCAACATGTAATAGACCGTTCCGTGGTTGCTTTATCAAAGTTAAAATTAATAAAATGAAGTCCCGGTAGTTCTTTGAAGATATTTTATTACAGTTCTGTTAACAGGAAACTGATTCAATAAACAAGCAATAAGGCACTGTGAAGTTTTTTCTCCAACGCATAGACAAGATTGATCATTTTAATTAAATTCCAACGAATAAAACAGAGGGTCGGTGCCGGAAAGTCTCTAGACCTCGATCTCAATTAACGCCCGAGTTCCAATATTTTAGATTTGGACGTCATGCTTCAAAATTTCACTAATTATAAGGACTTATTTTTACTTTTCACTAAGTTAGATGACTGATTCTAAATCTTAGCTTAACGTAGTGATTAAATTCTACTTGATCTTACAATTATTAGAATTAGTCTGTGTAAAGCATTGAATAAAACTATTTCTCTTTGAATTACTCGTATATCATGTTTTCAAATAATCACCATTGTTCTAAATCTGAATTTTAAAAGGAGGTTGCCACTAGCAAAGAACACGAATCCGTATAATTTTAATCAATACGTAATAGAAAAGCGGATTTGGGTTTCCGAAAATCCCACCGTACGAAACGCAATATTAATCATTCACTGCACGATAGTGTTGCCAGATCTATTGTGTGAGATATCGGAACACAAGGTTAAAATGATCGGGACATAGGTTTTCAAATCGGGACGTTACCGGCCGGTTAGTATAACAAAGAAATCAAACTACAATAAGTTTTTTTTTAAGTTTACCTTTTATGGTCGAATCTCAACATTAGCGAAGTTTCAATGCATTTTTTAATCGCAGTTATATACCCCATCGGCGGGGGTTTATGAGAGCATATCCCAACCTAGGGCCAGTGGGATGGTTATGCCCGACTCGTCGGCCTTCCGCTCTAGTCCACAGTGAGTGTGGATTAGGACGGGTCCCTAACCAAAATACCTACACCGACACTACCGACTAAAAAACCTCGGTTGCCTTATTCAACGCAAGTGAGATGGTTCTGGAGGATGCGGAGTAACCTCTGGATTGCTGCTGGAACAGACTCTGCACGTTTCCTTTCGGCCCGTCTCTTTTGGGGCGGACGCCCCACATATTTATGCCGCCTTTGGTAAACACGATAAGAAGATGTTTTCGTGCCGCCGAGTTGTACATCACAGAGGTTGCATCAATGTAATATATAAATGCCACACATTCCCCGCTGCACCCCAATCCGCAGGACTGGAGGCGCCAGTCAACGACCAGGCGCCTCTCTTCTTGTTTGGCGACTGGAATCTAAGCATTCCCGATCCCGTCCAGCGCTCTCATTTTTCAACATAACACGTTCACAGAGGAAGTCATACCGCGCCACGATATCCGAAAACCGACCATTGTAGCTACTAGCTACTACTGCCGGATGAGAGAGGCCGTTACCGGCTACAGTTTTGAGAGCGCTGCGTTCTTTATCCCAGGCTGGACACACTTTGAGAGTGAGCTGGGATGTATCCTCGGTGCAGTTGCTGCAAAGGTGGCACACGACGAATTCTGAGAGAAAGGGCCTCTCTCCGCAGTACTGTCGAGCATTTATATCCTCGAAGCCTGCCTTAACCCGCGATGAGACGCCTCCTCACGCCAGAAGAAAGCTTACAAAAGAAGAGCGGGACATTTGACTCTAAAACTCGTCTTATTTTTTCCCGTTGATTGCCTGCTAGCATTACAGCTGCCATATACCGTTCCCTTTCTTGCCTGCTTGTTTCTAAATTGATAGCGTTATAACATAAATTAATATTTAAATTGAGATTGAGACCTTGATTGTTGTGACCAATAAAGATTTTATTTTATTTATTTATTTTAACAAAAAATAATTAGCACTTAGCTTATGCAAACGGACAGCTGAATTGAAATATACATAGTTTAACATACAACCGTAATATTTACCACTTTGTCGGTAAACGAGTATGAGCGACTGTTAAAATTTTCTATTAAAGTACATGCTAAGAAGGATAGTCAGAAATCGGGACATTCGGCGTCCCGATCAAGGGTAAATCGGGACGGGTCACCAGACCCCTGAAAATCGGGACGTCCCGCGCAAATCGGGACATCTGGCAACACTACTGCACGAAGTTTCATTTGATAGGAAAGAGAGAAGAATAAAGAATAAATATAAAAGAGCTAATTTATCATAACAAAATATGTACATATATATAATACTTGATGCAATTGTAAATTTCTAACGGACAGATCGAATACATACAAATAATGTTCCTTAGATCGATAAGCTTGACTAGCTAGGTTCGGTACGTAGGGTGTAGTCTATGCAGTTCTAAATACTTCGACGTCTGATGTCATTACATTCCATACTCTACACTTCCGTTTTATCTCTTTATATCACCTTGAGTTAAAGACACGCCCAATAATACCTATTTGAGATGTTAATAATGAAATATTTAGATATTTTACGTACCTCTTCACGCTACATTGCAACGTCTTCAAGCAATAAGCACTTAACAATAATAAATTGTTAATGTAAATCATGGTGTTGCAACTTGCAAAATTATTCTAGCATGATGACGAAGTATTAATAAAATACTACAGGGTTGGCGATGTGATGTTATGTAATTTAACTTTTATTACCTATTTGGTTTTGGTCCTGGACTTTTTACTGCTTCAATTAGAAGACATTGAAGAGTGCTGTAATTGCTTATTTAAAATATGTATTTAATGATAACTTGACAATCTTTGGGTGAGTGCTATGGCCAGCAGTAGACATCCTGTGACTGACTATAATAATATCAAATATTCAGTTGAGGCAATTTACAATACATTTTCACGGTTTTTAAAACTCGCTACTTTTCATAAAAAGCGAAAAATGCAAAATCTTGTGTAAACATCGATGGTAAACATTTATATCGATGAATATTTAGATACTCAAACGTGTTCAAGTGAAACTCGCGACGTGTCGTTATTTTCTCTTTCAAATTCTAAGGGATTGACTATGCATCTTTATATAACTACCTGTATGAAGACAGAGTTATTTTCCAAACAATTATGTGTGAACGTCAACAGCTCTTAAGCGCAGTTTAAGTGTTCTTATTTCCTTATGTTTCCTTTGTAAGACGAAGATTGTCTTATTTTTATTTGGCCTTATTTTATAGGTATAATTAATTCTTCTTTACCGAGTATATTTGGTATATTTGTATCCACAAACATGATTATGTTTCGAGTCTGGGTGTTGTGACTTGTGACACCGAAAGTACGCAACACAATCATCATCATAATCAGCCACTGAACATAAGCCTCCCCCAAAGATTTCCAGATAGACTGTTGAATGCAGCCTGCATCCAAAAAAAAGCAGCGGTAGCTCAGTTGGGAATGATACGGACTGCTGAGACGAGTGTCGGAAGTTCGAGACCAATTCCAAAAAAGAGCACACACCTATTACTTGTTGATGTTAAGTGTGTTTTAATTGTGAAATATCGCTTGCTATAACGGTGAAGGAAAACATCGTCAGGAAACCTGCATTCCCGAGAATTTCTCCGCAAGAATTTCGAGGGTGTGTGAAGTCTACCAACCCGCATTAGGCCAGCATGGTAGACTAAGGCCTAACCCCTCTCATTAGCAAAGTAGGTCAGTGCCCAGCATTGGGACAGTAATATTACACGGCTAATAATATTGATTACTATTATATTATAAATGAGTTGGGTCTTATTTTCTTTAAAGAATCCACACAGCACCATGACCTTGCAAGGTTCAGCGTCATAATTGCTAAATGAACTGTTGATTTTTGCATGTCAACAGCGCACTGAACATTGCATAAACGTGCAATCATATACCACCTCGTTGTTAATGTATCGTGAATCGGTTACGCAACCGTAGCGCAGTTATATCAACTTCAGGTAATGACTGTAATACGGTTGGTACAAACTACAAGGGCGATCATGAGTCGTTCTAGTCACTGCCGAGTGCCGACCACCGAGCGTTAAGATTTAACGATAACTAGCCAACTGACTTTCTATTTAATAACTTTCGTAACCAATAAATGGTGTAATCGTACAAATCTCCTTTGACTTTGCGTTTGAACCGAATTTGACTAATGACTATGTAAATATTTTTGTTCCACAGAGAAAGTATGCCAGTGAGTACATTTTTTGTTCATTATCAAATCAATTATGCCAAGCGTATAATTAATTGCTTTTTTATTGAATTACTTTTTTTATCGACAGGTTATCGATAATAATATTAATTAGATTTTATATTATAATATTATATTTTTAGAAATTATAATTTTATTTTCATGACAGTTAGATAAAGCTAAAAATAATTCGTAATCGAATCATATTTTTCAATCGCATTAAATGACGATAATATTACAAAAAGTCAAATTCATTCTTACAATAAAACGCAAGTTACTTTTAGCAGTCAATGTATCACTGCACCAAAGAACCAACGAATTTTATGAAAGACTATACTGTACCTGTTACATGAATCGAATCTAAAAATAAATAACTTGAGAATCAATAACAGCATTTCAAGACATCGTCGAAATCAAAGCACAAAAATATCCACAACACATTACACACGGCGTACGGAAATTGCGAGAAAGCCAGCGTTTCGAATATATTCTTGTGTGTAAATATTTGAAAAATAATAACGTATGCTCACATACAAGTACTTTGCGAACAGGGAGCGACATCTGCGTCATCATGCGGTTTCACTTCATGTGAAGCTGTTTATGCAATTTGTCATTCGTTTTATCTAGACCAGTGTTTGTTGTGTCAAGACTCAAGCACCGGTGCTTTATGTCGCTGTTTGAGTATGAATTTACCTTGCTCGAGTTTGTCTCATTTATAATCAAACTGCATTTAATCAGAATCATTTAGAACATTGTATTATGCTGATTTAACTAGCAACTATCACTTATTTTAACAATTCCTACAGAAACTATGAGTACAGTAAAATCTCTGAATTAGTTCATGCATATTAAAAAAACAATCTTGTACCGTAAGAAGTTTAAAAGAAAGCTGAATTCAAATGAGCCATTGGACTTCCTCAATAATATTTTATTGAACAGAATTACGGGATCTTTGATTTACTCTCTAATAAAAAGTTAATTTGTGCCCGATATGGCGATAGGCTCGCCCCCTATTACATCTGGGACGGAACTGAGCTCGGCGAAATGTGGGTGTTCTAGTTCACTAGAGCGCCTCTGCCTACCTCTTCGGGGATACAGGCGTGAGCTTATGTATGTATGTATGTAAAAAGTTAATCATGGCACATTCTTAATAGTGTTCATACAGACACACCTATTCTTGCCTATTAGCCTGAATTGTTATTCGAAACACGTATTTCCTACGCACCTAGTCATTTATGAAGAGAAACTATTAACACGTAGTAATGGCAGGCAGATATTCCTGTTTACTCTGTAATCGAATTACAGTCACGGAAAAGATGTGATAAAAGCATAATGTTGGTAAATTGTTTCCAAACAATATGGGCCTTACTTATAAAAATATTTTAGCTAATCATATGGATAAAAATATATTATTAAAAATATTCGAAAGGGACAAGGCTAGTCTTAAGATAAGCAGTGCTTAAATATTTTTATAAGTAAGGCCCTATATAGGTAACTGTGTTGCTGAGATCAATACTATATCGGTTGATGGTTAGGGGTTAGACCTAATTACGTGCCGAAATTGATTTTTCTAACAGTTGTTTTCTACGTTCCTTTATTTACATTTTAATTAAACGTGGAATTTGTGCTCAATATGGCGATGGGCTCGCCCCCTATCACATCTGGGACGGAACTAAGCTCGGCGAAATGTGCGTGTTCTAGTTCGATAGTGCATCTCTGCCTACCCCTTCGGGGATACAGGCGTGAGCTTATGTATCTTATGTTATGTTAAAGTGTATGAATTATTGATGTATCGTATATGAAAACATAACTCTATAATAAAATTGATTATGCAACGGCAATGATGTTGTAGATACTAATACGAGTATATTATTATATTACATTGATATTATTACATACTGTAATGACAACATGGATTTAAACACAGGGGTAAGCGAAACGCAATTAAAATGCTGATATGAGAAAGTTTTTAAATAATTATTTATTTGGTAACCATTAAGTATGATTACAATGAATGAAATAACATTTTTACATACGTAACATATTATTTAATTTCAAAGGTGTGTTTTATAGAAGTTATGAAATGCGAATAAATTCAAAGAGCGTGGCTAATTATAAAACAACCTGTACCTTCGAATAAAGTATTTTTTCGTAGAAAGTAGACGTGAAAGCTTCAAAGTACACATTACTTATGATATTTAATGACGCCACCGTATACCATAAAACAATTATAATTATTATTCTTGTTTGCGTATTTAAATCAGTTTAAAGTATTTACCACTTTTATCATCACCTTAGTGGTGGAGGATATGAAACTGTAAAACACTTCAATTCGATGTCTTGGTGAGTACCTACTCAGTAACGTATTTTCTGACTAATAATGACCTCACAATATCTTGCTTTAAATAGGTTTGTTGGTAAAATGCAAATGCTTTCGGCCTTTTTCTCCTTCGAGGTTAAAAAAGAAATCGTTACTGAAACGACAGGCAGAAGCTAACTAGCTAACTATAAAACCTACATTTCGCCGAACTCATTTCCGCCCTAAATGTGAGGGCCTATCGCCATATCGAGCACAAATTCCTGATTCCAGAATCAGAGATGATACTTAGGGCAACGTGCAGCGCCGTTACTAATCCAGAGTTAGACCTAAACTCAATTTACCCCACAGCTCATTCCTATATTTAAATCTAGATTTGGGATCAATGGAGATCTATTCGAATGCTGCAAAACTTAATATCACTTTACCGAATCTTGGCATCGAACCCGAATCCTCAGGAGGATAATCGTACTGCTCTCTCATTACATTATGTCAAGGCAGTCTACTCTCTACATTTACTTCAAAAACAGAATACCTACGTATTTGAAGACTGCCTCGGTGGCGTGGTGGTATTTCGGTACGACTACGGTTCTGAGGTCTCGGGTTCGATCCCCGGGTCGGGCAAAGTAATATTGGATTTTTCCATATCAGCCCGGAGTCTGGAATTTGTGCCCGATATGGCGATAGGCTCGCCCCCTATCACATCTGGGACGGAACTAAGCTCGGCGAAATGTGGGTGTTCTAGTTCGCTAGTTGCACCTCTGCCTATCCCTTCGGGGATACAGGCGTGAGCTTATGTTATGTTACTACGTATTTGAAGTGTCGTAGAATACCTACCAGGCAGACAATATTGTGTTCAATCAATAACCGCATTTGTACTCATTATTTACGCCATCTGACCGTTAGTGGCGTGGTCGAGTGGACACGGGCGTCGGCTCACGGCACCGGAGAGCGATAAATGCACCGCTGCAAGGACGACCCCGGTTATAAATCGTGATGATGTACTCTATAATGGACATATTTTGTCTTGAATCTTGGACTGTGATTACCTTCAATTTGTTAGAGCGTGCACTGTTTATCAAAGTTGAAATCTCTTTGTTTTTAAAATGTAGTGATTAGATAAGATTTTTTTCAATTTCATTGCAAGTTGCAACGTTTTTTTTTTATCGAAGTGAAACATTTAAGAAATAAGCATAGAGGTATATACGTCGACATCTTGGTCCCGTGGCAGCGAACATGGGCTGTGATCGAGAAGTCCAGGATTCGATTACAACATGTTTTTCTAAAACAATATGCTCAGAACTGGATCCCCCATAGGGGATTGACGTTAGTCGGATAGCTGGTCTTAAAAGCTAAGCCAAATCCTTTCTGCAACATGCTTGAAAATGTTTGTTTCGCCAAGACTACATTGAAGTGGGATAAGGGCAGGGTGTAAAAAAAATCAATGAAAAAAAACAGTGATGGGTCCATCGGGAGTGGTACGATGTAGTGACGAATATCCCAGGTTCGAAATCAATCCCAAAAATAAACACCTCTGACTTTTCTATGTGTGTATTCATTATGAATTATCGCTTGCTTTTTCGTTCGAATGAAGAATTTTGAGAAGTGAAATCTACCAACCCGCACTAGTCCACAAAGGCTTAACCCCTCTTATGGCGCCTACACACCAACCGAACGAAGGCGAAAGAATGTTCATTCACACACAATATACATGAACCTGAAGAATAATATTCTTTATTATATACACTATGAAGTGCTCAACGCGCCTAAAGAAGTTTTCACTTCAAAATTCGACCCAGTGTAAGAATGTGGTTAATTATTTACATTAAGCACAGTTAGGTATGTTACGCTGGTGTAGTGTAGGTTCCGGTTGCGGATTTCCAAATACATAGGTGTGGTAAGGAGTGGTACGCCGCGAATCCACAGTTTAATCGCTTGGCAAACCACTGACTTCGTATCCGTAAATTCCTACTCCCAATTAGTGAAATAGAGGAAACTTTAAGATTTTCAAATAAAAATAAATAATAATATTAGCCCTGTAATATTACTGTCCCACTGCTGGGCACGGGCCTCCTCTACTAATGAGAGGGGTTAGGCCTTAGTCTACCACGCTGGCCTAATGCGGGTTGGTAGACTTCACATACCTTCGAAATTCCTGTGAAGAAATTCTCAGGTATGCAGGTTTCCTCACGATGTTTTCCTTCACCGTTATAGCAAGCGATATTTCACAATGAAAATACACTTAACATAGAAAAGTCAGAGGTGTATGCTCCATTTTGGGGTTGGTCTCGAACCTCCGACACTTGTCTCGGCAGTCCGTACCATTCCCAACTGAGCTATCGCTGCTTTTTTTTAGAATTTCAAATAATTATAGTTGAATAATCAAAAATATTATTATTTTTATTGTAACTTGATATGAGTGTCTGGAAAAGTTGTAGTGTACATAGGTACCGACCGCGTTTTTACTTATTTACTTTTCAAATATTTCAAACATACCGTTTAAGCTTTTTGTAGGTATAACTGATTAGTATCCACCTTGCGTCTATCTTATCTTGAACCAAACGGTCCATAGTCCAAAATTTTGATATCAGCAGTAATTCTTAAATAAATTAGACAACAAAACAACGATAATAATTCATCAAAGTATACATTGAAGATAAAAGAAATTATATCTTATAAAGCTTTAGAAGCAAACGAGGAAATAAGAAAACATTTGCCTTATTTCATTCAAGTCCGAGCACATGTTTTCTTTTTATAGATTGTATTTTACAAGAACATTTACTAATACCCCTGTTGATAGAAAACATATTCTTCTTTGTTTACATTAAATAACTATCTTCTTCTAGTAAAGCGGCGTGTGCAGGAGAACATGTTTTTTCGAAACAAACACATACACAAAACAAGGTTTTTCATTGTCTCCTGCTTAAATAAACAACTATATACTGATTTCTTAAGTTTACGCGAATATTATACATTGAAATAAAACTAAACATGGCCCGACCCGTGACAACGAAGACTGCAAAGCCTTCGAAACGTCGGGAATAATAATTAAAACCTAATCGTGATAGAATCCGTAAAAATAGTTTTATTTCAATAAACAACTATAGACAAAAATTTTTAGAAATACCATATTTTGTGTAGGTGTTAAAAAAAAACATGTGCAGGAGACGCGGCTTAAGGTGAACATCATGTCATACATAATATTGTGTTCATATAATTAGACCACTGCCTCGGTGGCGTGGTGGTATTTCGGTACGACTACGGTTCTGAGGTCTCGGGTTCGATCCCCGGGTCGGGCAAAGTGATATTGGATTTTTCCATATCAGCTCGGAGTCTGGAATTTGTGCCCGATATGGCGATAGGCTCGCCCCCTATCACATCTGGGACGGAACTAAGCTCGGCGAAATGTGGGTGTTCTAGTTCGCTAGTGCGCCTCTGCCCACTCCTTCGGGGATACAGGCGTGAGCTTATGTTTATAATTAGACCATTTAATAAGATTCTACGGATCAAACTACCGCTATTTCCAAAACAATATATTTCATAAATCGCATGGTAGTCTTTATAATAACTCTTTAAATATGCCTAATACTGAATTTTTATGAGATGTTAATGTATGTAAAATAATTGACATGAAAACTAGACCTAATGGCATCGTTTTACTGTCTGGTAATACAACGGTACTAATTCTATACAACTATTTGTTGGACACTTGTCTGCCTACTTTTCACATTGATGAATTAGTATTCAATGTCATTTTATCCAGCTGCGTGGTACCGCAATGATCCGTAGAACTGGAATGACTGGCTTTTAATAATCGACGACCTTTGTGTTATTAAACTAAAGAGATAATTGAGAGCTTAACTTATATGATGTAGGTATACTAAATACAATTTCATTCTTTTTCTATACACAATTAAAAAAAAACATAATTTTAAACACGGACGTAAAAAAAAGATGGACGGAGCGCTAGGAACATTAAAAGTGAAGCAGGGTTTTCGGCTCATTCCATCTATCGACACGTAACGGAGCGACTGATTATCGTTTGTGTTTTTATACAACAATAGACTCACACCTGTATCCCCAAATTGGTAGGTGGAGGCGAACTAGAGAATTAGGAAATTTCGCCGAACTCATTTCCGTCCCAGTAAATGGGAGTAAGCCTATTGTCGTATCGGGCACAAAGTTCAGACTCCAGGGGGGTCACCATAACCTCTTATAGCAGTATTATTATAATTTTACTTGTCAATATTTACATACAAAACAAACGAAGAACGATTATAATAATACTGCTATAAGAGGTCGTGGTAACGCTGCTGACTGATACTGAATAGAAAAACCCTATGTCACATAGAATCGGGATCGAATCTGAGACCTCAGGAGAGGCATTTGTAATTTGTAGTAGGGATAATTAGGACAATCTCTAACAAACGATAGTTCAGTTGGGAGTGGTTCGGATTGTCGAAACGAGTGTCGAAGGTTCGAGACTAACCTCGAAAAGGGCTTGCATCTCTGAATTTTCTATGTTATGTACACACATATGATTTATCGTTTACTATAACGATGAAGGAAAATATCGTAAGTAAACCTGCATACCTGAGAATTTCTCCATAACAATTTTGTAGGTATGGCAAGTCGAGTTAGGCTAGCGTGGTAGACTAAGGTTTAATCCCTCTCATTAATAGAGGAGACCCGTTATCAACAGTGGGACACTAATATTACAGGGCGAGTATTATCACACATTTTTACCAGTTAACGCGACGTAAAATTAAAGTGCATGTAAGTAAAAAAAAGCGCGATACATTACTCTAACTTTGAATATACCGGTCGTTATTTACAATAGATAATATCATGTTCCGTGCAAAATATAATAAGAAACTTTCATATCGATGCTGCATAATTTCTAATGGAGTTCTTACATCGCACCCGAGTCGTGACAGATTTGTCATCCATCGTTTATAACTAAAATATACTACGGTGAAAGATGGATTATCTGCTCAGACGATGTTTATAACGATATTATACAGAGTACACACTTTCGTTCCACCTATAATAACATTATTTTCGACTCCATCTTTTCGATAATGGAAAACTTTAGTATTATTTCGCGATAGTGTTTCTTTAGTGTTCATTCCAAAGAATTATTTCTAAGATCAAGAATGTGCTTGTTTTACAAATCGTATATCATTATATTTTATATTATGTTTACAATAATATAAAATGTTTTAGTATGTATACAATAAAAATACAATTAATGCATAGAATCGCTATGTCCTAAGTAACATGTTTTACATAGAGACATGGATCTAAAAATATAGTAAAAACTAAGCAAATGTGCCTAGAAGCACTATTAGATATTTATTTACATAAAACTCAAAAATATTTTGAATTAGTATTTATTTAGCAATACAATGACCGCCCAAAATGCATATAAATCACGATTGCGCACTGAAAAGACCTCGAACACTGTAAGATCGTGATTTAATCCACCTAACTATCAAAGCAGCGATAGGCAATAGCTCACTTGGGAATGGTACGGACTGCCGAGACGAATGTCGGAGATTCAAGGCCAAGCCAGAAAAGAGTATACTCCTCTGACTTTTCTATGTTAAGTATATTTTCTTTGTGAATTATCACTTGCTTTAACGGTGAAGGAAAAGATAGTGAGGAAACCTGCATACCTGAGAAAAATCTTCACAAGAATTTCGAGGGTATGTGACGTCTACTAACTCGCATTAGGCCAGCGTGGTAGACTAAGGCCTTACCCCTCTTATTAGTAGAGGAGGCCCGTGCCCAGCAGTGGGACAGTAATATTACAGGGCTAATATTATTATTATTTAATGTTTCAAATAATATAAACTATTTTGAACGTTTTCCTAACTGTTGTTCTGTTGCAGGTTCCCCGTGGAAGGTAGAGGTGATGGCAGGGCCGGCGGGCGGCGGCGGGGGGGAGCCCACCAGACTAATCCCCGCGCGAGTGCCGGCCGTCTTCGAGATCTCCACATCACCGGGCTCAGCCACATTTAACAAAAATGATGTAAGTAATAACTTTCTGATATTCCCGAACACATAAATGGTTAGTCCTCCCATGATCACTCAGTAGCGTTTATCCGTTTTAAGTTACTATGAAGCACATCACAGTAGATATCCAGTATCATCAAAGCAGATCATCATCATCTTTGCAATACCAGAATAAAAAACAGTGACTACCTTCTGTCAAGTCTGGTCCTGCTATAATATAGTGAATGGACCGACCGTGCCAGAGTAATATAATGGTGACTCTGAAATCTGAAGGTCCATTTCCAAAATTCAGGGTTTACACATTATATACCAAACCACGGCGACAGCGCCAATTACGGTCTCGCTCAATTATAAAATCGGGTTCAAGCTGACATTATAAAATCAATTACCGCAACTATACCAGTATTAATTTTAAATAAAAAATAATATATATAAAAAATTAAATAATTAAAATAAAATATAAATCTATATTTTTACACACATACATAAAATCTTTTACAACAGTATTTATTTAGTTTTACAAATTCAACGTATAATTCACATATATACTAAATCGCTACTGTTCCCGTTACTTTAGTAATATCCTGATATTTATGGACGTAGCGTGTACTACAGTAGTCGGATTAACCTGTTGTAGAGATACCGAAGAAATATTTTGGAATTAACTACAACTTCGTTGAATATAAGTATCTTAACTTCTCGCTTAAATATTCTCTAATCGGATTTACCTACGTTTAAATATTCAACGTGTTCTGAAGTTTTATTTATTATGAATATTGTGCGGTGTATCTACTGTAGTATTTTAACATAAACAACAACAAAAATGAGTTGATAAATATTAAACGTCTATATGTCCTTGATAAGTGAAATGAAGATATAGGTACCAAAATATTTGTTTGCAGGTGCAAACTACATTCTGTTATTGATATTAAGGTTTAATTAGCTTATTTTGACAATGCTGATCCACGACTACATATAAATATATATACATATTTACTACACGGAGTCTGGAATTTGTGCCCGATATGGCGATAGGCTCGCCCCCTATCACATCTGGGACGGAACTAAGCTCGGCGAAACGTGGGTGTACTAGTTCGCTAATGCGCCTCTACCTACCCCTTCGGGGATACAGGCGTGAGCTTATGTTATGTGTTGTTATTTACTACACATTAGTTTAAAAACATATTTTTTTTGTCCATGGTGGACATATTGGCGTTTGTTATTTATCAACTCAAATATTATTTGCTTATTCATAAAGGCTCAATTGCACCACTATTATTAACCTAGAGTTAGTCCTAACCGCAAGTTAAGTTACATGTCATTCATACATTTTCTGTCAATTTAGCTTGCGGTTAGGACTAACTCTAGGTTAATAATAGTGGTGCAATTGAGCCTTAGCCAGTAGCTCCGATTGACATGACATCATAGACATGACTTGCTTGTCAGTTCTTACTTCTTACAATATCAACTTTTTTTTATAGCAGACTCTTTCAACTTCTAACATTGAACGCAAATAACAGAAGTTTACCCTCTGTAGCACACCCTGCTCCCCACCTCTTTCTGAATTATTTTTTAATAAGTATAATCAAAGAGTTCTGATTTTACTTATGTAGATTATGCTCAGTCCTAGAATATGTTGTTATTTAATTTTAATTCGATCGAACAAACTGCTATTAACTACTTTGGTACTAAAATCATCTGTAGCATAAGCGAGAAGAACTCTAGATATGATATGCCATTATAAAATACGAGCGCCACGAATTGTTCAATTGAAATTCAAAAGAGTTCGTGCGCGAAATATCAATATGCACTCATCAGTGACGCTTTATTGAATATCAATGTTTTACACCTACGGAGCTCACCTGTTTTCAATTAATTCCCTTCATTCGAGTGTGACACGGCGTGTAACGCAGCGGACGTATAGTGGTGCCCCAGACGACCCGATAATTCAATTTGCAGATCGTCTCTCCATTTACTTTAGTCCGTCGAACACTCAGTTACGTAAAACGAGCAGTGTATAGAGTCTGGGCACGAATGTGAACTGTGTTAGGCACTAGGCGTAAACTCATTGTAACTCAACACAGACTTAAGTGGTTTATAGATGCTGTTTTTCTGGTGGTAGAATATTTGTATTTGCCCACCTGCCCCATACGTATGGGTGTTGAAATTTGACTTAATGACCAACGCGACTTAATGACGTTGTGAAGATCGCATTCCAGAATCAGACAGTGTTTAACTGGTTCTCTCTAGGGGCTAGAGACATGTAAGGTTGCTATAAAGATGTGTCCTACATCGGTCATCCATCTGTCTTGTCGCATAGTCCCCGATTGGCTTCTTTCAACCTCGGAGTGTGAAAAAAGGTTAGGCTAATATAATAATATCAGCCCTGGAGGGTTACCACCACCTCTTATAGCAGTATTATTATAATCTTACTACGTTATTTGTACGAGATTCGGAACAAGCAAGATTGTAATAATATTGCTATTAGAGGTGATGGTAACCCCTCCGTAATATTACTGTCCCACTGCTGGGCACGGGCCTCCTCTACTAATGAGAGGGGTTAGGCCTTACTCTACCACGCTGGCCGAATGCGGGTTGGTAGACTTCACATACCTTCGAAATTCTTGTGAAAAAATTGTCGATCAAGCAGGTTTCGTAACGATGTTTTCGTTTATCGTTATAACAAACGATAATTCATAACATTGAAAATTCAGAGGTGCATGCCCTTTTGGGGGTTGGTCTCGAACCTCCGACACTCGTCTTAGCAGTCCGTACCATTCCCAACTGAGCTATTGCTGCTAGGCTAATATGTAGTGGTAAATTAAAAGCAACGACATCAAATGTCGAATGAGTACATACGGTATAGCATGAAGCAGTCATAGATTACAGCATTACTGTAGATTTTAGCAAACTAATATTCATTTTTTGCAGGTTGGAGTGACAGTGACCGCTCCATCACGTCGGCCAGTGAACGTGCGAGTTTTGGACGTAGCGGAGAGACCAGGGTTGTACCGGATCGAATTCACACCAGAGGAAGTCGGCACACATTTAATCGACGTAAGAATTATAGTATTTATCATAACATAGGTAGTAAGTGTATCGCACTAGATAAATAGGAATATAATTAGGAACATGGTAAGTGATCTCCGTCGCCCATAGACACCCAAGACACAAATGTATAATAGGTGCATTATCAACTGAAGAGGACGGGAATAAGGATTGGGAAAGGGAGGGGGAAATTGGGCCCACGGAAATGTTACTTACCGAACGAAACGCAACAGCGGGCTGCCAATTTACATCCATTTTTTGTGACACAGTGATATCAAACGGATCGAGCCGGCCCATTCGTGCTGTAAACATTACTGTCCTCTACCATTGAAAATTTACAAAGCTGCTTCACACAAATAAAAAAAATCGAATTATGAAGCCTTGTAAATGAGGCCTTCCATATTCTATGTAAAAGCCCGTCCCGCGTTTAGATCATAGAGATGGGGATGCGGTTTTTATTGAACGAAAATTAGCAATATCATGTAGAGTAAAATTGTGTCCTTGTACTTACATGTAATTTTTATAATATCCTTTTACCAATGTAGACGGTTTTGGTTACCTTTATTTTAAAGCTCAATTAGATTAGTAAAACTTTTTCACAAAACACATTTGCTATCAAATAAAACCTTTGAAAATTGCATACCTACAATTTACAACAATACAATATTACACTTGTTGCAAAGATATGTTATATTCGTATGCTAAAATAAAATATGAATACAGTACGGGCCATAACCCCTTTCTGGGCTGAGATAAATCACATCGTCCAATAGTAAATATTGCACAGTATTATAACGCGACAAACTTATCTGTGCCGCCCGAGCAAAAATAACTGTATGTTAATACTTAATCTCGCACCGAGCCCGCACGCACTCATGTCAACAAAATGGTTTTATACAAATGTAGTGAGTCTATTCAAGCTCGGACTTCTGTGGGGGCGGCGATATGCCAAAACAAAATTTTTGTATATGTAGAACTACGAACACTACGAATGGACTGGCTTGACCGGTGTGTTACCACTGTCGATGCCACTGTCTCATAGAATACTGACGAAAAGGGCAACTAGCTAAGCGATATACTTTTTTCGACCGGTCGCCTGATTTTTGACGTCAACATCCTTAGGGGATCATCCAACTCTGAAGGAGGTCGATATTAGTTATGATATTAGTTTAAGATTAAGATACGTATTTGTTTCGCGTCTTGCTAATGTGGGACAGTAAGTCCATCGTAGTTCCTAATACCCATAAAACTCAAGGGTTCTATGGGTTCTATGATGATGATTATGGGTACATGATTGTTAGGCGTATTTATTAAATTATTTTTATTATTTCTACATGTGTTTATCCCACCTTATTGTGGGGCGGCGCAACATACACTTAAAGCATGTTGCAGAAAGGATTTGGCTTAGTTTTTACGATCGGCTGCCTGCCTGACATCATCCCCTTCTAGGGGGGTCCAGTCCCGGGCTAATCAAATTAGAAAAAACCGCTTTGCTTGATCTGGTAATCGAACTCTTCCCGATCCACAGCCCAAATATGCTGCCCCTAGACCAAGGAGGTGACATGACATTCATTTTCACCTAATAGCACTAAATAGACTTCCCCGCTCTATAGCGGTACAGATAAGTTTGCCGAGCTATTCGAGGTGTATCCAGCTACCTGGATCGTAAATGTCAGGTGAAGGAGGAACCCTGACCTTAACCTCCAAAGGTCTCCGATATTTATGTATCTTCCACACTCCCGAACTTTATGCGTTGAAGATATGTAAGTGTACATGCACTCTCCGCGAAAACTCATTGGAGTGAGTATCTTTTAGGTACTCTCATTTTGATGTAAGTAAGCCACGAAATATGAAAGTTTCCAATGATATGCTAACCTACATACCTATATCTATATGATGATCGATTTGCATAGTCGCATTATTTATTTTCGGTCCCAACACCCCCAGACCCGAAACATCACACATAACCTTTCTCTGTGCGGAAATCGAACCCGTACCATGTCGCACAGTTCACTATCAGCCCACTGCGCCACGGTGTTATTTTTTTTAAAAATAAATACACCTAACAGTCACACACCTAGTCCTGACCCCACACTAGGTATAACCTGTATCGTGGGTGTCAGAGACTATGAGAGACTTTCGGTCTCACAATACCCAGACTTGAAACAAATACCTGTGGGCCACATAAACATTTGTCTCAATGCGGGAATCGAACCCGCGACCTCTCGCTTCACAACCGGCTACTCACCCGCTGCGCCACGGAGGCTGTCAATTATTTATTAGGTTAAAACTATTTAAGAACAATGAACGACAAATACATTTTGATCTGATTTCTTAAGTTTACGCGAATATTATATACATTGAAATAAAACTATTACAACGAAGACTGCAAAGCCTTCGAAACGTCGGGAATGAAAATTAAAACCTAATCGTGATAGAATCCGTAAAAATAGTTTTATTTCAACATTTTGATCTGTGAATATTCATCCATAGTGCTTAATTAATATTGTTCACAGGTTTCCATAGCGGACGATAAGCTTGCTGGAGGTCCACTAGTTGCCAAAGTGTATGATGCCAGTCTGATTAAAGTTACGGACTTAGGCAACGCTGTCGTCGGACAGCAATGCCAGTTCAGAGGTATGAATGTGCTTTGTGTTTTAACAAGTATCCGGAGAATTAAATTATTATGTTCACTTCTATTTACATGCATATAAAAATAAGTTCAAAAACTAAAACCCAACTCAAAAAGCACGCTCTAAAAAGTATGAAACAATAAAATCGTGGTTTTCTGAAGATAACCGTAGTCGTATACTACTTTGCAGAATGTGTTGTTTTATTACAGTAGGTTCCTCCTCCTTTTTGCTTCGCCGTACTCGGGTAAAAATGTCCGTTTCATCAATATTGTATTCTTTTGAATCATATTCGCGTCTTTTAAGGTTCATTTAAGTATTGTCTTCTTAATCATCTTTATTTATTAGATTTTTAATTGAATTCACTTTCAGACCTAGTAAAGGTACTGTTGATATTTAAATGTTTACAATTATGTATAATTTTTTGCTTTCGACAATTAAAGCGAAAACATTATTCGTAACTTTCATAAAAAAATCATCATAGAGAAATTCGAATGAGTATTTATCTTTTGTTATACATGATATAATAATACATCTCTATTCCATAAGACTCTCTCCAGGACTCCATAAAGGCTATGAACTCTATGTTTTGGCTTTACTCATTCCTTACATACTTACCTACTGTTATACAAACACTTTAATTAAAATAAGACATTTTATAGCACAGCTTATTAAAAATATAATAGGCTTTATTCATATTATCGCGCACCCTATCGTATTACGTTAAGTATGCCCTTAATAATTTCAGTGGACGCGAGCGCGGCTGGGGAAGGCCAGTTGGAAATTTCAATAAATGAGGGAGAGGTCCCTAATCACGTACAGGTAAGCCTTCAACATTACTTTATTATATCAAGTATTTTAACCCTTATATATATTTGGTACAGTTTAAATTGGTTTTAATCCACTTTACCTTGCTGATTAGAAGAGGCTATCTCATTGCTGATAAAGTTCGTATTTTCTATCGACTTTAGAAAAGGAGAAGGTCCTCAATTCGTCTGTATTTTTTATGTATGTTACCCGATATCTACGCCAAATATGGACCGATTATTTTCAAGATTATTTTTGTGTTCGATAGACCTTATTCCAAGGATGGTCTCATATAAATTTGCTCACAATTGGATGAGTCTTGAAGACGGTCTGTTAAGTTTTTAGCAAAAAAGGAAATAACATTGCATTATAGTGCGTGAAGATGCGTGAAGACCAGGCGAAGTGAAAGCGTTTAAGTAGGAAAGCAGTCCCTGGCATAAGGCCGGCATAGCAGCAAGCAGAAAGACAGAAGGAAGTAACATTAGTTGCCTATTATGTTGGCTATATTTTTGCGAAGTGACGTATAATCCAGGTTTAGGAGCTCCATTCAATGTGTCCGTATTTCCCTAGATTTTTTTTTTCCCCTTTGGTGAACTGCAGGGGTCCCTGCTAATGGGATACTGGAAACCCCTGCAGTATCTCACTATTGGGGAGGTGAAGGTAGGAAGGGAGTATTTGTTTTATGTGGAAGGGAATTAAGGGGTGCAAATGGAGATATTAAGAGGGAAGAAAAGATGGTGGGATTTAAGGGAAAAGGATACCTAACCTAACCTAACAGGAGAGGTAGGGTAAGGGGAAAAGAAGGGGATTGTGATGTTACCTGGGAAGTAGGAAGGAGGGTAGTAGAGGGGGTGAGAATTGGTGGCGGAAAAGATGAAAGGGGATGTGAAAGGTAAGGAAATGTAAGGAGACCTAAGGAGAGGTGGAAATGATGGAATGAGGGTTGAGGATAGGGACAAGGCAGAAGAAGAAGAAGAAACACAATTCATATTGATAATTCATATTTCCCTAGGTTTGACCTAGGTACGGAACCGCCTGATAGAAGTTTAAAATGAACATAACATTAGCTCACCCCTGTATCCCCGAAGGGGTAGGCAGAGGCGCACTAGCGAACTAGAACACCCACATTTCGTACTAGTCGTCGTTAGTTGCGTCCCAGAGGTGATAGGGGGCGAGCCTATCGTCATATCGGGCACAAATTCCAGACTCCGGGCTGATATTGAAAAATCCAATATCACTTTGCCCGACCTGGGGATCAAACCCGAGTCAGGACGATAGTAGTACCGAAATACCACTACGCCATCCAGGCAGAGGCATTTTAGAATTAATAAACCAAAAAATTAAATCTCGTAAAGGTTAATATCTTAAATTATTAAACCATTATTACTAAGTTGTCGATATTACAAGCGACCGTTATGAATTCATAATGAGCCGGTATAATACCCGAATATGGAATATATCAAACGGGGACAATAGGAGGCATGAAAAGGTACCGGAATACTTTATATCTATCCCTCCACAAAATGATAGTGTCATAATATTTTTCCATAACAATAGGATAAATTGTTTCGCCAGAATTTTTTAATTATATTATTATATTTGTAGACAAGATTTACAATACTCTCTACTATATTTCCAAAGAGTCAGATAGAGGAGCTTGTTTAGGCTCCAATTTTGAAGATTAAATACGAAAAGTTCTGAGAAAATGTGTCTCTTATTACTACGAGGCCGCGTGATAGTTCACGCGGTCTTGTTTTCTGGGGGGTTACCAACACGTCTTATAGCAGTATTATTGTAATCTTACTTTTTTTATCTGGACACGGCAAAGTGACTACACTGCACCTGGTGGTGCGTAGTGCAGTCCAAAAAAAAAACTAGCGATCAATAACAGGCAATGGATTTATTAGTGGTCGCCGGAATCAAGCCGGCCTATTTATGCTTCTTCACACCCCGAATCCGAAGAGGGAAGCAAATCGAGGAGCTTACGACAACACAGGCGGATGACCGATGCAGACACAGGGATACTCCCATACCCGTCCTAACCAACCATCAAGTCATGCCGCAAGCCCCTTGAGAAACCCGGAAGTAAACTGGCTCAGGATCAGCCAACGCGAACCACACATAGAGTGTGTACGGTGGTCACGATCCGGTCAGATACGAATATCCTACCACCACTTTTACCGATTCCCGTACAAAAATAAACAAAGATTATAATATTACTGCAATAAGACGTGGTGGTAACCCCCTATCAGTATTCGCCTCCAGCGTTATTGACTTACCAATTAGTCAATGTTGAGAATGCCATAATTCAAGACAATCTCCTAGTTCAGTAATGATGTGACATAGTAGATGAATCTATTTTTCGGCCGATTTCCAAAAAGGAGAAGGTCCTCAATTCGTCGGTATATTTTTAATGTATGTATGTTACGCGATATCTCCGCCAAATGTGGACCGATTTTCAAAATTATTTTTGTGTTCCATAAAACTTATTTCAAGGGTGGTTCCATATAAATTTGGTTAAGATCGGATTTAAAGTAGGTCCGTTAAGTTTTTAAACTTGTGAACTAAAACTAAATCTAGACTAGTGAGGCAATTTGTTACTAAGTAGAATCACTATCCACTACATAGTAGTATACCTCTACATTATGTTGCAATCGATCAAGATTTTTATAATTTATGTAAGTAGACTAGATGTGATTAGGTTGAGTTTTTTCATGTGGATGCGGAAACGAGTCCAAAGTAGGCTGCATCCTTTAAATACTTGTTTTAAATCAATATTAATTACCGGTTAAAGCGGCACACTTTGCCCACACTTGTTTTTCTTTTATTAATTCATCTGTGCAGCGGCCCGAGCAGGAAAGTTTCTGACAATCGTAAATGTATTCAAACTCGCTGCGCACTGATAACATTTGGTTAACATTTCATACAAACATAGACACGCATCAAGCTCGAATGCATGTATAATTGTCAGAAATTTTCCTACTCGGGCTTACTTTAAAATATAAATTACTTCCAATGTGATACAACGGACTCACAAACGAATCAAATCTAAAGCACGGATAAACTGTTGCGTTGCTTTAAGATCTCAGTCATATAATCTTGGACGATGATCTCACCTATCTTTGTTCAATGCTGGGCGCTTCCTTAAGTGTCTGACAACAATACCGATAGATATCTAGATATCAGCCGCCGATTCAGCCTTATGGAGTTATCGAGAATCGAACCCGAGACCTCAGGACGGTAGTCGTACCGAAATACCACCACGCCACCGAGGCAGTCATTGGGTATTTGTCAGTCGTATTCTACCCGCCTCCTGAGTTATTAATCTAAGGCGCCTCCTTTTAGCATCTCCTATAAATTGGTTAGTTCTATAAGTTCTCCTATGCCTAATGTAAATAGGAAAAATCCCACGAATTGACAATATTAAAACATTTTTTCTGCAGGTGGTAGGCGGTGGTAAATGCTTAGTATACTGGAGACCTGAGACCGCAACACCACACCGAGTGGATATAAAGTTCAACGGGGAACCAGTGCCTTCATCGCCATTTGTTTTCAACGTAGCACCGGCACAGAGGGTCACTATTGACACATCACAAATTGGTACGTCAATTTAGGAAATTAATTGGTACTCCACTTTTTAAATATTAACTATACGTGGGATTACCACCACCTCTTTTAACAATATTATTATAATCTTACTTTTTTGTGTGGGAATCGGTAGAAGTAAGATTAAAATAATACTGTAACCCCCCTGATCTCCAAACATCCATCGTTCAATCTCTTAAAATATTTTACACCATTGTACTATAATAAAGACTAGTTCCCAGTGCTCGAAACGGACAGATGGACGGGAAGGTGTAGGAACGGCGTTCCCTTTCGTGAAATGACCGTTCCCATTCCTAAAAAATAATCTCACACTGTTCCCTTTATTATCGATATTTCCACCGAATCGATTATAAACATCGATTTCTATCTGTCAAAGTCAGCTGGCTAAATGTCAATCAAAAACAGATAATTGTCGACTGTCGTGGTCCGTGGATGAAAGTGTTTTGTTTTGTTTAATTTTCATTAAATAAAACATGGGAATACTCTCCTCCTGTTACTTTGTAATACATATTCATAAAATCATTAGCGTAATATCTTTTACATTTTTCCTTGTGCTCATATAATTTTGTTTGGTTGTAGAACTGGTGCCGGTGGGTGAGTTAGCATCATGTTCTGTTCGAGTGGAAGGCTCGTCGGGTGGGGAGCTGGCGGTGACGGTACGGGGTCCCCGCGGTGACGTCCCCGTGCGGCTCGCCGGCGACGCGATAACTGGCTTAGTCGCCTCCTTCACCCCCAAGAATGTTGGACCACACACACTTACTGCCAATTATAATAATCAACCAGTACCTGTACGTATAATCGGAATTTAATATAACCTTGTTTTGGGGATTGGGTGTCATGAGACTGTTAATCTCCCATAGACCATGTTTCAGTCATAAAACAATACCCTTATTGTGTGATTTATAATAGCTGTATTCTCAATTATCTTATCGTAATATGTTTGCTCCAAGTTTTAGTATTATCATAATATTTTCATTTAAACACTGCAGAAACCAGTATCAAACTGTCAAACAAATAAAAATTCCAGACCACTTTAAGTTATTCAAATATTATTATTCTAAAAAACAGAGGAACTATTCAAAACCTGCCTGTAGATTTATATTATAGCTTGTGAGTTTTGTAACATGCTAGAATTCTGATATTCTAATGTACTTTTTATTGTAATTTGACAACCAAAATCTAGTAAAATAAGAAATTTATTTCAATACTACTCATAAAATTAATCGTGATATCATTACAAATATTTTAAAACATGGCAATACCTACAATAGTGGTGGGAAATGTATCTGGTCAGTGGCCGTTGTGTATTGTTGCGGGGTCACTCCACTTTCCACCTCCCAGATGTATTCTTTTGCCCCTGGTGTTGTAAACTGGAAGCAAATTCGTAGCAATTTAGTATCTCACTCACTATTGGAAATTTATTTTCTGGGATAAAATATATTATCTATAAGCAGCCTATGTGTTAATACAGAATGTCAGCTACCTGCGTACCGATTGCCATTAAATCGGTCCAGTTATTTGAGGGTGAAAAAGTAACAAACATACAAAGACACTTACACATTTGCAATCTTTCATCTCTATAATATTAGTGTGATACATCTGGCTCTCCGTCTTTAAAATACTTGCTCTTCCAGGGGACACCATTTGTGTGCAAAGCTTATGATGGCAAGTTGGTGAGTGTGTCTGGTGGCACATCAGCCCGTGTGGGGGTGCCTGTGCAGCTGGCTGTGGATGCTGCACAGGCAGGGGAAGGAAACCTCGAGATCACTGTTGCAGCCAGAGGTCTCAATATACCCACTCAAGTACACCCACTGGTAAGTAATTACTATTGTTGCAATTATAATGTATTGTTATGAATATAGTAGCAATAGTATCTAGGAGTAGCACCACTTACTTCCGTATCCTGGACTTTAATGATTCATCATGTCTGCCATTTCTTTTGTCCGTGTCTAATTAATATAATAAATTCTTTAGAATAGAATTATCATTTATAACCAACCCACTAAAACTTTATAGTATGAAATATTTATTTTAATGAGGATGCAATTGCAAGCCACAGTTCTGGTTAGAAATCTTTGGGGGAGGCCTATATTCAGCACTGGATGTTCTGTGGTTGATGATGTTGTTCATATTTGCATTTTAGTATATTTAAGGGGTGTAGTGTGTAAAATATGTTTTTGATTTTAGGGAAATGCTCGCTTCAACGTATCATTCACACCAACAGAAGCTTGTGACCATGTTGTTAATGTGTCATTTAATAAGGTATGCATGTCACTTTAATATTTCACCCAAAATTTTTGATAATGATTAGTATTCAGTGAAAATTGGGCACTTGACTATTTTTTTAAAAGTATTAGTTATATTTGTTTACCCTAGTTTTTGTTACTTTAGTCAAGACCCCAATCGTAATTAGTTATCGGTAAATCATACTTATCAAAAAAATAAATAAACATCAGTTACTTACATTATGTACTCATTATTTAGAGTTTGAAGGAAAAGCAGTGTAATATTTATAACAATGTAACTAGCTGATGACATCAAATATCTATTTTATTAGTAAATTGTTATTTCTTAAACATTATTCTAAGATATGTAAGCATTTTTTTATAGCAAAGACTGACAAACAAGCTGATGGGTCATCTGATGGTACGTGATCTCCATCGCCCATAGACACCCTAAAAAGAGGAAAATTGGGCCAACGGAAATCTCACTCACCGAATGAAACGCGACAGCGAGCTGCCACTTCATGTCGGTTTTCTGTGAGACAGTGATATCAAACCGGTCGAGCTGGCCCATTCGTGCTGTCTATAGCGTGGCGCTAAACTTAAACGCTTTGCGTATCTTTATTCTATGACAGATGCGCGTCCCGGGCTGTCCGCTCATCATCGCAGTGTCAGAGGGCAGTGGTGGTGGAGCGCGAGTGACCGTCCCCGGCCCTGCGCCTCTGCATCAGCCAGCTGCTCTCACTCTCCACCATCCAACCGCCACACTTGACCAGATCGAAGTCAATGTTGAGGGTGAGTATTCATATCTAGGTTATGTACTTGTGAGTAAATATCACGTTGCATAAACGTTTGAATTTGTGCCCGATATGGCGATAGGCTCGCCCCCTATCACATCTGGGACGGAACTAAGCTCGGCGAAATGTGGGTGTTCTAGTTCGCTAGTGCGCCTCTGCCTACCTCTTCGGGGATACAGGCGTGGGCTTATGTTATGTTATGTTATGCATAAACGTTTTATGTTAACCCATAGTTTAACATTCAATATCCATTGGCTTATAAGTTCAAATTATTTGATGGTTTGGTCGTAGTATTCATTTCAAATAAACAAAAACATCAGTAACAAGGTGTATGTATAAAAAAGTCTACTGCAGTCAACAATGCCTCTTTTACATAGACTGAATATAAATTATGTATGTATCATTTGCTTGTAAAATATATGTTATAAATAAACACATTTTATAAAGCACTAACTTTTAGTAAAGTATGATTGTCTTTTGCAGGCCGATATAAATGAAATAAAGGGTCAATTTGGATAGGATAGTCCAAACAATTTAAACACAGGGCAGGATTAGGGACGTAGTAGTGGGAGATATAGACGAAATGACAGAAATTATATGTGTATTAAAACTTAATTGTAATAAATACTAGATGTAGTTTCGTATCGCTTCGCTAACTAACAAAATTCACACAATAAACTGTATTAAATTTACTAACTTATGTAACATTGTCATATTTAATTATGTTTATCATCTATGTATGCAGCGTCTAACTGTACAACAGTACGTATAGTATATAAAAAGAATATCGAGTCGAACATTTTCAGGTCGTAAAGAATAGTGAAATAACACGTCGACACGTAACATTCATTTACAAAATCAGCTCATTCGCTTCGCCCTAACTTCTAACAACGGTAGGAGTGTTATGTGGGGTAGCGGGGTAGCGGGTAGCGGTTGCGGGGGTTAGGGCGGGCGTGTGAGCTGAGCGTTGCGCACGCGCAGGTCCGAACGGCGCGTCAGTGCCGGCGGCGGTGTCTGCGGCGGGGCCCGCCACGTTCCGCGCGGAGTTCGTGCCGCGCGCCGTCGGCGAGCACCGACTCAACGTGCTCGTCGACTCCGCGCCCATACCGGCCAGCCCCTTCCATCTCAAGGTAACTCACATACTACAATATCGACGATAGAAAGACACTTCGACCCACCGTTCATTATATTTAAATATTGAGTGGTAGAGCCACGCTGTAAACAGTAACCTCTACAGCACGAATGGGCCGGCTCGACCGGTTTGATACCACTGTCTCACAGAAAACCGACGTAAAGTAGCAGCTTGCTGTCGAATTTCGTTCAGTGAGTGAATTTTCCGGTGGCTCCTTTCCCCCCTTCCTTTCCCATTCCCTTTTCCCTCCCCTTCCATTTTGCTCTTAGGTTGGCAACGCACCCATGATTCTTTTTGTGTCTTGGGTGTCTATGGGCGGTGGAGATCACTTACCATCAGGTGACCCATCTGTTCGTTTGCCAGTCTCTGCGGTAGAATTTTTTTTTTTTACAAGAATGAGCCTACGGCTTTCCTTCTACACATAGAAGCACTTAAAATATATTTTTATTTTGACAGCCTCCGTAGCGCAGCAGGCGAGTAAGCCGGCTGTGAAGCGAGAGGCCACGGGTTCGATCCCCGCACCAAGACAAATGTTTGTATGGCCTACGTTTATTTGTTTCGGGTCTGGGTGTTGTGAGACCGAAAGTCTTGATTGACACAAGACTTGATTTTAGTATGGGGTCAGAACTCAGGACTATGTATGTGACTATTGGGTGTTATTTATTTATTATTAAAGCCTCTCTTGTACACAGTCGATAATGTAAGCAATAATAATGAATTTAAAAATTTAAATCTCTTATTCACGTACACAGGTGTATGACGTGACAGCTATAAGAGTGAAGGATGTGGCACATGGAACAGTCGGAAAACCTGTCACGTTTTTGGGTAAGTGTGACAAGTATTACTTTATACAT
Organism: Clanis bilineata; assembly: GCA_036417725.1. NCBI lineage: Eukaryota > Metazoa > Arthropoda > Insecta > Lepidoptera > Sphingidae > Clanis > Clanis bilineata. Next base: position 11,384,672 of record CM071151.1, on the reverse strand, counting down.
ATCACATGAAAGTTATATGACGTATAATAGTTGGAAAAAGTTACAGGAGTGGATTCAGGAAGGGGCAAGGGGGGCAATAAATTAATTATCAAGAAATTAATTACAACTTAGATGTGTTCATGATATTTTTCGTCATAAATACTAACTGTTTGTTTTAGTGGAGACGATGGCGGCGGGGCCAGGAAATTTGGAAGTGACAGTGAACGGAGGTCGTGTACCGACGGCAGCAGCAGCACAGGGAGCTCACACGTACGCAATCAGCTTCACTCCACGGGACCCACGACCACACACTGTTGAGTTGCGATTTAACGGAGATCATGTACCTGGTAAGGTCTAGTATATTTGATAATAGAATTTTTTTTCATTCATAGTGGTTTAGAGTAATGTTGTTGGTAATCGACGATCAATAAATGTATAGCAGGACTATTTAAAAATTATGATTTTATTATTTTTAATATTCCATCATGATTTATTTATACAAAAAGTCCCAGACCTTATATAGGGCTTACCGGCAGGACGCATAGGAATGTTAAAGTTTTATATTTAGTAGCTAGGAGACTGAATTAAGCTCGGAACTTAACTTCACTAGTTGCACCTCTGCCTACTCATATGAAGATTTAATATTCAGAACACGGACTAAGTCTAAGTGATATTTTAAACCATCAACAACTGCTTACAATTAATTCTCAGGCAGTCCATTCGTGTGCCACGTGTCAGCGCCGGCTCGAGTGATCGGCGCGGGGTCGGGCGAGTCCCCGGACAAGGTGTCGGTGGGCGACGCGTACACATTCAGCGTAGACTCGCCCACCTCACCGCATGTGGAAGTACTTGGCCCGGCTAGAAGACCAGTTCCCGTGCAGGTAACTCGCGGATTCAGGGACGCATTTAATGGGTTTGACCCCCCCGAAAATTATGTAGTTTGTATTCAGTATAGCAAAATAATGAGCGTGGATATTTTCAGGTATCAGCGGAGGAAACAATCGGTGAGAACGAAGCCAGCAAAAGATATACCATCTCTTTCGTGCCAGTAGATGTTGGAGATCACAGCATAGAAGTAAGTCATAACGATTAGAGCATAAACACTACGTCGCGAGTAATTGTTCTAAGAATCTTCTAATGACTTTAGGAGTAACTAAATATATATCAATTCGATCCTTCAATACATTTTTATAAAGAAGATGTGATATTCGTAGGTCCGAGCGGGAGCCATGGGTGGTCACGTGGAAGGCAGTCCGTTCCTGGTGAAGGCGTACAGTGCTGCGCGTGTGAACGTCACCGACATCTCGCCCGGCGTCGTCGGCAGGCCCGTCTCCTTCACCATTAACGCCTCACATGCAGGTGATCTATAACTAACTGAATGAAACATCAATGTATATCGAATAAATAAATGATAAAAGTGTTGTGTTCCAGGTGCTGGCAACTTGGAAATCATAGTGGCTGTAAACGGTAGAAATGTGCCGAACTATGTACAAAGTGAAGGAAATGCAAGATTCAAGGTATGTCCTAAAAATTTCAATCTGTGTAGTAACTCACTATGTATGTATTTTTATCGACTCGATTTTCATGTCAATATTTGTCAGAGCATTACATAAAACAGTGGTCTGAACACGAACAATTGTAACAATCGAATTGGAATCGAGTATAGAAAAAGAGTTACGTATTCGATTCTCAAAAGAATTTATCCTCGAGCCTCTGTAAACTCATAGTGCAAACCATACAAAGCTTAATATTTGTATACTTCACAGGTAAACTTCAAACCAGTAGAAGCAGCTCCTCACACTCTATCAGTCCGGTTCAACGGTCACGCAGTACCAGGCTCCCCGTTCACTTGCTCCGTGTCCGCGCCCGCAGCTGCAGCGGACGCGCGCGCTTCTGGACCCGGGCTTAGTTCTACACCGAGGGGAGATCCCGCCGAAATACAACTCACTGGGTTTAATAGTACGTATATATTGCCATACATTAACATATCGAAACATAACGTAGCACTCCATGTCCGCGCCCGCAGTTGCAGTGGACGCACATGTTTCGGTACATTCATATAATTCTACTGATGCTCCCAAGTTGTAATTGATTTTATGTATATTGTCATGCTTGAATAAGTGGCACATTCTATACTCTATCGGTCCATTTTCACGGATACTTATGTAGCCCGTTGAAACAGTCAACGGTCACGTAGTGTGGTCGTCTGCATAGTCTTCTCTAACTGTAGAAAAAAATGTGTAACGTTCCATTTATTTATTTTATAATACCCTACCACTAGTATCTTTGCCTCTAATGAAGATGCCATTGCAATTATTTTATAAGAAAATGTAAACAATAGTCTGATTGTTCAGGTGTATAATGACAGTTTGTTTGTGTATAATATTGTATATTTACAAACGTTACAGTGAGATTCTCATTGATTGTTCTTTTCTACAATTGCACATTAGAACAGTTTATTCATCGATGTGCGTGCAGTCATATCTGAGCTCAACGTTTCTAGAGTGTTTGAAATGTCATTGTGCGTAAAATTATATTTTATTTCTGTAAAAAAGACGTAGTTTTAAAGAGTGATCTTTTCAATATTTTTGGATCACTGATTTAATTAGCAACAAAAATATTGAAATAATAATTCGTAATAAAAAAAATGTTGAAGTACTCGTCGTGATTACTTTGTATTTCGATTATCTTATCTTCTAACAATCGACGCCCTAACTTTATAAACATTCTTAAATCCCGTTTATATTAGTGACTGATTCTACTTTTACTTCTATATACCATTGACTAAAAATAACTGATTTAAATTGCGTACGAAGTAATTGATTAAATTAATTTCCACGATCAGATTAAACTTCATTGGTAGTTTTACTATCCATGAGATTCTCTATAAAACTACAAGCATTAAATCGTCATTATATCCATTAGAGTAATTGTGCTCGTATGTTGGTTAAACCGTAATTGTGTACTTGACAATTTTTTTAAATTAATTTTATACGAAACTAGCTGACTCGCGCAACTTCGTCTGCGTAGGAGAGAGAGGGTTGAAAGAATGAGTTGTAGGCACCTATAATCCAATAATTTTAAAGGAGGTAATGAGATGATCTACTTTGGTCCGTTTTCGTCAGTCACCCCGTCAGTCACCCAGTCAGTACCCTCGTCAGTTACCCCGTCCATCACCCCGTCAGTTACCCCGTCCATCACCCCGTCGGTCACCCCGACAGTCACCTTGTCGGTCAACCCGTCGGTCACCCCATCTAACTGCTCGATTGTCACCCCGTCTGTCACCCGTCTGTCACCCGTCTGTCACCCAGTCTGTCACCCCGTCTGTCACCCGTGTGTCACCCTGTATGTCACCCATCTGTCACCCGTCTGTCACCCAGTCTGTCACCTGTCTGTCACCCGTCTGTCACCCAGTCGGTCACCCCATCTGTCTGCTCGATTGTCAACCCGTCTGTGAAATCTCTAATATCTCGAAAATCTTTTTTCACGCACCGGCGCCATCTACTTAAAATATTGGTTTGTAGTACATGCTATGTATCAGAGATGGCGCTGTATGTGAAAAAAGATTTTCCCGCTTTTCTGTTGAAATTTTTCCTGAATTTTCTTTGCTATAAACCTCACGGAGCCCGAGACCTTTCCAACGAATGCAAAACTATGGAAATCGGTTTGTGCGTTCTGGAGTTATAGCGTCAGAAAGGAAAACCCGACTTATTTTTATATAGTAGATTTTCGTCGTCCACCATATAGAAAAGAAAGTTATATTAAAATTTTGACAAAAATAGAGAGTTTTTCCTTAAATAAAACTTACCTATTATTTCTTAATCAATATCCGGAATCCATCTTGAGTCAAGCACCCGTCTTTCTTACCTTTTGTCAGCGTATTTCCGGTTCCCTCTCCATTTTTACCCCCACCACTCGGCACTTCGGCTTTGGGGTAGGGCGCGTGCAAGGTGATGGGCGGATTTTAAATCATTATGAACTCATGATGCACCAGGTAGACCTTACCTGGATTCCGGATATTGATTAAGAAATAATAGGTAAGTTTTATTTAAGGAAAAACTCTCTATTATTTGCTTTGTATCAATATCCGGAATCCATCTTGAGTGATGTGTTTGTTATCACCTGGTGCGCGTAACCCAAAGACGCTATAATGTGTACGAATATGAGTTTTTAAGATAATGAAAAAACATATTGAATGGGGTTAAAATAATCGGATAAAGATTCTGAACTACCTGAAACCTGTATCTGAAACAAAACTTGATCCCCTATATTTGTAATTTTGAAATGTATAAATACTTTGCCAATTTCTGTTTTCCAGAATTTGGTATATTAGGGAAATCCTACAAAGTTCCAGAATTTGGTCTTGAACGTTGAAGTTAGACTGTGGATCTCAGACTTTGGAGTGCAGCAATGCGTGTAACTTAAAATATATGACAATATAAATCGTTCTGAATGCAGACTCGTATCACCCAAACTAGCTTTATGTATTCTCTATAGCTTAACCTCTTGTAGCCTTTGCGCGCAATATATAGTCCTGATTGGTCATAAAATCTTCATATCATCAGCATATAAAATAATTTTAGCAAAGTTGAATCATTTAGAGATATCATTGACAAATATATTAAAAGTCAAATTAAGATTTTTAATTGGATGAACTGTCAAGCATCTTATTTATTATCTGTGTTTGTCGGTATCAGTTTTCGTCCCACATGTTGGCTACAATGCGATATACTTATCGCCTGTGACTATTTATTAATTTTTGTAAATGAAACTTTTACTGTAGGTATCTAATTAATGTACCAACTCGGTAAGTTCATGAACACATTGGCTTGAGACCAGTAAAAACAAAATGGCAGTCTGTCTCGATACTTGAATAAAGTTTTCTTCGGAAATATACTTATAAAGATATTGTAACTAGTGTGTTGGATTCCAACCCTGGTTTTGCTGCCCTTTGACGCGTTACTGAGATAGCCTTCAAAATAATGTTTCACAAATAAATTAGAGAATAAAATATCTGTTAGAATTTACGTACGTAAATATAAATTACAGATTTATGGATCAAATACTATATGCTAAGCCGCATAGTTGTAGTGTAAGTGAGTCAAATAACGAGCGACATGTTTAGCATCAAGTTATATGGTCTTGCATCGTATAGCTGGGAACCATTTTAGTGATGATGTGAAGCATTTTCTCCATCTGTCCCCTGCTGGTCTGTGGGTTCTTATCGTAGCGCTCCTCTAGCTTGTCATGTAGCATCTGTTCATCTTCCGTTCATTTGGTATCATGTCTTGTCAGTTGTCACCCGAAATTAGCCATGCCTACAAGAGTAAGTTCTGAACTTGGGCCGGGTGTGTACCTGTTCTCGTATCGTTGGAGTTAGATATACGAGTACCCATACTCGCTGTGAAACATCTGCTTGCCAAAACATATTATTTTACTAGGGAGCTATTAAAATATGTTTTCCGCTGGCTGGAATCCATAATATGTGCGAGGATTCTGGAAACGAGGTTCAATGGAGGGAACAATCATGGCCTTGTTGAGAAAACGCGTTGCAACCAATGGGCTTCGCGATCCTCCGTCTCACATTGAATTTTATGAAAGTTGAGCACCGGGCACCTTCTAGATGGTCAGATGCCATAAAAAAGTTTGCTGGAAGTAGCATCTATCGAGCCGCCCAGATGTCCAATGACCGCTCAACTTAGCGACGGAATGTATTTGGTCGCGATACTAGTCATTGAGGGACCGATGAAGAAGAACCACCTGAGCAGTTTTGGAATGGTCTATCTCCGGGTGTACCAGGTTTGAAACATACCAGTATAACTCGTAGTTATATTGGTTAATGTTCAGTCTGGAAATTTGGCGCGGCAGGGCGTGACCAGATTAAAGTTAATGCTGTTCGTGTTGTATACGTCTATATACGTAAAAGAAGAAACTGATTAACTGACTGACTGACGTATCAGCGTATAGCCAAAAATAATGAACTAAGATTTTACACACGGCTTCCTTTAATGACGTAAGCCGTATTTCAGAAATTCATCCCCTAAGGTGTGTAACGGGGGATGAAAGTTTATATAGAAAAATTGATGTACGCTGGGGCAGAATATCACGCAGGCGCAGTCACGGGTAAAAAGCCAGTTGCTGTATAAACTGCGCAGATATATATTTGCTTGCATGCCAGGATTGCGATTAATTCGTCCAAGCCTTATACATTTGTCGCCAAGCTGCGCTTCTATAACCAGTGAAATCGCATGCGTCGATAGGCAGCAGATGAGTGGACTGGGCTCTTGTGAATCAGCATGGTCTATCTAGTGGCTTAGTACCATTGTTTCACCTTCGAGTGAACAGGTTATGGTAATTTAACGGTACGGATGTTCGGTTGGTAACTGTCGACTGATACGTTGCAGTGTATGACAGTGTAATCGACCTCTCGGAGTCACAAACTTTGCGTAGCTGAACCACCCATTAGACATTGGTATTTGGTGTCGTTTGAGGGACAACTTGCGTTTCGTGAGCTGTAGCTGAAGTGCATTGCGTAGCGTTTGGCACTTCGACTCCGACAGGGATTTTGCGTTGCGTTTAGTATCCCACATTGTGTCGGAGTCAGTACAGACTTGAAGTTAATTATCAAACTTAATAGTTGTAACATTTGTCGCTTTGTTCTCGTGGTCTAGCGACATCGCATACGGGCTGTGGACCGGAAGGTTCTAGGTCAGGCAAATGGCCTGGAACTAGGTCCTTCAAAAGGAATTGACGTAGGGTAGGCAGCCCGTCGTGAAAATTAAAGCAGACCTCATCCTGCTAGAACACATTTGTTGCGCTGACTTTACAGTGGTGTGAGTGTTTATGGTCAGCTAGGATAAGAACAGTTGTGGAATGTTTATTCTTTTCACTAAAATATAAACAACGAGATATACTACTCACCTGATTTGTGACTCCTCAGACATTTCGCCACACAATGTACCTGAAGTGCCTTGCGTAGCGTTTAGCACTTCGACTCAGACGGGGATTTTGCGTTGCGTTTTGTATCCCAAGTTATGCCGTGAAATTCGAAGCACAATTCCGAGTCAGTACAAAGAAATTCCGCATTCCATATGGTTATTCAGGCGTAAGGTGTAATGATTTGCTGCTATAGTTAGGTCTTGCGGCAAAGCAATCATCTAGATTCTAGAATAACTGGTCCTGTATCGGATCTAGATGAAAATTCAGGGTTAGGGACCTGAGATATTAAGCGATAGGTACGCAAAAATAAGGTTAGCTTAAGATTATTTTCGCCATTCATTAATCTTGCAAAAAGGAAGATATATGAAATTGGCTAAATAACTGAATTTGTCATAAAGTTTTCGTTATGACAAATTACTTCAAGTTTCAACTCTTGAAAAGATTACGCGAAAGGTTTGTCCGGTTTTGGGTACCAAAACGAACGTGAACAGGTAACTAGGACTCCGTTCAGCGTTTTAGATCTGTGCAGCTCTTGTCACAAGAGTATTTTGTGTTAAAGTGAGATATATAAGAAAGCCTTAAAAGGACATGTATACGTGCACAGGTCAAAAGTTTGCTAAATATTAGCAGGTACCCCTCGGTTTCTCCAAAATTATTGAATAAGATTAGACAACCTTAAAATTACCGAAACTTAATTGCGGCGTCTTTTGTTGGATGATAATTGTGATCGCTAGTTGAACGCCTTGTATAATAGAAATGATCTTTGATAATGATTTAACACTTGATGAATTATGAATGCTTTTCTGCACACCCGCCCCCCTTTTTCGAGGTAAGGTAGCAATGCTGCATAATTAATATAATTGTAACTGCATATAATTCGGTACTGGGGGTATTTTACGTCTTGATAAAAAAACTTCAGGAATTTGATATAAAAAACGACGTAAATTTATAAATTCGCACACCTTGCGGGTTCCAGTTAACAAGGAGCTCGAGGGTTAAGGATCACTAGCAGCCTTTTGCCTAATGACCGAATTCTATAATTCTAGACGCAGCTAAATGAGCGCCCAAGAATCTAACGAAGTACCAAAATATTACACTTATTATGACCGACCACGCTCTCGGTGGGCCGTCATTAATTCAATTCGCTTGAAACTATAATACGTTGGATATTATATTACATGACCCTTTTTCACTGATTTTCGATAAAAAGGTTATTTGTTTGTGATAGAAACTGAAAATGTACATAACTCACGGTTTCGTTAATCCCAAATCCGGTATCACCGTCCGATGAAAAATCGCAGTCACTATCCGAAGCTGACGTCGGAGGCTGTTCCAAGTTCCGAAGTTATAATCACTTTATAACTTTTTACACATTCTATAATATTATTTTATAATATTACTGAACACTGAAGAGGGAATTTGTAAATCTAAAAATATATAGATAATTTCGCTTTTTCGCAAAGATTTACAAGAACTGACAACTTATCGGCGCGAAAAACGACGCTATAATGATTTAAAATCCGCCCATCACCTTGCACGCGCCCTACCCCAAAGCCGAAGTGCCGAGTGGTGGGGGTAAAAATGGAGAGGGAACCGGAAATACGCTGACAAAAGGTAAGAAAGACGGGTGCTTGACTCAAGATGGATTCCGGATATTGATACAAAGCAAATAATAAAAAGTTATAAGCATTTGAAGTTTAGTGTAACTTTCAAACTGCGGGAAAGAGAAGTATCAGTATAATCACGTCACGCCATAACGGTACGTGTGTTGGAAAGGGATAGCAAGATATCTCCACTCCAGAATTTAAAATATGAATTACTGCCTTATTTTTCAACCAATTTTGATACAGTTTTTACATATAAATATGTGTATAAAATCAAACATAGTCAAGTAGCCAATTAGGTACTATTTGCAAAAACTTGAACGTAATATTTGGCTCTACAGCAGGCGAGCCGACAGTGTACGTGACGGGTCCGGGCGGCAGCAACGTGCGCGCGCGCATCACCGCCGCGGGCGAGGGGCGGTACACGGCCACGTACACGCCCGACGCGGTGGGGCGCCACACCGTGCAGGTGACGTGCGCCGGCCGGCCCGTGCCCGGCTCGCCCTTCACCTGCAACGTGTACGACGTGCGCAGGGTCAGGGTCACCGGTCTTGGGCCTGGAGGTGAGTAACATCACACCTAGTTATTATTGGAATACTTAAATACTATAAACTGATGTCAAAACCGCACGGTATTTACCATTTTCCATTTAGAGGTCCTTTTTTATCCTGACAAGATAGAGTGAAAATACTTGATAAAAGGCAGAGATATAATGTCAACTATCAAAAATCATTACGTGCTTCGACGATCGGCAGAATTATACAGACTTAAATTACTAGATAAACTCTAGTTAAACGTAGTCCGCCTGAGCGAGCTACTTAGCCCGGTTCCAATAAACAATCTCAGTTCGAATGTGCCGATAGATTACAAAAATTTGCCAACAAGAACACAGTTTGAACATGACTCCGTCAAATGACTTGATTTGATTGGTTCATAATCGCGATCTATCTGCGTTCTAAACTCAGATCGTTTATTGAAACAGGCCGTATGTGGGTTTTATGTGTTACGGTCCTTATCCAGTCTAGTACGAAAAAACAGTAGCCTTCTTCCAGTAAGTTAATATTGTGAAAAATCTTATCGAATTGTTTATATTGTTTTTAGAACTAGAAGGAACGTTAGAAGGGTTAAGTTTGGACGAGGGTGCGGACGAAGAGCGCGGGGTGGAGATCGGCAAGCCCGTCACCTTCAGTGTCGACGCGGCGGGTGCGGGCGAGGGCACGCTCGAGCTGGTCGTCTCTACGCCCACCACTACGGTTAAAGCAGAGGTGACTATTACATCAACATCGATTATTTAGAGTAATATGTCTTTTTCTATCGACTACTTGCTACTACTCGCTTTTATCCAAAAACATTGTGACCTTTTTCATTTTATATTAGGCGAAACTGAATGGAATTTATGGGATAATGTATTCCAGAAACTTAGATTTAAAGACATTTACGAAAGGGAAAACTGAGTAATCTTCCATTTTGTGCAGGTGGTGGCAGTTGCCCGTGGACTTTATGATGTGACCTTTGTACCTGTGTCTCGGGAGCCACACCGAGTGTCTGTCACTTTCAACGAACAACCCGTGCCCGGCAGCCCGTTCGTATGTCGTGTAAACGAACCACACACGTATGTGCAAATAGGTGAGTTATGCTTCTTTTACCTATACATTTACTAAAAAAATCATAAATATCTGAATTTTGGCCAGTATGTCGATACCGTCCCATTATGATCTTTAGTAGGTTGCTATACATCCGATATCCTCAACACACAATTTATCACAATTGATCTTCTGCTCTTTAATAATCTTTATCTATTTCGGAAATTCAAATCGCCTATACATAAAACACCTTTAAACTTACTTTTTGCTTTGAGTGATTGGCTAGGTTTGGATAACTGAAAGTTGATTATACAGGGAGGAAGTAACAAACCATGGATCCATGGAAGCAGGTCGATAAAGGACCTCGACACTTATCGATTGAACATGCAATCACCACTCTTGTTTCAGGAAGTATCGCCGCTGTGGAAATAGATGAAAGCCTCACAGATGTGGACGTTCTATCTCCCACCAGCACCCGAGTGACAGAAGCACACCTCGAAGACACAGGCCTACTGACATTCCCAGCGAACAGAATAGGTCGATACGTAGTGCGGAGCACGAAGGGACCTATAGCTGAGGTAGAGGCTGTAGACGCGTCCGCTGTCAAAGTGCTGTCTATCGGAGATGCTGTAGCACACCGACCGGCCATACTTACAGGTAAATCTTGTTTACTTGCCCCTTCTACATAACTCGATGACTTGACTATTTGATGAAGAGGGTCATTGGGAAGTTTGTTGATATGTTATCAGTTATTCAAAGTATGTCGCTTAATGATGCATGATAAGACTTTTTTTTGTAATTAGTATAATATTAAAGGAAGCCCATGTCTCAGTAGTAGGGTAGTCTGTTTATAGTGCAGACGTGTGTCGTATCACAAACGGGCGATCAGCTTGCCTCTTTGGAACCATTTCACCCTAATCCAATGTATAGACTAAATTAGTATATCGATCGTGTATTTTTGTAACACTATAACTAATCGTAGGTCTCACTTCGTTTAATAATCAGGGCTCTTTGTTATTTTTTTCACGTAATTCCCGGTATTTGTGCAGTGAGCACAACGAACGCGGGCGCGGGCCGCCTGTCCGGGCGGGTGACGTGCGGCGGCGTGGTGGTGCCACACTCGGTGCGGCGGCGCGCGGCAGGAGCTCGTGTGGCACCCGGCGCGCGCCGCCCCGCACCGCATCACGCTGCTGTGGAGCGGCACGCCGGTCGCCAGAGAACCGCTCGTGGTCGACGTGCAGCCACCGCACCACGGACAGGAGGTACGTGTGACGGACTAGATTGTCACGTGCCCGTAACGGTGCACGACGAGAGGTAATACGGAACGCGTCATGCCTCACTGCATTACGCTGCTGTGGAGCGGCACGCCGGTTGCCAGGGAACCGCTCGTGGTCGAAGTGCAGCCGCCGCACCCAGACAGGTACGTCTAACGAACGAGATGAATTACGGTGCAGGATAAGCAATAATACAGCACGTGTTTCACCTCAACGCATCACGCTGCTGTGAAGCGACACACCGTTCGCCAGGCAACCGCTCATGGTCGACGTGCAGCCGCCGCATCATGGACAAGATGTAGGCGATGCAGATAACAACGAAATATTTCCTTTATATAGGGGTGTAATGATGCCACATTCAGTTTATCGACATGACCCTCTGTATAGAGGCACACGTAACGACAGAAAATTGCCAGATCGAAGACCATATGCTGCATCACAGGAGGTGTTATTTGTAAAGAGATGTGGACAAAGGTGTATTACCAAGTTACTTGAACTGTGACGGCATTCGGTTGAAGCTGTATGGCGTCACGACTTGCTGAATCACATTGGTGAAACGAACGCTTACTGCACTTTCTTACTAACGTTGTAAAATTGGCAAAATAATCCCTAAAGAAAAATTTATTTTGATGAGTCTGTGATAATATTTCACACAAAATGGTATAATGTGACATCATATTATTTTACAACTCAATGTCATGGTACCCTAAAGTGAAACTTCCATTGTTTACGTGCAACCATCGAATCATGAACGGGTTATGTGAAACCGGTCTAACATTATATTAAATGGAGAACAATGGTTAATCACTATGTCAACCAGTTTTCATTGTTACATGTACAGCTTTCCTATAATACTTTCAAATATTATTGTTATAGTGTATTAGAGGTTATATTATTTTTAAATTTAATCAAATTATGTATTTCAAAACGAATTTCAGATCAGGCTTAGTTTTTCATTATCTGCTTATTTTAGTATAGACTATGACTGGATGATGGCTTTCGTAATAATAAGGATGACTACATATTGACTATCGTCTACAAATTAAACACACACACACGTGCGCGTGCGCACGTACATACACGTAACCAGACGTGCACAAATGAACCGAAATATAGTTTTTTTTGCATTTGTTATATTTCTTGCTGCATAATCTATACTGAAGACTTCATTGCACACGTACACATGATATACGATATTTAATCTACATCTATATCCTTAGGTAGCCGCATCAGGTCTAGGGTTGTACCAAGCTCAAGTGAACAAAGTTGCATCGTTCAGTATCGACACGCTAGGGCGTCCGGCGCGAGAGTTCGACGTGGTCGTCTCCGGGCCGGGGGCTAGGGCGCTACCAGTGAGATGCTACCAGACCAAATCTGGACTCCTACAAGCTGAGTTCACCATCCCCGAAATCGGTCAAAGCACGATAGGTCAGTAAACACAATTATTTTTACATAATTGGTTTGAAGCTTGTAGTACATTTTGATTACGATATTTACATTTTGATTAGGATAGATATTACGATTAGGTCGATAAGTTAAGGGATTATTTTTTGTGTCCTTAATATTGTCTCTGGAATTTCACTATTACAATAAATGCCCCATAATATGGGCGCACATATTGTTCCATTTTATATTCACATGCAATATATTTTCAGCAATTCTTTGATAATATCATTGTTAATAAATTTACTTGCAGAAGTGTTACATCTGTCAAAGCCCGTATCTGGCAGCCCATTCACATGCGACTCGTTCGACCCCAACAGAGTGATCGTGTCGGGTCTCCCCACCGGAAACATTGTAGCGCATACACCGATCAACTTCACAGGTTAGATGAAAATATGTGTTATATAGTTTTATTTAAATAAGTGTAATTTTCTATTTGACGATTAATTGAGCATTTTAGATAAACAAAAAAAATCGTGGCAATCAATTATATTTTCGATTGTCTGTGAAAGCCGTAATTTTTCTACAGTGGTAACAAAGGAGGCGGGTGTGGGCGAACTGGAGGTGATATGCGAGGCGCTGGGCGAGCGGCGCATGCGCCTGCCGCTCGACGTGCGCGACGACGGACACAGCGCGCGCGTGCGGCTGCGGCCCGCGGCGCCCGCGCACTACCGACTCTACATCACATATGGAGGTAACTGCTGGTGCTATCATCTTTACTTAGACTTATGTAGGTAGTAAGTAAGTAACTAGTCGTTTCACATCACATAATACCGACATAAAGCGGCTCGGGCAACGGGATTTTTCTAACACGATTTACCCGAAATTGAATGCGTCAGAGTCAACACACAGATGGCCGGTCGTAAAAAATAAGCTGGATCCTTTTTGCAACATGCTAAAACCTTTGCGCCAAACCCACATTGAATAGAATTAGGGTAGATGTAAAGAAAGATGATTAAATATTGAGTGTGTGCACGCAGGCGCGGCGGTGGCGGGCAGCCCCGTGTCGCTGGGCGTGTTGAGCGCACGCGCCGACACGGGCGGCGCACGCTGCGCGGGCACGGGGCTCGCGCATGCGCACGTCGGCAAGGAGGCCGCTTTCACCATACACTGCACAGACGAACACGCACCCACCGTGCAGGTACACATACACCATGTTGCTATACTGTCAAGTATCTCCAATACTTCGATATTATCTTCGAAAACCTCTCACTCGTCTGTCACTATCCCTCCTTTTGGATGGATTTAACAATTCAGTCATATTACAGAAAAATCATGTTTTATCATTTTTTTTATATAACATTTTTTTTCTTTTTGTTAGGTTGAAAGGTTAACAGAGGACAAAGATGAAAATACAGATACAGGTCTATTAGAATGCCGAGTAGTACCCGGCGCTCCTCGAGAATGGCTCTGCGCCTACATTCCTCTCGTGGTGGGACTGTATGAAGTCAGGATATTCACGCACGTGGGGCCTTTACCTGGAAGTCCTTTCTCCGTAAAAGTAAGTAAAGTAGAATAACCCTTTTTGTTCGCCTGCATGATGAGAAGAGCAAGTCGCCGTCCAGATTGTAAAGACGCCTGTCCTGTAGCATTAGCAACAAACAGAACTGTCATTACCTAATACAGTAATTATAGACGTACTGAGTACTGTCACATACGATAAGCCCACTACTGCACTCAACTCTTATAAAAGTATATTTCATCTAAAACACTCGAAAGTTAAAATGCTGACAAATGAACTGGACTGAAGTTAGTCACGCGCAAAATAACAGTTAATATTGTATTCAGAGACGTGAGGCGATGATTGAATGTGAAGTGTAACAACTTTAATCAGTACACACTACAAACTTGTATTGATCTGTCATAGCAAATCAGGCCCCTGTTGTGTATTTGTGTTGTATTATATGTTGTTTTATTATATTGATTCCATTGTTGATTAGGTGATAGACACATCAGCGATCGTGCCGGTAGGGGGGTGGGGATCGGACGGGTCGGGGCGGGTGCGCGCGCCGTGCAAGCTCGTGCTCGACACCAGCAGCGCCGGGCCCGGCACGCTCGAGTGCCTGCTGGCGGGACGGCATCAGCGTTAGTAAAACAATACTCCCGCATTACTATCGAACAACCGACACTACACCATTGTCCAACTGCTATTGTATACTATACTCTATTGTACGCCTAATTTTCAACGTGTAGCAAGGTAATCATGAATGTTAATGTCAGAGTTTGTTTCTATCGATCGTGAGTTAAGATCATGAATCCACTCATATTGAATGTTGGACAGTTGGGCGATTGTGTAATGCTTTCTTAACAATTAATCTATGTTTAACAAACTGAATGTGGTATTCGATTGGTATAGCAGAGGATGCGAAATACGTCAGTAGAACATATTATCTACCGTCTTTAAACACTATCTGCACCAAAAGAACTGTCGATGCGTAACCGAACTTTTAAGTAAGCTGCAGTTCCACGGCTTACTGTGAGACAGTATACATTACTTCAATCGAGCTCAATCCACTCATGCTTTAGATAAGTGCTCTCCAGCTAATATTAAGTATCGAAACTAGAACCTCAGCTCGTACACATTCCCACAGGCGTGGAGACGGTATCGGGGCGAGCGGTGGTGACGCTAGCGGCGGCGGAGGGGACGGCAGGCGAGCTGGAGCTGGAGCTGAGCTACAACGGAGCCCCCGTGGCGGGCGCCCCTCGCTGCGCTTTAGTGGCGGCGCCGCACTCCGCAGACCGCGTCACGCTCGCAGGCCGGGGGCTGGCACATGCCGCGCCACATGCACCCGCAGTCTTCACTATCGGTACGGCTTTCACACACAGATTTCACGCAATGTTATGGATTAGCAGTTCGACACTGTTAATAGAGACAAGCGAGCTGTTCCTATTACCACTGCAAAAACGATGATAATTTTCATTTTCATCAGAATTTTGTACATTTGACTGGCAACGCCATCTGTGAAAATTACAACGAACTAAAATAATTGTATGGGGAAAACGAAAACTCATATTGTTTTTTGAGAAGTAACTCGTAGTGGGGGGCATTGGACAAATGTAGTGTTTTTGTTCATAAACTGAACCGAATCACTTAGTGCTCCATATTGCCTGCCTAACCTTTGCCTGTTGATGTACAGATGGTACCGCCGCTGGTCCCGGTGCTCCGGAGGCGTCTCTGACGTCATCGGACGGAGACAACGTGCCCGTCGCGCTCGTAGCCGCTGGCCCAGGACTGTGGCGCGCCACGTACACACCGCGACGGACTGGCGACCATCAACTACGTGTCTTGTGGGCTGGACGGCTTGTTAAAGGTATCGACTCTTGTAATATAGTTTTCTTTGCATTTTTTTTTTTGTATTGCTTTTGTTTCGATATGTTTGTCGATAACAGACTGTATTCGTGACTGGTTTCGGTTGAATTCTGGACGTTTGTCCCTTTGGGAATCCGACGTTATCCTTGATGACGGTTTTATTTAAGGATTCAGCATAGCGGATTTTGAATGGTTTTTTATCCTCGAAGCAGTCTTTAAGGCGTAACATAACCATCCCATCGTACTATCGGAATCACAGAATATTGATGTAAAACTGTTCCCTTCAAATCACGCGAAACAACTGTAGCTGTGTGTAATAATATGTACGAAAAATATTATTTTTCACGTAACCACTAGAGGCGTTCAAGTATTTGTTATTATACTATTATTTTTGCTGGAGTGTGGTGACAGGCGGCCGCATACTATTTATTTGTACGCAAGAGCCAGGAACTGTTATAAACCGTGTTGTTCATTACAGGTTGTCCTCTGACCGTGGCGGTGTCAGCGGGCGGCGAGAGCGGCGACGCGTCGCGCGTGGTGTGCTCGGGCGCCGGGCTGACGGGCGGCGTGGTCGGCCGCGAGATACGCTCGTGGATCGACACCAGGCGCGCCGGGCCCGGGGAGCTCACCGCGCACTGCACCGGACCCAACAAGGTACGAGTACATACTACTGCTGGCTCGGGCGCGTGCTCGGCCGCGAGATACGCTCGTGGATCGACACCAGGCGCGCCGGGCCCGGGGAGCTCACCGCGCACTGCACCGGACCCAACAAGGTACACACCACTACTGTACTCCTACTGGCTGTAGGGGAAACGCGTCCGAAAACTAATACGGGTGATAGTGCTGATGATTATGGAAGTTATGATACAATATCACAATCTAAGTCAATATATTTTTCACCTAAGCGTCACAAATCAAGCTTGGTTTGGTGTTTCGAGAGTATTTTCCTCACACCCATAAGTAATATTAATATTGATATGAAGTTGGTAATGAGCAGCGTCGCAGCTAAGAAAATCTACAATTTCGACAGCAGACATATTTTCAAAAATGTTCATTGACGATCTTACTAGTTGCAGACACGTTTTAGTCTACGGGGTACGAAGATGGTGTGAAGTAGATCAATATGTTACGATTGCCGCTTGGGAAAATTAACAACTTTACCAAACCAATACAAACTTGCAACTTCCTAGTAGTGGCAATTACATATTTAATTAAAAGCTCTTAAGACTGTACTATATCTGTACAGTATCTTGAAATAATATTAAAATAAATTAAAAGTTATCGAAGTAATATTTTGTTTGTTGTAGGTGGCGTACTGCGAGCTATACGAGCACGGCGACGGCACGTTCACGCTGAACGTGAAGCCGGCGGAGGCGGGCCGCCACATGCTCAGCATACAGTTCGCGGGCGAGCACGTGCCCGGCTCGCCCTTCCTGCTCAAGGTCGCCGGCGCTCCCGACCCTTCCAAGGTACTAACAACACTATGTATGGACTACAACGTCATCCCAGTGGAACACGAATAGGTAGTCGTCGAAATTGGTCCGAAGTTCGCTTCTTTCGTTTTAGATTGTTACCTTTTTTTAAAACAACCTCCATCGTCAACGACGTTTGATATAAATATTGATTGATTATATAGTCATACATTAATAGTACACGCAAACAGCATTCGCGTTGTCAGCCAATAGACAAGGGTGGACTCACAGGCCAGTTGAAAGCCAAGTCATGTCCTCCGGCATTGACGAAAGAAGGGTTGAGCGGTGACAAAATTACTGATGTATATTCTAAAATTTTAGGATGAGGGACAGTTGCCCTCTTTACTTCAAACGACGCCCATCGATCAGTGATTGAACTAATCGACCGACTTCCAAAAAGGAGAAGGTCCTCAATTCGTCTTTATTTTTTTTATGTATGTTACGCGATATCTTCGCCAAACGTGGACCGATTTTCAAAATTATTTTTGTGTTCGATAGAGATTCTTTCAAGGGTGGTTCCATATATTTAGTTACGATCGGATTTGAAGTCGCTCCGTTAAGTGTTTTTTAACAATATAATAATGTGTGTAGGTGCGTGTGTACGGTCCGGGCGTGGAGCCGGGCGTGCTGGCGACGTTCCAGTCGCGGTTCCTGTGCGACACGCGCGGCGCGGGCGCGGGACAGCTCACGGTGCGCGTGCGCGGGCCCAAGGGCGCCTTCCGCGTCGAGATGCAGCGCGAGAGCCAGAAGGACCGCACTATACTCTGCAAGGTATACATACTTCTCGCCCCCTATCACATCTGGGACGGAACAAAGCTCTGCGAAATGTGGGTGTTCTAGTTCGCAAGGGCGCCTCTGCCTTCCGCTTCAGGGATACAGGCGTGAGCTTATGTATACATACTTTACTATTTCACCTAACGCATTGATATGCTTGCTTCTTATCGAATGAATGTAACGGAATAAGTTTGTCGAGTTGTAAGTGTATTGGTTGCACCTCTGCCTACCCTTGTAGCGCTATACGCGTGAACTAATTTCGCGTAGCGATCAAAGCCGGTATAGTTCTGTCCATCGTCGAGAAAAGCAATGTTCCTCAGACAATCTAGCCCTCAACGATCGACTTTCTACTATTTGGACTACAACACACAAAGGTCCAGTGAAAAAAAGACGCGAGAGAAAGATGTTTTTTGTTGAATATAAATACTTTGTAATCAAACATAAAGATTTACCGAACCTCCATTATTATCGATATCTTCCTACAGTACATTGTAGTATCTATATTTTACACAATGACAATACATAACATGGCGATATAGGAGGTACCCACATCTAACGAGATTTGTTGAGACTCCAGCTACAACTAAACTAGAGTATAACCTAAAATAATTTGTTTTTCATTATAAAGTCAATATATATATTTATCGATAAAGAGCTCAACTGGGATTAAGATACGAAATCAAAATCAGGGGCTATTATACGATGAAATCACACGCCGTGATTGTAGATATTATGTTACAAAAACACGGATACGTAAGAAATACCTAAATGATACACACGACTTGCAGCTGTGGTAGTGTTGTCAAGTAATTAACTTATTACTTAATCGATATAATCTATATCCTAAATGATTATATCATTAAGATAATATAATTAAAATCAAAGCTGCCCCTCGCAGTTTCAACGTCATACAAATATATTGTGAGAATCATTGATATAAAACATCGATGGTGTGAATACTCGAAGACAACAATCTGACAAATCTATCAAGTATTACTTAATTAAATTATAGAGTAACGATTTTGTATAAGATTTATAGTCTGTGAGGACTAAATACGAGGTCCGTACTTATAAAAAAAATGTACGTGCTACTTAATTTTAAAACTTAGTCAAAATATATATTTATCCTTGTTTGTATTTACATAAATAAGATACCTAATACCCACTCATCCTGCACCTCTCTTATTTGCTTTATTAATTATGCTTAATACTAGACTTCATGCTAGCACTACACTATTGGCCCACAGTCCAACTTATAACCCAACTATCCACCTATCTCGGTAGTTTGTGTACATTTTATGATGTTGGAATTTTTGTTCAGTCGTTGAATGCATGAAAAAAGGGACGAAACGTCAGAACTTCACAGTTTGACGTTGTTTCACCGACGCGACGTGTTTAACGTGATTTTGTTTTTACCCGACTGTCTTAGAAGGAGGGTAATGTTTTTAGGACAATAGCGTTGGCAGCATATTGAAGTGTTAGAATGTTAAGAGATCGTGTAGTGGCAACATTACATTGTATTAATATTTCTTATGTCAGTCACGTACAATAGCCCTTCCTGTCACATTGTTCTTACATGGCACATAAAAATGACCATACTTTATCTCTGCCACACCGTGCTTATCAGAGTATAATCTTTTACATACATTGTCAACCGACGTACATAAGTGGGTGAAGGCTAAACGCCTTGAAATCTTATGGTTTACGACCATAAGGTGACTAGTGACGAACGATAATAATGAATATCTAATCTACAGTTTACTTTAAAGTCGCATTTCAACGACACTTTATTTCCTTAAATATAACTTATTTATTTGCTCTTGTTTCCAATAATTTATTTGTTATTTTTTACCTAGGTGGCGTAGTTGTACTACGTCCGCGGTAAGATTCAGTGGTCTTGTCGAACCCGACACCTCCTCAGGACAGTCCCTGCGGGGGTGTCAGGTTCGATCCCTGGGGCGGAAAAGTGATATAGGGTGTTTTTACTTAGGCTCATCCCCTATCAAATCTGGGACGGAAATGAGCTCGCTGAAATGTTGGTGTACTAGTTCGCTAGTTCGCCTCTGCCTACTGATACAAACGTGAGTAATGTATGTATGTTTTGGTATCCCAGTTCTCCCCCACCGAGCCGGGCGACTACCGCGTGGAGGTGCGGTGGGCGGGCCGGCACGTGCCCGGCTCGCCCTTCCCCGTCATGATCTTCGACACGCAGGAGGAGCTGCGCCGGTACCTGCAGGCCACTGCCGCCTAACGACACACTACACACCACATACCATTAGGATAATTATTGACACTCGATTCGACTTTGAATTCGATTCGATTTGTTGCATTAGATTCGAGAACTTGTCATTTGCTAATTTTTAACGTGACATTAGTGCACTTTTTAACTCTATTTCGTGGAATTTTAAGTCACTAAATGAAGTCGAATCGAAGGCAAATTCGAATCGAGTGTCAAGAGTCACCCCCTTGGTTATTACACTGTGCACTGTATATGTCATGGAACAACAGCCTCTCGCTAATGACGATTCATAACAACTGATAGTAAAATAACATAATATGTATCGATGCTCAACGGGCAGAATGGGATATGGGACTATTGCGAAATCGACTTTTACATAAAGAACAAACTTTAATCCACACCTGTAAAGTTTGTAAAAAGTCGCTTATCCCATTTTGTCTGTTAAGTATCGATATTAAAGGCGGTATAGACATAATCGGATAATCAATTTCAAAATCGAAACACAAAGCTGGGTCTCCACATTTTGCTTATTTTGTTGATAGCACATTGTTTTCTTTTACATATTCAAAATCAAAATCTTATTTCATTTTGACACAAAATATGTAAAAGACTTTTTTAAGTGTTTTGGCACTAGAGACCTTGCTTTAAGGGTCAGCTGGACTCTGGCGTGACCCTTAGCCATGAAAACATCCAGAGCTAGAATACAAAGGTTTATTATAATCCAAGTATGAAACGAACACGGTTTTGTTAATTTCACATCAATTTTTAAGTTTTGGAGTGTTGAGTGTAATTTTTATGACAAAAAACGCAATTAAAAATAAAATAAAAATCTTAGTGTGATCATCGTAGTTTAGCCCGATTTTATACTTGTCTTGATTGTTTGAGTTATGTCACTTTTGTTTCTGAATTTCATATCCCATCTTCAAAGATTTCTATGTATACTACTAGACTGGCTGTTCGGTACATAGAATGTGCGCACTAAGTCTCTGTTAATCGACCTCAGTTGAGGTCGTTTCTATAGTGATAGAAATCTGCTCTTTTCCTTAGCCGTGAAACGTCAAACACTCGCCGTCATGTGTTACAATTTTACTTCGAAACAGCTTGTCTAGTAAATACATAGAAGTTTTTGCCCATCTTTTTTTAAAGTAACGGGCTAAAGAATTATTATAAAGAAAGTCATAAAATTACTTAAGTCGAATCTGTATTAGCTTGTAATGAAATTTCCGTCCAGTTATTTTAAGATAAAACATCGCTTCACCAATGATTCAGTAAAGCTTATAATTGTAAAAATACTGTTCCAATCGACTTTACGATATCAAAAGTACATGATTGAGCGTTCTAATGCAATAGTCTGAACACAAGAAACACAATAATTTTATTTGTTAATAATTTATTAATAAACCATTTAGTTATAAAACATTTAACTTAACTAACGATCTTTTATTGTTATTACGCTGTCAAATTCGTACAAAATTTGATGAGAATTTGACCGCGTAAACTACTAATTGTTAATAAATTGAAACTTATCAGGTTACTCTGTAGTTTTATTATTTCACCTGACTGAGGTAGAACTTAATCTATGTGATTAACGATTCTTGAACAGATATTATATTATTGACGTCAACATGTTGATTAATCGATAAACATTATCAATTAATAAACAGTAAAGAATAGATGTTTACTATGTTGTGCGTTATGGAAATAGCACCTAAATTAACATTTCCCTGCATAATTATGATAAAAAGAGTCTAATATAAGCCTAAATAAAACAATGATATAAAAAATAAGGACCCGGCATAACTACAAAAAAAAACGTGTTTACTTTGAAGCCGGTTCCGCAATTTTATTGTAACCGTGTCATAAGACTTAAATAACGTATAAATACTTACTGATTTTAATATAAATACGGTGTTTTACTTATATTGACACTAATTTCGGAATACGAAGAAGATGCATAATGCTTTAACTATAACTGGGATCTTTCTTTCACCGTCGCCATTTTGGTTTCTCTCCATATAAGGCATACTTCTTTTTTTTTGAAGTCATGCCAAGTCCTTATTATTTTCTCATTGGCATAAAATGATAAATGACGCATTGGGGGTATAAGGAATGTCGCGCGCACTCATGTCTGTTATTTCCGAAGGGATAAGCAGAAGCATAACTAATGCAATTTTCCATCCATTACGTCCACAAGCTTATTGCCGTCCCATGATGTATAAACACCACACAATACTATATGCCACAGAGGTACTCGAGGAATGTTGTGTATTCAAAATAAAAAAATGCTTGCATAATATTTTCATCCACCTTGTTTATAAAACACCATTAAAACATTCATGATTTTTCTAAAGTTATAGACACCCTGATTAAAAATTCGAAGACACCTACAACAAAGAATTTTAATGATCTACAATAATATTAAATATCTACATTTGAAGAAAATTTTCTCTACATTAGCAACACGCATTCGAAGAATTCTTTGGCATCCAGTTAATCGATTACAAGACTATTACAATACAATTATTTTATGACTATAACCACATGTGAACGAGATTCTAAAATATTTATCGAAATAAAATGGCAAGAAACATAAAACAGTTGAATACTATTCTGTGGTAACAAACATCACTGATAAAAATTATAGGTATTTCGTTTTTGCCATTAAATTAAGGAACCCTAAAGCCGCGTCTCCTGCAGATATATTCTCGAAACAAAACACTAAAAACACCTACACAAAACAAGAGTTTTCATTGTCTCCTGCTCATATAACAATGGACCGTAGATAAAAACTTGTCGAATAGAAATAAAAAATATATAATGTTTTATTGCAGTAGACGCGGCTTTACAATGACACCACAACATTAATGTGCAAGCAAATGGCTTGTTTTCGCGGTAATACAAAATGTCGTTTCCCTCATTATGATATTTAATCGAATTTCCAATATTAAAAAAATAATTCCAACAGCTTTTATATCAGTACAAAATGTGGATGTTTAATTCAATTGTAAAAGAAGAGCGAATTTTGGATAAATGTATAGAGGGTTAACATTCTTGTCATCTTATTTCTATTACACTATAAATCATTCATTCCAAACCAGGCCTAAATCTAAAGGTTAACGTGCGTCTATCGGGGAAGCTTGTCCGGGCCTCTCCCGCCAGTTGGGCCCGCAACGCGTCGAGACTCTGCCACAGCTGCTGCATCTGGCCGAATATTATCACTTCCAGACGCTGTATAGAGGAATGCAGCTCTCCTGTAAAAAAATAATTTGTTAAAGCGTTCATCAGTACTAGATTTAGGGAGAGGAAACACTGCGGTTACCAAAGCCCTCAAACGAAAAAGCGGAAGCCCAATTATCCCCTTCACCTCTGAAACATCTTGTTTTTCACGCATCCATATTTTTAATGGTGGGTATCTATTATCGGGCTATACAGCCTCCGTGGTGCAGCGGGCGAGTAGCCGGCTGTGAAGCGAGAGGCCGCGGGTTCGATTCCAGCATTGAGACAAATTCTTGTGTGGCCTTGTGTGTATGGCCGGATTGTGTGTTTAAGTAGGAAGGCGGACCCTGACAAGGCCGGAATAATGCCAGGCAAAAAAAAGTATTTATTATTGATGGTAGAGAACCCCTACCATCAGCTTCATGTGACCCATCTTTTTGCCATCGTCTACTATAAAAATACATAAAAAGTAGTCACAGACGTAGTAAAAAAGGCATGCAATGGCGGCGGCTGATGTTCCTAGCGCTCCATCCATCTTTTTTTTTTATCCGTTATACTACATAATAAGTTGAATATTACACTCACGTGAAGTTACAACTCCGTGAAGTCGCCTGGTGATGGTCGCATTTGCAGTGGCGTTCACTTCTTGTGTTTTCACCGAGCACATCGCACGGGCCTCTTCTCTGGGACCACTACCATGGTACGTAGAGTTTCGAACTTCGATGAACGGTTTCCGATGCGGTGCCGGAGTACTGTTTATTGTGTATATTGGTCCGCGAGCTGTCAAAATAAGTTGTCAATTAGGACAAAAAAAATTAACTGATATTTTAAAGGCTGGCGTCTGCTATGTAGTGACAGTGTACGGAGGATTCTGGGTTCGAGTCCACAATTAACGGTTTTACTAACACGATGTGTTCGGAACTGGATCCCCAGGAGAGGTTGACGCCACTCAGACGGCTGATTGTAAACATACTTTGTAACAAGTAACAACTGTAGCTCAACCATGAGTTTATTGTATGTATTTACGCGAGCGAGGTCATAAAATATTTGTATGGAAAACGTCAGTTCCCCGCGTAACCGCTAGAGGCGTTCGGGTGTTTGTCATACCAATATTTAACGGAGTCGCTAGCGAGTAATCTCAAAAAACTCATGGTGGGCCTACTGTTCACTGTATGTTTCGCTTTGCCATAGGACGTCCAGTATCCACTGCTGAACATAAGCCTCCTCCAAATATTTCTAGATCAACCTGTTGAAAGCGACATGCATCTAGTGGACGTTCTATGATGCTGCTTAACTTTGAATTTCAAAAGTCACATTTGAAATTGTTATAAATCTTATTTATATCATCGCATTTGGATAGATCTTAACGAGTTTAGCAGCCCTACACGCTGTACGATACAATATGTGACCCATGAGCCCATGAAGGCGCTCTTCCCTAATGATTTGTCTATTCCTATCTATAGTATCTACTGTAGTAATTTACACCATGGCTGAATAAACTATTTGCTATGATGATGTTTATATAACCTCGACTTGCACAACATTCTTGCGCGTGCGCCGGTGAAATAGTTTTTGTGTTCACATTTAAGATAAGCCTAAACTGTTATAGACTTTGTCTTGTACCTACTTGTATTATTATATATTTAAAGAAGTTGATATTTTTCCATTAGTATTCATTTACAATGAGTTTAAAGCTACTGTTTAAAATTATTTAGTTTCTTACTTGTCCGTTAAATTCAAATATTAATTAGCTAGTGCTTCTCTCCGTATTCGTGTAACATAATACCTGCGTAAATCCTACTCTAGATTTGGTTTATTAATTAAAGAAGAATGGATATTTTAAGAAGCTAAACGCATACCAAAATTCAGATAGACCTATTTAGTCATACTTTTTTCCGTCAGCCCTTGTCCCACTCAAGCACGTTGTAGAATCTAAAATATTTTTTGTTTTCAAACTCTGTAAGGAGTTATAGTCCTTTAGTTATAGACTTTATAAAACACAAAAAATAACTTTTTCGAAAAATTTACTCACAAAAATGATATGCAGGTGCAGTTGTAACATAAGACACGATCACATAAAACAACACTCCCGAAAATACAAAATTTTGAATCATTATTAAATGTAAACTTTCAAGTTCCCACTATTTTTGTAGTTCACGTTATTATACTAGAAAAATCAATTCACTATTTTTTAGTTAATAAATTCGCTGATAGAATCTCGTACACACGCGTCGCTTACGCACTGTTCGAGTTTGGTGTATGTTTGACACAGGTCAGCCGGTAGTCGGTACTGAATGAGATGATGGTCGTGAGCTGGGAATAAATACTATTTTATACAGTGACCAAAAATACTTAACTATTCACACGAGTTGTAGCACTTTACATACAAATACTACAATAGAATTACGTATGCATCTGTTTACGTGCTCTTGTGCATTGAAAAATATCTAATTAAGTATCTGTATTTTAATCATCGTCCTTTCGAAATGGAAATCAATAATAACAACACAAACATAACATAAGCTCACGCCTGTATCCCCGAAGGGGTAGGCAGAGGCGCACTAGCGAACTAGTACACCCACATTTCGCCGAGCTTAGTTCCGTCCTAGATGTGATAGGGGGCGAATAATAATAACAAGGTAAATATATATTCGGTAAAAATCTACCCATTCTACTTAATTAAACAAAAGGAAGCGCCAGGGGTAATTGTAAGGGCAAGGGGTAATTGTATTTCGGTACGACTGCCTGTTAAGGTCTCGGGTTCGATGCGCGCGTCGAGCAACGTGATGTTGGGATTTTTCAATATCAAACTGAAGTCTCGAATTTGTTCCCGATATGGCGATAGGCTCGCCCCCTATCACATCTGGGATGAAGCTTAGATAGGTGAGTGTTTTACTTCGCTAGTGCGCCTCTAAACGCCCTCACAGTGCAACAGGAGGTAGATGCCATTACAGACGTTTGAGATAAAAAATAATCACAAGTTTAAAAACTTAACTGACCGACTTCCAATTTACAGATCGTAACTAAATTTATATGGGACCACCCTTGAAATAAGCTCCATCGAACACAATGAATTTTGAAAATCGGTCGATATTTGGCGGAGATATTGAGTAACATACATAAAAAAAATACAGACGAATTGAGGACCTCCTCCTTTTGTGGAAGTCGGTCGAAAAATACGGAAACTTGCTTCATAGCCCATCTGAGGTATAGTTATCTAGTAATAATAAATCTTTGTCTAGAGATCACAGCAAAATCATTTGAAAGTTTTCAGTTAAAGTTATGAAAACCACATTTTTCATTCTACTGCTATATTACCACCATGAGTATTATGGATCGTAAAGAATTCCATGATCCCAATTCCCATGTAGAGTAACGATCTAATGATCTCTGATGAAATTGCTCATAGTTTTACGGTTTGCCTCTTTTATGATTGAGAGCAATTTCCTCAATAAACTTTTCTATTTTTGTACCTATCATAAAATCCTAAACGGCAGAGCGACGTCATATTGAATTGTTTTAATTGGTATGTAGGAGATTATATTGTCTTTGTCTGGCAGCGTATATGGACTGTGTACCGGTCCTGGGTTCGATTCCTAGGTTGGGCAGCGTATTTTCTAACACGATATGCCTGGAACTGGATGACTTGATATCAGGCAGGCAGTTAGTCGTTAAACTAAGGATTTTTTTCTGCAACGTGCTTGAATAGTACGTTATGAAAGTACATTAAAGGAAAAGGGCAGGTGGAAAGTAAGGCTAAGATCTATAGAACGAACTGCGACTAAGTCTAAGCCAAAGAAACAAACGCAGTGAGGATTTTGACTTAGTCCGAGTCATTACATACAAGAAAATCTTTTCTTAGTCTTTATGTCAGTCTGTTTTTCTTGTAAAAAAATACTCGGACAAGTCAAAGTTAGATTTATCAATTCCAAATCTTCACTGAATTCGTTACTTTGACTTAGACTCAGTCGAAGTTCGCTTTATAGATCTCAGCCTAACATATGTACAAAATTCATACACTTTTTATTTCATATTCCTTACTCTCACGAAGAACGATGCTTTTGCTAATATTAAAAAGTTTTATACGTGTTCTATAGAAGTGAATATTATTACTTACATTAGGTTATTAATACCAAGTCTATCCATTATGAAATTACAGGTACATACTCAAAATAACGTTACTATAACATATTTAAGAATAAACACACTTTGAGAATTTACTACATTTTACAAAACTGCCTTTAGATGGATGTATTCATAGGTCATCATATGTGTCAGCTTATGAACATCGGAAACCACAAAAAATAACACATAAAATTGTATTAGTATGTACGTGCAACAAGGACGAGTGAAGGTTGTAGATAGTCACGGGCGGCTCGGCCTCCGGTGGCCCATACGCTTATGGAACATATATATGTGCCGCCTCTGACGGGCGATAACTATACACAATTTATATAGATGCTAAGATGCCTATTAAGGTACCTAGATAGTGGACAAGTAGGGATGAATTGTCAACTCAAATATAGATTAGCGCAACTAATGTGAGGACTGGGGTCACATAGAGAGATTTACAGTCGGCACTTAATTATAACTGGTCGTCTACCTTCGTGATGCTCCATTTAAGAGTCAGTTGGCCTAATTCAACGTCTCTGGCCCTCCAACTCAACTACTGCTGTTTGTTTATCAATATAAAAATATGTTCTCGGTTGAAATATAGGCTGTTTATTAATTGATTTACGACAGCGGCTTGGCGCCGGCTTTCCACTCTGTATTGAGAATATGTCAGCAATTAGTCATCATGTGAGTTTTTGACATCTGGCCTAGTGTCACATGAGTTCAAATACAATAATAGGATGCAATAAATCTTAGCCGTATCTGCTTGTCAGCGGGGAAATCGACGGCTGGTATTGTATGTTGTATAATCCGCTCAACAAGCTGTAGGTTTTTGCTATACCTCATGGCTCTCGTTGATATACATACATATAGTATAGTTAGTAGATGATAAATATTTACATGAGTAAATTAAGTTATTCATTATCAATACAATGCAACGTTGCAATTCAATTTTTCTAAAGAATAAAACCAAGAAAATTTACATGTAACGTAACGTAAGATAGGCCTCTGATACTCAACATGTGCCTATTTATATTTTAATATATAAACAGCGCTAATATGAATGCATACTAAGTAATTGTAGACTCTCGAAGTTGTAGACGAATATATCTATTTAGGACAAGTGATCCAATTAGGCAGGTCTAACTTTGTCAAAGAGGGGTCAATCGTCGATTCCAGCTTAGTTGGGCAGCGTTCGAAAAACTACGCAAGGTCTTCCCGTCCAAAATACCTCAGTGCTTAAAGTCATAAGTCTTTGTTAGTTGTGTGTTACCAGTGATGACTTACAGCCTCTGACTATGAGCCGCATAAGAAAACTCACAGTCACGCAGCGCGCTATGGCTCTCCATAGCCCTCTGGCTATACTCGGTGTTTCTCTACGTGATCCAATTAGCAGGGTTACCACCACCTCTTATAGTAGTATTATTATAATCGTTCTTCGTTTGTTTTGTATGGGAATCGGTACAAGTAAAAATATAATAATACTATAAGAGGTGGTGGTAACCCATCAGGAATGAGGAGATGCGTAGAAGAACGAAAGTCACCGTCATAGCCCAGAGGATTAGCAAGTTGAAGTGGCATTGGGCAGGACACATAGCTCGTAGAAATGATAACCGATGAGGCAGATATCTTCTCGAGTGGAGACCACGTACCGGCAAGCGCAGCATAGGAAGTCCACCTACAAGGTGGACCTACGAACTGATAAAGGTTGCAGGAAGTCCCTGGATGCAGGCCGCTTCCACCAGGTCGATCTGAAAATCTTTGGGCCTATGTTCAGCAGTGGACGTCCTATGGCTGATGATGATGAATAAGTAATTAGGCTATTTTTTGTCCCCATATACTTCGTGTTGCATACGTGTGCGGTCACTAATATGATCGCACATATGACATACAAGTCATTAATTAATAAATGTTTGTTGTAAAACGGGTAATAAATTAGGCATACTTGAGTTTAATTGCGTCCACTCTATTTTTTTCGGCGGTAGTTGCAACTAATTGTGTTCAATGATTTCAATGCATTTTTCCGTACATCTCGATTTGGTCAATTCGGGTCGATGATCTCTATATTACACGTCTGCCTACTTTTCAACATAATGAGTTATCAATTGTAGATGTCAACCATAAATGTCAGGATACCTTTTCAGTGAACACAATTGCTTGTCTGGCCTTTGAGTTATGGTAATACATTATGCAGTCCGCTTTATAGAGCCGTCTAAAGATGGGAGCGCCATTTTGTCACAGATATGCATCTAATCCGTTTTATTTTGTAAATTATGTCAAGGACCTAAATACCAAATGAGCTATGGAAGTAATTGTGATTCCACTTTTGTGCTCATGGGAATCTCATGTGCTCACAGTGTAATCAAACTGATTACACATTCAAATGCAGCTGAACTTTTTTCTACAATTGGAAATGAATTGAATTATAACTATTTGAATAGATTAGTTATTCGTCAATGTAATTCGTATATGATTAAGTGCATAATATGTACGACTTAACTTCGTAAGGAGCGTAGATAGGTGTGTTGCGTATGAAGCCATACGCAACAAAATTAAATATCTAATCCAGATAGTTAATCCAAAAACACACGCACCTCCACAAACATGAACTAAGATTTACTGATAATTCTGGTTTCGTAACATTGATAAAATTAACCGTAAGTATTAACGCACGTTCACGGCCAAACAAAATCCAATATAATATGCGTGAGCAGCGATATCTTCAAGGTGCTACCGTTTCTATGTGGTTTGTTGCTTTATGCACTAACAACAAATAATGAACAAATTAAGAATTCTAAATATGTTCTCAATTTAAATTACAATTATATGTGTCGTAAAACAATTGACGAATACGTTGTATGAATTAATTTTGTCGAGACGTAAGCTAGGACGTAATCTATAGCGTCATAAGCCTCTTCTTCCTTTATTACTTACGGGACGCATTATGTTGAAAAAAAAATACTGGCTGCTACATTAAAGTTGTTTGATAAAATTGTTTATCGAAACAAAACCACCTTCTTGAATATATGTAGTAGCAGCATTATTTTTTTTAGACGAATTTGGTAAAGGAACGTACCCATATTTCCCGCCTCTAGTTTTCACGTAGTAATTTATGAATATGGTTTTAAATCATTTTTGGTCGAGTTAAATATTATGATGTGTTGCCATCTGTGACTTTAAAAAGTGCTATAAGCCTAGCGCCATATTTGAATATAGCTCGAAAACCGCGAGATTACCCTAGAGGGTATTGACTACGTGACGAAAACCTAAGATAAGCCCTGTGACCAAGCGTGGTATTTTGAAGACCCCCTCCCCCCCCCCCCTAAACGGGTCACGTAATATGGATACGTTCCCTAAAGGCCATACAACTAATGTTATAAACGCGATAGTTTATGAGGATGTATGGATTTTTGTTACTCTGTCACGCCAGAACGGCGGAACAGATCTGGATGTGTTTGGCAAAAAGATAGATGATAGTCTGGAATAGCACATGGGCTACTATTTATCCCGGAAAAGTGTACGGTTCTGATGAACTGTGTTAGATTAGTTAATAAATTCCCACTCGAATGGAGTTGCGGGCAACACCTATAAAATATTATCTTCGTTCTCACTAGGAATTGGCTAATTAGTGGCAGCATAATTATATGGGTTCGATTCCCAGGTCAGGCATTTTCTAATTTAATTTATCCAGGATCCTTCAGAGAAGGTTAACGTCAGGTAGGCAGTCAGTATTAAAAACTAACCCAAATCCTTTCTGCTACATGTTTGAAAAAGTGTGTTGCGCCGACTCCATATTAAGGTGGAATAAGAGCAGGTAGAAAGAAAGAAGTACCTATAAAAGCAAAAATACACAAATACATAATAAACCATCAAACAGCTGAATGTAATCTTATTAATACTTTTATCCATGTAATTATATTGATGGATCGATAATTTTATAAATTACCACAAACGAATCGACAGTGTTTATCAGAATATTTTATTAATAATTAAAAAATATCGACACTGATTTCAGTAGCTTATGTGATTGTGCTGTGAAAACAACAATTATTATTCAGTGGGGAAAAATAATATTAGGTATGATTACATATCAATTAGTATGATACATAACAAGACTGCATAGGTTCAGTCGACACTTACGACTATAAGTATAATATTAGCAGCACAGGACGTCCACCTACAAGGTGGACCGACGACCTGATAAAGGTCGCAGCAAGTCGCTGGATGCAGGCCGCTTCCAACAGGTCGATCGGGATATCTCTGATGGAGGCCTATGTTCAGCAGTGGACGTCCTATGGCTGATGATGGTGATAGTAGTTAGATAGTAGAGCCTAGAATAATATTAAGTAATAAAAATATGTTAGCACAATAGGTTATCTAAGTTAAAGTAAGACTTGCGCTTCAATACATCGATTTCTATGTACTTCATCATCATCATCATTATCAGCCATAAGACGTCTATGTACTTAGTGAGAGTCAGAATGTCGGTACAAATTATTTTGCATCGAACCGGGAAAAATGATATTTCGGACAACGGGTTCCTTAAAATTATGAAGTAAAAATAGGAATAGCAAAAATGTTCATAACATGCCATTCCTATTCCAAACAAAATAGGTAGGTATCATCAATCACATGCATAGTCGTAGCAATGTACATGTTTCTTTTAATTATTATAAGGCCACGATATAAGACGTTTGTGTTCAAATTGACGGAGCTTCGATACATTTGATGTTGTCCAGTTATAATCTATGTATTGTCATTATGATTTGAAAAATCCGGACAAACTCGTATTTATCTACATAATATATCAGTTACATCATTTACAAAATATCTATACATCTATAATCTACATAAATAAATAACATTGGAGTGTCTGTTTGTAATTTCAAATTAACAGATTTTCACTAAATGCACACGATAGTAATATAATATAAGTCCTTATATTATTATTATCGAAAAATCTTTTTTTTTATTTTCGTCTGTCTGTTCCGGCTAATTTCTGAAACAGGTGGCCCCTTTTTTGATAGCACTTTCAAAGGCAGATAGCTGGTGTAATATAAAGAGTAGCGAGGGATTTTTTTATTTTAGAAAAATGTATCTTGGAAATCATATTTCCACGTGAACGGAGTCGCAGGTAACAGCTAGTTTAGTAGTATATCCTTCGCATTAACTAATAACAATATGGAGCGTGTCACTCGTGTGTTGTACATAAATTATTATGATGTATTTTATTTCCTTATGTGTACAGAATGAAATTGCTGGTTTTCTTAACGCTGGTCGCGCTCGCGGCGGCGGCAGTACCGAGAGATGAAGTTCCGAACTCTCAAATGGATCTAGGTTTGTTCACCAACTTAATATTGTTGCAGAACTCTTAATTATAATTTGATTCCACACTGGAACCAGTATTTATTGTCAGTGATTGTATCACACTAACGCATCCAACGGCGCAAAATCCGAAAGGTATTCTTAGAGCTTACATAGTAAAAGAATAATAATGAGATGTTTTAAACCTTACCAGCAGATCGATTCTCTAAGGTTTCATTTGTGGAAACAACGTTGCAGCATCGTTGCGGCAACGATGTTTTGATTTTTGTATTAAGCAAGGCTCAAAGCGCACGCACTAGCGCTATGCGTGATGACGGTGCTTAATGAACTAGCTGTCTCGACCGAGGCGTTTGACATAAATGTATGGAAAATGGTGTTCTCTAATACCCAACAACGTTGAACGCTCCGTCGATCTCAACGATGTGCGCTGCGGGAGCACGTCATCGATCGTAACGTTGTGGCGTTTCTTAGAGAATCGACGTGCTGGTCTTAATTCTTGTACTTAATTTTATATGAAACAATTAGTTCATCATACATTTTATCCGTTTATCATCAGGAGTAAAGATAGAGTCAGCAAGCAGTGATACTGTCAGAGATAATGACCAATAATTTAACAAAAGTTACTCAATTTAAGAGTATGTTTTATAAATACTTCATTGTTAATACTTCAGATACAACCAGCGAATTAGCTCGGGACAGCCGTAACATTCTAGTGAATGTATTAATTCGTCAACTGTTCGAGTTCATCCGCGTCGTAATAAGGAACGGCTGGGATGTGTTCAATATACCAGTCCTGGATCCACTAGAGTTGAAACAGTTTAACTTGACGATCCCCGCTGAGCTTATAAAGTAAGTATTAGCAACAAGAAAACACAGATAACTTTAGTAGCAAAATAGCAAAAACTCACGACAGGAAAACACCGATGCTGCTAAGTTAGTAATAGTTAGGTTTTATAATATGCAATCATTTCATAAGCAATCGTCCTGTGGCTGATGATGATGATGAATCGTTTCTGTAGATCATTATAGGTGATCACTGAAAACCAGGGATATGTTGTGCCTCAAGCTTCACAACATAGCTTAGATGGCCACCTAGTTGTCACAGTATGAACGTGCAACTGTTTTTTTGTTTTGTTATAATTATTTATTCCCTTCTAATTAATTATGTATTTTAATTATAATTTTTATAGATATTTAAGCAGACAAACATAATTTTAACACTAATTTGGTATTCAATTTCATATTCCAGTCTAAATTTAGACCTCAAGAATGTGCTCGTCGAAGGAATTGGAGGATTTGTGGTACACAGGAGTAATCTGAACCTGCGCCAACTTACTTTCGAAATTGATATCTCAGTTCCAACTCTCCAGGCTCAGGCGGGTAAGATATATTTTACGTAATCATCTCCATCATCATCATCTGCCACAAGACGTCCACTACTGGACATAGGACTCCTCCAAAGATCCAACAGATCGATATGGAAAGATATATTTTTATTAATACATTATTAGTACTTAGTGATCACCTCTTTGGTCTAGTGGCCGCTTTGGTCTAATAGCCGCATATATGGATTGTGGACCGGGAGGTCCTGGGTTCGATTCCCAGCAATTTTTCTAATTTGATTTGCTCGGGACTGGACCCTCTACAGAAGGGTTGACGTCAGCCAGACAGCCGCATGTAAAACCTAAGCCAAATAATTTTCGACAGCATCCTTGAAGTTTGTTGCACCGACTCCACATTACAGGTGAGATAAGGGCAAATAGAAAAAAAAGGTGAGAAAGAAAAGTACCGAACCCGAGACCTCAGAACGAGTCTTACCGTCCACTCTCTCTCTCGTATTCCATAATAACTCAAAACTCCCATGACAAAACTGCTCTTTCTTTTTAGAGCATTACGACTTGGTTGGTGATGTCTTCACTGCTATACCTTTGTACGGAAAGGGCCAAGCTGTGTAAGTAATAATTAAATTTTAAATATAATGTACTGAAACGAGTTATTTCGAGTTCTTTACATTCGGTTCTACTTCGATTCGATTTTATGTCCTTAAAATTTCACCGAAATAGAGTTAAGAAGTATGCTCTTGTCGCATTGGATTCGAGAGTTCGAGAATTTGTCATTTGACACATTTGAATGCCGCGTACACGCCAACAGAACGAACGTTCGTGAATTTATGCCTGTTGCGTTCATACAAACAAACTTTATCTATTGTGTAAATGCAACAGGCGTAGATTCGGGCACGTTCATTCAGTTACGGCCGGTTTCAATAAACGACTCTCAGTTTAGACTCTCAGTTTAGACTCTCAGTTTAGACTCTCAGTTTAGACTCTCAGTTTAGACTCTCAGTTTAGAGCGCACATAGATCGGGATTATGAACCAATCAATCATTTAACGGAGTCATGTTCAAACTGAGTTCTTATTGGTTAATTTTTGTAATCTATTTGCACATTCGAACCGAGATTGTTTATTGGACCCGGGCGTTAGTGCGTACGCGCCATAACGCGACATTAGCGCACTTTTTACGGTGGATATTTAAGTAACTAAATGTCAACTAAAAAAAGTCGAATGGAATGTCAAGTGTTACACATAAACATAAGCTCACGCCTGTATCCCCGAAGGGGTAAGCAGCGGCGCACTAGCGAACTAGTACACCCACGTTTCGCCGAGTTCAGTTCCGTCCCAGATGTGATAGGGGGCGAGCCTATCGCCGTAACGAGTACAAATTCCAGACTCCGGGCTGATATGGAAAAATCCAATATCACTTTGCCCGACCCGGGGATGGAACCCGAGATCTCAGGATGGTAGTCATACCGAAATACAACTACGCTACCGAGGCAGTCAAGTGTCAAGTGTTACCCCACTGGTAATGGTTTTCCCTAATTCCTCCACCATGACATCCGTACATAAACTTATCATTGGATTACAAACGCAGATAAGATACTATCGCCCCTAGACATCGGCAATGCCTAGTTACTGCCTTCAGTGGAAAGGAACGAAATGCACATGGTGGAACAGTGGCGGCGTCAGTCGTCGGCGACGTCAGCGACCGCCTGCCTCGCGCTTACGGGGCCCTCAATGGGAAGGGGGCCTCATCGAATAAAACTGCTAATATATTTTGCCGGAAAAAGTCACACGGACTCGCAAAGCTGATATCGCTGACGTTCAATTTTGGTCTAACGCCGCCACTGGTCAAGAAGGGTGTTTAGGCCTGCGGAAATCCCTCATCATACAAAACGCAATAGTACGCTAACATTGGTTTTCTGTGAAATATATGTAACAATAAATCAGCCAACCTCGTAAATCCTGTACAGCTATTTATTTTATTTATTTAAACTTTATATACAAACATGTATAAAGGCGGACTTAATGCCAAAGGCATTTTCCGAGGGTGGTGCAGAGATAAAACGTTTTACCCTATTCATATGCTTTATTTTCCTATAGAGGGATTATTCATAACGTAGTAAAAATTATATACAAACATATTATTATTTACACGTCTTACACATAAAGTATAGGCATTATAACTAGTCCATGCATGCGACTGACACGGAATGCTCATCCATTGAACCTTAGTATGGGATTATGTCAACGTTATTTTTCTTTTTAGATTTAACGTGGAAGACTTCAGATTCCGAGCAACGCTTTTCTTGAAACAATCCGAAGATGGCACATCAGTCCTTGTCGACAGGGTTGAAAATGCTAGCTTTGATTTGCCCCACTTAGAGGTATATTTTGTTATTTTTATTAATTTTTTATTAATAAGCAGCGATAGCTCAGTTGGGAATGGTATGGACTGCCGAGACAAGTGTCGGAGGTTCGAGACCAACCCCAAAATGGAGCATACACCTCTGACTTTACTATGTTAAGTGTATTTTCATTGTGAAATATCGCTTGCTATAACGGTGAAGGAAAACATCGTGAGGAAATCTGCATACCCGAGAATTTCTTCACAGGAATTTCGAAGGTATGTGAAGTCTGCCAACCCGCATTAGGCCAGCGTGGTAGACTAAGGCCTAACCCCTCTCATTAGTAGAGGAGGCCCGTGCCCAGCAGTGGGACAGTAATATTACAGGGCTAATATTATTTTATTAACATAATATAATGCTAATTGAAAGTGCAATTATTGCATAAACTTATACGGAATAAGAATTACCTACTTAACTTTATTTGTTCCCTAAACTTTGTCGTGTTTAAATAACGCCTTTTTTGTTATCAGAAGCAAGTGACTAAAACTTCGGTAGGTTTAGCCAAAACTGCCTCTGACTGCCTCTGTGGCGTAGTGGTATTGCTTGCATGTGACGACTACCGTCCTGAGGTATCGGGTTCGACCCCCGTGTCGGACGAAGTGATATTGGAATTTTTTATTCAGTATCCCGGAGTCTGTGAGCCCGATATGGCGATAAGCTCACCCCTTATCTGGGACGGAAATTAGTTTAGCATTTCGTGGGTGTTCTAGTTCGCTAGTTCGTCTTTGCCTACCCCACCGGTGATACACACGTGAAACTATGTATCAATATAATAATAATCATAATATTAGCCCTGTAATATTACTGTCCCACTGCTGGGCACGGGCCTCCTGTGCTAATGAGAGGGGTTAGGCCTTAGTCTACCACGCTGGCCTAATACAGGTCGGTAGACTTCACATACCTTCGAAATTCCTGTAAGGAAATCCTCACGATGTTTTCCTTCACCGTTATAGCAAGCAATATTTCACAATGAAAATACACTTAACATAGAAAAGTCAGAGGTGTATGCTCCATTTTGGGGTTGGTCTCGAACCTCCGATACTCGTCTCGGCAGTCCGTACCATTCCCAACTGAGCTGTCACTGCTTATTCTAATGCTATAATGAAACTATGTATGCGTTTAAAACAAAGAATTCTATGTATACTACTAGACAAGCTGTTTAGAAGTAAAATTGCGTCACATTACGGCGAGTGTTTGACGTTTGGCTAAGGAAAACAGCAGATCTCTGTGAGTTGCGGTCAATAGGGAACTTGCGTGTAATTTTTTTATTGGTTCATTGCAAAGATCTACGTCTCAAATAAACACACCAGAAACAAAAACATAAAAATATGCACAAATCATTTAATTATCGCAAGTATAAATATGACTTACAAAACCCCGCGCTAAAAAAGGACGTGACGTCACAGCTTAGAAATGCCTTTTTGTTGACATCTTAGTTGACACTGACGGCTAGTGACATTGTCTGGAATGACGTTTGAACCGCTATAATTGCCTATCGTTTAAAATTTCCCCATGCCGAACAAAATTTTCCCCAAAAATGTTGAAGCTATTTCATTAAATAACGAAGTAAAAATAAGTTGCACCCTTGAATCCTGAGCGGAGAGGTGGGAAAGTTACATGAAGAAAATAATTTGGAAAGAGGAGGACCTCCGAAATGTCATTCATCAAGTACCATACTAAACATAACAACAGTTTTACGCAAAATTGGGAAAAATACCCCAACGTGGAAATACTGCCTAATGCAACGACGTCACTTGGGTTTTGTAATAACGTTCCATTACACGTAATTTCTAATTAAGATATTTTGTAAAATATCAATTATTTTATACTACAAATTTCATCATAGCACATTTCAAGGTTTTGTTTATTGATTTATCAACACAATTTCTCGTTATAATTTTCGTGCAAGTTTGCGCATTGACGGAAACTCAGTGCGCAAATTATATGTACCGAACAGCCTGTCTAGTAGTATACGTAGAAGACTTTGGTTTTAAAACAATTCTATTTTAGTCTTACTTGACTGGTGTGATCGGCGGTGGCGACATCGACGCGATCGTCAACGCCATGGTCGAAGAGGTCATCGTGAACTACATCAACAGATTCCACGGCGCCATCGCACATTTAGCTGCTGCAGTTGTGCCTGCCATTGCCAACCCATTCCTGGACCAGCTCGACACCTGGAGGTTCATTGCCCCCTTAATCCCCCGTAATTAAAGCGAAACTACTGAAAACAGAATAAATATTTTTATGTGTCAGCGTTTTACTTTATTTCATAATCGTTGTATAAATGGATTGTCTGATTGTAGCAGCGTCTCCTGCACGTATTTTTTTCAAAACATATCCCAAAAACACCTACACAAAACAAAGTTTTTCGCTGTCTGCTGCAGGTCGATTCTCTAAGAAACGCTACAACGTTGCGATCGACGACGAGCTCCCGCAGCGCACATCGTTGAGATCGACGGACCGTTCAATGTTATTGGGTCTTAGAGAATACCATTTTCCATATATTTATGTCAAATACCTCGCTCGAGAGAGCTAATTCGCATAAGCGCCGTCATCACGCATAGCGCTAGTGCATACGGTGTGTACCTTGCTGAATACAAAAATGAAAACATCGTTGCCGCAACGATGCCACAAGGCTGTTTTCACAATTGAAACCTTAGAGAATCGACCTGCTGCTCATGGGATAATGGACAATAGACAAAAATGTGTAGCGGAACCATGTTTTATATAGGTGTTTTGTGTAATGTTTGAGACGCGGCTTTAGTTCAACTCAACCTACGATTAACCGTCCACAAAGAAGAAGGTACCTAATATACACAATGATGCCATAGTGCTAAAAAGAGCCGTAGGCTGCAGATTTCTGTGAGCCTTGGAGACATCCCCGAGGATATTCAGAATTCTATAGCCCGAGCACGAAAAACTAATGTAAATGTAAATGTATTCGAGTTCGCTGCGCACTGATGACGTTTGGTTAATATTTCATACAAAATTCATAGACGCGTATCGAGTTCGAATACATTTACGGTTGTCAGAAATTTTCCTGCTCAGGCCGCAGGCCACAGATATATTGCAAAGACTCTCGCGGGCAAGTGAGTTGCCACTACACATTTGAGTGGATCACCTTCATTTAGAGAATTTGGATTGGAAAGACGAGTAAGATTTGGGCCACCTGAAGTCTTTCGCTGATCGAGATGCCACTTTATGTCACTTTTCTGTTAGACTGTAGTAACGAGCCGGCACATTCGTGCTATAGAAATAAGTCAGAAACACGGCTCTACCATTCATCTCTACAAATAAGGAAGTTTTCCGAAAATAAAGCGTAAGAAAAACCAAACTTGGTTATAATCACGTGAATGTTCTGGGACATAGGTAGTAAGTATCTAATCACCAATTTTGTAGGTATCAAAAAAGTAAATAAATAAGTAGCTGTTTTTTCCTACACAACAATTTTACAATAGGTAACGCACATCACGATGTTACGAAGATCGAACCTGTGGCCATATCATATTCGTATAAAACAATAATATCAGCCCTACTGATTTCTTAAGTTTACGTGAATATTATACATTGAAATAAAATAAAACTATTCTTACGGATTCTATCACGATTAGGTTTTAATTATTATTCCCGACGTTTCGAAGGCTTTGCAGTCTTCGTTGTCACGGGTCAGACGGGAATAATAATTAAAACCTAATCGTGATAGAATCCGTAAGAATAGTTTTATTTCAATATCAGCCCTGTTATATTACTGTCCCACTGTTGGGCACGGGGCTCCTCTACTTATGGGAGCGGTTAGGCCCTAGTCTATCACGATGGCCTAATGCGGGTTGATAAACTTAATTCCCTCAAAATTCTTGTGTAGAAATTCTCAGATTTTCATATTTTTTCAAATTCATACAGGCATTGAGATTTTAAAACTACTCTCCTTCCTTACACGTAAAGTGGGATGGTTGCTTTTTCTCGACAATCAATGGTGTGGGGTGTCGTCGAATAGGTCTGTCAAAAATATTGCGGGTTTCTCACAAGTATTTTTCGATGCAAGGGATTATTTGCGAAATATTAAGCTTTAAAGTACCTACTATTTATTTTAGAATCAAGTGTCCCCTACTCCCCACCCACAGCTATCAGTTTAATTGGTGAAAAAATTCATAGTACCACGGGTACAAACATGTAACGAACTAGGTATAAGTAAAACTATCACGGCTAAGCAGGCTTTACAAATTAATGAGTAATGAGTAATAGTTTATGGTCGACCAAAGTAAAAAGCGAAATTTCAGACAAAGTCCATTAAAATCATTTCCATTGAGTTATTGATGAAAATGTAAAACAGGTTTCATATATACATACATATATGCATGCATACATACATACATTGATATTATTATTTATGTTTAAATAAAATTTGGTATATTTTAGTAACATTCCTTCCTACTCGGAACTCTTTGCTGTGTACATCCAGCCCCTACCACTGCCGTACGAAGTGCCAGGAGGCCGTAGGCAATGTCGTAGTAGAATCGAGGGTAGAAACTAAAAAATATACCTATATCATCGTAGCATGCTGCTGAATTATATCCATGTGGCAACCATCTATCCATATGGCAGTCGAACGCTATAAATATTTTTTTCTGGAGACTTAAATATATAATACCAATTCGGATGGTAGATGTGCAAACACGATCCAACCCAAAGTAATAAAAAAAAAGATTTAATTATGAACATTATCTGTATCTCTTTTCGTCTTATTAAGTAATAAATATTTTTTTATATTTATATTGGTGACATAATTTTTCGCCTTCTTGGTCTAGTGACAGCATACATGGGCTGTGGACCAGGCCTGGGTTCAATTCCCAGGGCGGCAAAGCTAATTTTCTAATTTGATTTGCCCGAGACTGGATCCCCCAGAAGGGGGTTGACGTCAGGCAGGTAGCCGGTTGTAAAACTTAGCCAAATCATTTCTGCAACATGCTTGAAAAAATGTGTTGCGCCTAACACACATTAAGATGAGATGAGTGCAGGTAGAAAGAAAAAAATATACATAATTACTACACTACTAAACATTAAATACTAAATTGATTTTATAATAAAAACTCACCGTCAGACTGCCACTCTCGTGGTTTGTCATTCGACTTCTGAACAAAACTGCTAATTTGAGAAGCTCTAGACAGCGAGAGCTTATTTATTATGCAGCAGATTGATAAAATTCTTTTGATTATATCTTTGATAAGATAAAAACCGACTAGTCTACTCATCAGACGTACGTAGGTATCATCAGATAGATTCATTATAATCACTTTATGTGGCAGGTTAAACAACAGAAGTGTGAGCAAAAAAGCACTCTGCAAAGGTTCCGTAAATATTAGGTATAATCATTGTTTATACAATTTTTTATATCAGAGACTGGCAAATGAGCAGATGGGTCACCTGATGGTAAGCGATCACCACCGCCCATAGACACTCAAGACACAAAAAGAATCGTTAGAGCGTTGCCCACCTAAAAGAATGGAATGGAAGGGGAGGGAAAAGGAATTGGGAAAGGGAGCGGGAATTGGGCTACCGGAAATCTCACTCACCGAACGAAACGCGACAGCGATTGTTGCGTATACCTCTATTGTCGTTGGTTTATTATGATGTTTTCGAATATTTAGTTTGTAGGTGATTATTATTTTATATCGGGGGACATGGGACCCAATGGTCTCACTATGGAGGATGCTCTAGACCGAGCGAAGTGGAAGCGTTTAAGGCTCTGGCATTAGGCCGGTAGAAAGAAATAATTATTAAAACATGAGGTCGAAAATTATCCTCAGATTCCCTTCATTTGTACCGTGATTTTTACAATCAAACCTTCCTTCGTGCTAAATTCCAGTATTGTCGGTCGCCGAGAAGTACACTTTAGCTTTCAATAAGTTTACAATTTCGTGAAAGATGCGACATAATGATTTTAACTGTGTTGACTTCAGAGCTTCCACTTTTTACACCCCCACAATATTATAAAGTTTATTATTCGATATCAATTTCAATTTAATACCCGACTCTGAGAAATAGTTTACAGATGGACAGACAAACAAAGAGAAGTCAAGCAGGTGGACAACGAAATATCAATCTCATATGGGTTAGGCTTTTACTTTTTGAGATAGATACCTATAGAACCCCAAAACACAACTTGTTACCTAATACATTATCTCTCTCTCTCTCTCTCTTTGCCTAGCCTTATCCCATTGCATTTGGGGTCGGCTCTCCTTGTCATTTTTCGCCAAAGATGTCGATTTTGGGTCGTCGAGTTATTTACTTGGGCTTTCTTTAGGTCGTTGTTGATGACGGACATCCAAGTTTGGGTGGGTCTCCCTCGCTTCTTCGGGCCTGTGCTTATATTTAAGACTTGTCTGGTTATATGATCATCGGGTCTTCTCATTATGTGTCCATGAGACGACTCTCGGCGAGCTTTTCTTCTATTGGTGTTATCTTGAAGCTGCCACGGATATATTCGTTCCTCACCCTGTCTGACAAGGTGACTCCTCCTGCCCACCTTAGCATCTTCATTTCCGCGGTATGCATCTTGGCTTTGTGGATCTTCTTCATAGGCCAACATTCGCTGCCATAAATAAGAGCGGGGCGCACCGCAGTTTTGTATACCTTTCCCTTCACACGCACAGGCATCCTATTATCACACAGCATGCTCGATAATGTACGCCACTTCATCCATCCAGTATTTATGTGATGGGTTATATCGGCATCAATCGACCCGTCGTTTGAGACAACAGAGCCTAGGTATTTGAAATGGTTGACTTCTTTTAGCTGGTGACCTAGAATGTTGATAATATTGTGCTGTTTATTTGTCGAATAACAACACTTCATGTACTCTGTTTTGTTCCGACTGATCTTCAACCCAGCCGTTTCTAGAGCAGTTCTCCAGTGTTCGAGCGATTTCTCTAGGTCTTCCGAGTTGTCTCTTATGAGGACGACGTCGTCTGCATAGAGTAGGTCCCAAGGCGGGGTTTTTTGTATGCTTGCTGTGAGGTGTTCCATCACGATGTTAAAAAGTAGTGGGCTTAACACTGAACCTTGGTATACACCCACTCCTACTTCAAACTCGTCACTCATTCCTGCTGGGCTACGTACTCTGGTAGTGGCGCCTGTGTACATGTCAGCTATGATTTTAACATAATATTCCGGTACGTTTTGTGATCGCAGAGCTTGCCAGATCTGGTGTCGTGGTACTCGATCAAATGCCTTTTCAAGGTCAATAAATGCTAAGTGCACGTCGTCTTTCATTTCCTTCTTTTTCTCCAGAAGAATCCTTAAGCAATGCAATGCGTCAGTTGTTGATTTGCCTTGTACGAAGCCACACTGGTTTTCGGATACAGATGTTAGTTGCAGGAGTCGGTTGTTGATGACTCTCTCCCAAATTTTAAATGTGTGCGGTATAAGTTTTATTGCGCGGTAGTTTTCGCAGCTTCTGATGTCGCCTTTATTTTTGAAAAATGGGATTAGGTAGCTTTTTCTCCAGTCATTAGGCATTCCATCACGTAGTATTCCGTTGAAAAGGTGTGTTAGGAAAAATATACCACTGTCTCCCAAACGCTTCCATAGCTCCGCGGGAATTTCATCCGGTCCCAGTGCTTTGTTATTCGCCATTTTTGTTATGGCTTTCTTGACTTCTTTAGGTTTGATCTCCT
Source organism: Clanis bilineata (assembly GCA_036417725.1). Lineage (NCBI taxonomy): Eukaryota > Metazoa > Arthropoda > Insecta > Lepidoptera > Sphingidae > Clanis > Clanis bilineata. The sequence continues at coordinate 11,339,982 of CM071151.1, read as the reverse complement.
CTATTGGTCCCTCTGCGGCGTCTATAAAAGTTGGTTCTTTAAATTGGTAGGTCTCATTGAGTAATTGGCAGTAGTACTCTCGCCATCTCTCGCTTATGTCGGAGTTTGAAGTTAATAGTTGACCTTCGTTATTTTTTATGTGCTTAGTCATAGGCATGTCCATACTATTAGAATGTCTTTGTCTTGCAATTCTAAATACTTCACGATCGTCTTTAGCATTTGCCAGTCTGTTATAAAGGTCATCGTCACCGCGTGCCCTAGCGCGTGCAACTTCTTGTTTGGCTTCTTTTTTTGCAGCGCAATAATTTTCTCGGTCTTCATCGTTCCCGCTTAGTTGCCAGATCTTAAAGAGACTTTTCTTAATTTTGACTTTTTCCTTAACATCTGATTGCCACCACTTTGCTGTTTTGGTGTTCTTTAGTGGGCCTTTAGATATTCCCAACAGTTCGGATGCCTTTTCTATACAGTGGTTGTGGAATCTTTTCCGCATTGAATCAGCTGTATGACTGCCAGTCTGAGGCTCTTCCACAAGGTATTGCTTGATTTTCTCGATCAGTAAGTCGCCTTCAACTAAAGGCAGTTTGTGCCATCGGATTCTCTTAATATTTTCCTTTTTAAATTTAATAGATTTCTGCGTTGAGAAATCAGCAACCAATATACGATGTTGTGAGGCTCTCCAGTATCACCTTGCAGTCTTTGAAGGTGCGTAATTTGGTGCGATCGGCGAGGATGTAGTCGATTTGGGTGTTAGATCCGCCGCTTTTGTAGGTCATTTTATGTTTATCTGGCTTGGTGAAGAATGTATTGATTATGGCCATGTCATACGTAGTTGCAAAGTCTAGAATATCGATGCCTTGCATGTTCTGGTTCCCATAGCCTTGTCGTCCGTGTACTCTTTCATGATAGGGTGAGGTGGCACCAACGTGGCCGTTGAAGTCTCCTGCGATGATGTTCGTTTCGACTGTGGGGTAGGACTGCATAAGGTCATTTAAATTGTCCCAGAAAGTCTGTTTCTCCACGCTGCTGCATCCAACCTGTGGCGCGTAAACTGAAACAATATTCATACATGGTTGCTGGTCTAGTGCAATCTTAATTGTTATGATGCGATCACTGATGCGCTTGACTTCTACGGTGCGTTCCTGTAGATGTGCGTTCCTTTTCTAGTTCATGTGATTGTGCTGTGAACACAACATACTTATCGAGTGCGAGAATTTGACAACTTAGGTATAACATAAATATTTTTTTTTACTAGCCTTCACCTTTATCCCATCGCAACATGGGTTCAGCGCAACAAACTTTTTCAAGCATGTTTCAAAAAAGATTCGGCTTGGTTTACTCGACCGGCTGCCTGCCTGCTGACAGCACATCGTGTCGTTCTGCCCCGTGCAAATTAAGTTAACTTATTAAACTTGTAACAAAAATTTAAATACTCGTGGACAAATTTTGATTAGCACCTTGGCAAAAATAGATTCCCTCATTTAAAATTATCCATATAAAGTGACTTTGACTACATACATGATGAACTTAGTGATCTTGCAGCTGGATCTCGGTCTAATACAGCCTACAAAAATTTACGGAAGTGGGGAGTTATGATGCTTAATTCTAAGTAGTCCCATACATAAACAATTTCCATAATCACGAGTATAAAAACTTAAAAACCTGCGTTTCATGTTAATTTCCAAAAACACAGATTTGACTATATGCAATCAATAAGTTGTTAGCTGATATATATAATCAGATACACTTTCCAGCACTCTTCATAATTACCTACCTAAAAAGTAATTAATCAATCTTCTATAAAAACTTTCCTTCTTTTTACCTGCCCTTATTCCACCTTAATGTGGGGTCACCTTTATAAATTTATACAACATCCATTCATTACTGATACAGAGTTGGTACATTTGATTTTGTCCAGTTATACCATTGCCGTTACGGTTGAAAACTCTGAATACAGTAGCTAGAGCAATTACAAAATATTTAGGAAGTATCACTCACATAAACAAACGACAATATGCAACGAGTTATACGTATGTTGTACACAGCATATTATTTTATTTTTCTATGTATGCAGAATGAAATTGTTGCTCGTGTTAATGCTGGCCGCCCTTACAATGGCATTACCAAGAGATGAAGACACAAAGCAACATATGGAATTAGGTAAGTGTCTTTTTGTAATAATAATTGGCTCGTTACAATATTTTTTTTACTTTAATCCTCAGTAAAAAAAGACTGATTTAAAAGACATTGATATAATATTTATACCTCAGCAGGGTTACCACAACCTCTTATAGCAATTCTTTCTTCGTTTGTTTTGTATGGGAATCGGTACAAGTAAGATGATAATAATACTGCTATAAGAGGTGGTGGTAACACCCCTGTTCCTTTTTTCTTTAGAAAAAAAAATATAACGGCTTAAAGCCGGAATGTAGTGTCTCCTAAAATCAGATTTCTTTCGGTAATTTTTATTAACATAACATAACATAAGCTCACGCCTGTATCCCCGAAGGGGTAGGCAGAGGCGCACTAGCCAACTAGTACACTCACATTCGCCGAGCTTAGTTCCGTCCCAAAATCTAATATCACTTTACCCGACCCGGGGATCGAACCCGAAACCTCGAGACGGTAGTCGTACCGAAATACAACCACACCACCGGGGCAGTCCGTTATTTTTATTACTCATTTCTTATTTATTATATTAGAATGATTTTTTAATAGATACCTTTTTTAATAGGCGCTTCGGACGTCACCAGCGAGCTGGCTAGAGATAATCGTAATTTTTATGTGAACATACTGATACGCCAACTGATTCTGTTCGTCCGTAGAATAATTAGGAATGGGTGGCCTCTTTTCGGTATACCACCCTTGGATCCTCTAGAAATTAAAGCGATGAACTTAACTATTCCTGCAGAACTTATAAAGTAAGTACCTACTTAGAAATGAAATGAGAATGTATCGATAATATTTCGCGTTTCTTTTTGCGGAAAGATCCCGTAGTATTCGTAATTCGTATATATTGGTATTAGTGGTAGTTAACTATATAACTTACGTTGTTTTTTTTAAACTTTTTGTTTATCTAGAAGTTTAAGAACTCGTCTATGTATAACTATAAACTATAATATAAGTTATAAACGAATAATTCTTTTACTGCCTCGGTGGCGTGGTGGTATTTCGGTACGACTACGGTTCTGAGGTCCCGGGTTCGATCCCCGGGTCGGGCAAAGTGATATTGGATTTTTCCATATCAGCCTGGAGTCTGGAATTTGTGCCCGATATGGCGATAGGCTCGCCCCCTATCACATCTGGGACGGAACTAAGCTCGGCGAAACGTGGGTGTACTAGTTCGCTAGTGTACCTCTGCCTACCCCTTCGGGGATACAGGCGTGAGCTTATGTTATGTTATGTTATGAATAATTATTTTATTATTTCTAGCCTAGACTTAGAACTTAAGAATGTGCTCGTCGAAGGATTTGGACAATTTGTTGTACACAGAAGTAATCTGAATTTGCGCGAGCTTACTTTCGACATTGACATATCATTGCCAGTTATCCGTGCTGAAGCGGGTAAGACAATTCAATATAATGATTACATTAAAATTTTTAAAGCAGATATGTAGTCCCATTTACGTTGCGAGAGTCCATTACATGATAGACGTGATTTATAAAACATCCAACAGTCACACACATAGTCGTGACCCCACACTAAGATCAAATCTTGTGTCGTGGGTATCAGGAACTACGAGATACGTGCGGTCTTACAACACCCAGATCCGAAAAAATATCTGTAGGTCATACAAACATTTGTCTCGGTCCGGGAATGAAACCCGCGGCCTCTCGCTTCCCAGCCGGCTGCTCACCCGCTGCGCCACGGTGGCTGTCAAAATTTCTATGAAAACAAGATTCTTCAAGAAGAAAATAATTTATATTTTTATGGTTTATGTTTCGAGTAGCTACATCAAACAATAAATAATATCAGTACATGAGCAAAGCTACTTTAGGTACATAGGTACGAGTATAATAATTAACAATATATCAACCCTGTAATATTATTGTCCCACTGCTTGGCAAGGGCGTCTTCTACTAATAAGAGGGGTTAGGCCTTAGTCTACTACGATGGTCTAATGCGGGTTGATAGACTTCACATACATTCGAAATTGTTGAGGAGAAATTCTTGAGTATGTAGGTTTCCTCACAATGTTTTCCTTCACTTTTATAGAAACCGATAATTCATAAAGAAAATACACTTAACATAGAAAAGTCAGAGGTGTATTCTCTTTGCTCCATTTTGGGGGTTGCTGGTCTCTAACCTCGTGACACTCGTCTCGGCAGTCCGTACCATTGCCAACTTAGTTATCGCTGCTAAATTAATAATAAAAGAAAAAAGCTTGATTTTACTTTTTAGAACATTACAACATGGTTGGCGATGTGTTGACTGCCTTACCTTTGTATGGAAAGGGGGGAGCTCTGTAAGTATTTGTTATTTTAATGTAATTTACATAACATAACATAAGCTCACACCTGTATCCCCGAAGAGGTAGGCAGAGGCACACTAGCCAACTAGTACACCCACATTTCGCCGAGCTTAGTTCTGGTCCAGATGTGATAGGGGGCGAGCCTATCGCCATAACGGGCACAAATTCCAGACTCCGGGCTGATATGGAAAAATCCAATATCACGTTGCCGGACTGGGGGATCGAACCCGAGACCTCAGGACAGTAGTCGTACCGAAATACAACCACGCCACCGATGCAGTTTAATGTAATTTAATAAGCTAATTAATCATCATCAATTATCAATTCAATAGTGAATATATTTTATGAATTATTTGAGATTTGAAGTATTCGTATGGGCTGGCTCGACCGGTTTGATACCACTGACTCACAAAAAACCGACGTTAAGTGGCAGCTTGCTGTCACGTTTCGTTCAGTGAGTGAGATTTCCGGTGGACTATTTCCCCCTTTCCTTCCCCAATCCCTTTTCCCTTCCCTTTCATTTCCTCTTTTTAGGTTGGCAACGCACCCATGATTTTTTTTGTGTATTGGGTATCTATGGGCGGTGGAGATCACTTACCATCAGGTGACCCATCTGCTCGTTTGCCAGTTAGTGTCTGCAAAAAAAAACCTACGCCGCCAATGCCAATGCTATTTTCACTAATGTTAATCGAATTCGTAGGTTTAATGCAGATGGCTTCAGATTCCGAGCATTGCTGTTCTTGAAACAATCAGAAGATGGCACATCGATCCTTATTGACAGAGTTGAAAACGCTGGTTTCGATTTTCCCCATCTCAAGGTAAAATACACAAATCAAATCATAATCACAGTTTAAAAACATAACAGACCGACTTCAAATCCAATCGTGACCAAATTTATATGGGACCACCCTTGAAATAAGCTCTATCGAACACAAAAAGAATTTTGAAAATCGGTCCACATTTGGCGGAGATATCGTGTAACATATTTAAAAAAAAATACAGACGAATTGAGGACCTTCTCCTATTCCGTCGAAAATATTATAAAGTCATTTTCAGTAGTTCTAACTCTAACTCAACCTACAATCATCATATTTTGATGGCAGTCCTGTCAAATAAAATTAGTTTATTTAATTCTCTCATTATAGTTTGATGCCACTTTTGACAGAAATAAACTGTACTGTTTCGCCCAAAGAGCATGGTTTCACCCATGGAAAGCTACATTATCAGCGAGGGATATAGGCTACTTTTTATCCTAAAAAACGTTTTTGATGGGATTTCCATGTGAACGAAGTCACGAGTGGCAGATAGTAATAAATAAAATATTAAATTAAATAAATAAATTGATTAAATATTTTTCTTTCAGTCCGAGCTGACTGGAGTGATCGGCGGTGGCGACATCGACGCAATCGTCAACGCCATGGTCGAAGAAGTTATATTCAACTACATCAATAGATTCCAAGGCGTCATCACACATTTAGCTGCCTCAGTTCTGCCTTCAATTGCCAACCCATTTCTTAACCAGCTCGACACCTGGATCATCATTGCCCCCTTCCTGCCTCGGCCTCGCGATGACAACTAAGGCATTAAAAAAACAGATACCTACGTCAATATGTCTCTCAACATTTTGTTCTGAAAAGCGAAAATTACGTAAATTATAATATTTTTTACCAATAAAGACGATGTTTTGTTTATATTAATTATAATGGGTGTTTCAGAAAGTTGGTACCATATCTCGTCTTTGGTACCAATAACAGTTCCACATACAGCGAGAACAGTTTAAAGCGTAGTGGTAAAGGTAAAAAATAGAAAATTTTACTTAAATTTTTTTATCAATTATTAAGCATGGGGATTTTAAAATCAAAATGCGATTTTTAAAATGTGATTTGCCATTTACTGTAAAATAAGATTATGTACCTGCTTTATATTAATTTTATCAGTGATTTTTTTACAGATTCTATAAGACAAAGATCTCATTTAACTATGATTTATGATAGATGACATATAACAGCAATAATTAGTGAGACACAATGTAATTAATGAGTAATAATATCCTTTAATCAGATCAAATATGTATCTTATCGGTCTGATAAAGTCAAAAACAGCAAAACAATTCAGACCATTTAGGCACCGAATTCGTTATCACTATATGAAGCAATTTAATCCATGTCTCTATTGACACCATATCTATCACAAAAACAGAGGCGTAATGAGACTCGTGACTTGATAAAAAAAAATTACATAATTAAATGAAATACCGTTCGTTAACAAAGGATTTTAATTTCGATAAAATATGAAACATAGTTTCGTATACGTAATGTGCACATCCGTGGCAGTCTTGGCGTCCGTGACGTGGCAGATAAACTGCAGGAATGTCGCTTGAGATGGTATGGCCACGTTTTGAGGAAGCCACAGGAGTACGTCGGTCGCATGTGTCTGGCCCAAATCGTACCAGGGGTGCGCTCCCGTGGACGGCCTAAGAAGCGCTGGTTAGACGTTCTGAAGGAAGATATGAGAGCCAATGGCCTCACTGTGGCGGATGCTCAAGACCGGGCGAAGTGGAAGCGTTTAAGTAGGAAGGCGGACCCTGGCAGAAGGCCGGGATAACGCCAGGCAGAAAGATGAAACTGATAGTTATCAATACTAAAGATAACTTCCTATATGACCCGAACTCTTGTTTATTTGCAAAATTGCAACTAATTATGAATACTACAATAACTGATTTTTCCTGGTACTTTCCTACTTTAGATTGCCCATGATAACGGAGATGACCGTTGGCGATTTTAGTTAGCGTTATTATACCGGGTGTTTCATAAAGTTGGTATTAATAATAATTCCATATACAGGAAGAACGATTTATAAATAAGTAACGTAAAGTTATAAATAAAAATTGAACTTAATTTTTTTATCGATGATGAAGCATCGGGATTTTTTAATTCGGAATGCGGTCAGTAAATCGTCGCAATTAGATAGCATAGGATGGCTTTGTGTGTGCTAAAACACTATTATTTTTAGCATACACAAAGTCATCCTATCCAATGTAAACCCTATAGGTGGTTTGCAAATGTACAGCAGCTGACGCAATGAGTCAGAAAAATAATGTTGGTCACAAATTCAAGTTTCCATTATTCAAAAACTATGAGCGATACAGCCTACTTTACCGCTAGATTGCTAGCCATCCCGTCATTAAGTGTAGTTATGATTCTGAATATCAGCGTGTCCATGAACTTAGAAGATAGTAATGGATATACTTCTGGTGGAGTAGCCGGCTGTGAAAAGAGAGGCCACGGGTTCGATTCCCGCACCGAGACAGATGTTTGTATGACCCAAAGATGTTTGTTTCGGGACTGGGACTGTTATGGGACCGTGAGTCTCTCGTAATTCTTGATACTCACGATAAAGGATAATCCTACTGTGTGAACAGGACTATGTCTGTGACTGTTGGGTGTATTTATTTATTTTATTTTTAAAAATATGTACTGTCTGACACAGCGTAACTCTACAATCATCATCATCATCATCAGCCACAGAACGTCCTGAACATAGACCTCTCCAAACATACACTACCACCATCAGATTTCAATCTATGATTCCAATACAGAGTACTTATTATACGTCGAAATACAGCACTGGCTCAGTAATCTTGCAACACACCAAATCAATATTAACTACGCGGCTACTGGATTAACTTATTATGTAGACGCACTTAATCTGCTTACATTGGTCGAACAAACAAAACAGGTTCGTGATTTATTTTGTTATTTAACAAAATCTTTCAATTATCTACATTACCTCTGTTTTACAGAATGAAGATACTAGCATGCTTTATGTTTTACTCAATTGTTTCGGCATTTCCGAAAAACAAAGCTCTGTCATCAACTTTATACGGTAAGCGTAATCTTAATTTTTACCCCACTATGGAAATGACACGTGACCAAGCTTATAAATAAATACATTCGGCAGTTGACTGTATGTTAGGTGAAACGATAACATTGACCGTTAACTACATTTCTTATGTTGATATTTTTCATGTTTTTGATGTACAGTTCTTACATTATAATTTAAGATTATAGATACGTTATAGACAATTTATATCCTTCTGGGCATCCAGTTATTACAAACACACCCTGCGGAACAAACTTACCAAAAACAACAGAAGAACTTATTAACAAACTACTTGTGTTCGTAAAAGATATTGTAGAAAACGGAGAAGAAGAATTAGGAATTCCACCTTTAGAACCAATACAATTGGATAACTATATCCTAGTGATTCCAGCGAGATTGATATTGTGAGTATCCTTATAATTAAAACTAAGTTCTTCTATCGTATTATTTGAAACTTAATCAGTTAATCAAACTGAACTTATGGTTTTTTCTTGTACCTTAATACTTTAAAAAAAAAAAAAAAAAAAAAAAAAAAAAAAAAAAAAAAAAAAAACCTTAATACTTTTGTGGTGAGGTGATAAAACAATAAAAGCGTGTTAACTAAGTCGTTTTATTACTGAAATTACTATGTAATATGTATTTGATTTCAGCCTGCATTTAAACTTAAAAGATATTATCGGAACTGGATTCGGTGAATTCAATATACATAACATAAAACTTGATATCAAGAACCTTACATTTGATGTTGATTTAGAGTTTCCGAAACTTCATATAGTTGCAGGTAAGAACAAACATGTAAATACGGTAATATACCTACATACCGTAGGTCTAGGACCCTACCAAACCAAAAGGAGGATTTGCTCCTTCCCTCTTAGCATAAATAAGCCGGCATGATTCTGGTGACCATCGATAAAACTATTGTTTGTCGCTGGTCACTGTTTTTTTTTAGACTGCGCACTGCGCTTACCATCAGCTGTAGTGTAGGACACTTTGCCGGTTTTAAAAAAAAATATTGTCATGCAAAATTTTCGGGAGAGGCCTATGTCCAGCAGTGGACAACCTGTGGCTGATGATGATGATGAAAGTGTAGAAATAGCTACACTTTACTTGGTGATTACTGATTTTATAGAGTTTATATTTGTGTGTCTTACCACTAGTCATGCGCAAATATTTATATCATGAATGCGTTGTTGAGCAGGAATTAGGGGGTAAAGAGGAGAGATAATTAAGCCACCAATAATCTCACTCACAACATAACATAAAACATAACATAAGCTCACGCCTGTATCCCCGTAGGGGTAAGCGAGGCACACTAGCGAACTAGTACACCCACATTTCGCCGAGCTTAGTTCCGTCCCAGATGTGATAGAGGACGAGCCTATCGCCATATCGGGCACAAATTCCAGACTCCGGGCTGATATGGAAAAATCCAATATCACATTGCCTGACCCGGGGATCGAACCCGAGACCTCAGAACCGTAGTCGTACCGAAATAGCACCACGCCACCGAGGCAGTCACTACACACTCACTCACTATACAAAAAAACACTTTTTGGCAGACGGTGACATATCTTAGTTATAGCCAACTGTACAGACAACACTGTAGAGTTGCTTTAAGCCCACTTGCAGTTCCGTGATAAATCTGTATTTATCCCAAATCTTGATTTAAACATAGGAGCGAGCTATAGGATAAATCGAGTTCAGGTTTAACTCTAGATTAATAATAGCGCTGCAAGTCGTCCTTAGAGTGTCACGGAACTACAGCGTGGCTCTATCATTTACTGATTTTTTATTTCAATACCTGCACCTTCGATTTATAGGTATATCAAAAATGTATATGATTTTTTCCTCAGACTGATAAATTATGTCCAATTTTATTTCAGATAAATACAATTTGCTCGGATATGTGTACAGTTTCATCCCACTTTACGGAAGCGGTAGAGCTGAGTATGTAATTTTATCAAATATTCACATAAAATAACACTGATAAACAAACAAAAAAACATTATTAGTTGGTCGAACCGAAAGGTACATAAATAAAAGTGGTATCTAATATGGTAACACAAATATGATGCCCTTTTGTTTGTACATTTTTTATCAGTAGGTATTGTCGGAGTGGATCACAGAGTACTTTGTTATGAGTGGATATAATAATATTAAGTACTTTAAAACGCAATACCCAAGAAAGTAAAAATGAATATGATGCTAACAAAAATAATAAGATTTTAATTATCTTTGTTACTGAAAAGAATACGTAATAATATTTTGTGATTGTTTTTAAAGATTCCGCTTTGAAGGATACCGATTAAAAGTAAAACTACTCCTCGGACAATCTGAAGATGGCAAATCTGTTTTGATCAAAAAAGTTGACAATATAACGTACATTGCGCCGTACATGAAGGTAAATGAAGAATTAATATCTATTAGAACATAATTATATACTTTAATATTGGCTCTAGTATATGTACGTACCTACTTAAAAAGCACTAGCTTTTTTCTACAAATTTTTGCTGGTGATGTCAGTATTTGATAACTATTCCGTATTCGGATTTTAGTTTTAAATGTAACAATTATAATTGCACTCAAAAATATAAATGTGAGCACACTTATTTTGAACTTGTAGAGAAATGTTATTCGTGCCACAAGCTGTAAGTATCTCGTGTTTGAGTTGTGTAAGCGGAGTGGTTCCAACGTCATTGGTTGTGTGTTATATTAAATGCGCATCTCCTGCACCTGTTTTACTCGAAAAAACACAAAAACACCTACGCAAAACATGGTTTCGCTACACTTTTTATCTATTGTTTATTGTTCTATGAGCAGAAGACAGCGTAAATCATTGTTTGCGTAGGTGTTTTTGTGTTTTTTCGAGTAAAACAGGTGCAGGAGATGCTCCTTTATGTTTTTTAAATTGCAGTCAAATCTCACCGGAGTGCTAGGGGGAGGTGATATCGACGCTATTGTCAACACGTTGATAGAGGAGGTGGTTCTAGACTACATCAATAGATTCCACGGCATCATCGGCATCATTACTTCACAGGCGAGCGTCGCAATGGGCAACACTATTCTTCGACAACTTCATACTTGGTGCTACATTGACGCTTTACAGCATAAACAAGAATAAAAATCTCAAAAAATAATAATAGAAATAAAAAAAACAAAAGAAGACTAGTCTTCTGAAATAATAATGATTTTTCATTGGTATGTCTATTTATCCCTTAAATTTATCATCGTAGTTGATGTTTTTGGAGTACACTAAACCGACGAGGATCTATGAAAAGATTGATGAAGATATATTAAGCGAATGTCAGATATCAGAAAGTATGTTGAAATCGTGCGAAATGGAAATCTAGAGTCTTAAACCGCATCTACTGCTGAAACATTACACAAAACACCTACGCAGAACATGGTTTCGCTACACATTTTTATCTATGGTCCATTGTGCTATGAACAGGAGACAGTGAAAATCATTGTCCTGCGTATGTGTTTTGTTTCGAGAAAAACAGGTGCAGGAGATACCACCTCTATGGAATATAGTCCTACCATATAGTGATATCTTCGATTTTGTTCTAACGAATTAATTAGGCAGGTATCCCCCAGATGGAGGTTGACGTCAGGCAGGCAAACAGTTGTAAAAATAAACTAAAACCTTCTTGCAAGCTTGTAAAAGTGTGTTGCGCCGACCCCACATTAAGGTGGGTTATGGGCAGATAGAACGTTAGAATTAGATAAGTAATTACACTTACTACAACCTTACAACTGAAAATTCTGCGATTTCCCCTGAACTGAAAAGCACTAGTGTAAGTAGGTAAGTTGTAGTCGTATGTATATTTAAATTCTGCGATTTTTTTTTATTTATTATTCTTATTGCATTCAGAAAAAATGTTTTTATTTTATTTTATTTCAATTCACGGACTAGGAAAATTAAAATCAGTATCATGGAATGATTTTAATAGACAATCTAACTGATTGATTTAACAAAAGATACAACTATACGACATAATAAAACGGTGTTGTTTAATGTAAGTAAAAAAAACATTAACTTTATTATTCTGAATAATCATCGAACCACACTTCGCGACATGTCCCGGTGATGTCCATCTGGTATCCTTCCGGACATATGCCTTCGATCCACGTCGGGGAATCCTCCATCGCACTTAGCACCACAACTTCTTTCACGCTTTCCGGATGAAGAATTCCGTCTTGGACCATATTTATCGGCGGGTGCGAACGCGAATACACTCCATGTATAACAAAAATATACAATAGAAACAATATCAAAGTCGCTTTCATACTGAATGGGTTTGAATCTGGCGACGGCTCAATGCAAATGCGAGATGAACGAGGATTTGTTAAATTTATCTACGCGTCGCGAGATTACGGACTTCCGTCGCCTACACAGAGGAAGGCAATGTTGCAATTGGGCCTCTATTTCGATGTACCGAATAACAAATTAAAAACAAGACTTTTTATATATAAAGGTCACGCCTGTGTCATCGGAGTAGGGTGAAGCGCACTGGAGAACTAGCGCATCTTGAGCTTCGTCCCGTTGTAAACGTCATACCGTGCATTTGTCCATTTTACTACTTTTAAATCATACTCACGAGGAGTGAAGGAAACTATTTTTTATTTATTTATTTAACTCTTTATTGTACACCATACATGTAGAAAGCAATATACATTGAAGAATAAACGTTAATTTGTGTAACAATGGGCGGCCTTATCGCTAATAGCGATCTCTTCCAGGCAACCTTGGGATGGAATTATGGCAAAGGAAAGAACTATTTGGGGGTGTACTCATTTCACAGAGACTGTAATAATAATTATATTATAGATACACATAATAATATAAAAATATATATAATTACATATATTATATAAAATAAATATACATACACGCATACATATATATACACATACATACACATATACATTAATATATATTTACAGACAGAATAATGAATAGTAGTAATAATAAAATAAAATAAAATAAAATAGTTATGATTGCGACGTCATATAAAACAGTTTTACCTGCTTCTTAAAGCTGTCCAGCGATGGAGCTTGTCGTATAGCCACAGGCAGTGAGTTCCACAAGCGAACAGCCTGGATGGCAAAAGAACCATCAAAGAATCCACTACAGTGCTGTGGGATTTTGAGAGTGAGATTTTCTGAGGACCTCAAAGAGCGTGAGTGACAGTTGTCGAGAAAAATAAAGCGTTCCTTAAGATATTGTGGAGATAAGGGATTAAACAAAATAGTAAAGAGAAGTGATAGAATATGAGAGTTCCGGCGAAGGCGGATTGGGAGCCACTTGAGCTTAGAACGAAAATGAGATAAGTGATCATATTTGCGTAAACCGAATATGAATTTTGAAGACGCTCAAGTTTATCAAGTTGGGCTTGAGTTAGATCTAAATAACTGACATCCGCATAGTCAAGCATAGGGAGCAGTATAGATTGTGCTAGCGCAATTTTGGTGGCAGTGGGCAAGAAATTCCTGAGCCTCATCATTGATGCAGCTGACGCAAACACTTTTCGGCTAACAGCTGCAATTTGTGGATTCCAGGACATTCTGCGGTCCATTATCAATCCGAGATTTCTAACTGACTCACTAATAGGAATTGTAACCCCGCTAAAAACTATTGGACAAAGTGTAGACCAATCAATGTTTGTGATTTGCCGAGAGCTTCCTAAAATTATGGCTTGCGTTTTAGCGGGGTTTACTTTTAGGCCAAAGCAGTCACTCCAATCGAAACTACCTCGGGTGTACATAAGTTTTGAGACGAACTAAATGTTGCATAACTTTTTTAATAATTAACTAATATTTTTAAAATTTTCAGTAAGCATTAAGTAGATAATAATCAACAATAACATATAATTATTATTCAAAATGACCACCCTTGTTTTTAATACAGGCTCTTAGACGATTGGCCAGTCATCAATGGCGGCACGAACCTTTTCCAGCCGAATCCGCTTTGGTTCTCGGACGAGGGCTCACTTCAGTGACTCCAAGTTTGGGTGGGACTTTCGGCAGGCCCTGAGCTCTAATTCAGATAATGGGTACGCGAGACATTCCGTGTTGAAGCTGGGACGTCCTTGCTGCTTTTGGCATACACTTTGTTGTTTTGTTCGGTTAAACTTTTCTTCGACAGTAAATATTGTTTCGTCGGTGAAGAGGATCATCCTCGCATCGTGTCTCTTGAGCAGTACTGGACAACGTTCGCGTCGTTCGTATTAAAAACAAGGGTGGCCATTTTGAATAATAGTTATATTTTATTGTTGATTATTATCTACTTAATGCTTACTGAAAATTTTAAAAATATAATTTAAATATTAAAAAAGTTATGCAACTTTTCTTTCGTCTCAAAACTTATGTATACACGAGGTTTATACCTACTATATACCCTCCGAGTTCCGACGGCGTCCGTGGTGCAGCAAATGAATTTCCGGCTGTAAAGCGAGAGACAAATTCTTGTGTGGCATACAAATATTTGTTTGAGTGTGAGACCGAAAATCTCTAGTGGTTCCAGATAGCCATGATACAAAACTCGATCTTAGTGTAGGGTCGGGACTATGTGTGTGACTGTTAGGTGTTATTTATTTATTACTAGTAAGTGGGTACCTAGCGGGAAATCGTGTGAAGTGGAAGCGTTAAGTAGGAAGGCGGACTCTGGCAGAAGGCTGGGATAACTCCAGGCAGAAAGAAAGCAAGATTACTAGTAACTTAGGTAGCTAGTAACTTAATACGAAAAGTTTAGTCTCTACACAAGTTTTAAACTTATTGCGGAACCAACTCAGTTGTTACCACAGTCAAGGATATATAAAAAGAAATAACATTTTATTTCAACTTTACTTGTTAACTCTCGCTCTCTCTCTCTCTCTCTCGCATGCGGTATCTATCCGCTACTGAAAGTTGGCTGTTTTCAGTAACGCTTCAATAAATAAGTACTTACTTAATAGCTATTCTCAGAAACTGTCAAAGCATGTGATCAACCCCCAAATGGTCAAACGCTGCCTAAATATTTAGGAGGGCCTTATCGATTTAAGCACTCGTTATTCTTCAATTTGGCATGGTCAAACAGAACCTATCTCTTCACATTAAATGTAAGCAGGACCCAGTTTAAGGCCCGCTTATTTCGTAAAACGGCATGGTCAACAACTGCCTAACGTTTGATAGCTATTTAAGGCCCGCTTAACTAGCATTTAATCGAGATTAGTTTGAGAGTACCTGCGACCAATCTCAAATGAAACTATTGTATAGTTTGTGATGATGTATGGATGTTTTGTTACTCTTTCACACCAGAATGTCTGAAGAGATCTGAATGAAATTTGGCACAGAGATGGATTAAAGTCTGAAATAGCACACAGGCTACTTTTTTCCCCGGAAAAATGTATGGTTTCTGTAGGATAGATTTGTTTAAATAAATAAAATTTCATGCGAACGGAATGGCGGGCATAGGTTTGTATTTCATGATTTCCGTGTTCCGTGTAGTGTTTAATAATATATACCTATTACCTACCCCTTGATTTCAATAAAATGTATTTTTCCTCAATTTATCGCACTCGTAGAAGCCAAGACAAATAAAACACTTCAAAAATACAATGATTAATTTTATTAAATCCGATTCAACACTACTGCATGTTGCCGAATTCCTCAATCCTCTCCAATATAATGGTTTTTATATGGTTCTGCTGAAGCCGGCGTGAACTGGGATGTCCTGAATTCCTTTATCAGATCGGGCCGAGTATTTTTCTTCACACGGTCACACAGTCCCTGGCAAGAAAAATTCAAGAAGACTTCTTTCATTGAAACGCTCCAAGAAATATCCTCCATATACAAACTTCATAGTTTCCATAATCTCTTCATCTGCGTTGATGTTTATTACATAAAAGAAAATCACTTCACATACAACAAACACAGTTATTTAATTACGAAAATAAATATAAACAAACAGGTCGCCATTTGCCAATTTTTTTTTTCAATTCTTCCACACAAATCATTGACTAAGGACGAAAGATACATACTGCCAAGTGGTAAATATTTTAACAAGATACTAATAAATTATAAAAAGATCCATTTTAAGTTCCGTTTCTATTATATAAAAATGTATAATAACAAAAAATAGACAGAGATAACATAAACATTACAGAAAAATTTACTACAGATGAAATATGATCGGAATGGCACATGGAATGCAAAAAGGTTAAATAAACATTATCGAATCATGTATTCTGCCAATTATTTATTATAATTATCTTAAAAAAAACTAAATGAAATAAAATGATTCTACGTGAAACGAAACAAAAATATAATTTTATGAAAATGTTGTAATCGAGAACAAACTTTTATTATCTGTAGCAAAATGATTGATCCTCAGCTGATTTTTCCGCCAAGTCTTCTCAAATGCGTACGACCATGCCGCTCAAAAATTATTGTCTGCTTAACTTTGGGTAGTGCTCTAATGACTTGGATGATTGAGCACTGTTTGACCATTCGGCCCCAAGTGAGCCTTATCAGTTAAGCCTTAACCGAATACCAGTGTCCAATATCCAAAAGTTCTATGCATCATACAACGTTAAAATTCCTGCCTAAAATTCTGCTGACGTTTCAATACAGTTCCATCTATATTCATGTTTAACAAACTATGCTGGTAAGGAACAGGAAAGTACCTTGTTGACGTGTAATTGTAATTTTTAAATAGACAACTCCATCTATATTCATGTTTTAGAAACTATGACCGACAAGGGAGGAGCATCCAACATTGTTAATTTTTTTTATTGTTATTATTTCTGTGCTCCATCCTGTGCGCATGCCTTTGCGACAATGCTGCCAACATCAAGAATGTGTTTCCATAAAGGCGCGTCTCCTGCACATGTTTTTTTAGAAACAAAACACAAAAAACACCTACACAAAACAACGTATTTCGCTGCATCCTGGTCATGAAACAATGGACCATAGACAAAAATAACATGTTTTGTGTAATGGTTTAGTGCAGGAGACGCGGCCTAAGGTTTTATGACCGATTTACGGGAATCAAAAAGTCAAATCATATATTCATCCTTTTGTAATCCAGCGGGCATGTAATCAGATATAGTACTTACAGACATGCTCTTTGACTTACTCCCGGTTCCAATAAACAATCGACCGATTTACGGGAATCAAAAAGTCAAATAATATATTCATCCTTTTGTAATCCAGCGGGCATGTAATCAGTTATAGTACTTACAGACATGCTCTTTGACTTACTCCCGGTTCCAATAAACAATCTCAGTTCGAATGTGCAGATAGATTAGAAAAATTTGCCAATAAGAACACAGTTTGAACATAACTCCGTCAAATGACTTGATTTGGTTGGTTCATAATCGCGATCTATCTGCACTCTAAACTGAGATCGTTCATTGAAACCGGCCGTAACAGTACAATAGTATTATTTCTCTCAGTTTAACTAAAGCCGCGTCTCCTGCACTAGTTTTTCTCAAATATTACACAAAATCATGTATACAAGCTGTCACCTGCTCGTTGAACAATGGACCATAGATAAAAATACATGTTTTGTGTAATGTTTTGGCGCAGGAGATGCGGCATAATAATATTATGTCAAGCATTATATTATAGTAGTGTCCATTACTGATAATTTGAATAGCATTAACAGTTAAAATCGTAGTGATATAAATGTTATACATGCACGAAAATATAAAAGCGTGACGATACCATATACATTTTTTTCAGCGTAACTTGTTAAAAAATATTACTTTAGATTAAAATAATATCATTTATTAGGTATCAATTTTCGTTTAAAATTCATCCAAGCCACATCTCTATATTGAATGATTTTGAGTGAATGATTGAATGGTAAAGCGAGATGCTAAATAATCCGTGAAGAACAAAAACTACGATTGAAGTGATTCCGGAGAGAAAAATTGAAGGCTTTTCATGTGATTTTGTGAATTTGTGTTTGTGCAAAATTAATTGTAGACTGTATTTGTATAATATTTTTGGAGCAAAGTTCCCAAAAAAACGTACCGCTTGGTAGTAATATGAGTAATGTTACCAACCAAAATGGAACAGGTCTAGAGCAGCAGGTCTGTACCTCATGGATCTCCATGCACCTCGTATTGATTTTTCTTTTATTGAATGAAACTGTTGCAATGAGTCACGTTAACCAAAAAATTGTGTAGCTACGTAAATATAATTTAATTTGCACGGAGCTATCATTTTGTATTGGCCTCGAACAATAAAATTGCAATCCTTTACGTGTCTCGGGCTAACCAACATGGCGACTGGGTTATTCTACATTTAGGGCATCTATTCCATTGATTCCGCTAATTTTCTGGTTTTGTACATTGACCATTTTCTTGTGAATATCGCAGTAATTTTCCGAAACCATGCACGAGTGAGGTCATTGTCACGTTATATCTGCGTGTCATGGCGGGAGGAAATGAATATTTCGCAACGAATGAGTAGGTAGACAGAAGGGGTTACCTCTATGTCGATAACTTTATATATCGGGATCTTAGTTGTTTACGCGAAGGACAATGTATTAATTTCATTATAATAATAAAGGGTATCGGATGTCATGCTTTGTTTTGTATAGTTTTATATATACCTACCTACCAGATTCGTTAGTTATGTGAGGAGGTAATAGCGACGTATTTATTGAAATGCGTTATATGAAGTTTTTTGTTTTGTATTGCAGATTGCTGGTCTGGACTTGCAGGCTCAGGCTCCCAAGAGCGCCGGCCGCTACATTCCCCCGCACCTGCGCAGGCAGTTGCAGGCCAACTCAGACCAAGGTAAAATTTGTGTAATATAAAAATCACAAGTTTATAAACTTGCTGACCAACTGACCTAAAAATTTATCAGGTCTAGAACAAATCGGTTTATGGGTCCACATTTGAAATAAGCAGCACTGGATCTAGGTTTTTCAAAGTGGGGGCAAGCTGCCAATTTGCCTGATTTTACTGCCCCCAAATTAGGGCGCGCTCCATATTTTGCCGCCTCCCAAATTCTACAGCCCCGGGGCACATGCACCCACTCGCCCAATAGATCCGGCACTGGAATAAGCTGTATTAAACACAAAAAGAGCCTTGAAAAATGGTGCACAATTGGTGGAGATATTGCATAATGTACATAAAAAGACAACAAAAATTAGAATTGAAGACATATTTTTGAAGTCAGTCAAAAATATTAATAACATTTTATACTTAATAAAAATGGCTTCCTCTGTCTGCACATTTGAAAAACATAATTATTTATACTGGGTGTGAATAAACAGAAAAGTCAACATACTATAATATTGTTCATTAAATAACTGGCATGTAGTTGCCTAATTTGTGTGTGTGTGAATTATTGACTTTGTAGTTTTCACTTTGCCTATCCATTAATTTAGATGACTCGTAAAGCTTTGTCTTGCTCTATACTTGTATTCCTAAAGTGGTACTGGTTGATGTGAACATGATAACTAAGACAACTAGTCAAGCTGCCATATCTTGCTGAGCTTATTTTCTTCCCCCACATCTCCCTGTGACACAGTTTAGATATTTACTCCTAACAATTTGGAAAGTTCACAATCTAAATGGGAATTTGACTTGATTATGCTAAAAGGATCCAGCCCACAAAAAAAGATATCAACGATGAATGGTCTATTAAAAATATTATTAATTTTGTCTATTTATCATTTTGTCATCAATAACAATTACACTTTTTTGTGGATTGAGTTCTTTCTGCAAACTATGTGCAGTTTATGTAAAATATTATATAAGTTGACTTGTTAAAGTACACTTGCTGTGGTATTAGTATTTTGTCTTTATAATAGCCACTTTGCTTCATTCACTTTCTACTATTTGTAACAATGATTGCTTTGGCTTTCGGTCACTAGAAAACCTGTACTTATTGGTAGTTTAAGTACAATAAGGAACACTGGTTGCTGCATATCTCTTATAGTAATATTTGTTTATTTTATAGATTATAGCACATAATTAATTCACCTTTGAATTGATCTTTTATAAACATTTAATACTAGATGTAAATCCATCTTTAAAAAATAAACTCTGAAAACAGTATTATAAAACAGTAATTTTGATTATAAAAAAAAGTATGTGCGTGTGCAGTTCACACACAGTCAAAGTCAAACTTTAAGAAACTAAGCTTCAAGACAAAGAACTTCAGTTGACTGATGAACTCAGTCAGTCCGTCAGCCCTTCATGCCCCATCAGACCATTGGCTTAATCCCATATTTATCATCATCATCATATCAGCCCTATATTATCCACTGCTGGACATAGGCCTCTTCCCTGTCACACCAACATTTCTTCTCCTGCGCTAGTCTAGTCTAGTCCATGTTCTGCCTTGAACTTTAACGATGTCATCCTCCCATTAATATATATCAATCCCATATTATTATTATATAATCCTATATATACTTTTTTTGCGTTTATCTCTTTGGCGAATTTACGTTACATACATAAAAAAGGATTCCTACCCCTTTTCAACGCACAGTTATGGCCATGAAGTGATTATACTGATACTTCTCTTTCCCATAGTTTGAATGTAAAGTAGGCTTATTATTATTTTTTATTTTTGAGAATACCTGCTTCAATATTTCTTTCTGTGCTATGGTTTCAGGTGACATAAATTTCATATAAAATCCCATACATAAGCTCACGCTTGTATCCCCGAAGGGGTAGGCAGAGGCGCACTAGCGACCTAGAACACCCACATTTCGCCGAGCTTAGTTCAGTCCCAGATGTGATAGGGGGCGAGCCTATCGCCATATCGGGCACAAATTCCAGACTCCGGGCTGATATAGAAAAATCCAATATAAAATCAATTTAACAAAAATATTAGTCAAGTACACAAGATATACTATAGGTTTTTTCCTTGTCTTTTAGTTTGAATAAAATGTAATATTGGCAGAGCTGAACTTTTGATATAGTAATTAAGTATAATTTATTTTTACGCCAGTTATGTTTGGTTGATTAAAGTGAAATGTGGATGTTGTCTAATCTACGACTGTCCCTTTGGGGATACAGGTGTGAGCTTATGTTTTAAAATACATTATTGCAAATAATCATTATGGTCTCTATGGCATTTCTTTTTTGTCTTCTTGGTCTAATTTCTACAAACATGGACTTTAGACCCGGAGGTCCTGGGTTCGATTACCAGGTCAGGCAAAGCAATTTATCTAATTTGATTTGCCCAAGAACAGGTTGACGTCGGGCAGGCAGCCGGTCGTTAAAGCTAAGCCTAATCATTTCTGCAACATGCTTGAAACAGTGTGTTGTACCAACCCACATTAAGTCGGGATAAGAGCTGGTAAAACGAAAGAAGGCATTTCTTTCTGACGTAATTTGTTACTTATAAAAACATTTCCCTTATTTTTTACATTCTTTTGTATACAATGACGACATTATTATTACTTCAATTCTACACAAGAGCATTGAAAGGTTGCTAGACAGTGTTACAATCATTTTATTAACCAGCTGAGCCAATCTTCTAAATGTAAATTTAGCTTCATTATCACAAATGAATGTGCTATAATGATTACTTATTTAGAACATTTACTTATCACTCTGTTATTATTTCCGCTGCTTATTTTAATTTGACCTATAATTTTTTTTTAAATATGGCACTACGCTTGCTGTTCTGTTGCTAACATGATTAAAATGCCTATTAACACTTATATTTTAATATTGTTTTGTTTTTTTATAACAAGCTATGTTTTAATCAATTGCTTTTTATATCCTGCGTTACCCAAAGGTACACTATAGTTGGTATTCTTAGCTGCAAGGTATAAAGGTTGTTTACAGTAGGTTTCAATACACCTTTAAATTGAAATTGTCTATGATATAAAACTGTCTCTGATATAAAATAATGAATCAGTTAAGTCATTTATGTCATAAAAGTGTGTTGTGCAGCTGTTTTAGCTGTGAAATTAAAGGCTGCTGATTCTTGGTGTTGATTCTGGGATATTTGATTTAGGTCTGTGTGTTGTGGGACCATAAGTCCCTGATGGTTCCTAATACATATGAAACAGGTTCAACTTGGCCGCATCTCATGCACTAGTTTTTCACGCAACAAAACACAAAAACACATATGCAAAACAATGGATTTTAGCTCTCTCCTGCTCGTAGAACAATGGACCATAGATAAAAAATACATACTTGTGTAATGTTTTAGTGCAGGAAACGCGGCTTTAGTCTGGGGGGTCACGACTGTTAACTGTTGGGTGTATTTATTTATTTACAACATCGCGTTTAAATGTTTTTGCAAAATTGATTCGCAAACTTGGATTGACATTGCTCATAGAAACTGGCCATTAGATGACTTGCCACATGTTTAGCTTTTTATGGAACACATGTTTCGTGGCGGGTACACACCAACCGAACGAAGGCGAAAGAACGTTCGCGAAGGACCTGGGATTGGGACCGAACGTTCCGGATAATTTTCGAATCTTCGCTGTTTCGTTCACACAACAGCGAAGGTTTGTTTGTGTGAATGCGACAGCCCAGATTCGCCAATGATCGGGGACCTTCGGTCTTCATCGTCGATGGCCCTTCGCGAACGTTCTTTCGCCTTCGTTCGGTTGGGGTGTAGTACGCTCCATCACGCGAGTAAGCTCTTCCATTACATGACATGAGCATGTTTTCACAATGGTGGTAGTGGTAAGTACAGTGTTTGGGCCCCTTGGTAAATTCATCTGATGGGGCCACAGACTTGGGGCACATTTTTACTGTTCCCTACGGCTATCCAAACTGGACCTTAATCCAGTCAACGCGGCCCCCCTAGTCACGGCCTTTTGGCCAATGGCCCCCATGGTCAGTGTTTTCGGTCCGGGGCTTCCTTCTGGCTTGCGGCATGGATGGGCTTTGGGGTCACAGCTTTTTCGGTTGGGGGCGTTCTTTTCGACGGCGTGGTGGCCCGTGACATTTTACCCGGCATGCATTTAGTTACGACATTGCATGCTTGGCTTTAGTCTATTAGTATTTTAAAGGTAAAACATTTCCACTTGTGAATACCTAATATTATTTTAACTGCTAAAACATTATAATCACGGTAATCTCTTATGTTACCACTGCACATAATACTACACATGCACTTGTAGGTTTTGTTCTTTGAAAGTATTGTGACCGGATGTTTTTCTCTCTTTTATAGTGACTCGAAAAAATGACCCCGATTCTGATGGTAAGTTTACCGTAGTCCCAGTACTACGATGATGGAAATAGGTGAGAAATTCATATTTTTTTGTTGGCCTGAAGGTACAACAATGTACACACTGATTTCACCTGAACCAAAGACATTCAACAGTATACAGTATATAGAAGAGACAACAGCACAAAACTTGTGATCTAAAAGTTATGACCTTGTGGTCATAAGTCGCTCAGATTATTTGAAATATACGCGCGCCATGTCGGCCCGCGTAATAATATTGAGAGAATAAACTTGTCTTACGTGATTCTTGACCATTCACAGAACATTTGTGGTTTATGGCGGTACTGAAGTTTGAGATCAAATATTTTGTATGGGAAATTGCTTGATAGCTCCTCTAGCCCTGAACAGTTTAACATTGAAACCAGTGACTTTTCGACTGCTGACCCACTATATTGAATATTACAAAACTTCAAGTTATAGAATCGTTTTTTTTAACATTATTCTCACAAGTTGGGTTTAAACAATATGAATTGTTGTTTCATATTTATTTATGTACAATTAATTTTGGGTAACATATAGGTATTTGTGACTTTACAATTGTATTTTTAAAGATTTTTATAATTTTATACAAAATACCTACTTGTTTAATATCAAAAATCTTTAAAAAATGGAATTTATTGTTTCTTCATTTTAAAAAAGCAATGAAGCAGCGGCGTCTTAGGTTTATTGGTCTTTAGGTTGATATTATCTTGATATCAGGTATAATTTTTGAGTATCAATCATTGAAAATATGTTGCAAAATTAAACATCCTGCTGTTTTTATGCGTTAATAATTTTGTTAAAATATCGTCATCATGGCTAGTGATAAAGTACATTATATTTATCTGCAAATTCGATCCGGATTTGCCGCGAATTCGTAGCAAACATTTCTCAGTTCTCAATTTGACGTGGTGCCTTCGTGAGTAGCCGTTGTAAATCGAGATGCCGCGAGTTCGATTCCCGCACCAAGATAAATTTTTGTGTGGGCACAATGTTTTTTTCGGGTCTGGATGTTGTGAGATCGAAAGAGTCTGGTAATTCTTGATACTCACAACACAAGTCTCTTTTATCTTGGTGTGGGGTCAGGACTACGTGAGTGACGGTTGCCTGGATTTTTCGTGAACAGCAATCTGGAAAAATACTTTCGAATAGTAAATGCAGTGTTTATTCCCCAATTCTCGCATTCTCGTGTTATTTTATGATTCTGTTATCTTCCTCCGGGCCCTATGATAGTTGTGCTCTTGGCATCGTGCCAACTCTCAACAGTTACACCACTTCACAATTTATAGTTATTAAAAGTAGGTATACACTACACTTTGATAGATAATTTTGAACGGAGAAAATTTACAATGAGTCATCATGTAAAATTGATTAGTTTAATGGGATAATATAATGATTCATCCAGGTTCTTATTATCGGCGAATCGGTATTTTGGTTGTTTTAGTTATAAATTGTTTATGATTGTAATAATATAATAATAATAACGTTTATTCATTTTTAACAAACAGTTTTGTGACAATGCTTGATCGCAGGAGTCTCTATTTAAGCACATTGTGCCTGTGTTAGGAGACTCCACTCTTCCATAACAATGTAATGGATGTGACAATAAACTCGAGGCACATTTCAATGGTAGATAGTTCAACAAATTTGTGTGCCTTTTACATATGGACCGTGTTGTGCAGAAGCAAAACGTGAAAATACTTGATCAACGCAAATGGAGATTTGCTTTCTTAATTTCTGAAGTCTTCATCATCAGCCACTGAACGTCCACTACTAGACATATGCATCCCCCAAAGATTTCCAGATCGACCTGTTGGAAGCGGCCTGCATTCATCCTGCATGTCTGAAATAGTTCATAATAATCGAATTATTGATACAGGGGAAGAGTCTAAGCGCTCTAGCTTAGACGTACGTCCTAACGAGTCACGGGACATCCGTTCATCATTCGGAGGCAGCTCTAGAGGTTACGACCGTGGTGGTCGGCGCGACGACCGCGACCGTGACCGCGACAACGATCGCGGCTACGATTCGCGATCCCAGCGCAGGGACCGCGGTATGGATTTAAATATTTATTACTTTGTGTTTCAACAGATTTTTAGTCACTATAGCAAAACATGTTGAGGATTTGGAAGATATCACTTTTTTTTTCTTTCTGACTCTCTGAGCTTCATCGCTTAATGTCGAAAAAATGCGTGCTATTGTTGATCCTTACAGAGTACTTCAGGGGGAATATGCTCATATATTATACTCATATTTGTTTGAATATCATTATAATGCCTCGGTGGCGTGGTTGTATTTCGGTACGACTACCATCCTGAGGTCTCGGGTTCGATCCCCGGGTCGGGCAAAGTGATATTGGATTTTTCCATATCAGCCCGGAGCCTGGAATTTGTGCCCGATATGGCGATAGGCTCGCCCCCTATCACATCTGGGACGGAACTAATCTCTGCGAAATGTGGGTGTTCTAGTTCGCTAGGGCGCCTCTGCCTACCCCTCCGGGGATACAGGCGTGTGCTTATGTTTATAATTGTAATCAAATATATTAATTCGTGCAGGTCGTGATGGTGGATATCAGAATGGAGACACAGACCGTTGGTCCGAGTCGGAGCGTTGGAGCGAGCGCGGCGGTCGCGGCGGGTCGGGAGGCGCTAGCGCGGGCGCGGGCGCGGGCGCGGGCGCGGGTGCGGGTGGCGGGGGCGGGGGTGGCGGCGGCGGCGTGCGCGACCGGGACGTGCGCCGTGACGAGGACTACGAGCCGCCCGCGCCGCGCAACGACCGCTGGAAGGAGCCGGAGCCCCGCGCAGACGACCGCAGCAACTCGCGCTGGCCCTCCGACGATGTGCGCCGCTCCAGCTCCCGTAGAGATGAGGTATACACTCACTTTTTTTTTACTTCCTGCCCTTGTCCCATTTTAAAGTGGGGTCGGCGCAACACACTTTTTCAAGTATGTTGCAACAGGATTTGGCTTAGTTTTTACGATCGCATGCCTGACGTCAACCCCCTATGAGGGATCGAGTCCTAGGCAAATTAAATAAGAAAATTTGCTTTGCCCGACCTGGGAATCGAACCCAGGACCTCCTGGTTCACAGCCCATACATACTGTCACTAGACCAAGGAGGTGACTATGAGGTATACACACACTACATACACTTTTTTCGATCAACTTCAAAAAAAGAGAATGTCCTCAACTATTATTAGACTTTTTTTTCGACCTATTTCAAAATTCTTTTTGTGTTCAATAAAGCTTATTCCAAGAGTGGGTCCATATAAATTTGGCCACAATCGGATAAATTTTAAAGTCAGTCCGTTAAATTTTTCTCTTTTTATTTCTTTTCTGCCTTTCTTTTGATTCTATCAATGTCAAGGTTGGATCGCACCAAAGTTAAAATACAGAAAAATATTTATTATCGAGTATTTTTTTATATATATTTAATGAGCTTACACTTCATACATAATTCAACTCGTTTATGCACATCTTGCTACGTGTGCGAGTGATCTTATAGATATGGCTGATGACTTGGGTATAATTCGTGCAAAAATGAAACAATCCGTCTTTTCCACACCCACTCATTATTGCTACAACTGTCATCTGACACATGCTACAAATAATTTGATACCTCAGACGTGATTCACAATGTCCTACCTTGACATTGACAAACATTACTGAACAAAAAATGGAGCCGTAATCTAAAGATAGAATTGTCATTTATTTTATTTTTGAATAGATTATTCCATTATCCAAAACGTGATATTTGAAATTGTTTACTGTTGTTACAGAATGATTGGACGATCCCGCTACCTCGCGACGAGCGGCAGGAGTTGGAGCTCTTTGGCACTGGAAACACAGGCATTAACTTCTCCAAATACGAGGATATACCGGTTGAGGCCAGCGGCGACCGCGTACCAGATTTTATCACAAGTGTACGTACTTTATTCAACACTTTCTGTAAAGAATTCTGTAGAACGTTCAAGCCAAATAGAGGCGCGCTATTTTTACGACAACGATACAAATATAAGATTTGTTTACAACAAAAGATTTATGAGTATTGCGTTGTTGCGCCGCGCAAGCCTGTAAATATGTATGTACTTTATGTCAATCATGTACTTTGCACTACATACATACATACATACATAAGCTAACGCCTGTATAACCGAAAAGGTAGGCAGAGGCGCACTAGCGAACTAGAACACCCACATTTCGCCGAGCTTAGTTCCGTCCCAGATGTAATAGGGGGCGAGCCTATCGCCATATCGGGCACAAATTCCAGACTTCGGGCTGATATGGAAAAATCCAAAATCACTTTGCCCGACCCGGGGATCGAACCCAAGACCACAGAACCGTAGTCGTACCGAAACACCACCACGCCACCGAGGCAGTCACATTCACTATTCATTCGTGTTTATTTTACAGTTCGATGACGTTAACCTGACAGAAATAATGCGTTCGAACATAAAACTCGCTCGCTACGACAAACCAACGCCCGTGCAGAAGTACGCGATTCCGATCGTGTTGGGACATAGAGACGTGATGGCGTGCGCACAGACCGGCTCGGGCAAAACGGCAGCTTTCCTAGTGCCCATACTCAACCAGATGTACGAGGCGGGGCCTGTGAAGCACACAGGGTGAGTTTACACTCTGATTTGATATCATGTCAGTCAACGTTACTGATTTATGGAATGTGATTTTTGTGTTTGCAGACCGCTCATGAGACGCAAGCAGTATCCGTTGGGTTTGGTACTGGCACCGACTCGTGAGCTCGCCACACAGATTTACGATGAGGCTAGGAAGTTCGCATACCGCTCGCGTGTGCGACCTTGTGTCGTGTAAGTAAATATTTAGTTGACATATTAGTATAATAAATACAGTGTCATGATAAAGTCTTATACTTCTACAATCTTCATCTATTTTCGAAATAGAACATAGTATTAGATACTTATGTTTAACCAAATAAGTGAATGATCAGAATCACATACTAGATTTTAATTACATATTCGTTAAAAATATTTCTGATGCAAAATTAATTTCAGTACTAGCGAATTTTCTAATTTAATATGCCAGGGACTGGATCCCCCGGGGGGGTTGACGTCAAGCAGGCTGCCGGTCGTAAAACTTAGCCAAATCCTTTCTGCAACATGCTTAAAAAAGTGTGTTGTGCCGAGCCCACATTATTTATTTTGAAGGTACACACACATATTACAACATTATGAATTCTATATTTATATGTACATTTTCTAAAATGTGCGCTAAACAGAGACATACACAGCATTTACCAAAAGACAACATATTAAAACTAAATCATAATATTATTAAAACTTAATAATAATAAAGGTTTAAGGTGGGAAAAGGGCAGGTAGAAAGAAAGAAGATGTTCACATGTTTGTATTGACGTGCAGGTATGGAGGCTCCCCGATACCTGACCAGTTACGTGAGCTGGAGCGCGGCTGCCACCTGCTGGTCGCGACGCCCGGCCGGCTGGTGGACATGCTGATCCGCGGCCGCGTCGCTCTCGACCACTGCCGCCATCTAGTGTTGGACGAGGCAGACCGCATGCTCGACATGGGCTTCGAGCCTCAGATACGCAAGATTGTCGAGTGCCACACAATGCCCAAGACCGGTGACCGACAGACTCTCATGTTTTCTGCCACCTTCCCGAAGCAAATTCAAGTCTTGGCGCAAGATTTCTTGCACAACTACGTTTTCCTTGCGGTTGGACGTGTCGGTTCCACTTCCGAGAACATTACACAAAAGGTAATCTTGTGTAATTTACACAATAGTGGTTTCTATATAATTTGATTTACAGAACTTACATTCACTTTCACAATGTTGATTGTCTATTGTATAAACTCCATCCATAATATCCTTATTTCCATGTTTCTTGCATAATATAATTAAAAGATTGTTGTAGATTTTACTACATATATTTGACAAACTAATTCTCGGTTCAATCTAACATAACAAATTAAAATCTTCTGTATACAATTCAAATGTACCAGTATTAACATTTCAAAACAGTCTGTTGATACATCACCTTCTACATTATTAAAATATGAAACATAAGTTTAATAATGTCATTAACAAGAATAATGATGTTAACAATTGTTACAATACAATACAATAACTCTTTATTGTAAAACCAATTATTAACAATACATAATACTAAACTACTTATGGTTCTACAATGGGCGGTCTTATCGCAGACAGCGATCTCTTCCAGACAACCTTTGGATGGACAGAATCGTTGGTAAAGAAAGTAGACGGTGATGCACAATAAAGACACAAGGAAAATATAATAAAATAAATAACGAAACAAATAAAATAATTTGTATGTTATTGGTTATGTAATTGGCAGGTCGTTTGGGTTGAGGAAATGGACAAGCGTTCATTCTTATTGGACCTGTTGAATGCGTCGAACCTGTTGCAACGTTCACGCCCTGAGGAAGATCAACTGATTCTTGTGTTTGTTGAGACCAAAAAAGGTAATTTTGAAATCAAATCAGATAATCAATTTGGTTTTTATCAAATATAGTTTAGCCAATATATCCAGTCTAGAATTGTAATATAAAATTATTTCAATTATAAAACATACATGTTTTATATATGTTTTATAATTGAAATAATTTTATAAATCTAATTAAATGCCATTCAAATGTTGATGAAGGAGAAATATATCAAAGTAAAAGGCATTCATAATATTGTAATATTAAGCTTGTCATCATTGTTTTGTTATGCAAATGCATTGCTTGCACATTCAGTGCATCTGTTTGATCCTAAACTTGTATTAAATAATGTTTATATCTATTAGAATGCTGATAAAAATTAATTTCTGTAGGAACATAGATTTATCATCGAAATAACCCGTGCAATAGGAATTTATTTAAAATACTCCAAGGATAATTTCATTTTAGTTATTTAAATACTTATTTTTTTATCTGTGCGGCACGTGACCGTAAACACCAATCACGACGCATGATGTCACATTACTAATTGTTCTTATAAATTTGTTCAATAATGGCTTAAGACCTAAGATCCAAAGTCATACTGCCAGGTTATTTGGTATATTATTTCCTTAATTTCAACGAGGATGTGATCGACAATCAATATCTGATCTATGAAATGTCTGACCCGTTTTTTTTTAGTTTGGAATCATACATGTTATTTCCGCAATATTTTTTTAACCCGTCGGAGGCGTCACATAAATGGACCGTGTTGTGCAGAAATGATCCAAGCCACATTTTTTTACATCAATATGGTCTATAATGGCTTAGACTTTAGGATCATGTTGGCATCAATAAAAAATGTGGGTTGGATCATTTCTGTACAACACGGTCCAAATATGTTACATAAGCGTATGAGCCACCGGAGGCCGAGCCGCCCGTGACTATTTACGAGCGATTTTGTATCTATGGTAAGGAAAGATCACGTCACCCGTATCTACAGTTGACAGATAGCGTTTTGGCGGCAAATTAAATTATACAAAATAATTTTTGCTTTTTTAAACTAAATATATGAAAATAAATAGCGAAATATTTTTTTAAATGTTTAAGATAAACGAATGAATAGCCCTGTATACTTTTAAAAAAATAGTCAAGTATCCAATTGTCATCAGGCGCTGATCAACTGGAGGAGTATCTGTACTCGCAAGGCTACCCAGTGACGTCGATCCACGGCGACCGCAGCCAGCGCGAGCGTGAGGATGCGCTCCGACGGTTCCGCACTGGACAGACGCCCATCCTGGTCGCTACAGCTGTCGCCGCCAGAGGTTGCCATCATATGATGCAATATTTCTGTAAACTGGCCAATTGACAAATGCGGGGTCGGCGCAACACTTTTTCAAGCATTTTGCAGAAAAGAATCGGCTTAGTTATGGAGTTCTTGTTTGATGGTATACTGAGAACTGTTAGTCTTTGCTTCTAATCTGAAATTATACAAATGCAATATGTTGTGTTCGAGTCGCAATTGCGGATCGTACATAAATCTTTCGACAACGAATCAATCGATGATACTGACAGTAGCACCTTCAATAGCTTTGTCAGAAATCATCAGTGAGTCTGTCAGTCTGGCTAAATTGTATCTGGAAGTGATTTTCAGAAGTCTACCTTAATTGATAGATTAGTGTTATTAAAGGCGTGGCTCCTGCACTAAAACATTACACATTTTTGTCTATGGTTCATTGTGTCATGAGACGCGCCTTCATATGTTTTGAATGTTTTCACTAGGCCTGGACATTCCCCATGTCCGTCACGTGATCAACTTTGATCTACCGTCTGATGTGGAGGAGTACGTGCACCGCATCGGTCGTACCGGCCGTATGGGGAACCTCGGCGTGGCCACATCCTTCTTCAACGATACCAACCGCGGCCTGGCCCGCGAGCTCGTCGAGTTGCTCGTCGAGGCTAAACAAGACGTGCCTAAGTAAGTGTTCTTCTTCTTCTGTTGTATATAAAAGTATTCTATATAGCTCTAAGTCTATGCTTAGAGGTATATAGAATACTTTAATATATGTAAACATAATGCTAGTTATGTCACCGATATTGCAGAGATCGACAAATAAGTTAATTTGTTATATTTTTTTACACCTATCTTTATCCCACCTCATTGGGGGTTCGGCGGAACACGCTTTTTCTGGCATGTTGTAGAAAGGATTTGGCTAACTTTTTACTACCGGCTGTCTGTCTAACGTCAACCCGCTCTGGGGGATCCAGTCCCGGGCAAATTAAAATAGAAAATTCGCTTGGCCTGCCCTAGGAATCAAACCCACGACCTCTCGGTCCACAGTCCATATATGCTGCCACTAGACCAAGGAGTTAATTTTGTTATCGATTGGCGGTACTTACAATCTATCAATATTGTCGATACATACAAAAAGATCAATATAATCGAGATTTGTGTATCGATTGTAACTTGTGAACATCGAGTTTGATGATTTTCTTGATTCGTCAAATTTTGACAAAGTTATGAACTAGTATTTAATAGACGGAACACTATTTTTTTTAATATGATACTCTTGTTTAATTGTAAATGAACAGGATATAGCCAGAGATGGATATGCATTTGTTCATGCGCAGTTGACAGTTTTGACAGTTCAAAACATTTTAGAATAGTCTGTGACAATACGCATGTTAATTACATTTCAAGAAATCTCGAAAATGACATATTATTGAAATTTTTGACCGCCATCTTGAATGTTTATAATAAACACCGGTTGAATGATTGCAGTTGGCTAACAAGCACAGCGGCGGACGGTCGTCTGGGCGGCGGCGGTCGTCGCGCCGGCAGCCGGTCTGGCGGCGGCCGGTTCGGCGGCGGCGGCGGGTTCGGCGCGCGCGACTACCGCACACAGCCCAGGCAGCCGCCGCGCTCCGCTGGACCCTCCTCCATCGGATCTGGTTAGTGACCACATTAATAATGCCAGAAAATAAGGCACATGAGTAAGTAAGGTAGAGCCACACTGTAGACAGTAACGTCTACAGCACGAATGCGTCGGCTCGACCGGTTTGATACCATTGTCTCACAGAAAACCGACTTAAAGTGGCAGCTTGCTGTCGCGTTTTGTTCGGTGAGTGAGATTTTCGGTGGCCCATTTCCCCCCTTCCCTTTCCCAATCTCTTTTCCCTCCCCTTCCATTTCCTCCTTTTAGGTTGGCAACGCTGGGTGCGTGGTGATTCTTATTGTGTCTTGGGTGTCTATGTGCAGTGGTGATCACTTATCATCAGGTGACCCATCTGCTCGTTTGCCACTTTGCCAAAAAAAAACATGAGGTTACTCGCATGTGGGATGTGGATTCAACAATCATTGTTACAATAGTCATTTCTACCCATGGTTTGATACCAATGAGCCTCGACCGACACCTCAAGAGGCTCTCGGCTGGTAAACACCAACTGAACCGAAACCGAAACCGACCCAAACGGGTCAAGAGCCAAATGCAGCCAAAGGCAGTGTTACTTGGCAGGAAAAGGGCAGGAAATTTCTGACAATCAAAAATGTATTCGAGCTCGCTGCGCACTGATGACATTTGGTTAATATTTCATACAAATTACATAGACAGATTGTCAGAAATGTACCTGCTCGGGCTGCAGTTCCTGAGAGCAAAAATGTGATGTGTTGATTACCTACGCAGGATTCGGATACGATGGCGGGTCGTACGGCGGCAACTATGGCGGCTCGTACGGCGGCGGCGGCGGCGGCAGCAGCGGAGGCCCGGACTGGTGGGACTCTTAAGCGACTTAACGCGCACCGCCCTCCCCGTCCCTCCCCTACCCCCTGCTATGTACCCCACACTTCCTTATTCGTGACTTAAGCTATGTCAGATGTTCTAGAAGGTATTTGGATTCGTGAGCAGAGACTGAAATTGTCCCGTGACCGTCAGAAGTGCCGTCACTCGAGAGCGGTGCGCCTGCGCGGCGCCGCTGAATCTCAGGGGCGCGGCCCGCGAGCGGGGGTTTTTCTTGATTCGATGTTTTGCCGCGGGCGTGCTTGACGACTATTTGTGGATTCTCCGCGTGAACGATAGATAGTAAACTCCGTTGGAGTGAATGTTAGAGTAAATTATTATCGCACGTTTCGTTTGCGTCACGTCTGTTGTGACTCGCACGCCTTTTATAATTTAATTTTAATTTTTTAGAAACGATATTCTGTCGTTTTTGGAAAAGTAGTGGATTAAAATAGAATATTTTTCGATGTTCGGTCTGTATCGTGAATCCCGTAAGTGAACAATGTATTTGTGTATTTTCGATTTTCTATTCTCTGACATTCTGCTGACTCACTCCTGACACTGATATTTTGAAGCATTTACGCACTCTAAAGTCGATGTAGCTATTGATGCAGTAGATTTAGAAATTGAGAAGTACCGATACAGTATCATAGTGAATAATATAACTAAATTTTGTCTGTAGAAATCCCGTAATGTAACATCTATCACCAACATGGTCTATAATTTGAATGTGAATTTTACCAATAAAAATTAAGAAACAGTATATTTTCGTTTTTTATTTAACAACACATCTCTGGATAAATCGTTACATCATTGATGTATACTTATAATTCTTAGGCAGGCGCAGATATAGCTTTCTGGGCATAGTGGGCATACGCCCCTAATAAGTATTTATTATGAGAGCAATACGATGATTGTATTGTATTATTTTTAATGTGCCCTATTGAGAATTTGTTAGTAAAATTGACTAACAAAAACTAACAAGCTGTTAAGAATCGGCCATGTAGTGTAATTAGCATTGCCGCTCATCAACGTAAACAGTAACGCTAAGCGCAACACGAGTTGTGGACTTTAGTTTCGTGGCCTCAACCGGAATAAACGGAATCTAAATGTACTGATTTCTTAAGTTTACGCGAATGCTATTCATTGAAATAAAATTATTTTTACGGAGTTTATCACGATTTGGTTTTAATTTTTATTCCCGACGTTTCGAAGGCTTTGCAGTCTTCGTGGTCACGGGTCGGACTCCAGTCTCAGTCCAACCCGTGACCACGAAGACTGCAAAGCCTTCGAAACGTCGGGAATAAAAATTAAAACCAAATCGTGATGGAATCTAAATGTACCTAGTAGTAACATTTCATGGATTTAACAAATATTTTGATGTTATCGCGCGAGATGTCTCCTTGGTCTACTAGTGGCAAGCAGCAGCGTATAAGGGCTGTGGAGCGAAAGGTGCTCTGTTCAAATCCTAGGGGGGTTACCATCACCTGTTATAGCAGTTATAATCTTACTCCTTTTTTTTTGTACGAGAATCGGTACACGTATTATAATAATACTGCTATAAGAGATAGTGGTAACCCCCCAGGTCGGGTAATACTGTGGGTTTTGATGACTATTTGTCAGGGATCGTATCCCACAGCATCAAGCTGGAAAGCCGCGGCCGGTTTTAAAACAGTTCCTTCTGTGACATGCAGTCTTTTTTATGGCCGAATGGCGAGACGGGAAAGTTGCTCACCCGATTGTGATACCCATAAACACGCCTGTATCCCCGAAGGGGTAGGCAGTGGCGCACTAGCGAACTGGAACACTCACATTTTGCCGAGCTTTGTTCCGTCCCAGATATGATAGGGAAAAATAACATGAGCATAGTAAACAAAAATAAAAATGATTGAGTGGCATACATTAGCTACAATGTCCAATCAAAGACTTCAAACCGAAACAGAAACGAAACATTGCACAATGATTCTTGACGCTAGAAATAAACATTGCAGTGGTACGTACTAGGTCCATACCACTGCACTGTACTGCCTCGGTGGCGTGATGGTATTTCGGTACGACTACGGTTCTGAGGTCTCGGGTTCGATCCCCGGCTCGGGCAAAGTGATATTGGATTTTACAAAATAACATGTATTTTTTACATACATACATACATAAGCTCACGCCTGTGTCCCCGAAGGGGTAGGCAGAGGCGCACTAGCGAACTAGAACACCCACATTTCGCCGAGCTTAGTTCAATCCCAGATGTGATAGGGGGCGAGCCTATCGCCATATCAGGCACAAATTCCAGACTCCGGGCTGATATGGAAAAATCCAATATCACTTTGCCCGACCCGGGAATCGAACCCGAGACCTCAGAACCGTAGTCGTACCGAAATACCACCACGCCACCGAGGCAGTCTATGAATTTTTTATTAATATTAAAATATGTACTTACATCTATTTTTCTAAGCGCATCATTTGAGACCTTAAGCCTGATTAAAGGCTGTAAAATAAGCAGATATAGGAACCGACTAACAATCCGTTTCAAAAAAGTCAATGCGGTTTTATAAATGCTCTTAAAATTTAATCTGAAAGATTATGAGATTACGCGTGTCATTTTCGGCTTACGGTTTGGTTATGCCATGCGGGTTGCCCGTTTAGAGAAATTAATGTTTTTACAGCTGTCCAAATTGCAATGTGATCAATCATAAATCTGTGATCGATTGTATTCATTAGATAATTCTTAAGACATACGTGGGCCCCTGGGCACACAAGAATTCGGAGGAACCTTGAAGAGTAAATTGATTGTGTAAGAGAATGTAGGTAGTTGATGACAGCCTCCGTGGCGCAGCGGGTGAGTAGCCGGCTGTGAAGCGAGAGGCCGCGGGTTCGATTCCCGCATTGAGACAAAGGTTTGTGTGGCCCACAAATATTTGTTTCAAGTCTGGGTGTTGTGAGACGGAAAGTCTCATAGTTTCTGACATCCACGATACAGGTTTATTCCTAGTGTGGGATAGTTACTTATCAGTCTGTCGGGGCTCTTGGCACGCGCCTCGTGTGCTTCATGGTAAAGACGGTATTGACTTCAGACAGCACCCGTAGTACGAGTTAATGCTTCTCGAAAACTGATAGTTATCGTTAAAACTCCATACATTTTTCAGTCTACCACGCTGTAGACAGTAACGTCTATAGCACGAATGGGCCGGCTCGACCGGTTAGATACCACTGTCTCACAGAAAACCGACGTAAAGTGGCAGCTTGCTGTCGCGTTTCGTTCGGTGAGTGAGATTTCCGGTGGCCCATTTCCCCCCTCCCTTTCCCAATCCCCTTCCATTCCCTCCTTTTAGGTCGGCAACGCACCCATGGTTTTTTTTGTCTTGGGTGTTTATGGGCGGTAGAGATCACTTACCATCAGGTGACTGATCTGAAAAAACTGAAAAAAATTGAATTGTGGCGCCGCTTGCGGAAACTACAATGAACTAAATAAATGTATAGAGATTTAACGATAAGTATTATATTTTTTAATAAGCATTAACTCGTACCTACTAAGGGTTCCAGAGAGTGTGAATTACATTCACACTACAAAAAATTAAGACGATGCACTGTTTCCTAGTAGGTTTATAATACTACCACATATTATCATGACCCAACCCGCAAGAGTACTGCAGTTAAATACCTACATAAGTAGGTACTAGGTACATGCAATCAATCCGTAAGGGTCCGATTACAGATAGTTATGTTAATTATTTCATCAGTAACACGATCTTGAATTTTAATTAATGTTTTGTATGTTTGGAGTTCACATGGATAAAATGACTCCCATATACCTAAGGAATCTACCCACATGAATTAAAATCTGTACACTTATAAACAGAGTTTAGCTGAGCACATGGCTAAGAATAGTGTTCCTTTTTTCCTTGTGTCAAATTGTTTGAAAATAAAAGGGACAGACAATTCTTTGCCATTTGCTCAGTTGATCTGTTTTTATAAGTAAGGCCCATGGTGTTAAAACCAGCCATAGTGACCTTTGGTATGGATCTCGTTCCAGGATCAGCCAGTGTATATCCGGTTCTCTCGAAGAGCTTGGGACCTGAGTTGATGGTCGGTTGAGGCAAGTATGGTGGTACGTCCATTGGGTGCATTGCTGATTTGCCTATCTTGTCACCAGTTATAGGCGCCTCGATCTGATACTTCCCTTTTCGGTGTTTGAACTTTTTTTTATATTCTGGTGATCACCGATAAACCCATTGTTTGTTGATGGAGGTTAGTTTTTTGGACTGCACTGCACGACTGCACTTATCATTAGGTTTCGAGCCTCCGCAAACTGCATACATTATGGGCCTTACTAATAAAAACATTTTCGCTTAACTTTTTGCTTAGAATAGCCTGTCACTTTTTTCCTTGCGTTACATTGTTTAAAAATGAAAGGGACAACGTATGGTTAAAGATAAGCCGCGCTTAAATATTTTTATAAGTAAGGGCCTATATTGGTCGATAGTTTAATTGGACTGTTAATCAGTAAGAACATGTATGAAAGTACGCACAGTAGGTATAACGGTTTGGTACCGGCCGTGTGCCCGATCAAACTATCGGCAGATTAAAAAGTTTGCAGTTTGCGGGGGCTAATGTAGTCACTTTGTCATGCTCTTTGTCATGCTCTTTGTCATGCACTTTGTCATGCTTTGTGTAATATTTGTATCAACCAACTACCAAGTTATCAAACAAAGTTATCAAACACTATCTATGATACATATTTGCAACTCCATCAATTAGTGATCGATAACAGCCAAAGAGGTTTAATATTACTAACTATAGAGGGGCTATCAAGTTTCTATAAAAAAAAACATTCAACGTTAGTAACGCCATTCACCACTAATTGCAATGCGATCGGCTTATTAGAATTTACACCCTAGAATTTTCTGTGAATGTTAAAGAATCACATAAGACATATTTACTAAAAATTATACCGTTGACACGACCTTGAATACGTATGTTTCAAATACGACTGAGTGACTTATGACCACGAGGTCACAACTTTTGGTTTCGTGCTGTTGTCCCGTCTATGTACTGTTGAATGTCTGTGATTACAGTCAAGCATCGGTTTGTCCGTGTGTCTACAGAATTAATTATTAATTTAACTCATCGATTACTTTCGGTAATGGGCGACGGCTTATTCAGCGGTTGTCTTTTTGTGGCGCCTTTTTATTTGGAGATCGCGTCTAGAGCTCTGAGCGGCCGGGCCGAGTCGAGACCCCGCCGCGATGGCATCCACGGAATGTATAAAAGGTGACTCGTGGATAAATTACGGATATTTCTTCAATTTTAACGATTCCCTTTATTGTTTAATTTATTTTTATCGTATGTTACACATTTGAGTTGTAACAATGTTTGTTTTTGGTTCTCATTAGCATAGGCCTCACGCTGAGGTCGGTAAAAAATAGAAACCCAGCCATTTTGATTTTCAAAAGGCACTATTTTATCTCGTGACAGCTGTTCGTAAAGAGGTACGTCCACGTGTTCAATAAGGGAGATAGCGGGATGTCTCAATTCCGTAGTAATTTGTCGGTTTTTTATCGCGTCTCGCTTGTGACATAATAAAACAATTAATTTATTACCGCTGTGGAAGATGATTTCGATCAGTTTATACGCGGCGCGCCGCTTGACGTTAATAGTTTTATGTAAGAAATAATTTTTATTAATTGCCATTTGATGAAGTAGATAGACTGGACGTTAAAACAATTGTATTGTTATGCGGGACCCATCTACGACAATATCATTTTGGCCGACCATGGACATATTATTTACCTAGATGCACAGTTGACGCTCGGAAAATGGGACGGCAAAGAAGTGCTTAAGCACTCCTTTTCCCTACAGTTGGACGCCGATAGAATTCTAAATTTGAAAATTCAAATTTAGGAACGCTTGATCATTTCGTTTAAAAAGCTACTTTATAACACGTGCATAGGGTTATATTTGTGTTTGATTTAATTAGAACTTGTGATCTTTTTCTTTGTTTTATTCCTGAGACCACTTTTTAGGACGACATTTGCAAAGAACTGTGCATCTAGGATATAATATATTGATGTGGCCGACCATGAGTTTCTTTAGCATGTCGTTAAATATGAAAAACACCCTAACGCCTCCAGCGGTTACGGTCGGAATTAATATTTTTCATACTTACAATGTATGTAGTCGCTAGCGAGAAATGTCATAAAAACTCATGATCAAGCTCCTGTTTTTATACTTACCTACTCAAGGCAAAAATATACTTTCATGACATACTACTATCTTTCTTTCTTCCTGCCCTTATCCTAACTCAATGTGGGGTTGGCGCAACACACTTTTTCAAGTATTTTGCAGAAAGAATTTGGCTTAGTTTTTGCGACCGGCCGCCTGCTTGACGTTAAAAAGTTCGCTAAATGTTGCATTAGATTCGAGAACTTGTCATTTGGAATTTTTTAACGTGGCATTAGTGAACTTTTTAACTATGCCCCTTACTTATAAAGATATTTGAGCGCTGCTTATCTTTATACCATAGGATGTCCCATTCATTTTTAAACAATGTAACGCAAGGAAAAAAGTGACAGGTTATTCGTAACCATTTGCTCAGCTAAAAATGCTGTTTTAAGTAAGGCCCTATATTTCGGTGGAATTTTAAGTCACTAAATGCAGTCGAATCGAAGTCAAATTCGAATCGAGGTAAGAGTCAGCCCCCAGGACCTCCCAGTCCACAGCCCATACATGCTGCCACTAGACCAAGCAGGCGACTATACCACTGATTCCTTATGTTATATTTTTCTTTATAAGTTGTGACAAAAGTGTCGTAAAACAATAAATTAGTTTTTAAATTCATAAAACAGAGGTACGACGCGCTTTTGTTTTTCTGTAGTAGGTGGATACAATACGGACAATAAATCAATGCATAAAGTGGGCCCACAGTAATTTACAACAACTATAAATAAAGCGTGAGCACAAACATAAAAAGAAAAGGAAGTATCACAAATAAGATGAAAAATGGACTCTTTTATGCTTTTACTTATTTCAGACCTTTATGGAATAAAAACAAATGAGAGTTCATCGATTATTTTTAATACACCAAATAATAGTTTGTGACATTATATTACAAAAATATAATAACGTGAATAAATTATAATATATCTTACAAAAATGCAAATTCCCACCACGTGCCAATCACTCAAAATAACTACCTATATGCGTGCCTATATCACTTAGGGTAGGGTTGATTTTTCAATATAATAGCCAAATAACATTTATCTAGGGAATTAATTTCACATTTCATTAGTAATGCAATTTTCAATAACCAGATAAGTTTATTATGATGGATAATTTTTTTGCTATGATATTATTATGGTTTTATTTTATTCCAACAGTGGACGTCCTGTTGTAGGTGATGATGAGTAGTATTAACTTTCAAAACGTCATATTTTTTTTCAAATAAAAGTGATTTATCAAAATTAAGCCTTCGATAATAGTTAGATATAGTGGGCTATTGAAAAATCGGACCTTATACAACTCAAACATATCATCGCCACATGATTACCTATTTTATGCACTTATTATTAATTAAATGCAATTAGGCAAAACTGCCTAATAACGTATTATAAAAGATGTGAATATACAACAGTAGAATCTCATAATTGTCTCTATTATCTACTTAGAAAATAAAACTAAAGGACGATATAGGTATCTAGGTATATTGCACTGGGCAACACCAGTCTCCCCAAAACAAACCACTATAGATTTCACCATAATAATGTATGGTCGTTATCCGATTTGTCTAACATAATTTGGTGGCCCGAGCCGGAAAGTATTTTGACAGTCAAAATCGTATCGAGCTCGCTGCGCACTCATGACGTTTGGGTAATATTTCATACAAATGTCATAGACGCACAATGAGCTCGATAGGAAATCGATTGCCGAAAGTATTCCTTATAGGGCCGCAGGTGTGCAGTATAGTCACTTTGCCACCACAGGGTAATAGTAAATTGTCAAGTACCCTTCTACCAGCAAAGTTTTTACGTCCTCTATCTTTCTTTATGCCTGCCCTTATCCCAATTTAATGAGGGGTTAGCAACACACTTTTTTAAGCATGTTGCAGAAAGGATTTGGCTTAGTTTTACGACCGCCTGCCTGATATCAACCCCCTCTGAGGAATCCAGTCCCATGCAAATTAAATTAGTAAATTTGCTTTGTGCGTCCTCTACATTATCAAATAATTATTAAAGCTATAAGGTACTTTATGGCATACTAGCTTTTGCTCGCCCCGCCAGTGTCTCATCTTTTAACATAAAAGCTATATCATAATGGACAAATAGTGTCCCATATCTTATCCAATACATCCAAATTCACAAACATCCAAAGTTTGACCTTTCAACGGCTCTGGAGAATTAAGTGGTATATTATATAGTCCGATCGCTAATTAAACGGAGTAAACTGACAGATCGAAATGTCACTTTCCAAAATAATGTTGCTTACTTTCAAAA
The DNA here is from genome assembly GCA_036417725.1 of Clanis bilineata. Classification (NCBI taxonomy): domain Eukaryota; kingdom Metazoa; phylum Arthropoda; class Insecta; order Lepidoptera; family Sphingidae; genus Clanis; species Clanis bilineata. Next base: position 11,297,752 of record CM071151.1, on the reverse strand, counting down.
CATAGTGATTGATTTAGTTAAATTTTTATCATTCAAAGAAACAATAACTCAGCACCAGCTTGCAAAATTAGTATTTTTATAAATTTTAGCTTGACACGTCGACTACATGTCTGTGTAAATAATTTTGCGTAAATAATCACAACAGATACGCGAAATAATAACGATGAAAATTATAAATATAATTTTTATTATTTGAGAAAAATTACGATCCGCACATTCATAACTTTTGTAAGTTTTGTTTATAATGAACCGTGACTATAATTGCAGTAGACTTGCCATAACTTAACATACAATAATTTACTATGACTATAATTTAATAGACATGCAGTACTAATCACACATTAGGCAGGAATTACGACTCTGAGTCGGACTTTAGAAAATGAAAGAATGAAATGGTTCACTGAATAGAAATGTTGATCTTTTTACCGCAGCACTATTTAAATTTCATAAAAAAGTGGCAACATTCGAAATGTCAGTTTACTCCGTTTAATTAGCAATCCTACTATAGTGTGTAAGTACGTAATTGCGGCTACCATTTAATTTGGTACATTATAATTTATAACATAGCTACGGGGATTTTTAAACAGACTTCTACACTGACCTTCGATCTAAGACAGACTTCTTCGCAAATAATAAACTATGTCGGTCTTCTCCGCACTGAACTTCGGTCTTCTCCGATAATATGCAATGCGGGTCTTCGCACATTGATCTTAATTCCATTAATGTAATTGACATTACACGAAATATGGATGTTCTAAGCACAAATACAACTGTATTCTTCAGAGCCTTGGACAGTGGCGTAACTACACTTGGGTTGGGGACCCGTGGCAAATTGATGATCACGGCGTTTTCGGCCAGGTGCCCCTACGGTCGAAGTCCTTTCGGCCAGAAGCACCCTATAGTCAAGGTCTTTTCGGCCAGGGACTGGCTATGGTTAAGGTTTGTAGGCTCCTATGAACAAGGTCTTTTCGGCCAGGAATTCCTTATGGTCAAGGTATATTCAGTCAGAGTCCCTTATGGTCAAGATATATTCAGAGACCCTATGGTCAAGGTCTTTTCGGCCACAGCTCCCTACGGGCAAGATAATTCGCCAGGGGCCCTCCTGGTCGGTGTAGTTACGCCACCGTCCCACCATGCAGTGTCCGCGGTGTTAAGTGTTCACATGTACCCCCGCCTGTTCAGGTTGTAGTAGAGTCCGCCGAGCTCTATGAGCTGCTGGTGCGTGCCGCGCTCGGCGAGCCGCCCCTCGCTGAGCACGCAGATGCTGTCCGCGTCGCGCACGGTACTCAAACGGTGTGCAATCATCACACACGTGCGACCCTCCTTCGCCGCGTGTAATGCTTCCTGCACTACCTGCACGGAAAATGTTGGTTGGGTCAAACATAATAAGTTTCAAAACTTAACTGACTGACAGTGGCGGCGTTAGGCATCGGCCTAGCGCCTAAGGGGGACTCGCACCCCGTCTAGATTTAAATGGGCCTCATTAGATATGTTTGCCAGTATATTTTGTGAAAAATAAAGTAAAAAACTCAAGTGGTCTCGTAAAGATGATATCGCGACGTTCAATATTGGTCTAGCGCCGCCAGTAGTATAGGGATTAACCGTACCAAGAGCAAGTATGGAGACCTTTGAATGTATGGGGTGAGGTAGCTCCATAGTCTGCACCAGTGTCGGTCATAGGTACTGCCCGCGAATAAACTTAATTAGGTCGCGAATTAAATTAATTGGGCCGCGGATTAAATTAATTGAGTCGCGGATTAAATTAATTGGGCCGCGGATTAAATTAATTGAGTCGCGAAAAAATTATTATTGGTTCTTGTTCTTATTGGTTCCCATTCTTATTGGAGCGCGAAAAATGTCTTATTCTGCCGTGGGTTACTTTTATTGGACCACGGATTTCTTTGATGAAATCGTATATAAAACTTATTATTTCCCATATAAATCTTATTGGATTATAAGGATATTGGTGTTACATTGTTATTGCACATCGGTTCATTGTATTGGTTCCACGGCATCGTTTTGTCACACCCCCATGGATAAGTTGTTAGGTCCACGTGTTATAGGATCGCGGATAATCTTGATTACGTCGCGAATCTAAATCGCGGGTTTTATGTTATTACCTCGTGACTCAGTATGTTACGTTACTTTTCGCCGGAACGCGATCACATACAGAACTTTATACTTTGAACATGCTTTTTGTATCACGTAATAATTGCGTCATCAATCAATTTAATCCAACCACCGACTACTTTATTACGACGTGAGTCGTTTAGGTAGCGTCCCAATTGCAAAACCTCGCAATATTCCGCGGGCTAGATACGGGCGGTGTTTCATTTGTGACAGGTTACTACATATAGGTAATAGGTATTGCATTGATTCGCAATACGATCGACATATTCTGCGTCCCTTGAAGGTGAATTAACCTTATATCAAGTTAATACCTATTATTGATTAAATTTATAAATATCCAATTAAATTTATACCTAGTGCAGATTAGTTTTATAATGGTCTTCATTTTAATTTATTCTTTCGACTCCACACGTGGTCTGCCGAGAGGCAATTTGTCCTTCTAAAAGGTTTATAATTCAAATATTCGAACAAAAGACACATTTTTGTATCACCCTTTTTATAAACAATTAACTGAAGTTTCTTATTGTTATAAGAGAAATCGGGTCTTCATTGTTTAAATGAACAAAGAATTCATGATGCATATTAACGTCGAGTCGTGTTTAAACGTGTTTGTCTGTTAAAATTAAGCATACTCATGGAATTTTGTACCTGTTTTTATTGTGCAATTTATATTTATTACCTCCCAACTCCACATGTGGTCTCCTTAGAGGCAATTTGTCCTTCTAAATGGCTCATAATTCCAAGATTCAAACAAAAGAATGACACATTTTTGTATCGCTCTTTTTATAAACAATCAACCGAAGTTTCTCATTGTCATAAGAGAAATCGGGTCTTTTATTTAACCGAACAAAGAATTCATAACGCATCTTAACGTTTGAGTCAAGTCTATACATGTTTGTCTGGTAAAACCATTTCTTCCCCGTATAAAAGACACACCGAAATTATTTTGCACCGTATTCCAAGTTGTACTCTACACTACATAAGATCTCCAAAGTTCCTGACCAGTGAAGTGTTAAAAGAGTGACGCTGCTATAAAATGAATGTAAGTAACTATTATACATGTTTCTTATACTGTTGATATTGTTTTGTACAAAGGACATCATATGTGTAATACTTAGTATTAAAATGCTTCTGTTATCTGATTACTGTATTGATTGTAATTATTTTAACATACATTATTCCATGTTTATACTTATCTCTGAACTGTTATTTAATATACTGTTTTTTATTGTTTCAGTTCCCTGAAAACACCTTTAAGAACTTTTATTATGAAGATAATGTCGACGAACCAAGTGATGAAGAAGGAACTCTCGCTTTCAAAGTAAAAAAGGCGATAGCAAAAAGACCTCACAGCATTGACGAGTTTTTTGAAAAACCCAAGAAGAAGAAACTTACAAAAAAGTCATCGAGTGTTGGTCGATCTACGAGTGGTGGAATATCGTACATAACGTCGAACAAAGACGACAGTGCTGACGCGTCGCATCTTATCAAAATTGAAGTTTATGATGTGAACAAAATAAAAAATGTCGCACAAACGGAGCAATGGAAACACGCTGACGTGCGTGTTAAACTTTTTACGGAGAGTGAAGCCGACCGAAATTTGCAAAGTGTGAGAGACATTATATATAATATCACCAAACAATTGGCTACCCAAGAAGAGTGTAAAAAGTTTTTTATAGATACTGATAAATAAGCTAGCGTTATATTTTTATTTTAATATTCTTTCTAATCATTTTAATAGTGTATAGAGGTATAAGTATTGTTTTGTAATTAATTGATTTGTCTTTTTGCTATATGAAATCATTGTCGTATTGAAAAAGTTGTTGTAAATAATTATAATTTTTAAGAGTCAGGATATATGTTCATCGTAATTTTAAATGTAAGCAATATAAGATTTTTGAAACTGAATAAAAAAATGCAACAAACTTTCTATTTGTAGTTCATTTATTTATTTTAAAACATGATTGAAACATATCAGATAAAAATACATCATTTAACATAGTATCATTACAAAATAACTGTTGAAAATCTTTCAAACTCACATCATGATATTTGTAATATAAATACATTATACAGTATTCCCCGCAAACTGTAGTAAAGTCATTTTGAATTCGATTAGTATTATAATTCCACATTCTTGAATTTCTAGTTAAAAACATTCTATGATATCCTTGAGGCGGACGCCCATATGAATCAAAGTACTGACCAAAACCATTCTTATCGATATGTATGGCGATCCAGTGGGATCCTGGTTTATTATCAGTATCCAAGTTACTTACTATGTAAGTGGGATTTACAACATATATTGGTAAACGATTGGCTGCATACACGTTATATTCAATACTTGAATCAATTTTCTTCAAGTAGTTCTGTATTTCTAATGTATTCATGTTATTTCATGGAATTGTTGCAGAATCCTTATCAGTTGAAAGACAAAGAAGTAATGTCATCAATAATGTTAGCAATTGGTTATAATAGTAATATCTATTTCAAAATATGTATCTCTATTTATGGGGTTGCAAGGATTAATAACAGTAAAACAAATAAATTATTTAATTTTGTCTTTTATTGATCAGTTCATGGAGACAATTAATAAAAATAATTCATACTTAATCTACAAACATTTCTTGCTTAACTACTATAGTCGACAGAAATATTACGGTTTTTATCTATTTCTATTACATTATCAAACTCTGCATAAACAATACAGTTAATGGTTTGAATCAAAGCTGTTTCAAAATGAACCTCTAATCGCACACTTCCATGTTTAATAAGATTCCAATGATTGGAAGAATTCGCTGATAAATCAGGTGTTAAGTCGAATGCTAACATACAATATCCCTTAGCATATTGTTCTCGGGATATCCCATTACCTTCATTAAGAAAATGAATACCTGTACCAGAAAACAGTGTATGATAGACCGATGTATAAATATTGCTCTCAAATGATGGTTGTAGAGCTTTTGATGGTATTTGATTGCCATCTATATATAAACAAAATGTATTGATATCATAATTTTCAAAGTTAAATGGGTTCTTAGTTAGGTTTCCATTGAAAGCAGCATTATTTACAAATCCTACTATACACCTTTTAGGTACTTGTCCCAGAAAAATGTTGTCAAGAGTTTTTCCTTGAACACCTGATGGTATAGTTAAAACTTTAACTTCAGCCCGTGTAATGGGATATTTAGCTGTAGTAGATGCTAACACTTTTTGATGTGCAAGCAACACGGTTGGATTGATTCGAGCTCTACGAATAATCAGAGTTGCATCTGTAATCGATACTTTTAATTTAGTATCAACTGAAGAAGACATTAAATTGAAGTTTTCCCTAGAACGAACTAATTTAACACACATATCAACACCGTTAATTAAAAATTTTTCTTGGTTGAATAAATCACCATGTAAGTGTCCAATCATTTCTATTTCTTTACTTTCACTTGCCAATTCTTGTCTTTTAATAAATCCCTTATTGGTTTCATCAGTAGAATCCATTTTTCCAGCTGTATCTTCATACCATAGACCGCAAGTAAGATGAGACTTTTTAGCTGCTGGTGCATAGTTCAGCAAATTTTCAATGTAAGCACGATAGGCATAAGTATTATTGGGTGGTGATACAAGTTTTTGATTTAAATAAACATCAAGTTGACTGAAGAGCGAATGTAACCAGTTATTAACTGGAGCCACAACTGTTGATGATATTAATTTAGTATTATCTTGATGCAATATCTTAGCTTTTACATGGATCAGTGTATGAGATAGATCTATATAGTCATCACCTGCTCCTGGCACTTGAAATTCTATGGGACCATCATCAGCAAGAGATGAAATCGGTTTGTAATGGATCCATATTCCACTTTCAATACTAGTTTGAGTAGATGGTAATGCAAACAAATCTAATTCTGACTTAATGCATTCACAGGAGTGACTATGTAAAAAAGACATTTTTATTAACTAGAAAATATATCTTTGATATGTTTCGAGTTGAATTTTGATTTTTTGGTAGCTTTCAGTTTGGAAGTCAATGATGGACTGAATGCAGACAAACGTTTTCGTTTTGTTATATATCCCGATCCAGACATATTTATCCTATCTATTTTTTCATCAGCTTTCCGTTTTAAATTTGAACCAGCTTCCTTTAGACGTGCCTTAATCGAATCTTCCATGGGTCGTGCACTAACCATATCTGTCAAAAGACCTACACCGGCACTTAATGCTTCTTTACCAATGGCTCGAACGCCACCCGATAGTAGTGGTAAAACTGATCTAAATAATCCTCCCAGAAAACTACCAATGCCATGACCCTTTTGGTATGGTGCTCCTTTATAAACCACTCCTATACCAGAGCCAGCTTGATGAGAATAATAGCGTTCATAAGGACAAGTAATATTATTATGTTGAGAATGCATTATATTTTTTTAAAATGAAGTTTAACACACACTGTTCCGAATTGGAATGGTATCTTTTGACCGGTGCTTGATCTTATATCTATTTCGATGGTGTCAAATTGTCTACGCATTACAGGTAAATAATGAGGCGGTGTTAAAACATGCATTTTATTTGCACCATAGATGTAGTTTGGTAGATCTAATGGTATAATTCTTAGAAGGGGAGTCATTACGTCACCAACAATTTGTGGTTCTACTATGTCACAGTAGACGAATAGTTGAGATGGTAAGCCTAAATTTAAATTAGCTGGACATGCTGCTTGATTATTTTGAACAAGGTTTTTATTTGGCTCAAACCCCAATTGTAAACTTAATTTAAGTGATAATTTTACAGATTTTATGGATTCATCCAAGACAGAAACCGATACAAACTTGGAAAATTCATCATAATTAAATTCAATTTTTTCCTTAATGCTGTTCAATGCTGTTAGTAGATGATGAATATTATCATAGTTTGTGACAGGTATATATGTCAGGTAAGATACTGTAGAGGGTTCTTCTTGATTAGGCATTATCATCATTTTTGTGATGTACACGATGTTTTCATGATCTTGAACAGTAAACATAGTACAGGGATACTGAAATTCAACAATTGCTACACACCATTCACCCTCCAATATTATAGGTTTAGGTAATTTTGTTGAAAATCTTGATGTTTTATTATCAGGATAATATTCCATTGAACTATTACTAGGTAAAGTTAAATAGAAATCTTTATTCATATTTGTTTTATACTAGATGCTGAAATCCAACTATTAAACTTATTCGGATAACCTTTCCACTTAACTAACACTTCTCGTCTGTTACCAGTGTAGCGAGAGCTAATTATTTTATCTATCTTATGTTCTATGGTGGGGTCATAAATTACCTTTTGTAACTCCCGTTCATAAAACGTTCCTACTACCTCTTCCCCGTCTAAATCTTTAATAGTGTAAACAACCCAAGGTTTTCGTTCTATTATAGAAGATATTATAAATATTTCATCACTCCAATTAGATTCATAACCTTTTTGAAATATATGTTTATATTTGGTTATTCTTACATGATCACCAACATTTAACTTAGGTTGTATAGTTTCATATGATTTATTATTGTTTTTCCTGTCATATAAATTTGTCCAAACTGTCATTATATTATTAAAATTGACATCACAAGGACACATTTTTATACTAGAATGGAAACTATGGTTGTAAGAGTGTATCAAATCCTGCAAAACGTCAATATATTTATGAGTATTTTTATGCGTGAAATAACGCCACATCTTCATTTTAAGAGTTCTTTGAAATCTTTCTACAATACTTGCTTTAATATCAGGATTATTCGTTGTATAGTAATTTATGTTTTTTGATTTAAAATATCTCTGTACATCTTTTGAAATGAACTCAGTACCTTTATCAGACTGTATGTGTGTTGGAGTTGTATTCGCTTCTTTAAATATACTATCAAAACATTGTTTTATTGTTTCCGAATTTTTCTTCTTCATGGGTCTAGCAAATGCGTATTTACTGAATACATCAATAACACAAAGGATGTAATTAAAACCTTTATTATCGTTAGAATAAGTTCTCATATCACTTAAATCAGCTTGCCAAAGCTCATTTAAATTAGATAAAATGTATCTGTTACGAGGGAATTTTCTTTGTACTGGTTTATGAAGTGTGTATGTTTCCTGGGTCTGTAACCATTTCTTAATATCTTCTTTATTCATTTTACCTTTCATTGCTTTTGATAATTTTTCAATACTGCCATATCCAGCCGGGTGTGATACATCATAGTACATGCGGTTTATTTCTAATAAGGGGTCCATTTTTCCCACTCAATTTTTTTCTTTATTTTTTTAATATGCTTATCGTTGCTTCTTGGTGAAAAAAATATCTCCTTGTTTTTTGTAAGAGATTCTCCCAAATCTTTTTGAAGTAGAGCAATGTATTCACGTCTTTTGGGGTTTCCAATATAGGTTAAGGGTATTTTTAAGTCTTTTAAAGCTTTAGCAAATTTTTCCCAACCTATTGGATCATTTCTTTTTAATGGTCGTAGCATATCATTCACTAAATCTACAATATTACTATCGGGGATTACTTCATTGTCTATCATAACTGTACCATCATCATTCCAGAAAATTTTGTTTTTACTTAATGAAACCGAATCCAATAATAACTCACCTTTTTTCAAATATGATTTAGGTATCAAGCTTAGAATTTGATTTTTTGTATAAGGAGAGTTTCTTTCAAGTAAAATACTCTCTTGTTGACTCTCTTCATTATTCAATGTCTGGACGGCAACTACATCTTTATTTTTGATGTCATTGTTTATATTTGAACTTTTTAAATTTTCCACCGCGGTTTCATCAAAATCATTATTTGAAATTATAGGAAGCTTAAACGGTCGACGATCTTCTTCCATAAAGTGGAGGTATCTTTGTAAAATTTGTAAGTACAACTTACATTTTTTTCTATCATCCATATTACTATCCAAAATGTTTTGCATTTCAGAGTCTAAGCGAGAGGTAGGATTTTCATTTCTTTTTTTATTTATTTTATCGATGAAACCTGGTTCAACCAACAGCATTTTTTTTGCGTGTTCCATTTTAAATCAGTCCACTTACTAATCCACTCAATATGGAACCCAATATAATCGGTAGAAATGCACCACCCTTTTGAACTATTATAGTCTTGCGTATTTTATTTGTACTTTTACGTACTAATTTACGTAACAAATTTTTAAACTTTTTTAGTTTATTCTTTGATTTTTCTTCAAGAATTATATTTCCCTGTAAAACGTTGTGAATACACTCACAAATAAAATTTATTTCGTTTTCACTACAGGCTTTTAAAAGAGCTTGCTGATGTTTTGATTTAAGTTTAGATAGAGCAGATAACAAATCTTTATGCGTCTTGAGGCGTCGATCCATCATTTGTAAATGATAGGTATTTCTTGGTTCTTAACGTATTTAAACTCTTTTGTGGGAATATATACTGTACAAAAACCATCAGAAGGAAATATTTTGGATTTAATCCGACACATATCAAAAGTATCTTGTTTTAAATCTATTATCAAATATCCATGTGCTTCTTTAGTAGCGTCTTTATATGCATCTTCGATGAATTTGCTATTTTCGGGTGAAACTTGACGTGCTAAATAACGAATTTGAGTTTTATCTCGAGGGTTTTTGAAATAAATTATATAGCTTGAATTCAAAGAAATGTCTCTTTGACCTTTACCCTGATGAAATAAATTTTGAGTAATGTAAAATACGCTCAAGTTTCTATGATGACTACCTTTAGTAAATATATCGACAATACGACCATCAGATTCTCTCATAAGATCATCAATGATAATAAGGTTTGCTTCATTTCCATCGAACATGTTCAAATCTGGTATTCCTTGAAAATAGTTAACGTTCGGTAAATTATACAATGGTTGCATTTCATCAAAACACCAAGTTATTTGGTTAAAAGTTCTATTACATAACTGTTTATTGTATTTAATGAAGTTTGTCACAAAATTAGACTTTCCACAACCACTTGGACCTGCGACTATGGCAGTAAAAGGATGAATAAAATGGAACATTTTATATATGCGTGTAATCCTTTGGATGATATTGGAATGAATAAAACACATTGTTGAAAATGATGTATTATATATAATTATTTTTTAAATATTACCTAGGTATACATATTTCAGTTGTTAAATCACGTTAAAATTAAAACTAATACCATTAAATAGAGTCACATACGTTATATAATAAATTATTTCTATCAAAGATAAATAATTGATTGTTTTTACCAGCTACAATCAATTATTTTATACTATAAAACTTATTAACTATAACAAATACATACTTTAATTGTACAGAAAGTGATGATGAAATTAAATGTCCTTTATTTTGTAATGTCCCCATGCAAGTGTATCAGTAGAATTTTTTAATATGTAACGTTTTGTATCATTATGAGATAGCGATATTTTATTATTTTTTTGTGTATATATAACATGTTTTATTGATTTAAATCTTAACATTTCACTATAAAACGTTTTATTATCATTTAAACAAGACTTATAATCAGAAAGACAAAATTTTTTCGTGACACTTTTATTAACACCCTTTGCTTTACATATACATTTATTTTGTACATCCATTGCATACATTTTTGAACGTAGCCCTACGAACTCATTAAGAATCTTACCATTATTTTCGTCTTTAAAGAATCCTAACTTCTTTTTGTTAATTAATGGTATTCCATATTCATTATCAGGAGGATAGTCAGATGTGTCAAAATATTTTTCTAAATCAATTTTAATATCGTTATAGAAATTTTCTGTAAATATTTGATAAATTAAGCTATCAGTATCCGTATAGAGTAACTTGAGATTGTCTCGATATTTCGATTTCATGTAATCATAATGAAATTCATACATTAATGTCTTTGATAGATCCAATATACAAAAACCGAGGTATATTGGTTTATTATATAAAACTTTTGTCTTCTTTAATTGAACAGCAACCAAATTTTCTGAAAATATTGTAAGACTATGGAATTCAGGTCTGGCTATCAAAGATTGAGCTCCTTGAGATTTCCCGATGTTTAACCAATGGTTGACTAATTTAACATTCACTCTTTTCATTACATTCTCCATTGTTTTACCAAAAACGGAATTATTCATAAGTTTAAAGAAATCTTTTTCGAAGTCTGAGGTTGCTAACGAACGCATGTGTGTGTTTAGATCTATATAGCATTTTAACCATTGAGATTGTTGAAATTTAAGAATTCTGTGAACTTTAAGTAATCGTAGACCATTTTTTATACATTGTTTAAGATTTCTATAATGGATAACATAGTTCTTTTTATTATTTAAATTGGGGATTAGTTTTCTATGTTTGCTATTTCCTAAACATATGTTTTCAGGACAAAAGGGAAAATCTGAGTGAATATCATGTAACAATTCGGGATACTCCAAATCTACTTCTAAAATATAACCATGTTCAGCATCATCAGGGATGTTAAAGTCTGTTTTTACATCTACCCATTCAAATTTGCCAGTCGGAAGACACTGAGACATAGCCCAACCATAAAGATTGTTTGCATCTAGGTACATGATAAAAGAGGATGGTTTATTACAATCATAATCTGTCATAAATAAATTATTAGCCTTAGCATGTCTATTACTGCATTGTGATATACCACCCCTAATATTATTCGCAATAAAAGTAATTTTATTGATATCTGTTAGGAGCTCTAAATTAATTTTAGTGTAAATTAACATAGCATCCCAACTCAATCCAGGAGCTGTAAAGTAATGAGCAGGATCTAGTGCATAAGTTTTAAGACACACATTCCTAAAATTTTCAAATACGTCCGCCAGTAGTAATACATCAGTTTTTAAGTAAAGGTAAGAATAATCACCCATATTTTTACAATTAAAGTGATTCCATACATCTTGAGCATGATTGTAATCATTTTCAGAAATGTTATTGTCGTTTAAAGAACTATAAAATTTATTGCGTGTAGGAAGGGAAGTTATTTTTAACGAATCAAATGAAGTCATGTACTCATATGGATAAACACCTTTTCGTATTAAACGTTTAAAGTCGTCGTGAGATGGATATTGTAAGTGAAGTTCATGAAATTGTTCAGGTAGTAAGTTTTGAGCTAATTTGTCAAGACTACTGGACATGAATTTATAAGAATCAAGAAATCGTAATTTTATAACTCGGTTATTAATATGCAAAATTTTAGAGAAAGAAATATATTTTTCCTTATTCTCTGGAATAAGTTCTATTTCACCATCCTCAAAATTGAGACCATGCACTATAAAATGAGCATCGTAATTACTCAAATTATGAAAAAATATGGGTACAAAATTAGGTGTCTTGTATTTCTCGGAACAGAGTTGATGAGCGACTCCTTCATATACACCAGAATGCCAATTATAACAAATTGTGACATCTTCATTTAAATAATTGTTACAGATATAACATGACTTGCTTTGTTTGATGTTCATTTTATTTTCATTGGTTAATGGTAGTGGTGATTTGTTAAATGAATTCTTTTTACATATATTTTCTAAATCTTCTTTGATTAATTTCATAAATTTTTGTGCGCACTCTTTTCCAGTATATGATCTATACACCGATAAATTATCATTGTACGAACACTTAACATAATAACCAAAACTATACATTTCATGTTTTTGTATACTAGCAGTTGAAGATTTATTTGGATTATTAGAACAACTCTGTATCGGATTTAAAAAGGCTTCAAAGTCGGCATATATAACAAATGGAACTCTTAACTTACGTTCATAATTATTGAATGAGATTTGATTCGTTGGAATTAGTTCATTAAACCAATTTCTTTTCTTATCATTTTCCGATGGTAAATCTGTACAAACGTTAAAACAATCATTTTCTTGATGGCGTTGTAAATTTTTGGATGATGTGAAATGTAACAAACAACCATCACAAATATGAACTGCATGTTCTGATGTGGATAATTGTTTAGATACTAATCTCGAAAGGTTTTTAATATAACAATAATGACCATTGCTCCCTTTAGTTATGTACAATAAGTTTAAATGAGTATTTCTCCTATGTTTTGTTAAGTGTAATGGACCTACTACATTATTAATCTTTCTCTTTGAATCATAATGTAACCCGAAAACATTTATACTTATATTGTTTAATTTCTCAAATTTATGAATTTCATTGATTTTTATAGGAAAAGATAAATTACCAAATTTTAACTTGTTTTTATGTAGTATATAAGATGATACCCTATTAGAGCTATGAGTGGCAGGGTACAAACCCGATAATACTGCCCAACGAAAACATTCATGATCAGTATTTTTTACATTGATTATAGCCTTCTTACTTTTAATATCCATGGGTAAGTCTATATATGATGATCCACGTAATGGGTTAAATCTGTTAACATTTATATCTAAGTGATTAATTTTAACTAAACTCCAACCGCTTCCTTTTTTTTCAAAATTTGATATTTTCTTAATTATTTCAGAAGATATAGATGGAAAAATAATATCCTTATCATCTCCTTGACAAATAAGATAATTAGAAATCTGGAAGTCAAAATTATTACATAGATTTTTGGTTTCTTGTATAAAGTCTGCATTAAGAATGAAATTAACTTTCACGACTAAGTGTTCTAAGATCGATCGTTCTAATAATTTATATATTAAATCTTTAGTCTTTTGTAAAAATAACTCAGGTGTTTCAAATGTTTGATCAGAAGTTCCGTTAGATTTTATTCTATATGTAAGAATTCTATTACCGAACGCACTATCAATTACTTGAACGTTTGCGAATTCATTATCTCCTCTTATGAAATTATTTTTATGTGTATTACTTTTTAAATGATTCATCATATATTTTTTCGATACTAGTATGCGACACTCAGGACATAGAACTTTATCACTGTTTTCTGTACTTACATTTTGTATGGAGCTAGCTGACGGTGATGATGATAAAGGAGCTTCAAGTTCAAGATTTCTCCTCTTTCTTGCAGGTTCACCCTCCATTAATATCGATGGTGCTGGCCTCTTCATTGTACCTCCATTTTGTTCAGATCTAATAAGAAAATGAAACAAATAAATCATCAAACCCTACCAACTCATAATTCAGTCATCATAAATAATTTAAATAAATTACATTTACTAACTATTATTTTTTATTTAAGTGCATCGTGAACAATATGCTTGCATTGGTAAAACACCATCAATCTCATCTTCATTGAATCTACTAACACTTGTAGTTCTATGTCCTTTACATGGTGTGTAATATGGAATAATATCATGATCGTCCAACATTGATTCCGGTAAAATATTTTGTAGGTACCAAAGTCGTATAAATCGATGAAATTTTTTTAAAATAAGATTTTTATTCAAACTTGCAATATCACTTTGGGATAAACTATTAATATCCAGGGTGTGATACATTTTTGGATAGTTTTATAAAGAAATTGCTACTCGAAAAATTAAGAAATGACATCAAGATACGTCTTTGTCGTTTTAAATACTCAATAGATGTACCCCCTCCTTATACTACTAAAACATGTAATAACAAGTTGACTTACGTTTCAGAATGATTTTGTGATGTTTCCACACAAAGCCCGTAGAGTTCGGCATCGAATAATGTTGACATCAGATCCATTGATTCGAAGTTGTCGAGAAGGGCGACAAGATGTGAGTCGTAGAAATCACAGTTTAAATTATCCATGGTGATAATCGTTTGTTGTGCAGTTAATTTCGATTGATTAATAAAAGTTTGGAATTACTTTACATTTAAAATTACGATGAACATATATCCTGACTCTTAAAAATTATAATTATTTACAACAACTTTTTCAATACGACAATGATTTCATATAGCAAAAAGACAAATCAATTAATTACAAAACAATACTTATACCTCTATACACTATTAAAATGATTAGAAAGAATATTAAAATAAAAATATAACGCTAGCTTATTTATCAGTATCTATAAAAAACTTTTTACACTCTTCTTGGGTAGCCAATTGTTTGGTGATATTATATATAATGTCTCTCACACTTTGCAAATTTCGGTCGGCTTCACTCTCCGTAAAAAGTTTAACACGCACGTCAGCGTGTTTCCATTGCTCCGTTTGTGCGACATTTTTTATTTTGTTCACATCATAAACTTCAATTTTGATAAGATGCGACGCGTCAGCACTGTCGTCTTTGTTCGACGTTATGTACGATATTCCACCACTCGTAGATCGACCAACACTCGATGACTTTTTTGTAAGTTTCTTCTTCTTGGGTTTTTCAAAAAACTCGTCAATGCTGTGAGGTCTTTTTGCTATCGCCTTTTTTACTTTGAAAGCGAGAGTTCCTTCTTCATCACTTGGTTCGTCGACATTATCTTCATAATAAAAGTTCTTAAAGGTGTTTTCAGGGAACTGAAACAATAAAAAACAGTATATTAAATAACAGTTCAGAGATAAGTATAAACATGGAATAATGTATGTTAAAATAATTACAATCAATACAGTAATCAGATAACAGAAGCATTTTAATACTAAGTATTACACATATGATGTCCTTTGTACAAAACAATATCAACAGTATAAGAAACATGTATAATAGTTACTTACATTCATTTTATAGCAGCGTCACTCTTTTAACACTTCACTGGTCAGGAACTTTGGAGATCTTATGTAGTGTAGAGTACAACTTGGAATACGGTGCAAAATAATTTCGGTGTGTCTTTTATACGGGGAAGAAATGGTTTTACCAGACAAACATGTATAGACTTGACTCAAACGTTAAGATGCGTTATGAATTCTTTGTTCGGTTAAATAAAAGACCCGATTTCTCTTATGACAATGAGAAACTTCGGTTGATTGTTTATAAAAAGAGCGATACAAAAATGTGTCATTCTTTTGTTTGAATCTTGGAATTATGAGCCATTTAGAAGGACAAATTGCCTCTAAGGAGACCACATGTGGAGTTGGGAGGTAATAAATATAAATTGCACAATAAAAACAGGTACAAAATTCCATGAGTATGCTTAATTTTAACAGACAAACACGTTTAAACACGACTCGACGTTAATATGCATCATGAATTCTTTGTTCATTTAAACAATGAAGACCCGATTTCTCTTATAACAATAAGAAACTTCAGTTAATTGTTTATAAAAAGGGTGATACAAAAATGTGTCTTTTGTTCGAATATTTGAATTATAAACCTTTAAGAAGGACAAATTGCCTCTCGGCAGACCACGTGTGGAGTCGAAAGAATAAATTAAAATGAAGACCATTATAAAACTAATCTGCACTAGGTATAAATTTAATTGGATATTTATAAATTTAATCAATAATAGGTATTAACTTGATATAAGGTTAATTCACCTTCAAGGGACGCAGAATATGTCGATCGTATTGCGAATCAATGCAATACCTATTACCTATATGTAGTAACCTGTCACAAATGAAACACCGCCCGTATCTAGCCCGCGGAATATTGCGAGGTTTTGCAATTGGGACGCTACCTAAACGACTCACGTCGTAATAAAGTAGTCGGTGGTTGGATTAAATTGATTGATGACGCAATTATTACGTGATACAAAAAGCATGTTCAAAGTATAAAGTTCTGTATGTGATCGCGTTCCGGCGAAAAGTAACGTAACATACTGAGTCACGAGGTAATAACATAAAACCCGCGATTTAGATTCGCGACGTAATCAAGATTATCCGCGATCCTATAACACGTGGACCTAACAACTTATCCATGGGGGTGTGACAAAACGATGCCGTGGAACCAATACAATGAACCGATGTGCAATAACAATGTAACACCAATATCCTTATAATCCAATAAGATTTATATGGGAAATAATAAGTTTTATATACGATTTCATCAAAGAAATCCGTGGTCCAATAAAAGTAACCCACGGCAGAATAAGACATTTTTCGCGCTCCAATAAGAATGGGAACCAATAAGAACAAGAACCAATAATAATTTTTTCGCGACTCAATTAATTTAATCCGCGGCCCAATTAATTTAATCCGCGACTCAATTAATGTAATCCGCGGCCCAATTAATTTAATTCGCGACCTAATTAAGTTTATTCGCGGGCAGTACCTATGACCGACACTGGTGCAGACTATGGAGCTACCTCACCCCATACATTCAAAGGTCTCCATACTTGCTCTGGGTACGGTTAATCCCTATACTACTGCCGCCACTGTGACCGACTTAAATTTATCCGATCGGGACCAAATTCATATTGGAATAGGAACCTTCTCTATCGAACAGAAAAATAATCTTGAAAATCAGTCTAGAGGTACATTGGGCAGAGTTATCGCGCAACATACCTACGTAACAAAATACAGACGAGCGTTTCCTTAATTTGAAGTCGGACGAAAATATAAATCAGGCACGATGGGTATGCCCAAAACCTTAATTAAGTTTTTTCTAAAAACCCACATGTTAAAATTTTTTTTTTCCGGAGTCAATAAAAAGTAATTCAGATATTTAAAACAATAACGATTGCACATCATAACTTACTTTTTCACTCTCAGTGTCGAGAGCGCTGGTAGCTTCGTCAAGCAACAGCATCTTCGGTCGTCGTATCAACGCCCTGGCGATCGCCACCCTTTGTTTTTGACCACCGGACAGTTGAGTGCCTTTGCTTCCGATGTTTGTATCGTAGCCCTGGATAAAAATTACCATTGTTGTCATGCCTCATTAGAAGAATAGAGAGGTAGAAGCAGATCCCCTTCTCCCTTTTTTTTATAGCAGCGACTGGCAAACAAGCAGATGGATCACCTGATGGTAAGTGATCTTCATCGCCCATAGACACCCAAGACAAGGAAATCATGAGTTCGTTGCCAACCTAAAAGAAGGGAAATAGGGATTGAGAAAGGGAGCGGGGAAATTGGGCCACCGGAAATATCACTCATCGACCGAAATGCGACAGCGAGCTGCCATTTTACGTCGGTTTTCTATGAGATAGTGGTACCAAACCGGTCGAGTCGGCCCATTCGTGTTGTAGACGTAACTGTCTACAGCGTAGCTTCACCACTCGCTGGACTGATGCTATCAGAACAATGATACTTACTGTTCGAACCGAACGAAGGTGAACGAACGATCACGAAGGCCCATTAGCGATGGAGACTGCACTTTGTCGCACGTTCGCGAATTCCACAACGTGACAGCGAAGATTCGGAGTGAAGATGCGGTCTCCATTGCCGATGGCCCTTCGCGATCGTTTTGACCCGGCATAAGAAAAGTTGCGGAGGCTTCAACCGAATGCAATTTCTTTTCGGAATATGGACAGAGAGGGAAGAAAACCCCGCGGATTTCCTCTCTCTCTCTTTCTCCATATTGTTTCCCTCTCTCTATTTATATAAACCCCGCGGTTAAGTCGATACAACGGATTATGCCGGTGACTCTGAAATACCTCTGACTTTCGATTTCGAGAGATTTGTGAACAGATTCCTGGTGTACAAAAAAAGGTAGAAAGAAAATTTAAGATACTTACCATAGGTAATGACGTGATAAAGTTGTGTATGTTGGCCTGTTTGGCGGCCTCTATGATTTCGTCCATGTTGGTCGCGCGCGAGTTGTTTCCGTACGCGATGTTCTCGCCGATGGTGCGGTCGAACAGCACCGGCTCCTGCTGCACGAACCCTATCGACTGACGTGCGTCCACTAGACGCAGCTTCGGCAGTGGGATGCCGTCTTGAGCCTGGATGAGAGTAAAAAGCAAAAAACGTCAATGCAAATCGGCGTTGAAGTGTCAAAATTTTCAAAAGCTAAGCTGAATGGACTCGTGTTGTATGGACTCTTTGTCACTGGTGCGAATATAATATAATAATCACAAGTTCAAAAACTTAACGGGCCGACTTCAAATCCAATCGTAACCAAATTTATATGGGAAACACCCTTGATATAAGCTCTATCAAAGACAAAAATTATTTTGAAAATCGGTCCATATTTGGCGAAGTTATCGCGTAACATACATAAAAAAAATACAGACAAAATGAGGACCTTCTCCTTTTTGGAAGTCGGTTGATAAAAGAATAATATTATTATGTATATTGGGGTCAGGACTATGTATGTGACTGTTGGGTGTTATTTATTTATTTATTTATTGGAAACTTCAAGTTTTAACAAATATATGCTAAATGCAAAATCTGATTGGGATTGTTTGTAGGGCCGTTGTTGAAGTGAATTAAAAATGCCCTTTTTAAAATCGGTTAAATCCTATAATATGATTTTAGTAATTCACTTTTACAATAGAGACAAGATTATAATTTTGTGTAATACAACTATCACACAAATGGTCCTGATCCTACACTAGGTTTAACCTATATCGTGGTGATCAGGAACTACGAGAGACTTTCGGTCTCACAACACCCAGACCCGAAACAAATATCTGTGAGCCACACAAACACTTGCCTCGGTGCGGGAATTGAACCCACGGCCTCTCGTTTCACAGCCGACCACGTCAACTCACCACTATACCCTCATCTGGGTCGTAGTATCTCTGAAGGAGTTGTATGACGGTGCTCTTGCCGCAGCCGCTCGCCCCAACCAGAGCGATAGTCTTGCCTCTCTCTACTTCCAGATCAAAGCCCTTCAGAACTTCGATCATGGGCCGAGTGGGGTATCGGAAATGTACCGCTTGAAGACTAGCTTCACCGGTGCCATTCTGTAAAAGAATGAAATGGAATTATGGAATTGTACAATTACAGTCAATGACGTGCACAAGCATTTCGATCAGGGTAAACAAAAATCGTGAAAATTATTTTCTTCAGTTTTACATCACCTTTACTATCATCATCATCCCCGTATCGATATCAAATATAAACTGGGTACTGCTATATCGAAAGTTTGGTTTTGGTCAGGATTTTTATTCCTTGTAATAATAAATAATATAAATAATAAAGCAGCGATACCTCAGTTGGGAATGGTACGGACTGCCGAGACGAGTGTCGGAGGTTCGAAACCAACCCCAAAAAGAGCACACATCTCTGACTTGTCTATGTTAAGCGTGTTGACATTGTGAAATATCGCTTGCTATAACTAAACATCGCGAAGAAACCTGCATATCCGAGAATATCTCTACAAAAATTTCGAAGGTATGTGAAGTCTACCAACCCGCATTAGACCAGTGGTGGCATTATCATTTAATTGAAAATAGCCATGAACACTTTTCGACAGGCAAGCTATATTATAGGCGTGTTTGTAAATTATTGATACTTGATTAAAAAAATGTGTCTCATCTGGTTATCAGATGAGTAAAGATCGATGTACCACAGTCTCTTAGACCATTGCAATTGTCGATTCACAACTTGCAACGACCGTTTTTAGCCAACATATTTCGAATGATTTTACTCACAAAGGCTTTCACGGCCGGTGTATCTGGATCGACGATTTTCGACTGCCTGTTGAGCAGATTGATGACACGGCCGGCAGCTTTGATGCCCTTCTGGAAGTTGGGAGCGAATGCAAACGCCTGTGCCGCTGACGACGCGCCCATTAGCAGCGCTTGTGCTGATCTGTAAACAAAAGATACATTCATAGATTCACACCTGTATCCCTGAAGGCAGAGGTGAATTAGCGAACAAGGACACTCACATTTCGCCGAGCTCATTTCCGTCCCATATATGATAGGGAACTGCCTGTTGCCATATCGGCCACAAATTCTAGGTACCAGTTTGATACTGAGTAAAAAATCTAATACCAAATATCCGACCCGGGATTGAACCCGAGATCTCAGGAATGTACTCGGACGGTATTCGATAAAGCCGAATGTTTTCTGCAACATGTGATAGGCTCATCCCCTCTTCACATCTGAGTCGAAAATAAGTTCCGCGAAATGCAGGTGTTCTAGTTCTCTAGCTTGATTCACATAATAGCCAGAAGTTTGAAGACATCAAGAAATTAATTACATGCCAAGTCAGCACATTGATTATTTTCTGCATCAATTCTAAATGAAATTTTGGATAAAACTTTTGCTCTACTTTTACTCAAAGTATGTATATATATGTCATCGATATATTATTTACCTAGATGCACAGTTGACGCTCGGAAAATGGGACAGCAAAGAAGTGCTTAAGCACTCCTTTTCCCTACAATTGGACGCCGATAGAATTCTAAATTTAAAAATTCGAATTTAAGAACGCTTGATCATTTCGTTTAAAAAGCTACTTTATAACACGTGCACAGGGTTATATTTGTGTTTGATTGAATTAGAACTTGTGATCTTTTTCTTTGTTTTATTCCTGAGACCACTTTTTAGGAGGATATTTGCAAAGAACTGTGCATCTAGGGTATATTATATTGATGGTATATGTATGTATGATATTGTAGAGGAACGGCTGTCAGTGTTCCTCCACCAGAATGTCCAACATGCGCGCCACGAGACATCTCGATAATCGACTGTCGAGATGTTCTCTACAATATTGTATGAAAATAAACGAGGACGCATGTTAGTGTCCGTAGACAAATAGAGAAAACTGGTTATAACGCGCGCATGCTAGGCGGGCTAAGGGAGATCTTCTCGTCTGGCGGGTGCAGTGCTCCAACTTTTGCCATCACGATTCAGGATGGATGCGTTGATTGGTGGCTTATGTTGTAGGCCGGCCGTCGCTTAGTAACTAGTGCGGTTGTGCGCTGACGCTCGATGCTTGTAGTTAGTTCGGCGCGTGTTGAAAAGATGGCGCCACAATATGATAGTAGGTACTCACTTGAACACATCCTCGTAGCTGACCTGCTGGTAGACGATGAGGTTCCCGCCGTAGTACATGGCGGCGGCGATGATGAAGTTGAACAGCCCTCGCGACAGTCCGAAAACGAACCCGCGCCAGTGCGCCGAGCGGTTGGCGATGAGCAGCGCGGGCAGCAGCTGCACCGCGTAGTCCTGCCGGAACGCCTCCTCGCGCCCGAGCGACGCCACCGTGCGCACGTTCGACACCGCCTCCACTGCGATCTGTTATGCAATCTTTCTATCTAATGCCCTCTCAGTGACGTGCATAGACATTCCGATCAGGGTAGACAAAAACCTTCAGAATTATTTTCTTCAACTGTTAGATCACCAACACTATTATTATCATCTTCGAGTCGATTTTAAATATAATCCGAGCGTTGCTATTTTGAAAATATGTATTAAGTCATGATTTTTATACTTTATTTATGGAAATTGCTAATTGTGAGGGTATACAGTCTCATATTTTGTCTTTGGAAAAAACTCAATTCAAAACTATCTAAGCTGAATATGCTCTACTATATTGAAATGTTATATCATGAAATCAACACAGTCATACCTTAGAACTGGCTTCCATAGTCTTAGCCGTGCCGGAAGTCTCTGCATGTGCCAGT
Organism: Clanis bilineata; assembly: GCA_036417725.1. Taxonomy (NCBI): domain Eukaryota; kingdom Metazoa; phylum Arthropoda; class Insecta; order Lepidoptera; family Sphingidae; genus Clanis; species Clanis bilineata. The sequence continues at coordinate 11,275,305 of CM071151.1, read as the reverse complement.
CTTCCTTCTCTGTACACGATGAACATCAACAAAGGCACAAAGGACAATGAAACCAATCCCACTCGCCACTCGTACACCAGGGCTAGTATGAGAGCAAATCCGAACGTGCCCACCGCTTGCAGTACTGAACCTATACGCTGACCTGTAGCCTGTGGAAAAAGGTACACAATAGTAAACGGACGAAGAAGAAAGAAAACAGAAGAAATACGAAAAAAAGAGGAAAAAAATAACAAAGAAGAAAGAAACTTTATTCAGTCAACAATGCGATCTTGGCTGACACATTGCCGTTAAATACAATTAATATTCTAACTTCTTTCTACTGGCCCTCATCCTACTCTAATGTAGGGTTGGTGCAATCGGTCACCCTTGATGGTAAATTGGAAAAGGATATGACTTCAATTTCTACCACTGACTGCCTGTCTGCCGTCAACTCCTTCTGGGGTATCCAGCTTCGCGTTAGAAAACAGCTTTGCCAGACCTGGTATTCGAACTCAGGACCCTCCGGTGACCGGTACATACCCAACATACGCTACAACTACATAGAACAAGGAGGCTATACAAATTACATTAGACTGATTTATTTTCCAGATTGATCTACACAAGGGGATTGCGGTCGTTTACTAGAATAGACCGTTCGTCTAGAATATTCAGACACTCACTCCTTGCACAGCAGCAGCCTCGCCAGCAAGTCTAGCGCCCAGAGCTCCCGTAGAGTTATTCTTATCGTCGTAGAACGCGACCTCTTGCTGCAGAAGCTTCTCGAACATCAGCCTCCGCAGCCGCTCCGTCAAATGCTCACCAGCGATAGCGTAAAAGAACACCTGAATTTAGATGCACCTTATGAGTACCATGGGTTATTTTTTAACCGACTGCCTCGGAAGGAGCGTATTCATCGTTTCAGTCGTTATTATGGTCATCGAAATTCATAAATTCATGTACCCCTTTCAAATTAAAAGTAGCATTAAAAGTCTCTATATTTTGGCTGTCTCTCCAGCCTCCGGGGCGCAGTCGGCGAGTAGCCGGCTGTGAAGCGGGAGGCTGCGGGTTCGATTCCCGCATTGAGACAAATGTTTGTGTGTCCCACAGATATTTGTTTCAAGTCTGGGTGTTGTGAGAGCGAAAGTCTGTCATAGTTTCTGATACCCACGATACAGGTTGTGTGGGGTCAGGACTAGGTGTGTGACTGTTGGGTGTATTTATTTATGTATTATTTATTTATTTTTCTTTTTAATTCTTACCATAATAAAATTAGCAATTCCAGAATATATGCCAATACCAACAAAAATAAGAGCCAATCTTCGTACTGCCGCCAACACTACGTCTTCATCAGGTTCTGAGAGCACCTGAAATGGAAATTCTGATGCAAACACATGGGACGAACTCTTATCTTGTCTGTTTTAGTGGTAAATTATGACCTGTGTGATAACAAGCCCCGTCAATATTATTTATTGATCGGCGTTGATTAATAAGGAAAGAACAGTCATCATTTTTTATGATAGTTATTGGGATACCAGTGATAGCGTATATGGGTTATGAACCCCGAGGTCCTAGGTACGAAATCCAGGGCAATACCGGGACTGGATTCTCTAATGGGAGTGGGCCTTAGACAAGCGACTAGTCGTAAAAATTACGCTGAATCTTCTCTTGTTGCACAAAGAGTTGCTTGAAAAAGTGTTATTTTTTTATTTTTTTTTAAATTTATTTATTGAGACCCTGGAGTCGGTTAAGGGCAGACAGATGAAGAACAAGATTCGGATACAAAATAACCGCCAACTATCCAGCAGTTATCATTAATTAGTAAATTTCTCCCAGGTAATAGACTATTTTCACTTACACCAATAAAATCGCCAAATATAACAGCAAAAAGCGGCATAGCGAGACCGCTCATGAAGGCACAAACACTGGCAAGGGAAACAGACTTCCACTCCGGCCTGTTGAGCTGCACGACCCTCCAAAATGAGATCTCTGGCTCTTTGTCGCTCTCGTCGTCGACTTTCTGTAAAATATTTGTCGATTATTACAAAATAAATTTAATATTTACCTCTATATATCATTTCTTTATTTCGGATGTATTTATAACTTACGTTCATCTTCAAGTCTAAAAGATCGTCTTCGTCCTTTTCGCTTCTTACCGATGCTTCTCTGGTTAATTTTGTTCTACTGACTGAAAATTTATGGAAAATCATATATACTCCCGCTTCATTTAGCCACAAAAATCAAATATTTCATTATAGTAAATACCTAGGAACATATTGTCGAAAACGGTACCTTGTAATTCGTCACCTTCTGGGGCTGCTTGCAACATAACCATATCATAATAATGTCCTTTCTTTTTCATCAATTCTTCATGGTTACCAAATTCCACAACATTTCCAGCTTTGAACACGTAAATGACGTCAACGTTTCTTATAGTAGATAACCTGTGTGCAACCACTATTGTTGTTCGACCTTCTTGAGCCTGCAAAGTTTATCCAATGTAATATATTGCATAGACGCTAAGGGCGAAGTGAAAGCGTTTAAACACAACGGCCGACTCTAGTTGACATCAGACCAGGATAACGCCAAGCAAGAATAAAGAAAAATGCTAAAACTTTATCGGGAACAACACAATAAATTAAAAGATATTGCATTTGGATTAAGGTATTTATATTCAATATATTTTTGTAGAAGAAAACTATACATTCAAAGTACCTTGTCCAAAGCCTTCTGCACTTTAGCTTCTGACGATGTATCCAAGGCGCTAGTTGCTTCGTCAAGCAGCAATATGCGCGGATTACGTACGAGAGCTCTGGCTATAGCGATACGTTGTTTCTGACCACCAGATATGGAAGCGCCACGTTCACCTACTAAAGTGTCATAACCCTGCAGAAAGATTTGTATTCGGGAGTAATTAATAATGTTTCCTGCTTTTTACTTTATTTGTATATTGTAATAATATTCATTTGTGATTGATTGTGTATTATCTCAGTCATCCACTGCGAACGTAGGCTTCCCCAAGTAAGCGGCAACCATTGGGTAGTACCACCTAAATCAATCTTCTGCAATATTCGTTTCACTTTAAATTTCAATTGTTCCGGTGGCCCATTCCCCCCTCCCTCTCTTTCCCAATTCCTTTTACCTTCTCTTTCATTCCCTCCTTTTAGATTGGCAACACACCTGTGATTATTTTTGAGACTTGGGTGTCTATGGGCAGTGGAGATCACTTACCATCAGGTGACCCATCTGCTCGTTTGCCAGTCTGAGTTCTAAAAAAAATTATAGGCGCAGTTAAAAGTGTATTTACTTCTAACTTTCGCAATAAGTCTGCACATAGCACAAAATTACATACTATTAGAATTATTAAAGCAACCTACATAACAATATTATGTACTAACATTCTAATGAATGTATGTTATAAGAACACATTATAACAATGTCTTAGACGATATGGACGGATTAGTTAGATATCATGTAACCTAGATTTAGTGCGCTATGTTGTTATTCCAACCTTATGCTTTTATTTGTACTGTATAATTGTTCAGCATGGTGCAAATATGGTTTGGAAAGGAAATATCTTATCTGAATCAATACATCGTTTTGCGTCATTTGATATTATCCAGTGTAATACAGTAATATTAAGATTTACTAATGTAATCCTCACAAAATTGTTCATACAAATGCCACCCAAGGTTTTTTTTTAAATTTATTTGAAGGACTTTGTCGCTTGGCGACCATACGTCCCCATAAGTCTACAGTACATAATATTACAAAATAGAATAGTAAAAACAAACATAACAGAAAAAAAATAACCCTTTATTGATTACATAATTTGCACTTGTAAATCTCAATCAGTTTATTAATTTTAATATTAATACCAGGCTACATGCTCTCATTTCAGAGCAATTCAACCTCCTCCTTCTGATTACATACATCGACTCTATTTGTATATATATGTAGTATACATATTATTTAATAAATCCTCTCGGATCAAAATTACTTACATTTGGTAGCTTCATAATGAACTGATGCGCGTTGGCCTGTCTGGCGGCTGCCTCAATGTCAGCATCAGTGGCATCAGCTCTTCCATATCTGATGTTATCTTTTACTGTAGTGTTAAACAACACCGGCTCCTGACCAACCAGTCCGATCTGGGATCTCAACCAACGTATAGACAGCTCCCGGACGTCATTGCCATCGATTGTCACCTAACGATACATAAATTAAACCCCATAAAGTCATAAATAGTCCTGGCTTCACGATAAGATAGCCTTGTGTGTATCAGTAGATACGGGATATATTAGATCTCATTAAACAAGCAACAAATAAGATGATGCAAACATTATAATATATCGGTACGGGGGTCGGACTCCGGCTTCTGTTGGTACTAAATAAACTATCTCAATCCTAGCGTGAGGATAGATCGCGAAAATCAACCAATCAAATTAAATTATGTACAGAAATCATGCTGAACCTTTGTCCTATTAATATTTGTGATCTATCTGGAAATTAGGATTGAGATAGTTTATTGAGAGCGGCCGTTAGCAACTAAATAATATTGTTAGTAAATGAATCTGTGCTCCAGCCTTTCCGAGGCAACTGAGCTATCGTTGCTTAAAAGTTAAGGGAAAGTTGCCCTTCATGGTTTCAATGGTAGAGCACTTGAGGTTGCTTTCTAATTTCACATTGCCCAAAAAGTGCTACCTCATTCATTCAAGCTTGAAATTGTTACCGCAATAATAATAATTGTTAACAATATCTTGAATTGATTTCTATCTATCTACAACGGATAAGTTGATTAACAATGAATCAATTAAGATGCTATGATACCTAATGTTTCAATATCATAATTACTAGTTAATGCTCGCAGCTACGCCCGCGTGAGAATGTGTCCCGTCGTATTTCTATTTTCACCCTCTTTCATTTTCCAAAAATCCTTACTTAGTGCTCGCCTACGTCATAAGAGGACGTTATGTTTCATGTTCCTAGTTCCAATAGTTTCGGTTATACGTCAGTCAGGCAGTTTCTCCTTTTGTATACACAGATAGATGTATAATTCCATAAAGTTAAAGTAAATAAAAGATTCCTTTCTTTCTTTCATTATGAGACGTCCGTTGTCTCTCACAAGCGCATTGCAGTACGACTAAGATTGTTATTCAAAGTGCTGATAGTGTTACTACTGTTCATCGGTAGCCGTATCGCTTACCATCAGGCGAGCGGCTTTTGGTATTATTTTCTTCTTCTAACTGCCCTTATCCCACGTTACTAAAGGTCACTCATATTGCTGAAAATATTTAGCTTTAATTTTTACAATCGGCTGTCTGCCTGACGTTAACCCCCTTGTAGGATCCAGTCTCGGGCAAATACCTACTAGAAAAATAGCTTTGCCGTACCTGGAGTTGAACCTTCCACTAGACGTTCTCGTTATTCCGTTGCAATAAAAAAATCAAGCGAATTAGAACTTTTATTGCGATTTTGTACCTACATATTAAGCCAAGGACGTTACGATTAATGTAAATTAGGTAGATACTTATCAATTTTTACAAATATTTAATCATAACAAAAGGATTTGTTAGATTCCGCCTAAAATGACAGAATAATGATGAGACAGTAAAAATTGTGGATTTAGAAACGAAATCCTTTCGACTGCGTAGCTACTCGAATGTGAGTTGTGACTAACCCTTTCGCCATTATCTATAGGTACCTAGTTAATTTATGTATAATGTAATATGATACTCATATTGTATCACGCACCAGATTATCACGGATTTATTTTATCATTATATTAGTAGGTATTCTGATATAATGTCTAGTATTAATAAGTACGTAAATATTTGATAATGGGTACTATCAGCGACTTGGAATGTATTCAGATGTATGTATTAGAAATTTTATTATTATTATTAGAGCAAAAAAGCTTCGTAATGATGACAAAGAAATAAGAAAAGTAAAGCCACGCAGTAAAGTGTGTCCACTATCGTTATTTCAAAAATGTAAACAAACATCTACCCACATAAATTCTATATTTTTTTATAGACGAGTTTAATGTACTAGCTATAGTTAGGGATAGATATTTTCGGAATATGATTAATATAATGGATATTTCTGGAATAAAAATCGTGAAGAATGTTATATTACCTTATCATTAACCAGAATAGATTATCGTAGCATCCCTTTGATTTGAGATTGTTTTAACTTTGTAAGACATTTAAATTGAATAACCAAAACTAAAAAAAACACAAGTTTTAAAAACTTATCGGACCGACTTCAAAATTTATCCGATCGTGACCAAATGTATATGGGAACTTTTGAAACAATCTCTACCGAACACAAAAATAATCTTGAAAATCCGACCACATTTGGCGGAGATATCTGGGAACATACATGGAAGAAGAAAAAAATACCGACGAATTGAGGACCTTCTTTTTTGAAGTCAATCGAAAATCTACTTACACTGCCGTCCAAAACATCGTAATATCTGGAGATGAGCTGGATGATTGTGGACTTTCCACAGCCGGAGTGACCCACGAGCGCTACCGACTGACCTCGCTTGACAGTCAGGTTTACACCTTTCAGTACCTGCAAGTGATGTAGTTGTAGTTACTACACTACACATGCCACGTAAGTTTTATTATACCCCGAAAAAGTAGTTTGTTCAGAATCAATAATATAACCCAATACTATAGTTTCTAACACACATGTTATATTTTGTGCTAAAGCCGGAGTAAATAATCTTGCAAATTGCCCTCGCTTGCTCTTATATTTCTACCTGCCCTAATCCCACCTTAATGTGGGGTCTGCGCAATACACTTTTTCAAGCACTTTTTTTTTAAGGATTTGACTAAATTTTTACGACCGGCTGCCTGCCTGACGTCAACCCCCTCTGAGAGATCCAGTTCCAATTGAATGCCTTATCATTACTATTATAAATCGGAGGCGGCACATATATAATATATATATGTTACATAACGTATGGGCCACCGGATGCCGAGCCGCCCGCGACTATCTAAGCGCGCGAATCGCTAGTTTGCTGACCCATATAACACGCGCGCAGAAAGACAAGACAATATACGAAGGCTGTAACCGTGTCAGATTCCGCTATTATTACTATTTTTATTTTTTCTGAACTTTTAAGTCAAAACTCATGTTGTATATACCTACTACAAATTGCATTAAATTAAGTTTATCGATAATACAGATTATAATCATAAATATGATTCAGACTGCGCCATAACATTCCGATTTCTGAATAATTAAATTTTGTAATAAAGGATTTAGGATGCTCATACGGTACGTGAGCATACTTGTATGATATCCTATATGTTAATTTATAAATATTCTCGCGCTTTCCAATTCCTAAGTATTTATAAGAATGCTAATTTTCACCTGAACTTGCCGAGATGTTTGAGCAAAAATACTCACCGGAACGTCAGGCCGCGATGGATAATGGAAAACGACATTCTTGAGTTGAATGTTGCCGTCGATGGTAGGCGGCGTCACTCCTCGGTTGAGGAGCGGGTTGATGGTGGGCACGTTGTCGATCAAGTTGAAGATCTGAGCCCCCGCGCCGCGCGCCACCCCGAACACCTCCATCAGAGTCGATGATATGCCGAAGTTGGCGGACCCTGTCATTACTCCGAAGAAAACCTATACAAAAAACAGTATTTAACTTGATGGTCTGCTCCTAGAATAAGGTTGCGTTTCCACCAGATATGTGCGAGGTAGCGGTTTGGGAGTAAAAACATTAACATAACATAACATAAGCTCACGCCTGTATCCCCGAAGGGGTAGGCAGAGGCGCACTAGAACTAGAACACCCACATTTCGCTGAGCTTAGTTCCGTCCCAGATGTGATAGGGGGCGAGCCTATCGCCATATCGGGCACAAATTCCAGACTCCGGGCTGATATGGAAAAATGCAATATCACTTTGCCCGACCCGGGGATCAAACCCGAGACCTCAGAACCGTAGTCGTACCGAAATACCACCACGCCACCGAGGCAGTCGTGGGAGTAAAAAATCCAACAATAAGAGGGACTCGGACAATAAGGCCAACAAAATGAAATCATACTATTGGTATTTTCTGGCACATGACCTCACTACCTCGCACATGTCTGGTGGAAACGCAGCCTTATGAATTCACGTATGTTATTTAGATCTTCTATCGACCTGATTCCATTGGCTTTCCATTCGTGTTTATTTATTTAGACAAGCAATAGTTGTCCGGTTAGATAATATCTATGATATTTTATAAGTCTTAATTAATTTAAGTGCACAACATTTTGTTCATGTTCGTATTCTACTTTGTATGAAAACTTACAGCAATCATAGTAGACACGTCGTAGTTTTCTGGCTCGTTCATCATGAGTTGATAGCCGAACCAGAAAGAGAGAGCGTATGCACAGAAGATGCATAAAAACAACGTGCCCATTGCAATGCCGTTAAATAAACCTGGAACACAGAAACGAATGTATTTGTTCATAAGAGATGATTTAAAAGGAACACTAATGAATACATAACACTTAGAAACTGTAAGTATAACCAACATATAGCTGAAACAATAAAAAAAAAGAAATAAAGAAACGGTTTTTGCGCTAAGAGCAATATCTTTAAGGGTTAAAGGATAAAGTGTAGAAAGTAAAGGGGTTGTTACCTTTCTTAATATTAATTTTCCTTGCATCTATTAAATGCTTCTGATATCTATCTATTTCCTTTTGTTGTCCACTGAAAGCATAAACAGTTCTGATTGCTGACAGCACTTCCTCAGCAATGGCGCCTGCTTTGCCAGAAGCGACCGCTTCTTTCTTAGATAATCTTGAAGCGACCTGTTGTTATAAGAAGTATTTTTTAGGAAAATTAAAGGTTGTGGTAAAATTTTACTTTAATATACGTGCCACATTGGCTGTAGCACCAATTAAATTGTTGCTGCAAGTTTCAAAATGTATGGTAGCTGCCATTACTTTAGAAGATCTTTAATATGTACAGATTAATCGTCCTTGGACCTTTTTTTTGTGTCAGGTGCTATGCTGGACGTTAATCTAATATTACAAGTTGAATTTAAAATATTAAATTAAATCAACTTAAATCTAGAATGAAACCAGAGTCTATTTCACTTCGCTCAATCTTGAGCAAATTAGGAAATCATAAAGAATATCCATCTTGCCATGTGTGCGTATTTGTTAACATAACATAAGCTCACGCCTGTATCCCCGAAGGTGTAGGCAGTGGCGCACTACCGAACTAGAACACCCACATTTCACCGAGCTTAGTTCCGTCCCAGATGTGTAAGGGGGCGAGCCTATCGCCATATCGGGCACAAATTCCAAACTCCAGGCTAATATGGGATAATCCAATATCACTTTGCCCGACCGGGGATCGAACCCGAGACCTCAGGACGATAGTACCGTCGTACCGAAATACAACCACGCCACCGAGGCAGAGGCGTATTTTTATTCAATAGTGTTATGTGCGTTAGTGTGTACCTGTCACCTTCACCACCTTTTTAATCTTGTGTAAAGAGACGCGACGCGCCACGTAATTATAAGTTCACGCACACATAGATTTCTAGAGCAATCTATCTTTCATACCATTAAGTAAGAATAAAACTTACTAGTCCTGCAACGCCTACAAGCGTCAAAGTAACTGGGAGAGATATTAAACAGAGCAGTGCCAGCTTCCATCCCTTGACTAGAGCCATGATCACCGAGCCTAGGAAGGCGCACTGGTAAAACACGAATGTTGACAGTTTCTCACCAATGCCATCTTCTAATTTCACCACATCACTAAAAAAATATGAAACTTAGCATGGCTGCTGGTTTGTTATATAAAATGCTGTTGGTGATTGCTATTTTTCACAGATAGTGATGGTCTATCACTATCCGTGAACTACTACTAGTACACCATCAACGACATTTGATTGGAATTAAAGGAAACTTAGTTACAATACTTAACATTTAAAAACAATAGTACGTTTTATTTAATAATCAGATATCCGCTATATTTCAAATGATTACTACATAGGTCCACTCCTGTGTCGCTAATGGTGGGACACACCAACCGAACGAATATTCGCGAATCGTCGCCTGTTGCATTCACACAAACAAAATTTCACTGTTGTTTGAATGAAACAGGCATAGATTTTTCGCCTTTGTTCGGCCGGTGGGTACCCGCCATAAGAGGAAGTCAGAAACGAATCTAGCAATTTAGAACACACACATTTCGCCGAGCCCCTATCCGTCCCAAATGTGATTGGGGGTGAGCCTATCGTCATATGGCACCAATTACAATTTGTCATTAGACATGACTTAGCTACCAACCTACCTGTTAATTTTAGCAGCGATATCACCAGTCTGATGCAAATCGAAATATTCAAAATCTTGATTTAATGCTGCCTTTAAGTATTCCTGACGTATTATATACACCTGCAAATATAAAAAATATTAGTACCTATTATTAAAAAAAATCCTCATTTTGTAGAAGTTATATCTGTCGACAGACAGCGGACCTCGTAATTGACATGTAAAAGTGAGATAAAATATCCTATTTGCAGAATAAATTATTTGAATTTGAATACTTTTTGAAGTGGGTTAAAAAATTAAAAATATTTAAGCTAAAGGTACATTAGTCGCAGACGATGGTCCGCATTGCATCATGGGGTGTGACCCCGTGGTAGACCCAAAAGGCGCTGGCTGGACGTTTTGTAGGAAGATATGAAAACGAATTGTTTCACCGTGGAGGACATTCAAGACCGGGCAAAGTGAAACGTAGTAAGAAGGCGGACCCAGTGGCGTGCGGTCCATATAGACAAAGAAACACTATCTACTCAAACAATTTGATGATTACATAAATAAAGAATAAAAATCATGACCAAAAACAAATTTATATGGTTGATGATAGTAACGGCAATGTACAAAAAATAATTTTGCACTTAGTAAGTTTTTTGGCTACCCTAATCGAAATGTCTGTGCCCGTCACTGGGCGGATCCTGTTCCTGGCACTAGGGCGGGATAACGTCAGGCAGAAAGATATAGAGGTATTTATGCAAAGAAAACTCACCTGGCTGTAAGCTGATAAATTCATCAACGTGGTAGCAATGTAAGAGAACGTGACGACTACCACTCCAAGTATTGTGTTGTATACGGCGAAGTACCACATGGCGTCCAGGAACGCTTCATTATCCGGAGAGCCGACCACTAAGGATATACCAAACTCCACCATACTCTGTAGTAGATTGGCTAGTAGGATGGTGTTCAGTGGTGTTGCGACTGCTGCTATGGCCGAAGATATCAGTGCTATGAATATGAAAAATTTGTCCCTCACTGTCGCGAACCGGAACTGTGAACAATGATTTTGATAATGTATTAAGGTATGTAACTAGCTAACTATAAGTTCTTATAAGTATTAAACGGGCCTTCTTTGAATACACTCGTCTTTCATTTATAAACACCACAGTATATACCTGCATCGGTATATTTGCCTCGGTGGCGTTTCTCGGTGTCTCGGTGGTCTTCATTTGTTCTCGGTGGCATTCGGTACGACTACAGTTCTGAGGTCTTGGGTTCGATCCCCGGGTCGGGCAAAGTGATATTGGATTTTTCCATATCAGCCCGGAGTTAGCTAGTTACTAAGCTCGGCGAAATGTGGGTGTTCTAGTTCGCTAGTGCGCCTCTGCCTACCCCTTCGGGGATACAGGCGTGAGCTTATGTCTATGTGTGTGTGTGTGTGTGTGTGTGCGTGTATACCTCTATATCTCTATATATAGACAGAAATTCTTTATTGTCGACACACACCCAAAGTATTTAATATTTATAATAAAGTTTTATAATCCAAATGATAATTACTGTATTATTGTTTGATAACTAGTTTACACCGTAGGTAAGTACTCCTTCGTCCCATTTTGACCTTTATATACCATCCCAGGAGTAAACTCTATTGAACTCATAAAAATCATGCAATTGACTATGTTTGATTTTATACACATATTTATATGTAATAGCATATAAAACAAAAAAGAAACCCTTCTGTAAAAACTGCATCATAATTGGTTGAAAAATGAGGCAGTAATTCATATTTTAAATTCTGGAGTGGGGGCATATTCTAGATATCTTACTATCCCTTTCCAACGCACGTACCGTTATGGCGTGACGTGATTTTACCGATACTTCTCTTTCCCGCAGTTTGACGGTTACACCAAACTTCAAAGGCTTTTTATTTTTAAGAATATTTAGATAGATAGATAGATAAAAAGTTTATTTTGGCTACATACACGTACACATACACATTGGAAAGACATTTATTTATTTATTTATTTATTTATTTATTTCAAATAGCACTACCACATCATACATATTAATCATAAAAGAAAAGAACAAAACTTAAATAATACAATCAATGGACAAAAAAAAATAAAATAAGTAAAATATAAGTAAAATATAAGACATAGACATGTAAAATATAAGTCGATACATTGTAGCCACAATCAGGCCCCAGCTCAGCTATGTGCTTAGTCCCATAAGAACAAAGCGCTGGTAATTCTGCTGGTACCTGGTTTACAATAATAATGTAACTGATTAATGAGTACCAGATGACACTGAATTATACATAGTCTCAAAAGACAAAAAAAGCGCACTATTACTAGGATACATAGATTTATCCTACAGCTCACTCCTATCCTTAAATCTAGATTTGGGATAAATAGAGATTTATTGCGGAGCTGCAACTGGACCTAAGGCTGAGATCTATAGACCGAACTTCGACTAAGTCTAAGTCAAAGAAACAAACTCAGTGAGGACTTGAAATTTTTAAATCGAACTTTGACTTAATCCGAATATTTTTTTACAAGAATACCTTTGCCTTAGACTGTCTGTCAGTCTGTTTTTCTTGTAAAAAATTGCTCTTACTAAGTCGAAGCTCGATTTAAAAATTCCAAATACTCACTGAGTTCGTTTCTTTGACTCAAACTTTCAGGGTCTTACACTGTTACTAACAGTCTGTTAGGCTGAAATCTATAGTTCTTACTTAAGTCTTGTACCAAAGTCGACTCAGCGTAGTCGTCTTTGGAGTGAACTAAGCGAAAGTCAACTTTTGCGTATTTATAATTCGAACTCGAACTCAGGCTAGCCATAGTTTGTCTTTGCATAGTCTACTCAGACGTTATCGGTTTCACGCAGTTCCTTTGACAAAAGAAACGTAAGATTTTTATATATTTACAGGAGACGCGCCTTTATATTTGTAGGTTGTAAAGGAACGTATTACGTAATTAACAGCTGACAAAATGGCTGACGCTCTTTGAAATGTCAAGTGAAAAACAAACCGCATTATACATAAATCGTCTTATAATCCTTTCAGCAACATGCTTGAAAAAGTTTGCTACGCCGACCCCCCATTAAGGTGGGATAAGGGCAGGTAGAAGAAAGAATAAACATGAATCGTCATAATTTGATAGTCAAAACATGGATTTATTATTTATTACTATTGTTGGCAAAATCATTAATATTTTGAAGAAGGCCATAATTTTTAAAGTAAGAAGAAACAAGATGATGATGATGAAAACATGATGACATAAAAAAAGCATTCTAAGCTCTAAAATGATGAAGTAAAGTGTAAACCACCAAGAGAATTACAAGGGCTCAAATATGCCAGGAGTCACAATCAGGTGAGTAAGTGAGGTGATCGACTCTGTCATACCTATTCCTAGAGCTCTAGCTAATCCACTGCCATTATTTCATATTAATATATTGACAAAAGTTTTATTAATTTATCAAAATTGTTAAAACAGGGATTTTGTATTTTGGAGACTGTTTACTAGCAAATTGTCTGTCTGTCTGTTTGTTTACTAACAGCCCATGTAGAGTATAAATTGCATCTCAGTCAGCCAGCAAGCCCAAAGCAAAACCATGCCTTATTAACATTTCCTGCCAGCGGTAAACTGTTGAGGCATTACCATCTGGGTACCATCTGAGTGGTTAACCTGCCAGGCAAGCTTATTGTCAGCTAGACCATGCAAATTGCCATTGTGGTGATCTGCTGATTAATAATGAAAGATCTGAGGGAAACTCTGTCTGATATTTATTTCTTCTGTTTCAGAAATAACATTTTGAAGTTATTAAATTTTCACACATGCAACCAACTGCGGAACAAGTTATCAAACACAAGCAATATTACAGTAGTTTGTGCAGTAGGTATATTGCACAATAGTTGAGAATACCATTTATGTACTGTGTGGATTGAAAGAGGAAATAATAACGAGGATTGAGAAAGGAATGTTGCGGTGGTTTGGGCATGTAGAAAGGATGGATGAAAGGAGGCTGACAAAGCAAATATATATGGCAAGTGTGAATGGTAGAGGTGGAAGGGGAAGACCTCATCGAACATTCTCTGACCAAGTCAGAGATTTACTCGAGAAAGGTCAAGTTAAAAGTACCCTAAACCGACGTGCATGCATGAAGAATGTAATGAGACTGAATGAGGCGAAAGAGGTGTGTAAGGATCGTAGCAAATGGAAATCCGTTGTCTCTGCCTACCCCTATGGGAAAAAGGCGTGAGTCTATGTATGTATGTATGTATGCTCACTCAAATAAACAAAGGTTAATATCAGAGATTGTAATAAATAAATATTATTCATGATAATTATTATTTTATTTACCTACTGCAAATCAATTTCCTGACAACATGTAACCAATTCATTCTCAAAATATCTATACATTATTTAGGCAGACAACATAATAATTAATATATGTATTTTCACTGATTCACTGATTCACTGTCTGTATAAACTATAATATGACTGCAAGGTGGACAGACGACCTGACAAAGGTCACATGAAGTCACTGGTTACAGGCCGCTTCCAACCGGTCGATCTGGAAATCTTTGGGGGAGGCCTATGTTCAGTAGTGGATGTCCTGTGGCTGTGTGATGATAGTATTATTGGAGCAATAGCATGATGGTCACTGTTGCATTGTGGGTCGCCGCGATGAAGTCAGCCGTCCGTCCATTCCCACTGGTTCTCGGGTCACCTTTCGCACTTCGCAAATAGCTCAGCAGATCGTTTTTTCTAATTCTGAGCACGGTTTCGGGTTTAATGTTATATTAATTATAATTCAGGACAATACTGGAAGTTGTCAAAACATTTTGTCTTTTTTTTTGGCATCTTCTGGGTTACAAGTTTATTCCAAACAAAATTATCTATTTTCGTTAAACTTTAATAATTAATAGATCGATTTACAGTATAATAAACGGTACTGCAATATAAGAAAATCTCGTACCTTTAATTATCAAACATTTTCTAACAATAGTTTTGGTATTTTAATTTAAAAAACGTTAGAATGAATAAAACAATTTCTACATTTTATGTCAGTATTTCGATACTGGTATTACTGCATGCCGAACTGACAGACCGAAGTCAAGGTTTTGTGGACTTGGACTTAGCAAAGTTTTTCTTGTGAAAAATGACTTGGACTAAGTCTGAGTTCGATTTATAAATTCCAAATCCTCACTAAGTTCGTTTTTTTGACTCGGACTTAGTCGAAGTTCGTTCTATAGATCTCAGCCTTAGATTGATAATATTATTTTATACTAGCTTGTGTTCGCAGCCCTGCCCGCGTACAAGATTTTCTAATCATTTTTTAGTGATAAACCTACGTCTTGATCCGGTCCATTAGAGTGGGATAAAGGCAGGTGGAAGAATCGTAGTGGTGGTTGTAGAGCATTATTTGTGTCGTACGGTTCACTGACCCATAGTATTTTTATGAAGGTATGACACGATAGTATTTTATCAAGGTCAAAACAATAATGGCGATATAATAATATTTTGCGATAATTGCCATAAATCAACTGTCTTAATCTTATAATCTTCGTTGTTCGTTTCATTTGTAGCTTCTGACATCGTGGTTAATCTTTTTGGTAGGTTATGTATTACCTTACTGAGACAGACTACCCGGCTAGCATACGTGACACTATATATCTCGATTATCGACTGTCGAGATGTTGTCTACATGTTCTCTACAATATTCTATGAAATTAAACGAGGGCGCATGTTAGTGTCCGTCGACAAACAGAGAAAACCGGTTATAACACGACAAAAAGCATAGACAAAGTTCTCATGGCGCCCATGCTAGGCCGGCGGGTATGTGGTTACCATCGCCCGTAGACATTATCAATGCCAGGAACAATAAAATTCCAACTTGCCGACTAGTGTGGAAAGAAAATAAATGAGGATCGGGAAGCGGAGAAGGGTATATTGGGCTTCTGGATAGCTCCGTACGAATCCCAAGAGCAGGATACTTATCTTTGATGTAGGTTCTTATGATGAAATAAACATGTTTCTTGTGTAATATATTATTTAGTGTAGCTCATGGAAAGATTTAGCTGTATTTTGTTCTTTCCGTCTGTTCTCACTCAAATATGGGGTCAGATTTTTCAAGCATGTTGGAGAAATGATTCGGCTTAGTTTGTATGACTAGCCTGACGTCATCTCCAGTCCAGGCCAAATCTTGTTAGAAAAACCATTTTTCTATAACAGGCTGGCAAGGTGGGTCACCTGGTAATCAGTGATCTCTAGTTCTCTAGTAATCTCTCCCATCCCTAACACTAAACTAAAACGGATTGGGAATGCGAGGGGGGATATGGGCCATCGGAAATCTTGCTAAGTGACCTGGGATTTAAACCAAGGACCGGGAGCCACAGCCCATATAATATGATGCCCCTAAACTTGAGTCGCCTCCTTCGTCCAGTGGCAGCATAAATGGGCTGCGGACCGGGATACTAGGTTCGATTCCCAGGTAAACTCAGTCAAATCCTTTTTTCAACATCCTTGTGAAAATGTATTGTGCCTCCCCACATTACGGTGGTATAATGGTAGAAAAAAGATGGCACCATACATTGTACATATGTGTTCCAAAAACCACAATAGTAACATTGTTCAAAACAGTCGCATACCGGGGTCAGACAGTAACTTTTATTTTGGTGTTATAATCTTGGTTATTAATATTATCCTGGATCACCTTGTGTTGTGTGTTTGAACGTTTGTGGCTTACAGATATTTCGGGGCTAGGTGTTGTGAGGCCGAAAATCTCTTGTAGTTTCTGATATTACGATACAAATTATACTTAGTGTAGGGTCAGGACTATGTGTGCGTGTGGGTGTGTTTATTTATTTATTTTCAATGCTGACATACGGTGAGGCGGATTCAAATGAATGTGAAATGTGATTTGCCCTCAATTGGGATTTAGGATCTTAGATGACCAGCGCGCTCTGACCATGATGGAAATAAGCACTATTTGCACTTCTGCCTACCGTCTGGGGATACTAGCGTGAGTTTATTGTTCGCCCCGAATATTGTAATTTTTTAATTTTACGACGACGAAGTAACAGCCCGAAGTATCCTAATCCGACGCGCATGTATGAATGTAATGGAATATAACGAATCTGAATGATACAACAAGAGTGCAAAACTCATAGTGTCATAGTATTTGGAAATCCATTGTTTCTGTCTACCCATATGGAAAAAAATAGTTTCCGAAATAACACAGAACGTAATCAATAAACCATATTATCATATTTTTATAACCTCAGTGCAATTTAGATTGTTACCCGGATACGGAAAGTTCCAGAAGGTTAAAATATAGACTGAAGCCTGTATCACCGAGGTAGGCAGATGCGGACGAGAAGACCCACATTTCGCCGAGCTCATTTCCGTCCCAGTTATAATAAGAGCGAGCTTAAAAAAGCAAATAATAATACTCACCAAAGTGAAAAACGATATGCTGGGCACCTCTTCATTTTTGACATCTGGCTCTGAATCACTGCATAAAGAGAAAATTAGACACCATATTTAAATGGCTTGGAATAAAATACTTAATCTTTGGGAGAGGACTATGTCAAGTAGTGGACATCCTGTGACTGATGATGATGATCATATGTTTAATAGCCAAACAACTGTAATTATAGATTAACTTCATTATTTTGTCAGATTTTTTACGGGAAAATTGTTCCTAGGGAACAATTGAAAGTCATTCAGGTGTTAATAAATCAGCTCTACAAGTAATATCATTATCATCAGCCATAGGAGGTCCACTGTTGAACATAGTCCTCCCCCAAATATTTCCAGATCGAAAAAACAAAAAACATAAATCCGAGTAGTTTCCAACGTCTTCCCTCTTTCATCAGACATTCACAGACCTTTGGAGTAAACCCTATAAAATACAAATACAATAATCAAAATCACCAATGCAAAGAGATTTCTATAACTCTTCTTTTCATGTAAGGAATTTTTATAATTATTGACAACACAGTTGTTTTCAAGTTTTTTTTAGTTATTTGGTATACTTTAATTATTCGGTATCAAAATAATTCAAAAGCTGACTGTCAATACACATATATTCGTATAAATAGATTGTTATTGTACACAAAATTGTCACAAGTGCTTCCTAATTGCAATCAATTGAAGACAATCTGTTTGTTTATCTGCGTGTCTGATATCTATTGAAGAGTTTTTGTAATCAAGATCAACAAAAACGTGGATGAAAGGGTGATTATACAAAAATACTTAAATAAGTATTTTATAAAGAAAACTCACGTGTTTGAGGTATCTTTTTTCACATAATCTCCATTAGACAGATCTGTTACATTGTATTTGTTCTTCGATCCGCCGAATCTGGGATCCAAAGCGCTAGCCTTCGTTTCCTTCATGGTAATAAGATTGATTAATATTGTTTCGTACCACTATTTTCACATCTGTTTTACACAAGCATTTCTCACAATATATTATACGGTTCTGTTTGGTATGTACCCTTTATGGCGTCCAATGCTCTTTCGTCCCAATCATGACTGGAGTACCCTATCTGTGATATGACTTATCATTTTATCATTGAGATAAACACGCGCGAAATATCGAAAGCTAAAACTCTATTAGAACACGTAATCGGCTATGTGATTGGTGCGTTCTTTTAAAAAACTAAAGGGAATAATCTATTTTGGGCGCCAGATGTAAGATATTTATAGAAGGAAAATGGGTAAACCGTACTTTCAGTCAGGTGTTTAGTTAGCCAAAATTTTGTTTCATAAAAAAAATATGAGCATTATTCTAATATGTTTATTATATTATGCAATTTACATTACACCGAAACTTTGTATTTATGTACTAATATAAATACGAAAGATTGTAAATATATGCGCGTGGGTATGTTTGTTACTCTTTCACGCATTAACAACTGAATGGATTTTATAGATTATAGATCATAATAACATATAAACTACTTTTTATACCGCAAAATATTTTTTCGAGAAGTGTATGAACTATTTTATTATTATTATGTGCCTACTACACAATTGAATGCTGGGAACATTTTGCCTAATCTATAAATTAGGGAACTTTTCACGTCATCGTAAAGCCGCATCTCCTGCTCTAAAACATTACACAAAACACCTACACAAAACATGGTATTTTTTTCTATGGTCCATTGTTCTACGAGCTAAAATCGTTGTTTTGCGTAGATGTTTTTGTGTAATGTTTTGAGAAAGACTAGTTGGACAAACAGGAGACGCGCCTTAATACTAACATAATTATGATAGCATAAGTTCACGCCTGTATCCCCGATGGGGTAGGCAGAGACGCACTAGCGAACTAGAACACCCACATTTCGCCGAGCTTAGTTCCGCCCTAGATGTGATAGGGAGCCTATCGCCACATCGGGCACAAATTCTAGACTTCGGGCTGATACTGAAAATCTAATATCACTTTGCCCGACCCGGGGATCGAACCCGATACCTTTGGATGATAGTAGTACTGCGCACGCAATACCACTACTCCACCGAGGCAGTCAGCTGTTACTCTTTCACAAAAACAACTACATAGATTTAATGAAACTTTACAATTATATAGATTGTACTTCAGAATAAAAAAAGGCTAGTTTTTGTCCAGGAAAATTAACCACACGAACGGAGTAGCGGGCAACAGTTAGTAAACTAATAAAATAGAGTATGTATCTAGGAAATTAGTCTCGTGTAGGTACGTAAAACTGCTGTTTAAAATAAAATTGCTAATGTGCTGCAGCAAGATATAATTTAAAATATTTCCGTATTATTTATGTAATTTACAACTTATTTCATTTAACCTTTCAAAGTGGCACAAAAGTCCTTGCCTTTCTAATTATGTGCACACAAATTCAGTATGAATACAAACAAGGTTTGTTTGCCATTGATTTATGACTTAATTCTATTATGTCACAGATGTATTCACGGTGGGCTAAGGATTTTTATTCAACTATTATTCCCTGTACAGTGTGTTTTCTAAACAAGACGTTGGGCATTGACATTGTTATTTATAACAATTGAATTCTTATTGTCGTACTGCAGGCGATCCTGGACAAAAGTTTGTTACATTTATATGAGCGTGACTGATTTTGAGTGACAGAATTCTCGGATTCCTGATACTGGAATCCACATTGTTTATTTCTTGTTTGTGTTTTAATTTATTGGTCTTTAATTTACATGTAGGCTTTTTAGAAAGAAGACGTACCTGCTCTTTATAGCTCTTCATTAAATCACAATTTTCTTCATTATCACTAACGACGCCTGACATAAATTTCATATGATCAGGTCTTTCCACATGTTTCATAAATAATCCACGTCTTTGAAACATTTTGAGCCACAATATAAAATAAGGAAGTGAAACAAACCGGTCGATTTCAACACATTATTTAAACTGACACAGAGTACAACCAACATAATGTATCGGAACGTTTTTTAGGAGATGAAATCATAATTTAGCGGTAAATAAAATGTGCCAGTCATGCTACGGAGCGTATTCTATAATGGTCTGTTGACATGGTAAAAACAATGTGACGTGGTGAGAACTGTAAACTTTGAGAATATTTGGTAATCACACCTTGATTCTATTTATATTTTTAAATTGTTAGTAGATGGAAATAAAAGGAAAGCACTTTGAGATATATCGATCAGGAGCATAGAGAATCAGGTCCCAGGTGGAAGGAGCTAAACTAGTATTTTTACATAGGCTCACGCCTGTATCCCCGAAGGGGTAGGCAGAGGCGCACTAGCGAACTAGAACACCCACATTTCGCCGAGCTTAGTTCAGTCCCAGATGTGATAGGGGACGAGCCTATCGCCATATCGGGCACAAATTCCAGACTCCGGGCTGATATGGAAAAATCCAATATCACTTTACCCGACCCGGGGATCGAACCCGAGACCTCAGAACCGTAGTCGTACCGAAATACCAATTTTTAATATAATACTATTAAAATTATTAACCACATTTTATTTATTCGGCTCACGTGTTCCCTCCCTCCCTCCTACATCAAAGGAGCGTGAAGAAGCGTTTAATATGCAGACATGATACCGATGGCCTCCGATGGACACATGATCTGTGTGTTGTCGCCGGTATTTTTGGAGTACCCTACTTTGGAGTGCTTACCATCAGGTGTTGCGTATTCACATTGCAGTGCACGGGCCTCAATTAAAAAAATGCATATACTTAGGTGCATGGTATAAAAAATAGAGAAAGACTAGATTTGTTCATGTAAATAAATGAAAGCGACCTTGCCTATATTATTTTAATAATCAGCTTTCCTCAAGGCAATGCCAATATTGATCAATATTCCCAATGATATCACACGATAATAAATAAATAAATAAATAAACCCACATAGTCCTGACCCCACACTAGGTACAACCTGTATCGTGGGTATCAGAAATTACGAGAGACTTTCGGTCTCACAACACCCAGACCCGAAAAAAATATCTGTGGGCCACACAGACATTTGTCTCGGTGCAGGAATCGAACCTTCGACCTCACGTTTCACAGCCGGGTACTCGCCCGCTGCGCCACGGAGGCTGTCAAAATCTTTACTGCCGTATGCCTAATGTTACATATGCATGTAACACGTAATGTATTATGTATGTTAAAGTGGTCCACCTTGGTGAATTTAGAACTAAAAGCTGATAAGCGAACAAGTCACGTGGTTTGTTCATTCAGCGGTTAACAACCTTTTAATAGAGACAGTCCGTAATTATTCAGTTTGTCAAAATAAAATTACGTGCGGCATATTATATTTTATGACTCATAATAATTGTATTTCAATTATAATAAGTTCAATTATTATTATAATCAAATATTTCTTACGCTCTTTAGGGTCGGTGTCTCTTCATTTGATTTACATTGACCCCAGCATCAATTCCAATGTTTTTATTAATTGTATAATAATTGTATTTCAATTATTCAATTATTTTTTATTAATTGTATTTCAATTATTATACAATTCATAAAAACATTGGAATTGATGCTGGGTCAATGTAAATCAAATGAAGAGACACCGACTCTAAAGAGTGTAAGAAATATTAGACTTTTTGAAGTTTGTTTTGGTTGGTTTAGTTTTTTTAACTTTATTTTATTTGTAGATTTTCCTTTATATGGGAGTTGGAACTAACTCTGAACACTTTCAAAAAATCAAGTAATCATCGAATTGGGTCCTCGTATTTCATAGTTATCGGTGAACGTACATAAAAAAATACGTACCTATAAGTACCTACCTATTCAGGCGAATTATTTTTTGAAGTCGATGAAAAATACCTAACACGTTTTGTACATCGCCATTAGCCTCCTTGAAAACCACTAATGTAGTTAAACGACTGTTTACACTCGCAATTGGGTACTTATTATAGTAACCAATATCAATGAATTTCTGTAGGAACATAGATTTCTCATCGAAACAACGTGTGCAATATTATTAAAAATACTCCATGGATAATTTTATTTTAGTAATTTAAATACTTATTTTTTATCTCTGAGTCACGTGACTGTAAACACCAATCACGATGCAAGATGACACATAACTCATTTTGTACATGACATGCTGACGTCCCGTCTAGTTTTAGTTTAACTTCCAATTGTGGAACTAACTGCTGAGAGTGGTAGAGCCACGCTGTAGACAGTAACGTCTACAGCACGAATGGGTCGAATTGATAATTGTAATTTCACGTCGACCGGTTTGATACCACTGTCTCACAGTAAACCGACATAAAGTGGCAGCTTGCTGTCGCGTTCCGTTCTGTGAGTCAGATTTACGGTGACCCATTTCCCCATTCCCTTTCCCAATCCTCTTCTCCTTCCTTTCCATTCCCTCCTTTTAGGTTGGCAACGCACCCCTGATTCTTTTTGTGTCTTGGGTGTCTATAGGCGGTGGAGATCACTTACCATTAGGTGACCCATCTGCTCGTTTGCCAGTCTCTGCTATAAAAAAAAAATCAAAACGCCACTGAGTTACGTATTTCATTTTATATTCAACATGCACTACAAATGCACCTGTAACGATAAGGAAGTTCGCATAAACCTAACACAAGACATGAGTAATCAACGTAAAACCGAGCATAATATTATTTGCTTTATTAATACTACTACTTGCCGCGCTATCTAATGAAACAAACGCAACCAAAATTATCATCATAGATACAATGAAATGGAAATTACTGTTTTTTGAAAGAAACAAATAAAATTCAGAAGACATTATTTTAGGGCCACTTATAGGTCCGCGATAAATCTGTATTTATACCAAATCTTGATTTAAAGATAGGAGTGAGTTTTAGAATAAATCGTGTTTAGGTTTAACTCTATTAGTAAACGCGCTTCAAGCCGCACTTAAACTTAGATTGCACTGTCAAACGTCGATGACCACATGATATTCAATCAATACAGTCCAATAATAACAGCAAACGCTGACTGACGATGTGTAATTAATTATATTAAATAATTACATAACATAACATAACACAAGCTCACGCCTGTATCCCCGAAGGGGTAGGTAGAGATGAACTAGCGAACTAGAACACCCACATTTCGCCGAGCTTAGTTCCGTCCCAGATGTGATAGGGGGCGAGCCTATCGCCATATCGGGCTCAAATTCCTGACTCCAGGCTGATATGGAAAAATCCAATATCACTTTGCCCGACCCGGGGATCGAACCCTAGACCTCAAGACGGTAGTCGTACCAAAATACAACTTGGTGTAGTTGGCAGGCAAAAGTGTACTTAATTGATGGACAGAAATGCGGCGCAATTCTTTTCCGGAAGGATGATACATCTGCTATAGTTGCAAAACGTTTGATACATTCCATAACTTCCATAGCACGGCAAACGTTACTTTGCGAATGTTTTAGTTCGCCACGACAAGAAAGACACCACGAAGCTATTGCTCGGGAAGCCAACAGGCGTGATTGTATTGAACAAGCAAAGTTAATATAAGAATTGACAATAATAAATCTTAGGAGCATTCACCGTGTTGATAATTAATAGTTATATTGAAGACTGCCTCGGTGGCGCGTGTCGTGTTGCGGGTGCGGTACGAGGTTTCGATCCCCGGGTCGGGCAAAGTTAATCGGGTTTTTCGATTCAATATCAGCCCGGTGTTGGGAATTTGTGCGCTATTTATTATGGATATAGCGATAGGCTCGCCCCCTGTCATTTCTGGTTCGGAAATGAGCTCGGCGAAATATAGGTGTTCTAGTTCAATAGTAGTTTCTGCCTACCCCTTTGGGGATACGGGTATACTCTAGTATATATTTATTTGTATATATTTTGAAGAAATACCCTTT
The DNA here is from genome assembly GCA_036417725.1 of Clanis bilineata. Taxonomy (NCBI): domain Eukaryota; kingdom Metazoa; phylum Arthropoda; class Insecta; order Lepidoptera; family Sphingidae; genus Clanis; species Clanis bilineata. Next base: position 11,250,725 of record CM071151.1, on the reverse strand, counting down.
TTGACCGATTTCCAAAAAGAAGAAGGTCCTCAATTCGTCCGTATTTTTTATATATGTTACGCGATATCTCCGCCAAATGTGGACCGATTTTCAAAATTATTTTTGTGTTCGATAGAGCTTATTTCAAGGGTGGTCCCATATATATTTGGTAACGATCGGATTTGAAGTCGGTCCGTAAGTTTTTAAACTTGTGATTATATAATATAAATAAAGACAAGTTTAAAAACTTAACGGACCGATTTCAAATCAGTCGACATTTGGCGGAGATATCGCGTAACATACACGAAAAGAAAAATACAGACGAATTGAGCACCTTCTCCTTTTTGGAAGTCGGTCGTTTAACACGTGCCTGCCTACCGAAATATTCTCCGCAAACATCAACCAGGGTTGTTTTCGCTCCCGATCGTGTTGATAAGCGTAAAATTGCAGCTGCCGCAATGATTTCTGTGTAGTATAGACGTTAAGGATCATTCATACCGCACGATGACGTGACACCGCGGTGGGCCGGCCACACGTGGCGATCTCCCGCCCGGACGCACGCGTCACCACTTTGTACCACACTAAAATAGGCATTTGCAGGGACTCTATGTAAATTGCTCATGAGCAAATGCAAGTGCTCAATGAGACGGATATTTAAAGAGCACTTGAAAATTGAGATTAAAAATATATATGGAAAGATTTTACGCAGGAAGAAAACCTTTCATTTAATAATATCAGACCTTTTTTATTATTGAGAAGGGTTAGCTGAATCTATTATTAAGCTGACCTTAAATTGAAAAACTTCAGATACTTCCGAAATTATTAACTTAAGCTCACGCCTGTATCCCCGAAGGAATTATAAATAGAATTTTAAAAACTTTTAAAGTCAGTTAAACAAGTTGACGTTGGCGCCAACCGCCAGTAACTTTAAAATTATTTGCACTTTTCCAGAGTCTTGGCTCCAATAGGTCTACGATTATCTAACTTAACCTAAAATTACCCATTGTTCTTACATTACGGGTAAGTAGGTACTTGTTTAAATTTTTTTATAGAACAGTCACACACATAGTCCTGACCCCACACTAGGTATATAACCTGTATCGTGGGTTAGCTGGTGGTAGGATATTCGTATCCGACCGGATGGCAACCACCGTACAAATGGTGCTAAAACCTGCCATAGTGACCCACACTCCGCGTGTGGTTCGCGTTCCAGGATCAGCCAGTGTACTTATAACACAAACACCACAAACAAGTACCACAAACATATGTCTTGGTACGGGAATTGAACCCGCGGCCTCTCGTTTCACAGCCGACCAGTCGCCCGTTGGGCCATGGGCCATGAAGGCTGCATTTCTTTTATAGCAGTGACTGGCAAATGAGCAGGTGGGTCACCTGATGGTAAGTGATCTCCACCGCCCATAGACCCAAGACAAATGTATCATGGATGCGTTGCCAACCGAAAGGGAGGGGAATAGGGATTGAGAAAGGGAGGGGGAATTATCAAGACTTCTATGTATACTACTAGACTGGCTGTTCGGTACATAGAATGTGCGCACTAAGACTGAAATCTATAGAGCGAACTTCGACTAAGTCTAAGACAAAGTCACGAACTGAGGGGGGATTTGTAATTGTTAAATCGAACTTTGACTAAGTCCGGGTTTTTTACAAGAAAAACAGACCGACAGACAGACTAAGCAAAGATTTTCTTGTAAAAAATGACTCGGACTTAGTAAAAATCCTCACTGAGTTCGTAACTTAAACTTAGTCGAAGTTCGCTCTCATTCTATAGATCTCAACCTAAGTCTCTGTTAATTGACCTCAACACTTATAAATCTGCTCTTTTCCTTAGCCGTGAAACGTCCAAACACTCGCCGTCATGTGCAAAGAGCATGGTCATGTGCCACAATTTTACTTCGAAACAGCTTGTCTAGCAAATACATAGAAGTCTTTGGTTTATACGTACCCCGCTGTCCCCGCACATAGTTTCATCCCTAAATTAATGAGTGACACGTACGGAATTCGTCATGATTGCTTTAACCGAACATTATAATATCATTTAATTTTAACACCTTTCTTGATTTTTTACATTGACCACATACGTTTTTATCAATTTCATATTTTATGTTACCTAGACATATTACCAAAAATTTGACACTGAACTGTTCAATGGCTGTCAACGTAGAAAAATTATGAGCTAAGTATGTAGCGTGGCCAACTTACAAAGCGTGCGGCAATATTTGGAAACAAGTTTATTTTACCCTAATATCTAATAATAAATAGATGATATCGTTTTGAATACCCAGGTAACAAAAGAAAATGTATTTACAATTTATCTGTCACTAGTGAAGCCTAGCCGGCTGGCAACGTCTTCGCCACATGCACAGATAAGTTTATCGCACTTTGAAAGCATTATGGTATAGAGAAAAAGGTAATTAAAAAGTAGGCGTGTATATTTTTGGATAAATATAGTAATATTATGTTGTGACTTGTGAAGCAGGCGATATAAGAAACCTTTTTGCTTTCTTTCTACCCACCGTTATCCCACCTTAATGTGGGGTCGGCAGTGTAGAAAGGATTTGGCTTAGTTTTTACGATCCAGTCCCGGGCAAATTAAATTAGAAAATTCGCTTTGCCCGACCTGGGAATCGGATCCAGGACCTTCCGGTCCACAGCTCATATATGCTGCCACTAGATCAAGCAGGCGTTATAAGAAACCATTTTTACTACGAATGTTAAATTATCTGCCTGACTTGAATTGACTGCCTCGGTGGCGTGGTTGTATTTCGGTACGACTACTGCCCTGAGGTCTCGGGTTCGATCCCCGGGTCGGGCAAAGTGATATTGGATTTTTCCATATCAGCCCGGAGTCTGGAATTTGTGCCCGATATGGCGATAGGCTCGCCCCCTACCACATCTGGGACGGAACTAAGCTCGGCGAAATGTGGGTGTACTATTTGGCTAGTGTGCCTCTGCCTACCCCTTCAGGGATACAGGCGTGAGCTTATGTTATATTATGTTAAATTATCTTAAAAAAACCATTACTATAATAATTCCAAATCACCAATAACGCAATAAAGATGCGAATTAAAAGACGCATTATTATTATTTGCGACATGAATTCTTTAATAACGGTATAATTTGAAGATAAGGTAAGTAATATGGTGATATATTTCACGTTTCCAATAACTCCATTAAAGTTTTGTGCGAACCTGTTTTGGGCGGGTGTTGCGATGGGAGGGGCCGCTATCGTCACGCCCTTTCCCGCCTACACTACGTAGGGGTATATAGTACATATGTACACCACATTACATAATGCCATACCTTTCATAAAATAACTGGTTTTATCCCATAAGTATTACATAAAAGTGTACAAGTTATATCGCTTCGGGGTCTTGATAGAGAAATAGAGCAAGTATCCTTAGATTGGGCAATCATATATTTTTTCTATTGAGTATAAAATATTTTAAGTCCTTCGATATAATACATTTTATGAGTCACCTCCTTGGTCTAGTGGCAGGATGTATGGGCTGTGGACCGGGAGGTCCTAGGTTCGATTCCCAGGTCGGGCAAAGCAAATTTTCTAGTTTAATTTGCTCGGGACTGGATCCCTCATTGGGGGTTGACATAAGGCAGGCGGCCGGACGTAAAAACTAAGCCACATCCTCTCTGCAACATGCTTGAAAAAGTGTGTTGCGACGTCGTAAGGTGGGATAAGGGCAGGTAGAAAGAAAAGATCGAATACATTTTATGGAAGATTCAATTCAGTGAATCGTATTCCTATTGAGATCTATTTACGCAAACATGTTAATCGTATTTCAAAGAACATTAAGTACCCTCCTTCCGGGATAATTGGGTAAAATATAATTGTTAGGTACTTAATTATAGAACCGTATTGCTTTTCCATAAGGTGCAACTTTGTTAGGTATCGTACAGTCGTACAGACCTCGTACTACAGTAGTAACTACGAGGCGAATTTTCCTCAAAGCCGACTGAATCTAGGACGACGATTTTCATTACAACGTGATATTATGCAATTAATATGCTCTAAATTGGGTAAATTTAATAATTTCATGAATTTATACACAATTTATTTATTATTAATAATTATACACAAATCTGTGTCTATATGTGTGTGATGTAACATAAACAATAACAATAATAATATAACTATTTCTCAGATACCTATCTATATAACTATAATTAGTTAACTGGCATTAATGGTTCGACTGACCTAAGTCGGCGAGATGTTTTTTAGGACAGTCGTTGTTTTTGTAAATAGGTACTTTTATATTTTCACGCTCTACTATGTACAGAAAAGGATATTTTGATTGTTGCCTCTAAGTATGTAAGTACCTACCTACTAGAAGTCTACATACAAGCTCACGCTTGTATCCCCGAAGGGGTAGGCAGAGGCGCACTAGCGAACTAGAACACCCACATTTCGCCGAGCTTAGTTTCGTTTCATATAGTTAAGTTAAAAGAGGAAGTTAGAAATTTGTTTCTTTCTGAAAAGAGGGCGAGCCTATCGCCATATGAGGCACAAATTCCAGACTCCGGGCTGATATGGAAAAATCCAATATAACTTTGCCCGACCCGGGGATCAAACCCTAGACGGAGGTCGTACCGAAATACAACCACGTAACCGAGGCAGTCTATGAATTGTTAAAATTTGAAAAGCGACTTCAAAACTCAATCTCGATGTCTATGCTATTGATTGTTCATTAAATCTGTAAGGAAGTATCCTTGGAATAGGCTTTACACATTATATCGTTGCTTTACACACACAAAAAGAATATTGAAAAATAAAATAAAAAACTACAGACAGCCTTCATTTTGAAGTTCGTTGAAAATAAGATTCAAACCAATTATAATCTGTGGCCAAAGCAGAATATTTTTGAAAATCGAATTATTATCGACATCTATGAGCGTCTATGACATTTGTATGAACTATTAACCAAACGTCATCAATGCGCAGCGAGCTCGATACGAATTCGATTGTCAAAAATATTCTGCTCGGGCCGCTGATACCGTTACTGTAAACACTTATTACTTTATATTCATTACACCAATTTCTATGTTATAACACGATACAGTCGCTTATCGTGCCCAATATTACATAAACAGATGTGCTATTTCCCACTGAGCTTCTAAACGATCCCTCACTCCCACAAGGCGATGTTAAATAAATAGCATCTAAGCGAAAATGGGGTACCGACATCTCCTCTAATAGATGGACCGCATAACATTATAAATTGCTGAGATGTTATATTTATGATTGCAATTACTGCCTTTTATACCTCGACCGAACTTATTTTATGTAATGAAAAGGATCTTTTGTGAAATTATTTATTTTTTGCAATTTATAAGATTGATGTACAGATTTAGGTTCGTTTAATTTGTGTTAAGAAAGCAGTACTTTTTAAATAAGCATCATAACTTAAATCTTAAGTTTTTAACTGAAATTGGTTCGAAACATTGAAATGTAGGTACAATTTTTTGTCAAATCTTTTTGCAGGAGATAGGGACCAGGGGATTGTGATTATAATAATCATCATCATCATCAGCCACAGGACCTATTCTGTCGTTTTGGTTTAGAAATCTGATCCGTTGCCTCTTAGCTGTAATTTCGTTCACAATTTCCATAAAAACATTGAAGCGTATATTCTCGGGCATAACTTGTGTGAAAATCTTTAATTTGAGATCATACTGACTGTGAGAATAGGTAGTTAATAATTTATTTTTCTTGAAATACATTATAGATATCATTAAAAGTATTTTACCTCGTTTAACATACGACCCCCACTTTTCCTAGCCCTCCCCCTCCCAACCCCCTCTCTTGAATCCGACCTTATTTTCTATAAAGTCGAACAAGATGTATGTGTGATATGAAAATGATATCCCAGGCCCAGGCATTTACAAGGAACAATAGACAGTTAATGTGTTTTTCAACCCTCAATAACAATAAAAAGATCGTTAAGACAATAAATAATGATTAATTGTGCAGTTTGTTCCATGTTCTGGAGTAATGTCGTACAAGTCAAACGAATATTTTTCATGAACAAGCAATAAAGACGATATAAATGGTTTTGTTTTTTGTTATATAAAGTAGATACTAGATATTTACCTATTTGAAATGAAGTTTAATAGGTAGGTACCTAGCCCACAGATGCTGTCACTAGACCAAGGAGGCGGTCCTTGGTCTAGTGACAGCATCTGTGGGCTGTGGACCGGGTTCCATTCTCCTGGGTTCGATTCTCAGGTCGGGCAAGGCAAGTTTTCTAATTTAGTTTGCTCGGGGCTGGATCCCCTAGAGGGGGTTAACGTCGGGCAGGTCGCCGGTTGTAGAAGCTTAGCCGAATCCTTTCTGCTACATGCTTGAAAAGGGTATGTTACGCTGACCCCACATTGGGAAAGGATGAGGGCAGATGGAAGGTCGTTACCTACTTGCTTACTGCTTGTCTGAATTGCTTACTTGACCTAGGCAAATAGTGTAAGAAAAATCGTGTCGCCCTACCTAGAATTTAAACCCAAAACCTCCTGGTCCATAGCTCATATACCTTGTCAAGAAGGCGCGGCGACTCGACGTCCGTAATATACTAATTAATATTCAGCCATAGTCACTTTAAATAATCCTCTTTTAATTACATTCCTTCTTTCTTCGTCATAAAATACATCATACATAGACATTCCTCGATCCTCCAACTAAAATATAAAAATTAAATTAAAACAAGTAATAGTATAGTTTATTGGCTTTGGACAATTAATGTTTTGGGTGCGTCAAGTGTTTCGTCCGTAGTAAATAAATTAATATCAGTAAATACTAAAACATGAATCCAAATGTATTCTCCAATAGTGTTTATACGGTTTGGGGACGGTTGGTCCCCCGCTGATCCCGCTGCGTACGACCATTTGTCGGGACTTTTATAAACCCAAAGAACTAACATAACTTACGAAGTGATATAGTTTAGAGACAATCATAATGCAGATTAATATTTAAATTAGCTATATTTCCAACTGTTGCTATTGTCACGTAAAATATAGTTTGTATTAATATTAGTGGTATTTTGTGTATTTGCTATATGAGATGTATAGTTTATGGAATTCATTTGTGTTTCATAGTAATGTTTTAATACATTAATATTAATTACTTGGTTAAGATGTAAATTAAATTCGTGATTTTAAGCACCATCTTGTCGCAGTTACGTGTCAAAAGTTACATTTCGTCTTTTATAGCACTGGTGATCAATGTTTTATAGTTAAGTAGACATAAAGTAGTTTTATATATTAATTATATTCAAATTCAATTCCTCGATCAATAGTCTGGAAGTTATTATATTTTTTTTACAATACTATAACCATGACACACATCACTTCACATGAGATGTGATAGATGTTTATAATTGGTATTGATAATCTAAGGTATTGATCAATCTTTAGGAACACAGTCATGAGTAAATCAAATCATAGGTATTTTGCTCAGCGCTAATAGCCTCTTACAGATAGATTATCCTTTATTTTCCTTCAGCACTTATAGCCTCTTCCGAATAGAGCTTCCTTTATTTTCCTTCAGCACTTATAGTAACTTACAAATAGATCTTCCTTTATTTTATTTCAGCACTTATAGCCTCTTACAAATAGAGCATCCTTTATTTTTTTTCAGCACTTATAGCAACTTACATATAGACCTTCCTTTATTTTCCTTCAGCACTTGTAGCCTCTTACAAATAGAGCATATTTTATTTTTCTTCAGCATTTATAGCAACTTACAAATAGACCTTCCTTTATTTTCCTTCAGCACTTGTAGCCTCTTACAAATAGAGCTTCCTTTATTTTTTTTCAGCACTTATAGCAACTTACAAATAGACCTTCCTTTATTTTCCTTCAGCACTTGTAGCCTCTTACAAATAGAGCTTCCTTTATTTTATTTCAGCACTTATAGCCTCTTACAAATAGAGCATCCTTTATTTTCTTCAGCACTTATAGCCTCTTACAAATAGAGCATCCTTTTGTAGAATTAGAATAAGAAAGTCGTACCTTTCAGAAAGTAATGTTAAAAACATCAAAACAACTTTCTGGTAGTTTCATTTAATCTCGGTCACCGATACCGATGGTTGACAATGCGACGTGCTGAGATCACTGATCAGTGATCACAATCAATGCCCATTTAAAAAAAAATAGCGCGTTCAGCTTCCCGCCGCGACACGTCCGCTTCGATTAGTTCCGAAAGCGGACCATAACACCACCTAATTTATTTATAATTGTTCGAAAATTTTGTAGAGAGAATGGCCTTCGAATGAATGTCTATGCAAAGTCGTCGTTCCGTTCATAACTAGAGCATTACAAATACCATAAAGGTAATAGATATTAATTAATAACATTCTACATCTATTTACTAACGTAGGTACTGTTCCACTGATCATTAAACACGAGCCTACTCTACTACTGAGGCCATTAAAACATCAATCGAAAGCTAGATAGATACAAAGGTTTTGTAGATGTATGCATTATTACCTAATCATTTATTTTATTTACTTTTATACAGTTCCTAGCATTGTAGAAACGTGCTGTTGATGAAAACCTTAATAAAAATAGTTTAGGTAAATAAAACGTAAGGAAAAATGTTATATTATCAATATCACTTCCTCGGGCAAAGTGATATTTGATTTTTCTGTATAAGCCCGGAGTCTGGAATTTGTGCCGGATATGGTGACAGGTCCCTTATCACATCTGAGACGGAAATAAGCTCGGCGAAATGTGGGTGTTCTAGTTTAGTTAGTGCTAGTGTAGCGCTAGTGCGCCTCTGCCTATGCCTTCGGGGATACAGGCGTGAGCTTGTGTATGTATGTTTAACCAATATGTAAAATGCAACACTATTTACCTACTATACATTTACATTTTATTAAAGAAATATAGCGCTCAATTATATACCATAATTACATTCTTAAAACGACGGGGCTGATTTCGAATAATGACGCTGCGTCAAAAGGCAAAAAGTCCATTCTGTGACGGCTGTTTGAAATTTCAAACAGCACATTTGGCGACTTGAATGTTAACATGGTAGGTCTTTAGCAGAACCCTGCGGGGAAAATGGTGGGGTTCCAGGGACACCCGCGAGTTCCAAACAATAAGCCGCTGCGCACGAGACGGACGCGACCGTAATACAGACGTACTGCCAACAATTCATCCATTCACTCTTTACAAATCAAACAAATTATATTTGTTGAAAAAAGGCGAGTATTAAATTTATTATGGCCTTCCTGGGTGGTTTACGGTTGTTATACCACGTCGCGCCCGTTTGAGTTCTGATTTTTGACTGAGTTATGTTTTTTTGCGAATTGTGGGTAAATGGGCCGTTCTGGTAATCCTGCTGTCTTATTGTATGTTTTTTCTATTTAAAATAAATAAATAAACAAATAATTACTGGAACAAACTCTTGCCTGTTTCCTTAGAAAGATCATCTGCACTTTAGTTACTATAGTCCTATAGAATACGAAGGTTTATTTTATAATATCATGATCAACTACCTATAAGTAAAACTTCTCGTGTGTGACATTTTAGGCATAAAATAATAGAGCAATTTACTTAATATTATGTATAAGGCTACTGCGTCGATCGCTTAGTTGTATTTCAGTATGACTACCGTCCTGAGGTCTTGGGTTCAATCCCCTGGTCGTGAAAAGTAGTATTAGGTTTTTCCCGGAGGTTTGGATTTGTGCCCGATATGGCGATATCTGGGACGGAACTAAGCTCGGCGAACTGTGGGCGTTCTAGTTAGCTAGGGCGCCTCTGCCTACCCGTTCTGGGATAGAGGCGTGAGCTTATATATGTATGTATAATAAGACACTAAGGGCCTCGTTCACCACCCTCGAGTAAAGTGTCAAGTAGGCTATACGTCAGTTAAAGTCACCCGTAACTGAACGTGTGAATTTCACGACGTTCGAGTAGCATGCATCTTGTGATTAAACTGACCAGTAAGCTACTTGCCATGTCGTCTGCCAAGTAGCGCGTTTACTTGACGGTTAAAGTTTAAAGTAGGCAGTTAATTGTACATTTTATCGTAGTTAAATAAACTATACAATCAAATTATAGTAGTCATACCTTAATAACGATGTTTAACGTTTTAAATGAACGTGTTAACTGTAAAATAGCCTTTCATTAAAAAAATCAAGCAGTTACAACAAAAATAAAATGCAATGCGGGTCACGCAAAACTCGTCCTTATTGACACACGATTTAGTACCTGTGTAACTATTTATATAGCAAAAAAGGGTACGGTAGGTTTTTGTGTCATGTGGTGCGGACCCGCGACGAGTCACGACTGTTTTTTTGCCAAAATGAGATATTTTTGACGTAATATTGAACGAATGGGACGCAGGATTTGTGATATCATTCACTTAACCAGTAAGTTGCTACTCAGAGCTCTAATTTTGCTTGTGAAATTAACAGAAGTTACTCGCAACTCTTACTTGTCAATTAACGCTAGTCAGAAAGTAACTAATCAACACTTTACTTTGAGTTGGTGAACGAGGCCCTTACTCACATATCCACTTAAATTATAAACGGTATGAATTTCCTATAAAACTGTCTTAACATTCATCATGGGCTCAGTCACTTGCCTCCACATGATTGACGAGAGTTCTGGAGCATCACTCAAACCAACGATTACAGATGCGATCAAATAATGGCTCAAGATATTATGGACCATTATCGCGTGCGGCGCACGTGACGACAATGGCGGGTCCTTGACTAACGGCATATGGAACTCACTCACTTGACTCCTGAACAGTACTTACACTGATTATGTCCCTGAGTAGTCCTGCATTGTTGTTTGAGGAGCCGGTCTGTATGTGTGTGTTGTTGCTTAAGAGTATAACAATAATTATTATTGGGAAGGAAAATTTAACATAGAGTCGCGCTTGTATCCCCCAGAGGGGGTTGACGTCAGGCAGGTAGCCGGTCGTAAAAACTTAGCCAAATCCTTTCTGCAACATGCTTAAAAAAGGGTGTTGCGCCGACCCCACACCTATCGTGGGATAAGGGTAGGTAGAAAGAAACTTGTATATGTAGAGTCGCACTTGTATATGTAGAGGTATATAGAGGTATGTACATATAGGCAGAGGTGAACTATGCCCAGAACTGACTTCCCCAGAGCATCAAAAAGTGTGTGGCCTTGACCCTACATCGGCGTAGGATAAGGATCATAAGGACTGGTGGAAGATAGTGATATGTCTGCTTGCCTTATTGTGACTTCAGTTCCTTTCATCATCGTCATCATCATCATCATCATCAATCATAGGACGTCTACTGCCTATGCTCAACTCCTTTACATTACTTTAAATACAAGTATAAAGGTATTTTGATAAAGACAACGCCTCTATGAAGCTTCATGAATGAATAATATTTATTTTATACATAAGTCATACTTATTCATTCTTCTTTAGCATATGTGGCGATTAGCAGCACGATTATAATAACAACACTTCGACCTATCCAAAGAATAAAGTTACATATGATAATTAATCGAAATTGCTTTTATATTTTTCTGAGCTTAAATTAACCTATATATTTAACTAATACTAGTATTTTTTTAAATTTATGACATAATAACAAGTTAAATTATGACATAGCTTAAAAAAATATTCACTAGTTAAATATACAGGTCAATAAATAAGCTCAGAAAAATAAGAAAGCAATTTCGATTAATTATCATATGTAACTTTATTCTTTGGATAGGTCGACTTGTAAACTCAACAATACGTGAGAAGATTTAACCGTCTTCCATTCAAACTCGAATCAAAAGTCAGGGGAAAATGAACATATTCTTTGATTTGAACAATAATGGAATGCGCGGATAATTACACGGCTGAACAATGGCGTCGCGAGTTGACTTCGTATAAAAATGCCACTGGCTATTAGCTGTTCGAGCGGCGCCGACGAGAGCAAGAAAATCGCCGCATCCAGGGGGTCCGTGCACTTCCGCTCGGTTTCGAGTTTCGGCGCGGCGTCATTGTTTTCGCTTCAAGGGTGGTGCGCACGCGGTGCACTGCTTCGTGTCACGGACCACGGTCGCTTTGTTATTTGTCACATTTCACTTTTTGTATGTAAGAGTTGCGAAACACGTGCTACTGGGAAATATGTCGGGATTGTGCAACGCTATGGTCTTTATACACATTAAGAGCTAGAGGGTTGTGATTGTGACTGGCTCGGTGGCGTGGTGGTATTTCGGTACGACTACGGTTCTGAGGTCTCGGGTTCGATCCCCGGGTCGGGCAAAGTGATATTGGATTTTTCCATATCAGCCCGGAGTCTGGAATTTGTGCCCGATATGGCGATAGGCTCGCCCCCTATCACATCTGGGACGGAACTAAGCTCGACGAAATGTGGGTGTTCTAGTTCGCTAGTGTGCCTACCCCTTTAACTCTAAATGATGTATATGCATACGTCGCTTCCAATATTTCGGTCTGGAAATCTTTGGGGAGGCCTATGTCCAGCAGTGGACGTCTTGTGTCTGATGATGATGACGCATACTTAAGAAAACGAAGAATCTCGAAGGTAAGCCTAACCCCTTACCCCACTCATCAGTAGAGAGGATCCGTGTTCAACAGTGAGACAAGTAGTTAATATTATCTATTTTATTACATCACATAGTTATATTAGACATTTCTATATATTATTCTTTCAACTACTCTACAAGTTTATATCTGTAAATAACTGCCAATGCCATGTCATCTAGCACTAAAATACATTCTTGTATTGTCATCCTAGATGGAAACAATAAATAACATTTTCCTAGGAGTTTTTTTTATAGCGAGACCGACAAACAAGCCGATGTGTCGCCTGCCCGCCTAGCATGCGCGCCACGAAAACATTTTGTTTACACTTTTGTCCTGTTATAACCGGTTTTTCTCTATTTGTCTACGGACACTAACATGCGTCCTCGTTTATTTTCATACAACATCTCGACAGTAGATTATCGAGATATCTCATGGCGCGCATGCTAGGCGGGCAGAAGGTGAGTTATATCCACCGCCCATAAACCCCCATCACCCATGATACCAAAATAATCGTGGGTGCGTTGGCACTCGCCGACCTTAAAGGAGAAATACGTATTGGGAAGAGGAAAGGGGACTTGTTCCATTGGAATTCTCACTCTAACGAAGTACCACAGCAAGCTGCCACTTTTCGACGGTTTTCTCTCAATAACAATAAATTACTAAAAATATTGAAATAAAAGTCTTAACACAAATATTTTCTTCACCTTATCGATCAGAGGGACTTTATTGTGAGTCTCCTTGTCCATCAGTTCTATTGTGGTTCTCTAATAACAGTGATTTAGTGAATAATCGCCATTCTTTTAACTGTAGGGGTCGCGTCGTTGAAAAGCACATTGTTTGAACACGATACCTGTGAGAAAATACGTTGACATTATTCAATGCACTACATTATTAACAATATAATAAATCACTTGATAATTATTTGAGCCCTGTAATATTACTGTCCCACTGCTGGGCAGAGGCCTCCTCTACTAATGAGAGGGTCTAGACCTTAGTCTACCATGCTGGCCTAATGCGGATTGGTACACTTCACATCACTTCGCAATTATTGTGAAGAAATTCTTGGGAATGCAGGTTTCCTCACGATACTGTTTTCCTTCGCCGTTACAGCAAGCGATAATACACAAAAAAAACATCCTTAACATAGAAAAGTCAGAGGTGTGTGCTCTTTTTTGGAGTTGGTCTCGAACCTCGGAAACTTGTCTCCGCAGTCCATACCACATCCAACGGAGCTATCGCTGCATCGATATATTATTTACCTAGATGCACAGTTGACGCTCGGAAAATGGGACAGCAAAGAAGTGCTTAAGCACTCCTTTTCCATACAGTTGGACGCCGATAGAATTCTAAATTTGAAAATTCAAATTTAAGAACGCTTGATCATTTCGTTTAAAAAGCTACTTTATAACACGTACATAGGGTTATATTTGTGTTTGATTTAATAAGAACTTGTGATCTTTTTCTTTGTTTTATTCCTGAGACCACTTTTTAGGACGATATTTGCAAAGAACTGTGCATCTAGGGTATATTCTATTGATGTATCGCTGCTCTAAATAACTTGAATTAAGTACAAATTAATTTGTTTTATTTCTTTCTGTCTAGCGTTATCCTGGCCACTTCGCCCGGCCTTGAACATCCTTCACAGATTATTAGCTCTCATATCTTCTAAAACGTCCAGCCAGCAGTTGAGTCGTCCACGGAAGCGCACTGTTACGATCTGGTCCAGACACTTACAACGACGTACTTCTGTGGTTTACAAATTAATTTGTTATAGTGATAAAATTATAACTAATTGAAATATAATTATGTTCCAGTAGTATGAACTGCGTATTAAAAAGGCTTTCCAATTGTATTCAAGAAGTTAAAAACATTTAAGGGAGTGTTGTGTCCAGATATGTGTATATGTATCTATGTATGTATGTATAAATACACAATATACTAGCTGAAATTTCATTTCACTTTTTGAAATTCGCATGTATAAAAGTTTAAAATTCGCATGTATAAAAGTTTGCTATGAGCAAAACTGACTTGTAAGGTTTTCCAAACTACTATACAATTATTTAATTTTATTATGGAATTAATGCTTGCAAACCCTATGCTTACAATATTATGCTAATTTGTCAACTCTTACGGCTAGATGTGGACACCCACAGTGACTGGCTTCCGTCGGACACAAGCACTACGTTATTAAATAGCTATCAAAGCGGCTTGTTGCATATGATTTTATTATCATCGTTGTATATATTTGAAGCAAATATAATAATATAAAAACTAATGTCGATTAAGCTTTATTGAAGCTTATTATTGAACATGATATTCTATTTCTTTGGGAACTAATTAAACATTTGAAAAATATCATCCATCACAATATTTGTGCAGATTAAAAGATCAGGGGGGTAACCTCTTATAGCAGTATTATCATCTTACTTGTACCGATTCCCATACAAAACAAACGAAGAACGATTATAAAAACACTGCTATAAGAGGTGGTTTTAACCCATATCTTTACACCACTTTTAAAAAAATGTCGACCGGCATATCAGTATCAAGAGATAAATATGAAAACGGACGCTATCTCATTTTATACACGAACGCTGAGTTTGTTTAGGCAGCCGTAGAGAGTTTTATTAAATTACTGCTTTCTCAAATTATGTAGAAATAATAATTCGATCGGCGCGGGCGCGGAGGCGTCGCGCCGGGGGGCTGCACTTTTAATTAAACCCTAAATTATTGTTCACCTTCATTAATTCTCTGCTCCCGGTCGGGCCTTACTAATGAGTTTGTACTTTTTGTACTGGTTCCGTTTGTATGGGAGTATAACAAACGACTCGTAACGTTTGTGTAAACGCTACTCCTCATCTAGAGTCTAAACTATGCAGTATATGTTTGATTAAAACAGCTCACACATATGTACTACTTTCACGAAGCAATAGCAAATTTATGATTTAATAACTTTGGTGACGGACTTTCTGTCCCTCCTGGGTCGCCTCCTTGGTCTAGTGGACCGGGAGGTCCTGGGTTCGATTTTCAGGTCGGGCCAAGTAAATCTAATTTAATTTGCCCGAGATTGAATTTGATTGGGTTGACGTCAGGCAGGCGGCCGGTTTTAAAAACTATGCCAAATCTTCTCTCCAACATGTTTGAAAAAACCCACATTAAGGTGGGATAAGGGCAGGTAGAAAGAAAGGTAACGGACTTTCAGATATTAATTAATTAGCAACATAAAAACTATTTATAAGGTGGGAACACGACCTGATAAAAGTCGCAGAAAGTCGCTGGATGCAAGCCACTTTCAACAAATCGGTCGTGAAATCTTTGGAGGAGGCCTAAATTCAGCAGTGGACGTCCTTTAGCTAATGATGATGATTATGATGATGAGTTATCTAACACTTGTTTTAATATTGTGACGTGTATCACCGCCCTAGAGTATCTAATGTTATCAAGCCGTTAAATCAATTAATGAAAAAAAAAATGGATTGCAACACTATTGCAATAAGACTTCTCTTCTTCTTCTTCTACTGACCTTGACTGGATAGTAAACACTACGGTGCCATGTACGCATGGCAAAAAACAATCGCCCATATTACGACGATGTTGATCTCTTTCAAGTGATTGCGTTAAGAGGTCACACAGTGTACCTATATACCTACCATAGCCATCTATGCAGTATATACCATCAATATAATATAACCCTATGCACCTGTTATAAAGTAGCTTTTTAAAAGAAAAGCAAGTGTTCTTAAATTTGAAAATTTTGAAATTTAGAATTCTGTCGGCGTCCGACTGTGTGCAAAAGGAGTGCACAAGCACTCCTTTGCTGTACCTTTGTCCGAGCGTTGACTGTGCATGTAGGTATATAAATATCGATAAGTACCTATATGTATACATTAACATGCTGACAACAATCAAGGTTCTCGACAACGGCAACATTTCTTGATAGTCTACATTATTTGAACCCCGCTATGCCATGCCGTATAAAAATATTACGAAATATTATAAATTTCTCCCGAGTAAATTAAACGAAAACACTCCAAGTTTTACAAACAGGTACATAAATATTCCACCGTCACGCTCCTGCCGTACACATACGAAGGTTACGACAGGTTTTCCATAATAAATAACACTTATTAAGTTTCACGATGAGAAAACTTGAAGTATGTTACACGATGGTGGTGTTTCATTGAATTTTCCTTTATTTATTTATTAAAGGGTCGCGCTATAAATTGCGGTAAGTGGGGGCTGCCGGTGTCCCGCCGGGCTCCCCAGGGGCGCCCATAACCTCGGGAAAAACGCGCCGCGATGTAAGTGCCTTTCTACACTGCCAAGGCTATATTAGCTCCTGCACGCACCACCGCTATCCTCTTCTAATATAAAAAATGACAACGTTTGTATGTTTGTTTGTGTGTAAGATGTAATTGCATTATTTCACAATTCCGGGGCAACACGGTGACTAATATTAAAAAAAAAAAAATCTTTATTGATCACGTAGGCATGTAAAAAAGCACTTATGACAAGTCAACACAAGTAAATTTTTAAATTAGGATTAATATAATTGACATTATATATTTGAATTTGACAACAAGCAGGCAAGTATGGACATAATAACGATGGGATGGCTAAGATAGGATGATAAGGGGAGATACGAATAGAGTGTAAGGGAATGGATTGTATGGGAATGACATATGGCAGGAATGGTGGCAGGGGATTGACTGGAAATACTGGAAGCAGTTGGGATTGGTGCATGAGGCCCTATCCTAGCTAACCTACCAACCTTTCTCTAGCTACCTACGGATGACGACCCGAAGAAGAAAGGCAGAAAGAAACTCCGGGCTTATTTTTACATTTATTACATTGGGAAGATTACTCTGATGCACAATCGAATCAAAGTCAAAACAATGAATCATACATTTTGTAAATAACTAATACCTATCATAAATATAATATTTTCGATGTTTGTAACTTTGTAAGTTTAGGGATAACGATATTAATCGATCACTCTAACAACAACGGCTGAAGGGGTTTGGATATGGTACACAGAAAGGCAGTGCCGGATCTAGGGGGGAGGAGAGGGTGTACATGTCCTGGGCGGCAGGATTTGGGAGGACGCAAAATCTAGGGGACGCCCTAATTTGAGGGCGGTAATATCGGGCAAATTGGCAGTTTACCTCCGCTTTGAAAAAACCTAGACCCGGTACTGCAGAAAGGCATCACAATACACAGAAAATCCACTTTATGATGATGATATTTATGCTATTATATTCTGTGGCCCTTGCAGGAATATTGTTGACAATCGAAGTCGTATCGAGCTTGTAATGTACGGAAATACTGATATGAATCAAGATTATGTTGATTAATCTGTCTATTCATCATCATCAGCCACAGGACATGCACTGCTGGACATAGGCCTCTCCCAAATATTTCCAGATCGACCTGTTCGAAGTGGTCTATTCATGAGAACAAAATTCACACAGGCTGAGCCGCGAGTGAATCCTAGTAGCCAATATATGAGCCTTGACAATATTGCTAATAGTTTTCATAGCTAAACTTTGCTAAATAATTGTTGTCACGTCATAATATACCGATTGAATATGTCTGAATAAGTAAACAAGTAAATTATTTCTATGTCCCTACCAAAGCATCTTAATTGGCTGAAGAAAGAAGACTCCATGTATTTATGGTATTTTGATTATTTTTCCTTAATAAAAAATATAGTTAGTTACTCATAATTATTATATATCGCCTCCTTGGTCTAGTGGCAGCATATATGGGCTATGGACCGGGAGGTCCTGGGTTCGCTTCCCAGGTCGGACAAAGCATATTTTCTAATTTAATTTTCCCAGGACTGGATCTCTCAGAGAAGGTTAACGTTAGGCAGGCAGCCGGACGTAAAAACTAAGCCAAATCCTTTCAGAAACATGGTTGAAAAAGGGTGTTGCGCCGACCCGACATTAAGGTGGGATAAGGGCAGGTAGAAAGAAGACTCATAATTATTATATAATAATGTAATACTAGTATTTAATAAACGTTCATTTTTAATTCAGTATTTTATACGAAATAAGATGAACTCACAGTTTAATCACTGCGGGGGTAGGCAGATACGCGAGTAATCAACCCATATCATATATTCATATCGAATTTATTCGTGTTCCTTACCGTGATAAGGAGTGAGCATATCGGCATACCAGGCGCAGATTTCAACTCTAGGCAGCTCATGCATGATATTTCAAATAAAAAACTGAACAGAAATGCTCATTGATTGACCTGCAATTATAATAGTTTTATATAAACTTCGTCACTATGCAGACTAAGGATTCCTCTGGTCTAGACTGGGCAGTACCTACAGCCCTGTTTAGTTTTTGATTCAGCATTTAATTTAAAATACCGTATTATGTTATAACTTCTGTAAAAACATTTTTTTTTTTATTAACTCTTAAAATTCCAAGCATTCGTTTTATATTAACACTCACAAGTCACAACTAAGATAAATATAACTTGGGCATACAGGTGCCAAAACTCAAGGGCCTATTAGAAAAAAGATATTCCTATCCGATGTTCATGCATACGTTTCATAAAAAATAAAAACACGTTAAAAAAATCTCCTGTTTTTAATATTTACGGATACGGTACTTAATAAATGCGCATACTAAACATTAATCATTTGTTCGATAAATCAAATGAGATGTTTTAACAAATTATATATTGTTACATAAGAGTGCATTAAAATTTAATGCTGTTTTTGAAACGATTGTTTGAGCAATGACAGCCTCCGTGGCGCAGCGGGCGAGTAGCCGGCTGTGAAGCGAGAGGCCGCTGGTTCAATTCCTGCATTGAGACAAATGTTTGTGTGGCCCACAAATATTTGTTTCAAGTTTGGGTGTTGTGAGACTGAAAGTCTCTCATAGTCTCTAACACCCACGACACAAGTTATAGTGTGGGGGCTAGGTGTGTGACTGTTGTAAAAAAAATGTATAAAATGCTGATTTAAATTGGCCTACTTGGTCTTTGGCAGCGTATAATAGGCTGAAGAGTACTGCAAACCAGGGGTAGAGAGTTCGAATCCCAGGTCGAGCAATACATGCTCTTCAGACAAAATTTTACCTGAACTAGATCTCCTATTGGGGATTGATGTTAGGCAGATAGCCTCCAAACCTAGAATAATCATTATAATTCAGAAACATATTTTAAAAAAGTGTGTTGCGAAATTAGTATAATAAGTAGGTGGACGAAAAAGTAATTTATCAATAATAAGTGGTTCAAATAGAAAAACAAGAAACGAACTATGAAAATAAACAAGCACTGTATTAATTTATCAACGAAGCAAATATTTGCTTTTTATAGTCTGAGCAAAATAATATCTATTTTTTTCCATCGTCGTCTAGACAGTAATTTTATGATTGCAATCAATTACTTAGAGAGCCTTTTTGTTCAGCCAATTAAGCTTCCGATATCCGATGATTACACTGTTCAGACCACAGAGTTTTTTCCTCAGAAGCATGATCTGTTATAAATAATGACTAAAGAAAAAAATAAGGATCTGGCTAACTACGAAAAATACGTGTTTACTTTGAAGCCGGTTCCGCCATTTACTTTCGCAATCTATATTTTACATGTAAGTTGTCACCATGTCATAAAACTTAAATAACTTATAAAACTATACTTATATATTTTATTATACCTCTAAATACGGTGTTTTATTTACAATAATACTAATTTCGGAATATGAAAAAGATGCCTAACTGCTATATTAATGGGATCTTCCTTGCGAAAAGTCGCCTTTTTCTTTCGTTCCACACATTAGGAATGTTTACTTTTTCCGTAGTTATGCCTCGTCCTGTTATTTTTCTTTAGTCATCGGTTATAAAGTTATTATAGCCTGTGGGCATGGGGTGGTTCGCGGGCGTGGCTCAGCTGTCCCATTAAGGCTCCCACACATTGGCGTCAATTTGAAACAACCACCTTCATAAATATTTAACTAATCTTTATCAATACCAATTAAATTAAATTAAATTTTCTGGATGTTTTGCGTAGAAGCTGTGAATTGCTGTTTAGTTTATATTGGAAATACCAATTAATTTAAATTTGTAAAATTTTCTCGATGTTTTGCGCAGAAGCTGTGAATTAACATAATATAACACAAGCTCAGGCCTGTATCCCCGAAGGGGTAGGCAGAGGTGGACTAGCGAACTAGAACACCCACATTTCGCCGAGCTTAGTTCCGTCCCAGATGTGATAGGGGGCGAGCCTATCGCCATATCCATAATCCAATATCACTTTGCCCGACCCGGGGATCGAACCCGAGACCTCAGGACCGTAGTCGCACCGAAATACCACCACACCACCATTTAATTTATATTCAAAATACCAATTAATTTAATGTTAAATTTTCTCGATGTTTTGCGCAGAAGTTTTGAAATGTAGTTTGGTTTATATAATAAACTATCTGCAAGTTGCAAAGTAATAATTAATATTCTTTTTAAATCGTTAGTTAAGTTTCACCTTTGTACTTTACAATAACATCGTTAAAATAACATATTTTCTCATTCGAAGCGTAAATCGCCGTTGCGTTTCGTGGGTAAGATTAAAATCATTATTAGTCATTATTAAAGCCCCCGAGAGAGCTGAATGGATTTGATTGGCAAAATCTTGATAAGGAGCCCTCTCCGCACGTTGCAGCCGTCTGCAATAGCGTCGGCTCAGCGATTTACCTTTCTATCTGATTACCCTTCTTGTGTCCCATACAAAAACATAATAACACCACAATTTCAGCCAATTATTCGTATTTTTCCCTCGTCTTCGGATTCGTAATTCATCCATCTCTTCATTATGTATTTGAATATTGATTAGAAATTAGAATGAATTGTTTTTTTTATAAGTCGTGACATTTACTATCGTGAATAAATTTACAAGTTTAGATCATCATTTTAAATGTGCAACTTGGAAGCTAGGAGCTTGTTTATAGTAATTATCTGGTTTCTGTTCTTATTTTTAATTAAAACATAAATTCAACATTGGCTTTATTACCACAAGTGATAAATTAATCGTATATATTCATTGCCTAATGGTCGAGCGAGAGGCCGTAAGTTTGATCGCCACAGTGAGACATATTTTTGTGTGACTCATAGATATTCGTTTCGGTCTGGATGTTATGAGACTGAAAGTCTGTCATAGTTGCTGATACGTATGACCCAAGACTCGTATATTAGGCTGAGATTATAGAGCGAACTTCGACTAAGTCGGAGTCGAAGAAACGAACTCAGTCAGGATTTGGACTTAGTTCGAGACATTTTTACAAGAAAAACTTTGCTTAGTCTGTCGTTCAGTCTGTTAGCCGACGCAAGGTCAGCAACATAGCCGACGCAAGGTCAGCAACAAGCCGACGCAAGGTCAGCAACAATTTTTATGGGTTCGCAACGCACCTGCGTTCACCCATCAGATCGGTGTAGCTGAGTAAGCCGACTCGGTCGGGCTGCCAGCTGTAGGGCCAAAAAAAAAAAAAGTTCAGTCTGTTTTTCTTGTAAAAATAACTCGGACTAAGTCAAAGTTCGATTTAAAATCTCCAAATCCGCAGCGAGTTCGTTTCTCAGACTTAGACATAGTCGAAGATCACTCTATAGATCTCAGCCTTACTGTGGGTCAGGACTATGGGACTGTTGCATAATATTTAATTATTTTACACGGATGTACTTCATCTGGCAAAACACCTGATTACACACATAATCACAATGAAACAACACAACGCATAACATTCCGAACTTATCAAGAGATCTAACAAATTACATCTTATACATTAATTCCCTTACGATGTTTACAAAACAGACCACTCACGGCCAATTGGTCGCCGCAGCAAGTTCCTAACACCGCTCATCTATAACTTACAATTGGTCGTGGTCGCCGTTCTCGTGAGTCTGGCCTGTGAAAGAGATTTTTTCAAACGATTGGTCTATTTTGAAAATGGAAGCAATTTGTCGCGTTTGATTCCTGGCCGGCGGCGACTTTGATAGGTTTTTGTGGGCGGCAGCGAGTGACGATTGGCCGCGGTGCGACCGTGGATCTCGCCTAGTTGAATTACAAACCTTTTGTACTTACTGACGGTCGGTACATTAATACCCGACTATACATACTGATCTGGTTCGATAGGTAGAATAGAAGAATTGATTCCAAATTCGTTTTTTACCGTATTCGTTATGATGTATGGTGGCTTAATGTATCATGTTTTGTACAATATTTTTATTGGAACTGATTTGGCGTTTCTTATTGTTGCGTCCAATTTTTGTTAATTACGTCTGAGATACGGCTTCATAAAGTTTAGTTTTGGTATGTGAAGATTGGCTAGCTTGTTTTTATAGACTTTTTTAAGTGATAGGTATCTTTTAAGTTTAATTTCTATCCACTATGATTTAAGAAAACTTAAATAGAATAGGGAGCATAGAAAAATTAAATATTTTCAAAATAAATAATGACAAAAACATAAGCACCGGTTTCTATGCGTTCAAAAATAAATGAATTATAAAAACATAATGTTAACTCCAAAACATAGAAAATTATTTTGAAATAAATATTAAACAATACTTATCACTTTGGGTGTTCATAAAATATACATATTATCAAAATATAAAATCATGCTGTTTCCAAATATCGTAGCACGCACAGAAAGTCTGCCCGGCTATAGAAAAGATTAATTATTTTTTACATGCCGTTGATAGAAGTTTTTATAAACTCATTGTTTACTGCTGTTTTCAACGTTTCATACCGCAAATCATCAGAAATACGGTTTGAATAGAAAGCAAAAAGGGCCGAGGCACAATCGTCATCGTTTTATACCGCGTCCGTTTCAAATCGGTCCATTTCCATTTGTGTTTTTGTTACGGCATGTGGCAACACCGCTCTGTCGACCTCTTATTATTAATTACCTTCCTTTATATCTACGCGTAACAATCGATCGACTTGATTAAAATATCTAAATAAAAGACAGTCGTAATGACCGATATAAGTGTACTGAGTCGGACTATAAACAGGGTTCTGTATGTTCTACTGGCTTAATTATAATGAATCATTTATTTAACTTCAATGATTTGTAGTAAATATTTTACTGGTACGGTGAAGGAAAACATCGTGAGGAAACCAGCATACCAGAGAATTTCTTCACATGAATTTCGAAGGTATGTGAAGTCTACCAACCCGCATTAGGCCAGCGTGGTAGACTAAGGCCCTCTCATTAGTAGAGGAGGCCCGTGCTCAGCAGTGGGACATTAATATTACAGGGCTAATATTATTATTATTATTATGTATGTCTTTCCACATCTCAGGACTATTTAAGTCCCGGACCTTTGGTAGGCGTGCGTGCGGCCGAAGCCAACACGTAGAGGCCCGTAAGACAAGTTTAATCTAATATGGGATGTGACACCAACCGGCGGTTATCCCTGTGAACACTATAGAAATGCACCCAAAGATAACCCCGGTTAGTGTAGGACTATGGCAGGAATGATAAAAAAATAAAACTGGGTTATTGTTGTGAGGTGCTAATGGATTGGGTAATAAGGACTGTGGGAAGGACTATGGCACCTGCCAATTATTATTATTATTTATAAAATTGAGTTTGATTATCGTTGTTTTAAATGGAATATTAACAATCTGTAAGGTATATCACATTAAGACTCGTGGAGATTTGTGGAAGTCTTTTTTCGACATTGAGACAGCACAGACGAATACAATACAATAGAAAACTGAAATCTGCAGCATGTTAAAAATATGTTTAGCCAATATCTCCTGATGATTGAACTTGATTCAGTGAATTTTATTGCTTAGTTTTAGTTAATACTTCACCTATCCACGCTTACAATGCGCACGCGCCGGTATGATCGCAATGAACCAATATACATATAAGTAATGTGTGACGCAATTGAGTGATCCATTAATGAAGATTTTTCCACAAAACGGTGTATAGACCAATTTTCAATTCTCATTCACCAAACGAAACGCAACAGCAAGATGCCACATGACGTTGGTTTTCTGTCAGACAGGAGTATCAAACTCTCCGACAATCCAACCTACCTTGTAGACCTTACTGTGGCTCGACATGTGTTATTATAATATTTTATATCCTCACTGAACCCATAACAAATTAAAGAGACCTCTTCGTTTCCGTATAGCGAACAAGTTAGATTAATAAAAAACAGGCCAGTGTTAATAAACATTTCATCGACCGCAAGGGAGTAAATAAACCGATTTTACCACGCTCACTTGTTAATCACGTTAATTATTTGAGCACAATCTGATAGCGGAATAATAAAAATTCATTATACGGCACGCTCTCGGCTCGTCTCGCGGTCTCGCTCGATCTGCTCGACGCTTGAATAAATTGCTCAATTTGGTCTCGAGCAAATGGCATCTTAAGTTATTATCGCTTATCACGTATGCTGCGCGCTTGTTGTGGAACTTGACTTTTGAAGTCGAGTCTAACAAGTATATTTCTTCTTTTGTTTTTTTTAAACCTGCCCCCTGACTTTTGACACTCGATTCGGTTTTACTACGATAAAGTTTCGTTTATTGAGTTAAAATTCCACCGAAATCGAGTTAAAAAGTGTACCTAAAAGGAAGGAATGGAAGAGACAGGATAAGGGATGGGGAAATGGGGCACTGGAAATCTTACTCAGCGAACAAAACGCGTCAGCAAGCTGCCACTTTACGTCGGTTTTCTGTGAGACAGTGGGATTATACCGGTCGTGCCGGCCCATTCGTGGTGTAGACGTTACAGTCTACAGCTTGGCTCTACCACTCAAAAAGTTACAATTATTGAAAGATTGAAAAAGTTCTGAGCGACGCGACTCTAAGGGACTGAATAGCACAAAAGCTGCTGTGTCTCGGATCTTGATCTACAATCAAAATACGGACTGAAGTTTTATATTTCGTGTGAAAATATTTGTTTATGTTATAAAATAAACCTGCCTCGGTGGCGTGGTGGTATTTCGGTACGATTACGGTTCTGAGGTCTCGGGTTCGATCCCCGGGTCGGGCAAAGTGATATTGGATTTTTCCATATCAGCCCGGAGTCTGGAATTTGTGCCCGATATGGCGATAGGCTCGCCCCCTATCACATCTGGGACTGAACTAAGCTCGGCGAAATGTGGGTGTTCTAGTTCGCTAGTGCGCCTCTGCCTGGGATACAGGCGTGAGCTTATGTTATGTTATAAAATAAACCTGATTATTTGTTATACCTAAATAATAAATTGGTGATATGAAAATGAGTAAGGGTAATTATTTAAAAGTAACAGCGTCTACATTAACACGACAAAGTCATCAAACAAGTTGTGGCGACAAAATATATATAAATATAAATTTAGTACAACTGGTTCATTGGTCCTTGAACTTTCACAAACATCTGCGGGTTGGATTTATCACAAATATCCTAATAAAGCTTATGAACTAAAACATTATCATTTATGTAGTTCGGCTTCCTCAGTACGCTTACCAAGCATCGCTACAGGGGGCTGACGTACGCTGGATACTGTTTCATAAGCTCATTTAACATGGACTTGCGCGTATGGACATGTTTTGCCAAATATTTATATCCTATCCAGTTATTAATGGTCCAACACAAGCTCACGCCTGTATCCCCGAAGAGGTAGGCAGAGGCGCACTAGCCAACTAGTACACCCACATTTCGCCGAGCTTAGTTTCGTTCCAGATGTGATAGGGGGTGAGCCTATCGCCACGCCACCGAGGCAGTCATTCCAGGTCCAATCGCTATGAAATTAGGAAGTTTCTTATCCAGCGGCCCGAGCAGGAAAAAGTTTCTGACAATCGTAAATATTCGAGCTCACTGCGCACTGATGACATTTGGTTAATATTTCATAAAAAATTTCATAGCCGCGCATCGATTTCTAATACAGTTACGATTGTCATAAATTTTCTTGCTCGGGCCGCTGCGCGCACAATTTCGGACAAAATATAAGCCTTCATTCAGATGCAGTTTATGGTACGATATCACATCATTACTCCCGTGGCGGTGGCGTAGTTGTATTTCTGTATTGGGTCAACCCGAGGTCTCGGGTTCGATCCCCGGGTCGGGCAAAGCGATATTGGGATTTTTCAATTCAGTATGAGCCGATCGTTAAAACTAAACGAAATATTTTCTGCAACATGAATGAAAAATTGTGTTGCGCCGACGCCCCATTGCGTTAGGATAAGGACAGGTGGAAAGAAAAAGTTGGATTATACTCGCAGGTGAATAGAGCTTTATATTAAGTTATGTAAAGTAGAAAACTATATAAAGTCAACTAATTTAGAGTCAACATTATACATGCAGATATAGCCACCTGTCATAGGAATTAAATATTGATTTTGTGTCATCTGTCGATCATTTCGCCTCAGATCTAGTTTTAGTAGAATCTTTACACAAGACCACGCTATACAATATTGTAATACTAGTAAGAGGTAACAAACATACATTCAAAGAACCATATATGATAAAAAAGCTGTAAAATATTAATATTATCCCCGTAATATTACTGTCCTATTGCTGGACTGGGTCTCTTCTACCAATTCTTAGGAAAGCCAACAAATTATGGCTCCGGGTTGTACATACTTGTTAGACAGTGGCGCAGTGGGCGAGCAGCCAGCTGTAAAGCTAGAGGCCGCGGGTTCGATCCCCGCACCGAGACAAATATTTCCACAGATATTTGTTTCTGGTCTGGGTGTTGTGAGACAGAAAGTCTCTCGTAGTTCCTGACACCCACGACACAAGACAAGTATCTTAGTGTGGGGTCAGGACTATGTGTGTGACTGTTGGATGAAAAAAAAAATGAGAGTGGTTAAGAATAAGACTGAAACCTATAGAGCGAACTTCCACTAAGTCTAAGCCAAGAAACAAACTCAGTGAAGATATGGAACTTTTAAATCGAAAGAAAAAAGAAAAACAGACTGATAGACAGTCTGTCTATTCAAGCATCTAGCAAAGATTTCTTGTAATAGTCACAAGTTTAAAAACTTAACGGACCGACTTCAAATTCGATCGTGACCAAATTTATATGGGACCACCCTTGAAATAAGCTCTATCGAACATAAAAATAATTAAAAAAATCGGTCCACGTTTGGCGGAGATATCGCGTAACATACATAAAAAACAGAGGAATTGAGGATCTTCTCCTATTTGGAAGTCGGTCGAAATATGACTCTGAATAAGTCAAAGCTAGATTTAAAAATTTCAAATCCTTATTGAGTTCGTTTCTTTGACTTAGACTTAGTCGAAGTTCGCTCTATAGATCTCAGCCTTAGTCTATTACACTGGCTTAATACGGATCGGTAGATATTACATACCTTCGAAATTCTAGTGAAATGCAAGTTTCCTCATGATGGTTTCCTTCACCGTTATAGCCAGCTATTATTCACAATGAAAAGACATTTACATAGAAAAGTCAACGGTGTATTATATAATTTACTGCCTCGGTGGCGTAGTTGTATTTCGGTATGACTACCGTCCTGAGGTCTTGGGTTCGTTCCCCAGGTCCGGCAAAGTGATGTTGGATTTTTCCATATCAGCCCGGAATCTAGAATTTGTGCCCGATATGGCAATAGGTTCGCCCCCTATCACATCTGGGACGGAACTAAGTTCGGCGAAATGCGGGTGTTCTAGTTCGCTAGTGCACCTCTGCCTACCCCTTCGGGGATACAGGCGTGAGCTTATGTTATGTTATTATAATTGTCCTTTTGGAGTTAGTCTCGAACCTCCGACACTCGTCTCATCAGTTATACACATAACAAAGTTGTATAGTATATAAATAATATACCAAGTAAACGGTTTATATACGTGTACATACAAATAAAAGGAAAACGTTCGAATCCGAATCTAATTTCTTTTGAATGGCGGCGGCAAAAAGTCGATCGCTTTGGATCGTGGCGGCGCGGCGACTCATAGGAACAGATATCAATAGTCATCGAGTCCCACTGACGGATTTCTGGATGAGAATCGAATTAATTATTACTACAGTTAGGGGCAAGAGGTGAACAGGTGTTTTTTTATTATCTAATTAATAGTGCGTGACGTAGGTCCTGTAGGTGGTTTGTAAGTGTGGATTCGAATCGCAATGGCAATCTATAGTTGGTTACCGCTATCATTGATTGATTATATGTGAATTTATTGTATTTGGTGACACTATCGTTTATCATTAATCATAAAATATCTAGGTATTATAATTATAAATAAATAACACCCAACAGTCATACACATAGTCCTGACCCCACACTAAGAGCGAGTCTTGTGTCGTGGGAATCAGGAACTACGAGAGACTTTCGGTCTCACAAACCCAGATCAGAAACAAATATCTGTGGAAATATTTGTCGCGGTGCTGGGATCAAACCCGCGCCCTCTAGCTTCACAGCTGGCTGCTCGCCCACTGCGCCACTGTCTAACAAGTATGTACAACCCGGAGCCATAATTTGTCGGCTTTCCTAAGATTTGTTCCTCTGCTCTTCTCCCTTTTTTTCTATACTAAACAATTATCTTTGTAAATAATAAACTTAAATTGGATTTGATAAAAAATTTGATAAAAAATATTACGGTTTTCTTCATTATTGAACAATTTAGCATCATAACCAATTTCGATGTTTTGCGAGGATTTGAGTCCTTTTTAATTACAATGTAAATGAATATCAAATTTTATTTACATTAAAATATTATTTATTTATGAGAGCACTGGCCACATTATGGAAAATCTTACAAAAACATAAAAACAAGACGATGTATGTAAAATTTAACCTGTGCATAATACTTTCAAACTCTCATAATAGAATAATTATAATCAAATCTGGTAAGACAAATAAAAATAGACTCAAAAATTAACTCTTTTCTTTAGTAGCATAATTAATCAGCAAAATCGTATTCGAGTCGATGTTGAAAACTCACTGAAATTCACTGTAACTCTACGAGTATAACGCAAATTTAAACGACTCTGCGGCTCAAGGTCACATATTTTACTCCCAATCTATATTAGGATGATGCAAAATTAACCATGGTATGTGCGATGTATAAAAGTTTTTTGCGAATTTCAAACTTATGCAAATCTACCAATAATAGACATCAACGGGCACTCGTCAGAGCTCTACACGCCACAGCGTAAAGCTCTACATTACAAGCTAACATTTGACGATTTAATTTAAAAGGAATCCATTTTACAATTTATATTGGAGATTATTTTTTTGTAAATAGTTTATAGTTAAAATTACATGAATTTACATTACTGTAAGATGGAGAGCCAGAGTTGATATTTTGTAGCTTCTGTGTTCGACTTGATTTTATCAACTGTATTTAAAAAAATTTGGATGTCTTGTTCAGGATTTTCATTTTAAACTGTCTCTTTCATTTTCTAAGCTAGAACCTACAATATTATATTACCATTGATAAGAAAAAAAATCCGGCGAGCAATTACAATTAATTTGAATTCTTAATATAATAATATTATATTAAGAATTCAAATTCATTGTAATTGCTCGGGTTTCTTACTTCCTTCGGGCGACTTGCAGTACTTAGATAAATCTATATTTTTCCTAATTCTTAATTTAAATATTGGAATGAGATGTAAGTTAAATCGAGTTTAGAAAAAACTCTATATTAATAACAGTGCTGCAATTCACCCTTAAACATCTAGTTGTACAAAACTGAGTTTACGTAGAGCCGTAACTTGTTTCTTAATTTATGGCACCTTAAGGAGCAGCTACGAACCATAAACAGCCGTTATATTAATTAAACATCAAACAGCTAATCCAAATTTTATTAAAAATATTAATTTAAAATATCCCACATTTAATATTGTTTTAACAATGGCGGAGGGCGCCGTCCTGCCATCTGTTGGGCTGCACTTAATAAAGCTGATGTCCCGCGGTGGCATTGTCCTCATAATTTGTAGCTTACAATCATTTGAAAAACACGTAGACAAATAAGGTTATTTATTTTAATGAACCACCTATGTACAAAGGTTGGTAAATGAGGGTTGGTAGCATTGTCTACCTCCCTAATACTTGTAATACATCAAATTGTTGAATCGCGATTTTCTTTCGCAATTTTGTCCACATCTTGAACGTTAACGTAAATAGAAGAAAGCTTATGGGTAAGAACAGTTTACCATGACCATAGATTTTGAGCTGCAGTGCCACTTATGGTAAAACACAAAACTAATTTAATTTTGAAAACACAAAGTTTTACAAACATTACTCGATATTTTCTTATTGTTAAATTATTTAAAAAGCGCATAAAATGACGATATTAGTGCAAATTAAAGTTCCAGAAATCCTTACGAAAGCCTCGTATATTCTGAATTGCTTTGTACATACTGGTTTCTTAAGTTTACGCGAATATTATACATTGAAATAAAACTATTTTTACGGATTCTATCATTATTTGGTTATAATTTTATGATAATATTATGATAAATAAATCGTGATAGAATCCGTAAAAATAGTTTTATTTCAATGCTTTGTACATTAAGGAGTGTTTATATCCGTTATTATAGATTTATGATTTTAATAAGTATGTAAATCGCCCTCAAAATGAGATCTCTTATTACTATAAATTGTAAAACAAAGTTCAAGCGAGGTGTTTAAGTATTCCATCCAGCACTGTATAGGCAATATATAATAAATAGTTTCAGATGTTTTCAATTTGAATTATTTATTATAAAAACATAAAAGAAGAATTTTAATCCAATAATTTCAATTAGATACCTAATACGTAGAGTACACACAGCAAGACCTGACCAATGATGCTGATGCTTATACATCTTATAGTTACTAATGTACCATATGATGTTTCAAAATAAACAATGATAACATAACATAAGCTCACGCCTGTATCCCTGAAGGGGTAGGCAGAGGCGCACTAGCCAACTAGTACACCCACATTTCGCCGAGCTTAGTTCCGTCCCAGATGTGATAGGGAGCGAGCCTATCGCCAAATCGGGCACAAATTCCAGACTCCGGGCTGATATGGAAAAATCTAATATCACTTTGCCCGACCCGGGGATCGAACCCGAGACCTCAGGACGGCAGTCGTACCGAAATACAACCACGCCACCGAGGCAGTCTAAAACAATGATGTGAAATCAATAAAATGCTTATAAGTAATTTAATCAGCACCCAGACTTGTTTACAAAATTCTACATTTAACGAAAGGAAAGCAATGAGAGGAAAAACTAGTCGACACTTCTTATAAAAAGCATATTGCGTGAGAAACGTACCTCAGTAAAAATATATTAAATTAATCACAGACATGCGATGGATAAGAATAAATGTTAGTAAAAATAAAATCGTGCGCATGAGTGCGACCGCCCTGCACACTCGGCGAGCGAATGAGCCAATCGGATGCATCACAAACAACGGCGATGTACCGGGGGCGTGCCTCGCGCGTGTGGAATGCGATTTTTTATAAAAATAATCACATTGTACAGATGGAATGTCAAATTAATTACGTTAATTATTTTCGGCGCGCCTCACTACGGTACGATGCGTTTAGAATCCTAATTGATGCCCCCGATGTTGTTGAATATTTATGAATGAGACGGTTGTACTGACAAAAATATTTGATTTTACATACGTCCTATTAAGGAATGGAATTTTATAATTAATGAAGAATCGCATAAGCCCACTGTGAAAGTACCTTTATAATTCTGAATATTTTGTATACCTTCCAGGTTTTAAAAAAATATACGTATAATTATCATTTGCATTTAATGGTTTATCGTGTAACGTAAAAATCCTGAAACATAACTTTATATATTTTAATGCATTCGATCATTACTGCTAATTAAATAAAACATTGCTAATAAGAAATAAAATGAATGGAGAAGTGCGGTAAATAAATACAAGGTACATCGTCGGAACGCGACACGGGCACTCAGCGTGAAGCGTATTAAATTAAAAGCGACGACATGTGTTTTCCTTCCCACAGGAAAATACATTAGCCGAAACATTTCCCGGCTATATTTCGTCCCTCTCACACTCCAACAACGCCCCACACGCGAGACAAGACAGGCGGGTGTGGCGCCCTCCAAGCTAACAGCGAGCTTTCAACGTAAATCTGATAAAGCGAACACATTACGACACTAATACAAAGAAATTTTCGTCGTTATTCTCGTTATGAGCTCAAGTACGACCTTTCCACTCTATCGCCCACAAGAAATATGTACGTGTCAGAGTGGGACGGCGGTATATATTTAATTTTCTCTGCGAGGCCGGCACCATTGGATGAAAAAGTTGTCTGCGTCCCGCCCTTCCGTCGGAGGGTGCGGGCCCGCGCCGCCGAAACATTTTCTAAGAAGTAGTATGTCGGCTGCGACGAGGGGCGGCGACGGGGAGCCCGCAGTCATGCTGAGAGTCTCAGCGGAGTCACTGGACACACGTCGCGAAGCTTTTCAACGTTACGAGAAAAAATCCTCGCGTGACATTTTGTCCAAAAAACTTATGTTGCCGGCGACATGTGCCGCTCCCGCGCAACGTCGCCGTGACGTCGACACCGGATTGTTATAACGAAGCGCCAATATCTGTGATATCTGTAGTTACATGAGGATACTGAAATTTATTTTTTACGAAAATTTATTGTTGAGTGAAGTGTATTGAAATAATCCTGTGCTGCATAGTGATACGTCTAGTATATCGGCACGATAAAGACTGGATTACTCTTATTTCTTGTCGAGTAAGTTGTTTGTGATGCTTTGTTACTTTTCCTTATAAGTTTAAAATACCCAATTAATTAAGTATACTGAAGTAATCAATAATAGATCTGCTGTTCTTTATTAATACACGTAATCATTTGTTTAGTTTCCATCGTTCGGATCGGGTTCGATCCCCGGGTCCGGCAAAGTGATATTGGATTTTCCTTTATCAGCCCGGAGTCTGGAATATGTGCCCGATATGGCGATAGGCTCACCCCCAATCACATCTGGGACGGAACTAAGCTCGGCGAAATGTGGGTGTTCTATTTCGCTAGTGCGCCTCTGCCTACCGCTTCGGAGATACAGGCGTGAGCTTATGTTTATGATTTCCATCGTGTTATCATTAGGTACAAAGTTTACACATGCATGTTTATTCCAAGCATAATCCTAGCAACTTCTAATCTATCTATGTAATTTTGATACCATACAAAAGTTATTAGCTGTGTTTTTATGTTGCACTAGTAGAACAACGATAATAACATTATGGCGCTCATTTAGAAGAAATATGTTAGTTTGCAATAAGAAAGCCTGTTAAAAATAATATGTACAACAGAAACACCAACATACACACAACAACATAGGTAGCATATGTTACGCCGCGTTTCCTGCACTAAAACATTACACAAAACATGGTTTTGCTACACATTTTTAACTATGGTCCAGGTTTTATGAGCAAGAGACAGCGAAAATCATTATTTGCGTATGTGTTTTTGTATTTTGTTTCCAGAACAATAAGTGCAGGAAACGCACCTTTTAATATAAATTAATATGTTCTTTAGAACAGTACCTATCTACCGAACAGCCCTAAAGCTTTAGACCTTACTTAGACAATGTTGCTATAGCATAGGAAAGATTTAAAGCATTAGATACATTAGCTTTTTTACAAGCACACTCCTGATTTTTGATATTCACACTATTAATAAAGTATATAACAACCAATAGTCACACACATTGTCCTGACCTGACTACACAATAAGATTGAGTCTTGTGTCGTGGGTATCAGGAACTACGAGAGACTTTCGGTCTCCCAACACGCAGACTAAAAAAAATATTTGTGGCCCACACAAACATTTGTCTCGGTGCGGGGATCGAACCTGCGGACTCTCGCTTCACAGCAAGCTATATTTTCTACTATGCTGTCTAATACCGTCTATTCATTATAATACCAACATCATACATTGTAAAATGTAGAGGCCCAGATTATAACTGAATCTTAACTCCACATAAAAGTCCACGTACCATTCTGACGTCGATGAGAATGGCTAAAGTGTAAAATATAAACGTAAAATAAGTCAATTTTGGTAGAACTATTTTTAAACAACATTAAATCATTATCAACGTAGGACGTCCATTGCTAAACATAGGCCTCCCCCAAAGATTTCCGGATCGAACTGTTGGAATTTTTAAACATATAGTGACTTCAAAATATCTATTCAAGTGTGAAAAGCAGCAGTTTGAGAAGGTGAAAAAAGTATTACGATGATAAATAAATGATTATGCGTCTTGGTAATCTTTTACAAAAATTTGTACACACGCAAACGCATAATAAATCAAAAATGTATAGTCAATTTCTTTATTTATTTATAATAGTCGTTACATACGTATTAAAAACTACTTAAATGTATAAACTTGCATACAGAATTACAATACTAGATTATGTACTAATTTTATATTTATATGATACGCCTGTCCCTATTGACAATAATGCACAAAAACAAAGATTGCCAAAGCATATTATAATTAAAATGGTTATACTGCGTAATAAATTAAACTGATAAAACATAATTCATGTAATATAATATCACAACTAATATAATAACACACCAATAGAACTGCTTGTTAAGGAAAATGATTCCGACGGCAACTTTCAATCTCCCTATACGTATGTTTAACAAAAAATCTTAAAATTATTCACTATTTTGAATATATATCAGACGCGATTTATTTTGAAAATACAACCTAAGTTGCACTTTAAATAGTTATAAAGTGTATAATCAAACGCCATAACATTTATTTAATAAAACTACTTTAATGAAAGCTTAATATTTTCATCCAAAACTTCAGCTGTTTTGCAGAAAGCACTAATTCCGCAAAAAATAATTATGTAGTTAATAATTAATTGTTAATGACATAACGTGTAATTTACCAATGGACCATGACAAGAGCTAATAAATTGTAGAAACTTAATTTATCATGTGTTCTAATCTTACATTTAAGTATTTTTTGTATGTTTCCCTTAAAACGAATAAATACTCGTATCAACAAAATCTACTGAATCCAAACCTGCCTGCCTGTTTTCAAATTCATAGAATTTTATAATATGATAAGGAATTTAAAAATCTAGATTATGCTTCTTTTCACATCTCATAAGTGCTTTTTACTGCGCTACCAGATAAATGCGGTTGTATTTTTCTCTAAATTTTCTCAGATTTTATTTATGTTACATCCATAATATGTCCTTATCTAAAATATCTTGGCCAAAATTGAAATATCTTCAGATTTCCGACGTTTCGTCACTATTTCAGCATCAGACGCGATGGTGTTTTTAAAACAGAGGCACGAGTCGAGAGTTTTGTCTTTAAAATTACTCTATTGAAGATGTTTTTGAATGTAAAACAAAAATACTACACACAATTTACTTTGACCAATTAATATTATCTTGTGAACATATTTTTCTTGCTTTGCTCCATTTAGTAGTAAGTATAATCGTTTTATTATCATTTTATTTATTATTTTGCTTGTGTCTATTGTTAGTTTGAGCACATGTAACATGTTTAAATTATAATGGCATTTAAAATTCACATAAAATGTTATCCATATAAAGATATCTAATAGCCTACAAAATGTAATGTGTAATTATTATTAATCTTCGTTCACGTGGTTTATTAACAATTGTATCCCTGGGAACTGTACATTTTCTAGAATAAAATAGCCAATGTGGTATTCCAGACTATAATTTATCACTATGCCAAATCTTATCCAGATCTCTCATATCTCTCTCTATCAGATTCTCTCGAGTGGTTTGCGGCATGACTTGATGGTTGGTTGAGACGGGTATGGGGGTATCCTTGTATCTGCATCGGTCATCCGCCTGTCTTGTCGCAAGCCCCTCGATTTGCTTCTTCCCTCTTCGGATTTGGAGTGTGAAGAAGCATGAATAGGCCGGCATGATTCTGACGACCACTGATAAACACAGTGTTTGTCAGTGGTCGCTAGTTTTGTTTGGACTGCACTACGCTTACCATCAGGTGCAGTGTAATCACTTTCCGTGCCCGGAAAAAAAAAAATCCATGCAGCCGTTCTGGCGTGATTAAGGTACAAACATCCTGGTAACTGGCTGTTGCCTACGACTAATCTGTAAAGTTTCATCAAAATCCATCTAGTAATTTTTGCGTGAAAACTGATAGAGTAACAAACATACCTACACACACATATACTCACAAAATTTCACGTTTATAATATTAGTAGGACTAGTAGGTATATCAGTATAGATAAAATATTTATGACTTACGGGATTAGAACTACACGCAATTCTTCAGCCATTAAAATCCTGTTAAACAATTATGTTAGAAGATATGCGGTCACAATTTAAATACACCTGTGTAATTTTTTATTGTTTAAATAATTAAATAGTCACGGGCGGCTCGGCCTCCGGTGGCCCATACGCTTATGGGACATATATATGTGCCGCCTCTGACGGGTTAAACCTATAATTTAGATCAACATAAAGGTTTTGTTAACTAATTTATTCTATATTATATTATATTCTATATTATTATATATATCTATCATTTTTAGAATTTTTGTCTGTCTGTCTGTCTGTATGTTTGACCACGTATCAAATGTAAACCACCAAAGTAATTTTACGGAACTGGATAGGAAATCGTAGACCACATCTTGGAATAACATTTAGGATTTATTTTTTAACTAATTTATTTTTATTACTCACATTATTTTGCAAAGTTGCTAAGTCCGTATAATCCGTATAATTTAAATCTTCTATAATGAAAGAGCGAAAAAACTCCGTATAAGGCACATGTTTTTCTTTATAAATGCTCAGTTGTTACATTAACGAATATCCAGCGAAGAGTAAAAAATCGTCTTAATTACGAAATCGACTAATGTGATTAAATTAAAACCGTAGAATCTGAAGCAGCTGGCCGGCTTAAAGGCATAAGTTACGATGAATTAAGGCATAAAACTCACGAGGTTTCAATGTTAGTATACTTGTAATCCTTTTGGCCGATGAGCGTCTGTTCAAATCTGTCAACCCGTTGCTTTGTGGTGATGCGAGGACGCTGCGGGGAGTCCCGCAGATAATGTACAGATTAGATGGAAATCTGAAAAGAACGGCATTGTTTAACAGACCCAGGTAGATCCGAACGTTGAAGTGTTTTAAACAATGCACAAACAACATTATTTTCAAATAATGCGATTATGTAGACGCCCACAAAAAATATACAGTTCGCTTGATTGACAGTTGTTGAAGATTTATAACCGGGTGTGATGTGGGTTTGCATTTTGTGCAGACTGATCTGTGGGATATTCATAGCAGGTCATTTCATTTTTATTCAATGTGATGGAGTAAGTAATAGGTCGCAGGAAGTCGCTGGATGCAAGCCGCTTCGAACAGGTCAATCTGGAAATCTTTGGGGGAGGCCTATGTCCAGCAGTGGACGTCCTATGATGATGATGATGGAGTAACACACATACACATAAGCTCACGGCTGTATCTCAGAAGGGGGTGGCAAAGGCGCAATAGCGAACTAGAAACCTGCATTTCGCAGAACTTAGTTCCATCCCACATGTGATAGGGGGCGAACCTTGTACACCAGTTGTACTGAGTACCTACATGCATTAAAATAATTACAAATAAATCATAATAATAATAAAATATCCTGACGCTCTTGCATATTAAAGGTATGTACAACACTCACAATAATTACAAGAAATCATAACAGACAGCCTCCGTGGCGCAGCGGACGATTAGCCAGCTGTGCAACGTGAGGTCGCGGATTCGATTCCCTCACCGAGACAAATGTCTGTGTGGCCCACAGATATTTGTTTCGAGTCTGGGTGTTGTGAGACGGAAAGTCTCTCGTAGTTCCTGATACCCACGACACAAGACTCGATCTTGTTTGCGGTCAGGACTATGTGTGTGACTGTTGGGTGTATTTATTTATCAATTATAATACCAATTATAACAACATGAAATTGAACAAATGAAGGAAATGAAAAATAATAAACATATATAGGCTGTGGACCGTGAGGTCGATTCCGGCGGATTCGGTAAAACGATTTTTAATTTTTTTGCTCAGGACTGGATCCCCCTGAGAAGGGAGTCTCCCATCCCGTAGTTATGGAGTTATGGGTGAACTTAAAACACATAGACCTGAAAAAATGACGGAAACCACAAGTGACCAGTAGACCAATTGAAATATTTTAATATCGGTTAAAAATAAGAAAAGATGCGACATGAATTAACACAAGTCGCCTAACTGTTAAATAGTAAAACACGCAAATAACATAGATACATTTTATATTAGCAGATTATAATCGCTCGGACGCTTTAGCTTATCATTAATTGTTAAGATATGAGTAGAGCGTAATAAAGCGGTTGTCGCTGCAGGCCGTGTCGTCCGTTGTAAAACAGGTTACATCATTCATAAAACTATTTTAATAAATTATCAACGCTAAACCTCGACCGTAAAAGAGATTGGAGTGAGCCTAACAAATAAACTAAAATTAAATATACACGACTACAATCGAAATTTTTGTCTCAGGCATATAAAAGTGTCCTATAAATTTACCCACAGTTTAATTTAATGTCCAAAAGTACCTGCCTCCATTTTTTTATTATAAATAAATTTTCGTCCCGGGTTATAGCCCCACGAATATATGGTATTATTTTGAAAAATGGTTTAAAATTTGTTGGAGGGTTTCTTCGTTCTTGGTTGTTAGAGTTTTATAATTATGTCAAAAAATACTGCTCTACGTAACAATAAATTAAAGATTTTCTACGAGACATTACCTAATTCTCATCTTTATCTTTAACAGGGCATTTATCTAGTTGAGGAAGAAGTGATGTCACCCGAATATCTTTTGGAGAACTGAAGAGTCCAAC
Source organism: Clanis bilineata (assembly GCA_036417725.1). Taxonomy (NCBI): domain Eukaryota; kingdom Metazoa; phylum Arthropoda; class Insecta; order Lepidoptera; family Sphingidae; genus Clanis; species Clanis bilineata. The sequence goes on along the minus strand of CM071151.1, from coordinate 11,211,370 downwards.
AAGTCACAAGTGAGTGGGAGCGTCGGAAACGACGCTGTCTGAAGCCAAGTCACTTGCGGGACGCTCCCGCCGCGTGGATGGTGGCGGGCGAATGGGGCTATGCGCCGGCGTCGGCCACCCCCGCCATGAACGCCTTCCTCGAGACCAACCATGCGCACCTCGCCTCCTATGGGCTGAAGATGTCGCCGCAGCCGGCGTGCGGCGTCGGCGCGCAACACCGCGCTGCGGCGCCGCACGCACCGCCCCACCACCCGCCTCATTACCAACCATACCCGCTGCACTCCTACCAGCCTGGATACCTTCGAGACTACAGCGGGTGCGGCGAACTATTCCCTCAACAACCACTGGAGCAGAGCTGGGACTGGCGCGGCGACGTACACTACCAGAGCGGGGCGCCGCCGCTGGTGCCGCACGCGCACGCTCACGCTCCGCACGCCTTCCTGCGCTATGTGCGGGCTCCTCCGCGTCGCGACATGCGCTGCCAGTGGCTCGACCCAGAACAGCCGCCACCGAGAAAGTTGTGCAACAAATTATTTTCAAGCATGCATGAGATCGTGACGCATTTAACCGTGGAGCACGTCGGCGGGCCGGAGTGCACGACTCACGCGTGTTTCTGGCAGGGATGCTCGCGGAACGGCAGGCCTTTCAAGGCGAAATACAAGCTTGTGAACCACATACGGGTCCACACGGGCGAGAAGCCTTTCCCCTGTCCCTTCCCTGGCTGCGGCAAGGTCTTCGCGAGATCAGAGAACCTCAAGATCCACAAAAGAACTCATACTGGTAAGTTTACATTTGTATACCTACATATATAAAACGGCTCTACATGTGTGACATCATGGCCTATATGACTATATATTGACAAAACTACAGCTCTTATGTTCATTTTCATAGTTGATACAAGTAATTAAACATGTAATAGGTATTCTTGAAATATACGAGAACATAAATAAACAATCGTACAGACACAAGTCATAACTAACTAAATACGAATTCAAATTATAACCACCAGTCACCACCGTTCATATTCATAACTGATATTATCTCATGACACAAGTATGTCCACATGTCCAAACTATTTATGCGAGTTAACACCGGTATATGTTGATTTGGCGAAACATTTCGATACTCATTATTTCATAATATAGCGTCCCCCGCGGCTACTGTGGCGCGGCCGCCCACTTATCGGACGTGTGCCTCCACAACACCGGCCACCGCACATTGACAGACAACAAACTGTTATCAAATAACACAATAACCATCCTGAGCACAAACAATTGAACTAACGGGCGTTCTATAAATATCCAATGTCGACTTGTGAAGTCCATTTCTCAGTAGGTATGAACAAAAACTTAAACTCAGGACTCCATTTTTCAATTCACAACAAAAGACCAGAGATTCATCTGAACTGCGTATGTTGAATAAAAAAATAGATCGTAAATTAAAATGTCCAGTTCGGTCTGGTCCGGGACGGTCGTCTCTGTCGCACGCTAGACTGTTATTGGAAAAGTATCGGTACTTAACTTTAAATATTGATTTTTAAGGGTGTCCAGGAATTTGTATGGTTCGACGACGTTCAGCCAGATGGTTTTATTATTTTTTTGTGATCGTGACTGTTTAGTGTTGCGTTGAGACTTTTGTCCTGTGCCCCCGTCCGCTATTATCTCATACGGGCCTTGAATAGAGCAAACCTTTTGTGGGCAAGTTTGAAGAATTGTTTTATGGCTGGCTATAAATTAAGTTAGGAGGCTCTCCGGAACCATTGTCCGGGTGCCAGTTAATAGTTATTAAATAATTATGGACCAAATTAGTTATTGTAAACTTTAGAGTAGCAAAATCAGATTGGGCAATAGATTTTGTTTCGGTTGTGCGCTTAATCGTTGCATAATTTTAATTAGTTGTTAACTGAAGGAGCTATCAATACATTTTGAATATGTATATTGGTAAGATCGGAGGCTGAATACTTATATGTCTTTTCATAATGATTTTCTAGTTTTCGACTGCCTCCGTGGCGTGGTGGTATTTCGGTACGACTACGGTTCTGAGGTCTCGGGTTCGATCCCCGGGTCGGGAAAAGTGATATTGAATTTTTCCATATATGCCCGGAGTCTGGAATTTATGCCCGATATGGCGATAGGCTCGCCCCCTATCACATCTGGGACCGAACTAAGCTCGGCGAAATGTGGGTGTTCTAGTTCTCTAGTACGCCTCTGCCTACCCCTTCGGGAATACAGGCGTGAGCTTATGTTTATGTATGTATGTTTTATGTGTATGGTGGGCAATAAAATAGTGATATAACGCGATGGCATCTCTACCACGTGACGTGGACAAGTCGCCGCGTCGCGTCGGGATGGGTGCGACATGGCAGGCGACCCGGCCCGGTCCGGCACATCCAGACGAGACAACGTAACCGCTCCCCAATACAATATTATACAGCGAGTAAAACGATACTTTCTGGCCCGGTAGCGTATTATTTATTTGCTATCACACATTTCTCAACAGAATGTGATTATTAAACAAACTGTCAAATCGACAATGATACGTCTGTTTTTAAACGAATAAAAAAGAAGGTCCTCAATTTGACCCGTATATTATGAGAGTTTTGACAGATATATACAATGTGCATAACATATTATTTATTGATAAGGTACCTATATCGAGATAGGTATCCAAGGTTTTTTTATTATTGATTCCTTCACCTATGATTTCCTTCACTTTCCGTTGCATGATTCTAAACATAACATAACATAAGCACGCGCCTGTATCCCCGAAGGGGTAGGCAGAGGCGCACTAGCGAACTAGAACACCCACATTTCGCCGAGATTAGTTCCCAGATGTGATAGGAGGCGAGCCTATCGCCATATCGGGCACAAATTGCAGACTCCGGACTGATATGGAAAAATCCAATATCACTTTGTCCGACCCGGGGATCGAACCCGAGACCTCAGAACCGTAGTCGTACCGAAATACCACCACGCCACCGACGCAGGCATGAGTCTGTCTCAAATAAAATATGAAATCTAAGTTGGCATTTCCACTATAAGTATTTATGAACAAACAGAATACCATAGTACTTATGTGTCATACTAACCGTAATTTTTAATAAGGTTGATATCATCATTATCGTCATCATCAGCCACAGGACGTCCACTGCTGGACATAGGCAAGCCGGCAAGCGTAGCGTTGGACGTCCACCTGCTAGGTGGACAGACGACCTGATAAAGGTTGATATAAAAATAATAATAATAATATTAGCCCTGTAATATTACTGTCCCACTGTTGGGCACGGGCCTCCTCTGCTAATGAGAGGGGTTAGGCCATAGTCTACCACGCTGGCCTAATGCGGGTTGGTAGACTTCACATACCTTCGAAATTCCTGTGAAGAAATTCTCAGGTATGCAGGTTTCCTCACGATGTTTTCCTTCAAAAGGTTGATATATCAGATGTAAATTCGAATTATATACTTCCACTCGGTCCCAAGAAAAAAGCTCTTGACAGTTGGACAGACAGACGTATTAAAAAATGATCCTACTAAAGATTTTTACCTATTAATTTTTGTATGGAATGTGTTAGTTGCCGCCTTGTTGTAATGGCGGCATACATGGGCTGTTATCCTGGAGGATTCCAGGTTCGTTTCCTAGATCGGACGGGTGTTTTTCGAACACGATTTGCCTGGGGCCCAGAAAGGGAGGCTAGTATCTGCTGTATCCCCCAAAAAGGCCAGGCTGACGGTCGGTCATAAAAACGAATCCGGATCCTTCCTGCAACATGCTTGAATAAGTGTTGTGCGAACATTAGGGTGGAATAAGTGGAAGGAAATTGTATGGAATCTTTAAAAGGGCTATTGACTACATGATACAATAGATATTTTTAATTCACATTTGTGGTGTGTATGTCTCGAAAATAATTAGCTGTTACTTGCACTACGCTGGCACTTGCAGTTGTTATGGGCAGATTATTTTTTCTTATACATTTAGCGCTTGTTTTTTTTAAATTTAGAATTACTCATTCGGCCGCTTCTCGCAATGTCTCTCAGTTTATGCGACAGGCGTTAGGTCTGCTTGTCCTAACCATCGATATATTAATTACCTAAATCCACAGTTGACGCTCGGAAAATGGGACAGCAAAGGAGTGCTTGCATACAGTCCGACGCCGATGGAATTATAAATTTCAAAATTCAAATTTAAGAACGCTGGCTCATTTCGTTTTAAAAGCTACTTTATTACACGTGCATAGGGTTATATTTGTGTTGATTTAATTAGAACTTGTGATCTTTTTCTTTGTTTTATTCCTGAGACCACTTTTGAGGAGGATATTTGTAAAGGACTGTGCATCTAGGGTATATTATATTGATGGTCCTTACTAAAATAGGTCTGATAGACACACGGTCGATGTAGTCTTAGTAATAGGGCTCCATTGGCACCCTTTGGTTAGACCCTAAAAAGTAACCATATCTATGAAGGGCGACGACATCCACTAGACACGCACAATACGCTAATAATGATATGATTTTGAAGACGACCCCCGTCGTCAAACGCAGTGCTCTAATATGCCGTATAAAATGACGCTTTCAAAATATTTTGCAAACAATGAGGAACCCTTCCTGGCTGCCGCACCGCGCCCCTGTGGTCTGCCGTCCGCATTGTGCGCACCCGTCGACTCGTCGCGCGTCGAGTGCAGCTCTCACTATTTTATTACTAAACGCGTTGTTGTGATGCTCGTGAAGTGAACATACAGAATTTCTGGTGTGCTCTGGGGGGTTACCACCACCTCTTATAGCATTATTATCATCTTACTTGTACCGATTCCCATACAAAACAAACGAAAAACTATTATAATAATACTGCTATAAAAGGTGGTGGTAACCCTGCTGGTTTTTATACACAACGAAGTCATTTGTAATTCTCGAGTTGAGTAAATGCTGCCCATGGTTTTCTCGAGGAATACACATCATCTACACAAAACGATGTTTGTGTTTAGAAAAACGTCTTCCTGCTAAAGGAACAATGACGCATGGAATGCATCAGAGACGAAAATGTGTAGTAAAACTTTGTTTTGTGTAGGTGTTTTTGTGTAGTGTTTAAGAAATACATTAGCAGGAGACAACCCTTCAGTATTATGTTTTAGTATCTACTTGTTTGTTTGTTAGTTCAAAGTTTAAGTTCTAAAATACGATGACGCCTTCTATCCCCGAAGGGCTAGGCAAAGGCACAATTGGTGCATTCCAAGCTAATGTTCGTCTCATGGTGTGGACCCGGGGATCAAACCCGAGACTTCAGCGGCCTGAGCAGGAAAATTTCTGACAACCGTAAATGTATTCGAACTCGATGGGCGTCTATGAAATTTGTATGAAATATTAACCAGACATCATCAGTGCGCAGCGAACTCGAATACATTTACATTTACATTAGTTTTTCGTGCTCGGGCTACAGGACTGTTTAACAGTTTTAAAATAAGTGATGGATTCTGATATAATCTGATTGTGTACCATTGTTTAGGGATGTTCCTTAATAAGATTTACTTATTCTTGAAAAGATTTTTCATCAGTTTTCATACTTATTTTATGAGGTACGTCGAGCCGGGCCATGTTATAAAGTAAACTGGGTACACCGTGACTCTACCACTAAACATTTAATTGGTAGCTCTCGTGTATAGTCGAATAGTTTGAAATGGAATCGATATTTTTATCGTTAACTCTATCTTAATCGAACTACCACACATGTGACGTGTGAAGATCATATTACATTGAGATCGTATCCTACACACTACGCCATCCATAATGGATATAATACTGAATACTGATGTATTCATTTCAACCCCAGATAATTTTACGGAGAAATTACTTAAACATAATCACAAGTTTGAAAACTAAACAGACCTACTTCAAATCCAATCGTGACCAAATTTATATGGGACCACCCTTGAAATAAGCTCTATCGAACACAGAAATCATTTTGAAAACCGGTCCACATTTGGCGGTAATATCGCGTAACATACATAAAAAATATAGACGAATTGAGGACCTTCTCCTTTTTGGAAGTTAATCGAAAAGAAGGAAGAAGTATTTACTGTTAGACTGACAAACTAATATATATTTAAGAAGCTAATTTCCTACTATACATTATAGTTGACAATAACAAATCAATACCATAGCCAACTTTTGGTCGCGGTTCCACCCCTAAAAGTTATATGTAGGTAATGTAGCTGACGGGAACGTACTACCGTTGTGGAGGTATTATTATCCTATGAATTCCTACGTTCCCATCTAGGTCACTTTTGAGCCAAATTTTATTCAAATCGGTTCAGAGTTTAGACGTCGCGTCGTGTGATTATTGATAAATTAACAAATCTCGAAATTTCATATTTGTTATATTGATACAGCTTCGACATCGAACAAAAAAAATACATAACTTTCCGAGATGTACCTACAGTTCTTTACCGTTTTATTTTTTTATTTTACTGTAACAGATTAAATATTCTGTTACAATAATCTCCAACGTCATTGGTTACGAACATTAGAATTTTGTTTTTATACTGCCCATTGTGGTGGCGTAATTTTAAATATGGAATTTAATAGGCATAATTTTAAATTAACAAGCTAAGTTCTCATTTCATTCGGCCATTTTATTGTGTATATGATAATATTGTAACCCTATAATAGTCGGGTGCGTTTTAAAAGGTGTTTATATACGGTCGATGCGACCATCTGCCCGGATTGATAAATTGTATAAAAAATATTACCAACACAACAAAAGCTTTTTGTGTGTGCGTGTGAAGTATTAAATGGGGGATTTTGTCAGCATTTCCAAAACTTTGGTGATCGTTATGGCGTCCGATATCTCTCGTTAGTTTTAATCATTCTTAACTGCATAGGTAACTATAGTTGTATTTTTTGTAAATAATAAATAAAAACATTATTGTTATTGTCAGTCTTTGTTTACGAAAAAAATTTAACGAAACATATTCCTAATATGCAGATACACACTTTTTCAAGCAACTTAGTAAGTATAATATTATGTCAATGTTACATTCTATTAAACCTTGTTCTCTAGTGATTGTCTTAGCTAAATAAATATTTATATATTCAATCAATCTAAAATATTTAAAATGTAATATGTCGCTACAATAAATCTCAATATCCGTGTAAAAACAAACGATTATTTGTTGGGCGTGGCCGACCCATCACCCGTCGGTAGCAACATTACAACCCTCCACACGCACACATGGACTACACTTCAACCTACACGTATTCTCACACATCTCACACACATGCACAATTTCTATAAATACGCATACATGCACACAGCCACTTGCTACCCCAACAATATTCACATATAGACATTATCACTACCATAGACAATGGGAACACTAAGCTCTTTTTTTGTCTTCTTTGTCATTTCAACCCTCTTCGGATCATGCTACAATGCCGAGAGGGAATAGTATGCATGTTGCACATATGCTGTGTGTTGACGGCTTTAAATGTCAAAGCGAAATATTTTGTATAAATAGCCGACCAAATGCGCGTTTTGGACACCTTAAAAATGCTGTTTCGAAACACCAAAGACACGTTCCCGAGAAGCCAGAACATTTTGTGGAAACAAACGTGAATTTACTTTTTGTTTTTGAGACATTCGCTAAACAGCAAAGTGAGAACAGGGCTATGGAGCGCGGGTAAAAACTGATTTGGCACCATTCAAGAAACAAAATGCAACGGCATGTAGACATGGAGCTCGCGGCAACTCGCATCGCCCAGGATCGAATGCCATCGTGTGCGATACGGATCTCGCATTACTAATGCGGTAAACAATTAGTTAATGCCGAAACACACCAATAAAAACATTGCATTGATTTATGAATCATGAACTATATGATACCTAAGTACATTGAGCCAGTTATGATCAATTAGGTAATGAACTAATGTGCCAACCATAACTAAAATAATTTATAATAATTTATACATTTATCTGTTTAAGGTAAACACTGCTTTTTATCCCATCGCTAAATTATTCGCATTTAACCTTATACCACCCGCATCGGGCCGTATTAAATACCTACTTCATAAATAATTAATCAGATAGAGTTTAGCTAATAGCAAAACATCCTTTATATTCTTGACTTTTTCTCGAGTCAGGATAATCATTCAAAGTAAATTATTTATAGAGAAAATCACAAATTCAATCAGAGATGTTTTGTTCTAAGATAAGCATCGCGGGCGGACGATCAATCAAATAGATCAAGTGGGCTCGCAAGTCGCGGTCACCTGGCGTTGTTCAATGGAGCGGTTAAACGAAAACACATCGCGCCGATTACTAATATTCATTCGACACGCCTAATTTATTTGGTTATTTAACTTTTATATTTTCGTTCCTGTCGGTGTTGTAGTTGGCGTGTCATGGCACTGTTAAGATTGTAATCTTTAAGTCTTATTTCGAAAACATGGAGTACGGAATTCACTTAGGAAAATATCAAACGCGTGATTTGATGCAATATTTTACCGGCTTGTTATTCACAAAAAAAATGTAGTTGAATTTCAGGATTTGATTTTCTTTCTATTGAGTGGAGTGTTTGTGGTTACGTTAGGTGACATAAATTGTACGCGGTTGCAATCTAACAATAGGTAACAATAGTCTGGTAACTGCGGGACGTACCTACCTAGCCGACGCGTCGTAGCGGGTCTAGCGACGCGACGCGACGCGGCCTACGCCGAACGCCTCGCCCTTGCTATCTTATTGCCATCGTTTCTTCTGACAATTTACTATCCGCACTTGTAGTTTATAATGACAGTTGTGATCTTCTGCAAGGTGTACAAATGCGAATCTGTTTTGAATAAAACTCCTCGAGGCTCTATAACAAATTGTATGATATATTTGGAGGCATTTCTAAATTATAGAATTAAGTGGTTTCCCGACCTCCGAGCCCGTAACTTATCAATTTTCGTCTAACTACGCTGCCACTAATCCGATGAAGTTAAGTGTTAAGCCGGGTACAGACCAACCGAACGAATGTTCGCGAATCTACGCCTGTTGCGTTTATACAAACAAACTTTCGCTGTTGTGTGAATGCAACAGGCATAGATTCGCGATCGTTCGTTCGGTTGGTGTGTACCCGGCATTAGAAAGATGTTGCATAAAAATAATTTAAAACTTGCCTATTTCATTATTAGGCATTCAATTGATGCTGAATGTGAATATTACTTTCATTTCAAAACAAATGTGTAAAATTGTAACGGCATTTAGCCTAGGTAATCTTTATATCATTTATTTTCAAAGTTGCATTGAGATAATGTACGTTACGTTGGCGTTACTGAATAAATAAATAAAATTGGAAATAGTATATTTATTTTACACTCATTTAAAATTAACATGAGAAGCCATAACCATAAGCGAACAAGAAAATGTTTACTAGTGTATTAATTTATTCTTGTTCTGCGGCCATTTTGAATACGTAGTTTTAATGGTAACTCATATCTAATTCAATATAATGAATTCTGTAACAAATTTCATTAAGGTACCTACCTAAAATTAAACTGTCTACATACCTATATTACATATATACATAATTGCATAGATACATAATTCCATCTTAAAATATACACATTATAAGCGATAACAAAGTCTTTTAAAAACATTACAAAATATTTTTATTATAATAAATATGCTATTATTTGAATGAGGTATATGAAAACAGTGAATTATTTTTTATAATGGTTTCTATTCTTTTACGATCATTAATCTCTTTTTAATAAATGTAAAATGAGTGCTTTTGGCGTGTCCTATATTTTTTGTGGTGATAAACTATGTGCCTCATTAAATTAAATGAGCTATCAGCCGTTTTCAATGCTGGATGAAAAACATTTTGTGCTTTGAGTTGGCTAAGTGTGCGAAATTCCTTCGTCTTGTAGGGCGACGGTGGTGGGTCTCACTGCATCATTCATGGGTTTTTTCGCCGACACCTTGTCGGTATCAATATGTATGGCTGTTTGTGATATTGCCGCCAACGCTCCATACAAACATACTAAACTCTACATCCTATTACGTACAATAGCTGTTTTTAGTTTACCGGTGCCGTGGTTGTATTTCGGTACGACTACTGTCCTGAGGTCTTGGGTTCGATCCCCGGATCGGGCAAAGTGATGTTGGATTTTTCCATATCAGCCCGGAGTCTTGAATTAGTGCCCGATATGGCGATAGGCTCACCCCCTATAACATCTGGAACTAGTGTTGCCAGATGTCCCGATTTGCGCGGGACGTCCCGATTTTCAGGGGTCTGGTGACCCGTCCCGATTTAACCTTGATCGGGACGCCGAATGTCCCGATTTCTGACTATCCTTCTTAGCATGTACTTTAAAAAATAATTTAACAACCGCTCATGCTCGTTTACCGACAAAAGTGGTAAATATTACGGTTGTATGTTAAACTATATTTCAATTCAGCTGTCCATTCAGGTAAGTGCAAATTATTTTTTGTTACAATAAATAAATAAAATAAAATCTTTATTCGTCACAAAAATCAAGGTCTCAATGTCAATTTAAATAATAATTTATTTTATAACGCTATCAATTTAGAAACAAGCAGGCAGGTAAATGGGATGGGGCTTAGATTAGCAAGAAAGGGAACGGTATATGGCAGCTTATTTTTTCCCGTTGATTGCAATACTAGCAGACAATCAACGGGAAAAAATAAGACGGGTTTTAGAGTCAAATGTCCCGCTCTTCTTTTGACAGCTTTCTTCTGGTGTGAGAAGGTGTCTCATCGCGGGTTAAGGCAGCATTCGAGGAGATAAAGGCTCGACAATACTGCGGAGAGAGGCCCTCTCTTTCAGAATTCGTCGTGTGCCATCATTGTAGCAACTGCCCCGAGGATACATCCCAGCACACTCTCAAAATGTGTCCAGCCTGGGATGAAGAACGCAGCGCTCTCAGAACTATAGCCGGTAACGGCCTCTCTCTGCCGGCAGTAGTAGCTACTAGCTACAATGGTCGGTAATCGGAGGTCGTGGCGCGGTATGATCTCATCTGTGAACGTGTTATGTTGAAAAATGAGAGACGGGATCGGGAATGCTTAGATTCCAGTCGCCAAACAAAAAGGGAGGCGCCTGGTCGTTGACTGGTGCCTCCAGTCCTGCGGATTGGGGTGAGGGCCGTACAGCGAGGGATGTGTGGCATTTGTATATTACATTGATGCAACCTCTGAGATGTACAACTCAGCTGCACAAAAACATCTTCTTGACGTGCTTACCAAAGGCGGCATAAATATGTGGGGCTCCCGCCCCTAAGAGACGGGCCGAAAGGCAACGTGCAGAGTGTGTTCCAGCAGCAATCTAGAGGTTACTCCGTATCCTCCAGAACCATCTCACTTGCGTTAAATAAGGCAACCACGATTTTTTAGTCAGTAGTGTCGGTATAGGTATTTTGTTTAGGGACCCGTCCTAATCCACAGTCACTGTGGACTAGAGCGGAAGACGATGAGACGGGTATAACCATCCCACTGACCCCAGGTTGGGAGATATCCGTAAAGAGTTGATTTTTCTCCCTGGATAAAAAAGTGTCCCGCTCTGCCATCTAAATGGTTGTTTTGTGTAAACGTTTCCACTTCGCCCGGTCTTGATCATCCACCAAAATAAAATCTTCTTCTTATACCTGCCCTTAACATAACATTAACATAAGCTCACGCCAGTATCTCTGAAGGGATAGGCAGAGGCGCACTAGCGAACTAGAACACCCACATTTCGCCGAGCTTAGTCCGTCCCAGATGTGATAAGGGGCGAGCCTATCGCCATATCGGGCACAAATTCCAGACTCCGGGCTGATATGCAAAAATCCAATAACACTTTGCCCGACCCGGGGATCGAACTCAAGACCTCAGGACGGTAGTCGTACCGAAATATAACTAGGCCACCGAGGCAGTCCAGTACCTGCCCTTATCCCACCTTAATGACGGGTCGGCACAACATACTTTTTTTAGGCCGTCCACGAGAACGCACCCCTGGCATGATTGGTCCAGAAACTTGCGACCGACTGCTCCCGTGGTTTGCTCAAAATATGACAATACCTTTCAAGCGACATTCGTGCAGTTTATCTGACACCAATTTTCGTATTTGATCTAATCGTGTAACGTTGCACAACCACCGCCGCATCTTCATCTCCGCAACGTAGTTTTCGCTAACATGATGCTTACTTAGTCACGTCAAAGTTTTTCTGTTTATTCACTTATATATTTTCAACGAAGCTAACTAGCGGTAAAATCTTGGAAATCAAGTTTCCGCGGGGAAAACATGGTCCAGGGCCATAATGCCTGGGTCAGATGGAAAATATCCATGCGACACTGGGCCGAATCCCTAACACATACCTACTGCACTAGTTATACCGACTAAAAACCTGGCAGCGAATAGGAACAACTGCGGATTTCCCTAGGCGAGAAGCGCCCATGTTTTGGCTGGAACCGCTTCTACGCGGTGCCGCCTTTGGGCCGTCTCCAATCGCGGAAGAAGCACTCATAAACCCCAGTCGCCGATGGACCTCCTTGGCGTCAGTGACAGAACAAGGCGGTCTACCTGCACTGCTGTCAATCTTGGGGGCGCTATAACAGCCACCTGCTACGACCTCCGTTAGCCCCTATAAGTCAAAGCTTACGACGGGCAGGCGACACCGAGATTAAATTTTTCAAACGCCCCCAGCCACAAAGTGGGAAGCGAGGGACAGTCACGCCTCCTATGCCCCCTCTGGCGGCTGATGGGATCAGATAAAAAATCTGAGAATCAACGATTAGATTGTTCCCGATCTCTCTCGGCACTCTCCTTCTGTGAGATGCATCTTCTCGTAAAAGTTGGCTTCTGCACGCTAGGCTCCCAGGATCTCGACCATGGTTTACGTCACACCTGGCACCGCGAGGTTTTTGCGACGACAACTGCTCTGAGAACAGTGCACTCTTTGTACTAGGCTGGGCATATTTCTAGTGTGGATATTGAAGTATGAACTCAATCCCGGGATTGAATCCTCTAAATGTGGGGTATATAACTTTTTTTTGTTATCGTGGGGAAAGTGTTTTAACACTACCGCCACACCTGGGAGAAGGCGTGAAGGTTATGTCGGTGTCGCCGGTATTACGACCCAGTGCTATAATGCCCGGGAGAGATAGAAAACATCTGGGCGACACCGGCCCTAACTCTATGTACACTCTACACCGGCAATACCGACTAAAAACACCGCGGTGGCTCTTTTCGGCGCTTTAGGGACGGTTCCGGGTTTCCCTAGGCGAGAAGCGCCCAGGCTACAGTCGGAACCGTACCTGCGCGGTGCCGCCTTGCGGCCCATCTCAAATTGTGGGGGGGCTCATAAACCCCCGCCGTTGGGGTATATAACTGCAATTAAAAAGGCATTGAAACTTCGCCAATGTTGAGATTCGACCATAAATTTAGTTATATTTAAAAAAAAACTTATTATAGTTTGATTTCTTTGTTATACTAACCGGCCGGTAACATCCCGATTTGAAAACCTATGTCCCGATCATTATAACCTTGTGTTCCGATATTTCACAAAATAGATCTGGCAACACTATCTGGAACGGAACTAAGCTCGGCGAAATGTGGGTGTACTAGTTGGCTAGTGCGCCTCTGCCTACCCTTTGAGGATACAGGTGTGAGCTTATCTATGTGTAGTTTACCGCTGGTCATTGCATATAAAATCGCTCAAGGCGGTGATAAATCCTATGGCGGTGATAAAGGCCTCCCCCAAAGATTTCCAGGGGGTTACCACCACCTCTTATAGCAGTATTATTATAGTCTTACTACGTTTTTTTTGTACGGGAATCGGTACAAGTAAAATTAGAATAATATTGCTATAAGAGGTCGTGGTAACCCCCCAGAACGACCTGTTGGAAGCAGCCTGCATCCAGCGACTAGTATTATTATTACTATCATCCATTCATGAGTAGTACTACAAGATAACTGAGTTTCGGTACACACTGCTGAATATCTTCTAAAACATGAGATATAGACAATCTAGAGTCAATTTAAGGTTTTATATTACGTCTGTCATGTGATGACTGGAACTTTATCGAATAGGTATAACATAATCACAAGTTTAAAAACTTAACTGGCCGACTTTCAACTTGATCCGATCGTGACCAAATGGGACTATCCTTCAAATAAGCTCTATCGAACCCAAAAAGAATTGTGAACATCGGTCCACATTTGGCGAAGATATCGCGTAACATACATAAAAAACAGACGAATTGAGGACCTTCTCCTCGAAATCGGTCGAAAAGGCAATTAAAGGAAAATTTTTAAATTAAAGTGACCACTCCTTCATGTTTCTACCTAGGGAGGTGGCTGATGCTGAAGTGTCAACTTCACCTCGGTTTTCTATGAAACAGTGGTATGTAACCGACTGAGCCGCCTCATTCATGTGTAGACATTACTGTCTAAAGCGTAGCTCTTTCTTTCTACCTGCCCTTCATCACCATAATCATCATCAGGCTTAGTTTTTACAACCGGCTGCCTACCTCACAAATCTCTTTGCCCGATTTAGGAATCAAACCCAGGACCTCCTGGTCCACAGCCCATATATGGTGCCACTAGACCAACGAGGCGACTAAAGCGCGGCTCTACCACTCAAAAATTGGTCGTGTGTCCATTCCTGGTAGTTCTGTATATGTCGAAGAGCGTAGGACGACACGGAACACACCATTAGCAAAAGTATGGACGTGCCATTACTTTTTAATAATTACATATCTTATTTTAGGATTGAGAAAGGAATGTTGCGGTGGTTTGGGCATGTAGAAAGGTTGGATGAAAGGAGGTTGACAAAGCAAATATATATGGCAAGTGTGAATGGTAGAGTTGGAAGGGGAGACCTCATCGAACATTCTCTGACCAAGTCAGAGATTTACTCGAGAAAGGTCAAGTTAAAAGTACCCTAAACCGACGTGCATGCATGAAGAATGTAATGAGACTGAATGAGGCGAAAGAGGTGTGTAAGGATCGTAGCAAATGGAAATCCGTTGTCTCTGCCTACCCCTATGAGAAAAAGGCGTGAGTCTATGTATGTGTATGTATGTATATCTTATTTTATTTTGATGCTTTCGTGTATTTAAAGATGTCAGATGTTAAAAAATTAAAGTTGTCTATTAGTATTAAATATAGTGAACAACATAACTTTAGCTGTAGATTAAAGTAATATTAATAACTAGCCACTAGCCAGTTCTAGATCCCTAAACCTAATTGAATATTTTTTATTAAAAATTGTATTACATAACATAACATGTTGTTATGTATTACTTGTGCTTATACCTCTACATGCGTCGACTAACAACAATGTAAATTATCATTTGTATTAGTTCCAAGCAAACTGTTTAATCGCCTGCCCTTATCCCACTGCATTGTATATTCGGCGCAACTCACTATTTTAGGCATATTGCAAAACAGTGGAGAAAGGTGAAGATTTAAAGATAAAAGAGAAGCCGAAGCTAGTTTCTTGTTAAATTAAAACAATAGACTTTTGACAAAGGTTAGCCGAAAGGAATCGTGTTATGTGGACCTTTCGGAATTGTTGCAGAATGGATTCAGCTTAGTTTTAACCACCGCTTGCCTGACGTCAAATGGCTGGAGAAAAGCTCATGCCGGTCATCACCAATTAAATTTAAACAATTGCCGGCATTTCTATCTTTCTTTCTTTCTGCCTAGCGTTATCCCGGCCTAATGCCAGAGTCCGCCTTCCTACTAAAACGCTTCCACTTCGCCCGGTCTTGAGCATCCTCCACAGTAACACCCATTGGCTCTCATATCATCCTCCGATACGTCCAGCCAGCAGTGACGTGCGCTGACATTCCGATCAGGGTAGACAGAAACTTGATTGATTTTTTTCAACTCTTACAGCACCGATATATATCCGGGCATTGATTATATCGATGTCAATTTAAAATAAAATCCGGGCACTGTTATTTTGAAAACTTGTTTTTGGTCTCGATTAATTTATTATTGTACTGATTTCTTAAGTTTACGCGAATGTTATACATTGAATTAAACCTATTTTTACGGATTCTATCACGATTTGGTTTTTAATTTTTATTCCCGACGTTAATTACCCGACACGAAGACTGCAAAGCCTTCGAAACGCCGGGAATAAAAATTAAAAACCAAATCGTGGTAGAATCCGTAAAAATAGTTTTATTTCAATTTATGATTTATCATGATTTATGGATACCAGGGAAGACAGTGTCTCTTTGTCTATATTGACTTGCACGCCACTGCCAGCCAGCGCTTTTTTTCCGGCAGTTCTATCTAAATAATATTAATATGTTAACAAGTCATAAATAATTTACAGGGTTATTGAGCCTAAGTCGTGCAATAAATTGTCCAATATTTGGTTGGCCCGGCCCGGCCGCACCGGTGAAGCGGTGCCAGCATCGCATCCACTCAACACCCACGCGGTATCGTGTTGCAGCCCCCGGGCACATTTTTGGGACAAACCAATATTTCTAACGAATATTAATAGCCCTTTTTGTTTTCATTTTAACATATTTAATTTTTGTTTTGAGACGCGCCCACATTCTGCGCGTGCCGGACGTTCTTTCTGGAAGTGTATTGATATCAAAATTAGGCTGATATCTATAGAGCGAACTTCGACTAAGTCTAAGTCAAAGAAACGAACTCAGTGACGACTTCGAACTTTTAAATCGAACTTTGACTTAGGGCGACTTGCACTACAATGGAATGACATGTAATTCATTACATGTAGGTAATGTACTAAATGTAATGATTTAATTAATTACATGCAATGATTTACTACATGTCATTCATATATTTCCTTTACATTTAACTTGAAGTTAGGGCTAACTGTAGGTTAGTAATAGTGGTGCAAGTCGCCCTTAGTCCGAGTCATTTTTGACCGGAAAATCTTTGCTTAGTCTGTTTTTTTTTCGTACAAAAAGGCTCGGACTAAGACGAAGTTCAATTTAAAAATTCCAAATTAGTCGAAGTTCGCTCTATAGATCTCAGCCTTAGTCATAGTCGTGTACCTAAGTAATGTTTAACTCGTGCCGCATTTCAAGGATTATTTTAAGTATCGTGTTGCTTGTAAATATTAGTCAAACCTTGCGTGCATCACCTTCTTTGGTCATTTTTAACACCTGAATGAATAGTTTATACTATATTACCATTCCAAAATGTTACGAATGCCTTCTATATGTTAGATGGAGGTAAATCTATTTGGATGGAGGCTACAAAAACTATTTTTATCAAAGTTTTGTGATGTTAACATTTTGTTCAAAGATAAAGCTTGCCACCGCAAGCTTTTTGCAAGGCGTCAAAAAATTCCTTATTCGAATATCGATGTTCGAACTTCGAATACTTTGAATTTGACAATGGCTTGTTCTGGAGTTTGTTTTTATTTCGAGCGAGAGCTGGCTATAGCGTTTCGTTCTGTTAGTAAGATTTCCCCTTAATAATCCTTTTTGCCTAAAGGATGACGGTTCACCCATAATTTTCACATAAGCACACACCTGTATCCGCGAAGGGAGAGCAGAAGCAGAGGTGGATTTGGCTTAGTTTTCACTACCGGCTGCCTGGCTGACGTCAACCCTCCTCCGGTAGATCTAGTCCCGAGTATCGATTCGAATCCAGGAGATCCCGGTCTACAGTCCATATCTGCTGTAACTTGCTTGAAAAAAGTGTTGCGAAGGCTCTATCTACTTTGGAATAACATCTCTGCTTTTATTCTCTGCTTTAATTAACACTTTTAAAAATGTAATGTTGAAAATATTCAACATTTTTATCTCAACACAACACAAGCGATCCTTCAAAGTATCTAAAATAAAAAAAAACGGGACTTAAAAACCTTCGTTTTGAACTCGGTTCAAAATAATTAAAAATTGTTTTTATTTAATTCGAGTTTGCATCTAACTTTGAACCATATAATGTGTCCCTTCATATAATGAAACAAAGTCTGTCTGTTTGAACGCAATAAACATAAAAACTAACAAATAGATTTCCATCTGTCATCATCACCATCCATTCTGTCTGTTTGAACGCGATAAAGTTAAAAAGTACTTAATAGATTTCCATACAGTTTTCACCAATGAACAGAGTTATTCATGAAGAATATTTAGATGTATAATTTTTATTCCGAAACGCGAGAAACTTACTTCAACATGGGCGAAGCTGCCAGCAAAGCTAGTTGTTTATAATTTACAGAAATCAAAAATCCAGCACGATATTATTTCTGTTACGTTTTTTGTGGATGTGGGCGATGATGCCGGTTAGAGCTGTCAAAACGACTGACGTTAGGATTGACGAGCGTGCCCTGCTTGGTTACGTGGACTTTTTATTCTCGTTTCAGTTCTCAGTGCCTTATAGCCTTAAACAATTTTTAATCTACCAGAATTTACATAAACTTAGATATGATTGCGTGAGATGATCGGACTATAGCTCTTTAAATGAATAATCTGGTGTTAAAATCAGGCAAAAGGGTTACTATAATTTTCCAGTAATCATGAGTAATATGATGATTTCAGATAAATACCTTATTGTAATGTTGGTGAAATCACTTAAGATAATTTCCAACATGGCTTTGGAGTTAAGGTCAAGATAATATGAATTATATTCAGTAGTTATTCAAACATCTACGAAGATGACTTTTCCAGTTATTCAACTCGTAAGCCTGTTAAACAAATCTCTTGTAATCTTGTAACTCAAGTATCGGCAAATATTTTTGTTCGCTAGGAATCTTCTAATGTCCTGCGATTTAAGTCTAAAGCTAAACAAATAACAGTAATTTACATGTATTGAGCGCTAATCATTCTATAGAGTCCACTGTTCATGCATAAATCGAAATCGCAAACACTCATAGTTCACTTAATCTCAAGTAGGATGAAAATCATAAAGTACGGTCATAAAAGCAAAGTTCCTCGTCTAGGCGACAAAGAATGGAAAACGCTATCTACATTCCATCTGCTCACATATATCACAACGCTAAAATATCTCCCTTACACACTCTCACTGCGATGGTTATCAGAAAAAGATAGACGATATTTTCACAGTTTCAGCGGAAAAGTTGCCCGGGTTCTCTAATTTACTCGCATTCGACGAGACGGAAAAATGTTGTTTCATATAAACTCACAAAGAAATGAAATCATTTGTCGTGTCTGTTATTTGTTGTTATTATGTAACAAAGGCTTTTGCGATGATCGAACGGTTCCGATTTTTCAAACGAAATTTTGGCAAAGCCTGAGAACATTGTGTAGGTGTCAATGAGTGAATTATTGTAATAAGCAAAGAAAGCGAGTTCCTCGGAGCAGATCGTGAATCACTGACGGAGTGCGCGGTGGCGGACGCGGGCGCGGGAGCGAGAGCGGACAAAAAGGCACATGCCTCATCCTTGCCACATGTTCGATTTTCCACGAGCCATCAGCTATCCTGTGCATGCGCATTTGAATGTTATATCAGTTTTAATTTGTTTCCGTTCAAGATCACTTGCCGTCCTTTTCCCTCTCGCGCCGTACGTTTCCATTTTAATTTATATTTATCAGCGAGATATGACTGTGCAGTTTGTGGCCTGTGTTGTTGCTACATTTACTATTATATTTTTATTGGGATGCTTTTGTATGAGTTGGCAGATATTTATCGAGTATCGGAACATTATTCGGTCTGCTCATAATCGTCCGCATAAAGCACCTTGTCACACGGTCGTTGGGCGCCGAATGTGCCCGCCCGACCCCACGTTTTCTTTTTGTGATCCCCGGCCGAGGGCCTGTATTCTCCGAGAAGTGGAAAAAATGAAGATATTAATATATCTTTCTAATTCGAAATACGTTACGGATAAAAGGAAGATCATAAATCATTACGCACGCTGTATGATTTCTTTTTAAATACTCGAGACAAACTCGGTTTCGGAGAATAGTGGTGGACAACGGCTACATTTGCGACAAGTATACAATATTTACTAGTTGCATAGCGTAAAAGTTCTATCATTAGCTTCATTGTTGTCTAAAAAATTAACAATCTGTATGAAGTGTAGAACACTTCTCTGATATTAAAAGCAGCGATTACTATTATAGGTCAAGCAGTACATGGCGCGTGGTCATGTCCATCCAAATGGGTGCGTTGTAAGCAAATGGCCAGTCATCGACCGCTTATTAGCCGCTTCGCTATTGAAGATTAAATTAACTCGGATATCCTTTAATGGCCGATTGAAACAATATCTGTATTAAGTTTAAACTTCAAAAAGAAAACAAATGTGAAGGTACAAAAGCGTTATTAAAAGTTTATAAAATAATGTTCATTTTATATATCATTTAAACTATTTAAAAACATTTGGATGTTTTAATTATAAATGCGGTATTTAATGTTATCTAATTATAGTCATAAATCAAAGTAATATATTCATCTTGGTAAACGTGAGTCATGTAAAGTGAGACCGATGATATCAGCATGAAATCATTTGAGATAATTTCAAATTAATTTTCTAATGAAAATGTTCTGAGAGTAGCAGGTGTGCGAATATCGAGTGTCACACGGTCATAATTTAATGTGATGACAGACTTGGCTTCGTTTATTCCATTGTTATTGTTATCTAAATTATTAATACATTATGACAAACAACACTCCAATTTCGGCAACCGGCAACTCTCAAATTCTCTACTACTTCTAAACTAGCTACGATACTTATCTATTTCTGTCATTTTTATGCTACTTCAAGAGGCTGCGCGAACGTAGCTACTTTAGTTAAGAGATTCTGCAATAGACTAAAGATGTTGATTGCCGAAAATAGAAAGCAAATCAATACTTCGTTGTCACAAGTAGCACTCTGTAAGGTTGTGTCCGACTCACAAAGTTGCCAATTTACTCAACTGGCAACCCTGGCCCGTGATGCCGCGTATATACCAACCGAACGGACGCTGAAGCGAATCTGTGCCTGTTGCGTCCATACAAACAAACTTTCGCTGTTGTGTGAATGCAACAGCAACCGTAAACTGAAACTTTGTTGCCGCAACTGGCAATCGTCAAGAAAACTACAGAAATGTTGAACTAATTATCATCATCATCATCATCATCAGCCGTAGGACATCCACTGCTGAACATAGGCCTCCCCCAAAGATTTCCAGATCGACCTGTTGGAAGCGGCCAATAATACATAAAAAAGAATAAAACAAAATAATCGCGGCTGTATATTACTACATAATTATATAAATTTTACCACAATGATAAAGAAAAAATACATGAAACAGCGCTATCCCATACTGTTTTTATTCAGGATAGATTAAAACATTCTCTGCAACTTGATATAGTGTTCACAATTGTTTTTTCTCAAAACTCACATAAAACCATTTAGCACAATTTAGGAGCAAAGGCCGAATGAATCGAGTTACACTGGTGCTATTTCTAAAAAGCTTGTTTTCTCAGCGGAGCGCACTTAAGTAGCGATTTGAAACTTGACACGACGATTTAAATTTGACCAGGCGGTGTGCCAACTGTTTAATTTCTGTCCATTTACTATTAAAGATTCGTCAACATTTAAATAGTTTTATATCAGCCACATGTTGATTTACAGTTACGGGCCATTGAAGCATTACTTAAGCATTACGGAGGAGCAGGGGGGTCTTTTATTTGCTTATTTTTGATGACTTGGGGGATGGAACAGTCTGAATGATGATTACGTCAATAGCATTTTTAATAGCAATTTTACTCTATTGGATTTTATTTTAATATAAAGTAACCAGAACACATTGAAAAATTAATGTACCAATGAAATAAAACTATTTTTACGGATTCTATCACTATATGGTTTAAATTTTTATACACCAGTCCAATCCGTGACCACGAAGACTGCAAAGCCTTCGAAACATCGAGAATAAAAATTAAAACCAAATCGTGATAGAATCCGTAAAAATTGTTTTATTTCAATGCATAACATTCGCGTAAACTTAAGAAATCATAATGTACCAATGTTTACGTAACCATGGGAGGGGGTAAGAGCTTTGCTTACTTTTGCTGACGAGGGGGAGAGAGTGGTTAATAATTGTAAAAAATCTGCTTACGTAATACTTGAACGGTCCCTTACTTAGTTATGAATTTTTACTATGTATCTACTCATAACAGTCTCTTGCACAATCTTCTTCTATCTGCCCGTATATTACGTTAATGTGCAAAACTGGTTGCCTGCGTGACGTCAACCCCTTCTGAAGGATAGAGATAGGTCATATTGTTATATTCGCATCCACAATATAACGTCGTAGTTTAGGCTCGTACTATAACAATGGCGATAGGCTCACGCCCTATCACATCTGGAACAGAAACGAGCTCGGCGAAATGTGGGTGTTCTAGTACCTACTTTTAGTTCTCTTGTTCGCCTCTGCCTACTTTTTCAGGGATGTAGGCGTGAATCTATATATTTTATATGATTCCATATTAAACGTTTATTATAACAACCCAATATAAATTCTCACCGTTATAGCAAGCGATATTTCACAATGAAAACACACTTAACATACCTGTAGAAAAGTCAGTGGTGTGTGCTCTTTTTGGGATTGGTCTCGAACCACCGACACTCGTCTTGGCAGTCCGTACCATTCCCAACTGAGCTATCGCTGCTTCTTTTATATAACGGTGAAGGAAAACATTGTGAGAAAACCTGCATACCCCAGAATTTCTCCACAAGAATTTCGAAGGTATGTGAAGTCTACTAACCCGCATTAGGCCAGCGTGCTAAACTAAGGCCTAACCCTTCTCATTAGTAGAGGAGGCCCGTGCCCAGCAGTGAGACAGTAATATTACAGGGCTAATATTATTATTTATTATAATTACTCAGTACAGTCGCCTCCTTGGTCTAGTGGCAGCACATATGGGCTGTGGAACGGGAGGTCCTGGGTTCGATTCCCAGGTCGGGCAAAGCAATTTTTCTAATTGAATTTGCCCGGGACTGGACCCCTCAGAGGGGGTTGTCGTCGGGCGAGCGGCCGGTCATAGAATCTAAGCCAAATCCACTCTGCAACATGCTTGAAAGGGTGTGTTGCGCCGACCCGACATTAAGGTGGGATAAGGGCACGTAGAATAATTACTCAGTACAGTGAAGTTGCAATCTAAAACAATACAAAATAATTGGAATCGCTGTAAATGGGGATATCCCTCCGGGACAAGCTGCAGATGGAGATTCATATCGATGTAATGTTACAAAAAAGTGTCTCCCGTGGGTGATACAGCCGTTTAAGATAAGCATCTGACCCTAGCCCGTGTCTCGACGTGGCATGCAACGAATTCACGATGCGCATTCCCAACTTGTATTTTTATTTTGACACTAAACATTTTATGTACGTGTAGACGATGTTGATTTATCTGTGTATGTATTATAATAATAATATTAGCCTGTAATATTACTGTGCCACTGCTGGGCACGGGCTTCCTCTACAAGTGAGAGGGGTTAGGCACTATACTTCTCACTCCCCATCTCTGTGACAATAGCAGTGGTTGCACTCGTGACTAACTTCAAGCTTACTAAACTTAATTGCGAGTTTAATTATTTATATTTGCCTATTGAAATATCTATTCAAGCTATTTAATCATTAGGTCACATGTATAAATGCTACATTAATATCTGTATTCTAAGCATTAATAATAAATAACAACAATTTAACTTTGACGACAATTACAATACAAATATTTTATACAACTTAGCCTTTAACCTTTAACATTCTAATGTAAATATAATATTGATCAATTAGAATACAGGTAAATTTGCAAAAAACATTTACAACAGATTTAGATCTTGTTTTTGTCTTCTAATTGGAGACACAACAGGAGCGTTGGTAACGTGTCAAACCCAAATAGGATTTGTCGTCGATGTTTTTTGTCCGTCGAGATTTGATGCGAGATTACTAATTAGACTGGGACACATGTTTCAAACTGTTTTATCTTGTATCTGGCTCATTAGTGGATGGCATCACGAGTCACGACACTTTATTGGTTTGAGATAGAGCGACACTTCTTAAAAACAAATGAAGATCGGCTCTCTCGAAAAATAGTGGTATGGGTTGGCTTTTGTTACGTTATCGTCTACGAACCGGACGGGCGGCAGACGACCAAATAGCTCTATATATTTACGTTTAACTCTCTTTTCATGTAGAAAATTTACACTACACCAGTAGCCCGAGCACGAAAAACTAATGTAAATGTAAACTCGCTGCGCACTGATGACATTTGATTAATATTTCATACAAATTTCATAGACGCGCATCGAGCACGAATACATTTACGGTTGTCAGAAATTTTCCTGCTCGGGCTGCAGTTTTCTGTAATTACATTCCATTTAGGACGACACAATTCTTTTATCATCTCAAAAATCTTTAAATTTTTCTGGATATTTTTGAGCGAGCAAAGCTAACTTAAACTACTATTGTTTCAGAACTTCATATATGTTAGTAATATTTATACATATTTCTTAGTTTCGTAGTAAAACTATAATAATCGACATTATTATAGGTACATTATCTTTAACTGTTTACTATAACTACTTGAGGCGTAACTGACGTGCTGTATTCAGTATACACGACACCATTATCAATGGTTTTCATTGTTGTAAAAGTGTACCTATGAATAGGCCTTCGATATTACCAATACTCAACGAAATAAGGATGTATCGGCATTGAAAATAAGCCAAATGTGTGATCCATTGAGAACTTTGGATACAGTAACAAACATTGCGGTAAAGGAAGCCTAAAGAGCTCTATTATGGTTGTGTTAACAGACACTTGAGATTAGCATCTGTGCCTCCTCAACACGATCTTCAAGTTTCAAACACAATATGGGGATTAAAAGCGAAGAGGTTTATTTGTAAACATGACAATGAAATCTGTGTTATTGTGGTGGTCACAGTATCGTTCGAGCTGCAATGTATTTTATTGAATGTTACCGCGCGTCACACGTTTCGGCGAACACGTGAAGAACTCAATGATAGCGTGCGGATGGCAAAAACAACCCGCAAAAAATATTCATACGATGATATTTATTTTGATAGAAAGCATGGGAATACGTTGAAATTGATAAATCAGTGATGTGTCATTATCAGGCAGATAGTGAAATGGATGGACAGCAGCTGAATTTTCTATTGCGCTTTGATATCAATATTGTTGGCAAAAAATATTATACAGTTCTACGTTTAATACTTTATAGTATTAGCTTTATAGCATTTTCATTTTTTTAGATATATTAACAAAGACATTCATAGTTACTAGTAAGTAATATTAAAACTATTTGGCCATGAAGGTTATTCTGGTACTGTCATTCTCACAACATGAAAAGGGGTCAAAATCTTTGTTGTAATAAAGATGTATTAATTTCTTAAGTTTACGCGAATGCTATTCATTGAAATAAAACTATTTTTACGGATTCTATCCCGTTCAGTCATCTCAATCCAACCCGTGACCACGAAGACTGCAAAGCCTTCGAAACGTCGGGAATAAAAATTAAAACCAAATCGTGATAGAACCCGTATAAATAGTTTTATATCAAAGATGTATTAGATTAGATCATCATGTTAGGTTCATATTTCTGATATTAACGAAGCTTGTACTTGTATTTTTTTTAATCGTAGTATTGTAATTTAATATACTTTTGTGCATTACTTTTTTTTATTCGGTTCAAAAACGGAAAGTTCCTTAAGACTAACACAGACCTTAGTTTATACAGTAGAGGGTGATAATTAAGTTCTTTCTTAAATGGTGAACACAACATGCACATGTTATGGTATTTCAAAGTAGTTGAGACAATTTAAACACTTGATATACATAATAATTATGTACTTTTGTAAAATTTGTAAATTAGGTACTATTATTTCTTCCTTTTCGACCGACTTCCACAAAAGGAGGAGGTCCTCAATTCGTATTTTTTTGTATGTTATTTTGTATGTTACTCGATATCTCCGCCAAATGTGGACCGATTTTCAAAATTCTTTTTGTGTTCGATTATTTCAAGGATGGTCCCATATAAATTTGGTCACGATCGGTAAATTGGAAGTCGGCCAGTTAAGTTTTTAAACTTGTTATTGTATACGATACAACAGATTATGGTACCATTTATAGGCAAACATCCACTCGACATTTATCTATTATTTTTTTTAGTTTCGTATTGTAGATGAAGCTCAGAATTAAGATTTTTCATAATATTTAAGCTCGTAAAAATTCTAACGTTTCCCACATCGGTATTTTTTCTTCATAACTATAAGTCAAGCTAAAAGAGATGCTATACCAATGATAACACAATTCTTAAGAGATTATCTGCATTGTTCCCCTTAATCGTCAAGTTATCAGAAGTTAAAACGATCATAGTGGTCCTTTTGTGACGGCATTCGAACCTGTCGACATGCACATAATAAAATATTTCATTTGCTGTTGTAATAGAGTTCAATTTGGCACGTTCATTACGTCATCGGGTTTAGTTACGGCGATGTGACAAAGTCGTCTTATAAATATGATTTATGACCGTGTTAAGTACCCCGTGCAATTGTTGTGAATATTTATTTATGCTCGTAAACTATAAACAACGAGCAAATCTCGTTATTTACGATGTGATTGGACATTGGCGTACCGAGAACGTCTTTTTATTCGGAAATCTGAAATAATATGGATCTGAACGCTAAAGGCTACCTACGTACTCGCAATGATTTATTTATAGAGGTGGTTTGCAATACACAGTTTAGTATTGCATTGCTATTAATAGCCATTGGTGTTGTGGTTCTTTTTATTGCGCCTTATGCATTTTATTTGCTGTTTCTAAGGGCGACTTGCAGCGCTATTACTAATGTAGAGTTAAACCTAAACTCAATTTATCCTACAGCTCACTCCTAGAAATAGAAATTTATCGCGGAGCTGCAAGTGGCCCTAAGTGTTGTGGGATCGTAAGTCTCTTGTTCCTGACACCAACAAAGAAGGGTTGTGTCACTGAGGATCCGAACTTTATGTGTGACTGCTGGGTATTTATTATGTTAACATGCTTGACGATTGTACAGATATATAATATGCGAATCCTGTAATGTACTTTTATTTATGTTCTGGTATGTTAATAGTTAACCATCAGTCTCTTACTGATGTTGCCCTTATATTATGTTTTGTTTCTGAATAAAACCAGTGTATATTGTATTATATAACTAATGCACAATAATTATTTTCTTTGATAGTAATAATGTAATGTTTGTACCTATTCACTCCAGTTCCACTTAGAAAGTATGAATAGTTACTCCAGTACCTATTCATACATTCTAAATAGCACTACATTTCTGTAGGACATTTGATTTGCTATAAAACATAATATATCAATGTAATCTTTGTTTACAGGTGAAAAACCCTTCAAATGCGAGTACGCGGGTTGCGACCGACGATTCGCGAACTCATCGGACAGAAAGAAACACTCCCACGTGCACACGTCGGACAAGCCCTACAACTGCCGCGTGCACGGCTGCGACAAGTCGTACACGCACCCCTCCTCGCTCAGGAAGCACATGAAGGTGCACGGCGCCGCGGGGGACGCCTCGCCGCGGTACGACAGCGACGGCGACGACTCCTCCTCCGCGGGCAGCGTCAGCGTCACCGCCGGCGCCGCCAGCCCTGCCGCACCGCCCCTCCCGCCGCCGCCGCCCGCACCCGCGCCGCCTCTGCATCACCCACACCACCATCCCTCAATCACGGACAAACTGGAGAGTCTCAACGAAAAGTATCTCAATCCTCACGACCAGAAACCGTATGAGCGACCGCCGCCGCCGCCCCATCATAACCAACCGCCACACCTGACTAACATAGGCGGTAACGGAGTGATGGATAATAAATTAAGTTTCGGCGGACACTGGACGCAGTTCCAACAACCGGCGCCGACGGTACCGCACGGCGTGCCGGAGTGGTGGTGTCCCACGCAAGAGTCCTACCACCATCATCACTTGATGCACCACTCGGGGGCCGCCACCGCCTACTGACCGCACCGCGCCTAGGGGACTCTTCATTCGACGATAAGATGACTCGTTAGAGTTTTAATACAGCTTGCTTGTCAAACATCTTTGACGACGTGCTAAACTGACGTGGAATGAAAAGTTCGCTACGCGCTATCCGGTCATTATTTACACAAGTGTGTTACGCTTATTAATAAATAATTGTAGTCCATAGTCATTCCGACCATTTCTGTAAACTCACAAACCAAATGACAGCCGTCCGAAGTTATTAAATATTGGGTCCTACTGTTAAGTAAAGAGTTATTTGTGAAAGTTTAGACAATGTAACTGTCAACAATGGGGTCCCTTGTCCAACAAGCCTATTGTTTTAAATGTAAAAACTGACCGCTGATTGTGTGCATTATAGACTCTGCTTATTTTGTATGTATGAAAACAATATTGTGGATTACAATTTGTACATTAAAAGTCACTATGAATAAGAGTTGTCCGTTATGTGAATTTGTGTCGAGAGTAGATTTTTGTCAACTGTGTTGACAGTGATTTATTGCAGCGTTTTTGTAATATAAGGGATACGTACAAACAGACACATGGCACGGTTAAGATTTTACATAACTTTTAATGTAATATTTTATACATTTACACGGTCTGGTTATACGCACTAGGAAATTATTAAATTCTTTACAATGCCTACCTATTTGATAGATAATAAATTATCACCGATTATAATTATATTTGTAACAGACTGTCACCAAAACAAGACTTTATGCAAATTGCACAACATACTTAAAATTATAATGATCAGCATGGCCAAAGCACCGATGCGATGTCTAATAAACCATACGATTTATAGGTTGTAAAATTCATGTAAATGTTAATATTTAAGCCTCTTTTGTGTAAAGATATTTTTAAGAAAAATGCCCAGTGATAGTAGAAATAAGGGTTCGTCGTATGATAAATTGTAAATTAAATTACTTGCACTAATTGTCACTGCTATTATTATACTGTCGACTCCTTACTGATGTATTTATATACATGTTTATCTTAAAATATTGCTATTTTTTCACGGATTCGACAAAGTTTTAGATAAAAAAACGCGTACCTTCTATATTAACTGCCCATTTGAACGACTGAGAGAACGTAAAAGCATGATGTATTTTAAGTTATTTTTAAGAGAAAATTGTTGTCTTTTCTACAGCCCTGTAAATAGCAAAAATATAAATATTTCGATTTAATTACGCTGTTTGCATGTTTTGTAACCTACTTTATAAACGAGAACGTGAAGCTAAATTAAAAATATAGACGTAGTTTTTTAACCAAATCAAATGCAAAATAATACCGTATCACTGACACGATTGCAAAAGATTGATCACCGTAGACTCCAAATCTAAAATGGAAATCCAATTCTCGCGATCATTTCGATCGGATTCCGATCAAAAAACCTAACTCCGTGACGGTGCCCACAATAAAACACCACAATAACAAAACGAGGAACAATCATATTCGAAAGGAGAATTGAATTTATCATTGGGAAGGAGCGAGAGAGGTAATGATAAATGATCCCGGGAGGCCGGGACGCGGCGAGAGCGAGTGGGACGGTGGCCACATTCGATTCGACTTTACTGTCCGAGGGGATGATTTATCGTTTCTCAACAGGGATTGGCCGATTCAGTACTTTAAAGATTTATAGATTCTTATAGAGCAAGCGCGGTAGGAGCGTTTTCATATTATAAATCTCACTTCTGCGTATGCACTCGCGATTGCCTCTTTGGCTGTCCGACGGGGAAATTAAAAAATATGTTAACATATTGCATTGGCAAAAGAACGAAGGTATCCGTGGCTCCACGTGGAACGTACTGGTAATTGGCCAGCTGAGTTAATGCGCCTGAGCATGAAGTATACGGCTCGAAAGCGCTTACATTTCATACAGTTGTATGAGGGCATATAATTGTTTGTGATGGATGTTTGTGAGAAGTGTAGTTTTATATCTGAAATTATTCATTACACAGCCGTTTGTAAGCGATCCTTACAACTTGCAATGATAATTATTTTTTTATTTAAACTCATAATGCAATCAATAGCTTTAATGGTAAACTAGTTATCCTCTATCTTTACTATGGGCCATTTCGATTAAAGTAGAAGTCTATTTTAAGACTGCATTGAAGAAG
Source organism: Clanis bilineata (assembly GCA_036417725.1). Lineage (NCBI taxonomy): Eukaryota > Metazoa > Arthropoda > Insecta > Lepidoptera > Sphingidae > Clanis > Clanis bilineata. The sequence continues at coordinate 11,181,286 of CM071151.1, read as the reverse complement.
TAAATTACGATTAATAATATTGAGTAAGAAAGAAAGAGATAAATGTTTGTAGGTAATATTGACCGCTTCCGTTTCGCATGTTGCAGAAAGGATTTGGCTAAGTTTTTACGACCGGCTGTCTATCTGACGTCAACCCTCTCTGCGGGATCCAGTCCCGGGCAAATTCAATTAGAAAATTCGCTTTACTCAGCCGAATTTGAATCGAACCCACGACCTCCCGCTCCACAGTCCATATATGCTGCCACTAGACCAAGGAGGCGACTAAAGTACACCCCACATGATGGTAAACACATACACACACATAAGCTCAGGCCTGAATCCCTGAAGGGGTAGACAGAGGCGCACTAGCGAACTAGAACACCCTCATTTAGCGGAGCTTAGTACCGTCCCAGATGTGATAGGGGGCGAGCCTATCGCCATAAAACGTACAAATTCCAGACTCCGAGCTATTTTGGAAAAATACGAAATACAGTTTAAAGGAAAAGAGCAGGTTTCTATATGAATTGCGGTTAATTGACCGAAACTAATGTGAAAAATTTCCAAATTCTATGTGCCGAACAGCCTATCTAGTAGTATACATAGAAGTATTCCGCTATGATCGTTTTTACAAACTGTCAACCTAACTAAGGGCCCGATACGTCGATCTGTCGGGCGTTGTCGGCCCCGCTCCAGATAGCATCAGTACAGGTCCTGTTGGTGACACCTGCCCCGCCCCTACCAGCCCCTGACAACATTACCTTTTGTTCGAGTCGATATTGAAAATGTATACGACAAGTACAAAACAATTATCATGCTTTTGACGTGAAATTACATTAAAAAGTGATCGGGAACGGTAATGGATTTGATGACAGCCTCCGTGGCGCAGTGGGCTAGTAGCCGACTGTGAAGCGAGAGGCCGCGGGTTCGATTCCCGCATTGAGACAAACGTTTGTGTGGCCCTCAGATATTTGTTTCAAGTCTGGGTTTTGTGAGACCGAAAGTCTCTCATAGTCTCTGACACTCACGATACAGGTTATACCTAGTGTGGGGTCAGGACTAGGTGTGTGACTGTTGGGTTGGGTGTATTTATCATATACCTAGTAGTTAGGCGCGCCTGATGGATAGATACTACGACTACTTCCAACACTCGTAAGTATTTACTTATATCTAAGCAACAGGAACTTTACATCACAGAGATTTTTAGTTTGAGTGGTAGAGCCACGCTTTAGACGTCTACAGCACGAATGGGCCGGCTCGACCGGTTTGATACCACTGTCTCACAGAAAACCAATATAAAGTCGCAGCTCGCTGTCACGTTTCGGTCGGTGAGTAAGATTTCCAGTGGCCCAAGTTCCTCTCCCTTCCCCAATCCCTATTTTAAAGAAAGAAAGAAAGAAATAAACTTTATTCTGCCAATGTCTCAGGCATCAATAAGTGGGAGAACACAAAAAAAAGACAGAATATGTAACACTAAGAGGTAACAAAGTTAGTTATACGTGGTAAATATTCCATAATAAAATTATCCTTGGAGTATTTTAATAAATTCCTATTGCACTGGTTATTTCGATGATAATGATGATATGTTCCTACAGAAATTCATTGATATTGGTTACTACAGTCAGTACCCAATTATCTATGTATAAAAAATATTCTTTAAACAAAATATCATCTTTGGTTGAACAGAAGCGTATTGTGGTTATTAAGCTTATTTCCGTCCCAGATGTGTATAGGTGGGAAGCCTGTCGCCATGGCAGGCACAAACTCCAGACACCAGGCTAATACAGAACAAAAAATAACTTTACAAGACCTGCGGCCTGAGCAGGAAAATTTTTGACAACCGTAAATGTATTTCAGCTCGATGCGCGTCTATGAAATGTGTATAAAATGTTAACCAAACGTCATCAGTGCGCAGCGAACTCGAATATATTTACATTTACATTAGTTTTTCGTGCTCGGGTTACTGAGGATCGATCCGAGACAGTACCTCAGTAGGTACAGTAGCCGGAAGCCATACCGCATAACTATGTAATACACTAACAAGCCATATATATGTATACAAGACAATTAACAATACAAAGCAATCTAATAAAACTAGTTACGTAAATTATTATATATGAATTTATCATTATTTTAGCTTTTTTAAGTAACTATAACGGTAAATTGTTTTAAATCAATATATTTGATGGTATTATGTTTTGAGTGTTTTGACTCCTAAATCTTTTTTCTTTTTGCCTGTCCTTATCCCACCTTAATGTGGGTTCGGCGCAACACACTTTTTCAAGTATGTTGCAGAAAGGATTTGGCTTAGTTTTTACAACTGGCCGCCTGCCTGACGTCAACCCCCTCTGAGGGATCCCGTCCCAAGTAAATTAAACTAGAAAATTTTCTTTGCACGACCAGAGAATCGAAGCCTGGAACTCCCAGTCTACAGCCCATAATTGCTGCCACTAGACCAAGGAGGCGACTGTTTTGACTCCTAAATAAATAACAATAATCATATTCGATGTATTAAAAACAAGAAACGAATAGCCAATTATTTAACACAAAAACACCACACTGACAATGTATTTTACTTTAATATTGCAAATATATTCGGAAAGGTGCAAAAAAGAATGTATGATAAAATACAATAGACTGAGGACACTAATACATGCAAACCCGGGCGGTCGTTTTTAGAACGCGCCCCTTCTGTAAACTCTAAAATCTTTATTTATTAGAATCGGTAAATTATTAAAGTGGAATGTTTTATCGATTTCACATTAATATTGACGTGAAACAAAAAGTTTCATCGATTCGCTCGTGGATGGCGATATCGATTGCGATTTGAAAATCGAAGTTACCTATACAAAGGAATAAGCCCTAATTGATCTCTGTAGTTTTTGTTCACACGCACTTAGATTTTGATCACCGTATTAAATGTTTATAAATTCATCCTTATCTATAGCTCAACCATGAGTTTGTTGCACGTATTTACGCTAGCGAGGACTTAAAATACTTGTATGGAAAACGTCAGTACCCCGCGTAACCGCTAGACGCGTTCGGGTGTTTGTCATACAAATATTTTACGGAGTCGCTAGCGAGTAATGTCAAAAAACTCATGGTTGGCCTACAGGTTTATGCCGAAAGCGGTGACTTCACGGTGACATCGAGGTGATGTAAGAGGTATTCAACATGGAATCAAAACATAATATTCATTATTCATACTATGGTAAAACGACCTCATAAATGTCTCAAGAAGTTGCTGGACGCAGGCCGCTTCTAACAGGTCGGTCTGGAAATCCTTAGGGCGGCGTATATTCAGCAGTCGACGTCCTGTGGCTAATGATGATACAAGTAGTATCCACTACTAACACACCTATAAAAACAATACCCTCCTTGATCCTTCCAAGGCGGTAGGATAAAAAATGACCTGTTTGTATTACATACCTACCTACACAAAATTTACTAAATGTTGGTTCAAATTATTATCCTACAAATTATTGTATCTTTATGCTGAATTAACAATCTTTCATATTTGCAAATAATTTGCAATGATAATGATGAAATTATAATGTTTTCTTAGCCCTCATTTGTAGGTACGAGCATTTTCAACGTCCGTTGTTGATATGAGTGCTTGAAAATCATTCTTGCCTTGTATCTAATAAAGTATATTCTACATACCGCCCAAAAAAGACCGCATTTTAAAAGCGCCGGCGTTTGAACAACTATACTAGAACTCATATGTTACATTCATTCGCATTGACGTCAGGCTGTTTTAACGCGCGTTGAAAAAGATCTGCCTCGGTGGCGTGGTGGTATTTCGGTACGACTACGGTTCTGAGGTCTCGGGTTCGATCCCCGGGTCGGGCAAAGTGATATTAGATTTTTCCATATCAGCCCGGAGTCTGGAATTTGTGCCCGATATGGCGATAGGCTCGCCCCCTATCACATCTGGGACGGAACTAAGCTCGGCGAAATGTGGGTGTTCTAGTTCGCTAGTGCGCCTCTGCCTACCCCTTCGGGGATACAGGCGTGAGCTTATGTATGTATGTATGAAAAAGATCTCGTCCGAATGAGGCTGTTACATCGAAACTCTACCTATGTAGGTATGACCTACCTGTTTCACAACTATTCAATATGCATTTCTAAAAACTTTGAATTAGAAGAAACAAGAACGTTAAGTCAAACTAACGGTTTCTAATAACGTTTGCATGTTCCATTTGAATTTAAAAACAAAAACATCTCAATCGTGCGATGAATATAAATGTAAGGAGTGCGGAAACGCGATATCGAGGAACAGTGGGACAGTGGGAAACACATTGTTCGCTATCGGTACAAATGTTCTGGCGGCCTCCCATCGCGGCGATACCGTCTTCAGTCTGCACTAAATAAATATACAATAGTAAAAAACTCTAGACAAGTGTATTTTGACAACCGAACTAATTTGCATAAAGAAAAACTTCTTATTTTAAAAAATATGGCGGTGCTACCGTTTCATCGGTGATTTCGCCAATGACAAACTGGCAAGACGTACGCAAAGAGACGAAACAGTAATGACTATGAAGACCAAAATGAAGACTGTGAATGTGGATGTGAATGTGACCAACTGTGATCCAGACCGACGCGACGCTAATATTCCTCAGTCCTCACAGTTATCTATTGTTTACATTTTGGTTTACTACATCAATAAGTATGTTGTAGATTATTTTTATCGCTTTTTTATTTATGTTAGAAGTTGTATTTACTTAGTCGCCTCCTTGGTCTAGTGGCAGCATATATGAGCTGTGAACCGTGAGTTCGTGGGTTCGATTCCCAGGTCGGGCAAAGCGAATTTCTAATTTGCCCGGGATTGGATCTCTCAGGGGGTTTTGACATCAGGCAGGCAGCCGATCGTAAAAACTTAGCCAAATCCTTTCCGCAACACGCTTGAAAAAGTGAGTTGCACCGACCCCACAGTAAGGTGGGATGAGGGCAGGTAGAAAGAAGTTGTTGTATTTACTTCTTAAATTCTTCTTTTTAAAACCTTAAAGTGATAGCTTTTATAAAATTAATTACACTCTCACCTGCGACTTGGCTGTAAAATTTAAAACGTACATTCATATGTACGTAGTGACGTGGAGCATATTTTTTATGTTTACGACGTTTCCCCTTTGCTTACACAGAAGGTATAATTCACACAAATCTTTATTTTTCTTTGTGTTGGAGGGAGAGGCTGGCGGCCCTCCTGTGGCGTGCTGATGATGAGTTACTGCTGCGTCGCGCAGTAGGCCGGAACACGGAAGTCACCCCTCCAGCCCGCGTCCGCGTCATCCCGCCCCACATCCGATACCAATCGGCGGGCTTTAGCACAACACTACTACCGTATTTCATAATTTATCGACAATTTCGCAACACTGAAATATAACAGCGTTATTGCAAAGGAAATGCGTACAAAAAACACTAAAAAGATAATAATATACAAATTAAATGTGCTCTATTTCTACCTACTGGGACGGAACTAAGCTCGGCGAAATATGGGTGTTCTAGTTGGCTAGTGCGCCTCTGCCTACCCCTTCGGGAATACAGGCGTGAGCTTATGTTATGTTGTACCTACTGAATTTATTTATTGAAACATTAATTTATGTATAATACATAATTTTTTTAAAGCACAGCTTAAATAGTGCGAGAGCTGTGAAAGTAAAGATAGTTTTGTCAACCGCATGAGACTATTAAGTTACTACATGACCAGATTACTATTACTTTCATACAGGAAACCTATAAGTAGTGACAACATTTTAGCCATTTTACTACGTTTTTTACAGTTAGTGAGATTTTCTGGTCATTGAAATAAAACCACTACCAAGTTTATGAGAATGAAGTAATGGTGTACTGTAACTAGGTACTGTATGTACTATGTATCTTGTGCATTTCATGAAGACGCGTGCTTTCCGAATTCCGAGCCCATTTTGCAAAACCGTGCGCGCTATCTCTAAGGCCGACTTTCAGCACTTAGATAAATCCCTAGTCTCAAATTAAACATAAGAATGAACTGTAGAATAAATCGAGTTTAGGTCTAACCCTAGTAATAGCTCGCCCTAAAGCTTTTGTGTGGAACGGCTGGAACGTATAAGTACTTAAGGCTTACTTAATACTTCTTTTTGCAACTGCCGATAAGTAGCCGAAGTCTGAAGAATATATAATTGAAATCAAAATTAGTATTCCAATAAGACATGAAATATTCTCAGAGTATATAAGAGTCTTGAATGGTGGAGCCACGCTGTAGACAGTTACGTCTACAGCACGAATGGGCCGTCTCGACCGGTTTGATATCACTGTCACATAGAAAACCGACGTAAAGTGGCAGTCGCGTTACGTTCGGTAAATGAGATTTCCGGTGGCCCCCTCCCTTTCCCAATCCCCATCCCCTCCCCTTCCATTCCTTCCTTTTAGGTTGGCAACGTACCCATTATTATTTTTGTGTCTTGGGTGTCTGTGGGCGGTGAAAATCACTTACCATTGGGTGACCTATCTGCTCGTTTGCCAGTTTCTGCTATAAAAAAAAGATAAATCATGTAAACGAGGTAAATACCAAATCTCATTGAGACTAAGCCGCAGATTACTAGGCGTTCATAAGTGCGTGTAAGCATCCATCTAAGGGTGGCGACGCGTGTCTCCGATCTAGTCGGTCGCGACTCGCAGCAACAATATTCATAAATAACTGATGCAACAATGGCGCGGAACACCGGCCACGTGGCGCGGACGCGTGCGCGCCGCACTAACGCCACACATTATTATTTGCGCATGTACTCACTGGCCCATCAATACTGCTCATAAATAAGTGTGTAGGGGTTATTCATAAAAATATTAAGTAGCGAGAGATTGAATACCAAGAAAAGCAATTTTATAGCAGAAACAGACAAACATGCGTCACCACCGCCCCATAGACATCCACAATACCGAATGAAACATCGAGAAAATAAATTTTCCGATATGCTTGTCTACCTCTAACCTGAATGCCTGCGCACGTCACTACCCTTACGCCTACGACTAACCCAATGTATATTACATACGTTTTACATCCGTGATCGAGGCGAAGACTTCATACAACAATTCAAGTCATTGCCCAAAACCGAAATATTTAGTATGAATAAAAATAAAGACCACTCACAAAAAATAATTGTTATCGTAATTACCTAATGATAACAACGCAATCGTAATTACCGGTATCGTTCTCCCTTTTAAAAAAGTCCTAGCCTTCGCCACTGTCAGTGATACTGGGGGGGGGGGGGGAGAAGTGGAGCCTATTATTGCAATCCCCCCGTTCCCCTCCCCCTTCACGCTTTTATGAAACAAAAATAAAGATATCACATAACATACCTATCATACACAATACACCTAAAATAATAAAAATTCCGTTTTAATATTTAACTCGTTTTATAAATAAAAATAATACAAACCATTAAAGTAAATTAAAAATACAAAATATTACATGCACCAAACAACACAACAATAAAAACATGCGACGAGGATGGGATTCGAACCCACGCGTGCAGAGCACATTGGATTAGCAGTCCAACGCCTTAACCACTCGGCCACCTCGTCATGGAGAGCGGTGCCGAAATATATGATTACGTGTTCAACTACTTTGATGACTATCTTCATATTGATGTTTTATTCTATACTAGGTGCTACCGGCGAATCTGTGCGCATGGAAATTCATTTTCCGGGATAAATGTAGCCTATTCTGATGTATAACCTATATAACTGTGAAGTTCCAATAAAATCCGTCCAGGGGGGTTACCACCACCTCTTATAGCAGTATTATTATAATTTTACTTGTACCGATTCCCATAAAAAACAAACGAAGAACGATTATAATAATACTGCTATAAGAGGTCGTGGTAACCCTGCAGTAGTGTTTGTGTGAAGAGTAACACACATACACACATACTCACACTTTCACGTTTATAATATTAGTAGGATTTGACACTGACGTCACACGAAAATAACAGTTGTGTGGTTGATCATCAACAAGCAATATATTTAATCAGTGTAGATCATCTAACACATATGTAGACTGCCTCGGTGGCGTGGTTGTATTTCGGTACTACTACTGTCCTGAGGTCCCGGGTTCGATCCCCGTGTCGGGCAAAGTGATATTGGATTTTTCCATATCTGTCCGGAGTCTGGAATTTGTGCCCGATATTGCGATAGGCTCGCCCCCTATCACATCTGGGACGGAATTTAGCTCAGCGAAATATGGGTGTACTAGTTGGCTAGTGCGACTCTGCCTACCCCTTCGAGGATACAGGCGTGAGCTTATGTTATGTGATGTGTTATTTTACATAGGTATCTAATTTGTGGTATTTTGAAATCGATGTAGGAAGGAAAGCTTTGAGTATTTGAATTCAAATTTGTACCAAAAGGAACGAAGGAACGAATCAATGATACATGTAGATATTTGTTCATTTAATTTTTTAAATTAAAATAATGAAAATAATTACAACTATTATTTCTAGCTATCCTTAGGGGGGCTACCATCACCTCTTTAACAGTTAGATTTTAATAATATGTACTGCTATAAGAGTTGGTAGTAACGCTCCAGGTCTATCCACCTAAATATCCCGACAAAATATCCTGCATTAGTCTGCGGCATTGACAATATTTTATCAATAATACCTTCAAGGCGCCAGTCACGAGTCGCGCCATCTCCTGAATATGACAAATAACATTAAAAATGAAACTACACGAATACCAACATAAAATAAAAATGTCAAAAATTTAAATTAAGGATTAAAATATTTAAATTTAGTGCGGCGCGTCCCGCTCGCGCCCGTCCCGATGAGCGCCGGCCAAATCTCCATACGATACAGTGCACGGGTCAGATTGTTATGGAAGAGGACTTTATATTATACTTTTTCTATTGAATATCCTAATTCCTATATATTTAAAGCAGAAAAATACCTACATAAACGTCAAAATAAAATTTGAAGAAAGAGAGACAAAATAAAAAGGTGCGATAATTAAGAGAGAGAATACCAAGACATAATAATTCCCCAATACGCGCCTTCTCTTGCTCATTGCAGAATTTAAAAATGAATAAATGCTTCATTTTTCAACCAATTTTAATGTGGTTTTAAGTATATCTCATTTAAAAAGTAAGACTACCCACTACTTCTAACCCACACTCCCACCTTTAGCTCAAACAAAAAAAGTTCATTTAAATTAAAGAAATACTCAAAATATATTATACATTTCAGCGCATAAGTATTTGTTTACCCTCATTTCAAATGACTAAATTAACAAATTTTTACAACAAAAATATAACAAACCAATCTTTTTTGTATTGTTCCGAGAGCTCTTTCCACTCCATACCGCTTGGACGAAAACTATAAATTAATGGAGTGTACTGTGCCAGAGAATTTTAAATATTTGAAAGCACAGCTTAGAAAAAAATCAAAGTCTCCAACACAACGTAATATATTACTTAAAATAAATAACACAATCATGAAGTAGTTATACATGCAGTATTTATAAAAGGTAATAGCGGTTTTATAGGCCATACATTTGGGATGGAGGCACGGACACGCAGACGATCCGGGATAGTCGTGGAGACCGATTTGTTATAATTACTTTCAAGGGACTAACGCTACAACGTCGTTTGAAAAAACTTCATTAACTTTTGTTTGTTTATACAATTATTTCTTCTCAGATGATAAATAGTGGGCCACTTAAAACATTTATTAAAGTCAAGAAGGAATGCTTTACTTTGTTGATGGATACATTTCATGCAATTGCCGTTATTGTTTTATTAACTGAATGGTGAATTTGAAATATTCATTTAATATCAGCTGTTCTTTTTTAGGGTTCCGAAGCCAAATGGCAAAAAAGGAACCCTTATAGTTTCGCCATGTCCGTCTGTCTGTCTGTCTGATCGCTGTTTTTCTCAGAGACTGTAAGTACTAGAGGGCTGTAATTTGGCACGAGTATACATATATATCAATAAGAAAGTCGTGGAATAAAATCTTGAAAAATATTTTTTAGGGTGCCTGCCCTACATGGGGGTGACATTTTTTTCTCGACTATCCTATGTTGTGGGATATCGTTGGATAGATAAACAATGCGGGTTTGCAAAATTCATTTTTCGATTTGGACTCTAGGAAATATTAGGCTTTAAAGTGAAAAATTTTGGTGGAGTAGGGCGTCCCTCCCCACTCTATTTCCGAAACGGTTGGTTTAGGATACGTGAAAAAATTCACAGTAGTAGCTTATATCATGAATTTCATAGGAAAACTATAGTGGAGACGACTAAAGTAAAAAGAAAAAAATCGTACAAGTTATTTTCAATATCGCTTATATGATGTTGTTAGTTATGTAAAACAGGTAGTAAATATGAGTTTATTGACCATACACTTAAAATTATGTCTGATAAAATTATATTTAAGTGACAGTTTTCTTTGGGGGAGGCCTGAGTCCAGCAGTCGACGTCCTATGGCTGATGATGACGATGCCAGTTACCCTTACTTCGGACATGCAGCATGCACTTGCCCGTTTTTTTTTTCTTGCTTTCAATTTGATTTCGTAACAACATACCAACCTAAGGTCAAACCTGTATCCTCCAAAAGGATATAGACACAGACTATGGGCACAGCCGCGGTTAGTATACTTACATAGCTTTGTTTGTAATAAAGCTTGTAGTACCCTATTTAAATAACATTTAGTGGTACTAGTCGAGTTTTACTTCCCACTACAGCAAACCGGTGGCTTGTTTGTATTCCAGGAATCTCGGTAAAAAATTGTGACCTGGGAATATTAAAAATGAAAGTTTAACATATTATTTAGCTTATCGAAATACTTAAACCAGCTAAAACTGAAAATTTGTACCCACAAAATTTACTTTTCAATATCTAATTTCTTGATAGGCACAGTCTTTAATCGCAAATAAATTATGTAGACATAAATGTAGGTAAATGCTGGTAAGACGAAAAACGTAGGAAAAGAAACTTAGTAAAGACTACCAAATAAATGATACGTAACAATCAATATGAAACAATACACAACCATAATTTAAACGAGGGTGAATGTTATAATACAGTGCAAAGACTAGAGAGCCCTAGTTCTACACACGCCCAACGCAGAGTGTCGATGTAAATTAGCCCAGGTACAATCATACTCGGCTGAACCGGGATGTGTTTTTGACAGGTCATAATTCGCATCCCTCCCCGACCCTAAAGCTGAGTCTATGCACATGACAGCGGACCTTTGTGCACTAATTGTAGGTACAGTGTCGGCGGATCGTGCGCTCGGCGCCCCCAACATCGGGGGAAACGCAATTTTCTTCTGACAGTAACTTAAACAGTTTCGATCGAATGTCGCGATTCGCGATGTTTCTAATTTTTTACTTGGTTTTTAATTTAAGATTTATTACTGCCTACACCGATTAGAGTTACAAAACGCATGACAAAAATTCAGTACCGTAACTAAAGTTAGACTTACCTATGCGACAAATGCCAGCTTCTACAACGCCAAAACATGACCCACAATTTGATACTGGTATCATATCCTATCTTAGGCAATATTGGAAATATACTCATAGGTGTTGATGGGCGATGGTAAATCATCTGCTAGTATAAATGGCTGAGCAAAAGTAGGTACATGGATAGACAGTTCATTCCTGTGGGCAAGGAATATGTGACTTTAACGCAGACGGTCATTAATAAAACTTTGCCTATCAATGTTTACAAGGTGTTATTATAAATAGAGTCAGTAAGTCAGTCCTAAGTACATAGGGCGAGTATAGGACTCTACTTACATAGAGTACTTTACCTACTCTACCTATAATGACACCTTGAGCTGGCACCCTATTTGGTAACTTTCAAGACAAACCAAATTAAATCTCCAAGTTTACATATACACACATACATAAGTTATAGATTGTTTTTTATATAGCAGAGATTGGCAAACGAGCAGATGGGTCACCTGATGGTAAGTGATCTCCACCGCCCATGGACACCCAAGACACAAAAAGAATCATGGGTGCATTGCCAACCTAAAAGAAGGGAATGGAAGGGAGGGAAGTGGGATTGGGAAAGGGAGTGGGGAAATGGGCCACCGGAAATCTCACTCACCGAACGAAACGCGACAGCAAGCTGCCACTTTACGTCGGTTTTCTGTGAGACAGTGGTATCCAACCGGTCGAGCCGGCCCATTGACATATGACGGCATAGTGGGCTGTATACAAATATATAGCTGCAAATTTACTTTAACTTTACGCTCATGACAAATCTTTTGACTATCGAATAGAGGTCGAGAACTAATACGGTTCTTATAATACTCAAATATTGAAACCAAACTCAAACATTTACTGTTGTGTTTTGTCATTTGAAGCCACATTTTAATATTGTCTGATGCATAAGAATGTACGTAGCTGTTAAAAATAAGTAGCAAGAGATAAGACTGTCCTATCTAAAATGTATGCAAACTCCATTCTCCATTAGGCTTCTGTTTTCATTTAAAATTTCATGTTTTTTTTCAATTTCCCTCAACAATGTCCGCACCCATGACCGTCTAGGCTGAAAGGAAAAGTGCTATCACGTGAGGTGACTGGGTGAGGGTGGTATTGATTGCCACGCCCACCCGCGGCGCGTTGCTAGGCAACCACAAGCCGCCCTGCGCGTCCGCCCTAGCACATCTCAAAGGAAAATATCTTAAGGCATTTGCCTGGTGTACTTGTACTTTTGTACTTACATAATAGTGTTAGACCAGCTGTTATAGCGCAAGCAATGCGTTATAACTGCATTTAATGTAGGTCATTAAAGTAGGTATACAGAAGTGGTTCGTAAACATGTGAAAGAAAACAAAGAATTTGAATTTATACAGCTGTATGTTTTAGTAACAACTAAGTAACATTATCAAGTCCTCTGTTTCCAATGTTTATTTGTTATAAAAATAAAAACATTGTGTATTGTTACGTACTTTTAGACGTTAGCACAAACCATATCGCCAAGGTACGGAAATTCCTAATATCTCATTAACAAAATTCTCATACATGTATAATTAGATTACAAACGTGCATATTTCAGTTCTGTTGATGTTGTATGTACGTTCCTCCTATAATATATAATCGTCTCCTTGATCTAGTAAGAGCATATATAAGCTGTGAACTGGGATGCCCCTGTTCGATTCCCAAGTCGGGTGATTATTTTTCTGACACGATTTGCCGGAGGTGGGATCTCCCAGAAGGGGATTGACGTCAGGCAGGCAGCTGGTCGCAAAAACTAAGCCCGAATCCTTCTGCGACCTGCTTGAAAAAGTGTACTATAAAAGCAGGTAGAAATTAATATTGGATAGGTATATGTTCGCAATACAAAGCCAATCCGGAATTTCGTAGCAATTGTGTCTTATAATATTTGATGGAATTTTATTATATTTTTGTAATTTGGTATAATTTTGTGGCGACTTTGTATAACAGTATACCATACAAAAGTTGCAGTTGCCATGCGTATGAGGTCAAATTTAGCAAAATATTAAAATGATTGTTCAAAAGGGGTTAGATATTTGATTACATTTCTGGCATACAGAATTAGAACATACTTTACACATAACAGCAATAAATCTTATTAAATATGTAAAATTAAATCAATGTACAAACTTTAGGAAAACAACTCATAAAATGAAAAGTATACTGTGGGGTGCGAAACTTAATTTAGAAACAGCACCATAATGAATCCTAAAGAAGATTTAATAAAGATTCAACGGCGGGCCCTCCCAATAGGGTTACGAACTACCGCAGCTTTGTTTAACATTTTTTGCCCTATCTCGTGACGGTTAATTTCATCTTAATTTTATGTTTTCATCTTGTTACTTTTATCTAATTTAGCGCTATTGTTTTAAAATGTTTATAGGCTGAAGGCGTATTCGTGCAATTCGTGTTGTGATGTGAATATGATCCATTTGCATAAAAGTAGGTTAATAGGTAGAAGGCATTGGCTTTCATCTGAATGTCTATCAAAAACCGTATATTTTGTATAGCTGACCCGCGCCACTTCGTCTGCGTCACATATGCGAACTTTAACCATTTACACAGCGCACCAAGTCGCAACGGAACCTCTGAAAAGGAATTTTTCCCCGATTTTATTCATTCATGCTCCGCTCCTATTGGCCATATGGTGATGTTATATAGTCTATAGCCTTCCTTGATAAATGGGCTATCCTACACTAAAAAAAAATTCAATTCGAACTAGTAGTTCCTGAGATTGGCGCGTTCGAACAAACTTTTCGGCTTAATAATAATATAATATAGATAAAAAGTAAAGACGTGCATAGAGGTACATAAAGCACTAATTATGCATATTATATATTGCGCAAATATTTAAAAACATGTAAGTACTATCTATAATACCTAATTACGGTTTCGATAGATCTTCGATGCATGACGTATCATCTCAACACAACACAAACTACATATAAAGTATGAATTCGACGTTAGTTTTTAATTAAAATGATAAATGATGCAAAATAAGCAGAAACCATGATTTTTACTTCAGAATGCCTAAAAACTATGTGTTATTTATAGCCATTTTATCTGCTTGTAGGATCTTTGTGACGGTCGTCCTTTGTCCTCGCCGCTGTTTTTTCACATCGCGCCAAAAAACAATGCCGTTAAACTTATCTTCGATTTCGATGGTCCTTAGACCACAATCTGTGCCGATTGCTTTGTAGATTTGATCTTTATGGCATGTCTATGAGCTTTAAACGAGTCTCATGTTTTTGGTCACAGTAAAAAATACCGAAAAATTAATTAACATATTTGATTAATACAGCCGTAAGTAGTATACTTAGAATTAGAAAATAAAAAGCTCTGATATTAAAATACTTCCAGCTCTTATTATACCAAAAAAAATATTTCAAACTCTTAATCGAAAACTAGAATTCAAGATTAGCCGTTATAATTTTACAATTATTTAGATGATCCAGACCAGATATATTACTTATATAAAATATTAACTGCAGAGTGGTAATATATATGCAATTTCATATAAATGTAAATTTAAAATCTTGGCATATCAAATAAACATGAACATTTAAAATATGGGTAAATAAGTTTCAAAACTTATTCACATAATTCAAATTTATAAGGGATGAGTAAAAAAATAAACAAATTAATGTACAGCGGTACAGTCCATATTAAAATAAAGAGATACTTATACGAGATAAAAATCTAACATTCAAAATATATTATACACCTATCATATTAAAATTATAACCTATAATTTAATTTTCGAAATGGTCCACATAAAAAGTTACGTCGGGTGTTGTAGGATGAAAAAACTCGTCGCACATTGGTTTGTTTCTTTTTTGTCATACTAACTCGCCTTATTGTAGTTTAGTGGCCCGAAATAGAAAGATGAGCTGTCTTCCTAGAAACACTACTAATAACTCATAAAATATAAATATATACCGATAATTTTAATAACGCTAATGGTCGCTTCCTTGGAGTAGTGGAAACGTATATTATTAGGCCATTACCAAGAGGATCCGACTTCAAAGCAAAGCGATTTTTCTTACAAGAGCCTGAGAGTTGAGACTGAAGACGGATTTTCCAGAGAAGGTTGATATCAGGCATGCAGCCAGTCGTAACAATCAAAGCCGAAAAACGCTTGAAAAAGTGACATGAACCGACTCCACATGGAAGTGAGATAAATGGAAAGATAGTAAGTAAATTTAAATTTTTTCATCATACGAGTAGGTATAATTATTATACCAAGGTGCCACAAGACCAAGGAGGCGACGCGATGTCAATCTACTTGCCGCCTATCATCTATTTTTCAATCTGTTTTTCTTTTATACTTTTAACACAATCTAATTGTTTTAAAAATATTTATATCAGAGGATAATGATAAAAGGTACTCAATATTTAGAAGACGAATTTTTAAACTTGTTTCTACATTTGTCGAACATCGCGTTGTCGAGAGTATTCTACAGGGTACATTTGTATTTAGAATACAAAATTGGTTGTTTACAGAAGACAAATTCAATGCGGTTATTATAAATGGGTGGATATTTGAATATTTATTAGTGCTTATAATGATTTTCCCACGAGCAACAAAGAACGGCGCCTCGGTTGCGCCCGCGCCGCCTGCTCCTACGCCGCCCGACCGTGACAGATTGTTCCACGACAGAACACGTTATCCGTCATAACTGTCTCGCACCGATTGATCGCTCGCAGGTAATATGCCAGTTACATATGCAGTATATACTTGGTATTTTGCAAAATAAATAGTTGAGGTTAAAATGTTGTAATAATAATCCTTAAAATGTTTGCAAGTACTTATATTATGTGAATAAAGAAAACTGTCCGCATGTCGTAACGTCTGTGGTAATACTACCTAATTTAATGAGAGATAAGGCCCAAATGCCCCCAACCTTTCCCAATCCCTATTCCAATCTGTAGCAACTGTATAAGCAGCGATAGCTCAGTTGGGACTTGGGAATGGTGCACATTGCCGAGACGAGTGTCGGAGGTTCGAGACCAAGTTCGAAATGACCATACACCTCTGACTTTTCTATGTTAAGTCTATTTTAATTATCGCTTGCTTTAACGGTGAAGGAAAACATCGTGAGGAAACCTGCATACTTGAGAAATTTCTTCACAAGAATTTCGAAGGTATGTGAAGTCTACCAACCTGTATATGGCCAAGCGTGGTGGACTAAGACCTAACCCTTCTAATTGGTAGAGAAGGCCCGTGCCCAGCAGCGGTGTGATTATTATTATATTCCCATCTGTAAAGTTGGCAACGTACCTACCCATGACCTAATACCTATTATGGGTATCTATGGACGGTGGAGTTCACTTACCATCCATGACCCACCTCGTGCCAGTCTCAGCAGTAAAAAATTATATGAAACACGTACAAATTATCTCCTGTTACATAATTCAAAGAGGTTTTATTAATCGAAAAGATAAGATGATCTTCACGGTAAATACATTTTTTGAGAGTTCCATTTTTTGCAAACATCGAAAGACTATCAATTCAACATAAGTTAATCTATTTCACATTTATCCCAATTCAAAGGAATCAGTCCGTTATACCGATGCACAGGTGGCGCAATGATAACTTTTTGCTTCTACCAAAAAGCACAGAGTTCAACAATAGACGCACTCCAGTTCTACAAGCCGACACGACAGATGCAACAATGCAACTGAGGAATGATTAATCGTTCACATCTACGAATGTTTTACATGCACAAATAAAAAAATATAAAAAATGAAAGAAGACTTTTTGCCCTTTGTTTATTGCGACGACGCCAACATGTCTGCACCAGACGCTTCGATTTTAGAAGGCCTATTATTAATTATATTTTGTCTTACTCACGCATTCCATTTTCGAAGTTGATATGATCTATAGATTCGATCTACGGGACGATCGATCACGCGCATCGGAATCTAAATTTATTCATTTAGTGGCATCTTTTTGCAGATGGTTCTTGACATGTAGACCTTATGATAAATTGTTGGTGTTAAGAGTTTAAATTGTGAATTCAATCAGTGCATCTAATTATAATGATTATTTGAATAACTTTATAATATCTATCAAGATGTTCATAAATATTGAGGTTGGGTCTATGGCAGAAAATTCAGTCAAGCTTATTACAATTCCTTTGTATTTGCTGTTACGTACAAATATTTATGTATGTACTGATTTCTTAAGTTTACGCGAATATTATACATTGAAATAAAATGACACCTCAGTCTGACCCGTGACAACGAAGACTGCAAAGCCTTCGAAACGTCCGGAATAATAATTAAAACATAATCGTGATAGAATCCGTAAGAATAGTTTTATTTCAATTTCTGTATGTCTTATTACCTACAAGTGACAAGCTTTGTAACACTTGCAGGAGGTGAAACTGCTCTTTAACGTCAATAAATGCACATGAAATTGCTATAAATAACACACATAACACATAAGCTCACGCCTGTATCCCCGAAGGGGTAGGCAGAGGCGTACTACCGAACTAGAACACCCACATTTCGCCGAGCTTAGTTCCGCCCAGATGTGATAGGGGGCGAGCCTATCGCCATATCGGGCACAAATTCCAGACCCCCGGCTGATATGGAAAAATTCAATATCACTTTGCCCGACCCGGGGATCGAACCCGAGACCTCAGAAACATAGTCGTACCGAAATACCACCACGCCACGGAGACAGTAAATAACATTAATTTCAAATCTGCAATGTTAAAATTAAAAGTACAAAATACTCTGTCTAGAAAATGCACACAAGTATCATTGTATGTAACTATGTAGGTAAGTGTTGAGTATAGACGATCATTGACAAATTATTCTAAATCTACAAACAATTGAGCAGTTTCATAGAAAAAGTCTTCATCGGAGGATAACTAATTAACTCTAAACAATATTTCATCTGTCCGGATTGCACGATGCGAGACAAAAAACAAAAGGTCGGAATGACCGCGCCAAAACCAAAACGCTCTGTCCAAAACAAATAAAACTTGAACAAAAAATAAAGCCGGTTAATAAGCTGGATGACATTTGGGAATTCGAAAAATTCATTCAAAGCATAATTAATAGCGCTCTTGAAGTGGGTTCTTCTATATGGTTATTAAAATTAGACAACGATTACTTACCCTTAGACGCATCCATCGCGGCCATTAATCCAACTGATCACCGAAGTTCGGTTTGTCAGTTATTGTTTTATTTTTCGTACAGGACCTCTCGCATGCCGAAGTCATGCCTCGTAGCGTAGTGCCTCAGTTTTGTTTCATATTAAAGATTGCTTCTTTGTAACAAGTACTCGATGGCGTGATAGCAAATAATTTTATAAGACCTTTAACAATATGTCAGCCCAGACCTTATTTAGTTTTTCTTATTTCTCAATAAATAATACGTTCCCTCTCAGCTTTATATTGTTCGATTTCGGTCGAGGCGCAGCTTTTGCGACGGTATTTCTCAAAATTATTGAAAAAAAACTCACAAAGCGGGTTCTTTATGCATTTCGGGCCTACATTTGTTACGAGAGAATGATAATGTGATTATTGTTTTGCGAGCTTTCATATGATTGATAGTCGTTTGTCACGGATAATGAATTGTTTTTGAAGCGTTCAATTTTATGCCTTATTCATCGTGGAAATTAAGTTCTTCCTATTTATTGAAGTCTGAGTAGACTGCTTTATCGGTCGGTTCAATAATTGTTTATGCCATGTTAATATAGGATTTATTTACAAAATAGTCAAGCTGTTTTCTATATGAACAAATGAAGCATATCGTTGAAACATTGATAGTATCTTTCCTTCATTCAATTACCTACTTACAGAACCGGGTTTTTGAACGAGGATGACAACTCATTAGCCGTCTGTTATAGCCATACAGTTAACAATTACGATACAATCGCTCTTTTATCCGATCACAATACAAGCCGATGTCTGCACAATGCCACACAAATTAATAATTCACGCTCATAATACTATTAGATGTGTTTTTAATTTCGTATGTTCGATACGCTTTCGGATGAGAGCACGTTTTATTTTTCTATTTGTAGAATTTCATCGACTATTGTTAGCATGTGTAGGAACATCGTGTTGTGAGTCTAATGGGTACTCGCGATTGGATTGCCTGATACGGTGCTGGTATTTTATGATTCAAATAACATTTTTATGGCGCCAGTGTCCGGCTTACGTAGTCAACAAGAGTGTCAGATACTATCTATTGGCGTTTAGAAAGGCCGTGACTGTTGACCTAACATTATTGATAGAATTGCGTTTCTTAATTGAAATATTCGATGTACGTATGTACATGTATGGAAAACGTAAATTGACGCGTAAATGAAACTCGACTCTACATTTTATTCTACTCAAAATGTTTGATTCGATTGTATGATTACCTACATTCTCTTTGGTTGTTTCTCTATATTAGTATAAATTCGTCGATGTGTTGCTTGAATGATGAACAATGTTTAATTTAAATATTCTGCTTAAAACTTAGCCCAACCAATAATGCTAGAACAATTAATGTGCATGCAGTGACTTCTTAACGTCAATAATATTTGAAGCAATGTATCTCAGAGGAACCAGCTTGGTATTCATTTTTATCTATGTAATGGGACAGCATACAAGTACTTGGTATAGGTACATCTGGAAATCTTTGGGGGAGGCTTATGTCCAGCAGTGGAGTCCTGTGGCTGATGATGATGATATTTACAAGTTGTATACCGTGTTATCGAGTTGTATAATGTATAATACATTTATTTTATGTTGCCACGCTAGCTTCTACTAATGAAGACAAATAGGTGCTTTTTGTTAAATTCATTTGTTTTCAATAATCACTCTCGTACGTACCTGGATAAGTATTATACACATACATCGCAGTAATTTAATTCATTGCAGTAAAATAAAACAAACATGTTGGAGATCGTAGGCGTGGCTGCCCCGCCCGGGAACCGACCCGCTTATTAACCACTTAGCCGCATCACTTCTGTGTGAAACGATTCCAGACATTTTTCAAAAACCTTTCAAAGATTTTTACTTTTAAAAATTGTTTTTACCTGCTTTTGTGATTAATTATGTTTTGTTGGCGTTTGTGCAATGATAGATTATCTTGAAAGCTCATGTTACAGCTTAAACCTTTTGAGTTTAGATATTTATGATTTTGATTACAAAAGACTGCCTCGGTGGCGTGGTGGTATTTCGGTATGACTACTGTTCTGAGGTCTCGAGTTCGATCACCGGGTCGGGCAAAGTGATATTGGATTTTTCCATATCAGCCCGGAGTCTGGAATTTGTGCCCGATATGGCGATAGGCTCGCCCCCTATTACATCTGGGATGGAACTAAGCTCGGCGAAATGTGGGTGTTCTAGTTCGCTAGTGCGCCTCTGCCTACCCCTTCGGGGATACAGGCGTGAGCTTATGTTATGTTATGTTATGATTACAAAAGATACTTTCTTAAGGCTGCTTGCACAACATCATAAAAGCGTTTAACGATATAAAACACATGCTAAAACACAAACGATTCCAAAACACAATTAAGTTCACACACAACCAAATTCAGTCGCTAAACATGTTTAGTAAACTGTCAAAGTAAAAATTTATTTTCTTGTATTAGGTACTATCGGTTAAGGTTTTGTTTGGTATTATAACAGCGTTGTCCTCCTATAGCGATCTGTAAGAGACTGATTCTTAGCTTACCATAATATCGCGCATACAATGCATACTACAGAAGCACATTGATTATATTATTTTTTACCATATCTCATTAATAACCAAGCAATAAAACAACAGTATAAAAGTGTAGGTAAGCTGATGTAAGCCAAGATCAAAACAAGCCATTTCATTCTAAAAGTAAATCAATAAAAACTAATAAAGTCATATTATCCATTCACCCTTGCTGCAATCAATGTCTAATTCTGTATTCGCAGCTTACGATAATGATTAACGACAAACTTTATTAACTCGATCAACTAGGATTAGAGGATCCACGCTGCGGCGCGAGGTATGGAAAAAACAAACGAATTACTAAGGGTACCTCGGGGGATGTCACGGACCAGCCCGAGTAGGGCTTGCACGTGTTTGAAAATTCAATTAATGTTTTACGCCAAACTAAGCATTTTGGTATTGGTATTGGTTGCTGGCACCTTTCTCCGCACTTAGTTCGTTAAAAGAATTGAACCGTTGTGCGTGTCTTAAATGCCAGCTAGAGATCTAGCCAGCTTAGCTCCGACCAGAAGCGCAGGATCCTCCTAGTATCTCCACAGGCTTCTCGGAGCGACATCTGTTTGTTGAGGATTTCAGCCCGTTGTGCCGAACTAAGCAAAGATCTGCATTAATTAGCAACAGAGACCAACATCTATAACCAATGTCATATAAATAGCATGCAATCAATTGGGTTATGAGTTTTTTGGCTTTAAATAGTACATAGTAGTTTGACAACTACATACTGAATATCGGCATATTCTAGAGACAATAAAAATATTTTTTTCTTTGGTAAGGATGTGAACAGAATAAGAGAAAGCATGAAAATGTATCAATACCAACCACTTCCGAATATAAAATATTTTTGTCATTTATTGACATTTAATGTAAACAAGACGCTTCTTGACTCAGGTGTATTCTTCTACTAAATACTTACAGAACAGATAACAAAATATTCAGTAGTCAACTGAATATTTTACCATATTTATCTGCCTTTATTTCAGTTTGAAACATTTTTATCTTATCTACTTTTAACTTGTTGCGGTAGATAAACACAATACTGTGTTGCATCTGGAAATGAATAATAATTTGAATTGATTGCACGATAAATTATGAATTGCATCATAATAAAATAAATAATAATAAACGAAGCCTCAAAGATAAAGTTAAATGTTATATAGCAGGCGATTAGGAACTAAATGTTCATAATTAAATAATTCACAAGGTCGAACTTTGCAGAAACAAAAATTGGCATGATATCATTTTTACAAAAGTAGAAAACTGGTTTGCTATTTCATATTCGACTTCAAAAACACAAAACAAATATCCAAATTAAGGTTAAAATAGTGTCACGTATAATTATATGGGTGGGCATCATTTTTGAGTACCTAACTTAAAATCGTTACTAAAATTAGCATAATCAAAAGGCAATTATGCATAAAAACTTAGAGATAAATCTTTGATTCTAGATACGGACAATATGTCTTATATTATGCGTGGTTGATTGCACATTTTGCTATGGTAAAATTAAACCAAGCGTGTAAATCCAGATAATAAAAGCAACTTCATTAACGTTACTGTATATACATATGTAGATATATTTATACATAAGATAACAAGATTTCGTGAAAGTTAAGACTTGCCTTACGTGAGTAATGAAATAAACAAAAATAAAACTCCAATAAAACAATGAATACAGTACGTCGCAACCGTGAGTTGTGAATAACAGGAAAATAATTATATTCTTTGTTTAACAGGATACTCAACATGAGCGTCTTCGCACAGTGCGTCGTATTAATAAGTGCTATTGGATTGACTTCTCCAGCACAAGATGTTTCGATTATCACTCCATTAACCGTTGGAACTGTCAATGATCTTTGTCAAGTAGTGGTGATCGGCCATAGAGGTGCCAGTGGCTATGTTCCAGAGCACACACTCGGCTCTTACGCGCTCGCTATCACTATGGGTGCTGACTACGTTGAACCTGACTTAGTTATGACCAAAGATGGACATCTTGTCGCACGTCATGACAACGAATTGGGACTCACAACAGACGTAGCTGATCATCCCGAATTCGCATCAAGATATCGCAATCAAACCGTTGATGGCAATGAAATCAGTGGATGGTTTACCGAAGACTTCACATTAGCCGAAATTAAAACATTGCGTACTAAAGAACGCATACCTGACACGAGACCAGGAAATGCTCGCATGGATGGTACCTTTCAAATCGTTACGTTTCAGGAAATTATAGACTTAGTGAAAGGCCTACAGAGAAGTCAAAAAAGAACAATTGGAATATATCCAGAAATTAAGCACAGCACACATTTCAAACGGCTTGGTCTTGCCATGGAACAATTAGTTGTGGATACTTTTCACAAAAACTTTAACTATACATATCCTATCTTGTTATATCTATAACTAGAAATACTATGTCAACGCACTAAGTACTATATTGAAATTAGGCTAAGATTCAAATACAGTTATTACATGAGAATTTTAGAACCTTACTTCCTTCCCGTTCTAAAACGGTGTGTATCTATCCTTGTCTAAGTATACCAACATGTTAATGTTAATGTTATATTTTCTTCTAACTTAGTAGTATTCATGACAATATTATTTTTTTAATTCAAATAGACTTTTAATTAAATATACTCTACATACATCGTTAAATAATTTAGTACATATTAAATATATTTATATTATATAGCTTTTGTTTACTGTTTTCATTGTACTTTGTAATTTGTAAGTGGTGTACAATAATTTATGTGTAAATGTTTTCAATGTTATAATTATTTCTACTAATAATAAAAAATAATATTTCATAACAGCAATACCGTTAACATAATGCTGACAGGCTGACATGCTGACATTGCGAAAAGGTATTTCCAATAAATTATTTTTACACTTAAAATGATTTTTATATGATTAAAGTTATTGTGTAATGTGTTGCAATAAATATTTTAATGCTTTAGTGGAATTTTGTTAATTACGTAATATTCTGTCTTTATGTTTTACGGTGTATTACGGTATCCACAACTTCGTCTAGGAAAGAAGAAACAAAATGAGGTAAATATTTTTAAATCATATTTAGGTACTACACAGATTTTTACGCATTTAAACTGTCTCCTTAAAAAAATCCGTAACAATAAAAAATCATAAGCCAGTTGAATTCATTCCTTATTTTATTATTATTAATATCGTTTTATCCTTTATCTATACTAATATCTATACTAATATTATAAAGCTGAAGAGTTTGTTTGTTTGTTTGTTTGATTGAACGCGCTAATCTCAGGAACTACTGCTTCGATTTGAAAAAATCTTTTTGTGTTGGATAGCCCATTTATAGAGGATGGCTATAGGCTATATAACATCACGCTATGACCAATGGGAGCCGAGCAGAAATGAAAAATGTTGCAAAATCGTGAAAATATATATCTCAGAAACTACTGGTTCGATGTGAAAAATTATTTTTGTGTTGGATAGCCCAATTGTCGAGGGTGACTTTAGGCTATATAACATCACGCTATGACCAATAGGAGCGGAGCAGAAATAAAGAATGTTGAAAAGCGGCGAAGTTGATATCTCAGAAACTACTGGTTCGAATTGAAAAAATATTTTTGTGTTGGATAGCCCATTTATCGAGATGGCTAGAAGCTATATAACATCACGCTATGGCCAATAGGAGCGGAGCAAAAATGAATAATGCTGCTAGCGGGGAATTTTATATCTCGGAAACTACTGGTTCGATTTGAAAAAATATTTTAGTGTTGACCGACGGGATGAATGGTAGGGTGACTAAGGGGTGACTGACGGGGTGACTGACAGGCTGACTGATGGGGTGGCGGGCGGGGTGTCTGACTAAGTAACTGACGGGGTGACAGACGGGGTGACAGATGGTGTGACCGACTGGGTGACAGACAGGGTGACAGATGGGGTGACCGACTGGGTGACAGACGGGGTGACAGACGGGTGTCAGAAGGGTGACAGACGGGTGACCGACGTGGTGACAGACGGGGTGACAGACGGGTGACAGACGGGTGTCAGAAGGGTGACAGACGGGTGACCGACGTGGTGACAGATGGGGTTACAGACGGGTGACAGGCGGGGTGACCGACTGGGTGACTAAGGTGTGACTGACGGGGTGACTGACAGGCTGACTGATGGGGTGGCGGGCGGGGTGTCTGACGAAGTAACTGACGGGGTGACAGATGGTGTGACCGACTGGGTGACAGACAGCGTGACAGATGGGGTGACCGACTGGGTGACAGAGGGGGTGACAGACGGGTGACCGACGTGGTGACAGACGGGGTGACGGACGTGGTGACAGACGGGTGACAGACGGTGTGACAGACGGTGTGAGAGACGGGGTGACTGACGGCCGAAGTAGATCATCCCATTACCTCCTTTAGAATTATTGGATTTTAGGTACCTAAGACTCACTCTTTCAACCCTCTCTCTCATACGCAGACGAAGTTGCGCGGGTCAGCTAGTAATATTATAAATGCAAAAATAACTGTCGGTCTGCCACGTTTTCCCTTTTCCAGTTATACCGCTGAACCTACTTTGATGAAATTAAATATGAAGATCTTTTTAATCGTAAGAATGGATATAGAAATTAATTAACACACTAAAATTGTGGTGAAAATTTAGTTTCGGTGTTTGTCGATTTGTCTTCAAAATCGATATCTGGCTAGCTCCCTTTTTCCGAATGACTGATCCGAAACGGAACAGTGGTCGCCATTTTATTATTCTTTGTTTTAAGTCGTATTGACTTCAAAATCAATATACGGTTGACCCATGGTTTTCGGTGAGTGAAATTTCCGATGGCCCAATTCCGTCCTCCCTTTCCCAATTCCTATTGCCATCCTGTTCGGTTGGCAACGCACCCATGATACATTTGCGTCTTCGGTGTCTATGGACGGTGGAGATCATTTGCCATCAGATTAACCATTTACTCGTTTACCAGTCAGCGGTATAAAAAAACTTTCATTTCAAAAATTATTGTCACCCTACTAGACAAACCTACATCTCCACCAAATTGATCTGGGATCGTTATTTGAGCGAATTTGACCAACGGAAATCTCACTCAACAAATGAAATCCAATCTAAGCCGCCATTACGTTGGTTTTTGTGAGACAGTGATATTAAACTGTTTTGAGCCGGTAGTGTCGACGCAAGACCAAAATTGAACGTCTCGACATCATCAGCTTTGCGAGGCCCCTAGATTTTACCAGAAAAATATACTGACAGTTTTATCTGATAATCTTTTCCTTCCAATCGAAGTGCAAGGCCCTCTTAGGCGCGAGGCCTTCGGTGGTCGCCGACGTCGCGACGCCTAACGCCGCCACTATGAGTCAGTCTATTCGAGCTGTAGATGTTACTTGCTCACATTGACCTGCTCACATTTTTTTTGTGTACTTATTTACACACAAAACGAAAAAATACAATGCAGCACAAAGTGACGTGGTAAGTCCATAAGCGACGCAAGCATAGCTTAAGCCGCTTCTCCTGCACTAGTTTTTCTTGAAACATTATACCTCTACAAAAATACATACGCGAAACAACGATTTTACCTGTCTCTTGCTAGACATCTATTGTGTAGGTGTTTTGTGTAATGTTTTAGTGCAGGAGACGCGACTTTAGAATAACATTAGTAGTTCTCAGTGCTCACTATTAATAATAGACCTCTCTAATTTTTTTGATTGACAATTATTTTCACAGGCTTTTTCCGATTATTTTATTTTAGTAGGTTTGGTAACTAATAATTGGTATCACTGGTGAGATGAAAATGACAGAAAAGTTACCAGTGTTACTAAACATAGAATTATTTTAACATGATTTTTTGTACATCGACGTAAAATGAAATTTTTTGTACTAAGAATTATAATTATAAGTTCAAAACCATTAGATTAAAATAACTAGTTATACAGTTTTTTTGAATATATAATGTGTGTTTCGTGCAAAATAAATAACCGCATGCAAAAGCAGGTTTTCAATTAAGCTTTTATCTAAGAAATACGTGATTTTTATACAACCCAAGCTTTTTTTTATGTACATTTTAAGCAAAATTATACTGGCTACACTGCTCAACTGTCAGTCATCAATAAAAGGAGACAATTAATGTAACGTTGTGATTTAGTTTTTGTCAATTTATATTTTTATATTGTTTAGACTGTTCCACAATAATACTAGAAATGTGAACAGAACCTATATCCTAATTAGTAGATTCAGCAATGATAAGGCAATCCTTAAAATTTAGAAAGACAATCACGGTCGCATGTTTATTGTCTTTATGTAAGTATATTCTCTTCTTTATGTTCAAGATATTGTTTTTCATCGCTTTATAAGTACGTGTTCGGTACATAAAACATAGTTAAAGAAGGTACAAAGCGATATCTTTCAATCAAACAGTAGGTAAACAACAGCTGATAAAACTATCGACGTAATTAATTGAACGCCGGTAATAGTTGTAAGTGTTGCACTATCACTATTTCTACAACCGGTCGCCAAGGTCACACATTGGCACTACTACTATTTGCTACTTTGCAGAAGCTCTGAACATACAGATAGTGTTCTGTGTAGAAAATGCCTCAATTGTGATGAAACTCAAACATATAAATGTACCTCTATGCTTAATGATATTTAAACTTTCATAGTCATACTCACTCGTCATACAATTCAGCATTTAGCACATATTTAATGTTTATTAGATATTAGTTAATTAGATATAGTTATTATGGCCCTTAAAGTACATGTTAAAATTACAGTTAATTTATAAATGGTATCCACACTATAATACTGTGTAAATTTTTGTTATAGTGATTCTAATATATTTAATAATTATAAAAAGTAACCTAGAGAACATAGGAAGATCCCACCAAAGGTTATCTGATGATTTTCAAGATATAACTTTTAGAAATAAGGAATCACCAAAGACAATTGAAGATACTAATGTGAAGATGGAGTCAGATATATCTAATAATGAAGCTGATGAAATTACACGACGTGAGCTACAAGAAGCAAAAACTAAAATACAAGAGCTGGAGAAAAAAATTGCAATTTTAGAAGGACGGATGCCACAAAAATATCCTGATGTGAAATTTCTTGGATATAAAGAAAGGAAAAGAATATTAGTAAGTAATATGTAAGAATATAACTATGTTTATTAATGAAACAGTAGAAAAATACAACCATGATAATTCAGTAAAATTGAATTACATTACAACCAACTTCCAAAAAGGAGAATGTCCTCAATTAATCCGTATTTTACACGTTTTATGTATGTTGAGCAGTACCTCTGCCAAATCTGGATGGATTTTTAAGTTAGTATTCAATAGAGCTTATTTCAAGGATGGTCTCATGTGGTGTATATGTACACATACACAATGTAATAATAATTTGATAGTAAGATTTGTTTTTCTGTACTTTTATAGAATGAAGTGATTGTACCGTATAGTTAAAACGCAATAAATTTGATTTTATTTTTAATTTGGTCACAATCAGTAGCTTGACCATGAGTTTTTTGACATTTCACGCAAGCAACTATGTAAAATAATTTATATGAAAAACTTCAGTTCACCGAGTAAATGCTAGAGGCGTTCAAGTGTTTGTCATACAAATATTTTACAGAGTCCCTAGCGAGTAATGTAAATGTAGTATGTATGCTCATAACCATTTGTACCTATTACTAACTTTAGGTCCTTTTATATTTTTATAACTAAGTGAGTTGGACTATCTTTTAGGTAACTGGGGGTGCTGGCTTTGTAGGGTCACACCTTGTGGATGTACTAATGATGCAGGGTCATGAAGTTATTGTTGTAGATAATTTCTTCACTGGCCGTAAAAGAAATGTTGAACACTGGTTTGGTCATAGAAATTTTGAAATGATTCATCATGACATAGTGAATCCTCTTTATGTTGAGGTGAGTTCATTTTGGATACATTTTGGTATTATATTCTGGTATTGTATGTATGTCAATCCTTTTTTTAAATAAATCTAGTAGAGTAGTCCTGACCCTGGGTTAGATTCCCTGGTAGGACAGGGTGTTTTTTCCGACATGATTTGCCGGGGACTGTATCCCTAGATATACAGACGATAAGGCAGATCTAAGACAAGATTATTTGGTTACTTTATAATAGGTACTTCAAATTGTGCACCCCTATAATATTAATCTAAAGTTTTCTTATATTATTTTTGCACCTACCATCTCTGCACCACCGAAGGTTGGCTGGTAGAGAATGCCCTTGGTATTAAGTCCACCTTTACATTAATTTTGTACAAAGTATAAATAAATAATATATGCTTAAACTGCAATTTCATTTTACAGGCAGATGAAATATACCATTTAGCTAGTCCTGCAAGCCCACCACATTACATGCAAAATCCTGTGAAAACAATCAAAACAAACACATTAGGAACAATCAATATGCTTGGTTTGTATGTTCATACAGTTTTAGGCCTCAATTAGAAAAGTATACTATTCTATTCTATATTACTATAAAATAGTTAATCTAGTTGACCAACTTCAAAGAAGGAGACATTCTTAATTTGTCTGTGTATTTAGAATTATAAATAATGTATTTTTTATGTTTGTTCACCAATAACTCCAATTTCGATGATTATTTTTCTAAATTGGGTACTTGACTATGTTTCATTTCATACACATTATTATATGTAATAGCAAGTAAAACTAAAAAAAATCCTCTAAAAACTGCATCGAAATTGGTTGAAAAATGAGGCTGTAATTCATATTTAAACTTCTGCAATGAGCAAGAGTGGGGATGTAGTGGGGATATCTTACTATCCCTTTCCAATACACGCACTGTTAATGGACGTGACGTGATTTTACTGATAGGTACTTCTCTTTCTCGCAGTTCGAAGGTTACACCAAACTACAAAGGCTTATAACTTTTTTATTTTTGAGAATATTTCAATATTTCTTTTTGTGCTACGTTTTAGATGACGTAAATTTCTTATAAAATCAATTTAAAAAAAAATTGTCAAGTACCCAATCAAACAAAGCTTAAGATGTAGTTCAAAAACTAAATTTAAATCTAGATTCATGTTGAGTATTGTCTGTAACACAAGCCTTAGTTTTATAGCTGGTTAATGTTTTTAATTTTTATTTATTGTTCATAATGTTTTTATTTATTTCACAAGATTTAAAACAATGTTATAGATAACCTATTTACATGCAATCATTAAATTCTAGGGCTCGCCAGGCGCGTGGGAGCTAAGATATTAATAGCCAGTACATCAGAAGTGTATGGTGATCCAATGGTTCACCCTCAACCAGAATCTTATTGGGGTCATGTGAACCCAATTGGTAAGTAACAGTTAATTAAGACTAGTTAAGTAAAACTAACTTATTACATTGAAACGCAATGTAGCATGAAATGATTTAACAACTTTGTAAAGTCAAGCCATTTTTGTTAGTCACATTGGCATGGTTTTAAACCACATGTAATGAATAATCTATACATAAATAATCTTAAGTATATTATAGAAATATTTCTTATAATTCTTATTTGTCAATTTGTACGTACCTAACTAATGGAAAATATCTAAAACTAGTAAGGTACAATATCCTTGTATGACATAGCCTAGATCATATCGCAATAAACCTGGGAAGACCACTACATTTTATTTCAAAACTTTAATAAAAATTATGGGAATAAAGTTGTTATCTGCAATTATGCACGATATAAAAAAGGTCCTCAGACAAAACTACCACTTGGATGCCACTGATGCGGATCTGAGAGTAAAAACTAGATATTAGAGGTATAATAGAGGTATAGTGTAAATGCAAAATTATATTCGACATTTTACTGCCATTGTGTCACATACACAACACTATCATTCATTAACAAACAAACAACTTATGTTGTTTAAAGGTCCATTTGTTAATTGGCTTTTTACCACTCAATTCCTTTGTTGGTTCATATAAAATAGGTGTGTAATGAAATTGTTTTAAAGAAAATTCGAACACTAGAATCCCTTTCCTGCCTTAGGATATTTAATATTTCACTTCCTAAGTACGCTGCCACGAAACAAATGAGGCAAACCCATTGTTTATTTAAAGCCGCGTCACTTGCATTAAAACATTAGACAAAAAACCTACGCAAAACATGGTTTCGCTACACATTTTTATCAATGGTCCATTGTTCTATGAGCAGGAGACAGCGGAAATGATTGTTTTGCGTATGTGTTTTAGTGTTTTGTTTCGAGAAAAACAGGTACAGGAGACGCGCCTTATTATTGACAGCCACCATGGCGCAGCGGGCGAGCAGCCCACTGAAGCGAGAGACCACAGGTTCTATCCCTCCACCAAAACCGAACGGCTCTCTTAGTTCCTGATACCAACAACAAAAGACTCGTATCTACTACTACGGAGTCAGGACTATGTGTGTGACTGTTATTTATTATTTATAATATTCTAATTTCAGGCCCTCGCGCATGTTACGACGAGGGTAAAAGGGTCGCTGAGACCTTAGCGTATTCGTATGCGAAACAAGAGAAGGTTGACGTGAGGGTGGCGAGAATATTCAACACTTATGGGCCGAGGATGCACGTGTCCGACGGCAGAGTGGTCTCAAACTTTATAATGCAAGCTTTACAAAATTTAACAATTACGGTAAGATTTCACTGTATGCTATTAAACGCATCAGTATTGATAATTGGGTACTTGACTATAGTAACCAATATCAATGAATTTCTGTAGGAACATAGATTTATCATCTAAATAACGTATGCAATAGGAATGTTTTAAAAATACTCCAAGGATAAATTTATTTTCGTAATTTAAAAACTTATTTTTTTATCTGTGAGTCACGTGACGGTAAACACCAATCACGATGCATGATGTCAGATTACTCATTTTTCTTGTTTATTTGCTCCACAAGGGCCTAAGACCTACGACCCAAAGTCATACTGCCAGGTTATTTGTTTTTTTTTTCGTATTTTTATTTAAATCTCAACTTAATTTCAACGTGGATGTGGTCGACGATCGATATCTGATCGATGAAATATCTGACTCGTTTTTTTAGTTTGAAATCATAAATGTTATTTCCACAATATATTTTTTAAAAGCGATTTTGTATCTATGGTAAGAAACAATGACGTCACCCGTAGCTACAGCACCCGTAGCTTTTTGCGCATCATGCGCGTGCGTGAACTTTTATACACAAGTTGGATTCGTCTTTTCTTAGTTTACGAATGAAAAAATAAATTCGTCAATACTCAATTACCATATGACATGAAGATAGTCATAATTTATGAGGCGAGGTTCTGTCATCGTTTTTTGTGGGTAACTAAAAAGTGTCGAGAGGCTAGGCGTAGAGAACTGGGAAAGTAGCTAACTTGGGCCCAAACAAAATGTATGCGTATTGCCTAATATACTCTATCAATTGAGGAAGATGTTAGTTAGATTAGACTGTACAATCTATTTTTAACAGAGTTCAAAAACGAACGAGGTTCTCAAGTCCATCAGTTTTTATAATATCATAAAGAAATCACCATTTTTTTCAGGTTTACGGAAACGGTAAACAGACTCGATCATTTTGTTATGTGTCTGATCTCGTTGATGGTCTCCTAACTTTAATGACTTCAAGTTACACATTACCGGTTAACCTCGGAAATCCTGTAGAACATACTATAGAAGGTAATCACTTTAAACTTATACTATAGGTACACGTAAAATAACTTGGCCCGTCTGAATTATATTTGTTTCTTCCCTCTTTGGAGTGTGAAGAAGCATAAATAGGCTGCCATAATTCTGGTTTATTTTAGAGATTGGCAAACAAGCAGATGAATCACCTAATGGTAAGTGATCTCCATCGTCCATAGACATCCAAGACACGAAAACAAGAGCGCGTTTGCTAACCTTAAAGAAGGGAAGTAGGGATTGGGAGGGAGGGAATTGGGCCACCGGAAATCTCGCTGACCGAACGTAACGCAACAAGGAGCTGCCACTTTACGTCGGTTTTCTGTTGGACAGTGGTATCAAATAGGTCGAGCCGGCCCATTCGTGTTGTAGACCTGTCAACAACGTGGCTCTACCACTCACAAAATGGTGATCACCGATAAAGCTATTGTTTGTCGGTCGTCGCTGGTTTTTTGGATTGCACTGCGCTTACTGTCAGGTGTAGTGTAGTTACTTTGCCACATAACTTCAGGCACGCTTTCTTAGGCAAAATAATTTCTCCATATGTACACCACACTAGCTGTTCGTTAGCGACTTCGTTCGCGTGGATAAATCTATCTCACAGGAACTGTACATTTTTGTGGGATAAAAAGTAGCCTATGTGCTATTGCAGACTATAATCTGTGCCAAATTGTGTGCGATATTATACTTTTCTTTTACCCACTTATATTACCTTACTTCTAATTTTAGTTTTGAATGATAACATAACATAAGCTCACGCTTATATCCCCGAAGGGGTAGGCAGAGGCGTACTAGCGAACTAGAACACCCACATTTCGCCGAGCTTAGTTCTGTCCCAGATGTGATAGGGGGTGAGCCTATCGCCCTATCGGGCACAAATTCCAGACTCGGGGCTGATATGGAAAAATCCAATATCACTTTGCCCGACCCGGGGATCGAACCCGAGACCTCAGAACCGTAGTCGTACCGAAATAACACCACGCCACGGAGGCAGTTTTTGAATGATATAATATTATTTTTTATTAAGTTGCTCTTGATTTTCGTGCAAGCCGTGTCCGCCTCTCATTGTAACGGCATTTAGCCTAGGTAATCTTTTTATCATATATTTTTTAAATTGCATTGAGATAATGTACGTTACGTTGGCGTTACTAAATAAATAAATGTAAATAAAATTATTTCGATTGCAGAATTTGCGATGATAATCAAGAATCTAGTCCCTGGGTGTCGCAGCACGGTGTCGACGGGCGCGGCCGTGGAGGACGACCCGCAGCGGCGACGCCCCGACATCGCCGTGGCTCAAGCGAATCTCCACTGGAAACCTAAAGTACGTATATACTATGTACTTTGTATGTAGAGGAACGAATGGGCCGGCTCGACCGGTTTGATATCACTGTCTTACAGAAAACCGACGTTCGGTGAGTGACATTTCCGGTGACATCAAACATAACCTCAACAAAGCATTTGATTCCCAAAAATCAAAACGATTTTACTCTATTTGTTACAGATTAGTTTACAAGTTGGACTGCAGAGGACCATTGATTACTTCAGAGAAGAGTTGTCACGAACTACTTTCTACAATAACCAAACATACATGGACACAAAAGTAAATCGGCACTAGTTTTTCAAATTGTGATATTGACATTATAGGTTGCTTTGTGTGGATGAGAAATTGTGTTGTATATAATATTAGAAATGTTTATAGCTCATGCGTTCCACGAAGACGCGCCCACTCCACTACTAGAAGGGACGGTAGGAGGCTAAGGGAGGTTCACAACTCGGTTGCGGGCCGACCGCGATCAGCAGCAGTTGAAAACACATTAGTTCAGTCATTTAGTGAAAAGTATTTGGTAGAACCACGACTTACAGCCATTTTCTTTGCAGCGCGAATGAGCTAACTTGACCAGTGGTGTCATTATTTTTAAGAAAATCGGGGTGATACAGCACTTTACCATCAGTAAGTCTGGATGGAGACATGAGGCTCAAGCAGGAACATTTTTGACAATCGAATCGTCTATGACGTGAAAATTATTCCGGCTCGAGCCACTGTCAAATGTATTTATCCTTCAAAATGGACATCGGACCCGAAATACCTCGGATTTGGGTGTTGATGGGCGAAAATCCGTGCGAGTGAACATTCTTCATACATCTGCCCTTATCCCACCCCAATGTGGTTTCGGTGCAACATATTTTTCAAGCATGTTGCAGAAACCATTTGGCCACCATTTTGTTTTACAACCGGACGCCCGTCTAACGTCAGCGAGATTTTATCCAGGTACGGAATATTGTAATCGGGCAAAAGCTATTTTCGAAAATGATTTATGGTAATTCAACAAGTAACATTAATATGTAGTGGCAGAACAGTAAAGGCGCGTCTCCTGTACGTTTTTTCAGAAGAAAACAGTAAAAACACCTACATAAACAAGGTTTTTTATCGTCTCCTGCTCATGTAACAATGGACCATAGACAAACATTATTAGAAATACCATATTTTATGTAGGTGTTTTGTATAATGTTTTAAACTTTAGTGCTGGAGATGCGGCAAGAGCAATATAGGCAAAGAAAGTAGTACACACATGGGGCCTTAGTCCTTACTTATAAAAACAGTGTATCTGAGCAAATGGCTAAGAATAGGCAGTCACTTTTTTCCTTGTGTCACATTGTTTGAAAATAAAAGGGACTCACTATTCTTTACCATTTGCTAAGATAAAATGTTTTTATAAGGCCCATAAAGTATATACTACAGACAGCCTCCATGTTTCAGGCTTGAATGTTGAGACCGATAGTCTCCCATAGTTCCTGATGCCCACTGTATTTATTATATGCAGCTAAAATAGTAGTGGGGAGAGTCTTCGTTGAATGCATGATATACACATTAATTGAAATGTTTTTATAATATACAAGTTTTTTGGAAATCTGTTGCAATCATACATTTTGTTGTTTTGTGTTCAAAGTTTAAATAAATTCATATTCCTTGCACTGTTAATGTTATTTTTATTTATAGAATAATAGGTAAAACTACATACAAAGACAAATTACTAGTGACTAGAGCATCAGTGGTAAAACAAATTTAATAGATAGCAAAGACTTCTAAGTATACTACTAGACAAGCTATTTATAGGGGTAAAATTGTGTCATATTACGGCGAATGTTTGACGGCTAGGAAAAGCAGTCTCTCTACAGTGAATTGCGGTCAATTGACTGAAACTTAGTGCGTAAATTCTATGTACTGAACAGCCTGTCTAGTAATATAATGTATACTAGTCTAAAAGTCTTTGATAGACAAGTAGATCAACATGGCTTAAACAATTACACACCAAATACATTATCAAATGGTATTGCATTGTAATAATTTACAGGCACTTGAATTTGAGGAAATAAACATATGCAACTTCACAAGATCCATTATCCTGATCACTCAAAGTATACATGGATAGCACAGAGACTTTTATATTGATGATTGATGTCCTGGGTTCGATTCCCAGTTCGGGCAAAGCGAATTTTCTAATTTTATTTACCTGGGACTGGATCCCTCAGAGGGGGTTGACATCAGACAGAGAACCAGTCGTAAAAAGTAAGCCAGGTAAAAGGAAAAATTCTTTAAAAAATAATGTCAACTTTTTGTTTTAAAAACGATCACATAAGCTCACGCCTGTATCCCTGAAGGGGTAGGCAGAGGCGCACTAGCGAACTAGAACACCCAACTAGAGCTTAGTTCCGTCCCAGATGTGATAGGGGGCGAACCTATCGCCATATCGGGCACAAATTCCAGACTCCGAGCTGATATGGAAAAATCCAATATCACTTTGCCCGACCCGGGGATCGAACCCGGGACCTCAGAACCGTAGTCGTACCGAAA
Source organism: Clanis bilineata (assembly GCA_036417725.1). Lineage (NCBI taxonomy): Eukaryota > Metazoa > Arthropoda > Insecta > Lepidoptera > Sphingidae > Clanis > Clanis bilineata. The sequence continues at coordinate 11,144,619 of CM071151.1, read as the reverse complement.
TACCACCACGCCACCGAGGCAGTTAAAAAGGATCTGACGCTATTATTTGTTCTTTTTACAACATGAGCTAGGTAGAACATCCCAGTTATAATTATATGATTCTCTTTCAGTTGTTTCTGTCTTACAAAGTTGTTTGCCATTGGAATTTAGTAAATTTTTATACAACAGAAACATGTCTGTTGGTGTTTGTTTATGGCGTACCAACATGTGGTTGGAGCAACCCCTGGACTTCCATTCTGTATCAAACCTGATATCATGAACTCTATTAACACCATCCAAGGCTGCTGTCCAAACACCCATAGACACATCTTCAGAATTGTAACATCTGAAAAACAAGAATAATAATCATAACAAAAAACTTAAAAACATAACAACAACTTAAAAACAAACTTTGAAATTAAACTATTTTTACGGATTATATCACGATTTGGTTTTAAATTTTTTTTATGTCCGACGTTTCGAAAGCTTTTAAAATTAAAAACAAACTATTATTTTTACATGGGACCATTGTCCAAAAACAGCAACAATAAAACTTAACAGACCAACTTCAAATCCGATCATGACATATCTAATAAGTTGATTAGATAACAGATTTTTACTGCAGTAGTTTAATATAATGACAGTTGAACATCCACTTGCCTTAAATATTCAACATTGTTCCCAATGTACTGGACAATACTGCTCGATACAACATATCCACCACCAAGTGCATAAGGCAGGTAATTATCGCACAGGAACCAGTCCTTTTCTTGCCATTTGCCTTTTAAATAAACACGAGATTTACCATGAAAATATCCCCAATAGAGACCTCTGTATGTTGGCAGATCCATCTGAAAATATCAGCATTGAAACTTTTTTATTCTACATCATTTTACACATTTACCCAACCAGCACAACACATTTCATCATGTGTTGCAGAAAGGTTTGGAATTAGTTATTATATTTGGTTATCTGTCTAATGTAATTAACTTGTGTCTCTCAGGGACCAGACAGTAAAAATTGCACTTTCTTTATTAAGAGTGTCACAATCCACATAGATATTATGTTAATTGTGTACACAATTAAATTATAATTGTGTACACAATGAAGTTAAAATGTAGAAAAATTGTTGTAATTCTTGATCATCTTAGACATTTCTTTTAATGTTTACTAAAAATAAGATTCAACAATTTTCCTTACAGTGCAAAATATTAATTTATCGAACACACAAAAAATACAAATATATGTTGTAATATGTTCTATCTGCCCTTATCCCATCTTAATATGGGGTCGGCGCAACACACTTTTTCAAGTATATTGTAAAAAGGATTTGGTTTTTATGACCAGCTGCCTGTGACGTCAACCCCCTCTGGGGGATCCAGACCCACACAAAATAAATTAGATAATTGACTTTGCCCAACCTGGGAATCGAACCCAGGACGTCTTAGACCACAGCCCATATATGCTGCCCCTATCCTCCAATTACGAAGTATATTTAACCAATTACCTTGTAAGTAACATATTTAGTTAATTCTGGTGCACTCATCTTAGGTGCGAACATCTCCAAGTCTCTTACAATAAGATCAACTCTCACAAATGAATCATCATCACATTTTATGACATACTTCAAACCTTTCAAATTTCTACTAAGCCATTTCATAGCAAGTAACATCTTTCTGGCTAAGTTCTGATAGCTATCTTCCAGGTTTTCAAATAACAATAAGTCGGAATTTCTTTTGTCTTCATCTAATATATTTTTCATTTGAATTTCAGTCAATCCTTGAATTCCAACACAAAAATAAAATTTAATATGTTCCTGCCGTGTTTGCTGTTCCACCTGTGTATGGTTCCATTTGTAAAGAGTCTCTCCATTTTCTACGAATATATTAGTTGCAAATTTACCCCAAGTGTCCCTTATTGCATCTCTTTTCCCTTCATTATTAGGGCTGCTAATTATAAGTACTGCATATTCTACTTTGAATACAGAGGTGAGCGAGGAGGCTCTATTGCTATTCGTATCATCAGCGCAATCAAGGCGCATGAAACTTAATGTAACACCACAACCGATATAAAAGAAAAATACACTAACCAAAATCATAGTCCTGTACTTTCTTAGGGTAATCAAAAACATCGTTAGGGACACCTTTTTAATAAATCATGGGTTTAGGACAGTGTTATTATCAGCATTTCACATTTTAAGAGAACATCTTTTAAAAATCATGCTAAACCTTTGACGAACATTAAATTATCATTTCTCTATTTAATATTATTTCAAACATGCATTATGTTTGATTTCTTCCGAGTTCTCATCTGACGATTCAGGATAATCTATTAATCTGCTATTCAACTAAATTACTGTATAATGTACTTTTGAAATAGATCAAGGAGATATGGAAAATAACTATTATTATAATTTTTGAGGATATACAAATATTTTACTCATCTGACATCTCCAAAACTACTAATAAACGATCGGCTTTTCCACAGGGTCTCTATTGTCTTTTACAACCTATCGAGTATAAAATTTTATAGAATCAGCAAAAAAATAAAGCTATCTCTTTTTTACTAATGGATGTCATCTCAGGTAAAGAAGGATCAGTATACAAGTGTTTGTTTCTATAGGCCCGCATCAGTCAATAAGCTCCGGAACAAAGTAATAATATTTTTATTTTTTTTTTTTTTTTCTTCTGGCTTCGCACGGCTTGTGCATTTAGCCAATGACAGGTTGGTAATTTTTAGTATTTTTGATTTAGGAAAACAAAGGTAAGGAAACTTTGAGGAAATAATTAAACACGGATCGGATTTTTGGAAAAAAGGACTATCAGGAGAGTTTATGAAGAGGAAAGGAAAAATAAGATATTTTATACAACATGTAAAAACAAAAATACATATTATTTACAAATAACTTGTTGGTAGATAATAGAGTATTTACAATTTTATGTTGTTGATGATGAAAAATGATGCTATACACTTATACATTATGAAATCATTAGAAGAAAGAAGAGAGAGGATAGAGGTAGGAAAAGGAGTATGGAGTTCTAGAAGAGAATTAATCAGGGATATTCGGTTATATTGAGAACAAGAAAACAAAATATGATTCAAGTCGCCGACATCCGCAGAACACGAACACATCGGACTATTAATTATATTAAGTCTGGCAAGATGAGCAGGGGCACAAGTGTGACCAAGTCTGATGCGAATAAGGATGGAAGTCTCAGCCTTGCCAAACTTAACCCTAAAAAACCAAGGTTTTACTGGAATATCTGGTTGGATCAAAGAATAATATCGGCCCTTCGCTAAACAGTTGGATGCCCAAGCTTCCCTCCAGGACTCCTGAAGAAAAGTTTTGGGCAACATTTGCAAATCCTGACTAAAGTTTTTAAATGGGAATAAATCACCACACTGCACCGCATCCTTAGCAAGACTGTCAGCAGTTTCATTGCCACGGATTCCACAGTGACTGGGAATCCAAGCAAAATGAAGAGCGTATCCCCTCGTAATGCACTCTACCGCCAGCTCCCTTATCTGGAGAATAGCAGGCAAAATGCTGTTATATTTAAAAGGGAATTTAAAGATCGCTTGGAGAGCACTTAGGGAATCGGTAAAGATAAAAGATTTATTTAATTTAAGTAAGAGTACATATTCTATTGCTTTAAGAATGCCAAAACATTCCCCAGTAAAAACAGATGATTCAGGGGGAAGCTTAATTTTTTGAACAATGTTGTATTGGGAATGATAAATACCCATCCCAACACAGCCAGAATTTGTAAGTTTAGAAGCATCTGTGTAAAGGTGATGGAAGCCCTCACAATGCTCTGCAAGAAATGCGTTAAATGCTATTTTCACATTTGGAGCAGCTTTATTTACACAGTTGTAAAATATACTAGGAGAGAAGATTAAGGAGTTGTAGTTGTTAATAAATAAAGGGAATTTATTAAACTGATAAGTAGGAGCGGGAATGGAACAGAGTTTCTTGTAACTTATAATTAAGCATGGAAGTTTGCGAGATTGAAGGCTAGGTAGGTTCGTAAAGTATTTAGACAGAGAATCTAGAAGAAGAAAAAGAGGATGGGCAGAAAATTGTATAATTTTAAATAAAAATTTGTCAGCGAGAAATTGTCTTCTAAGATGTAATGGAGGATCACCACACTCGACTTGTAATGCATTTATGGGACTAGATTTCATTGCTCCTGTAATTATGCGTAGTGATTTTGACTGGAGGAGGTCTAGTTTTTTAAAAGAGTAAGCAGTGCCTGGATCCAGTATAAATGTGCCATAATCAAAAATGCTTCTAATAATGGCATTATATACGAGCTTTAAAGAATGAGGGTGAGCACCCCACCACACACCAGATAAACATCTTAACATGTTGATGTGTCGTTCAGCTTTACTTACAATATAGTCGCAGTGAGGAGCACCAGAAAGTCTAGAGTCTAAGATCACACCCAAATATTTAAATTTATTATGAACAGGGATAGGAACATCTCGATACTTAATATTTAATGGCGGTGAAGTTCGTTTTTTGGTAAATAAAACAGCTGCACTCTTGGGTGTGGAAAGGTCTAAACCATTATGGTGAAGCCATAGTGATAGAGACTGCAGAGCGGAATTTAAAACTGAACAAGCATGTTCCACTGAGTGAGAAGAGGAGTATAATAAAAGGTCGTCGGCATATTGTAATACCTGAACGTTATTATTACTGATAAAGCAGTCTAAGTCGTAAGTATATATGTTATATAATAGCGGACTAAGTACGGATCCTTGTGGAAGGCCTTTCCATACTTGGCGTGATATCTGTTTATTAGATGTCATAATACTGACTGTACGATCATTTAGAATGTTTAAGATTAAATTTAACAAATTTGTTGGTACTCTAAGAGAATTTAATTTATTTTTTAGGATAGATATTACTACATTATCATATGCTCCATTGATATCTAGGAACACTGCAACTGTTGAACAATTTTTTGAGAATGCTAAACGAACGTCTGTAGTAAAAATACTTAAACAGTCTAATGTACCTTTACCTTTCCTAAAACCATATTGGGATTTGGCCAGTAGGTCATTGCTTTCTACATACCATTCCAACCTATTTTTAATAAGATGTTCTGTTACTTTCATTAAAACTGAACTTAAAACTATGGGTCGATATGAAGAAATGTCAGACGGGATTTTATTAGGTTTGAGAATTGGCAATACTATATGACGTTTCCATTCCGGAGGAATGTTTCCTGTTGTCATTATGGAATTGATAAGAGATAAGAAGTATAGTAAAACGGTGGAACTAATATTAGACAAAAATGAATATGGGATGCCGTCTATCCCTGGGGCCGAGTCTATAGTGTTCGAAACGATGCCATTCAATTCATCAATATTAAAAGGAAGATCTAATGACGACTGGTTCATAGAAGATACATTTCCATATTCCAAATGTAATGGATGGAAAATAACTTCTTGGGGCACCCAAGGAGGAGCCAGTTTGTCCAGGAAGTTATTCGCTAAGGTATCAGGAACATGAGGAGTGGAAACGTTTAATAAAGAAGATCTGAATCTTTTTATGTTGCGCCAAACGATTGTGGGGTGTGTGTTAGGTGAAATTGTGGAACAAAAATTATGCCAACTTTCTCTTTTTTTTTTCTTAAAGAGTTGACGTGTTAGAGTCATAATACTAGAAAGACTTGTAAAGTTTTCCTCAGTCATGTTATGACGATATGCCAATTCTGCTTCTTTGCGTTTTTTAACTGCCTCCGTGCACTCAGAGTCCCACCAAGGCGGCATCGGAATTTTTCTAAATGTGTTTTTTTTTACAGGGAAAACATTATCTGCAGCAGTGACCAGAATACGAGAGAGAGCATGAGCACAGACCTGCTCATTACCATTGTTCACAACAGGAAGAGATGAAAGCTGACTGTCAACATTATTTTTATAATCCATCCAAGCATTATTAGTTTTGTCTGGAAGTTTATATTTCAATTGGGACTTTCTATGTTGTAGGGGATTGATTTGAAATGGAAAAGAAATTTTGATTGGGAAATGATCGCTACCAAATGATGAAGAAAGGGTACACCAAGAAAGGAAAGAAGCAAAATTGGGAGTGCAGATAGATAGATCTATTGCACTAATGTTCTGATTGGGATCACCACGTCGTGTGGGAGAACCAGAATTTAAAACACATAAATTGTGTATATCTAAAATATCAAGTAGTTCTTCACCATGAGTATTCGATATGGAACTACCCCAAGATTGATGATGGCAGTTAAAATCCCCTAATAAAAGAAAAGGTCGAGGAAGAGAGGAAAGAAGATTGTTGATTTCATTAAGTATAGAATGTGAAGGATGGGAAATGTATATGGAAACAAGACAAATTTTATTAATATTAATAGCTACTATGGATATTTCTTCACTGTGTGCAGGAAAGGCAAACACACTGAAAGGAACAGATTCTTTAACAAGTATGGCGACACCACCATAACCATCAGATCTGTCCTCCCTTATAGTTATGTAACCGTTAATTTTAAATACATAGTTGGATTTGAGCCATGTTTCAGATAGTGCAAGAGCCAATGGCTCATATTTATTGATTAAGTAAATAAGTTCACTTTTTTTATTCAGTGCACTGCGGCAGTTCCATTGAATTATGTGGACTTGATTGTCCATTTTGAGAAGAGATGCAAGAGACAAGACTTTGAAGTGAGGCAACGTTGGACGGTGAAATATTAAAAGTGGATATGAGATTTAATAATGCTGTAAGAAGTTCTATTACATTAAATTGTCTTGGAGTTTCAACTTTAGATGTGTTATTATTTATAACGCAGCCATCGGTAGGTTCAGGGATTCTAAACTCATTTATTATGGCATTGTGGGCTTCTTTATTGTATCCTTTAGAAGGAGTTGGGTGAGGTTGGGGTTTACGAAAGACTGTTTTTTTGTAACTAGTTGAAGTTTGTTTAAATGTTGGAGCAGAAGCTTCCATATCTCTGGGAGCCTGGGATTTAAGTGTGTCGGCAAAAGATTTGGACACAGGTGGCAGTAATTTACTCGCTTCTGCATAGGAGACTGAGCTTTGAGCCATATGTGTTTTTATCTGTTTTTGGCGGGAAAACTCTGGACATACTTTGCTGGTTGCATAATGAAAACCTGTGCACAAACAACAGCTTGCATTGTGCTCATCCCTCTCACAAGTGTCGCCAGTGTGATTGTCGCCACATTTGTAGCATCTGGGCTTAGACCTGCACTGAATTTTTGTGTGGCCAAAACGGCAGCAATTAAAACACTGTATTGTTGGGTATATGTATAGGTCTCCTGGCATTGAATTGTAACACATAAAAATGCGTTTTGGCAAGATTTGACCGTCGAATGTGAAAACAACTGTTTGCGAGGGCTTCCAAACAACTGAGCCATCAACCATGGTTTTAAAATTCAGTCTGCGAACTTTTAAGATAGATCCACAACCAATCGGAACAGAGGTGTTCTCAATAACTTCCTCTGGAGACCACTCTGCAGGCACTCCACGTACTAATCCCATTCTAGTGACATTGAAAGATGGAATGAAAGCTTTATAATTGCACTTTTCCAGATTCCCATTCGAAATAAAAGAGTTGGCGTCGGTACATGAGGAAAAAGCCAAAGATATTTTATTCCTCTCGATCCTTTTTACACTGCCATTGATGATATTTTTAAAACTGCAACGTTGCAGAAATCTACCGAACGAAAGCGGATGCAGTGTGGTAGAATCATTATCCATATTGGTATTTTTTTGGACATGTATAACAAAGGGCGCGCTATCTGAACCATCGTAAAGCTTTCTGCCTACAGTTATCGCGGGAATAGGTGGATTTTCCAGAGGTGTAGTGTTGCTGACTGGTTGCGACTGGGTAGTCTGGGGAAGATCTACGCAATCACAACCAGCTAAAGTATTTTCACCAGAGTCGTGTTTACGTCGTCTTTTGTTGCAACGCTTGCAAACATGTCGGCGACTTCTTTTAACCGGCCTGGCTGAAGCAGATGTATCTGTCTCCATGCCTGACTCGGAGACATAATTAGTCTTTTCAGTATCAATTAGTGTTGCCAGATGTCCCGATTTGCGCGGGACGTCCCGATTTTCAGGGGTCTGGTGACCCGTCCCGATTTACCCTTGATCGGGACGCCGAATGTCCCGATTTCTGACTATACTTCTTAGCATGTACTTTAAAAAAAATTTAACAGTCGCTCATACTCGTTTACCGACAAAAGTGGTAAATATTACGGTTGTATGTTAAACTATATTTCAATTCAGCTGTCCGTTTGCATAAGGTAAGTGCTAATTATTTTTTGTTACAATAAATAAATAAAATAAAATCTTTATTGATCACAACAATCAAGGTCTCAAACTCAATTTAAATAATAATTTATGTTATCACGCTATCAATTTAGAAACAAGCAGGCAGGTAAATGGGATGGGGCTTAGATTAGCAAGAAAGGGAACGGTATATGGCAGCTTATTTTTTCCCGTTGATTGCAATGCTAGCAGACAATCAACGAGAAAAAATAAGACGAGTTTTAGAGTCGAATGTCCCGCTCTTCTTTTGACAGCTTTCTTCTGGCGTGAGGAGGCGTCTCATTGCGGGTTAAGGCAGGCTTCGAGGAGATAAAGGCTCGACAATTCTGCGGAGAGAGGCCCTTTCTCTCAGAATTCGTCGTGTGCCATCATTGTAGCAACTGCCCCGAGGATACATCCCAGCACACTCTCAAAATGTGTCCAGCCTGGGATGAAGAACGCAGCGCTCAGAACTGTAGTCGGTAACGGCCTCTCTCTGATGGCAGTAGTAGCTAGTAGCTGCAATGGTCGGTAGTCGGAGGTCGTGGCGCGGTATGACCTCATCTGTGAACGTGTTATGTTGAAAAATGAGAGACGGGATCGGGAATGCTTAGATTCCAGTCGCCAAACAAAAAGCGAGGCGCCTGGTCGTTGACTGGCGCCTCCAGTCCTGCGGATTGGGGTGAGGGTCGTACAGCGAGGGATGTGTGGCATTTGTATATTACATTGATGCAACCTCTGATATGTACAACTCGGCTGCACAAAAACATCTTCTTGACGTGCTTACCAAAGGCGGCATAAATATGTGGGGCTCCCGCCCCTAAGAGACGGGCCGAAAGGCAACGTGCAGAGTGTGTTCCAGCAGCAATCCAGAGGTTACTCCGCATCCTCCAGAACCATCTCACTTGCGTTAAATAAGGCAACCACGGTTTTTTAGTCGCTAGTGTCGGTATAGGTATTTTGGTTAGGGACCCGTCATAATCCACAGTCACTGTGGACTAGAGCGGAATACGATGAGTCGGGCATAACCATCCCACTGACCCCAGGTTGGGAGATATCCGTAAAGAGTTAATTTTTCTCCGTGGATAAAAAAGTGTCCCGCTTTGCCATCTAAATGGTTATTTTGTGTAAATGTTTCCACTACGCCCAGTCTTGATCATCCACCACAATAAAATCTTCTTCTTCTACCTACCCTTATCCCACCTTAATGAGGGGTCGGCGCAACATACTTTTTCTAGTATGTTATAGAAAGGATTTGGCTTAGTTTTTACGACAGGCTGCCTGCCTGACGTGAGTCCCGGGCAAATTAAATGAGAAAATTCGCTTTGCCCGAACCTGGGAATCGAACCCAAAGCCTCCAGGTCCACAGCCCATATATTTTGCCACTAGACCAAGGAGGTGACAATGAAACTACTGGCTTTTATACCTTTTACCAAAACGACAAGCCGCCACTTTTTTAGGCCGTCCACGAGAACGCTTCCCTGGTATGATTGGTCCAGAAACTTGCGACCGACTGCTCCTGTGGTTTGCTCAAAATATGACAATACCTTTCAAGCGACATTCCTGCAGTTTATCTGACACCAATTTTCGTATTTGGTCTAATCGTGTCACGTTGCACAACCACCGCCGCATCTTCATCTCCGTAACGTAGTTTTCGCTAACATGATGCTTACGGGCAGTCACGTCAAAGATTTTCTGTTTATTTACTTATATACTTTCAACGAAGCTAACTAGTGGTAAAATCTTGGAAATCAAGTTTCCGCGGGGAAAAAAGAGGTCCAGGGCCATAATGCCCGGGACAGATGGAAAATATCCATGCGACACTGGGCCGAATCCTAAACACATACTGCACTAGTTATACCGACTAAAAGCCTGGCAGCGAATAGGAACAACTGCGGATTTCCCTAGGCGAGAAGCGCCCTTGTTTTGGCTGGAATCGCTTCTACGCGGTGGCGCCTTTGGGCCGTCTCCAATCGCGGAAGAGGCAGTCATAAACCCCAGCCGCCGATGGACCTCCTTGGCGTCAATGACAGAAAAAGGCGGTCCACCTGCACTGCTGTCCATCTTGGGGGCGCTATAACAGCCACCTGCTACGACCTCCGTTAGCCCCTATAAGTCAAAGCTTACGACGGGCAGGCGATACCGAGGTTAAATTTTTCAAACGCCCCCAGCCACAACGTGGGAAGCGAGAGACAGTCACGCCTCCTATGCCCCCTCTGGCGGCTGAAGGGATTAGATAAAAAAATCTGAGAATCAAGGATTAGATTGTTCCCGATCTCTCTCGGCACTCACCTTCTGTGAGATGCATCTTCTCGTAAAAGTTGGCTTCTGCACGCTAGGCTCCCAGGATCTCGACCATAGTTTACGTCACACCTGGCACCGAGAGATTTTTTTGCAACTGCTCTTAGAACGGTGCACTCTTTGTACTAGGCTGGGCATATTTCTAGTGTGGGTAAAAGTATGGTTAAAGTATGAACTCAATCCCGGGATTGAATCCTCTAAATGTGGGGTATATATAATTTTTTTTTTTTTTTTTTTTGTTATCGTGGGGAAAGTGTTTTAACACTATCGCCACGCCAGGGGGAAGGCGTGACGGTTATGTCGGTCTTACGACCCAGCGCCATAATGTCCGGGAGAGATGGAAAACATCCGGACGACACTGGGTCGAGTCCCTAACTCTATGTACACCCTACACTGGCAATACCGACTAAAAACACCGCGGTGGTCCTTTTCGGCGCTTTAAGGACGGTTCCGGGTTTCCCTAAGCGACAAGCACCCAGGCTTCAGCCGGAACCGTCGCTGCGCAGTGCCGCCTTGCGGCCCATCTCCAATTGTGGGGGGGGCTCATAAACCCCCGCCGATGGGGTATATAACTGCAACTAAAAAAGGCATTGAAACTTCGCCAATATTGAGATATATTTAAAATAAAACTTATTATAGTTTGATTTCTTTGTTATACTAACCGGCCGGTAACGTCCCGATTTGAAAACCTATGTCCCGATCATTTTAACCTTGTGTTCCGATATTTCACACAATAGATCTGGCAACACTAGTATCAATCGTAATAAAATGAGTTTTGGCGGGAATTCTGACGGTGCGGGTGGTCGCTTGTTTTAATGATTTCATATTCTAGTCTAAAGTTGTGCTTGTGGTTTAAATGTGATGTGAATCTAAGCGATAAACATCAACGAAGATGGACAGTATGTGGAAGCTTTGAAATAAGTGATTTTGGACGCTTTTTGTCCGGCGGATGGGTCGACCATGTTCGACTCCTCCGCTGCTAGAAAATCGTCTAAAAAGCATCAAACTGGAAAGAATTGACGCCAAAACTCCAGCAGGGCCTTGAAATCGAACACATCCGAGTTCAATGCACTTGCGAAAACTTAGATATAAGAAACAAAGTAATAAATAATAAAAAGTATACGGCTGAAGGACATTGTATCCATGGCTATGAACAATATAAAAAAAAAAAAAAAAAAAAAAATCGTAATAAAATTGAGAGTTTTGGCGGGAATTCTGACGGTGCGGGTGTTCGCTTGTTTTAATGATTTCATATTCTAGTCTAAAGTTGTGCTTGTAGTTTAAATGTGATGTAAATTTATGCGATAAACATCAACGAAGATGGACAGTATTTGGAAGCTTTGAAATAAGTGATTTTGGACGTTTTTTGTCGGGTGGATGGGTCGACCTTGTTCGATTCCTCCGCTGCGAGAAAATCGTCTAAAAAGCATCAAACTGGAAGGAATTGACGCCAAAACTCCAGCAGGACCTTGAAATCGAACATATCCGACTTCATTGCACTTGCGAAAACTTAGATGTAGGAAATAAGGCAACAAAAATAATAAAAAGTATACGGCTGAAGGACATTGTATCCATGGCTATGAACAACTTAAAAAAAAAAAAAAAAAAAAAAATCGTAATAAAATTGCCCGCCGGGGGGACGAATCCCCCCGGATCAGGCGGTAAATTCATATGTTACAATATACTTAAAAAAACTTACCACGGAGCGAAGAAAATGTAAATAAAATACTAAGAGAATAAAGAACTAAACTAAAATACAAATTAACTACAATTTACAACTCTTCTGATAGGATAAATTACAAAATTATCAAAATAAAAATAGAAAACACGAAAAACACGTCCACCGTCAACCGAAGTTTCCCGCGCTTTCTCAAACAATTTTCAAAGTAATAATAATACGGCAGCTGAAATAGTGGTCTAGGGCGTGATTCATTGCGTATGGTATCGATATCGATAAAATGTTTTATTTAGTTATTTCACGGTATATTCTTTTGCATTACAAACGTATTGTCACACCTGTATACCATAAGGGGAGGCAGAGACTATAATTTTCTAATTCGTATGATTAGAAAAGCTCTAGTGCGTTTAGATAACGATTTTCATTCCAAAGGATTTTTTGAGTTGTTCTTATGATAGATGTCGTCATTGAGTTAATGTTTAAAGTGCACATTCTGACGCTGATGATGATATCATTAAAACGAATTATGCCAATAATAGTCTAATATTTTAACGAATTAATAAACGTTGTTTGATAATCTTTAATAAATCAAATTAAATCAAGTAATCTATACTAATATTATAAAGCTGAAGAGTTTGTTTGTTTGTTTGTTTGTTTGATTGAACGCGCTAATCTCAGGAACTACTGGTTCGATTTGAAAAATTCTTTTTGTGTTGGATAGCCCAATTATCGACGGTGGCTATAGGCTATATATCATCACGCGATGGCCAATAGGAGCGGAGTAGAAATGAAAAATGTTTAAAACCGGGGAAGGCGATATCTCAGAAACTACTGGTTCGAATTGAAAAATTCTTTTTGTGTTGGATAGCCTATTTATCGAAGATAGCTATAGGCTATATAACATCACGCTTTGACTAATAGGAGCGGAGCAGAAATGAAAAATGTTGCAAAATCGGGAAAATTTATATCTCAGACAGAAACTACTGGTTCGAATTGAAAAATTCTTTTTGTGTTGGATAGCCCAATTATCGAGGGTGGCTATAGGCTATATAACATCACGGTATGACCAATAGGAGCGGAGCAGAAATGAAAAATGTTGAAAAGACTATATTTCAGAAACTACTGGTTCGAATTGAAATTTTTTTTGTGTTGGATAGCCTATTTATTGAGGATTGCTATAGGCTATATAACATCACGCTTTGACCAATAGGAGCGGAGCAGAAATGAAAAATGTTACCAAATCGGGAAAATTTATATCTTAGACAGAAACTACTGGTTCGAATTGAAAAATTCTTTTTGTGTTGGATAGCCCAATTATCGACGGTGGCTATAGGCTATATAACATCACGCTATGACCAATAGAAGCGGAGCAGAAATTAAAAATGCAGCTAGCTTGGAATTTTATATCTCAGAAACTACTGGTTCGATTTGAAAAAATATTTTAGTGTTGACCAAGGGGATGAATGGTAGGGTGACTAAGGGGTGACTGACGGGGTGATTGATGGGGTGACTAATGGGATGACTGACGGGGTGACCGACGTGAGGAATGACGGGGTGACTGACAGGCTGACTGATGGGGTGGCGGACGGTGTGACTGACGAGATGAATGACGGGGTGACAGACGGGGTGACCGACTGGGTGACAGCCGGGGTGACAGATGGGGTGACCGACTGGGTGACAGACGGGGTGACAGACGGGTGATAGAAGGGTGACAGACGGGGTGACGGACGTGGTGACAGATGGGGTGACAGACTGGTGACAGACGGGGTGACCGACTGTGTGACAGACGAGGTGACAGACGGGGTGACCGATGAGGTGACAGACTGGGTGACAGGCGGGGTGACAGGCGGGGTGACAGGCGGGATGACAGACGGGGTGACAGACGGGGTGACGGATGTGGTGACAGACGGGGTGATAGACTGGGTGACAGGCGGGGTGATCGACTGGGTGACAGACGAGGTGACAGACGGGGTGACCGACTGGGTGACACACTGGGTGACCGACTGGGTGACAGACGAGGTGACAGACGGGGTGACAGGCGGGGTGACGGACTTGGTGTCAGACGGGGTGACAGACTGGTGACAGACGGGGTGACAGGCGGGGTGACAGGCGGGGTGACAAGCGGGGTGACAGACGGGGTGACAGACGGGGTGACAGACGGGGTGACGGACGTGGTGACAGACGGGGTGATAGACTGGGTGACAGACGGGGTGACAGACGAGGTGACAGACGGGTGACAGACGAGGTGACAGACGGGATGACAGACGGGGTGACGGACGTGGTGACAGACGGGGTGGCCGACAGGGTGCCAGACTGGGTGACCGACTGGGTGACAGACGAGGTGACAGACGGGGTGACAGGCGGGGTGACGGACGTGGTGACAGACGGGTGACGGACGTGGTGACAGACGAATGACCGACTGGGTGACAGACAAGGTGTCAGACGGGGTGACAGGCGGGGTGACAGACGGAGTGACAGACGGTGTGACAGAGGGTGTGACTGACGGGGTAAGCGACGGGGTGACAGACGGTTTGACAGACGGTGTGACTGACGGTGTGAGAGACGGGGTGACTAATGGCCGAAGTAAATCATCCCATTACCTCTTTTAGAATTATTGTGCTATAGGTGCCTACAACTCACTATTTCAACCCTCTCTCTCATACGCAGACGAAGTTGCGCGGGTCAGCTAGTAAATAATAAACGTACAAAAATATTCACATTTGAACATTCATGTACTGCTTTATAAAAATAATACAAAAATGTTTGTCGACAAATCATCGACTATATTACTTCCGCACTAAACTTTCCGCCATCTTTAGCTGCCAGTCTGGTGCCAAGGCCACGGAGATGGAACCGATCTCCTCTCTCTCTTTATCTAAGGTAAGGATTCATTGAAATGAAATGTCACTTGTCAGTTTGTCACTCACTAGGGGTGGGTAATAGCGGGATTTTTGATTAGCGAAACGAAACTAGCTATTGGGCTCCAATAGCGGTTGTAGCAACGTGCTACTATAGTAGCTGCTGTAAAAAAAAAAAAAAAAAAAAGGTGACACCACATTTGTTGTTCGCAACCCAGGTATCGATTTTGAAGTCAATCGGCTCATAAACAACATGGCGGCCACTTTTGACAGATTTTACACCAAATTTGTTGTTCGTAACTAAGGCGCAACCCAGACATCGATTTTGAAGTCAATCGGCCCATAAACAAAGAAAAACAAAATGGCGGCCACTTTTGACAGATTTGACACCAAATTTGTTCTTCGTAACTAAGGCGCAACCCAGATATCGATTTTGAAGTCAATCGGCCCATAAACAAAGAAAAACAAAATGGCGGCCACTTTTGACAGATCTGACACAAAATTTGTTGTTCGTAACTAAGGCGCAACCCAGATATCGATTTTGAAGTCAATCGGCCCATAAACAAAGAAAAACAAAATGGCGGCCACTTTTGACAGATCTGACACCAAATTTGTTGTTCGTAACTAAGGCGCAACCCAGATATCGATTTTGAAGTCAATCGGCCCATAAACAAAGAAAAACAAAATGGCGGCCACTTTTGACAGATTTTACACCAAATTTGTTGTTCGTAACTAAGGCGCAACCCAGATATCGATTTTGAAGTCAATCGGCCCATAAACAAAGAAAAACAAAATGGCGGCCACTTTTGACAGATCTGACACCAAATTTGTTGTTCGTAACTAAGGCGCAACCCAGATATCGATTTTGAAGTCAATCGGCCCATAAACAAAGAAAAACAAAATGGCGGCCACTTTTGACAGGTCTGACACCAAATTTGTTGTTCGTAACTAAGGCGCAACCCAGATATCGATTTTGAAGTCAATCGGCCCATAAACAAAGAAAAACAAAATGGCGGCCACTTTTGACAGATCTGACACCAAATTTGTTGTTCGTAACTAAGGCGCAACCCAGATATCGATTTTGAAGTCAATCGGCCCATAAACAAAGAAAAACAAAATGGCGGCCACTTTTGACAGATCTGACACCAAATTTGTTGTTCGTAACTAAGGCGCAACCCAGATATCGATTTTGAAGTCAATCGGCCCATAAACAAAGAAAAACAAAATGGCGGCCACTTTTGACAGATTTTACACCAAATTTGTTGTTCGTAACTAAGGCGCAACCCAGATATCGATTTTGAAGTCAATCGGCCCATAAACAAAGAAAAACAAAATGGCGGCCACTTTTGACAGATCTGACACCAAATTTGTTGTTCGTAACTAAGGCGCAACCCAGATATCGATTTTGAAGTCAATCGGCCCATAAACAAAGAAAAACAAAATGGCGGCCACTTTTGACAGATCTGACACCAAATTTGTTGTTCGTAACTGAGGCGCAACCCAGATATCGATTTTGAAGTCAATCGGCCCATAAACAAAGAAAAACAAAATGGCGGCCACTTTTGACAGATCTGACACCAAATTTGTTGTTCGTAACTAAGGCGCAACCCAGACATCGATTTTGAAGTCAATCGGCCCATAAACAAAGAAAAACAAAATGGCGGCCACTTTTGACAGGTCTGACACCAAATTTGTTGTTCGTAACTAAGGCGCAACCCAGATATCGATTTTGAAGTCAATCGGCCCATAAACAAAGAAAAACAAAATGGCGGCCACTTTTGACAGATCTGACACCAAATTTGTTGTTCGTAACTAAGGCGCAACCCAGATATCGATTTTGAAGTCAATCGGCCCATAAACAAAGAAAAACAAAATGGCGGCCACTTTTGACAGATCTGACACCAAATTTGTTGTTCGTAACTAAGGCGCAACCCAGATATCGATTTTGAAGTCAATCGGCCCATAAACAAAGAAAAACAAAATGGCGGCCACTTTTGACAGATTTTACACCAAATTTGTTGTTCGTAACTAAGGCGCAACCCAGATATCGATTTTGAAGTCAATCGGCCCATAAACAAAGAAAAACAAAATGGCGGCCACTTTTGACAGATCTGACACCAAATTTGTTGTTCGTAACTAAGGCGCAACCCAGATATCGATTTTGAAGTCAATCGGCCCATAAACAAAGAAAAACAAAATGGCGGCCACTTTTGACAGATCTGACACCAAATTTGTTGTTCGTAACTAAGGCGCAACCCAGATATCGATTTTGAAGTCAATCGGCCCATAAACAAAGAAAAACAAAATGGCGGCCACTTTTGACAGATCTGACACCAAATTTGTTGTTCGTAACTAAGGCGCAACCCAGATATCGATTTTGAAGTCAATCGGTCCATAAACAAAGAAAAACAAAATGGCGGCCACTTTTGACAGATCTGACACCAAATTTGTTGTTCGTAACTAAGGCGCAACCCAGATATCGATTTTGAAGTCAATCGGCCCATAAACAAAGAAAAACAAAATGGCGGCCACTTTTGACAGATCTGACACAAAATTTGTTGTTCGTAACTAAGGCGCAACCCAGATATCGATTTTGAAGTCAATCGGCCCATAAACAAAGAAAAACAAAATGGCGCCCACTTTTGACAGATCTGACACCAAATTTGTTGTTCGTAACTAAGGCGCAACCCAGATATCGATTTTGAAGTCAATCGGCCCATAAACAAAGAAAAACAAAATGGCGGCCACTTTTGACAGATCTGACACCAAATTTGTTGTTCGTAACTAAGGCGCAACCCAGATATCGATTTTGAAGTCAATCGGCCCATAAACAAAGAAAAACAAAATGGCGGCCACTTTTGACAGATCTGACACCAAATTTGTTGTTCGTAACTAAGGCGCAACCCAGACATCGATTTTGAAGTCAATCGGCCCATAAACAAAGAAAAACAAAATGGCGGCCACTTTGTACAGGTCTGACACCAAATTTGTTGTTCGTAACTAAGGCGCAACCCAGATATCGATTTTGAAGTCAATCGGCCCATAAACAAAGAAAAACAAAATGGCGGCCACTTTTGACAGATCTGACACCAAATTTGTTGTTCGTAACTAAGGCGCAACCCAGATATCGATTTTGAAGTCAATCGGCCCATAAACAAAGAAAAACAAAATGGCGGCCACTTTTGACAGATCTGACACCAAATTTGTTGTTCGTAACTAAGGCGCAACCCAGATATCGATTTTGAAGTCAATCGGCCCATAAACAAAGAAAAACAAAATGGCGGCCACTTTTGACAGATTTTACACCAAATTTGTTGTTCGTAACTAAGGCGCAACCCAGATATCGATTTTGAAGTCAATCGGCCCATAAACAAAGAAAAACAAAATGGCGGCCACTTTTGACAGATCTGACACCAAATTTGTTGTTCGTAACTAAGGCGCAACCCAGATATCGATTTTGAAGTCAATCGGCCCATAAACAAAGAAAAACAAAATGGCGGCCACTTTTGACAGATCTGACACCAAATTTGTTGTTCGTAACTAAGGCGCAACCCAGATATCGATTTTGAAGTCAATCGGCCCATAAACAAAGAAAAACAAAATGGCGGCCACTTTTGACAGATCTGACACCAAATTTGTTGTTCGTAACTAAGGCGCAACCCAGATATCGATTTTGAAGTCAATCGGTCCATAAACAAAGAAAAACAAAATGGCGGCCACTTTTGACAGATCTGACACCAAATTTGTTGTTCGTAACTAAGGCGCAACCCAGATATCGATTTTGAAGTCAATCGGCCCATAAACAAAGAAAAACAAAATGGCGGCCACTTTTGACAGATCTGACACAAAATTTGTTGTTCGTAACTAAGGCGCAACCCAGATATCGATTTTGAAGTCAATCGGCCCATAAACAAAGAAAAACAAAATGGCGCCCACTTTTGACAGATCTGACACCAAATTTGTTGTTCGTAACTAAGGCGCAACCCAGATATCGATTTTGAAGTCAATCGGCTCATAAACAAAGAAAAACAAAATGGCGGCCACTTTTGACAGATTTGACACCAAATTTGTTGTTCGTAACTAAGGCGCAACCCAGATATCGATTTTGAAGTCAATCGGCCCATAAACAAAGAAAAACAAAATGGCGGCCACTTTTCATAGTTTGACACCAAATTTGTTGTTCGTAATTATAGCGCAACTCAGATATTGATTTTGAAGTCAATCGGCCCATAAACAAAGAAAAACAAAATGGCGTTAAAAATATATCGCACCCCATTTTATTTCTGTCCTTAGGTCTAAAAGTATCCTCATACCAAATTTGATCAAAATCCATTAAGCAGATCCAGAACTCCCATACAAATTTTCATCCCCTATTTCATTCCTTTTAGGGGTTGATTTAAAAAAATAAAGTACCCTATGTCGGTCCTTGGGGTTAAAGGTACCCACATACCAAATTTCATCAAAATCGGTTCAGGGTCAAGCTAAAGGTTAAACGCAATGTGTGTGCGCATGAACCAACAGGCATGGCTTTCGACAACGCCACGCAACGCCGCGCCGCAACTATTGGTTGCTCAGTACTCACGAATCACGATCGTTGCCGAGTACTCATGATCGTTGCCGCCGTTGTCGTGATTCGGGGTCGTTGCCGCGTTGCCGTGATCACTACCGTTGCCGGCGTTGTCGTGATCGCGATCGTTGCCGCGTTGACGGTTGACGGCTATTATAGCCGCGCGGTCGTTATTAGCTGTTAGCTCGTTGCGTTGAATTCCAACAACTAGCTACAAGTGATTCAGCCGTTAGCCGTTGCGCAACGACCACTTCTATCACTCACTGTCATCGATCATCGTTCCTCTTGCCCTCCCTATTTTTTGTCTTCATTATTCAATAAAGTCATTCATTATGTTTCATTTTATAGGCACTTGTAGTTGAATGAGCTGTTTGCCTGTTGCCACCCGTTACCGTCGTGCATATTTATTGAATGTACATCAAACAAAGTTGTGTTCTTATGTTCTTTCAAAAGTAATTCGTATGAGACGGTAGTAAAAAATATATTCTGTAGAATGTGAGTTAATATAAAGTGATTTCCCGTCTGTGCATGTGGCATTTTAACGTGTTTTTATTTATATTATATAATTTATATTTCGATTGTTGCGTATCTACTATTACCAAGTAGTGAGCCGACAACTGAATTGAATTGTTTCTTTGATTTGATATCTTTGCGGGTATATTACAAAAAAAAAACGGAATTAATGTGAACAAAATTTCTTGCAAGAAGAGAAAAGGGCATACGTTGGGCATGCTATTGTTAATCGTGTAAGCTTACAATATTCTGTTGTCCCTGTAAAGGCTGCTTCATTCATTAGGTAAGTATCTTTACATAATATAATGCATGGCTTGTAGGCTGTATCCAAAGGGCTCGAAAGAGTTACATTTATGCACTATTTATCATTACAATTTTATTTAGGTGTATCAAAAATATTTGTTTTCGAATATAAATTCTTGTTATTATAGAATATTCTAAATTGTATGTAATATTTAAATATTACACACATACAACACACAATATTACACACATACAAAAATATAAGTGTTATGTCTAAGTAACCTTATAATTTTATTTAGGTATACCAAAATATTTGTTTTTGAATATTAGCTCTTGTTATTATAGACTATTTTAAGATGTGTGTAATATTTAAATATGAGTAGAAATTTACAGTCTAAACTCTTTAAAATATAATGATTTTTCATCCTCATCTTAAAGTGAAAAATTTCACAGTATGGAGACAATTGGGTACTGAACTATTTATTAAAATGTACACAGGGCTATTCATTAATTTATCCTAAACATGTAAAAAAATATTTGGTAATTTATTTAGTTAAAAAAATCAAAAATCATTTTGTATAATTAAATTTTCCAACAAAACGCTATCTGTTTACTGTAGATACAGGTGATGTCATTGTTCCTTACCATAGATATAAAATCGCTCATAAAAATATGAGGAAATAACATTTATGATTTCAACAGAAAACAAATGGGTCAGATATTTCCTCAATCTTCTATCACATCCATGTTGAGATTAGGTTGAGCTTTAAACAAAAATATACCAAATAACCTGGCAGTATAACTTTGGATCTTAGGTCTTAGGACCTTGTGAAACAAATATAAAAGAAAAATGTGTAATGTGACATCATGCAACCTGATTGCTGTTTACAGTCATGTGACTCACAGATAAAAATTAAGTATTTAAATTACTAAAATAAAATTACCCTAGGAGTGTTTTTAATAAATTCCTATTGCACACATTATTTCGATGATATACCCATCTATGTTCCTACAGAAATTCATTTATATTGGTTATACTATAAATGATATTGATTTGATTTTATACACATATTTATATGCAAATAAAACAAAAAAGAAACCCTTCTTTAAAAACTGCATCGAAATTGGTTGTAAAATGAGGGAGACATTCATAATTTATATTCTGGAGTGGGGGCATAGTGGAGATATCTTGCTATCCCTTTCCAACGCACACGTTATGGCGGTGATGTGATTATACTGATACATATCTTTCCTGCAGTTTGAAGGTTACTACACCCAACTTCAAAGGCTCATATTTTTTGATGATATTTCAATATTTCTTTCTGTCCTATGTTTCAGATGACATTAATCTCATATAAAATGAATTTAAAAAATTAGTCAAGTACCCAATTGGACCATTGTAAAAACAAACCAATCCACAACCCTTAAATTGGAAAAGCAAATTGAATATCAAAGTGATTTTACCTAAAATTCTATTTTTAAGTGATACTGTAATGTTGTGGTTGGTTGGTAACTATGGCTGCACTTATTCGAAAATTGTTTGTTGATTATTTAGTAGACTTGGAATATTGTTATCATACGTATTTACAGGTGTATAAATAATGGAGTCCTTTAAAAAAAAGGGGCGCCCCCCACATCCTAGGGCAAGAGCAAATCCCTTAGCAGCTTTAACATTCACGTAAGTATCGCAAAATAATGGAAAGTTAATGTAATAATTATTATTTCCTTGCCCTTTATTTTAATTTTATTTATCTCAAAAAACTATAATTTAATCGTCAATTGAGTATTTTTAAAATGAAGAAATAAGAATGCAATAATCCATTGAAATAAAACTATTTTTACGGACCGTGGCCACGAAGACTGCAAAGCCTTCGAAACGTCAGGCATAAAAATTTAAACAAATCGTAATAGAATCCGTAAACATAGTTTTATTTCAATGTATAACATTCGCGTAAACTTAAGAAATCAGCAATAATCCATTTCAACACTCTGGTTGGTGTAATAGTTGCGAAGCTGGCTGTGAAAGGAGGTTTGATCCCCACACTGAGACAAATGTTTGGGTAGTCCACAAATATTTGTGTCTGGCCTGGGTGTCTGAGTCTGAAAGACTCATAGTTTTTGATACCCATAACTCACAACACATGATTCGTACCTAAGTGTGGGATCCGAACGATGTGTGTTATTGTCTAAGAGATAATTTACTTAAAAAGAGCTATGAACACATTTCCATAGACAAGCTATTATAGGTATATACAAACACGTGTAAGTAATTGATATTTGAAAGGAACATATTGTGTCTCATCTGGTTATCAGATGAGTGTAGGTTGATGTCCCACAGTCTCCCCTACCATTATTGTTGGGTGTTTTCCTTATTTATTTTCTTAGTAGTAATATATTCATAAGAATAATTTAAAATAATCTATTAGATGGACCCTGCCCATGTTTTGGAGTGGATTAAAGAATGAAATGGAAGAACATGATTTATACGAACCATTAGAAGAACATGCTTCAGGTGAGTTAAATATTTGGATTTTTTGAAAAATGTTTTTAGTATATTATGTGTGTCATTATATTTAAATTCTCAGGTTTGGACAATGAAAATAAATATTTTAATATTTTTTTTGTAATTTCGCTCGCTAGAAACTATCGACGTAAAATTATTTGTATGATAAACAGGCAACTTCTAAAGGCGTTATGTAGCTCAACCATGAGTAGTTATTAATTACTCGTTTGAGGAACATCAAAAATCTGATGATTGAGCTACAGTCGCTCGACCAAGAGCTTTTTTGAATTGTCACGCTAGCGACTACGTAAAATAATTTGTATGAAAAACACAAATTCTGTACGTACCCGCTAGAAGCGATTGGGTGTTTTTATTCGCGTAAAATATATTATACGGAGTCGCCAGCGAGAAATGTCAAAAACATCATGGTTGAGCTACATGGGGATTACCACCACCTCTTATAGCAGTACATATTATTATAAACTTATTTGTACCGATTTTCGTACAAAAAAAGTAAGATTATAATAATACTGCTATAAGAGGTGGTGGTAATCCCCATGTAGCTCGTATAAGGTATCAAATATGGTTTGATATAACAGGTCCGTTGGGTGATAAATTCGCGCGTCTTTGGGAAGAGGAGGTGGCACGCGCCGGCAGCAAACGAAAGCCAAGTCTACTCCGCGTGATATTGCGGGCGTATGCCGCACGCTGCATGCTCTACGGATTCGTACTGCTCGTCATGGAATGTGGAATTAGGTATTTTTTTTAATTCTAATAATTTAATTTTTAACCCATTGAGTGCTGGTTTTTCAATAGCCTTATAACGTCTTGACATTTCGATAGTTATGTGTGTCAAAATAATAAAATTATCGCTCAGATAAAATAATAACCATTTTTATAAAATTAATAAAAATGGTTTCGTCAAGTACTCAATTGGAACGAATTTTGTATTAAGTGTGATGAGATATGTGTAATTTATTATAAGATTGAGAGATGATAATTTTTACTTGTAGTATTAGTAATAGCAATTGGATTTCCTTACAAGTCATACGAAAAGGCAATCAACGATGTTAATGATCAATTAAATTATAATATGCTATTGCTTAAAATATGTCCATATACCAGTATAAGTCTTTGATAAAACGTGTAATAAATCGATTATACTTCAGTTCCTATGGAGATGACATTTAACGTAATAGTAGGGGAGCCCAAGCGGGGATTTCGGGATTTACTAAAGCGCGACAGATTAATATACAGGGGGATACCTTGTACCCGGTTAAGTACCTCCACAAAACATGAGGCCCATATATAAGGCCGCCCGTGAAGGATACAGGATCAGATTAGTAAAAAAAAATTGACCATCAGAAATTCTCGAGCGCGTCAGATTAAGGTAGGGTGAGTTAATTACATCCTAAAAAGTGTATATTCCACTAATCTGACAATTTGAGAGTGACGTAAAAAAAGGGGAGGGCAACAAAGTTGTAAAAAAAAAAACGTCATCTCGACATTCTCGAGCGTAGCTAAATTTTTTTTTATTTTGAAGGAAATAATTCAAGAATAATGAAAAATATATAATCTGACGATTTCCGCAAGCCGAAATAATAAAAATTCGTCGATAAAGTTAAATGCGTGCAGTTGCGTGATGCCTACATTTCTTTCTCCGCGCTTCTATTCCTCTCTCACTCTTTCTCTATCTATTACTCTCTCACTCCGTCCCCACTCTGGTTTCTGCTTCCTGAGCTTTTCAATTAATTAAGTTCAATGATTTAAAAAAAAAATATTTTGAAAGTGTTTTTTTTGGAATAACTTTTAACCGGCTTTATCTATCAACTTCAAAAACTAATCCGCCTTTGAGCTTGAAAAACCACGTCGATCGCCACCTAGCTGGTCAAAAGCGGTTGATTCGTTCGAGAGATATCGTGAACGAAAGAAACCCGAAAAAGGTTTTTTTCGGGATTACTCCGAAATTTGTGGTTCGATCAATTAAAATTGCAAAATTACTTATGAGGATGATAAAACTGCGTCGAATGCCGCCAACCGCGTGAAAATCGGTTGATCCATTCAAAAGTTATTGCGGTTGGAAAATTCCAAAAATAGTGTTCTATGAAATTTCTATTTCTTTGAACTCAGCGAGCTCAAAATATCACATAAATTATATTTTGAGCTCAAAAATGTCATAAGTACAATTTTAAGAGCCCAAGAATGGAATTAGCGGGAAGTTGCAGGGATGGCCTTTAAGGTGAACCGTTTTTCTAATTTTTTTTTGTCAGATCAGGCCAATCCCTCTAGATAATCGTCAGATTATGAGACAGTACGTTTAGAACATAAAGATGAACCATATATATCTTAATCTGACGCGCTTGAGTATTTCAAAATGGCGATTTTTTTTTGCACATTATGAAAATGGCCGCGAGTTTGCGTCCCATCGAAATCGTCAGATTAGTGAATGAGAGCTTTTTTTTGGTGCACTTAACACTCCGTTAGAAAATCTGACGCGCTCGATAAATTTTTTTTTTTTTTCATTTTCAACCCTTAAATACAACCACTCGCATCATGCAAACGATCAGATTAACATACGTACATTATTAAAAATACGTAGGGCATTGATGCTATCAATATCTGACGCGCTCGAGGATGTCCATGCAACAGTTTTTTTTTACATATTTAAAAATCTATAGCCGCTTCCCCCACCGATGTAAAGGTATATATCATATAACATTTTTTTCTTCATATCATCTAAGCTTTGCATCCCAATAGGTCTCTACGACGCTCGAGTAAATCCCCATTTAGCATCGTGGGCTCCCCTACTATAATCACGGAAAACTTTTCCCAGCATTGAAGGCCGGCGAATGATTACATTTGCATATTTTTTGTCATAAACGACCTTTGAGAGCAGCGTCGCGTAGTATTTAGGTGGCATCTTAATACTTATTCCCTCACCACCATAAGTATAGCCTGTAGGGATATTACCCAACGTTTTATTTTTCGACTTTGTCGACGTCATTGATTTCTATATTTTGTATACATATGCGAAAATACGGCTTTCTAGTACTGATAGTTTCTGAAATAAACCGCGGTCAGACAGACGGATAGACATAGCGAAACTATAAGTGTTCCATTTATGCCATTTGGCTTTGGAACCCCTAAAATGACACACATACATAAACATAAGCTCACGCCTGTATCCCCGAAGGCGTAGGCAGAGGCGCACTAGCGAACTAGTACACCCACGTTTCGCCGAGCTTAGTTCCGTCCCAGATGTGATAGGGGGCGAGCCTATCGCCATATCGGGCACAAATTCCAGACTCCGGGCTGATATGGAAAAATCCAATACCACTTTGCCCGACCCGGGAATCGAACCCGAGACCTCAGGATGGTAGTCGTACCGAAATACAACTACGCTACCGAGGCAGTCAAAAATGAAAATAAAATGAAAATTCACAAATTACTATAGTACCATTTCATTTTATCAAACTGGGTGCCTTATATCTTGCCCTTGAAACATTATGATTACACGTATGTGCTGGGATCTCTTGATACATCTCGTACACGATACAAAAATGAGACTGCCTCGGTGGCGTGGTTGTATTTCAGTACGACTACCGTCTCTTGAAGTCTCGGATTCGTTCCCCCGGTCGGGCAAAGTGCAGATATCGGATTTTTCCATATCAGCCCGAAATCTGGCATTTTTCCCGATATGGCGATAGGCTCACCCCCTATCACATCTGGGACGGGACGGACTTAAACTCGGCGAAATGTGGGTGAAACGAACATAAAAAATATTCTTGAAATTAGTCCATATTTGAGTTTTAACGATCCACAGGCATGTCCGAAGATTGAAGGCGGTTGATCATATCAAGTTTCTTGTTATTTAGCATTACAACGTGATTGCAACCTTGATTTATCACAATAAATACTGGCCAAATTAAACATAACAATATTATGCATTTGAAAGTTGTTTATGTTTGTTTTTATCTCATTCCCACATAAGCAACTGATCTGCAATTAATATAATAATTCTATATTTCTTACATGTTATTAAAAGTGCGACAGATTAACACATTATTTCGATAATAAAATGATCTAAAAAAAATTTAAAGGTCAGTAAACATTAAGTTATATTTATTTATTAAGGGTGACTTGCAGCTAGGCGATAAACGACGTTTAATCGTAAAATAAACTCCATTTTGGCATCATTTCAGTTCAACGTCTTGCACGTCGTGGTTTTACCCTTCATCTCGATTTAAATAAACGTTTAACTTAAATGGGCATGGCCGCCGGTTTAAAGTCGCTAATCTTGATTTTATTGACAAACAACCAAAGAATTTAACCTTTTCACATTATTTCTTGTTGTTTAATGAAAATCTATGATAAAAATGGCTTTGTTTTTTACACTGAACATGATTTGGTATCAAACAAGGATGATGAATTCGTAAAATATATAAAAACTCAAGTTTTTTTACGAAGAGTATATAATTATCAATAACCCATACATACACCTTACAAACTAACATTGTATGTACATAATCTCTTGAAAAACCACATAATTACAACACTTCACTATTATGCACGATATTTGTGTGCGCACGTGTGGCACTAGTCCTTGGAAGCGGTGGTATACCAACCACGCCCGACCCGGCACTGCAGCCAAAAGTTTTCCTCAATGTCTCGTCGCACCTCGGTGCAGGATAGGTTTCGGCACACGCATCACAAACGCCTTGTAACTGGTGCAACTCCACACTTAGTTCATCACCAACAACGAGTACCTTGTTTTCTTGTGCACGCTCGCATTCCGCAATGTTCTTCTATTACAAAGTACTTTAGTTATTCTATTTTCTAGGAGAGCGTTGTTTTCGAGATGACAAATTTCACTTAAGTTAACGAATTTCAAAGTTACTTCTTGATAAAATTTTATTATACCTCTATTATAGAAATTACCATTGTTGACAATAGATTTATATAGTTCGCGAACGAACCAGTGCGGAGGACAGCTCCCACAGAAGAAATTAACGAACTAGTTCCCAGATCTCTCGTTCTTTAGTTCGTTTGATAAGTTAGATAGAATCTAAGTCTTGAGTATCGTCCAAAGTAAGACCATTGGTTCTCATATCATTCTCTAAAAAGTCCAGCCAGCGCTTTTGAGGTCATCTGGATTTCCTTAAAATAACGCTGACAGACCACGTATCGTACATATACACAGAAGTACTGGCCAAATGATGGTCTTGTTTTCGTAACGTAGTCAATAACCACTAGGGAAATATCGTGCTTTTTTAAGCTATATTCAAATACGGTGCGCAGCACTTTTAGTCTCACAGATGGGAACACATCATAATATTTTCTTTTACTTTCTTCGATAAAAAATATTTGAAAACATTTATAACATACTACGTTTACGCAACTCATGTACTTGATCTTTAGCACATTTCCTTTCAGTCGACCATTTTCAAGCGGCCCCTAGACGCTGTTTGTCTTAGACATCAGCGTACATGAACACCCACGGTGGTTGCTGAACCTCCATAGTGAACGGGAAGGGTGTGGTGACGCCAAAAGCAGTCCGAATCAAAGACTTTGATCGGAAGAACATGTCTTCGATAACGTCAACATAAGCTTCTGGCACCCCTTTGAACCTTAGGGCCCACCAGACTACCCGTCGGGACACAAAGTAAAAAGCCTTCTGCAGATCCAGGAAAGTGATATGCAGAAGCTTTTTCTTTCAACATGCATGCCTCGCAAAACGATCTAATAGCAAACATTTGGTCCCTGGTCTGTCCCCCATACCCTGCAAGGCAAGAACCCAGGTTTCGCCAGCACCTAGTCCGTTACTCAGAAAAGTGTACCACATGCAGATAAGGTTGGCTTAAACCTAAAGGTGTTGGTGGCCTACTGTGTAAGTAGGCCACCGTCATCGTTGGGTTCGTTTGGTAAGGGTTGTCCCTTAGACGCCGTCACTATTCCCCAAGTATGTACAAGTAAAAAAAAACAGCAGCATATTATGAAAGAATAAAAAATAATTAATCCGGGAACATACATAAAAAAAGATTCCAACGAATTGTTAACCTCCTTTTTTTTAAGTCGGTTAATTCACCTCCTCCTTTTTTGAAGTCGATTAATTAATAACCTCCTCCTTTTTTAAAGTCGGTTAAAATTCGTGCAAATAATATTTTTTTAGCCTTTCTTTGGTTCGAGACGTGAACTGAAAGAACGAACTAGTTCGTTGAGGAGCCGCGAACTAAAGTGACCATTCCTTATCGCGAAATATTATACGTATGTCTAGTTGACAAGTCGTAATCCAGACAACTGACACTAATTATTTTTTTTCAATTATGCCTTTCATCAATTAGGCCAAGGAAGCAACCACATACAGCCTCGTCGTATGTGTGTTTATATTACATGTATTCAAACTGAATTAAAACTAAATATTTGCCAACTATTGACACAAGAGAATCTATTGAAATATCATGTAAAATAAAATACAATTCTTTATACGCGAAATTGTGATGATAGATGTTGCGAGACGGCACTATAGATAATAATATGAAATTTACGGAACGTAAATAATGAGTGATTGTTGGGATTTATTTTATTTTAAATTGCAAAAAATATTTTTTTATGCGGAATTGTGATTGTGGTTATATATTTTTTGTGAAACGGAACTTATGAATTTGGAGTAGTGAAGAGTGTAGGCATCTTGCCCGCGTTGCAAAATTTCCCGATTTATCGGGATATTTACTGATTTTGGCCATTGCTCACGATGTCCCGATGTAGCAGTCCTATCTGCCGAATTTTTGGATTTTCAACTAATGTAAAATAATATTCTTATAAAAAATGGAACATAATATTATTAATACGGCAAAACTAAAAGAAACCTGTAATACAATACAATACGGCCTATACGACAATACTACATACAATAAAATACGGCCATTCAACTTCGCGGTATATTAAAGCAAATTGTACTAAAATACCTTATAATAGAGTTTATTATTGTCTGGTGAGTATACAAGGGAAAATAAATAAATAACACCCAACTGTCACATACATAGTCCTAACCCCACACTAAGATCGAGTCTGGTGTCGTGGGTATCAGGAACTATGAGATACTTTCGGTCTCACAACACCCAGACCCGGAACAAATATCTGTGAGTCATACAAATAATTGTCTCGGTGCGGGGATCGAACCCGCGGCCTCTCGCTTCATAGCCGGCTGCTCGCCCTCTGCGCTACGGAGGCTGTCAAATGTCTCTGAAGATAACTTCGTTCGGGTTGTTTCCCAAATTGGATAACTTATACTTGCTTTAGTCGTTCATTATAGTCCATTCATAGAATTGCATGCACATGTCATAGAAATATAACACATAGAACGACAGTACACGGCCGCGGCGTGAAGGCTTTCCAAGTGAGACATTATTGTCTCACTACGTTGCACGGCGTCAGTATCCAAGGTTAAAACTTAGTTACGAAGAGCTCGCACTAAAATAACGGATTAAACTTTCCACTAAGTCAATGGTAGATCTTCTGCACACAAAATGATGTATAGAAAACAACAATCAATGTTGTTACAATTTTAATAAATATGAGAAAATGTTCACGAAAATAAGTAGTAAGAGGTGGTAAGAAGACGAAAATGATTAATCAATGTACAATATATCAAACTATAAATGATTATATGTAACTTACTGATTATAATTAAATAAATTAACGCATTATTAACATAAACTACTTATGTTTCATTCCGTATAAAAATCTCCCGATTTTCAGATGCCAAATCTAACGAGTTTTAATTTTACACTTTTGCAACACTGCATCTTACTCTATTCGCCGTTTTATTAATACACGATTCAGTCCTAAATGTCATTTAAATCAAATGTCCCATTAGTTGTCTTGCACATACACATTTCTGGTTCGATTTAAGAAATCCGAGTGTAGATTATTAATCCGCGATTTCATTACTTCTACTCATTCTTTACGTTCCATTAGATTCATATCTAAAGTTCCGTATCAAAACATCTATCATAAAAATTTTGCATGAAACGAATTCTAGTTTGTTTTATATGATTTTTCAATAGATTCTCTTAAGTTAATAGTCACCAAATGTTCACATGTAATACAAACACACATACTATGAGGCTAGTTATTTATATTTATTAAGGAGTAACTAGGAGTAACTTTGCACTTTGTTAGCTCAAGCGGAATTTATCATCTCGTAAACAACTGCAGGGTTAACACCACCTCTTATAGCAGTATTATTATAATCGTTCTTCGTTTGTTTTGTATGGGAATCGGTACAAGTAAGATTATAATAAGACTGCTATAAGAGGTGGTGGTAACCCCCTATCTCCTAAAAATAGGAGAACATCGCGGAGTAGGCACATGACATGGTAGGCATAGGACATGGTAGAAAACATAATATAAGCTCACGCCTGTATCCCCGAAGGGGTAAGCAGAGGCGCACTAGTGAACTAGAACACCCACATTTCGCCGAGCTTAGTTCCGTTCCAGATGTGATAGACGACCACACAGCCGATAAGGCTATCCGATAAGCGAGAGGCCGCGGGTTCGATCCCCGCACCGAGACAAATGTTTGTATGACCTACAGATATTTGTTTCGAGTCTGGGTGTTGTGAGACCGAAAGTATCTCGTAGTTCCTGATACCCACGACACAAGTGTGGGGTCAGGACTATGTTTGTGACTGTTGAGTGTTATTATTATTATTATTTTCATAAAACAACAAGAAATAATATGAAAATGTTATGTTGTTTGACATTCAATAATCGCGATTAGCCATTTAAACCGGCGGCCCCGATGATTTAACTTTGTCGTTTATTTTAATCCAGATAAGGGGTAAATCGACGACGTGCAAGACGTTAAACTGAAATGATTCCAAAATGGGGTTTATTACAAGATTCATCGTGGTTTAGTGCGGAGCTGCGAGTGAATTCGGGACAACTAATATGACATTTGATTTTAATCAAGTTTAGGACAAAGTCGGGGACTAATAAAATGGCGATTATAGTGAAATCCCTGCAAGTCGCCCTAAAACGTTATATACATGACACGTATGTATTAAGGCAGACTTAATGCCTAATGAATAATATTTTATCATTTGTATCTAAACAAATATTTGAATACTTAATATAATACTTAATGACTGTCTCGGTGGCGTGGTGGTATTTCGGTACGACTACGGTTCTGAGCTTTCGGGTTCGATCCCCGGGTCGGGCAAAGTGATATTGGATTTTTCCATATCAGCCCCGAGTCTGGAATTTGTGCCCGATATGGCGATAGGCTCACATCTGGGACGAAACTAAGCTCGGCGAAATGTGAGTGTTCTAGTTCGCTAGTGCGCCTCTGCCTACCCCTTCGGGGATACAGGCGTGAGCTTATGTGTTAATATAATTTTTTATAAGTTTTCCTTAGTAGGAACCTTAATAATGCCCCAGATGTTACAATGTACAAAGTACTTGATTACCAACTTTTAACTCTCTCGAGTATTTTTACTAAGTCCTTTGAATACTCATATTACAGAACGACTCACACGCAATAATCTAGTTTTACGTACTAACATCTTGTTTACAAACTAAATTAATACTTGCGTATCGGTCTGTTATATTGGCCTAAATATATTTCAATCATCGTTTGATTACGCATCGATAAATCCATAGAATAAACTCGAGTTCGTCGAGTCGATACCGGCATCGGAAGATAGGTCAACTGATGCCGAATTTAATGTTGTCACGTTGTTAATAGTAAGTAGATAATGATAGTACCGATAATCTTTAATTTGTTAAATTGGCTATAGTGTTTCTTTTTTCGATAATAACAGGAATGTGGAAAGTATTTATCCTTTTATCGCCTACAGACTTTCTATTTTGTTTGTTGTTCCATACTTCATCAGATCTTGACAAAAAATATTTTTTTACCATTGAATTGGGCCAACCTTGGGCGAAGCTCTATAGAATGCATTTTTGACATCGATATATTAATTACCTATGTGCACAGTTGACGCTCGGAAAATGGGACAGCAAAGGAGTGCTTAAGCACTCGTTTTGCCTATAGTCCGACGCCGATGGAATTCTAAATTTCAAAATTCAAATTTAAGAACACTTGCTCATTTCGTTTAAAAAGCTACTTTATTACACGTGCATAGGGTTATATTTGTATTGTTTAATTAGAAATTGTGATCTTTTTCTTTGTTTTATTCCTGAGACCACTTTTTAGGAAGATATTTGCAAAGAACTGTGCATCTAGGGTATATTATATTGATGATTTTTGAGAATAGTTTTACGTTTGCCGAAGATATTTTGTGCTGTTTACGATAAACAGTAGACTGTTTTCAATTCTAAATGTTGAGGTTTATGGCTTTTGTAATAAGCGGTAGCACAATACAGTAAATATTTATCTGTAGTGGTTAGCAGTAAATAATTACACCAGCAGAGAATTTTAGGTATCAAATTTGTTTTAAAAATACGTGCCGATAGTGTAAAATGCGTCGAATGTACCAATACAATACAATTCTAAGATAACTAGCAGCCAAAACAATGTCGCAAGTTGATTCAATTGCATGCTGTAGGTTATTGACTTATCAATTCAATGTCAGGGAGAAAAATCATTGTTACACGCTTAGGGTTGCCACTTGAAAATCATGCTGTTTTATTTTTTATTAATATACCTCGCAATAAAAATAGGTATTCAAAAAAGCTCGTGAAAGCAGAAGAATGTAACTGTTTAAGTATTCAGATCTGGCACACTATTATTATTGACACGTGGAATCTGGACCTATAATTGGGTACTTGACTGTGTTTGATTTTGTGCACATATTTATATGTAATAGCAAATAAAATAAACCCTTCTGTAAAAACTGCAGCGAAATAGGTTGAAAAATGAGGCAGTAATTAATATTGTAAATTCTGGAGTGGAGGCATAATGGAGATATGTTGCTATCCCTTTTCAACGCACGTACCGTTATGTCGTGACGTGGTTGTACTGACTTAAAAATGTATCCGATCGTGACCAAATTTATCCATATATATTTAGTCACGATCGGATAAATTCCCATGACCACTCTTGAAACAAGCTCTCGGACACAAAAATAATCTTGAAAATCCGTCTATATTTCGTGGAGATATCGCATAACATACATTAAAAAAATACAGACAATACTCTTCCAACTTCTCTCTTCTGCTTTTTTTGAAATCGATCGATTATTATGTTAATTGAGGACTATAATATTTTTGAAGGCCCGTGCTATAGGAACCTTTCGTGCTGATAATGGATTAACAGACTCGTTATACAATTGTTATTATTTATTTATGTAGAAAACCGTTTCGCTTAACAAAACGAGTTGTTCTATTATAGTATATTGATGGATTACTGTTTCAATGTCAGGGAAACACGAGCTGTTAGGTTGCTTTTGTAACTTTTAAAAATATTAGGTGCAAATTTATTTTTATATTTTTAAACATAAAGGAATACTTGGTATGTACCGTAACTATTACCTATATTCGAAGGTGTAAAATGATATATAAATTGTTGAAAATCGATCCAACGTAATGTATGTGTTCTGTATGTAAAAATTGACTATAATTACACTTCATTCAATATGTATAGTATCACAAACGGCGGCCGTAATATGCCGTTTGATCGTGACCTGAATAAAAGTAAAGATTCTTCGATCAATAACGTACGGTTCATAATTGAGTTATGAAACTAAATATTCTACGAGCAAATAGCTCGACCATGAGTGTTTTTTGATATATGTCGCTAGCGACTCCGTAAAATATTTATATGAAGAACACCCTAAACGCCTCTAGAGATGGTTACGGTTACGTGGGGAATTAATATTTTTCATACAAAATATTTCACAGAATCGCTGCCGAGAAATATCAAGAAACCCCATGGTTGGCCTACCGAACGCCTGCAGTGGTTACATGGGGAATTCTTTTCATATAAATTGTTTAGGCAGTCGCTAGCGAGAAATGCTAAACCCATGGTCGAGCTACAGATACATAGGTTATTGATCCTTCGACTCTTGAAGAACCTGGTATTGGGTAAACAAATAAAAGATAAACGTAACTCTTAAATTGAAGCAAACACATTTGTGTTTCGTATTATTGTGCAATTCTATGTAAGGGCACAATAACATCGCAATGAGTTCACACGAGTTTATTAATGAGGGGCTTATTGTTTTGAACATCGCCAGAACTTCCACGTTTGCGTAACCACTAACAATAAAAAACGTGGATGAGACACTCCGCCGAATGTTCATACACTTAAGGTGGCCTTATGTCTTTTAAGGCCGCCTTATCTGTCAAAATTGTATGGCGAAAATCAATATAAGAAGCCGTTAAAGTTGAGCAGCGTTTGACCATTCGGGCGTATGCCCCTTATTTATAAAAATATTTAAGCGCTGCTTATCTTTATACCATAGGTTGTTCCTTTCATTTTTAAACAATGTAACGCAAGGAAAAAAGTGACAGGTTTATTCTTAACCATTTGCTCAGCTAAAAATGCTGTTTTAAGTAGGGTTCTCTGTGCACAGATAGCCCTTTACTTATAAAAAAATTAAGCGCTGCTTATTTTTAACCATAGGTCCCTTTCATTTTTAAACAATGTAACGCTGGGAAAAAAGTGACCAGCTTAGCGAAAAGATAAGCGAAAATGTGTTTATAAGTAAGGCCTATAATGATACGGCACAAATGCTGGACCGGTTCGATACCATTGTCTCACAGAAAACCGAGCTGAAAAGGCAGCACGTTATTTCGTGCTATTCGGAGAGTGTAGTTTCCGGTCGCCCAAATCACTCCTCCATTTCTATTCCTTTTCTTAAGTAGAGCAGCCATAATTATTTTGATGACCTAGATATCTACGGGTGGTGGGAATAACTTACCATCGGATGACTCACCGACGGTTTGTCTGTTTCTGCTAAACAATCACAAAAATCTTAACCGACCGACTTATCCCATCGTGACCAATTTATATGAGACCACCCTTGGAATAAGCTCTAATACAAAACTAATCTTGAAAATCAGTCCATATTTGGCAGAGCACACATAACATAACATTGGCTCACGCCTGAGGGGTAGACAGAGGTGCACTAGCGAACTAGTACACCCACATTTCGCCGAGCTTAGTTCCGTCCCAGATGTGATAGAGGGCGAGCCTATCGCCATATCGGGCACAAATTCCAAACTCCGGACTGATATGGAAAGATCCATTAACCATAGACAAAATTAAGCAAATTTGTTTTAGTATTGTAAGTACTAAATACGTCTTCTACCTGCCTCTGTCCCTCTCCAATGTAGGGTGGCTAAGTTTTTTTAATGTATGTAGATACCAGATACGTAAATTCACCCTCGTATTCCATAAGAAGTAGGCAGAGACGAATTGGGACACCCGCATTTCGCCTAACTCATTTTCTCTTATCTGGCAAATATCCAGACTCCGGGCTGAAAAAAATGATCGACTTGGCATCTCATATAAAAAAAATCATTTACATAGTCTAGTAACAAATGTGGCGATTCTGATTGTTTCGTAATAAAATACAACATTGTTATCGATGTGATTCATACATTTATTGATCATTTATTATATGGACTTCGAATCACTAGCACACAACGCAAATGTAATTATGGTTTTACAGACATGACGTCTTCGGCCTTGGGATCTCCCTCAGTCATAACTCATAAGCCAAAACATGCTGAAATAAAAGGAAGGCAAAAAAATTGAGTTTGACCTCCTAAAATAAAAAAGTTAAGTCAATTTGTTATGAACCTGTTTGAATAATCAATTTTATACTTTAGTATATACTCACAATCTTTTATTATCCAAGAAAAAACGTCGATTACTCAAAACTTTTTTTTAGAATGATAGAATATTAATATGATATTCTGTTTAGTGTTTTAAAAGTACTATATATAGGATGTAATTCCACCAAATAAATCAAACTTATAAAAAGAATGATGTTCATAACTTCATGGCAGCTACCAGCTACGCTGCTACATAGTTTTAATTTAACGCTCAATTAAAATAGATGTTGTATAATTTGAACTTTGCGTTCAATTGTTTCGCGGTCGATGTAATAAGGACGTTATGATATTATGGCTGATGGCCTGCACAAAGTACGAATCACAACAAACAGCTGTCGCGATTTTCCTGTTAGATTCGTTGATACTTCATAACTGCAATGTCATAGTGGTGACGTCATAGTCTAGTGAGTTATAGGTATCCATAGACGTGAATATGCGTAAGCTTTTTTTTTACACATTATCACTATTATATAGGTACACTATTTTAACCGAATTAAAAAAGAGGAGATTGTCAATTCGTGTGTTATAATTTTATCTAATGTGTGTTCATCCATAACTCTAAGACGCGTAGGCCGATTTCGATAACTTTTTTTTAAAGAGTATTGTTCCGAGTTGATCCCATATACATTTGGAAAAAGTTTAGATAAAATGTTTAATAATACGTAAAAATCTATTTTAACAATCAATACAAACTTCTATTTGGAGTCGGTGCCTTTTTGTTTGATCTGCTTCGACCCTAATTTTTTTCTTTTCCTTGATATTTGATACTCAATGTAAATGGTTATGTATTACATAACGCCTTTTTGTCATAATACGAATATTTCGTCTGTTTTTATATCGTTTTTACATTATAAAATAACTTCGTTAGAAACATAATGAATACACAAATAAACGCCATGTGATGCTGAACATTGTAATATGATTATGTAAAAACTAAGATGTAGGGAGGTACAGAAACGAGTATATTATTTTTGTAAATAAAGATAATTACTTTACCAAGGATAATTACTAACGTAAGTGCTTTTAAATAGTATTTACTGCATGCGGTTTCCTGGCGCATAATATTATGTCTTGCAGGTTAGTGGGCACTTCACGAGCTATAACTTGTGGCTTTCCGCACTTTGACGGTTTCGACGTAACATCTTAAGAATAAATATGGTATACACTTCTTTCTACCTGCTCTTATCCCACCTTGATGTGGGGTCGGCGCAACACACTTTGAACCATGTTGCAGAAACGATTTGGCTAAGTTTTTACGACCGGCTGCCTGCCTGACATACCCCCTCTGGGGGATCCAGTCCCGGGCAAATTAAATTCGAAAATTCGCTTTGCCCGACCTGGGAATCGAACCCACGACCTCCTGATCCACAGCCCATATATGCTGCTACTAGACCAAGGAGGCGACTAAATATGGTATACACTAACTATCATTATTTATAAGTTCAATATTGACATAAGTTGGAATCAAATATGTATGTAGTATGAAATTCCGTTTGGATTATGGTTTTTCCAGAGTACTTGTAAACTACTTGTGAGCACGTAGAAACAGTTGCTAAAATAAAATAAATCACTTTTGCTCGTGACTTCATTCGTAAATATTTTTACTCCGTTAATACTTATGTTGCTTCTCCAATAAACTTTTGGAACCACCTTTCACATTATGATTAAAATAAGTAACAGCGTCTACAAAGTTCTTTTTCCGACGAAATTATAATATTTTTATGTATGTCCGTAAGTTACGACATTAGACAAGTTATCTAACCATCGACAAGGGAATTTTGTAAAAAAAAAGCAAATTGGAAATAATATGTATTAAGAATACTTATTGGGCTGAGATCTATAGAGCGAACTTTGACATAGTCCGAGTAATTTTTACAAGAAAATCTTTGCTTAATCTGTCTGTCTTTTTTTCTTCTAAAAATGTCTCAGACTAAGTCGAACTTCGATTTTAAAATTCCATATCCTCACTGAGTTCCTTTCTTTGACTCAGACTTAGTCGAAATTCGCTTTATAGATCTCAGCCTTAGTATGGCACTAGCCTATGTACTCCTACCCATCTAAATGCCAATTGCCCATTATCTGTTACAATATTACAATAACAGTGTTATGACTTATGAGCTAGAATTGCCAATACAGATAGCACACGCTCCTGTTTTATCTATCCATGATAAGATAACATCACGTATTGAATTGAATTGATATACAGAGATGAGACAGTGCTCAAGTTTATCGTCAATCCAAGACGATTGTAGTGATTAGCCTACTCTGATTTATACACTTATGATTAACGTTTGACCGATAAAAAGGTGATAATGTGTTTATTTATGTTAATTTATCACTCTATACAAATGATACTATTTTACGTAATGTCGAAAGCGTGGGTTTTTTTATGGTTACGATTACGATTGTTCGGTATTCTTTGTTTGAAATTCTCAAATAAATCGTAGTGTTGGCAGTGCTGAAAAAGAAATTACTGGTAGATCCAATGGCTCGACCATAATATTTTTTGTCATTTTTACATAACATAACATAAGCTCACGCCTGTATCCCCGAAGGAGTAGGCAGAGGCGCACTAGCGAACTAGAACACCGACATTTCGCCGAGCTTAGTTCCGTCCCAGATGTGATAGGGGGCGAGCCTATCGCCATATCGGGCACAAATTCCAGACTCCGGGCTGATATGGAAAAATCCAATATCACTGCCCGACCCGGGGATCGAACCCAAGACCTCAGGACGGTAGTCGTACCGAAATACAACCACGCCACCGAGGTAGTCATTTTTACATTTCATAAAAACTCAAATCAAAGTAACCGCTAGAGGCGATCGAGTGTTTGTCGTACAAATATCGTATTTACGTAAGTGCTAGCGAGAAATATAAAAAATATGGTCGAGCTACAGGCTGTACAGAGTTTGTCGATAGCGTGATTGGACCAGCTCTATCTCATAAAATACCGATGTGAATTGACGTTTGCGTTTCGTACGGTTAAGACCCGAAGTTTCGGAGGCCTATAAAAATAGAATATTAATTTTAGAGTGATTTATCTGTGCCTCTTCAATCATCAACAATCCCAATTCTATAAGAATCATCCACTAACCACATAATACCGACTACTCCGAATCCCGAAGATCCTTCTCAATAATTCCAATCCACACAATCCTTTTCCTTCTAGAATCCAACAGCCACGGATGGTTGGCTTGTTCATCGGATACTTCAGTCAAACGGAACGTTTCCTAATGCATGCCCGCTTGGTTCGTCTGCGCAATCAGGTTATGATAGCTGGTTCAGAAAGGATGAACACTACGAACATAAAGTGAGCATGTTCAGTATTGGACTAATTTAGTTCATTAAATACTCGTAACTCCGCTATTAGTTTCATAACAGGTAAAACTGTAAGTTAATTCATCTTATGGCAGTGGTTTTATTTCAATACTGTTGTAGTTAGGTAGAATGTAGTTTATAGTCTTTATAATTTGATTGTGTTTGTTTGTGTAGTCTGAAATGTATTTTTTGTGAAGAAGAGACGCAGATTTATTGCATAAATAATAATAATATTAGCCCTGTAATATTACTGTCCCACTGCTGGGCACGAGCCTCCTCTACTAATGAGAGGGGTTAGGCCTTAATCTACCACGCTGGCCTAATGCAGGTTGGAAAACGTCACATACGCTTGAAATTCTTGTGGAAAATTTGTGATTTATTGCATAATTCTAATCAAATCATTATACTGACATGAATACCTTCATTATAATGACTTCTGAATTATGAATACCTTCATGTCAGTATAGGTAATGATAAGCCGCAATGAACAGTATTTTATGTTCCCTTTATGGCATACCCTAGACTCGTGCCAACTTATAAGCATTAGCTGTCACCATGATTTTGTTCTATATACACTTTTTGAAATATGACAAAGACAATTTTAGCGTGAATTAATTAAGACTATACCTAATCTGCGGATAATTGAATATTGTTATCAGGCCTTGAATTAATCTACCATCAAAACAAAATGAGAAGCTTGTCAAACGGATGATCTAATTGCTGCGACGACAGAACAATGACCTTCATGGTAACTTCAGGGTTACGTTAAAGTACCGAGAGATGGACTGTTTCATACAGTTTCGTTCATAATGCTTGCTTACTGTCAAGATTTATATCTGTTGGTTTTAAGAGCGTTTTATTAAGAGTTTAACCATTAGATTCATTCATAATATTCTTAGTAATAAGTAAGCAGGGCAGATCGTACTCCGTAGTATCAACCAAGTCACGTTCCATGTGTAATACATACTTATGAAGGGTGGTAAAAAACGAACTGGAAAATAATGATCTCTCGGGATTGGCTTTAAGTTCAACTGAGACTAAGTGGAATGCAATTTTATTATAATGACTTCTGAATTATATTCCTAATAAATTTCCTCGAAACCTTTAAAATTAACTAATAACGTCTTCGGCACTTATATCGAGTTGCCTACTGTTATTTTTCAGTGGTATTTATTTTTATCGTGTCCATAACCATCAGCACTGCTACCTGTCTTCATTATTGGAATAATTTCCCTTACACCCTGGATATTTTTATAACAGGATAGCCCAACCCGTGTTCCTGGGCAAGCTGGTGGAGTACTACAGTCCCGGGAACAACATGGAGCGTACAGAGGCGTACATGTACGCGGGCGCGGTGGTTCTGTGCTCTGCTCTCAACGTGTTTGTGGTGCATCCCTACATGATGGCCATTCTCCACATGGGCATGAAGTTCAGGGTCGCCTGCTGCTCTCTCATCTATAGGAAGGTAAGTACTGTTGAAAAATAATCATCATCATCATCATTATTATCGGGCCCTCGGACGTTCACTGCTGAATATAGACCTCCCCCAAAGATTTCCAGATTGACCTGTTGGAAAAATAATATATTTGTTAAAAATTAAATAAGATCTTTCAAATATACTTTATGCCCCTTATAAAAATATAACCGCGCTTCTTATGTGTAAGAATAATTGTCCTTACCATTTTCAAACACTGTGACGCAAGGAAAAAAGTGACAAACTATTCATAAAGATAAAAAGCACGTAAATGTTTTATAAGTAAGGCCCTATATTATTTAGTAAGAGGTACCTGCAATCACACATCTTAGGTCACTATAAAATACTTTGATTTTCTTGGAAATAAATTGCGAGTAGTACCTATTTTGATATTGCTGGAAAAATATTCTGTGATTAGAATCTTAATTCTGCTACAAGTATGTAAATTTTAAAACGCCCGTGATTTAAATGACTTTAATATAACTACACAGTAATAATGTAATTAGATATTTCAATTTCAAATCTCCGGAAAAGTTAAGTATGAAAAGTATTTATATTTCAAGTAGTGAGTACTAGGTAATGCAGATTACTTGAATGTTGGTATGGTAGGTAATGCAGATTACTTCAATGTTGGTATGGTAGGTAATGCAGATTTTCTTCAATGTTGGTATGGTAGGTTATGTAGATTTTCTTCAATGTTGGTATACTTAATTAGCACTTTTATGTCATACGCTTCTGTTAAGTAATTTAATCAACGTTAACAGAGTCGGCGACCTAAATTGTATCCATCCGCACTAGGCCAATATGGTGGAACTTAATGACCGGTTGAAGGGGATTTACATTTAGTAAAGTGACGTCACTCTTGACTTTCCCAATGTGGACGTTGAGCACATTATCGGTAAAGATGTTACTAAAAGGACACATGTCGTATAAGGCATGTGCCATCATCATTTGATTCGGATGACGTCACATTTTAAATAACTTGAAAAGGAAAAAATATGAGCGAGTCTAAAGTCTAAACTATAGAATTACCGTTGTTGAGTGAAGGACGCCACGTTCCATTCGTATCATTTGCGAACTTATGAATGGCCCGTAATTGGTATTTTATTATATTTATAAATCGATAGTATTTATATGTACATTCGTAATCCGTAGGTATTCATACACCCAGCAGTCACACACATAGTCCTGACCCCACACTAAGATCAAGTCTTGTGTCGTGGGTATCAGGAACTACGAAAGACTTTCGGTCTCACAACACCCAGACCCGAAACAAATATCTGTGGGCCGTACAGACATTTGTCTCGATGCGGGAATGGAACCCGCGACCTCACGTTTCACAGCCGGCTATTCGTCCGCTGCGCCGCCGAGGCTGTCATACTATTGGATCGATTTCGAAGTCGGTTCGTTAAGTTTTAAAATTGTGATTA
This sequence comes from Clanis bilineata, assembly GCA_036417725.1. Lineage (NCBI taxonomy): Eukaryota > Metazoa > Arthropoda > Insecta > Lepidoptera > Sphingidae > Clanis > Clanis bilineata. The sequence continues at coordinate 11,101,652 of CM071151.1, read as the reverse complement.
ACTAGTACTATTTGCCGAAGACTGGATCATACAGTAGGGGGTTGATGTCAGGCAGGTAGCCGGTCATAAAAACTAAGCCAAATCCTTTCTGTAACATGCTTGAATTAAAGTGGGGTAAGGGTAGGTGGAAAGAAAAGTACCTACTTATAACATAACATAAGCTCACGCCTGTATCTCCGAAGGAGTAGGCAGAGGCGCACTAGCGAACTAGAACACCCACATTTCGACGAGCTTAGTTTCGTCCCAGATGTGATAGGGGCCGAGCCTATCGCCATATCGGGTACAAATTCTAGACTCCGGGTTGATATGAAAAAATCCAATATCACTTTGCCCGACCCGGGGATTGAAACCGAGTCCTCAGGACGGTAGTCGTACCGAAATACAGCCATGCCACCGAGGCAGTCACACCTACTTAGACATTCAGTATATTCTTTACCTTGTAAAACCAGACTACTAACCAGACTGATACTGTTATTGAGTCAGCCTAAGGTCTCGGGAGACAGCGCTGCTTATTATGTAAGATGGGTACCGTTAGGGTTCATTGTTCGCGCTGGCAATACAAGGATTTGCTATTCCTTTGTTATAAAATCTAACAGTTCTTCGCAGAATGTGTCCAGGGTCGATGTAAACGTCGAATACGTTTCGAAAATGACTGATATTTAGTTCGATTATTTAGCGTTTGATATCATTTACTGGTTTACAATTCTAAAATTATTAATAACCAGTTAAACTGTTTGCGTGTTAGGGCGACTTGCACCACTATTACTAAGCTACAGTTAGTCCTTACCTCAAGTTAAATTGAAAAAGAAATATTTGAATAACTCATTATTACATGTAATGTACTACATGTACATAATTACAGATAATATATGACGTTATTTAATTAATTACATGTCATGAATTACATGTCATTCATATATTTCTTTTTCAATTTAACTTGAGGTTAGGTCTAACTGTAGCATAGTAATAGTGGTGCAAGTAGCCCTTAGTGAATTAATCTTACAAGAAGTTGTAAAAAATCTTGCCAACAAAATCTTTAAAGAAACGAAATGAAAATAATTTGTAAAGATTACCATTGCTACTTACGATTTAGGAATACAAATAAAGCAACGTAGTTGCTCATAGGCTGAGATCTACAGAGCAACCTTCGACTAAGTCTAAGTCAAAGAAACGAACTCAGTAAGGATTTGGAATTTTTAAATCGAACTTTGACTTAGTATGAGTAATTTTTAGAAGAAAATCTTAGTCGAAGTTTGCTCTATGCTCTAGATCTCAGCGATAGTATGAATATAACTCTATACTTTACACTGTGGTAGTCCGTCATAACTCCTAATCTAACATTGTATCATTAATCATTATCTCTTGCCTTGATGTCGAATATACTGATATTACGTATAAACATCTATGACCTTCGACAACAGCAGTTTTATTATCAACAGTTTTATGAAGTGTGATAGACTTTTATTACAGTACTACTACTACCATTTAAATTAAAAGCACATACCTAGAATGTAAACGATGACGTCATTGCATGTTATGAGTTATGACATAACGTGTCACGACTCACAAGTCACAACAGTTGCTAAGAGTTAAAACACGTAGAGATTGCACTGTATGATAATAAAACATTTATATTGATGCGATCATTAAATAAAGAAACAGGGGACTACCACAACATTTTATAGCAGAATTTTTATAATCTTACTTTTTTGTACGGAATCATTGTAAGTATGATTATAATAATATCTACTGCTATAAGATATTGCCTTGGTGGCGTGAAGGTATTTCGGTATGACTACGGTTCTGGGGTCTCGGGTTCGATCCCCGGGTCGGGCAAAATGATATTGGATTTTTCCATATCAGCCCGGAGTCTGGAATTTGTGCCCGATATGGCGATGGGCTCGCCCCCTATCACATCTGGGACGGAACTAAGCTCGGCGAAATGTGGGTGCTCTAGTTCGCTAGTGCGCCTCTGCCTACCCCTTCGGGGATGCAGGCGTGAGCTTATGTATGTATGTATAAGATATTGTGGTAACACCCCTGATATCGAACGGCTACGGCGCCGCGCGGCGGACGGGAACTACCTGTTTACTTTTCAGAGATATAAAATTTTCTTGAAAGGAAATTTTAATTTATTTATAAATCAAAATATAACCGCATTCATAGAGTTATGAAAACCTTTTACTTCAAACGGTAACTGAACTCAATAAATCGTTCATCCTTTCGTTTTACCATTTTAATCGCCTTTTGTATCTCTCTTTCCCTCGCGCCTGGTGCGTCATAATTTTCTGCGGGTCTCTCCCGACATACGTTACGTAACGAAAGCTTTCCACTTGCAACAGAACATGTGTACGTAGATAAATAAACGGGTAGCTCCGATGACCAGTTTAGTGTCGGCTAATTATAGATTCACTCCACACTTTCAACCTTCAAATTGCTACCGCACAGTTTTCCATTAATATCACATCGCTCACTCATACTATGTCAACACTTTATTATTTAATTATCATTAAGCGATCGACAATGTATGATCTGAAAACTTTTCGAATTTTATTTCTTACGTTGATTCATAAGTGGGTTTTGTGATAAATTGAAATATCAATTTAGTTGTTTTTAAAGCTGAATTGATCGAGATTGAAAGTGTTCTTAACCATGAAGAAAATCTGTTAAGCCGTCATCAACTCTTTTCGGATTAGATTTTCATTCTTCGTTCAGATTCGGAAAATACTGTCTTCACTCTTCAGTGATGTTCTAATAACATAGTGACATTGACATTAGTTAAAGATAGATGATCAGCTTAGCCAAGTGACTTATGCATTAGTTGAATAGAATAAATATATGGGAAATACATAAGAGTACGCCGCATATAGCGTACTCTTATGTCATTCCCATACATTTACTATTATATTCGACTAGCGCATAAGCCACTTGGCTAAGCCCGCAGGGTTGATGATGGAGCAGAAGAGACCGGGGAGTAAGACTTTTAGGCGTTTTTAATTCGGGAGGGTTTTAAACTTAACTCGTTCTTTTCCCATATCAGTCTCTGCGGCTATCGAAGACCGCGCTCGGCGAGACGACAGTCGGGCAGGTTGTGAACCTACTGTCGAACGACGTGAACCGTTTCGACGTGGCGATCATATTCCTGCACTACCTGTGGATCGGGCCGCTCGCCACCGTCATCATCACATACTTCATGTGGTTGGAGATCAGCTGGGCGGCCGTCGTCGGCGTCGGGTTCATGCTCGCCTTCATACCCTTACAAGGTAACGCTATGGAATCATATTTTGGCTATTGTTTCACGACGTCACTTTTCACCTTCTTTATCACGGGGAAAACGATTTATCCCTGGCACTCCACCCCGGGGGAAGTAGAATGGTTATGTTGGACCCGCCGGTCTTACGACCCAGATCGGCCGCCAGGGAATGATGGTAAACATCGAGGCTGCCGCGCGTCTACCTCACCATACTTTGGGGTCGGCGCAATACAGTTTTAAGCATATTGTAGAAATTATTGAGCTTAGTTTTTAAGACCAACTGCCTGCCTGACGTCAGCCCCCTCTGGTAAATTACACTATGTTACTCAAATCTTTATTTTGGTTTCTGGTGTACATTTAATTGTTGACGTCCTGATGATGATGATGATGAAGTTTAATATAACAACATTATGTTATTCAGACAAGTCGCCTCCTTGGTCTAGTGGCAGCATATATGGGCTGTGGACCGAGAGGTCCTGGGTTCGTTTTCAGGGTCGGACAAACCGAATTTTCTAATTTAATTTACTCGGGACTGTATCCTCCAGTGGGGGTTGACGTCAGGTAGACAGCCGGTCGTTAAAACTAAGCCAAATCCTTTCTGCTACATTCTTGAAAACGTGTTTTGGCTTTTGGGCCGACGCCACATTAAGTGGGATAAGGACAAGTACAAAGAAAGATGTTATGCAGACATAGTCCTACAGAAGTGTTACTAAATAGAATAATTATAATTTATATATTTTATTTGCTTAATTTAAGTTGTAAAAACCTAAGGAAAAAAAATAATAAGAGCCGTATAAACATCATTATTGTTTTAGGATAATCCATTTACGCTTATGTAGCGATCTTGGCCTACTTGCTCTTAATATTATGATCTCTGTTTAAATACCACGGGCCTCCTCTACTAATGAGAGGGGTTAGGCCTTAGTCTACCACGCTGGCCTAATGCGGGTTGGGAGACTTCACATACCTTCGAAATTCCTGTGAAGAAATTCTCGGGTATGCAGGTTTCCTCACGATGTTTTCCTTCACCGTTATAGCAAGCGATATTTCACAATGAAAATACACTTAACATAGAAAAGTCAGAGGTGTATGCTCCATTTTGGGGTTGGTCTCGAACCTCCGACACTTGTTCTCCCCTCTCATTAGTAGAGGAGACCCGTGCCCAGCAGTGGGACAGTAATATTACAGGGCTAATATTATTTTAAATACCACACTAATGGCGTACGACTCCTAAATCGCAGCATGGTAGATCGAATCGCTAACAAGCTTAACATTATTTGATTCGCTGGATAGATAAGATCAGCGGATTGCAATTATATTGCGTGATACAGATCTCGATGTTGTAGGAATTTGTTTGCCATTTTCAAAGGTGTATTACTAACATTTTTTTCTTGTTAATTGGCGCTCCGATTTTCCATAAAAATACATAAATCTCATTAGCTATTTTATTTATGTGACATATTTATTGGGTGACTACAACTTGCTATAACGGTAAAGGAAAACATCGTGAGGAAACCTGCATACCGGAATTTCCCACAAGAATTTCAAAGGTATGTGAAGTCTACCAACCCGCATTAGGCCAGCGTAGTAGACTAAGGCCTAACCCCTCTCATTATAGAGGAGGCCCGTGGTCAGCAGTGGGACAGTAATATTATAGGGCTAATATTAGTATTTATTGGGGTATTTTTGTTTCACGAAAATAAAATATTTAGGGCCACTTGCAGCTCCGCGATAAATTTATATTTAATCTTAATTTAAAGATAGGAGTAAGCTGTAGGATAAAACGAGGTAAGACGTAACTCTAGATTAGTAATAGCTTTGCAGAGCTCGCCCTTAGTTTCTGTAATATTCCAAATACTCATTTAAGGCCTGAATTTGCAACAACTTTTACTTGAGGTATAATTTTGAAGTTTTCAACCAACCTCAAAAGGAAAGTTCTTAATTCGTTGGTATTTTTGAATGTCTGTTACTGTATATAGTAAAATGTGGTTCGATTTGCAAGATTCTTTGTGTTAGATAGGCCTTGTCCCAAGGGTGATCCCATATTAATTTGGTCAGGATCGGATACAGTTTTGAAGTGTGTTTTTGAAACTTGTGATTATTTTTGACATCCTCCGTGGCGCAGCGAGTGAAGCGTGGCTGTGAAGCGAGAGGCTGCGGGTTCGATCCCCGCACCGAGATAAATGTTTGTACGGCCTACAGATATTTGTATCAGGTCTGGGTGTTGTGAGGTGGAGGCACAAGTCCCTCGTAGTTCCTGATACCCACGACACAAAACTCCATCTTAATGTGGTGTCAGGACTATGTACGTGACTGTTGGGTGTTATTATTTTATTTATTACATTAACCGAATATATGAAACACCAGACGAAGCTACAAAATTATCCGTCAGTTTAAAGTTCCATGGCTATTGATTAATCGACCCAAACGACTTTAATTTTAGATCTTTATTATCTTTATAGCCTACCTCGGTAAACGGACGTCGGTGTTGCGACTAAAGACAGCTCTAAGGACCGACGAGCGGGTTCGTCTTATGAACGAGATACTCTCCGGTATTCAAGTGATCAAAATGTATACGTGGGAGAAACCGTTCGCGGACCTTGTTGCTAAGGCCAGGAAGTAAGTGTTAATTTATTAGCTATTGTCTACTGCGGTCAACACGCATGCGCGTCTTGTTAGCGGGATGGTTATGTAACATTTTGTTTATAAAATAACAAACGAGCAGGGTCGTCTATGGCCCGAGCAAAAATATTTTTGCCAATCGAATTTGTAGCTCGATACGATGCGCGAGTATGACATTTGTATGAAATATTTACCAAAAATGTCATCAGTGCGCAGCGAGCTCGATAAGAATTCAATTGCCAAAAATATTCCTGCTCGGGCCGCACACAGTAAGTGATCTTTACGGCCCAGACACCCGTGCGGTCAGCGTGCAGTCGAACTGCACACCAACTGCGATCGGGCTGCATGGTCAAAGTACAGTTCAAATGCAGTTGGACCAACTGCATTCAAACCATTTTACAGTCGAAGTGCAGTTAAAATGCAGTCCGTCAGTTTAGAGCCTAAAGGGCGACGAAGCGCTTAGAGGGATGAATTGGACCGTGTTGTGCAGAAATGATCCAACCCACATTTTTTATTGATGCCAACATGATCTAAAGTCTAAGCCATTATAGTCCATATTGATGTAAAAAAGAAATGTGGCTTGGATCATTTCTGCACAACACAGTCCAATTGTAGATCGATAAATAGAGTATTAAGATAGCATTCGGTTCTTACCGACCACAACACAGTCGTTTGCATGCATCAATGTTTATAATCATACAAATCAGTCAGCTCGCGCGGTCGCGGCGGTCGCCAAGGATCGACTGTTACCTAAAAAGCTGCAAAGTAATAAGGACAAAGTGCATTTATTAATAAGCGAAACAATGGTCATAATTATGTCATATGTCTGGCGAAGGTCAGGGCATAGTAATTGATTAACATAACTTATTATCTCGTGACATAATATAGCGCATTAACATAAATTAATTTGTTTAAATTTGAATGGACTTATCAACGTAATGCAAATTTTGCAAACTAGTTTTGAAATGAACATTAATTGAGTTTCTCGCTTGGTTTTTGTCTAGCGAAACTTACAGAACCATAAAAAAATCATATCGATTAACATCTACGAGTACATCTATACTTTATCGACCGACTACCAAAAAGGAGAAGGTCCTCAATTCGTCTGTATTTTTTATGTATGTTTTTTATGTACGCGATATCTCCGCCGAATGTGGAACGATCTTCAAAATTATTTTTGTGTTCGATAGAGATTCTTTTAAAGGTGGTTCCATTTAAATTTAGTCATAATCGGATTTAAAGTCGGTTCAATAACTTTTTTTCTATCTTCATCTGTCCCACGTCAATGTGTTAACTTGAGTTTATATGAAAAGTACTTAAATAATCACAAGTTTAAAACCTTAACAGACCGACTTCAAAATGTATCCGATCGTGACCATATACCTCTATATGGGGATTACCGTTGGAATAAGCCCTACCGATCACAAAAAGATTTTTGAAAATCGGTCCACATTTGGCGGAAATATCGCGTAAAATACATAAAAAATACAGACGATTTGAGGACCTTCGTCTGTTTTGAAATCGGTCGAAAATAGTGTGAGTGTATGTGTGCAGTTCACACGCAGTCGAAGTGAAACACCACTCCACTTTACTTAGCATAGGAGACCTAGAATATAAAACAAATGTATTATATCTCATTATCTGTCCGGGTTAATCCTATAGATTAAGCCTATATTTATTTGCATGTGTTTATTTGTCGTGATGCATTTCCGTTTCATCGAATTTCAAATCACGATGATGCTAAAGACGTTTCAAGTGTTTGTCTCAGTCATGACGCATTTCGTCTCATCGAGTTTCAAATCACGATTATTCAAAGAAGTTTTACTTCAAAACTGGGTACTTGACTAGTATGAAATTTACGTCGTCTAAAATATAAAACAGAAAGAAATACTGAAGTATTCTCAAAAATACAAAAGTTATAAGCCTTCAAAGTTTAGTGTAACCGTCAAACTGCGGGAAAGAGAAGTATCAGTACAACCCCGTCACGCCATAACGGTACGTGCGTTGGAAAGGGATAGCAAGATATCTCCAATGCAGAAGTTAAAAATATGAATTACTGCTTCATTTTTCAACTTATTTCGATGCAGTTTTCACAGAAGGGTTCCTTTTTGTTTGGTATTACATATTAATATGTGTATAAAATCAAACAAAGTCAAGTACCCAATTATAATATGAAACTGTAATAATGTTACACACAATTCGCATTCAGCATTAACGTGATCGAATACTTAAAAATCCCTCCCTTTCATATCCCCTATTCCCTTCCTTTAAAGCTTAGCGACGCATCCATGTTCCTTTTGGTGTGTCATGGATATCTTTGGGCGGTGGAAATCACTTACGATCAAATGACCGTACTCGTTTGTCTGTCTTTGCTATAAAAAAAAACATATACAGGGTAAAATAATTCGCACTGGTGATCTCCAAAACGCGACATGTCGTAACGAGCTACTGTGGCGTGGTTCTCACAGATTTTTTGTATTATTTTCCTGCATAAACATTGTTTATTTTGCATAAAGAATTATTATAAAACATAGATAAAATGCGAGCTAATAATTCTTGCAATATAGAAAAACATTAGTTCATGGAATTGCGATTAGTCACACGTTGTGTAAACGTGTTAGTGGTCGACATAAAGGAAACTGTAGTACAATAGGATCAGTGATACAGCTGTTTTTCAAACCGCATGTCATCGTGCCATGGCATTCATTACCAACAGTTAAATTGTCAACGCATGTCGTGTCTAGGAAACTATAGCAAAACATTTTATGCCTCATCAACTTTTCTAATAATTTTGTTTTATAACATTGCACTAATAAGTACTAGCTTTTCGCGAGAAAATATTTCTATAGATAAAAAATTACCTGTCACTCTATCTCTTTTTTGCTGTGTCTAGTAAAACAAATCTTTAGGTCCATGCAAACCATAGACAAAATGCCATTCCCATAATCTTTATTGACTATCAAAATCACATTAAGCTGAAGTCCAAGCCACATTATTCTTACACACAAAATTGAAATAACGATGCTTGTATTAAAAAAAAACCGTCTGATGTTTGTTTCGGCTAATGTCTGAAACGGGTGAACTGATTTTGGGGCTTTCACTGCCTTAGCTGATGTTATAAGAAGTAATTTAGGCTCCTTTTATTTTAGAAAAATGTTATCCTGGAAGATAAATTTCAATGCTGCAATGTTACAAGTTGTATAAAAACGTTGCAATGTAATATTTTTTTTTTTTTTTTTTCATTTATTTAAAAGGCTTTTAAACACAGTTTATGACAGCCCTATACTGTAAACAAAAGAAATATTCTCTGACATATAAACAACCAACTTAAAATATACACCTCTAAATAAAGAAATAGTGGTCAGTGCACATGCGCACCCGTGGACGCCTGTCCACCTCGATGCGCACCCGCACCCCCCACACATTTATAAGTAAAATTATCATAAACACTAATTATCTGTATCGACTAATTTATACACCATTAGGGCTTCCTTTGAATTCGGGTTGCATAATATAGACTGAAACATTCCAATGTCTTCAATATTAGCATCCAACTTCCTTAGAATGTTTTGCCGCTCAGTTTGGTTCCGGACACATTCCACTAAGACATGGTAAACATCTTCCGGTTTATTACACGTTTCACAATTCGGTGACGGTACTTTTCCCATACAGAATGCAAATTTCTTCAGTGGCATGTGTCCGGAACGAAGTCTGTGTGCAATAACAACATGTTTTCTACATATGTCTCCCATGAACCACGGCAGACGAGGTGGTTGACTTTGGATAATTTTGTACCAGATCCCCTTTGTTCTCGATCTTTCATCAAAATACTCTCTCCAGTGATCATAATACATTTTGTTATATTTTGGTAAAAGTTCCGTGTATGAAGGTAAAATGTATATATTTTCTGAGTTGTCTGACACAGCTAATCTAGCTAATTGGTCTGCCACCTCGTTGCCATACAATCCTATATGTGATGGGATCCATTGTAGTACTATTTGGATATTGTTTACAGAAAATTCTTCCAGTTTTCGGAGAATGCTATAGGCTATCGCAGTACCACGATTCCCTTGAGAACAGCTAACTATATGTTGTAATGCACTTTTACTATCACTGTATATTACAATTTTTAAGTGCGAGTTGATGTGGTATTTTATATATGTTAAAGCTTCTGAGATAGCGAATAGTTCCATCGACATTATGGATACATTAGATAAATTCTTAAACCGTTCCCCGTACCCAGAAGCGGAGTCATATAAAGCGGCGCCAGAAACGCCAGAGCTTTTTGAACCATCTGTGAATATTTTAAACCATGTTCTATATTTTACATCTAGTTCACTTAGTATTTCAACTTTTAATAATGTTTTATCATAATCTCTTTTTGCCGTTTGTACACATTCTAAACTGCATTTAACCATATTTTTAACATTAATCTTTGAGGGCCACATGTCAAGCCGAAACATTTCAAGGGGGTTTGACGACGATATTTTTTCATCTTTTATAATATTATATGTCTCCATTAATAACGGTTTTTTTTTATTTGACCAATATCTACTAGCAAAAAGAGCACTGAGCGATTTCAAGCAATTAAGGGTTATACCATTTGTCCATGATTTAGCTTTAAGACAGAATTTAAGTGACAAATATTGTCTTCTTAGAAATAGAGGAGGTACGCAGACCTCGCTCTCCATCACATGTATGGGTGTTGTTTTGATGAACCCACCTATTATTCTAAGGGCTTGATTTTGGACTTTATCTATTTTGTAAGTATGCGATTTTGCGCTATTGTCATATAAAAAACTCCCAAAATCTATACGACTTCTAATAACGTTGATATATAATCTCCGCAAGTGCTTGGGGTGGACTCCCCAGCCAGATCCTGCTAGGACTTTGAGGATATTTAAAAACTTGAGTGACTTTTCTGATACTTCATTAACATGTTTACCCCATCGAAGTGACCGATCTAACCAAATACCTAAGTATTTAATATTGGCTTCACGGGATAGCGGTATATTGTTTACGTTTAATTCTATCTGATGACGTTTATGTCCTCTAGTGTATAAGCAAAATTTTGTTTTATTGGTAGAGATATGTAGACCAATTTTAGCTAAAGTCTTTACAATTATGTCTAAAGAATTTTGAATTATGTAAACGCTATTTTCAATGTTCTTATTGCTTGTAAAAATAACAATATCGTCTGCGTACTGTGAGATTTCTGATGGAATATTCTGACATATTTGAAAAGTAACAATATTAAACAATAAAGGCGAGATTGGATCTCCTTGGGCGAGCCCTTTCGAGGCCCATCTGGCTATGGATGAGCTATCTCCCAAATCGTCTATTATTTTCAAATGTCTCTCACTCAAAAATTCCCATAAATAGTTACATAAGATGGCTCCAACGTTTAGACTGTCCAAGGTCAATACAACCTTATCTATAAGTACGTTGTTATATGCATTTTCAAGATCAAGGTAGCATGCAAGAGTAGGTATGTTATGCGTAAATCCGATTTGAATAGAAGATACTAATCGTGCTACTGAGTCTATACAAGATTGAGCTTTTCTGAAACCGGTTGTAAATGGTGATAATATATTGTTTTTTTCTATAAACCATTCTAATCTTTTCGCCAACATTACATGGAAAATTTTACAGATGCACGATATCAAAGATATAGGTCTTAACTTGATCTCTGTCGAGTCAGATTGAACTGCTTTAGGGATAGGTACAATTTTAATATCTCTCCATTGTTTTGGTACATATCCAGAATAAAATATATCATTATATAAATTAATTAAAAATTGTTTTCCGACTAAAGGTAAATTAAAAATCATTGAATATGTGATATTATCATTTCCGGGAGCCGAATCTTTCTTTTTTAGGCAAATTTCAAATTCATGCAAACTAAATTCTTGTTCTAATATACTATTTCGCGATACAAACGACGGTTTTTTAATTCTAACGTCATCAGGAGCAAGACTACGTAACAACTCTAGTTTCTTTTCAGCGGGCGCTTGAAACTTATTTTTGCGATATCCCTTTAACCACCGCATTCGACGCCACATATCCGATAAAGAGGTGGATTCATTAGCAGAATTGCAGAACTCCCTCCAATACTTTGATTTTGCCAGAGATAATTCTGTTTTAACAATTTTATTCTTGTTTTCTAATATCGTGAGATTATCAGGCGTTGGATTACGACGAAAAGTACTAAGTGCTAATCGCCGTTGAGCTACAATTTTTGATAAGGCAGCGTTCCAGTACGGTTTAGGTATAAATTTGCGCTGTGGATCAGTACATATTTTAAAATTCGGGATACTGTTATCAGCTGATCGGTTAATTATCCCTACAAACTCATTGTATCTATTTTGTATATCTAAATGATTATTACAGGAACTACGTTTTATTGCATGGTCTATCAATTCCGAATATAAACTCCAGTCCGCCTTTTTGTAATTTCGTCTTTTAATGTAATGATTTATATCTTGATAGTTAGTACAAATTTTTATAATAAAGTGGTCACTGCCTAAATTTTCGTTAAGGACAGTCCAATCAAAATTAATAATTATATCCGAAGACGCAAATGTAATGTCTGGAGATGATTTTTGTAAGAAATTATCAACGTATTCGGTTCGCGTTACACTACCATCATTCATGTAAATAAAGCCATGCTCTAAAGAAGAATCCATAATTGTGAATCCTCTATTATCATTTTTATAAGACCAATTCTTATGGTGCCCATTAAAATCGCCGGCTATTAATGTTTTAGTACTAAAGTGTGAAAATAATTCATCCCAATCAGATTGGGTTGTACAAATCGATGATGGGCAGTAAATGCATACGATTTTTGAAATAAATTTACAATTTAACGTGCTAATTGCTATGGCTTCAATACCAGTGTTAGTCAAATTAAACGGACAGACCTCAACTTTAATAGACTTGTGAGCGAGTATACCCACTCCGCCGTATGAGTCACATCGATCTTTTCTATACCAATTATAGTTACTTATATTAATATTAATATCGCTATTTAACCAAGTTTCTGTAATAATAGCTATGTGCACTTTATGTTCAATTAAAAAACATTCGAATTCTGACTGCTTCGGTTTGATGCTTCGAGCGTTCCACTGGACTATGTTAATAAAACGTTGTACTGAACAACTGTTATCCATTTTTAATTATGGATAGGATTTTACCAACACAATCCTCTACTTTGAAAAACTCGGTTATATAAGTGTAACACTCTTCAAAAACGACACATAAAAGGTTATTTATTTTATCTTCCAGTGATCTCTCTGAACCAATTATCTCCTTTAATTTATTATATATTCTCATAAAACTAAATCCTGTCTTCTTTGGTTTATCCCCCTTATTATTTATAATTTTATCTTGTAGGTCTCTGCTGCTCTCTGCTTCTATCTCGCTTTGAATTTCAATATTCTCGTTACTTATCTTCTTTTGTTTCTTTTTCTTTAGTTGTCCTTCTTTTTTTGAAAATTCTTCGGTATAGACATTGCCATCCTCGTTCCCGTTTATAGCTGTTGTAGACAACAAAGCATCCCTATACTGTCCCGATTGTATCTGTTCTAAAACATTTTCTGTCATCTCCATCGATTCCAGGTCTATCACAATGACATTATCCTTTGATTGAAGTTTAGATTTTTCAGCTTCTTGATATATATCGAAGGCTTTTTTGTATGAACAGTTTTCATCGCTCATTATAGATCGGATACCTTTTTCTCTATGAAATGCAGGGCATTTCGATTTTTCTATTGACATATGAGGACCTTTACAGTTGATACACTTGAAATCTTTTGTCTCGCAGTTAGAATGATTCAAACCACACTTTGGGCAAAAAATTTTCTTAGTAGGGCAAAATTTTACTCTGTGTCCAAACCTCCAGCACCCCGAACATTGGGAAACGGGGAAAATGTACGGTTCCACCATAAACCGGCAACCATATGCTTCAACATACGGAGGTATAGTGATACCTTTAAAACATATGCGAACAGTTTCGCTTTCGACCCATTTACCTTCACTTGTTTGTCGTTTTAAACGTAAGATTGATACAATTTCAGAATAGTCACATTCAAATATGTTTTTTAATTCTTCTTCTTCTAACTCAAGGTCCACTTTCTTTACGATTCCGTATCTAAAATTCATTTCGTCCGATCCTTGAATTTTATAACCTTTTTTTTTTAATTCTTCACATCTCAATAGTCCCTCTGCCCTCATTTTATTTTCAAAAGAAAAAACTACTTTATGATTACCCTTGTACTTAATTTTTATTATATCTCTGATGTTTAAATTTTTTAACATTTTTGCTAATGCCATTTGCTTAGGCAATGACTCTGTTGAGGTTACAATTACTTCGTACATGTCCCGGGTATGTGTCGGTAACGATCCCCATTGTTTATCAGATTCGACTGATTCCATATTATTTCCATTTCTATAACGCCGCTTTGGTTTGCGAGTAACTGGAATAAATTCGTCCTCTTCGAAATCGTCACTTCTCAGTCGTTTCAATCTCGATAAAGAACTGTCGGATAAGATATTATCCGGCGATAATATAAATTCTCGCTCGTCCATCTCCGCCTCGTTTGCCATAAGTATTTATTCGATACGACGCACTCGCGTGCGCTGCGCCGCGCCGCGCGCGCTGCTAAATAACAATATAATGAGACGCACTGGTTATCACTCTATACGCGTGCGCTTCTCACACCGATCGGCGCGCGACTCAATGTAATATTACAGTACACGAAAATGTTCATAATGTATGATCTTACCCACAGAATTTTATCAACCGACTTTAGAAGGAGGAAGTTTTATGTTTTGTTTACGGACCCCTCTGGCAAAAGTAGATCGATTTACAAGATACCTTTTTGTAACTTGTTTCTAGACATGAAATCAAGCAAATCCGCGCGACATCGTACATCCGCGGAGTGTTGACGTCGTTCATAATGTTCACGACGCGCATCTGCCTGTTCTGCTCGATCCTGGCGTACGTGCTCGTCAACAACGTGATCAGCGCCAAGCAGGTGTTCGTCGTCACAAGCTTCTACAACATTTTGAGGCAGACGATGACCGTTTTCTTCCCTCAGGGTATGTTGAGTATTTTTCTTTTAACCATCTTAAAGGTTTTCAAACCCGATTATCGATATCTAGGGGATGAACAATATTCATACCAAAAAATATTATTTACTTGAATTTTAATTATGATCTTTCCATAGATTCATAAATTGTCTAAAGTAAATGCCGTTTGAATTATCGACTTTATTGGCTTCCAAACCACGTCTATAATAAAACATTATCTAAGAACAACGATTCTAAATAATTGTGCCATCAATCTGATATAAACTTCTCATTGTACGTCTTTGGAATACATATCACGATAATGAGTAAATATAATTTTGTTGAACACTGCCAATTAATTTTCAACTTTATTGCAACCAGATAGTGTTGCGAATTGAAGGAATCACAGAGTTAAATTTGGAACTATTACAACGCTTTAATTATTTGAAACGTGAATCATATTTATATAATTATAGGTATAGCTCAAGTAGCAGAAGCAACTATATCCATAAAACGTCTGCAAAGCTTCATGCTTTACGAAGATACAAGCAAACCAGTGCCCGGCCTCGCTGAAATACAAACATCGACAAAACCGAGAGAGGTGACGCGAGAATCGTTGTTGTCAAAGGAGGAGCCGGAAACGCATAAAGAGGACAAAGAGGACCCAAAATTGACTGCCATTGTACCTGAGGTTAAGGACGAAGCTCAAGGGAATGGTGAGTTTTCATTAGATTTATTCTATAAAGAAGAAAATTAAAAAAATTACAATCATTCCGTTAGGTAATTAATCTCTTTTCTCATCGATCGCATAAAGCTGTAGGAGTGAAATGGGTTAAGTGTTTTTTTCTACTCCAGTGAGGACGCTTCCTGAGGTTTTTAATTTATCTTAAGTTCATTCTGTACATCAGTTAGAATTCTTTCACTTAGAGTCATTTCATACATTACGACAATTTAATTCCATTGAACAGATAAAAAATCTACCGATAATAAACAGTAATATTAAATGTGTTTTAATATATTATGGCTTTTAAAGAGGTAGGAAATCACTAGTGCAGGCCGCTTCCAATATGTCGGTTTGGATTTCTTTGCGAGCCCTATGTTCATCAATGGACGTACTGTCGCTGATGATGATGATATGTTTGTGACGTCAGGTAACGCGAACCTGGCGCCGCTGGAGAGTGGCGAGGAGGAGCAGCACGAGCAGCAGGAACAGCACGAGCTGGCGGCGCGCGTGGAGCTGGACGCGCGCGCGGTGCGCCTGCGCCACGCCACCGCCAAGTGGATACTGCAACATCCGGAGAACACGCTCACAGACCTCTCGCTCACCATAAAGCCTGGCAAGTTAGTCATTACATACTATTATTATTGTTAACGACATAATAAATACAACATAATAAATACAATTGGGTATTATGTTTGATTTTATACACATATTTATATGTAATAGCAAATAATACAAAAAAGAAACTCTTGTGTAAAAACTGAATCGAAATTGATTGTAAAATGAGCATACCAATTTTAAAGTCTGGAGTGGGGGCATATTGGAGATATCTTGCTATCCCTTTCCAATGCACGTACCGTTATGGCGTGACGTGATTATACTGATATTTCATTAGATTAGATTACACCAAACTTCAAAGGCTTATAACTTCTTTTGAGTATATTTCAATATTTCTTTCTGTCCTATAATTTCATATAAAATTAATTTTAAAAAAATAGTCAAATACCCAATTGCAATTTAATAACAATATAGAGATAATTTTAAGCTCGAAAAAATGTGCAGCGTTTTATTCCACATATCCATTTTCGGTTTTGCGTTGTTGAATATTTTGTGAATATTTTTTAGGCTGATAGCAGTAATAGGTCCGGTGGGCGCGGGCAAGTCGTCGCTGCTGCACGTGCTGCTCCGCGAGCTGCCGCTGTTGTCCGGGAGCGTGCACGTCGGGGGCACCGTCTCCTACGCCAGCCAGGAACCCTGGCTCTTTGCAGGTACATTTTTTTGTTCTTCGATTTTCAGCGACCATCGACAAACAGTAAATTTATCAGTGGTCACCAGAATTATGCCGATCTATATATGCTTTTTCACACTGCAAAGAAGAAACAAGCAAATCGAGGGGCTTGCGACAGGAGTGACTGATGCAGACACAGTGATGGAACTCCGTACCCACTCCAACAACTATCATAATCATGTCGCAAGCCCTTGAAGAAGAAGAAAACCGCAACCTCGCAAGAAAACCGAATATACACTAGCTGATCCTGGATCGCGATCCACACAAGGAGTTTGGGTCACTATGGTAGATTCGAAATTCCTGTAAAAAAACTGAAAAAACTGTATTCATATTTGAAATAAATTTATATTTTATCGAGTTGGTTTCCGTGACAATTTCAATTTGAAATAATTTTAGGTTTAAGATATTTATATCTCAAAAAAGAATTACAAATTCACTTACATGAGAAATATTATTCTACTTATAGCTATATACTATTATTTGATATGATTTATGTTGTATGAACAGGGAGCGTTAGACAGAACATATTGTTCGGTCAAGCAATGGACCGTCCTCGGTACAACGCGGTGGTGCGGCGCTGCGCACTCGACCGAGACTTCTCGCTGTTCCCGCACGGAGACAAGACTATAGTGGGCGAGAGGGGAGTCAGTCTCAGTGGGGGTAAGTTTCTTCACGTGTGTCAAATTGAGGACTAAAAATGCCGATAACGGTCATATTAAAAATATCATAGTACTATCGTCACTTCTGTGTATTCTGGTTTTTGTTATTGAATATTTCTTTTGTCTTTTCTGTGAACAGTTATGCCATCGCATCCAGAAAAATATGTTGTGTAACCATAAATATACTTTGTTTCTGTTGCGAGTGTTCTAAAACGGATAGTCTCGGAATGTTTCACTATGTAACATATATATTTAATTGGGTACTTGATTATGTTTGATTTTATACACATATTTAAATGTGATAGCAAATTAAACAAAAAAGAAACCCTTTTGTAAAAAACGGTATCAAAATTGGTTGAAAAGGCATTAGATCTCTCTCCCTACTATAAAAAAAAAAAAAATCTGGAGTAGGGGCATAGTGGAGATATCTTACTATCCCTTTCTAACGCACGTAGCGTTATGGCATGACGTGATTATACTGATACTTCTCTTTCCCGCAGTTTGCAGGTTACACCAAACTTAAAAGGCTTATAACTTAATTATTTTTGAATAAGAATATTTATTTCTGTTCTATATTTAAGATGATGTAAATTTTATAAATAAAATAATAGTCAGGCAATGATATAAATAATTGATTTTGTAACAGGTCAACGTGCGCGTATATCCCTAGCTCGGTCGGTATACAAGCGTGCGGATATTTACTTGCTGGACGACCCGCTGTCCGCCGTGGACGCGCACGTCGGTCGCCATCTGTTCGAGTCGTGCGTGGTGGGATACCTGCGGAACACCACCAGGATACTTGTTACGCATCAACTGCAGTTCCTCAGGGATGTCGATCAGGTGGGACTACCAAAACTTGTGGGTTATCGTTTAAGGCTTAAAAAATATACATAGATTTATCTCCCTTGTGTTCAAATGGCTGGTAAAGCCACAAACAACGTACGAACATTTGATCAAGTTTGTCTACTCTCGTAATAATTGCTTACCGCTGAAAAAATCATATACAAAGTATAAGCCGCGCAACATTCGTGTATTTTTTTCTGAATATAGTAACTTACGGACAGGTAATTCGATGTTTCTCGGCCTAGTGCATATTATTAGTAGTGCATAGTGATTTAGTTTGTTTTCCCCCGACTTCCAAAAAGGAGAAATTCCTCAATTCGTCTGTAATTTTTTTTATGTATCTTACGCAATATTTCTGACAAATGTGAATCGATTCTAAAAATTATTTTTCTATTCGATGGTGCTTATTTCAAGGGTAGAGTCCTATATACATTTGGTCACGATCGGATTTGTAGTCGGTGCGTTAAGTTTTTTGTGTGAAAACTTGTGCCTTTGATCTGTAGCCCGAGCACGAAAAACTAATGTAAATGTAAACTCGCTGCGCACTGATGACATTTGATTAATATTTCATACAAATTTCATAGACGCGCATCGAGCACGAATATATTTACGGTTGTCAGAAATTTTCCTGCTCGGGCTGCAGATAATAATCCTGAAGAACGGCGCGATCGCCGCGGCGGGTAACTTCGACACGCTGAGCGCGTCGGGACTGGACTTCGCGACGCTGCTGGCGCGCGACCCCGCCGACGACAAGGACGACAAGCCCGCGCCCGACGCGCCGCCCGCCGCCGACTCCGACGACAGCCTGCTGCCGGCCCTGCAGGGCAGCTTCCGCAAGCGACAAATGAGTATACATTCTGTAAGTGCTCTTTTTTTTATAGCAGGGATTAGCAAACGAGCCGATGGGTCACCTGATGGTAAGTGATCTCCACCGCCCATAGACACCCAAGACATAAAAAGAATTATGGGTGCGTTGCCAACCTAAAAGGAGGTAATGGAAGGAGGGAAAAGGGATTGGGAAAGGGAATGGGGAAATGGGCCACCGGAAATCTCACTCACCGAACGAAACGCGACAGCAAGCTGACACTTTTTTTTTGCCCCGCCCCCGCGTGCACCGAATGCGAACGGACGTGTTAAAGTGCTCTCAGTGTTTTAAAATCTTTTTCTACGCTTAAATGTTACAAGTTTCAAATAAAAGTGGTGTCATAGTGTTAATAACTACACTTATTATAGTGAACAGTCCCATCCAAGCTTGAAGAGCACCGATTCGTAACTTTTAGATTGTGCAAAAACTTTACCGTGACAATTAATTGAGTGTACTGTGACCTTCAAAGCAGTATAGAGGTGAACCACTTCTAAACACGCTCATATCGCACTAAGAATTGTCATGCACAATTTCACCAAGCTACGTCAGATTGGATTTGCGTAGCGGCTATTGTCCGGTGTGCGAACCTAGAGAATCGACGGTTCAAACCCAGTTGTATAGAAACACTTTTTTCTTTCTAATTAAAATAAATTTTCTGGTTTCTATAATTTGATTGTAATTTGTTTACAAGCGACTACCAAAACCTAAAAATGTTACGCTCACCACCAAATACATCACCTAAAACGAGCACTACGTCTCGATCTGATACTGATATAAATAGACTTTGTGTGGATGAACAGATAGCAAGACAATCCCCTACTTTTGCAAGCCAAAAAGCTAAACGGCCGCGTTTCTCTCACGAAGAAAGCCCAAATGAATTGATTGCCTTTAAAAACGAGCTATTGGACACCTTCAAACAATTTATAACAACACAAAATAGTCGCCTTGATAAATTGGAAAATCATATTATGGACATTAAAACGCAAACGGCAAAAATAGATAGTACAAATAGTGATATTGAAAAATCAATGAACTTTATGTCTGATCAACTTACCACTTTAGAAACTAAAATTGGTGGACTGGAGCAAAAACGTCAAATAATGTCTTTACAACTAATTTCCCTAGAAAATAAAATAGAAAGTCTAGACCGAAATCTTATAAAGACATCTATTGAAATTCGAAATGTTCCGAATTTGCAAAAAGAGACTAAGGAAGACCTCTATTTATGCTTTAAGAAACTTTGTGATGCCATAAGTCTGGAAATGTGTGAACAAGACATACGGGATATTACACGATATCGCACAAATAAAGAGAGCAGATCGTCAACCATTAATATTGAATTTACAAATACATTATTAAAAAGTAAATTTCTGCAAGGAGTAAAAATCTACCATAAACGCAATCACCCTGAAAAACTAAATTCATCTCATTTGGGAATGACTACGCAGCTACCTATATATATTGCAGAATGCTTAACCTCCAATTCAAAAAGATTGTTTTATCTTGCTAGAAACTTTGCTAAAAATCAGAAGTATGCTTTCTGCTGGACATCCAATGGACGCGTTCTTCTGAAGAAAAACACAGACTCTCCACATATTGTGATTAAAACGGAATCTCAACTTCAGGAACTCTCAATTGATTCTGCAGCATGACTAATTTTTGTCAAAGTTACCTTGTATTATGTTTGTTTCCCTAAATTAAGTGCAAGTTTAATTTACTTATTATTTTTGTTAATATTAGAAAATTGTAATCTACACACTATAATACACTTATACACAAACTTTGACACACGTCACTCTTGCTTCCTCGTACTAAATTTTCTTACTCAGATTCTTCATTACAAAATATATTACACACATTTCCCTGTCTTTTATGTGGTAACACTTTTTACCTATAGAATTCATGTGACAAGTTCTACTGATTGCTCTATTGTCTTTTCTCTTTTCTGTATTCGAGACTTTTACTTTTTCAATTACTTTCGATAATTTAAGTACTATTAATAATGAAATTGATCAATTTTCTGTATCAAGTGTACATCAGTGCACTCCAGAAGACTGCAGAGAAAAAATTAAAATACCAAATAATCATTTAAAAATTATTGCCCAAAATATTAGATCTATCAACCATAATTTTGATAGTTTTGAAACAATCCTATCCCGTCTGAATATGGAATGTGACATAATTGTATTATCGGAGTGCTGGCTTGCTTGCGCTCGAAATTCTTACTTACTTCAACGGTATGTTATGTCACATACCTCAAAAAACCTTAACAAAAGCGACGGAGTGGTAGTGTATGTCCATTCTGACCTATCCCACAAAATTACCGAACCTGATTTTTACAGTTCAGCTACCGGTTTATTAGTTGAATTAAACACACAAGTTGCCTTGCTTTGTATTTATAGGTCGCCGTCAAATGATGACATTGTAGGATTCTTAAATGCGTTAAAACATATACTCACTTCTTTGAAGACATTTCATACAGTTATTATAATAGGTGATATTAACATTAATATACATAATTCGGCTCTCGACATTCGTTCCCATGATTACCTAAATAATCTAGCATATCTTGGATTTTTACCATCTCACACATTACCAACAAGGGGTGAAAACTGTTTAGACCATATATTCTTGAGAACTAAATTCTTAACACACACCTTTATTATGGACACCACAGTTACCGATCACGTCCCAACTCTCTTATGTCTAGACATGAAGGTCCCCCGTGATTGTCCTCCTACAATTATCAAGAAAATAAATTTTAATGAGCTTGACGATGACATTAACAACTTTGACTTCAGTCACATCTTAAATATTTCAGATCCTAATTCAGCTACAGATGCTCTTGTAAACTCATTATCTGGACTTGTAAAGAAGAATACAACATTAAATCAGTGCCAAACAGAAAAAGGATTATCAAGCCTTGGATCACTCCAGGTCTGTTGAGATGTATTAAACATAGGGATCGTCTACACAAAAAAATGAAAAAATACAAAGATAATGCAGACTTAAAAACGACTTACTACAGGTACAGAAATTTTTGCTCTAAAATTCTTAAGAAAGTGAAAAGACAATTTGAGCGAAATGAAATTGTCACGGCAGGTAGAAATCCCAAATTATTATGGGATGCTATTAAAAGAGTAACACATACTACCAAATGCTTACATCCAGCCTCTAATCTTCTTTCCACTAATCAAGCTCCTATTGATACATGTAATGCCATAAATAGGTACTTTGTAAACGTAGGTAACGACCTAGCAGAAGAAATTAAAACAAAGCAACATAGCTCTTTCCCAATATTCCAATACAATAATCCAGTCTCATCACTACATTCGTTAGTACTGTTGGAGACAGATCCTGGTGAAATAACTTCCACTATTACCTCTCTCAAAACCAACGCAGCCACTGGGTATGACGGTATTCCGACTGTAGTTTTGAAAAGATATAATAACATTCTTGCACCCATTCTATCACATATTTTTAACCTTTGTTTTAATAAGGGCATTTTTCCAAATTCCTTCAAAAAGGCATTAATTACTCCAGTATATAAAGCTGGTGATGGTACACTTGTAAATAATTACCGCCCTATAGCAGTACTGTCGGCCTTTTCAAAAACTTTTGAAAGAATTATTAATAACAGACTTATTAATTATTTGGAAAATAACAACCTTCTGTCAAATAGTCAGTTCGGCTTTAGGAGAAATAGATCCAGTGCTGATGCAGCTTTAAATCTAATTGGTGAGGTCGTTAGTAACCTTAATAATCGAAAAAAGGTTTTGACAATATTCTTAGACCTTGCTAAGGCTTTTGACACCGTACCCGTCCCTATACTGTTGACCAAGCTCGAAAATATTGGTGTCAGAGGCCTCCAACTAGCTTTATTTAAATCCTACCTTACTGGTCGCACACAGAGAGTTAAGATAGACCATCACTTAAGTCATGAACTACCAATTTCATATGGAGTTCCGCAGGGTAGTATTCTGGGCCCTACCCTTTTCCTTGTTTTTATCAATGGCCTTTGTAATCTTAATTTACCCAACGGCAAAATTGTATCGTTTGCTGATGATACTGCTATTACTTTTACAGAAATGACATGGGAAAAATTACAGAAGACTGCACAAGAAGATTTTACTTGTTTATTTCACTGGCTTCTTAATCACTCTCTTACTTTAAACACTTCCAAAACAAAATATGTGATTTTTTCCTTTACTTCTGCGTCTCAGCCTAAATCTGTTCTCCATCTTCGTGCTCACACGTGCCTTAATCAACATCAGGAATCCTGTCACTGTCCAGGTATTTCTAGCGCAGAATGTATAAAATATCTTGGAGTGATAGTGGATAAACATTTAAAATTTAAAAGCTATATTGATCACCTCACAGGAAGAGTACGCAAATTAATTTATTTCTTTAAATCATTAAGACACATTGCTGACATGAGTCTTCTAAAGAAGGTATATTTGGCTATGTGTCAGTCTATACTTACATATTGTGTTGTAGTTTGGGGAGGTGCAGCTCTAACTCTTCTTAAACCTTTAGAGGTAGCTCAAAGAGCTGTACTTAAAGTGGCTTCGTTTCGACCCATTATATATCCAACATTCGACCTGTATCAGAAGTGGAACGTGCTCACGGTTCGACAACTGTTCATCTTAAATACCGTTCTATTTCAACACTCTAAGACTCTGTATATTAAAATCAACAAGAGACGGAAAGACATAGTATGTAAACTTCCGTCCCCAAATTTTAGCAGCACAAAAAGATTTCTCTTCTACTTAGGTCCCTTTTTATATAATAAAATAAATAAACTATTACATATATATAACCTCAGTTGTCTACAATGTAAAAATAAAGTTATTTCTTATTTGTCTAGCTTGTCCTACGAAGAAACAGAATTGCTCTTAAAATCCATTTATTGAATATTCACATTGTTTTAAATCCTAAGAGGAATAAAGACACATCTACACACACACACACACACATACATACACATACACACACACACACATACATACACATACACACACACACACACATACATACACATACACACACACGCACACACACAAACATACTAACGCAAGTTTTTCTATCTCGTCTTTAATTTTAAACTGTAATTCTAAATTTTAGTCTAATAACACTGTCAGTGATTTATGATATACCCTAGGGGATATGGGCTGATGGTCCTTAATACAGGTTACTCTGTAACCTAGCTAGGACATCAGGTGCTTTTATTGTTTGTAACCACTGATTTTTGTGAAATAAAGTTATTATTATTACTTTACGTCGGTTTTTTGTGAGACAGTGCTATCTTACCGGTCGAGCCGGCCCATTCGTGCTATAGACATTATTGTCTACAGCGTGGCTCTACCACTCGAGCTCTTTCTTGTTGGCAGGCAACGGTTGGCGTATTTACTAGTGACAAACCCACCAAGTTAATTTGTTGTTGTTTGTAATTGTTTGCGTTTCTTAATCAGCTTCGGGCGTCGTTGATGTCATCTTCCTTACAAACATAGATTCACGCCTGTATCCCCGAAGAGGTAAACAGAGGCGAATTATATAACTAGAACACCCACATCTCGCCGAACTCACCTCCGTTCCAGATATGATAGGGGTGAGCCTACTGCCATGTCGGACACAAATTCCAGATTCCGGGTTGATACTGATTAGAAAAAGCCAATATTACTTTGTTCGACCCAGAGATCGAACCCCATACCTGAGGATGATTATCGTACTGCGCACATAATACCACATCGCTACCGAGGCAGTCATCTTTGTTAAATATGTAATAAAATTAAATAATTTAATCTACTGTGCACTAATAATGGTGAGATTTATCATTCACTGTATCAGAGTGATGAATGCAGACCAACACCTCAGTTCATTCAGGCGAGCTGTACGTTAGTGTCATCATTAAGTTTTATCGCGTATACACACCAACCGTATGAACGTTCGCGAATCTACGCCTGTCTGGTCATACAAACAAACTTTTGCTGTTGTGTGAATGCAACAGGCATAGATTCGCGTTCGTTCGTTCGGTTGGTGTGTACTGTGTAGGTGTACGCGGCGTGATATGATCGGTGCGGTGTGGACGTGTGGACGTGTGGTCTCGTGTGCAGGTGAGCTCGGTGGACAACCTGACGGCGACGGCGCCGCCGGAGGGGCCGCGCTCGGAGGCGGAGCTGCGCTCGGCGGGCGCGGTGTCGGGCCGCGTGTACGGCGCGTACCTCTCCGCCAGCGGGCACGCGCTGCTCGTCGCGCTCATGCTGCTCGTCGCCACGCTCGCGCAGCTGCTCGGCTCCGCCTCCGACTGGTGGACCAGCTTCTGGTATCGACTACACTGCTACATTGACCTTCTAACCTCTGAGGATTAGTATTAGATTTGACAGCCTCCGTGACGCAGCGGACGAGTAGTCGGTTCTGAAGCAAGAGACCGCGGGTTCGATTCCCGCATTGAGACAAATGTTTGTGTGGCCCACAGTTATTTGTTTCAAGTCTGGGTGTTGTGAGACCGAAATTCTCTCATAGTCTCTGACACCCACAATACAGGTTATACCTAGTGTGGGGTCAGGACTAAGTGTGTGACTGTTGGGTGTATTCTTATTAGAACGAGTTTTAATATAACGCTGGCCCATATAATATTAATTCATCCGTATGAGGTAAACTAAATTCTTTAAGTGCCTCTTGCCATGGGAGATCTAAGTGAAATGTTACTGCAGAATGTCTAATTCGTAATATGAACCTGCGATTTGGTTCACAAATCACTCTGTTTATCTATTTAGAGTTCCTAAATTACTTTGTAGTTGGTAGCGTCATTCTATGCTTGAGTAATTGTTCTCAGGGTGAACTTGGAAGAGGCGCATCCTGTAGAAGTAAGCCGTTTGCTGGAGCGCAGTAATGTGTCGGGCCCGCTCGCGTTCGCCGGAAACTTCACGGACGCGCTCGTTGATGACGCCACCTTCGAGTCTGTCGGCATTACGAGATACGACTGTATCTATATTTATAGCGGTGAGTACATTACATAGTTGCAACTACTGGTTAAAATACGCGCAATATTGTGGACGGGCTGACCATTATCTGCAGCATCACTGAAACTACACTAAAAATCACAATATAAACGCGTATCATATTGGAAATGGACGGTTACGTGATACTGAAATACATACAGCCACGAATTTCTACTCGTTTTTTCGACAAGATACAGCCCAAAATTTATTTGACAGCCTCCGTGGCGCAGCTGGTGAATAGCGAGGCCGCGTGTTCGATTCCCGCATTGAGACAAATGTTTGTGTGGCCCACAGTTATTTGTTTCAAGTCTGGGTGTTGTGAGACCGAAAGTCTTTCATAGTCTCTGACACCCACGATACAAGTTATACCTAGTGTGGGGTCAGGACTAGGTGTGTGACTGTTGGGTGTATTTATTTATTTATTTATTTTATTGTAACTGCGAATTTATCTAAAAACATATGTATATCGCACGCGATGTCTAAGTATCGATAAACAGACAAGTTTCCAGTGAAAACTGAATGATGACATTATAGGGCATTGAAAATAGGGCGTAAAAGAAGATTCGATACGAGCCGGCCGAAGGTTTAGGTCAGGCGTCGATATTTATATTCTCTTGCGTTGTGAATATAAGATTATTTTTACCCATCTATGTTAAATTAAACTTTGATCGTTTTTGATTTGATAAGTGATATTTTGGTTGTAGCCATGGTGATCGCCCTGGTGGTGATATCGTTGCTCCGTTCGTTCATGTTCTTCTCGATGGCGATGCGCGCGTCGACTCGGCTGCACAACAACATGTTCGCCTCGATAACGCGCGCGCCGATGCGTTTCTTCCACGTCAACCCCTCGGGCAGGATCCTCAACAGATTCTCCAAGGATATGGGCGCAGTAGACGAAGTGCTGCCCTCTGCGCTGCTCGATGTTTTGCAGGTATCGTTAAAGTTTTGTGGTTTCATTACTGAAATATATCGATGTTTTAGTCATATTTTCGCAATAACGATATGGGTTAATAAAACATACAGGTCATCACGTTGTTCAAAGATAGTACCTTCATAATGTCGATATTTTTCTCGTTATACCGATATTGTTCTAGATGTGACGTCGTATTTGGCTAACCGCAAGGGCATGTTGTGATTATTTTGTAACATTTTATGGAACTATATAAACATGCCTTGCATCTTATGCTTCTAAATGAGGAGTATTTATTAAATCTAAAAATGGTATCGAGGTTTACTTGACACATTTTGAATCAATTTTATCGCAATCGATATAATTTCAGATCGGCTTATCGTTAATCGGTATCGTGGTGGTAGTGGCGGTGGTGAACTACTGGCTGCTGGTACCGACGGTGGCCATCGGCGCCGTGTTCTACGGCCTGCGCATCTTCTACCTGTCTTCCTCCAGGAGTATTAAACGCCTCGAGGGTGTGAGTGAGTCATCTATCACGCCGGAAATGGCAACATGTGTTTTTTTTTTTTTTTTGCTGTTATCATAAATAATTTGACTTAACGCTTTAATTTTATTGTTTTACATCTTTACTGTCGATACTATTTCCCTATATCATAATAGTTACTCTTTGGATAATAATATTAGCCCTGTAATATTACTGTCCAACTGAGCACGGTCTTTCTTTATTTATGAGAAGGGTTAGGCCTTAGTCTACCGCGCTGGCCTAGTGCGGGTTGGTAGGCTTCACAAGCCTTAGACATTCTTGGGTATGCAATTCTTACGATGCTTTTCTTCACCGTTATAACAAGCAATAATTCACAACGAAAATACACTTAGCATAGACAAGTCAGAGGTGAATGCTCTTTTTGTCGTTGTTCAGAGCCTCCGATACTCGTCTCGTTAGTACTCTCTACATACTAATGATATTTAGAGTTGTATACAGTAATACAGGGCCTTTGTCCGTCCACAGCTCGCAGTCCTGTATTCTCTCATCTGAACGCTTCTCTACAAGGAATCACGACCATTCGCGCGTTCGGTGCACAGGAGGCGCTCATAAGGGAGTTCGATAATCATCAAGACCTGCATAGTTCTGCTTGGTAAGCATACAAATAAAGATCGAAGAAAAATTTGATCCATTTGCCGTGGTATTACCATCAAATTGTATGATTTTTCTCGTTTTCTACACCCCAAGCCCCGTCTTGTCTCTCATATTTCTGAGAAGGTCTAGAAGGAACCTAGCTTCATGTCGATACGTTAATTTGTTGGTGCTTTAAATAGTGACGGGCGGCTCGGCCTCTGGTGGCCGAGACATTATGTAACATATATATGTACCGCCTCTAACGGGTTAAAGAAAGATAAACTTTCGCAGGAATAATGTTAATAATATATTGTAGGTACTTGTTCATCGCGAGTTCCCGAGCCTTCGGCTTCTGGTTGGATCTCGTATGCGTCATATACATTGCGATGGTGACCATGAGTTTCCTCGTTTTTGGAAAAGGTATTGTAGAGTTTATATTATCATTATGTTATAGTGGAATCGAACTATATTACAAAAAAATGCAAATAAATACATTGTATTTGACACGTCTATAGATAACGTGTTCACAGGTTTCAGAGTTTTATATCAAAACACAATTCACTTTAACGACATTCATTGACGATTTAATATTACTCATGAGATATATGACTGATATTTGCTTACTAAGAAGTTCGATTATGGAATTTAATTCATTTATTTTTTTAGAGGAGTACGGCGGCAACGTTGGCCTAGCTATAACCCAGGCCATGGGTCTTACGGGCATGTTCCAGTGGGGCATGCGGCAGTCCACTGAACTAGAAAATCAAATGACTAGTGTTGAAAGGTAAGACAAACTTTACTTAAAATTTCAAGTGAAATTACTATTTTTGTTAATTGTGTTTTACCATGCGAGTGAGACAATCGACATTCGATATAGTTGCGAGGGTATTTTAAGCTGTCGGAAGCCCTCTTAAGTTTAAGCGGACTTGAGTGATTATTCGAAAATCCCATAGAATGTTGTTTTTCCAGAATACAAGAGTACTCGAACATAGAATCTGAGCCGCCGTTACAATCGGAGGGTAGTAAGAAGCCGCCGCCATCTTGGCCGGAGGCCGGTAAGATGGAGTTCCGGAACGTGTTCCTGTACTACACGCCGGGCGAGCCGCCCGTGCTGAAGGACCTGTCGCTGCTCATACAGCCCAAGGAGAAGGTCGGCATCGTCGGCAGGACCGGCGCCGGCAAGTCCTCGCTCATCAATGCCTTGTTTAGGTAATCTTAATATTTTAGAAAAATATATTTTATTAGTATTTCGAATAATATATTAGTATTTCGAATTTCGAATGGGAAGAAAGTCGATGACTTTACTAAGGCTAAGATCTATAGAGCAAACTTCGACTAAGTATAAGTCAAAAAACGAACTCAGAGGATTTGGAATTTATAAATCAAATAATTTTACTTAGTCAGAGTCATTTTTTACAAGAAAATCTTTGCTTAGTCTGTCTCTCAGTCTGTTTTTCTCGTAAAAACTGTCTCGGACTTAGTCGAAGTTCGCTCTATAGATCTCAGCCTTAATCAGGCAATTTCATTTGTCTAAATTGTGAAATAAAGTTTGTTTTAAATTCGAATTTCAGCAACGAATATATTTTATTTTCTGTAATAAAGCAGAAAGACTCATCAAATTTAATTTTCTTCAATCGATAATAATAGTAATGATTTTGAATACAAGTTATAACTAAACAAGTGAAGACTCAGCATTACTACTTAGCCTAAAATCTCTATGAGATTCTGTGTTCGAAACCTAGCGTGGTCAATCTCAATTTGCATTTGAATTTCTCCACAAAATCTCATCTGTTTATTTGGAATTTGTGCTCGATGTGTGATGCCTATTTGATCAGCGAAAGAGGACATAGGATAAATGTCAGCTCTGCTATTTGTTATCGATTAAGAGATATCTAAGTAAGCGATATCAATACGATTGTTTACGTCTCCAGGTTAGCCACAATCGAGGGTGAGATCATAATCGACGGACGCGAGACGTCTACAATGGGGCTGCACGAGCTGCGCAGTCAGATCTCCATCATACCGCAGGAGCCGGTGCTGTTCTCAGGCACCATGCGCCACAATCTGGACCCCTTCGATGAATACCCAGACCAAGTGTTGTGGAGGGCATTAGAGGAGGTGATATATTATTTACTTATTTTATCATTACAATTGCTTTTAAAAGGCGGTCTAGAAATCTTTGCGAAAGGCCTATAATCAGTGGCTAGATAAGTTTCTATGGTTTTGGTAATGGTATCAAAGCTGCTGCCTCTGGTTTCATTGCAGGTAATTCGTTCATTGTTGTATGAAAGTTGTCATGATGTCGGTAAAGACGGTATAAATAGCCGAAGATTGTTGATTTCATATTGTTGCTTAATTGTTTGCATATTAAGAACTGACGTGCAATGGTGATTGTCTCAGTGATTTTTGTGATCTTCGTTGTTCCGTTGCGAAGGTTTGTTTATGTGTGAATGCGATAGCGAAGATTCGCGAATCGAGAACGTTCGGTCTCCATCGCCGATGGCCCTTCGCGAACATTCTTTCGCCTTCGTTCGGTTGGTGTGTACCCAGCATCAGAGACTCAAAACAGTCACGAAGATAATACCTCGTGCGCGCTATTTTTTGGTTAAAGTATTTACAAGAGTGGATGGTTATAACGTGAGTGTGGTTGCAGGTGGAGCTGAAGGAGGCGATGCTGGAGCTGCCGGCCGGGCTCAGCTCGCGCATGTCGGAGGGCGGCGGCAACTTCTCCGTGGGGCAGCGGCAGCTCGTGTGTCTCGCGCGCGCCATCGTGCGCCGGAACAGGCTGCTCGTGCTCGACGAGGCCACCGCCAACGTCGACCCGCAGTCAGTACCGCACTACCGCACTAACGCACCACCGCGACCAACTACATTCAACTTCATATACCACCTACACGAGTCCATGACCAACAATCTATTTTGTACAAATTCACATACATATAATCATCCATCACCACCACCACCTTCACCCATCATTACCACCACCCATCGTCACCACCACCACCATGACCTCCGATTACCAACACCACCACCCATAGTCATCATCACCACCGCCACCACCACCCTCTACTCTACTAACACAACTCAAAATACTCCATACACTCTCGGCGTGGCGTCCACGAAGCGAGGTAAGGCGACACTACAGCTCCCGGTCGTCACGTCAGTCTGACCCGTCTCAAACATGTTTCAAATGAAATAAAGAGCTATGTAAGCCGAATGGCAAATAGAAGGCTTCGAACGCGTAACTCCTACTGTAATTATTGCGTGTTTCCTACGAAAAGGTGCCGTGGCCTCGTCCTGGGGGGTTACCACCACTTCTTATAGCAGTATTATTATAGTCTTACTACGTATTTTTTTGTACGGGAATCGGTACAAATAAGATTATAATAATATTGCTATGTGGTGGTGACCCTCCTGCTGTACGGTTTATTCGTTTTTTCGATAATATATATTTTTTTTACAGAACCGATGCCCTTATTCAAACAACAATAAGAAATAAATTCGCTGATTGCACCGTCCTAACAATCGCCCACCGTCTTCACACGGTTATGGATTCTGATAAGGTAAATCATAATATCATTAATAAAAATCTATTCCAGAATCTCACAAGCACAATTTTCTTTAAAAAAAAGTTTAAATAAGGTTTAATAATAAATTATTATGGTGAGTAGATTCAAATTTTGCAGTAAGTATGCCCGTAACAAGTCGTATGTATGCCCGTTGGCGATAGGTAGTCGGTCGTAAAAACTAAGCCAAATCCTTTTTACGACACGCTTGAGAGAGTGAATTGCGACGATCACATCGTGGTGGGATAAGGGCAGGCAGCAAGAAATAAATGTGTAACCGTAACAATGTTTATTACTTAATCATTATTTTTATTACACACATATTTTCGTACAGGTGTTGGTGATGGACGCGGGTCAAATGGTCGAATTCGATCATCCGCACATACTATTACAGAAAGAAAACGGCATCCTAAAAGGCATGGTCGAACAAACCGGTCGTTCGATGGCAGAGACACTTACCAGGGTCGCACAGCAGGTACAGCTTATTACATAAATACTATTTATTTATTATAAAAAAGAGCAAAATACACGAAAAATCATCAATTTGCAAGCCTGTAAGACTGAAGCAGGGATGACAAAGTTAACAAAATGACATGAGTGCATATTGTCTAAACAGATGGTTTTGTTGATAATGATTTGTAGATGTGATTTAATTATTGTAATATTACGTGATTGTAATATTATTGTATTATTTATAAAAGTTTCTATTTATGCCAAACTTTCTTTCAGGCCTACGAGAAAAAACAATCGGAGAGTACTGGAGCATCCGATTAATATAAATGAATTTAAGTTTAGGTTTTAAAATACAAATATATTGTTCCTATTGTTGAACGTACTATGGATCTGGGCTATTTGGATCATTTGCAAGTGTTATTACTAATTATACGTATAGACATCACGAATACGGCGTTTTTGTCTGTTAAGTGATATTGAGTAGGTTATGACTATTTCTCAGTCTGTTGAAATATGCCGCGAAACGTCAATAATGATTTTATTGATTCCCACTAATGAAATACAACTGGTGCTCTAGATTAATTTATACGTCCCGTCTTGTTACCGGTGTTCGGTCCACGATTTTGAATGAATCGTGTTTTATCTAATTCCTTCCTAGTTACCAAAAACCTATTTTTCATCGTATAGTCTTACAGACTTCCTCAAACTTTTTGAAAGATCTATAGCCCTATTATATTGGAAGCCTTTATTTCTTGCCTTCAAACTGGATTTTAGATCATCCAGGGTTTCATAAACCCCATAAGTTGAGAAATTGTAGTCTATATACTGCGTGCCCATAAAATTACAATAGTCAACAGAGGCTAACAGCAGAAGTCCGTTCTGCAAAAAATAAGTATTGATGTTTCGCGACACTATACAGTACAGCCATATTAACATAAACAAGACTAATTTATATTATGTCCTTATCTGTTCTATTATAAGCACATTATGATCTGATTTATTATTTTTGGAGACTAGTTATATAAAAGTTATGATACCCATCCAAGTTTACAATAACTGTGAAGTGTAAAACAATTTGTGATATATTTCCTAATTTATTTTGATAATCACATAACCAATTTAATTTTTAATTATGTATAATTATTAAAATTGTAGGAACGCGGATGTCACAAGAGCATTGTATTAGTTATTTTCATACTTACGTAAGTTATAATGGTGAACAGCTTCACATGTGACATCATAAGTGAGATTTTCACTAGATACCAAATTAACAAAGTGATCTAAATTTAGTAAAATTATACCCGACTATGAAACCAAATGATACTCGAATAATGTACTTATAAATTATTGTAAACAAACATGGGGCCGTCCAAAACTAATGACTGACTGTATCGCATCGTCTTTGTAATATATACTTAGAAGCAATTTATAAACTTTTTTACATTGTGATGTTATCCTACACAAGTGTACACCTATCTTTTTATAAGCGGTATATTTATTTATAAAAAATGTATAAACAAAAAATAAAGTAGGATCGTAGAGTTTCTGAAGGAATGTTAGCAGTGTTTAATAAGAGTGATATTTTGAATAGGGAGTACCTTCTGGGGATTTACTGCTTTTCTCACTTCTAAACGCATATTTTGGCTCAAATACTTTACGGGCGGCCCTTTTTTGCCAGCGTAACTTGTATGTTTTATATATTTACAAGGTGCTAGTTTATAGTACTTAAATATATAAACCTGTTGAATGTATACCATGTTGTCTGTTTAGTGTGGTTACCATAATAATTCCAAATGAAAAGTGGCATAGTTACTTGAGCACTATAAGTGCGCAATCGTTGATAATCGTAAGTTACTTAATGATACTTTTATTCAGTGATGTGTGTTTAATTATGTTATTATTATTGTATGTGTATTGATTTTTCTGATAATGTAATAGATGATACTGTTTGTAGACATCGAATTGTGAATCTGATTTATTGCGAAGGGAATAAATGTTTCAATTGCATGGTATATTTTTATTTTACTATTTTCTCTACTCACTTAGTACTATTACCAAACTGTGTCTCGATCGTTAACAATTTTGCAGAGATATAATTGCAAATATATTGCTATTTTAGCAGACTGGCAAATGAGCAGATGGGTCACCTGATGATAAAAATAATCTTGGGTGTGTTGCCAACGTAAAAAGCAGGGGCATGGAAATTGGGCCACCGGAAATCTAACTCTCCGAACTAAACGCGACAGCAAGCTGCCACTTTACGTCGGTTTTCTGTGAGACAGTGGTATAAAACCGGTGGAGCTGGCCCATTCGTGTGTAGATATTACTGTCTACAGAGTGGATCTACCACTCGTATAACCAAAATTCAAATTCGGTAAGGAATAAATAAACATTTTTTTTTGCTGCATTAGTAGTGCTTTTTTGTTATGTACTATAAAAAAAAACATAAAATACATTACATAGAGGTAACAATAAAAAAAAATATTATTCTTTAAAGTAATTTATTTCACTTTCACAATCATTTTAAATGAACTTAAAGACTCATTAAACCACGGAATGTAACGAGTTATAATGCTACAAAATGTTCAAATTACAAACTACTCACATCTTTATTTAAACTAAACTTAACGCTGACAACAGCTGCAAAGATACATTTCAATTCGTAATATATTTACACCAACATTCTAATTTAGTAATAAAAAGGTAAAAAAAATAAGTTTCGAAGAAGGCAGCAGTGAGCCAAAGATTTAAAATCATAGTTACAAAGCTATACATGCTTATATTTTGGTAAACAATCTTTGTACAGTCGCTGGAACACTGCTGCGTTCTTGTAACAATATCCACTCTTCGTTTATCACAGAACCCTGAATCATCTCATTTCCAAACACTCCGCCTTACTCCCTGACATATCCTTTGAGATAAATATTACAATTTTTATTAATACTAAATGCCACATGCCGAAACAAAAGTTCCCTACGCGCATAGCATAAACAAAAAATACACCGAGTGACATCTCGTCTCGCTTATCGCGAACACAATAATACTTTACGTAGAATAAGTAAACAAGAAACAAGACGGCTTAGGATAAATAAATATACGAATACAACCAATAATACTATGTAAACTTATTATGTAAATTGTCATGATAAAGAATTTCCCTTGGCACAAAGAGAAATGGAAAATTACATTAAATATTTAAGTAGTTAGGAAAATGACAAAAGATACCGAGATCTTTGAAAACTGTATAGAAAATTCGAAACGTTATAAACGCTAAAATATCGTAATGTGATATTTGTTTTTTAATTCTAAACTAAATCTACTCACAGTCTTTATAGATTGGCAGCACTCGTGCGTCTCGCGATCTCTACTGTCGAGAGTGGAGACGGAGCCAGTGCCGCGAGACCGACCGCGACATTCGACAATACTGGCGGATCAGTGTCTAACACTTCATTAACACTAGTTCTATACACAGATTGGGGCTGCCCAACTCTCGCACCTCTGTTCAGTCATTTATTTCTAACACGTCTGTTCACACGAGTGCCGTTAAACTCCCCGAGCGGGAATTCTTGTCGTCCACTTCGTTCGGATTTGGTTTCGTCTGAAACAATAATTGAGATTTATTAATTGTGAATCCGTCTCATAATTAATTTTAGATTATCAGTTTTTGTAAGTTAAATGTTGCCAAAAACGATGTGATTCTCTTAAACCGGTTATATTTTATCGAAGCATAAACCAATATCAACTCTAGTAGTCCCAGTAACACAGTACGTTAGCCACGACTTCGGCCATGTGGCTCGTGATACAATATATAGCTCCGTTTTTATAAAAAATTTAACGCGCTTAACTTTAAAACTAGTTGGTCCTTTTCATTTTCAACAAAGAAACGTTTTATATGTAAGGGCCACTTGCAGCTCCACGATAAATCTATATTTATCACAAATCTAAATTTAAAGATAGGAATGAGCTGTAGGATAAATCGAGTTTACGTGTAACTCTAAATTAGTAACAGCGCTGCAAGTAGTCCTTAGTGACCCTATTATGATAACAAGGGTATTCCATCAGTTAGGCCAGGGTGGTCGACTAAGGGTTAGTCCCTCGTAATCAGTGATGTACTCACTGCGTGGTGTCCGGGAGGCAGGTAGTTCGCGGGCGGGGGCGGGGTCGGGTGCGGCAGCGGGGCAGGTGGCGGGGGGAGCGGCAGCGCGAGCCGCAGCGCCGTCCAGAAGGCGCGCTCGTGCACGTGCCGCCACGCCACCAGCCGCATGCCGCGCAGCGCCGACACCAGCGACGACCCGCTCTCCTTCGCCTCGCGCTTTAGTTTCGGCAGGTCCTGCGATTTATTAATCCATTCATTCATTTTTATAAAGTAAAATCAATCTTGACAAATATACACCCGCATTCAAGATATAAATCCCGAATCACGAATATATATCATGTGTCCATATGTATGGACAAACTTATAATCTATTAAAAAAGATCATCATCAAACATTACGGTATCTCTACAAGTGGAGAGCAAAACTAACAGTTGAAATGTTCGGATCCCGGGCCTACTTTTGCAATTTATCACATTAATATACGTAAAATAAATAATGTATTATACAAACATCCACATATGATATAAAGCTAATTTAAGTGTTATTATTGAATAGCAGCAATAATATCCCACTGCAGACATGATCTTCACATCAAGCCCGCACACTATCGCGCATATTTGTCACGAGTGACAGGACAGCTGACAAATCATGACGTCACACATCATCATATGACATGTCATCGTCACGCGGCGACAAAGCAACTTTTTATCCCGGAAAATAAATTTCCACGGGAACGGAGTAGCGGCCAACAGCCAGTTTTGATATAAAATGGCGTTAAATCTGCGTGTGCAAAATGAATGAAAAAAAAATGAGCATCTATGATTCTTCAACGTTGTAATATTCAAACAGATCGATAAACCTCAAAGTAATAAAATCCCAGGATTCGGTATAAATCTGTATCCACATACCAAAATTTACGAATCAAAGAAAAGAACCTTCGATAAAAATCCTTGAAGTATTCAATATAATTGCTTTGTTCCCGTTTACGTAACTCGATTCCTTTCAATTCCAGTGAAAAGGAATCAAAATGATACAAAAAACAATATCTATCAGAGGTCATTCATACTACGGGTCTTCAACCCTCGCCCTATGTGAAGGTAAAGGGCGATAATAATTTAAAATGCGAAAGGAACCTGTTCCAATATTTACGCTTAGTGCCTACCCACAGCAGAAGTGTGCAAGTCAGAATGCACGTTGGCAATTCGGTACTTGACAATTTTAAAAAAAATATTTTATGTAATTATATATACATATCTAAAACATAGCACAGAAAGAAATATTGAAATATTCTCAAAAATAAAAAAGTTGTAAGCCTTGTAAGTGTAACCTTCAAACCGCGGGAAAGACAAGTATCAGTATTATCACGTCACGGCCATAACGGTGCGTGCGTTGAAAAGATATCTCCACTGCGACCCCACTCTTGCTCATTACAGAATTTAAAAAATATGAATTAATGCCTCATTTTGTAACCAATTTCGATACAGTTTTTACAGAAGTTTTTCTTTTGTTTTATTTGCTATTGTGCTAAATGTGTGATCAACATAGTAATTTACCCAAATTATTGTAAATTTCGATTTTATAGGAACACGTACGAATAAACCAACGTATTTCTGCCTGGCGTTATCCCGGCCTAATTTCCAAACGAATAAACCATGTTATTTTATTTAAAAATAAGGATACCTACCTATTTATTTTGGTTTCATTGAAACTGCGATTGATTGATGTTTGGCAGTCACAGTAATAGAATATCCAGTGGGCTTAGACGAGTGGCTTACGCGCTAGTCGAATAGAATAATAAATGTATGGGAATGACATAAGAGTAATAAATAACAATAACCGTCGAAGTAGAGTAGCGTTTGACCATTCGGGCGAAAGTTACTTAACACCTCGTCAGGTGTATGACACACCCGCTGGGATACAGCCCACGTGAACTCGCAGTTGTGTATTACTGTGTATCTTTCAAAACGAAACTTATTTGTACATTTTTAATCAGCAAAACAATGGCATGTTGTCCATAATTAGTTCCCTGCATAACTTGCTCGATGTATAAAAAATAAGGATCAGTTCATGCATCATCATTTTATCAGCTAATTAGTTTTTTTTTGCCAACGCTTACGCTATTACGTGAGAAGTTACGGACAACGATATTTTTATTGTTCAAATGTCCTTTTGAACTCTATTACCAAATTGTTTAGCCTGTTTATTTTTAAATTAAAGACTTCATTTTAACCATAATAGGTAGGCTGAATGTTCATTAAAAGTTTAAGTGGTATAGCCACCTTGTAGATAGAACATCTAAGACACGAATGGGTCAGCTCAACCAATGATATGAAACCAATGGTATCATATCATTGGTTCACAAATAGAATTAGAAAATTATAATAATAAAAAAGTATCCTGACATATATAGTCCTCACATCATACTAAGTATAACTTGTATCGTGGGTATCAGAAACTTGAATTCTTTTTGGTATTTCGAAAACAAAAACATTTGACTCTGTGCGGGAATTGGACCCGCGGCTTCTCGTTTCAGTGCCATTTACTCGCCGATTACGTCATGGAGGCTTTCTTTTAACAAATAAAAGTTCTGAAAATCTGTGAGAGTTATGTCATAACATATGTAACATAAGCTCACGCCTGTATCCCCGAAGAGGTAGGCAGAGGCGCACTAGCGAACTAGAACACCCACATTTCGCCGAGCTTAGTTCCGTCCCAGATGTGATAGGGGGCGAGCCTATCGCTATATCGGGCACAAATTCCAGACTCCGAGCTGATATGGAAAAATTCAATATCACTTTGCCCGACCCGGGGATCGAACCCAAGACCTCAGAACCGTAGTCGTACCGAAATACCACCACGCCACCGAGGCAGTCGAGAGAGTAGAGTATTGTCTAAATGTCGACGATATGGGATATAGCATGGTCGTGATTTATGAGGTAAGTATCGTGATTAGTGATTAGTGAACGTGTCGAGAGTTGGGGACTCGCCTGCAGCAGCACGACGACGGGCGGCAGCGGCAGCGCGCGCAGCTCCCGCAGCGCGGCGAGCAGCTGCGGCGCCGAGTACTGCGCCGGCGACACCACCGCCACCACCGCGCGCGCGCGCTCGCACCACCCCGACAACTCGCTGTACCCTGCACGCACACACACACACACACATATACACATACAGTGCGATTCTAATAACAATAGGAACGACAATGACTGCTATCTGTCAAATGTCACTTGATAAGCTCTATCCAACACAAGAAGAATTTTGATAATCGGTTAAATAGTCGAATCCTCCTCGCCATCCAAATAAGATAAGAAGAAGAAGAAGATAATCGGTTCACATTTGGCGCAAATATCGAGTAACATACATAAAAAAATCACAGCCGAATTGAGGACCTCCTCCTTTTGTGGAAGTCGGTCGAAAAGTAAGGTTTGCAACGAAACCTTATAATAAAATTAGACGTTTTTTTCACTTTGTGTAACTGAAACAGTAAAACAAACAAAAAATTGAAACGGAAATAAGGTTTCGTTGCAAACCTTACTTTTTATGTGTCATGTGCAAATAGAGGTCATTGACTTTCCTATTCTTATTTGAATCACATAGTACACACGCACATTCACAATACCAGTACATAGTACATACACACTATACAACATTCATTTCTTTTTCGTTTGCCCTAATCACACCCTACTGTGGGGTCATTGCAACAAACTTTAGCAAACATGTTCCAGAAAAGAATTATTTTTAATCTTTACGATCGGCTGCCTATCCGACTCCATTCCCCTCCGGGGATCTGTCCCATGTAAAGACATTCAACAGTATATAGACGAGACAACAGCACTAAACTTGTGATCTAAAAGTTATGACGTAGTGGTCATAAGGCGCAAATTTTTTTTTTTTATTTTTTTTTATTAATTATTGTATTAAAATATACGCGCGCCAGGTTGGCCAGCAAAATAATATTGAGAGAATAAACTTATCTTACGTGATTCGTAACCATTGACAAAATATTCTAGGGTGTAAATTGTAATAATCGCCCTCGCGTTGTAATAAGTAGTTGCTGGCGGTACTGAAGTTTGAGATCAATTTTTTATATAGAAACTTGCTTGATAGCCCCTCTATAGTTAGTAATATTAAACCTCTTTGGGTCCAAGTAAATAGTGTTAAAAAACCATTCATCCGGCCTGGGAATCGAACCCACGACCGACCAACACCGCCGTGGTTCGTTTGCTGTATGTAAAAGTGTACGTACACGTGTCAGGTTGCGTGGAGAGCACGACTGGCAGCACGCGGTAGTTGTACTTGAGCGCGAGCGTGGGCAGCAGCGCGCCGCGCACCAGCTCGCCGTCCACCGCCGTCCAACACACCAGCACGTCGAACTCCTTCTCTAGAACTGAACCGACACTACTAACTACACTACACTACACTACACTACACTACACTACACTACACTACAACGCCTCTCCGTCGTATGACTACGTAACTATAGCTTTTACGGGCAGGGATGGCTGGCTCATGCGTCATACTCGTGAACGGGTGTAGCTTGTCGAAACTGGTCTGCCTGGACTGTTTTGTTTGCTTGTGTGTCAATTCAACTTGCCGTGGCTATGGGGTTGCGCAGTGTATCTTGTATGTTACGGTGCCCTATATTATTAGATATCTATTGTTATGGTTTAATTGCTCTAATTTAAGGTCTTTTTGTATCTGGTGCTGTTCTGTAAATTGGTGTTAAAAAGAGCAACGTCAGAATTTTTTGCCCGTTCTTCTCTGACGAAACAGTCTTCCGAACAGGCGGTAGAGTTAAAATTTGACAGAATCTAAATAATGTTTGAACATTTTATGGGTTCAATAAATAATTTGATTTGATTTGATGACTTCTTACTATTTTATTCCGCACAGTGCACAGCCTCCGGTCGGCGATGCGTGTTTTGATGATGAACGGAAAGAGGGGGAAGGAGGGAGGTTGTTTTTCAACGACATTTTTTTTTCTACTTGCCCTTATCCCTTAATGTGGGGGTCGACGCACTTTTTCAAGCATGTTGCAGAAAGGATTCGGCTTAGTTTTTACGACCGGCTGCCTGCCTGACTCCAACCCGCATCTGAGAGATCCAGTCCCGGGAAATAGTGTTAGAAAAACACCACACCCGACCTGGGAAATGAACCCGATTCACAGCCCATATCCACTGCTACCAAGGAAGCGGTTTTTAACGACCGATGAGAGAACAATTTTCAGAGTCCACTTACACACAAGTAGAAGCTAAAATATATCTATAAAAATATGTATTATTGATGTTTCAAAAGAAACTTTTGCAATACCTAAGTGAACCTTTAATTTTGAACAATAGACGGGCCCACACAACATTATTAGCTGTGCTATAACAAAAAGTTCTTACTAACATTAAATAGTTGAAAGATTTTATCTATATTGACAGCCTCCGTGGCGCAGCGGGCAAATACCCGGCTGTGAAGCGAGAGGCGGTGGGTTCGATTCCCGCATTGAGACAAATGTGTGGCCCACAGATATTTGTTTCAAGTCTGAGTGTTGGGAGACCGAAAGTCTCTCTTAGTCTCTGATACCTACAATACAGGTTATACCTAGTGTGGGGTCAGGACTAGGTGTGTGACTGTATGGGTGTATTTATTATTATTATTATATTTAATAATGTGTTGAAAACGATTGTGTATAATATATAAAGTCTTTAAGCGCATTGTACGTGAGCAAATGTTTTAAATTTTGCATTCGCAACACCTGTACTGTGATATTGAATTTTTCTATTGAATATCAGCTTGGGGTTTGGGTTTATGCCCGCTATGACGACAAGTTCGCCCTCTTCGTTCGTCCTCACACCTGAGACTTAAATAAGATCGGCAAAATGTAGGTGTTCTAGTTGTCTCATTCTCTTTAAATGCGTCACCCCCAGGCAGATTACCATAGATGACTAATTAATTAGATAACTGTCACGCTCCAAAAAGAACCTTATTTTAAAAGCGTGTTAGAGGCCTCGCAAGAAACTCCTGTTACTGGGTAGATATTGGGAACGAAAGAAAAGGGTCCTCGTTGATGCGAGTTCAACATAATCACAAGTTTAAAAACTTAACTGACCGACTTCCAATTTACTGATTGTGACCAAATTTATATGG
The DNA here is from genome assembly GCA_036417725.1 of Clanis bilineata. NCBI lineage: Eukaryota > Metazoa > Arthropoda > Insecta > Lepidoptera > Sphingidae > Clanis > Clanis bilineata. The sequence goes on along the minus strand of CM071151.1, from coordinate 11,059,057 downwards.
GACCACCCTTGAAATAAGCTCTATCGAACATAAAGAATTTCGAAAATCGGTCCACATTTGGCGGAGATATCGCGTAACATACATTAAAAAAAAACCGGACGAATTGAGGACCTCCTCCTTTTTGGGAAGTCGGTCGATAGCATAACATAACGTTCGTTCATATGTATATTAGTGTACGTAGTGTCTACCTCTGGCTCTGTGCGCGTGCGTGTTGGCTCGTGCGCGCGCGTGTCTCGCGGCGAGCAGCAGGCGCGGCGTGCAGCGGCGGTGCAGCGCGGCGGCCGACACCAGCAGCAGCGCGCCCGCCGCCGCGCCCAGCGCGAGCGCGCGCCACGGCACGGCCGCGCCGCCGCACCACGCACCCGCGCCCGCGACGCGCTCCGAACCGTCTGCGCACACGTACATCATTTAACATCAAACACGTTCAACAGTATACCATATACCTATAGACGGGACAACAGCACAAAACTTGTGATACAAAAGTTATGACCTAGTGGTGATAAGTCGCTCAGTTTACTTGAAATATACGCGCGCCAGGCAGGCTAGCGTAATAATATTGAGAGAATAAACTTATCTTACGTGATTCTTAACCATTCACAAAACATTCTAGGGTGTAAATAGTAAGTAATTAATCGCCCTCGCATTGTAATAAATTATTACCAAAAAGAAAGAAAGAAAGAAAGCAAGAAATTATTACCATGCCCTTAAAACTTAATTAAGCTCAAGAAATATCACTCTTTACAGAAAGCTGGACAGTATACTGTCATTTAAAATTGGTTTTCTGTGAGAATGTTTCAGAGATGAATTATATTTTAAATTATAGTAAAATGAAAATGTGCTTTATAAAACATTCAGTAGGTAGTTAAACGGGGTTCTGGGACTAACAATATTCTATGATAATAAGACACACTGCCAACCACTGCGTTGCTACACACATTACGATGTCGGTTACCTCGTTTGAACCGATTCATCCATACATGATACATGCCTAGAATAACAAGATACAAGATGTTCTAAATTATTGGGAATCTTGTCAAAACATGTTTCTCAAATCTCCACAGTTTTCTCAATCGCGATCTCAGATCACGTAGTCGCTATTCGATAGATCAAACTATCACATAGCTAGTAGCATTATATTAGAATGGCCCGAGGCCAGTGGCGTGCATAGGCATTACGATCAGGGTAGACAAAAAACTTACAAAATTATTTTCTTCAATACATTACCATCATCATCACCATCGTCCCCGTATCGATTTAAAAATATAAGCCAGGCGCTGCTATTATGGAAAATGATTTTTAGTCGTGATTTGTATTTGGGTAAATAGCAAATTGTCAGGGTAGACAGTGTCTTTTTGCGTATATGAACTGCACGCCACTGCCAGAGGCTAGGTAAAATAATGGTCAATAAATCGCATCTACACACCGGTATCAAGATTCAAGACACACCCATGTTTCCACGTCACATTTTTTTACATAAAAAAATCTTATAGCACTATAGTAACTATAGTAGTACCTATTTAATGATTGCCCCTCTGTTATGCCGGCTACAGTACTATGTACCAACTACCTATTTATGTCTATGGTTCTGTTTCGCAGGATCTTAAATTCTTGAGCGATCACATCTTCCTCTAATACATCATATCGATGCTTAAACAAAATAATACGTATTATAGATGATCTATTTTAAAAATATTATTAGAATTTCTTAACAATTTTTACTTCAAAAATTTCAGTGACCTTAATTGAGATTTAGTACATCAGTCTGGTCTCCAATAAGTAAAAACTGTAAACGATTTTACTAATTTTATATAACCTTCTAACCTCTATAAAGCTTCTCACCAGAAAGTAATGAAAAATAGTTTCAACATCATAACGAAGTATTTTTAATAAACCGAGTAATCAATAATCGATTGGCTTGATGAAGAGATTAAGGCGAATTGATTATTTCTTGTTTTAAATAGGCAAGTTAAATAAAAAAACACGTGTAGTCTTTTAAACGCAAGATCAATTATCATATTCGTGATTATGTGATTAAACAGCAGAGCTGGTTGTTTCGCACATTCTACTTTTATCATTTCGTATAACAAAGCTATCGTAATTTGTAATGCTACAAGAATTTTGATTAACCTTGTAAGCTGTGGCTATACTGAGATGACGTCATTATGCTCACTTTTATTTTATTTCACCTCATCAACATCTAATACTAAATGATTAATGATCGTTGATACGAAATTGCCTTTTGAATGTTACGATCAACATTCAATCAACTAACAAGGCGGCTTCTAACTACTTCTAAATACACTAATGATTGTGTTTAAAAATATATACGTAACTAAGGCACATTTATAGAACAAATTAGTCGGCACGTGCAGGGACGGCTCCGGCACTAATCCAGAGGTTACTCCGGATCCCCCTGGACCGTCTCCCTGCGTTGAAGAAGGCAACCACGGTTTTTCTTAAGCCGCGTCTCCTGCACATGTTTTTCGAAACAAAACGGAAAAAAACATCTATACAAAACAACGTATTTCGCTGTCTCCTGCTCATGGAACAATGGACCATAGACAATTTTTTTTATCAATACCGTATTTTGTGTAGATGTTTTGTGTAATGTTTAGTGCAGGAGACGCGTCTTTATTCTATAGTGTAAGTAATTTTGTAATGGACACGTCTGAAGTGCACACTTGCTATAAACTTTGGGGCGAAAAACTGATGAATCCCGCAAAATCATCCTACTCACCAGGGTGGGAGGTATCAGTAAAGAGAACATTTTTCTAAAAATAAACAAAATGGTAGGTACAGCCGACAGCCTCTGACAGTCCAGCTGACAACCTCCGTGACGCAACGGGCGAATAGCGCGGGTTCGATTCCCGCATTGAGACAAATGTTTGTGTGGCCCACAGATATTTGTTTCAAGTCTGGGTGTTGTGAGACCGAAAGTCTCTCATAGTCTCTGACACTCACGATACAGGTATACCTACTATGGGGTCAGGACTAGGTGTGTGACTGTTGGGTGTATTTACTAGCTAGAGCGGGAAAAAACGCAGTAGAAGAGCTCACCTGTGTAGTGTACGGTGACGTAGCTGCGCGAGACGACGTCGTTGCTGTGCACCACGCACACGTACGTGCCGTAGTCGAGCGGCGACACGCGCGACACCTGCAGGTACGAGCCGATGATGTCGCCCACGTCCTCCCTGCACACACATCGATACAGCTTCTATTGGATACTTCACTAGTTTTTTTAAATTAATTTTATATGAAATTTACGTCGTCTAAAATCACTTAAAAAACATAAGCTCACGCCTGTATCCCCGAAGGGGTAGGCAGAGGCGCACTAGCGAACTAGAACACCCACATTTCGCCGAGCTTAGCCCCGTCCCAGATGTGATAGGGGGCGAGCCTATCGCCATATCGGGCACAAATTCCAGAAAAATCCTATGGAAAAATCCAATATCACTTTGCCCGACCCGGGGATCGAACCCGAGACCTCAGAACCGTAGTCATACCGAAATACCACCACGCCACCGAAGCAGTCTAAAATATAAAACAAAAATAAATACTGAAATATTCTCAAAAATAAAAAAGTTATAAGCCTTTGAAGTTCGATGTAACCGTCAAACTGCGGGAAAGAGAAGTATCAACCACGTCACGGCATAAAGATACGTGCGTTGGAAAGGGATAGCAAGATATCTCCAATTTGCCCCCACTCCAGAATTGAAAATATGAATTACTGCCTCATTTTTCAATCAATTTCGATGCAGTTTTTACAGAAAGGTTTCTTTTTTGTTTCATTTGCTATTACATATAAATATGTGTATAAAATCAAACATAGTCAAATGCCCAATTTAGCCGACAGCATTTAAACTGCTGGCAAACGAACAGATGGGTCACCACCACGTCTTATAGCAGTATTATTATAATCTATATATCTTACTATGTTATGTTATGTGTTATATGTTTTGTTTGTGAGGGAATCGGTAAAAGTAAGATTATAATAATAATGCTATAAGACGTTGTGGTAATCCTCCTGGTAAGTGTTCTCCACCATTGACCGACGCACATACGTCGAATAGGGATCGAGGAAGGCAGGGGTGATTTGGCCCACCAGAAATCTATCTTACCGAACGAAACGCAACAGCAAGCTGCCACTTTTACATCGATTTTCTTTGAGACAGTGATATCAAACCGGTCGAGCTGGCCCGTCCGTGCTGTAGACGGTGCTTATAAGGTAGTCTATCGCACTAATTCATTCTTCTCCCTGCTTTTCTTGCTGTCTGCCGTTATCCCGATCTAATGCTCCGCCTTCTCTCCGAGGGTCCGCCTTCCTCCTTAAACTTCACCGGTGACACCGGTACAGTCTTCTCCCAACAAGTCCGGAATCTGAAGCTTGTGTTTGATATGGCGATAGGCTCGCCTCCTATCACATTATGCGATGGAAATAATCTGAGCAAAAAGTGGGTCCTACTGGTGGGGCTTTTGCCTACTTCTTTGGGATTAACATACGTGTGTGTGTGTGTGTGTGTGTGTGTGTGTGTGTGTGTGTGTGTGTGTGTGTGTGTGTGTGTGTGTGTGTGTGTGTGTGTGCGTGTGCGTGTGCAAGTGCGTGTGCGTGTGTGTGTGTGTGTGTGTGTGTGTGTGGGTGCGCGTGTGTGTGCGGGTGTGTGCGGGTGCGTGGGTGTGTGCGGGTGCGTGGGTGTGTGCGGGTGCGTGGGTGCGTGCGTGCGTGTGTCTGTGTCTGTGTGTGTGTGTATTTAACAACAGATAGATATGTTACCGTGACGTCTTTATTTCGGTCTGCGTAGGTGACAGATCTCCTTCGGTGCCGTTCGTCCATACTTTCATCCATCTTAGTTCACTTCGAGCGTCCGCCAAGTACGAGCGACCTAAAACAAATTTACTTACTTTAACTTTTTTACTCGATTTCTATGGAATTTTAAGTCAATAAATGAAACCAAATCGTGAAAGAGCGTCAAGAGTCACCCCCTTGTATTCTAACCAGTGGCGTGCAGTCTATAAAGATAAAGAGTCACTGTCTACCCTGAGTATTTTACGAATTAAAAAAAAAAACACAACCAAAACAGGTATTCAAAATTTCCGCACTCGGTTTATATTTGAAATCGATACGTCGATCGATGATGATATGGTGACAAAATAGTCAAAAACGATTTTTGCAAGTTTTTGTCTCAATCTAAATGTGCACGTAGTTTCTTTTCGCTCAGCAATTTAGGTACAAGAAGACATGTATATTGTCCACTTCAAATTCAAAGTTAATAAATAAATAAATAACACCCAAGAGTCACATATATGTATAGACCTGACCCTACACTAAGTTCGAGTCTTGTGTCGTGGGTATCAGGAACTACGAGACTTTCGGTCTCACAACACCCAGAACCGAAACAAATATCTGTAGACCATACAAATATTTATGACTGCCTCGGTGGCGTGGTGGTATTTCGGTACCACTACGGTTCTGAGGTCTCGGGTTCGATCCCCGGGTCGGGCAAAGTGATATTGGATTTTTCCATATCAGCCCGGAGTCTGGAATTTGTGCCCGATATGGCGATAGGCTCGCCCCCTATCACATCTGGGACGGAACTAAGCTCGACGAAATGTGGGTGTTCTAGTTCGCTAGTGCGCCTCTGCCTACCCCTTCGGGGATACAGGCGTGAGCTTATGTTATGTTTTAAATATTTATTTCGGTGCGGGAATCGAACCCGCGGCCTCTCACTTCCAGCCGGCTACTCGCCAGCTGCGCCACGAAGGCTGTCAAGTTAGGCTAAACATGCACACCTGTGGTATACCTACCATGCAATGATGAATGATACCTACAATGGACTACCGTCCAGCACACTCACCGATGAGCGCCTCGCAGTACAGACGCAGTTTACCTCCCTCCTCTACCCACTGATCCTTCGAAATGAACATTGTTCTCGGTGCGTCGGGCGGTTTTTCTGCGAATAGAATTGTTAGCGTTACATTTTTCTCAGAATGAAACAAATAAAGATGAAAGATTCGCGAATTGTATCTCTTACTGTATCCATAATACGACCAGACCCTTCAATTCAATATAATTATTATCAATTCAATATAATTTAATGTTACATGCTTTCGCTTCCTTGGTCTAGTGGCAGCATATATGGGCTGCGGACCGGGAGGTCGTGGGTTCGATTCCCAGGTCAGACTAAGCTAATTTTCTAATTTAATTTGCTCGGGACTGGATCCCTCAGAGGGGGTTGACGTCAGGCAGGCAGACGGCCGTAAAAACTTTGCTTCTGCAACATGCTTGAAAAAGAGTATTGCGCCGACCCCACATTAATAATAATATATTAATAATCATTTATTTCAGATATTTCCATCCATAATATGTTGTTAGTTACCTTTATAACTAATAAGTTAGAATCTTATTTAATATTTTACATTAAGGTGGGAAAGGGTAGGTAAAAAGAAAAAGCTTTCTACTGAATTTTCTCGGTAATGCAAAAATTGTCCGAAACGTATATTTCGGTAAGGATTTTTTTTTTTATAGCAGAGATTGGCAAACGAGCAGATGGGTCACCTGATGGTAAGTGATCTCCACCGCCCATAGACACCCCCGACACAATAAGAATCATGGGTGCGTTACCAACCTAAAAGGAGGGAATGGAAGGGGAGGGAAGGGGATTGGGAAAGGGAGTGGGGAAATGGGCCACCGGAAATCTCCCATTTTATGATGGATGAAGCATATTTAGGCTAACGACATAAAACCAAACTCGACGATCCATGCTCAAAATAAATCAATCATCAATGATGTATCTCCATTTACTACAACGCAATAAAGTGTCGTATACTATGTATCAAGAGATTATGTAAATAATGTACAATAGTCGGGATAATTAAAAAATTAACTTCCAATAACACGAATGTAATACACAAGCAGTTGCTCAAATTATAATAAACAAAAAATATGGTTGGAAACAATTTCCACGAAAAGATGGCACCAACCGTGGATAAATAAGTAATTGATTTAAATACTACTACAGCACATCGTCTGTAGACAGGCTTATAAACATTGAAAAAGATTATACGAAAGTTTTCCTCCCAATTATGATTTTCTCATTTTTTATATGAATAATGATGGAAAAAGCCGTCGCCTGCTTGGTCTAGTGGCAGTCTATATATAGGCACTGGACCGGGAGGTCTTGCGAATTTTATAATTTAATTTGCCCGGGACTGGATCCTCCAGAGGGGGTTGACGTCAGGCAGGCAGCCTGTCGTTAAAATTTAGCCAAATCCTTTCTGCAACATCCTCGAAAAAGTGTGTAGCGCCGACCCCACATTAAGGTGGGATAAGGGCAGGCAGAAAGTAAGAATGATGAAAAAAACCGCCCCATGTGTGTAGTGACAGCGTTCTAGGACTCGGAACTAGAGTCCTGGCTTAAATCAATCAAATCTTAGATTGGGCAATAACGATTGGGGTTTCGAATTTTCCAATTCGAAAATTTCAATACTTATTAATAGCCTAGGGTTGAATGGAATTAGTGCCCGATAATTTGTTTGACAAATGTGGATGTATCTACCAGAGGCCCCTCATCTATATATCGACCTATCCAAAGAATAAAGTTACATATGATAATTAATCGAAATTGCTTTTATATTTTTACATACATACATACATAAACTCACGCCTGTTTCCCGTTGGGGTAGGCAGAGACTAAGGAGCGCCAATTGCCTCGGTTCAAACACACCTCTTTCGCTTCTTCCACAGTCATCAGTCTTTTCATGCACGCTCGTATATTTATATTTTTCTGAGCTTAAATTAACCTATATATTTAACTAATACTAGTATTTTTTTAAATTTATGACATAATAACAAGTTAAATTATGACATAGCTTAAAAAAATATTCACTAGTTAAATATACAGGTCAATAAATAAGCTCAGAAAAATATAAAAGCAATTTCAATTAATTATCATATGTAACTTTATTCTTTGGATAGGTCGATATATAAAAATGAAACCCGTTTTCCGTTGTCACGGCATCACGCGTGAACGGCTGGACCGATTTCGCTAATTCTTTTTTTAGTTTATTCCTCGAAGTACGAGGATGGTTCATACGGAGAGAAAAAAATGAAAAATTGTCTGAAAAAGTCTAAAAACAACACTTTTCTGTACTCCCATACAATCGATTCGTAATAATACTTAAAAGTCAATTTGAATTTTAATACCATACCATAAAGTTCAAGTATTAGTGGAGAGGTTCCGGGAAGGCAAAACAATTGAGTGTCGTTAGTATCTACTGGTTCGATTTGAAAAATTCTTTTTGACGCTATGACCAATAGGAGCGGAGCAGAAATGAAAAATGTTTAAAGCCGGGGAAGTTGGTATCTCAGAAACTACTGGTTCGAATTGAAAAATTCTTTTAGTGTTGACCGACGGGTTGAATGATGGGGTGACTAAGGGATACCTGACGGGGTGACTGATGGGGTGACTGACGGGGTGACAGACGGGTTACAGACGGGGTGACAGACGGGTGACATGCGGGGTGACAGACGGGTGACAGCCGGGGTGACAGATGGGTGACAGGCTGGGTGACAGATGGGGTGACAGGCGGGGTGACAGACTGGTAACAGACGGGTTGACAGACGGGGTGACAGACGGGTGACAGACGGGGTGACAGATGGGTGACAGGCGGGGTGACAGACGGGGCGACAGACGGGGTGACAGACAGGGTGACAGACGGGGTGACAGGCAGGGTGACAGACAGGGTGACTGATGGGGTGACAGAAGGGTGTCAGGCGGGGTGACAGGCAGGGTGACAGACAGGGTGACAGGCAGGGTGACAGACAGGGTGAGTGATGGGGTGTCAGCCGATGTGACAGACGGATTACAGACGGGGTGACAGACGGGAAGACAGACGCGGTGACAGACGGGGTCACAGACGGGGTAACATACGGGGTGACAGACGGGGTGACAGACAGGGTGACAGACGGGGTGACAGATGTGGTGACAGGCAGGGTGACTGTGTCAGGCGGGGTGACAGACAGGGTGACAGACGGGGTGACAGATGTGGTGACAGGCATTGTGACTGTGTCAGGCGGGGTGACAGGCAGGGTGACAGGCAGGGTGACAGACAGGGTGACAGACAGGGTGACAGACAGGGTGAGTGATGGGGTGTCAGCCGATGTGACAGACGGATTACAGACGGGGTGACAGACGGGAAGACAGACGCGGTGACAGACGGGGTCACAGACGGGGTAACATACGGGGTGACAGACGGGGTGACAGACAGGGTGACTGATGGGGTTACAGACGGGGTGACAAACGGGGTGACAGACAGGGTGACAGATGGGGTGACAGATGTTGTGACAGGCAGGGTGACTGATGGGGTGACTGACGGGGTGACAGACGGGTTACAGACGGGGTGACAGACGGGTGACAGGCTGGGTGACATGCGGGGTGACAGACGGGTGACAGACGGGTGACAGACGGGTTGACAGACGGGGTGACAGACGAGGTGACAGGCGGGGTGACAGACGGGGTGATTGACGGAACCGCACCGAAGTCACGTACTATCTCTCGAAGTTTAGCAAAACATATTACCTTTTTAGAATTATTGTGCTATAGGTGCCTACGACTCACTCTTTCAACCCTCTCTCTCATACGCAGACGAAGTTGCGCGGGTCAGCTAGTATCATATATATATAGGAACAACCTAACCCTCTAATTCAGGAGGAGGGCGTTGTTATTCGCGACACAGTCTCGTTACTTTAGCGAGTAACATCGTTTTTCAATGTTTGTTTAATGTATTAATTGTTATCTGTTCCAATAAATAAAATAAAATAAAAAAAATCTAGTGCACCGCGCAAGGACGGTTACGGTTGAAGCCTGGGCCCTTCTCGCCTAAGGAAACCCGGGGCCTTTTCTAGTTGAATGAGACTAGACATTTGGGATTTTCATTGTATTGCTTTAAACGAAATATTGTAACGTCTATTTTTATTCAATTAGAGTTAGACAGTACATCCAGGAGCCTGAAGCGTCGATCCAAAACCAAATTATTAAATAACAAAAACGGACTCGCAATATGGAGATGATTTGAAAACACCGATTCGCTTACATTCTTAAAATATTATATTTTATCATAGATGTAAAATCAATCGTATTTCAATATGAGATATTGCTGTAACGACCTACATTTTTAATAAACTTGTTCCGATGAAATGTAAACTTTGAACACTATTCATGAATGCCATAATTTACAAGTTTCTATTTTCAAATGGGCAATGGCAAAGTAACACTTACTTTGAACCGATTACTGGTTTAACTATTGTTGTATAGTTTAAGAGTTATCACAAGCAAGAGTAAGGATAAAGCGGATGTATTTTACCATTATTTAACATTTGAATGTAAAAATTCAGAGAAATATAAAAGCGAAAGGGCACTGTTACGAGAAAATTAAGCGCGTGTAAAACTGTCACATGTAAATACCAAACCATTTAACGTTTGTACATGTACATGTACATGTTTATAATGTGATTATTGTAAATGGCACAGGTGCGTAGGTCACGATCAAGTCGACGCGACATTTAAGGACAGTAATTATAACCTGATATCGATCACTACCAAAGATATTTAATATGACTATAGAGGGGCTATTAAGCTAGTTTCCATACAAAAAAAATTGATCTCAAATTTTAGTACCGCCATCAACTACTTATTACAATGCGAGGGCGATTATTACAATTTACAGACTAGAATATTTTGTGAATGGTTAAGAATCACATAAGATAAGTTAATTCTCTCATTATTATATCGCTGGCCGACCTGGCGCGCGTATATTTCAAATAAACTGAGCTACTTATGACCACTAGGTCATAACTTTTGGATCACAAGTTTTATGCTGTTGTCGATCACTACATATATTATTTACAAAAGCATATTAATGGAGTTTTATATTTGCACGAGCTGTTGCTCGCGCTCTCACTTGACTTGATAATTTAAACTCAGAAGTAGTGTAGCTTTCTAACATAATGAAATTATATGTATAAACAATTTTGCACCTAGTTCCAACTTCGAGACATTATCGCGTCTAAACAAATACAACTTTTCACATTTATAATATAAAGTATAGAGGTAGATGTAGGTAGGTGGTAAAAGGAAAACGCTACGGATTCTATAATAATTGACACGATGATTTCATAATTATTTGGCTTTCCGTCGAAGGTCCTGTCCTGTCCGCGATAGACAATACTTTTTAATTGGTCGTACTATTTACAGAATGCACGATAAATACGAATACATTATTATGTACGAATTTCCAAAAGAAGGCTTAGTCGTGACTCGTGACGCTGGCTAGTTTTATAATTAAAACAATCCCGTCACACGGACAAAAAAACTTGGATGGAGCTCTAGGAACATTGAAAGTGAAGCAGGGTTTTCGGCCCATTCGGTCTATCGACACGTAATGGCGGCGACTGATCGAATGGGCCGAAAACCCTGCTTCACTTTCAATGTTCCTAGCGCTCTGTCCATCTGTTTTTACGTCCATGTCCCGTTATTAGTGATTGTTGAGTGAGTGGTGAGTGGTGAGAGATATCAGCAAGTGTTTGTCTCACCGAGTATGTCAAGGCGCACCGTATGCGTCTCTACGTGAGTCTCGTTGCTGAGTCGGCAGGTGTAGTTGCCGGAGTCGGCGCGCGCCGCCCGCCGCGTGTACAGCGTCTGGTTCGCCGCCTCGGGGTACAGGATCAGGTTCGACACGCCCGCCGACCACGGGTACGCCACGCCGTCTTTGAACCTGAACACAACATCATCAACAGTCAACACATACACAATTACCAACATAATAAATAATACATAAATATCACCCAACAGTCACACACATAGTCCTAACCCCACATTAAGATACCAGTCTTGTGTCGTGGGTATCAAGAACTACAATACACTTTCGATATCACCTAAACCCGAAACTGTGTGTCACACAAACATTTGTCTCAGTGCGGGAATCTGCGGGCCTCTCTATCCATAGCCTGCTACTCACCCACTGCGCCATGGATACTGTCAAACATCAACAACCTGACGGCGCAAAACATATTCCAACAACATGGAATTGAAACGGCTAAATTGAATCTTTTTGCTGTATGATTAAAACTGAAGAGACTGCGCACGCAAGGAAAACGATTATAGAGGTATTATAGGGTAAACATTTGTATAGAGATAATATTCCCTTCGTATATTCGTAATGCAAATTACAGGGAAATTGCTGCGGGCTTTGTGAATGTTTGCAGAACGGTTTATTGTCATTACACGGTGTGATCGACTTCCATGCGTGTCTATGCGCAGGAAATAATTCCCAGTAGCGACTAGCGAGTAATGCGGCGTCATTCCGACATAACTCAGGGTGGTGGCGTAATGTAACCGCCGATGACAGTCGAGCGGTGGCCGGCGCGGCGCGCTTCCACGAACCGCTGGATTGCACTCCATGAGGAAATTACCGGTGAGACGGTGGGACGGTGTGCACAAGTCGAGAGTCGCGATTCCGTCCGTGCTCGAGGTCGAAACTGTTACCCACAAGTCACAACCTCGACGCCACACCGCCGCGCCGCGCCACGCCGTGCCTCGCAGGGCGCGTTCAATGATAAATTGTCGGCATAATGTATTTGTTAGTATCGAACGATGAAAGAGTTCATCTCAAATATTTAGATTTTCACAATTCGGGTTAAGCCAAATTCAAACAGCTGTAATTCGTTCAGCGAATCGAGCTTGCGCAAACAACGCGTCGCGCAAGGCTGATTCCCGCGAACAGTAAAATTCTGCGAGCCATTTTTGAATCGTTTAAAAGCAAAATAAACATTTGGCGAGATGTTTCATCGCAACGGCCGAGGCGCCGCCCTCAATTGTTTCCCAGAAACAGTAAACTTGATCAGCTAAATGCGATATGAATATGACAGCCCTTCGAGGTCACCCAGAGTCTATACTAGTTCAATTGGATGTTATATTAAATCTATAGATGTTTGTGTGAAACGTTGCCCAAAACATAATATATATTATATATACAATTTAGAAACTAATAATGCAGAGGCAAACTACATTTAATGGATTCAATAAATATTGATTTGATTTGATAGTTCTCTAAATTTCGCCACAACAGGGGACAAGCCTATCGCCATATCTGGCACAAATTCCAGATTCCCGGCTGATACTGAAAGAAACCTCAATATCACTTTACCCAAAACGGGGATCGAATCCGAGACATCTGGACAGTAGTCGAACCGCGCACAGAATACGCCACCGAGGCAGTCAAATCTAATAATAACCAAGTACATAATATTGATTGGGTATGAGAGGATTCTGGGGGAGTTACTACAACGTCTTATAGCAGTATTATTTTTATCTTACTTTTATTATCTCCCGTACAAAAAAAGGAAAGTAAGCTATAATATACATACATAACATAAGCTCACGCCTGTATCGCCGAAGGGGTAGGCAAAGGTGAACTAGCGAACTAGAACACCCACATTTGGACTGCTTCGGTGGCGTGGTTGTATTTCGGTACGACTACCGTCCAGAGGTCTCGGGTTCGATCGGTCGGGCAGTGATATTAAATTTTTCCATATCAGCCCGGAGGCTGGTATTTGTGTCCGATATGGCAATAGGCTCGCCCCCTATCACATCTGAGACGGAACTACTCGTAAGCTCAGCGAAATGTGGGTGTTCTAGATATAATATAATACTTCTATAAGACGTGGTAGTAACCCCCCTGGTTTTTGCGTGTATTATAATACCGGTATATAGAGATGTAGACTACTGTCTGTTCAGTGGCACAAATCCGCACAAGTGCGTAGTGTGTGGGCGGGAGGTACATTATTATTATAGCACCTATTATTTGCGCTAGTCTCGTGTCAATTTCTGAGAAAACATATCCGAAGCATATATGTTTAGATTATTCATTATAGTTTCCAGTGTCCCTGGGAGAACGCAGTGAATATTTATAACTATTTTCGCGGTTGTGACGAAATCGTAGGTCCTGTAGGCCAACCATGAGTTTTTTGACATTACTCGCTAGCGACTCCGTAAAATATTTGTATGACAAACACCCGAACGCCTTTTTCCATACAAATATTTTACATCCTCGCTCGCATAAATACCTGCAACAAACTAATGGTTGAGCTACTGATTATTTATGTCAGCCATTATTTAATGTTTTATGAATTACTGGGTCGTAATGTATAGAAACATTTACGCGCTTCTCATCTTTAAGGATAGTTTGTCACTTATTTCCTTGCGTGCGACACATTGTTTGAAAATGGGTTGAATAGACTAGTCTTAATCGCGCAAATATTTTTATAAGGGTCAGATGTTTCACCCGACTTTGTCGAAGGAGAATAATGTTTATTGTATATGAATATACTTTACTATAGTTAGTACACAGTAGTATTGTATTGACTCGCTGGTCTAGTGGCAGTATACATTGATGAGCTGTGAACGGGAAGGTTCTGGGTTCGATTTCCAGGTCGGACAAAGTGATTTTTCATTTTGATTTACCTGTGACTGAATCCTCCGGAGGCCGATTCACATAATAAGTCACACAGGCCGCCGGTAGTAAAAACCAAGCCAAATCCTTTTTCAACATGCTTGAAAAAGTGTATTGCGCCCATACCACATTAGGATGGAATAAAAGCCGGTAGAAAGAGTACACAGTAGCATTGTGAATTTGTAATACATGGATCTTGAGATTTGAAGTGCACGTTTTATTGTGATGTTGGTTGTAATTGGAATTAGTCGTCTTTGGTCTAGTGGTAGTGTATATGGACTGTGGACCGGGAGGTCTTGGGTTCCATTCCCATGTCGGGCATGGTGTTTTTCTAACACTATTTTCCCGTGACTGGATACCCCAGGTGGAGGTTACGTCAGGCAGCCAGTCATAAAAACTAGGCCATATACTTTCTGCGACATGCTTGAAAATGTGTGTTGCGCCGACCCCACATTTAGGTGGGATAAGGGCAGGTAGAAAGTTGATTGTAATGACAGTAAGAGGTACGGTAATTATATTTAATCGTTTTCGCCATGTTTATTTAAAGTTATAAAACGTTCGAAACACAAAAATAGGCTAGATGCGTGTCGCATGGCGGCATGACGCATCGTACTGATTTGATGACGTTAAACGTAAACTCCTTTAATGAGATTGAGGAAAGATTAATTGAAAACGTGTATTCGAATTTTCATTAATACAGTAAACAAGAACACAGGTAAATACTTCATAATTAAATACCAACAAGCCGTAGTGGTATGGTATATAAAGTAAACACTAACCATACCTAAGTTTGGACAATGTGAATATTAATATTGTCAAATATGGAATCCTATATTTTTAAATGCAAAAATATGTAACACATAATTTTATCCGATAAACATTGAACCGATTTCGATATATGATATGAAGAAAGCTTGAATGAATCCCCGGGGAAGGATATATCTTTTGTCTCAAAGGACCTGACAGGCA
Source organism: Clanis bilineata (assembly GCA_036417725.1). Lineage (NCBI taxonomy): Eukaryota > Metazoa > Arthropoda > Insecta > Lepidoptera > Sphingidae > Clanis > Clanis bilineata. The sequence goes on along the minus strand of CM071151.1, from coordinate 11,043,583 downwards.
TCTAGAATAAATACCACTTAATAACTGACTCCAACTAAGATACAAGTCTTGTGTCTTTGGTATTAAGACCTACGACTGACGTTTGGTACACAACATTCAGAACCGAAACAACTATCTGTGGCGCGCACACATTTGTCTCGGTGTGGGAATTGAGCCCGCGGCTATTCGCTTCACAGCCAGCTTCTTGCTCACTGTGCCACGGAGGCAGTCAAAAGGAGAAGTTTTTTATACCAGAGATTGGCAAATGAGCCGATGGGTCACCTGGTGGTAAGTGACCAAGAGACAAAAATAATCATGGGTGCGTTGCCAACCTAAAAGGAGGGACACGGGAAATGGGACTGGGATTGGGAAGGGAGAGGGGAATTGGGTCACCGGAAATCTCATTCACCAAACGAAACGCGACACCAAGCTGCCACTTTACGTCGGTTTTCTGTGAGACAGTGGTATCAAACCGGTCGAGCCGGCCTATTCGTGCTGTAGACGTAAATGTCTACAGAGCGTGTCTCTAAAATCTACTAGACAAACAGACAGGAATGTCTGAAAATTATATCCACACACACGAAATAAAAAACACTATTATACGGACGATGCTGCAAACAAAATTTAGCATTGAATATTGATACAAAGAAACCGAAATATGAAAACACCTACTATCCACTGTAATGTATTCGGACGTCCCCGAGTTGGTTGATGTATGGTTTTATCAAATCTGACGGCACATAAACATGGGACCACGTCGTTGAGATCATGCACACCTTTTCCATTAAATATTTGACTCTATACAAAAGTGTGTTTCATTGTTCTGACGTTAAAGAATTGTGATTGTTATAGTAACATTCAACATTGGAAAATCTCAGCACCTTTGGTAAATAGGTATTCTTTAGAATATTCATAATCATCATCAGCCACAGGACGTCCACTGCTGGACATAGGCATTAACCCAATTAATTCATAATGAAATTCTGGTCTTATCGAACGCATAACCCTACTTTTGTCTACTTTAGCTAAAAGAGAACTAAAATATGTTTATCGAATACAATGTTGCCGGTTACAGAAAAAACATTATTTTTATTTCTGGCAAGATTTGAAACAAATAGGAAGTCTTGGCTGGAAACAATCAATAAAAAATATATATTAATCTTAGATGGGGTCCTAGACTATAACAAAATTAATGTCATTTACAAAGAACGTCAAGCTTGAAACAGCTGATCGGAATCGGCCATGTTTTCACTATCGAACGTTGGAACGTTTTAACGCTATTGAACGATAAGAATACAATTTTTATGAAACGTACTATTGCGGTCTTATTACGCTCTACTAAGTTATTATGAATAAGGGGGTTAGATGATTATAGATTATCACAAGTTTAAAAACTTAACGGACCGACTTCCAACTTGATCCGATCGTGACCAATTTTATATGGAACCACCTTAAAATAAGCTCTATCGAACACAAAAAGAATTTTGAAAATCGGTCCACATTTGGTGGAGGTATCGCATAACATACATAAAAAAAATACAGACGAATTGAGGACCTTCTCCTTTTTGGAAGTCGGTCGAAAATATACTTAATTTCAGTATTTTATAAGTAAACATTATTCCCCCAGATAAATTATATTAAAAATGTATAAATAGAAACAGATTGGGTAAGCTCTTAAACGGATTACGCCCTTTATACATCAAAATAGGTTTTATAGGTAATTTGCTGAATATTTATATCTAAAATACCCCATTTAGTTAGATTCTGTGAAAGCATTATCAGACTAATATTATAAGGAAAAGAAGAAAGTTTGTGAATGTGTTAGTATATTTGTAACTTATTCAAGCCCAAACGGCTGGACCAATTTTGATGAAATTTGGTATGGAAGTAGCTGACAACCTGGATTAATACACAGAGCATTTTTATCCCTGAAAATAGATTTCCACACGAACGGAGTCGCGGGCAACGCTTAGTTTAATCTATAAACTCGACAACAGTCAATACCGATAACCCAAAGGTTGAAATCGCTAATCAAAGAGGTAGGTTGTTATTTTTTACTTTTGAGTTAACTTTAATATCATTTAAGTTTTATGATAGGTACGGTGACACAACGGTGACAACTTAAATGTAAATAGATCGCGAAACTAAAATGACCGAATCCGCTTCAAACAAACACTTTTTTTTCGTAGTTATGCCTAGTTCTTATTCTTCTCTTGTCGATGGTGCTACCCTGCGCCTATTAGCTGGGATCCAAGAGGATTTTCCCCATGTAAAAAAAAGGCATACATATATACTATTACGGGGGAGCAACATCCAACTCTCATAGCGCTATACAATTTGTTGCACTTACAGAAACATTTCTTGTTCGACATGTACGGTTGTCGTCGTATATGAACATGTCCCGATACGTAATTACGCCGGTAAGCATTAATAATCCGAAACATTTGAAACAAAACAAAGAATAACGGCCATAATAGTCACCGTACCACATTGTCGACGTCGTTTACAAGAAGATAATTTAATTTAATTAGTATCAAGTGTTTTTATTTGAACATGTACTCATGTACACCGGTAGCGGGAGACAATTTATTAATTCCACACGAGCGACTACCGCTCTTTTTGCTGGTTGATACAGCAAGGAGGAAATTCTCTTACGAATAAATTAAAATCTCTTAAAAACATCACGCTGCGGGTATAACAAGAATGCGTATACATCCGTTAGACACGGACGGACTAATTTCTTAGCAGGAAAACAAGCGGTAGTATTGATAAGTTCCCAACAAGAAGAAATCCCCGGATGAGGTCATCCTCGCAGCACCATAGTCGACCCGTCTGTAAAAAGCGAAGAATATTTCCGAAATACAGCGAACCGGTCTTTGACCGCATCTCGATTCTCGAACGGCACTAGGGTTGCCACCACCCCTTTGTATTATGATAATAATATAGACACCACACTACAATTGTGAAACGGGTCTGACGAAAAACATAAAGAAGAATAGAATTAACATAAAGAGCTGTAAGACTAGTAAAATCACTAAGATTACTAAGGATGTTCAGTGTAATAAAAATAATGCAATTTGTTAAAAAAAAAACACATAGGTTTTTCTCTCTGTCTCTTTCATAGAAAAGAGTAAACAGAAAATGAGGGCTATGTAAAATACTTCTGAGAATAAATCGACAACAGTAATTGTCCAGAAATTCTACAGATTTTGGTGTTGTTAATGCCACGGGCGGCTTATACTTTTTCATGCATATTACAGAAAGGACTGTAGAGTCCTCTCTCTATGTAGAGAGGCATCGGCGCCGGCTGCTTGCCTGACGGTCAACTCCATTCTGGTGCATAACATAATGCTTCTATATGCAAAATAAATTATATTGTATAATTTTCATTTTTATTATCAGTATATACCGATCTAAAAATTTGGGTTTAAAATCATGAAAAACATATTTTACGTTAATAATTACTATACATACATATATACATATTTAATTTAAATTGAATGCGAAACACGAATTTATTATGGTTATGCGCTTACCATCTAGTGTTGTGCAGTCACGTTGCCGTGCTCAGACAAAAAAATTAAAACGGTTGAGAACTACGAATTGTTTGAAACCGATTGGTACTTGACAACCCTCAACTGCACTCTTTCAACGTTCGCACAAATCATTCGCGTGCAGCATGCAGCCTCCGCGCCGGCTGAGACAAAGGATTTAGACGTTGTAACACAGCGGATACCCGCTTTCCAAAACTTTTGTATGAAAGAAGCCGTTTACGATTTTATGTTTCTTTAAGGAGTTTAAATTATATGGCTCGGCAGCTTGGAATTTGTTTCATATGAGTTCAAGTGCCATTTAGAATACTGAAGTAACATAAAGACAACAAATGTTTAAGAACATTGGTTATGCGGTTGCCGCATTTTGTCGCGTATTTACGATCAATTCAAATAAATACATTCCAAATCGGAAAATCAAAATGATTGTTATCGAACTCACACACTAATCGAATTCACACATGAATTGCCGGGTTTGGAGTTTATACGGAGGTTGAGGGATGGTAATAGAATAATCGAGGGCGATCATATCACAATTATAACGTCGTCGCCGAAATGTGGTCTCGTTGCACTAGTTGTAACTAGGTATACTACTTTAGAGATATAATTATTAGTTAGCTAGATATTTTTTCTATAAAAATTAGACAATTAAGAGCGAAAGATGTCTCTTCGAAAAGACATAGAAAGCCATGTTAGAAAAACACCAACATAAAATAGTTATTTTCACGGCGTGGGATGGTATCACGATTGGTTATTGGAATTATGGTAATAACTGTAATGGTACGAAATATATTAACTCTTTCGTTAGTATTGCAAACAAATAACACGGTCTTTAAATTGTGTGAAACACCGTCTCATGGTAAAGTTACTATTACAATAAGTACGACGGGACACACAAAATATACTTCCTAAAATGCATACAATTTTAAAAATTCACTTTACTATGTACAGTGTACTTACCACACACATGATACATCTTCCTATGCATAATAAAAATAAAATAAATACACACAACAGTCACACACCTAGTCTTGATCCCACACTAGGTATACCCTGTACCATGGGTGTCAGATACTATGAGAGACGTTCGGTCTCACAACACCCAGACTTGAAACAAATATCTGTGGGCCACACAAACATTTGTCTCAATGCGGGAATCGAACCCCCGGCCTCTCGCTTCACAGCCGGCTACTCGCCCGCTGCGCCACGAAGGCTGTCCGCGTGTCCAATTCCACGGTCATTTTTAACCGACTTAAAAAAGGAGGTTATCAATTGGACCCGTATGTATGTAATATTGTTAGAATTGCACGATATTCGCTTATCTTAATGTACCACTATATGGGCAGCAGCCCAATCTAGTCAGAAGACTAGATGTGACAAATTTCATAAGTACATACATATGTATGTATGTATGCATATATACATAGAGGTATATGTATGTTTGTCCACGTATATCTCAGAAACTATAAATCGGATAGCGATGGATCTTTTTTTATTGAACTAGGTATCTTCCAACTTAGGGAATAGTGCAAGTTTCATCAAAATCAGTTCAATAATTTTGAAGATATAAACTTAAATGTATGCAAATGGTGAACTCGATTTTAAGTTTATGTTAAACTTTTATATGCATTATAATATAATTCGTTCAAACGAACAACTTTAATAACAAGTATGATCAATTTTATTACAAACAAGAATATAACGTTGATATGAAACCATTAATTTTTTGCAACTAAATTCATAAAACAAGATAATAAAAATATAATGCACGTTCATGTTTAGTATGCGAAGTAACTCAAGGCAATGTTTTAACAGTTATCACGCGTTCGTTGGACACCACAGCTTCTGAGAATTGGTAATTAATTTGCGAAACCAAAAAAGGCTTACGAACTAAGTCTCACTTGTAAGATAATATTAAACTATTCTCATTATTTGATTGCAATGTCCGGGTTTTTATGTGAAGCCGATCACGTCATTTCGTTTGAAATTTGACGGTACAAAAAATCTACATTTAACTGCAAATCATCCACGGGCCAGATACTACGAATGATTACTATACAATTGGTGGAGATAGCTGTTGTTCGCTGACAACGTATATTGTTTCTACCTCTATATACGAGTATACAGGTAACAGTTACACCCCTAAATACGTAGTCGGGCATATAAAATAAAACTGCTGACTTTCCCATTACATCATATCGATACAATAGGAAAGTTCCAGTATTTGAGTCGCGCTATTTAGTGTTGTTTTCCAATTCGCCGCTTCGTCCCCCTAATCGATGATGTCTACAACATCCTCTAGTGACCGTCCTGAGCCGAGGTTCCTAACCCGTTAGTGGGTTGCCCTCAGCATGGTCACCTAACTTTCTGGGTTCGTAACGCACCTGCGTTCACCCAACAGACCGGTGTAGCTGAGTAAGCCGACTCGGTCGGGCTGACAGCTGTAGGGCCATAAAAAATAATTTAAAAAAAAAACGCCGCTTCAGTTCTGTTTAGGCTTCCGCGCGGTCATAATAATTAATTTGAACTTTTAGTGTTTTAAATTTTGTTTTTTGAAAAGCCAAACTCGACCTGCCCCGTAAAAATACACACACTAGCTTTGCTTGCGGCTCCGCATTCATGAATGTCTTATTCCGAAATCTATGTCGCTCAATGATAGTGTCACTTTCTACTAGTGAAATTATGTTCAAAATCAAATTATGTTCAATAAATAGCTTTGAGTTTGCAGCGTATTTAAATAATAAAACTTATTAGTCTTATAATATTACGAGTAGTGTAACTGGATTCGTAAAATGTATTTAAAAATAATATTATAGGTAGTTGTAACAAAGAGTATGCGGTGACAAAATACAACGACATAATTAGAGCATGAGGAACACACATTGCATCGTTCCTTCGAAAGTATAATTATATTAGGGTTAGCATTGCATCAGTCCCGTATTCAAATCTACATCAGTCGCGACTCGCGAGTCGCGCCAGGGGCCCGACGGAACTCAACTAGTCTCCTGGCGTGCTGCTAACCCTTTGTTGGCACTCGAGCAATGATCGTTTCTGTGAAACTGCAATTACACTTCTCTTGCATTCGTTGTCAGTTTGTCACACACACATACACATGCACTCATACACATTACACACCAACACGATCAATGTTATTATTTTATGACGAGAGCGAGTAATCACACACTTGTCCGTCATGCTGCCATGCATCGACGATACAAATAATAATATACAATGTGAGAAATGGAAATCTGAACATACAATGATGCTCCAGTCCCCATGTGAATCGCCCCATCATTCCAATACTCAATGCAGTAAAATATTATTTGCCGATACCAAGAATGGACGTCACTGTGTATTCCCATTATATTATTGTTATTTTCCGATATAAAAGTAGCCGTTGTGTCATTCTGATGTAATAATTTATTACTGCAAAGTTACATTAAAATCCATTAAGTAGTTTTATGTGAAAGACTAACTAACATAAACGCACACACACACATATTCCCACCAACGTTTATAATATTAGTGGGATTGTCAACGCAATGCAATCATCTGATCTACAGAAATGCCATTATTAATTGTTTTTTTCGAGCAACACAGCATATTAAGACGATATGAGAATAAAATATGAAAGCGTGAAGGGCTGGTTTTGACGTATTCTACGCGCACACCGGTGCGCGCATCAGCACGGTAATGCCCGCGACATATTAACTTGTCAGCACAAAGACATTAAACAGTTTAGCCTAAGAGCTAAGATGCTAACGCGCGTCATGACCTCTTGGATTATGAAGATTAGATGCTCAAAAGAAAAAAAAGGTTGTGTCTTATATATTATGTTAACATTTATAAACTAGCCTAAATAGATAACTGAACGATCTGCAACTCGTTTAAATTAATAATTAATTATTAATTACCCGTGCACAGCAGTGGGGCACTAATATTACAGGGTTAATATTATTATATTGACCAAAAATATTGAAACTTTTAACATATACCACTATTAAAGAAATGTTGTTTTGGAATAATCTTAAAATTCTTAAGTGGTCTATTTGACAAAATGAACCTATTTTGATGAATTTGGGTATGAGGATAATCTTAGCCATCTCAATCTGCAGACAGGATATTTTTATGAATTCAGGCCTAATAGGGATGAAATAATTGTTTAATCACAATTTAATTCAGTTGCCTCCTTGGTCTAGTGGCATATATGGGCTGTGAACCGAGAGGTTCTGGGTTCGATTCCCAGATCGATCAAAGCTAATTTAATTTAATAGATTTCGATGAAATTTTATATGAGGATACACTTGTCTTTAGGGACTCAAATGAGGTACTTAATTTTTTTTATTAACCCCTAAAGGGATGAAATACATGTTGAAAGTTTGGTTGGGCATTCGGAAACCTTAAAAGATTTTGATGAAATTTGGTATGAGGATACATTTGACCGTAGGGACTCAAATGGGGTACTTCATTTTTTTAACCCCTAAAAGGACGAAATAAGGGATGAAAGTTTGTATGGGAGTTCAGAATCCACTTAATGGATTTTTTAAAATTTGGTATGAGGATATCTTTGGTCTGAGGACAGACACAAGGGTTTAATTTTTTAAATCAACACCTATAGGCATGAATTGCTTTTCTTTCTTTCTTAAAAAAAAAAAAATAGATAAAAGTTTATATCGGAAATTAGAAACCGCTGATTATACGGATTTTGATATAAGTTGGTATGAGGATGTGATGTTTTGCAAACATGTGTTTATCTGCAAAAAGGGATGAATCTTTCTTCTTGGTCGCACTCTTCATTTCTGAAGGTCGTGTCCGTCTTGAAATTTCCGTCGCATCTCTCGGATGATCTTCTTCCAGGTTTTTCTGTCCTTAGCCTGCCTCATTGCTGTTGTTACTGAGAGTCCCGTGAGTAGTTTTATTTGATCGGACCAACGGCTAGGCATACGCCCTCGCGGTCGTTTCCCTTCTACCTTTCCAACCAAGAGTAGTTTCTCCAAATTGGGGGGTCCCGGCGAGCCACATGTCCAAAATACTGTAGTCAGCAAAGGGATGAAATAGGGGTTGAAATTAGTTTTTTTTAATCTTTGATCCGATTGACTTTAAAATCGATATCTGAGTCCCCCCGTAGTTCCAAACGTCGAAACCGCTCTTAAAAGTGACAAAAGTGACCGCCATTTTGTACTTCTTTGTTTTTGGGCCAATTGACTTCAATATCGATATCTGAGTCACCCCGTGGTTCCGAACGACAGAACCACTGTCAAACCTGTCAAAAGGGGCCGCCCTTTTTGTACTTCTTTGTTTTTGGGCCGATTGACTTCAAAATCGATATCTGGGTCACCTCGAGCTTCCAAATGACGGAACCGATGTCAAAGTTGTCAAAAGAGGCCGCCATTTTGTATTTATTTGTTTCTGGGCCGATTTACTTCAAAATAGATATCTGGGTCGCCCCGTGGTTCCAAACGACGGAACCGATGTCAAAACAGTCAAAAGTAGCCGCCATTTTGTTTTTCTTTGTTTTGGGGCGATTTATTTCAAAACCGATATCTGGGTCACCCCGTGGTTGCTAACGACGGAACCGATGTCAAAACTGTCAAAAGTGGCCGCCATTTTGTTTTGGGCCGATTGACTTCAAAAGGTACCTGGGCCGCCCAGTGGTTGCTTACGACGGAATCGATGTCAAAACTGTCAAAAGTGGCCGCCATTGTGTTTTTCTTTGTTTTTGGGCCGATTGACTGCAAAATCGATATCTGGGTCTCCCCGTAGTTGCTAACGACCGTACCGATGTCAAAACAGTCAAAAGTGGCCTTCATTTTGTTTTTCTTTGTTTTTGGGGCGATTGACTTCAAAACTGATATCTGGGTCGCCCCGTGGTTTTGTACGACGGAACCGATGTCAAACTGTCAAAAGTGGCCGCCATTTTGTTTTTCTTTGTTTTTTGGGCAGATTTGTTTTGAAATCGATATCTGAGTCGTCCCGTTGTAGAATATTTAGACTAAAACGACAGGGTGGATCGAAAAATTAATAGTTTTTACCGTTGGCCCTACAAAATACGCGTGCAAAGCAGCGGGCAAAAGCTAGTATAAAATATGCTGCGACATGCCCAAATAAAATGGCGGCCACTTTTGACAGTTTTGACATCAGTTCCGTCATTAGAAACCACGGGGCGGCCTGGTATCGATTTTGAAGTCAATCAGCCCGAAACAAAGAAAAACCAAATGGCGGCCATTTTTGACAGTTTTGACATCGGTTTCATCGTTAGCAACAACGGGGCGACCCAGATATCGTTTTTGAAGTCAATCGGCCCTGAAACAAAGAAAAACAAAATGGCGGCCACTTTTGACAGTTTTGACATTGGTTCGGTCGTTAGCAACTACGGGGCGACCCAGATATCGATTTTGAAGTCAATCGGCCCAAAAACAAAGAAAAACAAAATGGCGGACACTTTTCTTGATTTTGACCTTGGATCTGTCCTTAAAAACTACGAGGTGACCCAGATATATTGAAGTAAATCGAATTAAGGACAAAAAACAAATTTTCCATCCCTATTTCATCCCTTTATATGTAGGTTGAAATAGGGATCATGCCAGACATCCACCCCTTCTGGGGGATCAAGTCCCAAATTAAATTACAAAATTCGCTTTGCCCTACATGGGAATCGAACTCACAACCTCCCGGTTCACAGCCCATATATGTTGCCACTAGATCAAGGAGGCGACTAGAAAAGTATCCTCATACCAACTTTCTTAAAAATCCGTTCAGCCGTTTCTGGAATCCCATATAAACTTTTACCCCTTTAGGGTTGTTAAATTTGTGTCCTTTTGGTCAAAAGTATCCTCATACTAAATTTCATCGAAATCCATCAAGGAGTTTCAAAATGGATTGACTCCTAGACTATCAATGTCTAATATTTGACACAAAGAACTGAATAAACTTAATATCAGAGTTGAAAATGTCGAGCACGTCCCTCCCCTTCAATGGTTACCGGACTACTGAGATCAACACGGGCCGTCTCAGAAAACAATGATGTAATGCCACAGCGTATGTGCGAAACCAATGTTTTCCTTATTGTGATAAAACTATTTAACTTGGTGAAATTTTTTTTTCGACACAATTAAATTAATATTGATGTCTATGTTTTAAATCAAGTTACAAATTTATATCGTTCGCCGTACGGAAGATTCAAGGTTTTCAAAAACAGATGAGAGGTAACTTTGGATTTTTTTTCTATCGAGAAAACTTTTAGTAATTATGTTTTTGCTCACGACAGAATTTAAGTTAAATGGTCTATTAATACATTTCCAAAAATTACCTTCGTAATCTTAGTACTTTAGGACACCCAAGCTCGTGAAAATCCTTATTTTGTTCTCATATCCTCTTAATGATACAGTGCGATTACTATAGTAACCATTTCATATATAGAAAGTAAAGGTGACGATATTTTAAATGGTTTTAGGCGTTCCATGCTAGAGGTATATTACATTTTTCTACTTGCCCTTATCCCACCTTAATGTGGTGTCGCCGCAACACACATTTTCAAGCAAGTTGCAGAAATGATTTTTTGGCTTAGTTTTTACGACCGGCTGCCCTCCGGCGTCAAATAAAAAAAAACAGCTTTGCCCGACCTGAGATTCGAACCCAGAACCTTCAGGTCCACAGCCAATATATAGAGGTATGTTATGTAATATGTTGCCACTAGACCAAGGAGACGACTTAGGCGACGGGCGGCCACGTTATGTTACACAGTATATACAGGTGGTAATTTCGTGGCAGAGGGTAATCTTCTTGACCCTCAGTAACTACCACAAAAAAGCGAGCAAATTGGTTAAGTGATGAGTAAAATTGACGCTTGTCGCCCTACGCTTAATATTAACACTCATAATTCCTGTGAATTCGTGGTTGCGGTGCCGAACTTTGAGGAAAATGTACGCTGAGGGCAAAGGGGGCAGTTATGTGCTATTTTTACTATGTTTTACCAGAGGTTTTTACAAGAGAAGTAGCATTATAAAAATTATTTAAAATTGATTTATATTAATGAAGTCGACAAGTTTTCGAATGAACATCCTAAATCTCTTTTTAGGTTGTTTTGAATTAATGGCATTTCTTACGATCTCATACGCCCCAGGTAATGGTAAATAAGTACCTATCGTCACCCGTGAGCATCGACAATGTCAGGGGCACAGTCACAGAGGCATTGAGAAGGGCAGGGGATATTAAGGCCTCCGGAAATCTTACACACCTTTCAAAAATTGCTTCTTTACGTTGGTTATCTCTATAATAGTGGTAATAACCCAGACGAGCCAGTCCAACCACACTGTTATTGCCAACAAAATGTAATCAGTAGTACCAGTAACAGCGGTACACAGGTTTACGGCAGACGCATTCATTGAAATCGATCGACAAGAAACCATTCACCTGACTTTCTGAATTAATGCGAGTGAGATACGAGTTGTGTTGGCCTATTAATCGCTAAAGCGGAAAATATAAACGCGAGTAAACACGGTTATATTTGTAACGGTGCGGCTTGTACGTAAGAAAAGTAATGCTGAGTGATATGATGCGTACCCAATCTTCAGATGTGTACACTGTACACCACAATTTGCATATGTCGCGGCATCGACGATGAATCCCTGATTTATATCGATTTCTCGCGAACACCACCAATAAATCCTTTTAAAATGTTTAATGACGTGTCGATACATAATAAATGTACATATCGATATCCGCAAAACATAACGGTACACGAACATAACGACGAACATGTTTTTTCCGAGAGCAAAATTGCATAATAGTCGTGTACAATACGTAATTTGCAAGTGCAATTACAAAGTAGAAGAAATAAATACATTGGCGGTAAACAGCGATGCGGCTACAAATGTAGCAATTTCATACAGTTAGGGATGCTCTTTGGGAACGGCGCACTGCACCGCTGCACCGGTACGATTAGAAAAACGGCAAAGCATCGGGCACTCGGCAAAAACTTGAACACATGACAGGTGAGCGGGAACCATCGCATCAGTCGCATCACTCGCATCTCCCGCTCCAGCAAGCGCATTCACATTCACGTGTTCAATAACATGCGCGCACGGGTTCTGTAGCTCGACCATGACTTTTTCTGTAATTTCTCGCTACCGACTACGTAAAACAATTTGTATGAAAAATATCAATTCTCCGCGTAACCGCTAGAGGCGTTCGGGTCTTTGTCATACAAATACTTTACGTAGTCGCTAGCGAGAAAATACGCTAGCTCCTTTTAAAAAGCGCTATTGTTCTCTAATCGCAGTTGGTTTTAATGCATTGTCCATGCAATCCCACGCAAATCCATCTAGAGAGGGGTTGACGTCAGGCAGCAGGTGGTAATAACTAAGCCAAACCTTTCTGTAACATGCTACAAAAGGTGTGCACCCGACGCGACACATTTAGAGTCGGGTTAGGGGGAGAAAGAAAGAACACGGAAACGTAAATACGCGTCCGAGTTGGCGGCGACAGCCGACGAGCGACAGCAAGCAACAATGCAGAGGCGCACTAACACATGTCGCTCTGTACGTGTGGCGTGTGGCGTGTGACGTATGACCCGTCCGTTAACTCAATTGGCTTAACTCGTGGGCAAGATACACCCTCCAGACCAGTATTAACATACTAGAAATAGAAAGATAATTCAGACTAGCTTAAACTGCTCTACCTATTTAATATCACACAAATATTATAAAGGCGAAATTTTGTGAGTGTGTGTGTTTGTATGTTTGTTACTCTTTCTAACTAAAACTACTAAATGGATTTTGATGAAACTTTACTGTTATATAAGTTAGACATCAGACTAAAACAAAGACTAGTTTTCTTCCCGAAAATATTTTTTTCTCGGAAAATAAATTACCACTCTAATGGAGGCGTGGGCAACAGCGAGTACATAAATAACTACATTCCATGAATTAAGTTGCTAGGAGCATGGTTACTTTAGAAACCCGAACTGTTTTGACAGAAGTCTCAAAATCAAAATTCTATTGATTGAATGTTGATTTGATCATTTTTCAGAAATCTGATGTTAATATTGTGTTGTTTATTTAGCTTTAAACATTCAGTTTTAGTATGTCTGGTCGCGTAGATATTTTTATGCAGCCGGCACATCATCGATTGCACTCTTGAAAATTTGCACGGTTTAACTCATTCCTGGAACATGTACACACAGACGCCTGTCTTAAATAAGGATAAATTATAAAAAGTTCATGCAGCGATTCATACCATTATATTCTTTACATTCCAGGAATCTGTACGTTTTATAAAGTAATGAAGTTTCGCAGGGATGAATAATGTCAGGACTGTCGACTGAAGCCGCGCAAAAAACTCAAAACGACTAAGAATTATTTCAATCATGACCGGCTAGGCATCGTGTATATATTCTACTAGCGATAAAAAGTAGTAAGGCAAATCGAAACGCAATTTCAAGTGAATTACAAGCATGAAAAACTCTCTCGGCGTAATCATTTAATAATTATGTCCAGGGAGCGTTTGTCATACCTGTCATGTCGAGACATTGCGATGAAAAACATCGGAGAGGAAGGCGGCAGTTTGTATTTGCGTTCCTGGGGTCCAGAGAATGTAGTCTCGAGGCAGGTAATGACACGTCCCGGAACAGCCAGGTGGCTCGGTCGGCTAAGTATGGGCAAGGAATGCCGGTGCTGCTACGCCCCGCCTGGGAACACGCCGTTTGCTAGCTTGCTGTCCGTTTGACATCTGTACTACCCGATTCAGGTACGCGATAACTGCTTTTCCAGAGAACTACTACTTGCCGAGAGCCGGCTTACCGTGAAACGGACCATTAAAAACTACTCTTTTCTCACTTTGTTCAACGTGCGATACAAAACTATTCAAAGCAAACGCGTATAGCATACCGACTTCGATATCGACCTAATACTTACAAATAAAACCGACGTCTATACTAACAAATAAGAACATTTCTTTATGGAAGAAATGAAACAAGATATCGTAAATAGCAACATTTCTTTACCACATGCGAACCAGGGGAATCAGTCCAAACACCAGGGAAATAAAAGGATGCGTCCAGACTGTGTAATAAGGCTGAAAGCCCACCGTCACTTTGACGACAGTAGTCAATTTTAGGCGGACGTGCAGACACCGGCCACCGCGCTACCGGTGTTCAACGACAGTCGAGCTTTGTATTTAAATGAGGTGAGTGTATCGCGTAATAGGAAACCGGAACCACCTACCAAATATGGTAGTAACACATAATGCACGCTTATATCACGCTGAATAAAAAAACGTTGTGTGTGTGGATATAAGACAGCAAAAAATTATACCTACATATCGATATCTGAACAATAATGGTGGCCGGTGCCGTCTGCGCAGAGTTCGATAGCTTCTCTGAGAGCAGTGTTGAATATAAAACACAAATGAATTACAATATCGCACGCTCGACTTTAATAGATCCTCATAACAGTGATGTACTCGGAGGAACAATACCCATTTAACATTCGGTAGCCGATCACGGTTTCTTGGCAGTGCGCGAAACTGCAAGTGCACAAGAATTTATTATTGCTTTAGGTCACGCGACGAATGCTAATATGACTTGATGGCGGTGTCGTCGGACGAGCAGCGCTCGTTTGTGCGAAATATTAAATATTCGATTCCGCGAATCGGCCGGAAATGACTGTTTCATTATGCGCGCCGGGTGCGTTAAATGATCGATTGGGATGGTAAGGAGCTCGACCGGAATGAGATGGCGCTTGCCGAATGCCGGACGCCCGCGCCATCCACCACGGACCACTCTTCTTATAACTCTGTGATAAACATCATTCTCAGAGCGGCGCCGCGTATGCGAATGTGCCGCGGTGCTGATTGGAAGTCATTTCAACAAAGACTAGCTCGATGAATGCTTCTCGGTAAATGTTGAATCACGGTTTTTGTTTAAGCTTATATTGTTGCCAATTTTTTATTTAATGTTAGTAATGTCGTCTTGCGAAACAAGGGTTAGACAGATGAATATTAGGAAATGTTCGGTATGTCTGAGAATAAATCTGAAATAGAAAACGGGACACGATGTATGGTGGCGATTGACAGGACGACGTTGGATGGATAGGACGACGAACGCGGCAACTGCATTAGAATATACAAGTTTCATTGAGCGGGTAACAAGATGCACATGCGATAAACTAAACTCGATTTACGATATTATAATATCCGATATAATTTCTTTTCTTTCTACCTGCCCTTATCCCACCTTAATGTGGGGTCGGCGCAACACACTTTTTCAAGCATGTTGCTGAAAGGATTTGGCTAAGTTTTTATGACCGGCTGCCTGCCTGGCGTCAACCCCCTCTGAGGGATCCAGTCTCGCGCAAATTAAATCAGAAAATTCGCTTTGCCCGACCTGGGAATCGAACCCACGACCTCCCGGTCCACAGCCCATAAATGCTACCACTAGATCGAGGAGGCGAATATCCGATATACGATGTACGGGAACGGGAAATATATGAAAGATGTGCATCGAGAAAGCTCACGTGAATGTGATTGCGTGTCTAGAACAGTGTAGTGTAGTTTCTCGAAGCTCAAGCCGCGGGCACAACGGCATCGCTCAGAGCAGCGACTTCGGCCCGGTCGGTAGATCTTACACGCACGCAACACTCTTCCTGCTAATCGTCCTACGTATCGGCGGACGCACTTGTGCAATTACATTTCTCGGTAGCACATAATACCTAGTAATTAGACATACAAACACTGCCCCGCATAGTGCGCCCACTCGTCTCTGCTATGAGTGCTATGACGAATACAGTAAACACGATATTAGAAACGCCTGGATTATTTGACACACGTGCACACATGATTATTTATGGCTCAAGTTACGGACTACTTTTGCAGACGTTGTGTCGCTTCGGTATCAACTGTAAATTCATGTTGACGATGACTAATAAATATTTTTCATTGAGAACGTAGTGCGGCGGCGTCACAACTCACAACTTACTCACATGATATGTGTGTAGAGGAAAAGTGTTTATACCTATGGCTGGCCGGACATGTCGAGCAGAAAGGTTAACATGCACTGTGTAGCCTTGAATGAGAATAATTCCAGCATGTCGCAAGACCGGCTGGATGACACTTTTATTATAACCTGTGTCCAAATTAGATCAACCGATAACAACGTGTTCATAAAATATACCGCAATTAGCGCGAAACCCAACCAAAATTATTTTAATCACATCACGAAATATGTTCTTTAGTGTGCGAGCTGTGACATAAATAATTTATATTGTCACTGTTGTTATACTTGTAAAACATAATTTAATAGCAAAAATAAGTCTTAAAGGCAAGAAACGGATTGATCTAGTTTAATCTCATTTTACAATTTTTTGCAATAGCGCCGCGTTTGCCGCGCCGTGCAAGCGAATATCACTAATGCTAGAAGCTAGACGCAATTTGAATTTTGGTAACAAGATTTTTCTTGGTCATAGTCTCTTTTGGTCGCACTTCGCAGTCGTCTAACGCCTTAGAAGATATCCAATTATAAAGCATCAGCAAAAAGCTTATGTAAATTATTACACGACATTGTGTGTAAACTGTAAGCTAATTAATATGCTAATGAAGTTAAACCCAAGTAACAATTTAAAGAACCAGTTAATTTTCTTAAGATTCCTATCTAATTATTTTGTTGATTACTTTTATATTCCATATGGTTTATTATTAGTTATTAATCATGGTCATCTCGGGATAATCAGAATACGAATTGTGATGATACGTTGACGTGTACGAAGGAAACACGCAACACGACTCCCAAAAAGAAGGTCCTCTTCAATTCGTCTGTATTTTCGACCGACTTCAATAAAGAAGGAGGTCCTCAATTAGTCTGTATTTTTTTTTGTATGCTACGCGATATCTCCGCCAAATGTGGACCGATTTTCAAAATTCTTTTTATGTTCGTTTTCAAGGGTAGTCCAATATAAAGGTCACGATTGAATCGGATCAAGCTGGAAGTCGGTCAGTTAAGTTTTTAAACTTGTGATTATTTTTAATCCCGTGACCACGAAGGCTGTAAAGCTTTTGAAATGGATAACATTCGCGTAAACTTAAGAAACCATTAGTATTTTGGTAAATGAAACCTAAGGCATTTTACTAGTGATCTCAGCCATGTAAAAATAGCATGACCACACAACCCAGATTTTGAAAACTAAGGAAGACCGACTTTCGACAGCCTCCGTGGCGCAGCGGGCGAGTAGGCGGCTGTGAAGCGAGAGGCCGCGGGTTCGATTCCCGCATTGAGACAAATGTTTGTGTGGCCCACAGATATTTGTTTCAAGTCTGGGTGTTGTGAGACCGAAAGTCTCTCATAGTTTCTGACACCCACGATACGGGTTATACCTAGTGTGGGGTCAGGACTAGGTGTGTGACTGTTGGGTGTATTAAAAAAAAAAAAGGAAAACCCAATTCAACGTTGTAGTAAAACATGACTCAGGCAATACGTGACGACACCTTGATGAAGGTATAAATCAGAATCGCGTGCAATCTGCGTACCTACTCGTATGTCCAGCATACACTAACAAACGGGCCGCATTGGTGCATCACGTCGCGTCGCCTCGTTAAAATGTTAACTAAACAAACAAGTTTTTTAATGCAGAAGCTTTATGGTCTAGTAGCAACGTATATAATGCTTGGGAGGTCTAGGGTTCGATTCCCAAGTCGGGCAAGGAGTTATGTAACACTTCTTGCTCGAGGCTGGATGCCTCAGAACGGGGTTAACGTCAGCCAGGCAGCCAGTTGGAAAACTAAGGCTAATCCTTTCTGTAACATACTTGAATGGAGCATGTTGCACGACCCCACATCAAGGTGGGATAGATGAAGGCAGAAAAATTTGAGTGGTAGAGCCACGCTGTAGACAGTTACGTCTACAGCACGAATGGGCCGGCTTGACCGGTTTGATGCCACTGTCTCACAGAAAACCGATGTAAAGTGACAGCTCGCTGTCGAGTTTCGTTCGGTGAGTGAGATTTTCGGTGGCCCAATTCCTCCCTTCCCTTTCTCAATCCCTTTTCCCTCCTTTTAGGTTGGCAACGCAACCATGATTCTTTTTGTGTCTTGGGTGTCTATGGGCGGTGGTGATCACTTATCGTCAGGTGACCCATCTGCATGTTTACCAGTCTCTGCTATAAAAAAAATCAAGAAAAATAATTTTGGTTAAATTGCTACATTCTTTCGTCATATTGGTTAAGTCCCTCGCTTATACCAAAGCAAAGAGGTCTGTGAAATCAATTCCCATGAAATCATTTGTTTATGGCCGATGCGTTTGTCTGGTTTCTATTAAGTTTGCAAAGTTTAATATGTAGCATCCGTGTTGGCATGATAAGTAAAGCAGTCAGAGAGTTGAGGTTTCGTGCTCAAAATCATGAATCGTATATAATGAGATACGCCTCGCAATGAATGAATTCTTAACTACGGATCTGTGACAAAAAGCTCTGACGTTTGCCTACGTTTAGTGAGAACTCGATACCTCTGCGGAGGTCCCAGAACATGGACGATTCAATATTTGCCGTGGGTGGTGCGGGTATCAGGGGAGGGAAGGGGGGCGGAGAGGAGGGCAGTTGGTGGCGGGGGCGCCGGCCGCCGAGATACTGGCCGAATGTTAATTTTCACGATGAAGCCATTTGTCGGACGTGCATCGACATCGTAACGAGCCCGCGCCACATTTCTCGAAACCCATACGATATGACGACTGTGCAATGTCTATTGTTGCATGAATTATGCGAAAGACGGATCAGTGTTTAGCTATACAGAGTACAATCGTCAGTCCAGTGTCTGCGCACGACCACAATACCACATTCGGGGCACGTAACGCCGCAAAAAATAAATTCTTCACACTCAATATTCTTATATCTAAGACGACGACATGTGACTTACATTTTTATCATGACACCGAGTACAAAATACGTTTAATATGCATCTCCCCATTGCTACCGAGGTGCGATATCGAGTTTCCCATGTGACATTCCTCAAAAGTCGCGACCGACCGGGCCACAATCCGCATGATGGAGTTTCCTAAGTATAATTAAAACCTAAATTATTCGGTTTTAGTGGTACTATACATATGTATAAGCTACGACAAAAATGTCGCTCTTTTACACTATATAATTCAATTATTACAGATACATTAATTGTGATATATCATTAATATTATGTAGCGTAAAACAGTCTTTTTTGCAGATATGAACTAAATGCTTCAATTAAATAATAATAAGTATATATGATGAGACATTATAAATAGGTAGTAGATAGGTACTTATAGAGTTGTCGAAGATACGCCTGACTCTAGACAACACGTTAAGATGACAGATCTCACAGATGACTACTACATACCTCATCAAACTATTGAATGGATGAACATTTCTAAAATAAAGAAAATGTACATAGGCAGAGTCGCACGGAGTGCGGACCCGTGTTGTGTCAATATTTCTGTTGGAATAGAAACTAATAAGTATGTGTTTGTGAAGAGACACTACGGTCGACGACGGCGTGGCGTGGTGTGGCGTGTGAACGGATTGCGGTGGCGAGCGGGTACGACTACGCGGCTGTAGGCTCTACCTCCGCAGACCACGGTGCATCCGATCTCGACAAACTGACATTTCCGCTCCGAATCATTACCGTTCACAACTTTCCAAAGAATGAAGTTGCTTGCGTTGCGCACATTCTTGAACTGACGCGTTTCTGTTTTACACATGCAAGTGCTTTGTGTATTGGTTCCGAGAATATAGATTATAGACGCGCACACTGGTGCTTAAAACATGAATATAGGCGCGAGGGCGTTATAAATTGTAAATTCAGGCATTTCATTACATTGCTAAAGAAAACACTCAAAGGGAAAAATAGCTTGTTTCCGCGTATAAAACACGTCAAGCTGCAGGCATGGGGCCGACTGCTAATGGTAAATGGGACGCTTAATGATCGTGAGACACAAACGAATGGTACGTCTCTAACATGCCTCAACGAATTTGTATAGAATTTGATGACCGTCTAGCTATGCGGTCATACCTCCCGTTCAGTCTAGACAAGACAAAAAATGTTTCACGGAATCTAGAAAGTTGGTTTATATTAACTCAATAACTCAACGATGTGAAACATCGTTGATTTAATGGAAATAAGTGACCTAGATCTAAGTGCTTACGAGTGCGTAAATAAACATAAATAAATTGCATTACTGACAATGAATTACTGATCAATGATCATCACTTTTAAAGGAGTAGTCGAATTACTATTTTTCATCACCTGACAAGCTGCTATATTTATTTACAACTAAATTACGAAGTCTCTCACAAAGACACTTAAACAATAATGAGGTTATGAGTTGCAACAGATAATGAAAGTTACACAAATACACGATCTAATAAGGTGAAGAGCCTTAGTCCCGACTCCCAACTCCTGACACAATACAATATAATTGAAGACGCTATTCACACGGAACACCTTCTTGTCTCACTATAACTACAGTGAAATATGTGAACAAAAAATATTTACAAAGGAATTGTATTCCACACTCGAATCGTGAAAAAAAGAAATCAAGACGCTCTCTGAGATCAATATGATAGATAAATAAAACAGACCATTGTGGGGGCCTGAGGACGACAACCAGCAGAACATTTTTAAGAGTACCGTAACTGGTTAAAATCCTTTTCTTTTCATATGGAGTAAATAATAAGTATTTTGTTTGTGATCTTATATAAATCTTCATAGTCTTGTAATAGATATAATAAAACTTCGCAGTTGTATAAAATAAAGTTTTAAACAAATAATCAGGAGTTTTACAGATAATGAAAACTAATTGTGTTATCAATCGGTTAATTGACGATATTAGAAACATCGTGTAGTACGTAATCTATATTGTCGTCAACGATTTTGTTAAACAATCCGATCGGTCCTACCTGATCAGGGATCGTTTTAAAAACGAGAGCTTTAAAATAATCGGTTCAACAAATCGCGTCGTTCCGACGTGTCAGAACAAGTTGTCGTTTTTTTATTTGGAGCCAGTGGTGTCCACGTTTGTTTTATGTATTTTATGGCCATTTCATTAAGCATATTGAACCCAACGGCGACTTTGTAGTATGTGCTATACATAATATTGGCACATAATTCGCATAAATAAGTAAGTAGTTAGGTACCCGCTCATTTAAGTGGTTGACGTTTGCATTTTTATTACCAACAGGGTTAACAAATTTAACTGTCAAGTCGGTAGACCGTTTCGTGTCAATTATAGAACCTTTTAGTATTCACTAAATCACAAATTAAATTTATTATTTGGTTTCTGCAAGACATTGTATTCAGAATAGAAATGTGTATAAGCGATGCTTAATAGTCACTTACTCATTTTATTGGCCATCCTACATCCCACATCAAAGCTAAGCGAGGCGACGCGACGCGATTACAGACATGTTCTATGACGCTACTCGCAATGACTACTAAACCATAGGTGGTTTAGTAGTCACAAACATCGACAAAATCGCAAGAAAACCTGAAAAACGGAAGCTCGTTGCGAATTTTCTTGTTGTTTAGTTAGACTGTCATGCTTCGCAGTAGTAGCGTATGATGATAACAATGTTGAACGCAACGAGAACCCCAGTAGGTTCTGCTTTTTATGCGCTTTACAAACATTTTTGTGAGTAAACTCTACAAGACAAAAGTAGTGAACGGTGCCTGTATTAGCCGCTCGACGACCTCTTTTTGCAAAGCGACGCGACTTAACGTTGTCGTCCGATTTATGTGGTTCGAGCTTTAAAGCTTAGTTTAAATTAGTTACGTTGTAATTTCTGACCTGTAAGTAACGTGAATAACTGAAATATATTTTCGCAACAAATGTAACCAAAAAAAATTTAACAACAATTCTAGGTACTACAGTTAAGAAATAATCTTATTCTTATGAATTGTACTGTAGGTAGGTATATCAGGGTTGAAGTTGAATGTCAGTGAAAAATATAGAGGACTGAGACAGAAGTACATGCAACGATCTGCAAGCGGCCACCACACTCGGTAGGCAGCTGGCGGCTGATGCACCGCGCTGCAAGCTGTGGGCTGTGGCCTGTGACCGGTGTACTCGTATGCAGTATGCGAGGCGCGGGGGACGGCGCGGGGGACAGCGCGGCGGTGAGCGGTCTGTAACAAAGAGCCTTCCGGGAACTGCCACAATACAGGTTTGCGGCGACGTGCGATACCTTCGCAGATACCGACAGCCAGTGGTCAGGTATACCCGCATGCACTATTCACAAAATTTGTATCATTGTCATCGCTATAGCGACTGCGAACGGTAAATACATGTCACAAATTCAATATAGACCCATCACTATTATATTGTATATACATTACGAAATATTCGCACATTATGAGCATGTGATCAGCGGTATTGATTCTCAAAATCATCGATTCGTACCTACTTGTGATAATGATCAACGTGTGACAAAAAATCGCCAACGCCGGCTGACGACTCCGAGCGGCGCTGTACCGGGAATTTCGAAGACGTGTGACACGAATATAGATAACAGGGTGCGACGACACCTATCGTATTATTGAACACCTTCATTGTGCGAATTACTTTACATGAAGAGTTAAATAGACGACGCGACACTATAATGTAATGAATGAAGTAAACCGAGCTGGCGGACTCGTACGAGTAAAGCGGCTTAACATAAAAGTAAAAGTGGAGTAATAAAACAAAAATCCAAACGCATGGACATGCGGCTACAGAGTACATACAGGAACCCGTTCCGGTGTGTGTGAGTCGCTGGATTCATTACACAGTGAGATGTCCACTCTCACTTCTCTACGTTCAACTGATTGACAGATAACCACCGTGTAGGTATGTATGATAAGGCGCTCACGCGGACGTTTTACAGGCTCTACAGCTACACTCTACATCTACAGCATAACGATATACCGGTATTCTCAATTCTGAATGCAGCTGTTTGTTTACAAAACATCACATAACGTAATGCGTTAAATACCTTTTATAATGGGTAAGTACTTGACAAGTGGGTACTTGACATTTTTTTTATTGATTTTATACGAAATTAGATCATCTAAAGCATAACACAGAAAGAAATATTGAAATACTCCCAAAAATAAAAAAGTTATAAGCCTTTGTAGTTTGGTGTAACCTTCAAACAGCGGGAAAGAGACGTATCAGTAAAATCACGTCATGGCCATAACGGCGCGTGCATTAGAAATGGATAGCAAGATATCCCCACTACGCCCCCACTCTTGCTCATAAATAAATTAAAAATATGAATTACTGCCTCATTTTTCAACCAATTTCCATGCGGTTTTTATAGAAGGGTTTCTTTTTGTTTTATTTGCTATTACATATACAAATTTGTATGAAATGAAACATAATCAAGTACCCATTTATAACAAACGCAATGCATATTCATATTTTATTAACAGGATTATGAATTATTTGAATTGTTATTATGAATAGTACTTTTGATATGTTTATCAAAAACATAGATAAGAATAATTAATCTGATGCATGTTAAAAATATAACATACTTTAAAAATTACCTTTACAACTTTACATTTGTGATTCATATAATTGAAACGTTGAGATACATACATACATACATAAACTCACGCCTGTTTCCGGTTGGGGTAGGCAAAGACCAAGGAGCGCCAATTGCCTCGGTTCAAACACACCTCTTTCGCTTCTTCCACAGTCATCAGTCATATGCATTATATTGTCATTGTCTAATAGAGATAAAGATGCGTAAATCTTTCGTACAGCAATAACTTAATTACATAGATAGGATACCTCATATTTTACAATATAGGTACACATGTATAACGTCAGAATAAATGAAAATTGTACTATAACAATGTAGGTACTGTTTAAGTGAAATCATTTAGTAGCGGTTACGATAACGCCTTATCTAGTTTGTATGGCAAACTCAAGGTCTATAGGTAACCCTATATGTAGCTTAAACCCGCTGAAGTACATGGTCGTAAAAAAGAAAACGCGAGCTTGTATTCCTTTCTAGTCTCACGGATCTTTCATTCAGCAAAGCGGATTACCAACTACATATGAACGTACTTGCCTTTATTTTAAGACATGACCTTAAAAGTGTTTTAACTTTCAGATTTAAGATACACTTAAAAACACAACTTTAAAGTACGAGCAAAAGTAAACTACTAAATAAAACATGTTATTTCTGTGAAATTACTGTATGACCGACGACTTGATAAAGGTCGCAGGAAGTCGCTGGATGCAGGGCGCTTCTAATAGGTCGATCTGGAAGTCTTTAGGGGAAGCCTATGTTCAGCAGTGGACTCCTATGGCTGATGATGATTGCTTTAAAAAATCTATATTGATATCATACGTCTATCTTATAGTTGTCATAAATCAGTTCAATAGTAAAGACCTGAATGCATTTCGATGTAGGCGTCATTGTTCTATTAAATGAATAATTTATGCTTAAACAAATACTTTTTCTGTTGAAAAGACTAATGGGACAGAAATGCTAAAAAAACGCCATCAAAATATTATGGCGTGATTTGTAAAAACAAATCCTTAATTAATTTATAAACGCCCAGACCAGACTCCAAAGAGATCCAAAAAGCTGACCATTTTGGGTGTATCTACATTTTACATATATTATAATATTATTAAGCGATGCGAAAACTTTGTACCTCTTTTTAAGAGAATTTCGTGAATGGATGTACGTGAAATTTTATTGCATTAATGAAAAATTGCAGTCGATGTTTATAACATGGAGGAGAAGTCCTTATAGCTATTTTTTTACCATACATTAAATTAGTTAAAATAATTATTGTCGAATTTCGACCCCTAGGATACCTCATACCACTAGTTTCTAAAATTACGCAGATGACTATCATAGGAGGTAGGTTATACGGCAATATTTTTAGATTTATTTTAAAACTTGAATTTAAATGCTTTTCTACACAATTGAAACACGAAAATCGCCATGTTTTAGAGAATAAAATAAATGTATGTATTTGCCGCGAATTCCAGCACCTACTAAGTGATAGCAGATTTCACCAATTGAAAAATCAGTAGGTACTCGGTACAGTATGCATGAATTGATCTGATTTATAACGCAGGAATTATCAATACAATGCAGTTTCTTACAGTTCCTTTGAAATAATCAATTAGCCATAAAGATATGTTAATATTAAAGCTTACGTATCTAAACTCAACACTTATAGGACATTTATAACTAAACAAAAACTTCAGTGTAAAACCGGCACCTGGCAATTAAAATTTTTAATCAAATGTTTTGTACATGTGTCTGTGAGGATAAGATATACGATTTCTTGGTACTGTCACAGCACTCACAGCGGGTACGCAGTATGTACGCGCGTGGACAAATCATTATAGCGAAATAACGATGACGGTGGCTCAATACAGAAACTTGCAGACGGATGTGAATGTATTACGCCATACCGATTGAATGTTTCTCGGAACAAACAAGTACGGGCCAAGAAAAGTCTATTCAATACATATTTATTTTGTGCTAGCTTTTTCCCGCGATTCTGACTTGCTATATCTGTGAAAAAACCTTTATTCAATCAGATCCTTAATTAGAAGGTAGAACCTTTTTATAGGACATGGCAAAGAGAACTCATTAGGATAAAATATATAAAGAACATTAGATGTAATATTTTACTAAAATATTACCTTCTTTCTAAGGCAAGTAATTACGTTAGATTGCAAGAATTTCCTAGACAATCCTTGCAAGTGACTCACCGTATAAAATTGTTTGGTGTGATTTAGTATAAAGCTTAAATTATTATTCTCTAAAATATCTATGTATTAATTAGAATAATTAAATATGGGACGTGACTTACATAATATAAATATGAGTCTTGTTACATTTAAGCTTTCATACTAAGAATTTAAAGTACTTATCAAATAAAAAGTATTTAAACACTTTACCGTCACGCTTAATTTCGGCCACGTGATACTGTACCTAACTTTTTTGTAGCGTGCAGAGCTTCATAGACTCATAGTCCGTAAATAATCAAATATATTTTTTGCCGTACCCAGTGGGACTATTGATAGCATTTAAAAATTTAAACATAGCAATAATTTATAGAGAACTTGTGACTAGTACTAATTTTTTTGGCATCTATGTGACTGATCCATGGTTTTATCTTGATGATTTCTCAATGGCAATCTCTCACGGTCGCTACCGAAAATACGGTCATCTCATAAAAATAGAGAAATACTTACACTGTTTCAAAATGTACATATAAAAGCATTTTTATAAACCCCTTTTACCGAACACTTTTATACTTTTATATGAATCTTTTGTCGATAGTCGATACACATTCATCGAAAAAGGATTGTGGCATGAAGGTTACGAAGATGAGTCACTGAAGTTGGCCCAGTTTGCACGGTCGGATACTGTGCACGGAAACTATTGTAATACCTGTAGGATTATTAAGAAAAATCGTGTTGTTGATATCGATTATTATCTCAGTAATAAGATAAAGAATTATTGTCAAAGTAAATTGGGTGAAATTATAGCAATAACCCAGTGGCGAAGGGTCCATATAACATGATTCCTACCGGATTATCTTTGCCTAATGGTAGCTTAATACATAGATAATCCATACAAATAAATACAATTGAATTCCTCAACTAAACAGATTTCAACGGAATTTTTATTGAGTAGTAACTGAGGTTTCTTTTATTTTAGAAAAATAAATAGGGCTTAGGGTTGAAACCCACGCGGACCAAGTAGCGAGTTAAATCACACCATGCTTTAGCCAGTTTTATCAAACAAATCTACATATAATTATTCATAGCAGAGTACGTTCAGTGAAGACTCATGTCCGATTATACTTGTTACAAAGTAGGTACATAATATTAAAATAATAAATACATAATATTACAATCACATAGAGCGGAGAGCGGAGGTATACAGGGTACAGCCTTGATTACACAGCGTTATGTCAGTAGCCTTACCGAAAAATAAAAACAAAGCATGAGTAAAACAAAATTACGAAATTCGGCGAAATGGTTCGGCACTCGGCAGTCAAGCATTCGGGACGGTGATTAAATGTAATATCTTCGACGGGGTCAATGGCATTTGTGATGACCTTGGTCAAGTTTAAACCTTATCTGCAGCCACTTTCACTGGTAAAAAATCAATAATTTTTGAGCGCCGACCAAATCACTTCTTAGAACTGTTCACGTGGTGCGTGATGATGTTATGGCTTGCAATAATTTAACAAGTTGAAACAAGTGGATAATGACATAATCCATTGGCCCGACGGCCTAGAGCTCCATATCACAACCATTGTGAGTCACGCAATTGAATTTAGCGCATTTCAACATTATAAACTTATATCAACAAAGATAAATTGGCCTTATGTAAATAAGCAGTTAAGGATATGTATGAGCGTCGTGTGTTTTGAGATATTGCCAACAAAGTGAGTGTGTTATTTCTTTTAATGAATGTATTGGGTGATAAATTTTCCAAGAGAGATGTTTTTTGAGAAAAGGTAGATGGTTGTGAGCTGTGAGAGCGTAGTGCAGCGCTGTACGAGGTTGTCATGGAGTTGAGTGGAGGGCGCGGTCGTGCATTCGCTCAGCGTGTCAGCCGTCGAGTGCGGTGTGCGGTGTGTGGACTGCGGACTGCGGAGTAACAAGTGCCAATCACCATTTCTCAGAATTGCACTTGTTTTCGCACCAGGTGCACTCTTGCCGAGTATTGATAAATACAATTTTGCAGTCCATGTACATATACATACATGTAATATCCAAAATACATACATATATATGCTACATATTACAGATATTTGGCTGAACAATCTGCACAAGCGTACATAGTATTATTATAAAATCATCAATTAACCAGTTACCTGAACCAACCACATTTATACGAATTGGTAAATTAGAGTGTTTCGTTGATGGTTACGAAAATAATTAAACTTTCGTATATCAATATTACAAGTCAACGTGAATATAGGTACGTGTAGATGTACGATAAGATATTAAGATTTTTTTAGAGCAGACCGGCAAACGATCAAAATGTGTCGCTTGATAATAAGTGAACTGAACTCCATTCTCCACTGCCCACCGCTCATAGTTACTCACCATACCAAAACAATATGCCCCTGCCTTGTCAATGTTTAACGACGGAAATAGGGATTGCGAATGAAGATTTGGACCACTGTATCACCCAGATAACGAAATGCAATAGCGATCTGTGACTTCGGATCGGCGAAAGTGGTATTCAGTTTTTTGTAAAACAGTGCTAGTCAGCTCATTCGTCCTGTAACCTTACCTAGCTGTCTACAGCGTGGCTCTCTAACGGCCGGTTTCAATAAACGATCTCAGTTTAGAGTGCAGATAGATCGCGATTATGAACCAATCAAATCACATCATTTGACGGAAGCATGTTCAAACTGTGTTCTTATTGGCTGATTTTTGTAATCTATCTGCTCATTCGAACTGAGATTGTTTATTGAAACCGGGCGTAAGTTGAAACCAAATTACGATTATTCAAAACATTTTACGTCATAAGTTATTCTATCTTGTTCCAATTTATGATATTGTAATCAAATATTTAAAAACATATCATAAATATTACCATCACGATCATTAAACACGGATATCAATTTAAATGTAAAAACAAAACGACCATTGACGTTCGTGAATTCTGTGTTATAGAGAAAAACCAGCTGATGTATAATAATATCGTACCATACAATCTGTGACATACTATAAAATAAATGAAAAAGCTTAATATCGGAACAAGCTTCGATATCGTTATTTACTGCAATTGGGAATACTAGCCGAAATGTTTTTCATCGCAGCTTGCCAAGCTATAGAGACAGAGTCTATAGTTTAATCACGACCACTATAACTAATAACAGTGTGCCAGTGGACCGAATGTTAAACGAGTTACTGTGGGTTCTATCTCCTGATTATGTTTAATAATAATATTATAGAATAAAGTCGGCCTATTTATGCTTCTTCACACTCCGAATCCGAAGAGGGAAGAAGCAAATCGAGGGGCTTGCGACAAGACAGGCGGATGACCGACGCAGACACAGGGCTACCCCCATACCTGTCCCAACTCCCAACTAACCATCAAGTCATGCAAGCCCCACGAGAGAACCGGAAGTACACTGGCTGATCCTGGAACGTGAACCACACTTGGGGTGTGGGTCACTGTGGCAGGTTTTAGCACCATGTGTACGGTGGTCGCCATCTGGTCATATACAAATATCTTACCAACTGAAATACTAACGCCCGAATGGTCAAACGCTACTCTACAAATAGTGACGGGCGGCACGGCCACCGGCGGCCAAAACACTTATTAACATATATACATATGTGCCGCCTCTAACGGGTTGGCTTCATACATTTATTTTCGCCATACAATTTTGACAGATAAGGCGGCCTTAAACAACATAAGGCGACCTTAAGTATATGAGCATTAGGCGGTAAATATGCTGAAATAATATAATATTGCTGAAATACGTAGGTATAATAAGTCTAATATTGAAATCGTCCCAAATTATTGAAATTGAATAACACTGAAATCTTGATAATTATAATTATGGCATTATAAGCGCTTATTATGTTGTTTTCATAAATATACATATATCGTTCGCAATAAGTACCAATTCATAAAATTGGTACTTATTGCGAACGTAAATTGTATTCATCCCAATTTCACATTTCACAAATAGGTAAATTAGTATTCAATGATGTTTGAAATCATATTCATTTACAAATTAGTTTCTGTGAACGTGTATTGAGTATAATTGAATGCAAAGTAATGAAAATAACTGTCACAAAAATTGCGTCGCGTCGTGGGTATTCAGAACTGTTCGACATTTCTTACTTACTTCATCACAGTTACCGACTATCGGTGTGGCCCTTTTCGAACCGACTTCAGATATGGAAGTGATTCCAACAGGTTAATTCAGCACCTAGGTTTTTCACAATTGCCGGGTTGAGGTTTTTGCCTCATCCTGGTGTCTCTCAAACGCCATAACATTAAACGTGTATGAATACTTCCATTTATGAATTACGCTGTATATAAAGCGTATCCGGGCCATTTTCTTTGTTACAAATAACATAACCTTCAATACTTGTTCACAAAGAAGTATTATTTGTAATCTTATTCCAAGGTTGCATAGATCAATCTCTCGTGTGGAGTTTCAAAGGGAGGCGACGTTAAAGAGATTGGAAACCGAACACTTAAAAACGCAATACATCAAAGAGCGGCGCGGGTGTACCCCCAATCTTGTGTCCCTCCACGGATCTGAGTTGCCAGATCTAATACGAAAATATCAAACTTCGGTGAACAGTGAAACACCCAAAGAAAGCTAAAAATATCCACAAAACTAATTCAAATTAATTCTGCGAATAACATAACACTAGCTCTTTGTATCCGCGCAGGGGTAAGTAGAGGTGAACTAAAACACCCACATAGACTAGAATTAGAATGAAAATATTATCAATTACATATCTTAAATGCGTCGGTATTTCATAGCAATTCATGTAATGACAGTCTAATCTATTCATATTGTCATAAGTTTATGATAGACATCTTAAAAGAAACAAATCAATAAAAATGAAATTAAAACACTACAAAAGATAACACGCTAAGTCATCTGACTACTATTCATATTACTAAACTAAAGCATAATTTCTCAATAGGTTTTTTTATAACGATAACAGTCGATTTCTAAAAAACTGTATGTTTACAGAAAAATCAGTATTGGCAACTCTAGTACGGAGGCCGCCGCCCTGTTTGATCCGTCGCGGAGCCGAGACGGGGCACCCAACCTCTTTCACGTCTCTTGAAGCAGTACATAAAAACCGTATGAAAATAGGGAAACTTGCTACTTTTTTATTTATTTATACAAGGGTTTTTATTATGTTCAACATTTTATGTGTACTACGTATTCATTCTGGAGATTTAGACTCTTATAAATATGAAGTTCTTGTTGCAAATAAAGGTTCCCGTTTCTGTTAAATATTTTTTGGAATATGTTATGGGCTTATTATAATTAATCTGTTGTTTTAAGTATATATCAGGAAACATAAGTGAGATAACACGAGCCTTCCGTTTATTTATTTCTTCAACATTACGGAATATTATAAAATTTAAACTTTCAACAAGAGAAAATATTGTTCACCTTGTTGAAGATAATGCAAATTTTAGCATATCACTAAAAAGATTCTTCAAAGTCATTAAATGCTATTATACTAACTCATGTTCGTTACTGCATTAAATCATATTCATTGATATTAAATTCAGGAATACATATCAATATATTCGTATTTGTTGTTCCAGAGCTTTATACCAAGCGCGCCGGCATCTACCGAAACCACATCAAATATTTAAAGAGTTCAGAATGTTATAATGCTTCTGTATGTATGCGAACTACAAATTACTTACCATTCAATGCTTCTGTATCCTTTAACGCAGCAGTGTATGCTCTTGAACTTGTCCTCGAAGCCGTATTCGATGGGCACCGGCTCCTTAGTGAACTGCATCCACGTGGAGTTGGTCGGCAACGTGTACGCGGAACAGTAGCCGGCGGAGAGGGCGGGCGACGCATTGGACGCCACGCCCAGCAGGATAAACCACCACATGCTGTTATTGTTGCATCCTGCAAAAAAGTTACCATCATTAGCCACAGGAGGTCCAGTTCTGAACATAGGCCTCCAAGGAGGTCACTCTGGAAAAAGGTGCCATTATCAACAAATTATGTGACTCGCTTGACCGATTTGATATCGCTATCTCACAAAAGACCAACGCCATGTAAAGTGGCAGCTCGTTGTTGCATTTCGTTCGATGAGTGAGATGCCTGCTATGGATGTCTGGTGGTCTAATCCCCTCTCCTAATGGCCATTCCACTTCTTTAAGCTTAAAAACACAACCATGATTATTGTTATCTTGGGTGTCTATGGGCGGTACCCATTGTACCCACCATGGATTTTGCTGGACTTCATGCACATGCTGGACATGTTGCAAGGACATCCTTTTGCCTACACAGACTCTCTGTCTCTCTCTCTCTCTCTCTCCTGCCTCTTTGTCTGACCGCACACCACTGCTGGCAGCAGCAGCAGATGTTTCTTGGAAATCATTTACTTCCTTTTCCATCAGCATTTTCACTCTGACCCACTCAGGTGTACCTCAAAATGTACCTCTAGACTACCTTCACGAAATAATTTTGGAAGGATATTTTCAATGGCAACATAAGGGAAATTACACAAATATAACGTTGATAAATAAGACAAGGTTATAAGATTACGCAGATTTCCGCGTAAGCGTCCGATAAGTTTGCATGGATTGTGAACAACGAGATACCGCAAGCGCTGAAAGCATTTCTTAACCAAATACGAGTATATTTATGAAAATGATAAAACTGAGATGCCTGTGTAGTCTAAATAATAGAAATAATATAATTTGTTATCTTTTATTTCAAAAGTAGTCTAGAATTCCAAGTATTTAAGATTACGAAATTATAACAAACAATTTATTCATTAATGTTCATAACCACATTCTATGTAGCATGTATAAAATTAAATGCTTTATATGACTTCATTATCCAATTTTCACACCAAACTACAAAAAAAACATGCTATAAACAGCTCATTAGGATGTTACATTTTTTGCAATGAATTGAAAGTTTAATTAATTTCGGAAAGTAATAAAAACGTCGCAACAACAATCCGCGTGTCACGCCACTTAATTTAAGTATTAATTTTAAAACGTCCGGTCATATTTCTTGTAAAAGAACACCGAATGCGGTATTTTATGTCATCGCCTTTACTGTTATCCGTTTTGAGGATTGGCCGAAGCGGGTTATGCAAGGAAATTACTGCAGAAATCGGTAAATAACCGTTAATATCAGTAAACGATCGGGGTTTAGTCACATTTCGTGAATTTACTTACGCATCGTTCAGCGGTATTCACAAAGCGATATAATGGGAGTGATCGTAAACACTCTTTACTGTTAGGACTGCTCGAAAACGATCCGAGCATGAAACTTTCACCGTTGGCCGTAGCACTCACTAGACTTGACACTGCACTGCAGCTTTTTGGACTTTCCAAAGGGACTAATTTCCACTTTATCTCATACTTCAAAAAGGACATAAATCTTGTGCTTACATAATTAACTCATACAGCTGAATGCTTAAAGTAAAAATTGTGCTGCATTAAGAATAAGGAATGGTGAATAATTTATAATGAAATCATAATCCCTAAATATTATGAAATTGTAATGAGTCAATACAATATATTTTAATAATTTGCAGTAGCGATAACAATATCAACTATCAACCTATTGTAATCGGCGCGGCGCTTGAATTCTATAAATGTTGATCCATATTCTATAACATTATATTACGATTAAAAAGCAAAAACAGACATGACTAACACCAGATTAGGCATAACATAATCAATCTTAGACGAAACGTGAACAAGTGAATCTAATAAAATTAACGTTTATAACATAACATAAGCTCACGCCTGTATCCCCGAAGGGGTAGGCAGAGCACTAGCCAACAAACATTTCGCCGAGCTAAGTTCCGTCCCAGATGTGATATAGGGGGCGAGCCCATCGCCATATCAGGCACAAATTCCAGACTCCGGGCGGACATGGAACAATCCAACATCACTTTGCCCGACCCGGAGATCGAACCCGAGACCTCAGGACGGTAGTCGTACCGAAACACAACCACGCCACCGAGGCAGTCGTAACGTTTATCATGTAATAATAAAAATTTGCCTTCTTGGTCAAGTGACAATGTATAAGAGCTGTGAATCAGGAGGTTCTATTCCATTATCGCGCGGGGTGACTAACACTATTTGCCCGCGACTGGATCCCCCAGAAGGTTCAAGTCAGGCAGGCAGCCGGTCGTATAAATCGAAATCCTTTCTGTAACATGCTTGAAGAAGTATGTTGCGTCCACCCTGCATTGCAGCAAGACAGCGGCAAATGGAACCTTGGAAGCTGCGGCTGAGTGCAATTGCGTACCCCGTGGCCTTCGCAATAGGGAGAGAGAAGAACACCGCGGGGTTTGGTCGGTAGGAAGGTGTTTACCGGTGAGTCAGACATACCTACGAGTTGACGCGGAGAAATCTGTAAACAGATTCCCCGTATAAAAAAAGGGCCAATCGAACGATGAATATATAATATTACTATCCCACTGATGGGCACGGACCTCATCCAACCTCTATTTATGATACTTATATTTATGATACCAATTCGGCCTAATGCCGGTTAATATACTACACATATCTTCGAGTTTATCATCATGGATTAAATCTTCTTCATCAATGTATAATATAAGCTCACGCTGTTTTGTACCGTGTTCCGAGTGTGCAAAAAGTATGTTATTTAATCAACAAGCTCCACAAACGCTAATTCTGCGCCAAGTATACCGCAACATTAACGAGAGCCGTAAACGTATTAAAATGCAGATACCGGTATTATACATAACATTACACGTTGCATTCTCTCGGTATAGCCAATAACTGCAGGATGAATAGCTAGCAAAACACCGACACGATCCAACGGTCATAGCAATTTGTTATGTCTCGAACAAAGGCGAAATCACTCGCCACGATCATTTCTAGTTCATTTCTTCATACATTTGCCTCCCATTATGTACTTCCGACGGATATTCAATTTCATCGGATAACATGAGTTTGTAACATTAAAAATTATCTTAGTTTTATCGACCGACTTCCAAAAAGGAGAAGGTCCTCAATTCGTCTGTATTTTTTTTTTCATGTGTGTTACGCGATATCACCGCAAAATGTGTACAGATGTTCAAAATTATTTTTGTGTTCAATAGAGCTTATTTCAAGGTTGGTCCCATATAAATTTGGTTAAGACCGGATTTTTAGTCGGTCCGTTAAGTTTTTAAAATTGTGATTATATCAGTACCCGCAGACAGTTTTATAACTTTTTAGTGTATGGTTTGTTAGGTTATTAGGTTTTTGAGTGGTAAAGAATGGAGGCATTATGATATAAAATAAGAATATTTTACAGGGCAAGGATATACAACCACGTCAACCACCAACCACGTCACTAATGGATGATCTCATATTCGACATATGCGCCAATTTCTGAGAATGGCATCGTTTGAGAAAATAAACATAACCGTTCACTAGTTACCCATATCATGGCCTGGATAATTATACCATAATTTAGAACTGGGTACTTAATATTTACTAAGATTTAAAAAACAAAATTCCTGACTAGTGTATTTTTCGTAAGAATTGAATAAAATTAAAGGGTAATCCTCACATAGAGTTGTCACATAGGATTGTTACATTGTTCGTTTGTTTACATTGCATGGAGTTGCATGGAGATATTCAGAAATGGCATTCCGTCATAAAACACAGAGCCTTGAAATTTTTTTGGAAATTTCAGTTCGTTTTTTTGTTATATTATAGTACTGAAAAAGATTTACGTATCTAGTAACTGTGGGTATATTTACCCAATTAAAATTGAAAATAACAATTTAGGCCAAAGCAAATCAACAGAATTTTAGAAAAGCTAGGAACGTCATACGTCGTTATGTCTCAAATTAATCATTTGGGTCCTTTAATAATCCTAAAACTGCAATATTTACAATTTTGATTGTTATTATCCTGCCTATCCGTTGTCACAGATCATGCATATTAGTTGAAGAATTGAGTTGCAATAAAAAACGCCAACAAAAAATACTGAAAATCGCGGTCTAGTGCTGATCTTTCACCTAAAATTTTCCTATTTAAAAAGCTAGGTAATTATTAACAAACAAAGATTACCCTAAGTAACTAAATATCCGTAGGCATGACATAGTCGTGACGTTGTAGAAAGTCCAAGAACCGCTGTAATACAATTACAGCAACATTGAACCATAATAACTCTCAGAACTCTGAAAAGATTTGTATTGTATGTCCTCTCAAACACGCCTTGCTCGTTCCAACTTTTAAACGAAATAACTAACACCATACAGCCAACGAGAAGAAACCATTATTTTTGACGTGAAACAATGTATATTGGTGCCTATTGCCTAATAGCCTATAGCTAGTAGATAGATTACTACCACACTATCCAAAGCAAATATTTCCCGTTTACATTAAATTGGTAAAACAAACAATAGTCCATTGTTTCTTGCGTCGATAACTTTTGAGTTTATTGTTCGCTGTACAATAAACTGAATAACAGATTACCTGTGCAGACTGCAGTGTGCATGCAACTGTTTAGATAATTAAAAACTACGAATCTCGGCCGAAGCGCAATATCTATAAACACGAGATTTGCGATTATTCATGAGATAATTGCGTGTCCACTGACCATCTACTGTGTAGTCAAATTTGAATACATAATCACAACAGACACAGACAGTAACGTAAAATCGCTAAATAAAATTACCTACAGGTAAGTAATTCTACGAATCGACGTTTACGCGAGTAGCTCGGCCCTAGTCTAGCTGTTCTAGG
This sequence comes from Clanis bilineata, assembly GCA_036417725.1. Lineage (NCBI taxonomy): Eukaryota > Metazoa > Arthropoda > Insecta > Lepidoptera > Sphingidae > Clanis > Clanis bilineata. Next base: position 11,006,583 of record CM071151.1, on the reverse strand, counting down.
AAAGCAATACCTAATGGCAATGCAGTCACCAGTTTTTGATACGATTTCTGTGAAATACCTATTTGATTGGCTTTGCTACGTAAAATATTAATTTGTTACGCAAAATTGAAAACCACGTTCACGCGCAACTTTGTTCGGACTATGCCAGGTTAGACAATAAGACACAGAATAAAATGTACCTAATATTGCGGTAAAAACTGATCTGTAATTATTATACACGAATGTAAGAAATCATACGACGAGTTCCAACTTCCAACACGCCATACGGCGCGCCAATGCAATGGAACGAGGAAATGATGACAGTTACGCAGAAATCAAGTGAAATTAGGTGTTCCACTTTTGCAAGCGACTTTACTAAGAAAAAGTATGATCGATAAAAATAATGTCACATTATAGTGAATGCTCATAACAGCTAAATACTTATACATACTTAAATACATATATTACCACTAGTGCATTTGAGGTTTAGAAATTATTGGAATCACTGTTTGAACAAAGGAAAATTCATAATTGTCATTTCTTAGGATTCTCGTATTGTTAGTCACTTTAGCCGCATTTTGCACCAATTCTAGTGAAATAATATTATATATTTTAAATAATTGTGTCCTTAAACACTTATATACAAGTGACTAGGTACTTATAATGTAAAATACTTAAATTATTTTATTATGTATGCATTGAAATAATTATTCGCTTATCTGTTGAAAATGTATTAAAACCGTACGTATAAAAAACTGGTACACCGCCATTAAGTTCAATTTGAGACCAAAAACAGCTACGCCGGTTACCGGCAAAGTATACGGATTCATAATATAGTTTCACACACGGCCGTACTTGGCCGTACACCACAAGGATTACGAGAGGATGAACAAATGAAGAATGGGTTCGATAGGGCCCAAATTATATGTGATCTAATTTATACATTGATCAGCAGTAGGGTAACTTTTGACACGCGATTCGATAGCGACTACGATTCGGTTTGATTTATTGACCTAAAACGCTGCCGAAATCGAGGTAAAAAGTGCACTAATGTCGCGTTAAAAAATATCAAATGCAAGTTCTCGATTTTAATGCGACATTAGCGCACTTTTTAACTGGATTTCGGTTGAAATTTGAATAAATAAATGAAACCGAATCGTAGTCAAAATCGAATCGAGTGTCAAAAGACAGGGGGCTGATTGCAACATCGATGCGTCTTTTTACCTTCACTCATGTGTTAGAAATATAAGACGCAATATTTCAGTAGCTATTAATTTTGACTTACTGTTAGTAACTGCCGAAAAAAGAAAGGCAACAGAATAATATAAACCATGAAGCATGTTTTCTTGCCACCATTAAGAAATATCAGCCATGTTTGAGATTGTCATATTATACCTACTTTAACAATCTCACAAATCTATGGGATCTACGATTTAATGGCACGGTGATTACTTCAACAACAAATTGGAACGAGTTCTATATGACTTCGTTGTTTCCATCCAAATAAAAGCACTGTCCTCCCTACCATACGTGCCTGGACGAGTAATTTTTGCAATTACCGACACAGGCTCCACACACGTATATGTCGCAATTTGCCGATCCTCTCGCGAGCTCCGGTGATCGGCTTCTCGGAAATATTGCATCAACAGCACACCAAGCCACTGCGATTAACGCACTAATTACCACGCGCGACTGGACCTGTCAGCCTGTGTGGTACATAATATAAAGTGCCGTATAGTCTGTCATACAATGTCGATACAACCACCGTTTCCGAACCCCTTGTCACTGCTGTACGTGCAAAAACCTATCTCCGCCGCTTTTTGTCCTCAAGTTAATTACGTGGCTATTAACCTTTTTTAAATTCCAAAAACATACTGAACAACATTTTGTAATGTTGTCGCGACTTGCGAGTATGTGGATATGATTTTATTAATTAAAAATATGCTTGAGTGGTGACTGGTGAGACACGTTATATATAAATATTATGGGCCTTACTTATAAAAACATTTTCGCTTATTTTTTCGCTAAGAATAGCCTGTCACTTTTTTCATTGCGTTGCATTGTTTAAAAATGAAAGGGACAACCTATGGTTAAAGATAAGCAGCGCTTAAATATTTTTATAAATAAGGGGCTATATGTCTACAATATGGGCAGACTCGATGGAAACTTGATACAGCTTCACATTTACCAATACTCTTAACTTAGGCTGACAATACACCAGTGATTCTTTTATTTCTTTTAATATCGAGAGTGTCTATAAGCCATGGAGATCACTCACCATCATGTGACCGAGATGTTCGTTTACCAGTCTTTGCTAATTGCTCTTCCAAATATAATATGATTTCGTCGAAGCTTGAAAATGAACTGTAAGACCAAGTGTATTACATAATATCTCGTCATGTTATGAGTTTCCTCTCCAGATCTAAAATGTATTGCATCACAGTCATGCCGCAAATACTTATAAACCAATACAAGTCTGATGTACAAGTCATTATATTTCATCTTATTGTAGCTTTTCTTGTGAAAGCTAACAGCTTCATTAAACGTTGAATGTACTGAGCAGTCATATAAATTACAAATACTAAGTGCTCAGCGCGCAGTTCAAGTATAACGGACATTTGCCCACAAGCCCACAGGCCACAACACATAACGGGGAAGTACACTCCAAGCCACCGCGAACTATAACTACGGTATATAGTAACTCGAAGATATCTCGCTGATTAAAATACAACGTAATGATACATCTACAATTTTCTATACTGCGAATGCTGAGTGTAGTTTTTATATCTAAGAGATTTCTAATTATTACTGAAATTGTGAAAGTACTTGTGGCAAGCTCGCAACACCTTATACCTACATTGACGTCAACAACATACTATGTACACGTACTCGTATGCAATACTTTGCATTGGAAATACAAACCAAATGTAAATAACGATATTTTTAAACTAGTGATATTTTATTCTTAGAACTCGTTGTATTGTAAAGAGGATATTTTAATATTCTTTTATTATTTATGAGAGTGATTTATGTATTTTTACTTGTACATACATTATTCATTTATGTATGAAGATTTCACATTCGTTGTATTGAACTTATCAGTAAAATATCGTTGTCACGTAATTGCATCTTAAATATCATGATTTGTTATATAGTATACGCGCAAGCCTGTATTGCTAAAAGAATAATCAGATATTCAGTGTATTCTGAGTTTAATGAGCTTATTTACATCCCAAGATGTGATAAGACACAGGGAACTATGAATGTGTACTGTGTAGTGGTTACATTGTGTCTTAAAAACGGTGATCATAGGTTTGATTCGCACGTCAAAAAAGTTTGATTAAAGCCACGTCTCCTGCACTAAAATATTACACAAAACATGCATTTTTTATATATGGTCCATAATTCTACGAGCAAGACTGCTAAAATTGTTGTTATGCCGTTTGCGAAAAAACTAGTGCAGGAGACGCGGTTTAACAGATATTTGTTTCGCACAATTTCTACAATAAGCATTGTAGAAGTTACCAGTTAAAACTGAAATTCCTAGTATTGCTACTACCTACATAATTAAATGGGGTATCCTTGAATTGAATTATCAATATGAATTATTGATAATATTGAAAGGGATATCAGGATTGCGCAAGTGACTGTTCACATTTTAAATTGCAATAACAATAATTACTGTACTAAATGCAGGAATGAAGAAAAGGAATGGCGTAAAAAGGAGACATGTTGTACAGTTGGCGCAAAAAACTATGGATGATGACTTAATACAATAAATCGTATGTACTTTAAGAATTTGTTTTATTCCTTATGGCAAGTTATCCTTACATTCCAGATTCATGATCTGTTCATTCAACTAGTTATTAAAGAATTTGAAAGATTCTGTGGTGCAAATGGCGAGTAGACGCCTGTAAAGCAAACAGTGGCGAATGGTGAAGAATTTCATAAGGGAAGCCAGTGCTACTTTCTCTTCTAAATAACCAGCCACAGTCTCCGTGGCGCAGCGGGTGAGTAGCCGGCTGTGAAGCGAGAGGCCGAGGGTTCGATTCCCGCATTGAGACAAATGTAATGAGACCGTGCGTCTCCCATAGTCTCTAACACCCACCATACAAGTTACACCTAGTGTGGGGTCAGGACTAGGTGTGCGACTGTTGGGTGTATTTATTTATTTATTATAAAACACATTTATTAGCCTACAATCTGATAAAAGGAAGCCAGTAAGAATCGGGTTGTACAGACCCGTCGCCACTGAAAGCGAGAGGCCGCGAGTCGATTCCAGCACTGATACAATTGTCTGTGTGACCCCACATATACATATTCGGGTCTAGGTATTTCAAAATAATAAGTCTCAGTTTCTGATGTTCACAACAAGACTAACTTGCTAAGAGTCCGGACTATGTGCGACTGTTGGGTGTTATAAATTATTATAATGAAAATGTACTCTTTATTTTCAACGTTTTTTTTATATTTTTAAATAAAAGATATAAAAATTATGAATTATCATTATCGAAAATTATTATATATATTACTTTAGCCTACTTTAGCTAAAAGAGAACTAAAATATGTTAATCGAATACAATGTTGCTGGTTACAGAAAAAACTTTATTTTTATCTCTGGCAAGCTTTGAAACAAATAGGAAATATATATACTGGACCAAATGCAATAGCAACATTATTTCAGATATATTTTCTGTCAGAATGATGTACACAGATCTATGGTCCCTACGTACAAAGCGACATGTCAAGAACTGAGGTTTTCAGGAGAACAAAATGAAGTTCATTTATAAGTTTAAGAATTATCGTAGTTGTTATATTGTTCGATTAGTATTTAGATTAGAATTTTTAGAATACAAAATAATTAAAAAATATATCTATATAGTTATGAGCGTATGGATAATCTAAAGCCATATATGCAATAAAAAATATGACATTTTGACATGTCGCTTTGTCGAGACATTACATAAAGACCGTCGAGATATTATATAAAGAATAGCTCTACCACCCAAAGTTTTAACTACTGGAGGCCAAGACACTTATGTAACATAATATATGTGCCGCCTTCAACAGGTTAAACCCATGAACATTGGCTTAGCATGGTAGTGTGTACCACATACAGATGACCAGTCATTGCTTTATCCATTAGAAGTCATATAATTATTATAAATGGCACTTTCTAAGACATAAATATGTAATATGGACGTAATAATATTATGCAGAATGCAAAATTTTGGTTTATAGTTTCTCTGATGCCTGCAAATGGCCGCAATATTGCAGACATTACTTTTTAAAGTGATTAGGTGATAAATGTAGTTTATGACTAATTTAAATATAAATTACTATTTGCAAAGAGACTTCAATGGTAAATAAAGGTATGATTATAAAATAACAAAATGGTATGATATTTCTTCTGGCTACTATAATAGCCCTATGACTTAACTCTTCTATTTAAGAAAGGTTATAAGAATCCTATCACTACAACATACATTATCTCTGAAGATTGTATAACAATAATAATACATTGTTTTCAAATATCAGTATTTTCAACACACTTCAATAAGGGAGAGTATTCTTTTTATCTGTATTTTTTTATGTATGTTACACAATTCCTCCACCAGATGTGAACATGTATGAAGATGTGAACATTTTCGACCAACTTCCAAAAAGGAGGAGGTCCTCAATTCAACAGTATTTTATTTTATGTATGTTACGCCATATCTCTGCCAACTGTGGACCGATTTTCAAAATTCTTTTTGTGTTCAATAGAGCTTATTTCAAGGGTGGTTCTGTATAAATTTGCCCTTGATTGGATTTGAAGTCGATCCTTTAATCTTTTAAACTTGTGATTATGTGTTCTATAGAGCTTATTCCAAGGGTGGTCCCAAATAAATTTGGTCACAATCAGATAAGTTTTGGAGTTGGTCCGTTAAGGTTTTGCATGAAGTTTATTTAGTATAGTTGTAGCATATATAGGCTGTGGACTGGGAGGTCCTGGTTTAAACTCCCAGGTCAGGTAAAGCGATTGATTTGTACTGTACTGGATCTCCAAAGGAGTATTGATGTCAGGCAGGCAGCTGGCCATAAAACATCCCAATCCTTTCTTCAACACACTAGAAAAAGTGTATAGTGGAGACCCTAAAATTTTGAACATCAATTATGTTTTTTGCCCGATTAACAATTTAATCAAATAATGGTTTATAATATGGGCAGAAGGTTTGAATGCTGGTATCTAGCAAAATGAATGAACAATATTTTATCTACTATTCTGTATTTCGCCGATAAGTAATATATTAGAGCATTCAACATATTAGTCTATATTTATCAATCAAAGTTTAATACAAAAATCAAGTTATACTTACAAAAAACACTTCGCGAAAGCAAAAAAGAACCTACGGTAATACCAATAACGAGCACTAACACGTCTTATCTTTATTACCTGCCCAAATCACATGTTCGCAAAACTTTTATGTAAGTAAGTAAATAGAAATAAAGGATTACTCACCGAAACCGCCGGATGACAATCCAACTTTCCAAGAATTGGAAACTAATGCAAGGTATTTGTTAGCGCTTTGCCACGGCTTGCTTGCCACTGCACCCTGTCAACCGTCCTTTCATATCATGGTTCAATTAGTTTATAATTTTAATCATATTTGTTATAAAGTAAAAAACTTTCTTTTTAAAAGTTTACGGGCCACAAATAACACCACCAATCATACGGAAGAAACGCGTGCTACTGACAGCTTTGAAAATGGAACACAAACTGACAACTATATGACATTGACAAATGACAACTGTCTTTTTTTACATTTGTTCCACAGGGAACCGGCTAAGGTCGAAGACCATGCTGCCAACTATAGTATAGTTACATATTTTTCTTTCTAACTTAACCTAACCTATAAACTATAGTAGGATTGCTAATTAAACGGAGTAAACTGACATTTCGAATGTTGCCACTTTTTCATGAAATTTAAATAGTGTTGCGGTAAAAAGATCAAGATCATTTAAACATTTCAATTCAGTGAACCATTTCATTCTTTCATTTTCTAAAGTCCAACTCAAAGTCGTAATTCCTGCCTAATGTGTGATAAGTACTGCATGTCTACTGAATTCATAGTAAATTACTGCATGCTAAGTTATGGCATGTCTACTGGAATTATAGTCATGGTTCATTATAAACAAAACTTACAAAAGCTATGAATGTGCCGAACGTAATTTTTCTCAAATAATCAAAGTAGTATTTTTAATTTTCATTGTTATCATTTCGCGTATCTGTTGTGATTATTTACGCAAAATTATTTACACAGACATTTAGTCGAAGGGTTAAGCTGAAATTTCTAAAAATACGCAGTAAAAATCTAATTTTGCAAGCTATAAAATTGTGAGGCGATGTGGTCATTCGATTGCTCCGTATACAATTGGTAATCGATTATATGGGTTAGATTTTACGTAATATAGAATCTATTACAAAAATGTAAATGGGAAATGAAAATAGTTTATTTCTAAAATAGTCACATATGAAATATGTTTATATTCACATTTTTGGCACCTGGATGTACTTGACTTTATTTTGTATGTGATAACTGCACAAACTATCATTTTTAACGGAGAACGACACAGGACGACCCGCAGTGAAAACGATTGTGTGTGACAATGATTGTATCGATTCCACAAACAGCTTTTATAATAAACGTGGTAGATTTTTGGATCTTGTACCTCAGCAGAGGAGAAATGATTGGCGTCTCCAGTGATAAATGCCTGCGATAATTAAATGATTTGTGCATATTTTAATGTTTTTATTTCTGTTGTATTTATTTGAGACCTTGTTCTTTACAATGATCTAAAAAATGTTGTGGAAGAGCCACGCTGTAGACAGTAATGTCTATAGCACGAATGGGCCGGCTCGACCGGTTTGACACCACTGTCTCACAGAAAACCGACGTAAAGTGGCAGCTTGCTGTCCCGTTTCATTCGATAAATGAGATTTCCGGTGGCCCATCCCTTTTCCTTCCGCTTCCATTCCGTCCTTTTAAGTTGGCAACGCACCCATGATTCTTTTTGTGTGTTAGGTGTCTATGGGCGGTAGAGATCACTTACCATCAGGTGACCCAACTGCTCGTTTGCCAGCAACAACGATCCATAATATAGGTACTACTTATTATGGATCGTCGTTGTTTACCAGACTCTGCTATAAAAAACATGCAAGTTCCTTAATGACACTGAGCGTGTGGAAAAAATATTGCGGAAATAACATGTATGATTTCAACCTAAAAAAATCGGCAGTATGACTTTGGATCTTAGGTCTTAGGCCATTGTAGAACAAATTTATAACAAAAATGAGTAATGTGACATCATGCGTCGTGATTGGTGTTTACAGCCACGTGACGCACAGATAAATAAAAAAATGGGTGCGTGTACTTATGTACGCGCGTGAGAAGTTATACTTCTTTGTTTAATAATATTTAGTGTTAATTATATTAAAAAACTAAAAACATACGCAAAACAACCATTTTAGCTGTCACCTGCTCGTAGAACAATGGCCCATGGTATAAGATGCATGTTTTGTTCGTTTAGGCGCAGAATGTCCAATTCCCACATGGTCCAATTCGCACAATGTCCAATTCTCAAAATGTCCAATTCTCATAATGTCCAATTCGCGAAATGTCCAATTCGCGAAATGTCCGTTTCGCAAAATGTCCAATTCCCAAAATGTCCAAATCTCAAAATGTCCAATTCGCGAAATGTCGAGTCCTCAAAATGTCCAAATCTCAAAATGTCCAATTCGCACAATGTCCAATTCGCACAATGTCTAATTCGCGAAATGTCCAATTCTCAAAATGACCAAATCTCAAAATGTCCAATTCGCGAAATGTCCAATTCGCGAAATGTCGAGTCCTCAAAATGTCCGTTTCGCAAAATGTCCAATTCCCAAAATGTCCAAATCTCAAAATGTCCAATTCTCAAAATGTCCAATTCTCAAAATGTCCAATTCGCGAAATGTCCGTTTCGCAAAATGTCCAATTCCAAAAATGTCCAAATCTCAAAATGTCCAATTCTCAATATGCCCAATTCGCGAAATGTCCGTTTCGCAAAATGTCCAATTCCCAAAATGTCCAAATCTCAAAATGTCCAATTCTCAAAATGTCCAATTCTCAAAATGTCCAATTCGCGAAATGTCCGTTTCGCAAAATGTCCAATTCCTAAAATGTCCAATTCGCACAATGTCCAATTCGCACAATGTCTAATTCGCGAAATGTCCAATTCTCAAAATGACCAAATCTCAAAATGTCCAATTCTCAAAATGTCCAATTCGCGAATTATCTAATTTGCACAATGTTCAATTTGCTAAATGTCCAAAACGCGAAATGTCCGTTTCGCGAAATGTCCAATTCTCAAAATGTCCAATTCCCAAAATGTCCAAATCTCAAAATGTCCAATTCGCGAAATATCCGATTCGCGAAATGTCCAATTTGCACAATGTTCAATTCGCAAAAGTCCAATTCGCAAAATGTCCAATTCGCGAAATATCCGATTCGCGAAATGTCCAATTTGCACAATGTTCAATTCGCAAAAGTCCAATTCGCAAAATGTCCAATTCGCAAAATGTCCAATTCGTAAAATATCCAATTCGCAAAACGTCTAATTCGCAGAACGTCCAATAAAACAATATTAAATTGCAATCGAAGTCAAATGGGTGCGTGTACGTGAACGCGGTTAAGCAGACAACTTCATACTGTTGACAACTTCATACTGTTAATTTTTTTCGTCACAGATGTGAAAATTTCACTCTCATCATTGTTTCATAACGCGCCTAAAGAAGTATAACTTCAAAAATTAAGTATTTAAATAACTAAAATAAAAATATCCTTGGAGTATTTTTAATAAATTCCTATTGCACACGTTATTTCGATGATATATCTATGTTCCTAAAGAAATTCATTGATATTGGTTACTATAGTTATGTACCCAATTGTAGTAGGTAGGTAAGTTTTAATATGTATGTATTTAATGAATAAATAAAAAAGTCGCAAACATCTTTATTTTTTCTTGGTTTTAGTAGGTGCTTTCTTAGTGTTTTTTAAATATCGGAATGCTCCTAAAGCGCGGCGCACCATCACTCCGCGCCACCATGCCTGTATGCGCGTCACCGACGCACGCAACCGCTCCCCACGCGCCAGACGGGCGGCACGCTCGCGCTTGAATGTAAGCCATCCACGCATTTCGCCTTCGTGCAAGTCATACTAAAACACAAAAGAATAATGATTGTAACTACGTTAACCTTATAATAAGTACCAAAGAGCCTATGCATACGGCCAGTGGCGTGCAGTCTATATACACAAAGAGACACTGTCTACCCTAACAATTTGCTATTTCCATAAATGAAGAATAAAATTATGACTAAATACAGGTTTTCAAAATAGCAATGCTCAGATTATGTTTTAAATCGTCACAGAGAAGATAATCACTGTGATGATGACGCAAGAGTTGAAGAAAATAATTCTGTCAGATTTTTGTCTACCCTGATCGGAATGTTACTGCACGTCACTGCATACGGCGTATTTATGATGGCGGGTACACACCGGCCGAACGAAGGCGAAAGAATGGGGAACTTGCACGAAAATTATAACGAGAAATTGTGTTGATAAATCAATAAACAAAACCTTGAAATGTGCTATGATGAAATTTGTAGTATAAAATAATTGATATTTTACAAAATATCTTAATTAGAAATTAAGTGTAACGGAACGTTATTACAAAACCCAAGTGACGTCGTTGCATTAGGCAGTGTTTCCACGTTGGGGTATTTTTCCCAATTTTGCGGAAAACTGTTGTTATGTTTAGTATGGTACTTGATGAATGAGATTTCAGAGGTCCCTCTTTCCAAATTATTTTCTTCATGTAACTTTCCCACCTCTCCGTTCAGGATTCAAGGGTGCAACTTATTTTTACTTCGTTATTTAATTAAATAGCTTCAACATTTTTGGGGAAATTTTTGTTCGGCATGGGGAAATTTTAAACGATAGGCAATTATAGCGGTTCAAACGTCATTCCAGACAATGTCACTAGCCGTCAGTGTCAACTAAGATGTCAACAAAAATGCATTTTTAAGCTGTGACGTCACGTCCTTTTTAAGCGCGGGGTTTTGTAAGTCATATTTAGACTTGCGATAATTAAATGATTTGTGCATATTTTTATGTTTTTGTTTCTGGTGTGTTTATTTGAGACGTAGTTCTTTGCAATGAACTAATAAAAAAATTACACGCAAGTTCCCTATTTATACCTGTTGCGTTCACACAAACAAACTTTCGCTGTTGTGGAAATTAAACAGGCATGATTCGTTCACCTTCGTTCGGCCCGGTGTATTCGCGCCATAACGCGCCGACGACGCGCGTCTCTTGGCTGATACTGAAAAAGCCAACATCACACCGTAAAAATACGCCGCGCTGTATGCATAGGCCCTCAGGTACATTGAAGTCTTTGAATATTACTTTCCCATTGCTAGCTACTTACAAATACCTACTCTTTGCATATAAGAGGGCAAACCTTCATTCACTTCTCCGGCCTAATATGGTGGGTAGAGGTGTAATAATTAGTCCATCAATGGTTACCACTTCAGCGAGTGGTATATGCCCGTCCGAGATAGCTGTCTCCTCCATTGCGTCAAAAATCAATGAGAGAAAGCCTATAGGCGCGTCTCCTGCACATGTTTTTCGGAAAAAAATACAAAGAAAACACCTAGACAAAAAAAGGTTCCTTGTTTATGTAAAAATGGACCATAGAAAGACAAGTTTAAAAACTTAACAGACCTCCTTCAAATCCGATCGTGACCTAATGTTACGAATTCGGATAATTGTTGTGATTTAGTACACGATATTGAGGGGTAGTATGTTAATTATATTTATATTAACTACCCTCCAAGTAATTTATAATATTTGTGGAAGGTATTTCTTTATTAACTAAAGCAAAAGGTATAAAAGAGCGGGAGCTATCATTATTGAGTTAGTCTCCCTTTGGAGCTCGAAGTGTACACAACTAGTTTGAGATATACAGTACAGTTGTGTAGCGAATATAGTGCATATAAGAGGCACGTTTTAACCAAGTCTTTTACATATCAGAAGCGGGATCGGCTTTAAAAGCCTATCATCGCCCACAAAATTACCGTGTGCCCCGAAATGGGGGCAGTTGATTTGTTTTCACGAGATTGTGGCAATCGATTTATATTTAGTATTCAGTGGTAGTGCTACATTATGGCTACCGTGTTTTGCGACGATGAAGGTCCTCAGATTTATTGAAGAGCCATGTTGTGCTCTGATTAATTGAAGAGCCATGTTGTGCTCTGATTAATTGAAGAGCCATGTAGTGCTCTGATTAATTGAAGAGCCATGTTGTGCTCTGATTAATTGAAGAGCCATGTTGTGCTCTGATTAATTGAAGAGCCATGTTGTGCTCTGATTAATTGAAGAGCCATGTTGTGCTCTGATTAATCGAAGAGCCATGTTGTGCTCTGATTGATTGAAGAGCCATGTTGTGCTCTGATTAATTGAAGAGCCATGGTGTGCTCTGATTAATTGAAGAGCCAGGTTGTGCTCCGATTTATTGACGAGCCATGTTGTGCTCTGATTTATTGAAGAGCCATGTAGGTGAGCTCAGATTTATTGAGTCATGTAGTGAAGAGCCATGTAGGTGAGCTCAGATTTATTGAGTCATGTAGTGAAGAGCCATGTATGTGAGCTCAGATTTATTGAGTCATGTAGTGAAGAGCCATGTAGGTGAGCTCTGATTTATTGAAGAGCCATGTAGGTGAGCTCAGATTTATTGAGTCATGTAGTGAAGAACCATGTGAGCTCAGATTTATTGAGTCATGTAGTGAAGAGCCATGTAGGTGAGCTCAGATTTATTGAAGTCATGTAGTGATCAGATTTATTGAAGAGCCATGTAGGTGTGTTCAGATTTATTGAAGAGCCATGTAGGTGAGCTCAGATTTATTGAAGTCATGTAGAGATCAGATTTATAGAAGAGCCATGTAGGTGCGCTCAGATTTATTGAGGTTGTGTAGTGATCAGATTTATAGAAGAGCCATGTAGGTGTGCTCAGATTTATTGAAGAGTCATGAAGTGATCAGATTTATAGAAGGGCCATGTAGGTGCGCTCAGATTTTATAGAAGAGCCATGTAGGTGCGCTCAGATTTATTGAAGAGCTATGTAGGTGCGCTCAGATTTATTGAAGAGCCATGTAGGTGCGCTCAGATTTATTGAAGAGCCATGTAGGTGCGCTCAGATTTATTGAAGAGCCATGTAGGTGCGCTCAGATTTATTGAAGAGCCATGTAGGTGCGCTCAGATTTATTGAAGAGCCATGTAGGTGCGCTCAGATTAATAGAAGAGCCATGTAGTGCAGAGCCATGTAGGTGTGCTCAGATTTATTGAAGAGTTATGTAGTGAAGAGCCATGTAGGTGTGCTCAGATTTATTGAAGAGTTATGTAGTGAAGAGCCATGTAGGTGTGCTCAGATTTATTGAAGAGTTATGTAGTGAAGAGCCATGGAGGTGTGCTCAGAGTTATTGAAGAGCCATGTAGGTGTGCTCAGATTTATTGAAGAGTTATGTAGTGAAGAGCCATGTAGGTGTGCTCAGAGTTATTGAAGAGCCATGTAGGTGTGCTCAGATTTATTGAAGAGACATGTGGTGAAGAGACATGTAGTGAAGAGCCATGTAGGTGTGCTCAGATTTATTGAAAAGCCATGTAGGTGTGCTCGGATTTATTGAAGAGTCATATAGTGATGAGCCATGTAGGTGTGCTCAGATTTATGCAAGAGTCATATAGTGATGAGCCATGTAGGTGTGCTCCAGATTTATTGAAGAGTCAGGTAGTGGAGAGCCATGTAGGTGAGCTCAGATTTATTGGAGAGTCATGTTGTGATCAGATTTATAGAAGGGCCATGTAGGTGCGCTCAGATTTATTCAAGAGCCATGTTGTGCTCCGATTTATTGAAGAGCTTTGTGGTGCTCAGATTTATTGAAGAGTCATGTAGATGTGCTCAGATTTATTGAAGAGCCATGTAAATGTGCTCAGATTTATTGAATAGCCATGTAAGTGTGCTCAGATTTAAGAGCCATGTAAGTGTGCTCAAGAGCCATGTAGTGTGATCAGATTTAAAGAAGAGCCATGTAGGTGAGCTCAGATTTATTGAAGTCATGTAGTGAAGAGCCATGTATGTGAGCTCAGATTTATTGAAGAGTCTTGTAGTGATCAGATTTATGGACGAGCCATGTAGGTGCGCTCAGATTTATTCAAGAGCCATGCAAGCGTGCTCAGATTTATTCAAGAACCATGCAGGTGTGCTCAGAGTTATTGAAGAGCTGTGAAGGTGTGCTCAAAATTATTGAAGAGCCATGCGGATGTGCTCAAAATTAAGAGCCATGCAGGCGTGCTCGAAATTATTCAAGAGCCATGTATGTGTGCTCTTTAGGTTTACTTGAATTAAGTCAGATCTAGATGATTGACTTGTTATATTACGTGCTTAGTGCTTGGCTTTAATCAAATGAACACACTAGTAGGGTGTTCAATTATGACCTTTAGTTAGTCTAGATATATCTAGAGCCTATGGCCTGAATAAAAGCAGACGTGGTTGAAGTTAAATCATAAACTATTTCAGAAGTTGATATGGCGAGAAGACATTTGGCCGTAAGACTAATTTTAATAACGATGGTAAAAGTTAGAAATGACTTCCCAAGTTTACAAATTACTAAATGTTTAACTTTTTCAAGAACCAAGAGTGTTATGATTACTTTATTGTGTACGTAACTACTAATATAGTAGTGCGTGCTCCAGAGATAGCACGGTATCGGATGGCCGAATGTTACGAATTCGGATAATTGTTGTGATTTAGTACACGATATTGAGGGGTAGTATGTTAATTATATTTATATTAACTACCCTCCAAGTAATTTATAATATTTGTGGAAGGTATTTCTTTATTAACTAAAGCAAAAGGTATAAAAGAGCGGGAGCTATCATTATTGAGTTAGTCTCCCTTTGGAGCTCGAAGTGTACACAACTAGTTTGAGATATACAGTACAGTTGTGTAGCGAATATAGTGCATATAAGAGGCACGTTTTAACCAAGTCTTTTACACTAATTTATATGGGATCACCCTTGAAATAAGCTCTATCGAATAGAAAAATAATTTTGAAAATCTATCGACATTTGGCAGATATATCGCGTAACATACATAAAAAAACAGACGAATTGAGGACCTTCTCCTTTTTTAGAAGTCGGTCGAAAATCAAATTTTGTGTAATTTTGTGTAGGTGTTTTGTATAATGTTTTAGTGTAGGAAACGCGGCTTTACTTATTCTATGTTTTGAATCGCAAACATAAACACAGCTTGTGATTGTCTATGATTTAAATTTTGCACCTCACAATTTCCCAGAACTGAGCATGTAGTTAATATTAATAATATTAATTTTACCAATTAATGTAATCATTGTTATGTCCCTGTAAGAAGGTATTTATAATTCTCATTTCGATCCCGCCGTCTCATTGTAGTCTATTTATTTCATTAAAATGTATGAAGTTATAAAACTATTAATTACTAATGTTGATGTAGCACTTTTAATAATTCCGCGTAAAAGTGAAACATAATGTTGAAATGTGTTGCTTTCTCAGTTTTCTTGAGTGGCACGCACGCTGTTCTTATTTTCCACGAACTTATTTACCCAATACGTACTCGATGATTTTAACATGGCTATGACTTTTTATGATGCCAGTAAGCAGAAACGGAAGACGGAATGTCTCTGTTGAATACGGCATAGTATCTGTCTACTACCTCATATTCTTTGGAGAATCAGCCGTAAATAGAGTTATCGTTTGGTTTAAGAATTTAAAATGTTTTTGGCACTCAAAAATGCTACATCTTTTTTCTTTCTACTTGCCCTTATCCCACTAATATAGGGTCGGCGCAACACACTTTTTCATGCATGTTGCAGAAAGGATTTAGCGTAGTTTTTATGACCAGTAACCTTAGTACGGGTTTTTCTCGATTCTCGAAATTGACGATAGTTTCCAGTTTCTCCATAAATTTTTTAGTTCGTTGTTGTTTCCGCAAAGTGGCGCTGCTAGTCAAACGTATGGACAAAAAACAACTATCGTCGATTTCGAGAATCGGAAACTGACAAAATAAACTCGTACTAGGGGTACAGTTGCTTGCTTGACGTCACCTTCCTCTGAGGGATTCAGTCCCGGGCAAATTAAATTAGAAAATACGCTTTGCCCGACCTGGGAATCGAACCCAGGATCTCCCAGTCCACAACCCATATATGCTGCCACTAGACGAAGGAGGACAAAACGCTACACCACCTAATTAAATAGAAAATAAATATGAGTGAACCGGCCTCTGAAGTTGTGAACTCCACAACCTGCAAACGTCCTCTTTCAAAGCGTTTTGCTTTTCCTCACGAAAACAAAAAAACACCTAAATTGACAATTAACTTACATCGATCAGCAGGGCGATTATGTATCTTAGTTGGCAACTGAAAATGATATCCACTCTTCAAAGTGTACAACAAACAACTGTCAAATCGCTAATTTGGGATCGGCTAACGTCGGTTATCAACTAAGATGACGTCACAGTGCCTATGAACATTGATTGGAACCTGTGACGTCACGGTGACTTTCGTAGCGTGTGAGTGTATATCGAAAAAGATATACACCTATCATACAAGTGATCACTTGAGACTTTATTGCACATAAATAACGCAGGATTCCGACAAGGTGTTCAAAGACAGTGCTCAACGTCCGCCAGGCAAGATTGTGGCACGACGGAGGGGTTTCACAAACTTATAGCAATGTAATGAATACTTAGATCACATTGTGAAGTTTGTTGATAGTATTTGTAGCACGAAAGTACATGTAATTAGTAATAGATACTTATTGTAAAATAAAACAATGAATTCGTTACAAAAACGAGTCTTAAATATTATTTTAGAGCATGGCAAAAGTGGTTAAAATCATACAAAAATATAGATTATAACACACAACTAAGATGTACCTAGATCAAATGTTTTTAGCTACTTTCCTCATGCCAGTCGAAGTAATTATTTCACTATAAATCTACAAACATAAATCCTGAATTATCCCAATACGATTTTTACAATTCTCGCATAAATTATTTTGTCATTATCACTTATCAGTCAAAAATTTTGTTCCAGTATAAACGCGATCTACTATCCCTTTTATTTATTAATTCAACGCGTATATTTATCTCTGTCACACAATGTCGATAGAAAAATAGAGATGTCAAGTGCTCGTTGAAAGGAACTTGATAGGCACTCATGGTGCATATATAAACAATGAGATACGCAATACCGATTTATCTTAAATCTCAGTTGACAACAAAGTTCAGTTGCCAACTAAACTTTGTTGCTCACTCGAAGTGTCAAAAATAGCGAATCGCCCCGCTGATGTGATAGGAGAAATCTACTACCATATCTATTACTTTTGAGTACGATAAAGTCTAATCTAATATTAATAGGGTTCAGGTACCAGTTATTTCACTCTCATGTTTTTATAAATAAAATTATGGCCCAGTTACTAATAAGTATCAACTTTCATGTTCTACAGTTTTCGCAGTAATGGTAACATTAAATGGTATTAATGTATAATGTATTAGAATACTCACTAGTTTTTGCAACTCGCATCGACGATTGGTTGCCACACGCAACTGTTCAGATTTCTTAGCAAGTCTTCCATTCATCATTACTGTGTCTGTGGCGTAGCGCTGCTCCCAGTATTTTAAAGACTCTTCGCGTTCCTATTTATAGATAATAAATATACTCAACAGTCACACACATACTGTAAAAATAGTAATAATAGTCATTTAAAATAGCAAAATACATGATATATGTAGTTGATATTTGTAACAGACACGGATGTAGGAAAAAAGAGGACGTAGCGCTAGGAACATTGAAAGTGAAGCAGAATTTTTTGCCGAACCGATCTATCGACATGTAATGGAGGCGACAGGCGACTGAGTGTTAATGTGTGCGTAGGGCACTTTTGTAGAGGCGCGTTTATGTGCGTGGCTTATCTGCCGCGTCCGTTTAACTGTAGGCGAAATGGTGTCCTCTTTTTTTATACGTCCGTGGTAACAGGTAGCTACTTCATTTGAAGTCAAATTGAACCAGGCTAGATATTTTTATGACTTTGATTTTGAGTCCAGTCAAGAAAGTTTTATAAATATATACAACTAATAATAATATTAATGACTTTATTAATATAAGAATATTAAACAATATGTAATCTTTATTTGGAATACAATTAAAAAGAAATAATGTTCGGTAATATCTGCATTAGTTAAAAACTGTGTCGCTGATGTTAACGCCCACGTCCAAGTTCAGAGAATACAATATTTATTCGGAATTATCTACTAGAACAATAATTACAAAATACATTATTATATTTTTAAGTATGTGCGTAGGTGTGTATATGTGTGTTTGTATATGTGTTAACTATTATATTTTATTACATTTATGAAGATAAACCTTTATTTGAAAAGTATAAGCCTTGAGAAGCTCATTGTGGACGCGGTCTTCTTGGTCAGGTCGAGGCATTGCTGGCCTCGGCATGTCATATTCCAAATCCAAAGACTCAGCACGAGCCACCAACCATTTTTCTGCGTAACATAGTCGTATGTTCGAGTTCAAAATATCATCCTGCAATATTATTAACCTTTATACCAATAGCTTCAAAGTAGCTTCGAAATATGCCCAATAGTCTAAGGTACCAGAAGGAAAAACCTACTAAAAATAAATAGGTACTTGACATTTTTTTAAAGTATACAGGACTATTTATTTGTTTATCCTAAACATTTTAAAAATTATTTCGTAATTTTCATATATTTAGTTAATAAAGCAAAAAATATTATGTATAATTTAATTTGCCGCCAAAACAACTATAACTATATGTTAACTGTAGACAAACTGTAGATACGGGCGGCATCATTGTTCCTTACCATAGATACAAAATCGTTCATAAAAAAAACATTGAAGACATAACCAAAGGACATAACATTTATGATTTCAAATTTAAAAAATCGTCAATCACATCCGCTTTGTTATTAGGTTGAAGTTAAACAAAAATACGGAAAAAAAACAAATAACCTGGCAGTATGACTTTGGATCTTCGGTCTTAGGCCCTTGCGGAACAAATATGCAAGAAAAATGCGTAATGTGACATCATGCATCGTGATTGTTTACAGTTACGTGACTCACAGATAAAAAAATTAAGTATTTAAATGACTAAAATAAAATGATCCTTGGAGTAAATAAATTCTTATTGCACACGTTACTTCGATGGTAAATCTATGTTCCTACAGAAATTCTTTGATATTGGTTAATATAGTCAAATACCCAATTATTCAAATCGAAATGTCTAAACTTTGAACGTTCATACAAATGCTAGTTAACATTAAATTATTCACTGATATATTCTTGAAATACAACATAATTAGTTAGTAAATACTACTAAGTCCCTTGATTTGGTATCAAAGATAAGTTACATATATTCGTAACAAATTACGAACAGTTACGCACATTTATTTTATCCTTAAGCACAGCTACTTTGTAATCTGCGTCACGTAAATTCAGTTTCCAAATTTTCTGCTTAATTTCTAATTCTTCATTGATTTTTTTCAGAGATCTGTAACGTAATAGAAATTAAATTATATTTTTTTACATTTATATTCAGTACTTTACAATCAATAATAAATAGGTACCTTAATAGGAATTCTATCTTTTCTCTAGAGTATACAAATATTTATAGTTAGACACACAAACAAATATTAATACAACATAATGACTTCAATGAAAATTCAGAATATATTATGTAAAGTAATATTAGGTACAGTGTAATTTTTGCGAGAATTCCTATAATTGATACCTATTCAAGAGTCACGGTAATTATGTAAATGTTGCGTGTTAGATAGTCAACACGCAAATAAAGATTCATAAATCTCTTCGTTAACAATGTAATATAAGGAACAAATATGACATATGATAGGCGACTTGCAGCGCTAATACTAATAAACATAGAGTCGATATCATATAGCTCAATCGTGATTTGAGATAAATAGAGATATATCGCGGAGCTGCAAGTGGTCCTTATAGTCAATCGGTAAAAAAACAGATATTTTCCATATCGACATCTATCACTGGCTTAAACGTAAAGCCGGGTCTCCTGCACTAAAACATTACACAAAACACCTACACAAAACATCATTTTTTTATCTATGGTCCATTGTTCTACGGACAGGTGACAGCTAAAATCGTTGATTTGCGTATGTGTTTTTAGTGTTTTGTTTCGAAAAAGCTTGTGCAGGAGATCCGGCTTAAATAATAATGAATGTTCTATGAATTGTTTTTCGAAACAAATCTGCAAAGAAAACCTATGAGCTATGTAATGTTATATAAGAAATCAAATAAATTCTAGATGGATCTAAACATATTGTTTATGGTTGTCAGGTTAATTTCGAAGTCACCGACACAGAGTCTTGGACATCTGAAGTTCGTAAAACACTTGAACTGTCTGCACTAGGCAGTCAATACAAACTGAACTCTCAGCTCAGAACTGATTGCCTGAAGGAGCACGTCTTGGATTCCAATGCACTCGTTAAACTATTAAATTAGTAATGTCAGTGCAGAATATCAGAAGTTATTGAGATACCCAAACACATTACGATTTTTTAATTTTACACGAATGTTACATAATAAAATAAAATAAATACAAACTTTCAAAATATCGATATGAAAAAGCAAAAATAAAACGCGATAAAACTCAGACACTAATTAAAATACCCTAAGAAGCTACCAGTCAAAAACAATAGCACAACTCGGAGACTAATGTAGTAATTTGTTTAACTCGACTATGAACTCAACGAATTACATTAATTATGCGATTCGTAAAGTGTAGTGACAACATACATTTTTAATATTTCTTGATGCTCTCTATTGCATAGAAGCGAAGATTCTCGTTGCTTGAGATAATCGATTGCTTTTCGTAGCGTGCACCATTCGCCATTTTCCGCGACGTCGATTAACGTTCTTCTTATTACATCTTTTACAATGTCCCTGTTAAGAAAAATATGATTGACCTACGTGTCTGAATTAGCCACGTAACGCCACCTTATCCCCGGGTTGAAAGTGACCTTCGTGGATCATAATCATAAAGAGTCTTCGGTGCGTTGTTAACCATAAGGGAAATAAGGGTGGTTCGAGAAAGGGAAATTGGAAATAAGAACAGCAAATATTTTAATCTCCGTACAAAACCCAACAATAGCCAGCTACTTTATGGTTGTTTTCTAGGAGACACTGGTATCCAGTCGAACTGGCTCATATTTATTGCATCATCAACGTGACTCTATTACTTAGAGGTATAAACACCTAATCATATGAATATGCTAACAGCTTCGTACAATATTTTAACGATAGATACCTCTTCATAAAATATGGATGTGTAATTATTCTTATAATAAAATGTATTCCTGTATTTATATAAGTTACCTACCTATCTTGTACCTCTACATATGAACCGTGTGTCTATAATATGCCGTAAAAACGACATACGCTACAGTCAATTTTGTCTACAAATCGGGTGAAGAGAAAATTGACGATCGGCACATAATTGAGACATCATCATAGAAAACCACCCTCAGAGTGCATATTATTGAGTTTTGTATGATATACAAACCTTGATAATATTATCAAGGGCCCAAAACATACCGGATGTACTTAAAACCCAGTGACGGTAATTTTTTCAAATGGATTTTTTATATTACTATAATGCTCATTCCCATTTTTTTTATGTTTCCTCGCTCTCCTGGAAAGTTTCGTTTTAACCACTTGGATTCTGGGATTTGTCATTTGATGTTTTTTATGATCTATGAATTTGTTACCATCAGGTTATATAACCGCCTGACTAAAGTTCTATGGTACTAAAGGTAATCAAGCAAATCAACATAATTGTAATTTATAACCCGTGATTGTAACATTTAAACATAGAGCGCCACCTATCGAAAGTTCGCTTCGACTCACCTGTCTCTCAGCAACTTATTATATTGTAGCTGCTTTTGTTTTGATGAGAGGTTCCATGCCTTTGCTCTGAGGTTGGTACAGCCTTCTGCAATGTTCCCGATGTAATATAGATGGCAGTAGCATCGACAAAAGACAAAAACGTAGAAGAAATATTTGCCTTACTTTTGATGAAAGCTGTACACGCGTGTTATGATAACTAATGTACCTACCTCAAGTACGAGTTACTTTGATAGATGTTTTTTCTCGAAACTAACGATAGCTTTTGATTGCTCCATACATTCTACTTCGGGCTTCCACCACTAGTAGCGTACTTGCGGAAACTACAATGAGCTAAAACAAATGTATGGAGAAAACAAAAAATATCGTATATTTAGAGAAGCAAGAACTCTCAAAAGTAACTCGTACTAACGCTACAGTGCTGTACTTTAAGCTTTCATTTCACGTCGCGTTGGTGTGAGATCTTGTGATTAGTCATATTACCGCGGTCGAGCCGACCAATTTTTAACTAGGTACAATATTGCACTACCACATTTTTGTATGTTTTTCTTTATATTCATAATATACTTACATAATATTTAAACACAGATATTACACAATTACTTTAAGGATTTCAATTTGTTTCGATTTGCGAATAATTTATTTCAAAATCATATCCAATCATATTGGTCTTTAACGATCTACATATGTGTAAGAAATAGTACAAATGTCAGTCATACCTGTAACTATTTTTTACCCGGATATAATGCTACCTCTCGACGTTTTATGGAACAAAATTAGGCAATAAAAATGTCGAAAAAACGATTCCAGCCCTCTACACTGGCCTGTCGGCCGACTGATCGGTTTATGACGAGCAAACAAGCGTTAAGCGTGCCGCATTTTTTCCAGCAAAAGGCCGTTTACCTGAGCCAGTAAGATTTTACTCTTGTATAATATTTTTTACCAGACTGTCCCGGAGCAATGTAGATGATATGTTTATTACAAAATTAGGTAAATTGCAACACGTAGTTTAATTTCTATAGGTATCTGCTACGTAATATCCGAACTGGGTGCAGTCAATTACTAAGTGGATTCCTACGTTAATAAAACAAAAATTACCCAGAACTCGCATCTGTAAAAGAGCCACTTCCAAGGACAATGCAAATAGGAGAGCATCCATATTACTGATTCTGAAAAATGTATTTTAAGATTCACAGTGTATTTTATTTTTCAATGTACCTCTATAGTACCAATCTCAATGTTTTTTTTTTTCATTAGTGTAATTCGTTCCAACATAAAAGATAATATATTGATATACTACATTGTCAGTGTTGTAATACAACGGACACAGCAAAAGGAACATAACATAAGCAGACTGAAGCTTGGAATTCGGAAAGCGCGCGTCTTTGCGAAATGCACAAGTTATAAGTAGGTTGAAACAACGTCGTACCTATGTTAGCTCGGGTCCCAGAAATTACTTAATAAAACCTTAGAAGGTATTTAATTAATTTTTATCAAAAATTAATGAGTTCATAAACAATACTGACACTAGTACTTCAACCATGAATTTTCTCAGTAGCGACTCCATAAAATATGTGTATGAAAATCTAAGATGAAAATCAACCGAACGTCTCTAGCGGTTACGTGGGAAATTAATGTTTTAGATGTTTTTAAAGAAATGATTTATTACCTGTCTATAGTTTTAATAGTGTTTGTCGGATTATCGGTAACAATTAAAAAATATGTTAAATTACAACAGTCTTTTTATCATTAGGTTCAGACAGTTAACAAAATAATATGCGTAGTTTCAGCACGTAGCAAGTTCAAAACATTCCTATTTATTACTTAAAAGTATACTATTTTCTTAATACAAAGCGAAAACTTTTGGAAACTGATCTCTATAATACACCTTTATTGCTCATTTTTTATACAAAATAATACATATAAAGAAGCATATCGTAATATCCGCCGCTACAATGTAGACGCTTGTCAATCGATTAACAAAAATTAAAGAACACTGCGGACTGTTTAATGAGTTTTATCGACAATAGCTTGTTAGCGACAAGCTCTGTTATTTGCAAGGGAAATTGCTTCTAAATAGAAAGTATCGGAATAGCAAAACTGATTAAAGTAACATGTGAGTGCATAAGCGACCTCGCGCATCTTGTGTTTCGAGATAATTAATGAACTGCTTCACGAATTTGGAATAATTTGGAACGATAAAACATGCCTGACTGACGACTGCCTCGGTGGCGTGGTGGTATTTCGGTACGACTACGGTTCTGAGGTCTCGTTCCTGTTCTGAGGTTCGATCCCCGGGTCGGGCAAAGTGATATTGGATTTTTCCATATCAGCCCGGAGTCTGGAATTTGTGCCCGATATGGCGATAGGCTCGCCCCCTATCACATCTGGGACGGAACTAAGCTCGGCGAAATGTGGGTGTTCTAGTTCGCTAGTGCGCGGCCCACCCCTTCGGGGATACAGGCGTGAGCTTATGTTATGTTATGTTATGTGATAAAACATATTGGGCCTTACTTATGCTACCTCTATATCTCTCTTTTATTTTCAGACAATGTGACACAAGAAAAAAGTGACAGACTATTCTTAGCCATTTGCTCAGCTAAACTGTTTTTATAAGTTAGGCCCAATATAGTTGGCTAACATTGAGTATGTATATTATACATAGTAATAGTAATAGTATAATAGTAATAGTTTTATTTCATTGAGTATGTAGATATTTTTAGCAGTAATTATTTTAGAATTTATTAACATTATAATTAGCTAGAAGTCGCCTTTTTAGTTTAATGCCAGTGCATTTGTACTGTGGACCGGGAGTCTTAGGTTCGATTCCCAGGTCAGGCGTGGTGTTTTTCTAACATAATTTTCCCGAGACTGGATCCCCCAGATAGGGGTTGACGTCAGGCTGGCAGACGGTTGCAAAATCCAAGACAAATCCTTTCTGAATCATGCTTGAAACAGTGTATTGCACCGCCACTACATTAAGGTGGGATGGGCTATAAGTTTTTGTGGTTAATCCTCACAAACTTTCACATTTATAATGAATGTTATTTATAAAATCATCTCGATAGACGTAAGTATGTCTACTTAATATAACCTATGACATGCCGTGAAACTTAACTACACGATGATTAAATAATAAGTACCTTCCAGTCGACTTCATTTGACGTTAATTAGTTGAAACCCACAACACATGTAACTTGTTGAGTATGTTTGACAGACGGTTGTATGTTCCTTAATAATCACTAATAACTTATAATGCCACTTTGAAGTTTGCGACAAATCCTCTGATCGGCACGCGTACTGTAACAACGTAGCAACCATTTTGGTTAATCAATATGAAAGTAGCAATAGCTCAGTGGTGAGTGGTACGGACTGGCCCAGGGAAGGCCGTATTGTCGGACCAGCCGCTAGACCTTTCTCTTTCTTTCTACTTGCCTTTATCTCACCTTAATGTGGTCGGTCCACGTTTTCAAGCATGTTACAGAAACGATTTTGCTAAGTTTTTACGACCGGCTGCTTGCATGACGTCAACCCCCTCTGGGGATCCTGTCCCGGACAAATTAATTTAGAAAATTCGCTTTGCTCGACCAGGGAATCGGACCCACGACCTTCCGGTCCACAGCCCACATATGCTGCCACTAGACTAAGAAGGCGACTACATATGTACCTACCTATTTATTTTTATTTACCGTTTGATGTTCGATGGAAGTTATACTCTGGACAGGGTTAAGGTACACGCACTTGGACGCTGAAAAGTCTAACCACCAAAAAAGAAACCTTTTTCCTGTTTTCACTCCACTTTCAATACCTTAGTCATAACATCTAAATTCCATCTGTTTGTGTATACAGCTGTTGAGTAAAATGGCTGTGTTATACGGACAGACAGAAAAGGGACATGACAAAATTATAACGGTTGCGTTTTGTGATTAAGCTACGCCACAGAACCCCAAACAATTTTTCAACCATATTCAGTTGAAAATGTAACAATTGTTATGCTACAATTATTTGACGCAGATGGTAAAATATTTTCTGTTATGAGTTTTTACATAAACTTTTTCCAATGTTAATAAAATTATTTAGTTTTCCTCGTTGGTTTGAACGATAGTGAAGTTATAGTGCATATAAGATCCAACTTTACGCATATGGCATGGTTAGTTAGTATTTATTCGGAATACTTTTGTCGCAGGTTCTAGAGAAATATTAATGGTGCCATATGTTTTAATTAATTTTGTAGTTAATTTTAAGATATCACCATTGAAGTACATTTCAGTTGATTTTTCTATATTTAGGGCAGGACTCGGCCATGTCCTTTGGAACTCAAATATCTGTTACAGTTCTAAATCGGCCTATTTTTCAGATAGCAGAGGCTGGGAAACGAGTAAATGGGTCACCTAATGGTAAGTGATCTTCACCGCCCATAATTCATTTTGTGTCTACCCAAGACACAAAAAGAATCATGCATGTCCTGCCGAATTAAAAAGAAGAGAATATTGATTGGGAAAGGGAAAATTGGGGCACCGAAAATCTGACTCACCGAAGCCAACGCAGCAGCGGACTGCCACTTTATGCTGGTTTTCTTCAGAGTGGTATCAAACCGGTCGAGCCAGCCCATTCGTGTTGTAATCGTAACTGTCTATAGCATGGCTCTACCACTCAGAATATAGTATAGTATAGTATGTATAGTAATGAGCTTTCTATTAATAATAAATAAATAATATACTTGGTTTTATAAAAAGAAGATTTAGATACCTACATGTTATAAGTACCTATGTAACAGAACGTTTAATGTTTAACTATATACCAATGAAATAATCTTGATAATTTCAATTTATTGCGTTCAACAGTACTTACCGACTGCATATGTTTTTTTTTTAATAAATACACCCAACAATCACACGCATAGTCCTGACACCACACTAAGATCGAGTTTTGTATCGTGGGTATCAGGAACTACGAAAGACTTTCGGTCTCACAACACCCAGACCCGAAACAAATATACAAACATTGGTTTCGGTGCGGGAATCGAACCCGCGACCCCGCGTTACACAGCCGGCTACTCGCCCGTTGCGCCACGGAGTCTACCTACACGTGGTACCTACACGGTAGTTATCTAAAACCAATATTATTCCCAAAACCGGAATTTACATTTCCATAATATGTGCCACATATATTTCGGAATATTTTTTTGTAGATATAATAATTTAATCGTGTCGATACGTAATAAAGTTACCCGCCTTCAACCACCTATTAAACTCGATAGAACATATTAAAGCTACTACTCGACGTCAATGGAAAAACTTTAACAAAGAAATTCAACACTGTCTGAGAATAGAAAAAATGTCCCCGACGCAAGTTCTGCTATATGATAGGAAATTTTGCGGGTATCGTGAGGGCAGTCCGCCTGAGGCGTGGAGCTCTCTCACGCCTCCGAAAATGTGTTGAAGTATAATGAAATCACGTGGCTCTCGGGAGGCGCTTAAATTAAATCGCTTTAATTATCGCTCGTAAACGGACGACAGCCTTCGGGCAGAGTCGCCGCACCGCCATGCTCCTCCGTACTATATCCAGTCTATCCTTGCCAGATATGCACCTAATAACGTGTTATTTATGAAAGTATAATTCTTTTAGTATTTAGAAATAAAATATATATCCTAAATGACTGCCTCGGTGGCGTAGTTGTATTCTGGTACGCCTACCGTCCTGAGGTCTCGGGTTCAATCCCCGGGTCGGGGACAATGATATTGAGATTTTTCTACTCAGTAGCGGAGTCTGGAATTTGTGCCTGAAATGACGACAGGCTCGCCCCTTATCACATATGGGCGGTAATCATCTGGGCGAAATGTAGGTGTTCTAGTTCTAGGTCACCTCTGTCTACCCTTTCTGGGATACAGGCGTGAGTCGACGGTCAAGTAGTGACGTTATCATAATGACATCAAAGAAGCTTATCCATATGATATGACACCTTTTTACGAACGTCGTACTTAGTATTTGTGGTTAAATTATGATAAGCAACACAAACCATGAAGATCGCATTAATCTTTTATTCATGCGTTTCCTGACAAAATCAGTGTTTCCCGCCGTTCCAGCCAACAAATTCACCATTTGATTACTAGCGCATTATGCATTGCTCGTTACGTTATGCATATTTAGGTACTTCATTTTCAATCATGTAAAACACCTTAGCTTAACATCTTTGATATTAATGCATAAGCAAAAAGCTACTTTTAAAACTCGATTTAAATACCTTTATTATCTAATACACCAGACACGGAGTCCCTACCTACCTATAGTAGTAATAGGTAAATGTCTGGTGTACTTCTAGGTTTATTCGATCAAAGCCATAAATTATATTTTCTCATTTAGAGGCATGATACTAAAAAATCTAATTAATGTCATCAAAGGGTAGGCTCGGTCCGGTGGTACAAAAGTTGATTGAGCTCTTTATGAGCATTTTTATTTGAGTAGTAATATTGCTTTGCCACTGGGACCGCCGAAACCGAATCTGTGGAATAATTGCCTCATGACTAATTTTCTCCAAATAATGCAGCACCTGTTACCCGATATATATAAATTTGATTATAGGTTCGTTCAGTACACTGCCGTATAGATAATATCAACGATGAATGGTCCAGATAACTCATAAAATATGTCTAAAAATTATGTGGTTATTAACATTTTTGAAGCTTTGCGCACTTTTACAGACGTTCATGTGAAATGTATTCATAAATGAATAAAGTTGTAACAATTAAAAACAAAGATTAGTAACGTTTTTATTGAACGTAATGAACTATTACATTTCCCTACTTTTACATGCTAAAGAGAAGATATTCCAACAGAAAATTACACACTGCGTCGAGTAAAACTACTTACACTGTACACATTATATAGAAATTGGCAACTACTCGTACTTAAATTGTTAGTTTCGTACATTTTCTTTGAAGAACTACAAATAAAATAAATATCTATACACGGTAATTTATAACGTAATACATATTGATTGAATGTAATAATGTAGTAAATGCTTACTTTTGTAAACATTAACATTTTGGCACAATATGCAAGAAACAGTTCAAATAAAAATTAATAACTATGCAAAGTTATTACAAATGAAACAACATTGTATACAAGGGATGGACTCAGCAATCTTAATAAAGCATTATATAAAGTATTTAATGAGTGTTGAGCTGGTTTACATTCACTATTTACTTTATTTAACACAGAAAATAAATCATATAAACTTAATGTGCTATGTGTGCTTATACGAACAGTTACGATAGAGGCGGCATTTAGTTTTATTTGTTTGCAAATTAAATATAATCAACGAAAGATCTGTTGACGTGGCATCTTGTTTTCGATGTGGTGATGGTAACAGCGAACAGCGAACTCAAAGGCGTTGTCGTTGATGGCAGGTCTAGTTGTCGTAGCGAGATAAAGGAGATTTGGCCCAGAAACCTATTAAACAAAATTTAATCTGTATACAATCAAACGGTCCACAAAATGAACAAAAATGGCACAAAAGTGCCGATTCGCGAGAGAACTTTATTTATTAACATCCGTATACCACCCACAGGCCACTAATTGCCACAAGCTCCAAACATCCGTTGGATATTGTTGTTTTAGGGTATAACAATATTACGCAAGAAGGCTATTTCTCTGCGGCTGAGATTTTTCCGCACGGTTACCTTGGATTCGAAAACGTCCAACTGCGCTTGATATGTTCACAACTTGGTTATTTTTTATCCAAGCACGACAAAGTTAATACACTGCAGCTGATGGTAAGCGCAGTGCAGACTAAAAAACGAGCGATCATTAAGGGGTTTATCGGTGGTCACCATAATCATGCCGGCCTATTTCTTTATGCTTCTTCTCACTCCGTAGAGGATAGGTGGATGATCGAGACTCGGGGATTCCCATAGCCGCCCCAACCAATCGCCAAGTGATGTCGTAAGCCCCTCAAGAGAACATTTAGTATAATACTGACCTCGTTTG
Source organism: Clanis bilineata (assembly GCA_036417725.1). Classification (NCBI taxonomy): domain Eukaryota; kingdom Metazoa; phylum Arthropoda; class Insecta; order Lepidoptera; family Sphingidae; genus Clanis; species Clanis bilineata. The sequence continues at coordinate 10,976,534 of CM071151.1, read as the reverse complement.
CCAACGTTCTGCAAGAAGAGCCTGTTGGCGACAGCCTGCCGCTGGTTGGCCTCGCGCATCTGCTTGCGAGCTACCTCGAGCAGGAGCCGCTGCCGGAGCACCTCCATCGGGTTGTTGATGGACAGAGAAGGCATCTTGCGTTTCGGCCGCGTTCGACCACCGCGCAGTTCCGCCAGTCTCTGCGGCAACCCCAACCAATTTCCTCAATATTTTTTTGTTGAATCGGTTATGTATTGACAAAATGAACCAATTAGCTTAGTGATTTTAGGAATTTTGATCTATATATTAATTAAATTCGGTTTTTTTATTAATTTTTTTTGCGGTAGGTATTACTGTATTTTTTTCATGCAAATTATTATCATTCAATATTATAATATATTTGAATTTGAATAGTAAGTTTCATAGCTGTTATAAGACACGATGTTTCAAGAATAAAAATACGGATACTTCTCGTAAAAAATACGATATTGAAAACAAATAACCTAGTGAAAAGTAACCCCGTCAAAGCACAGACCGACATCGTATAGAAACTATTATGTTCTGTGATTTACTTGTAGGTAACCCTGAGGGCCGACGCAGAAACACGAGTGAGCCGTAGCGCAATAAAAGGGTCAAATGTTTGTACGGCTAACCGATTTCTTTTATGTAAGCCAAATACAAAGCAAAATCATATCTACGTGCCCTTTACAGTATGCGCACAAGTTAAGAAATAATTAACACTATTTGTCAAGAACAAACATACAGTTTTAACTTAACTATTATAGGTATTAGTTGTGACGTACAAGTCCTTGCCAAGGAATGAAATTATTTGAAAAGTATAATATCACATTTTTGGAACAAGTATGATTAATATTTCCAATTACATAGCGCAGGGTACAAAGGCAGCCGGAACAAGAAAATGTCTGACAATCGTAAATGTATTCGACCTTAATGCGCGTCTATGAAATTTGTATGAAATATTAACCAAACGTCATCCGTGCGCAGCGAGCTTGCTTGATACAAATTCGATTGTCAAAAATATTCCTGCTGGGGCCGCTGCAATTAGTCGTGATAATCTCACTGACTGCATAAAACATACCTGAAGGTATATAAAAAAAGGTATTGGGAGATACTGTTGTCTGCCGTCCCACACATATTGTAGACAACTAACTACAGGCATTAAATAATCTTATTTTTAAGTTATTAATAATTTACTTTACTCAAAACATGAAAAGGTGGAAAGAACTTTGGGAAAAGTGTAACGTGAAAAGGTAGAAACAAGTTTGCGAAAATAGTAACCTGTTTATTAGATTATAAACACTCAATCAGAAAAAGTATATACGATGCTGCATAATAGAAAAAAAAATCAACAAACATATAGTTGATATGTGTTAATATTCACATACTCTTAATAATTAAGTGTTTTTGTTGCTACGAGTGTCGTATAACAATTTTAGGTGCCTACCAAAGTAATTAATTTGTCAATGTCTAAAACGGAAAGCAAAGTGGGTTTGTAGATTTTTCTTACAGCCTATGGTTAATGTGACAAGCGAAAAACGAATGTGGAAGATTGTGCTAAATAAATCAAAGACTCCTATGTATTTACAAAGTGGGTTTGTAGATTTTTCTTACAGCCTATGGTTAATGTGACAAGCGAAAAACGAATGTGGAAGATTGTGCTAAATAAATCAAAGACTCCTATGTATTTACTAAACAAGCTGTTTCGAAGTAAAATTATGGCATATGCCGGCGAGTGTTTGACGTTTCACGGCTAAGGATAAGAGTAGATTTCTATAGTGAGTTGAGGTCGATTAACAGAGACTTACCGCCGAATGGTCATACAACTAAGGTCGCGTTATGTCGTTTGAGGCCGCCTTATCTGTCAAAATTGCATGGCGAAAATCAATGTAAGAGGCCGTTAAAGGTGAGTAGCGTTTGACCATTCTGGCGTTAGTGCGCACATTCTATGTACCGAACAGTAGACAAACTGTTTCGAAGTAAAATTGTGGCATATGACGGCGAGTGTTTGACGTTCCACGGCTAAGGATAATTTCTATAGTGAGTTGAGGTCGATTAACAGAGACTTAGTGCGCACATTCTATGTACCGAACAGCCAGTCTAGTAGTATACATAGAAGTCTTTGAAATAAATATACCACGTTAGTTTATGTCTCTGGTTCTAAAGTAAAGCTACCTTTAATAATGTTGGGTCGTTGTGTAATTACAAATAAGTTTTTCATATACAATTGTCACTGTGTAACATTGCCCTGCTGTCTGCACCTCTTTTAAGAGTTAAATGATTAACTTTAGTGTCAGTGTACATAGATTGGAATATAGGTGTGACCTTATGTCCTCTATATTTTGGTGATCATCTTCAGTTCGCGGAGTTCGTAAACTCTGTCAAACCTCGTGTATATAACGATGATTGTTTTCGTTTTATACGTACATTTGACTAGCAGCGGCTCCTGTAAAATCTAAAATGATCTAAATTAAATGTGTGGAGACAAAAAAAACAATGGCAGTTTTCGTATTTCGATTTCGAAAACTCTCAAAACTCGTATCAAACGAGCCCGTAGCATAAATAGCTTACGACTATCTAGCTTGCTATGCGCTCGTCATTTGTATGAAATTCCAATCAAATGGCATGTGTGCGATTTGTATACAGTGTCAATACTTAGTTATTGGCTCCAGTATTATGTTATGTGATAGGAGACGAGCCATACTGTTAAGAAATTTCAATAATAGGTCAAATTAAAAAAGTATTTTTGATATCATCGGTCGTACCAAACAATACTACTAATACCAATAATACCATGATAAAAAGTTTAATTATTATATTATTTCTAAATATTTTTTTAAATACAGGCTTGTGGAAATAAAACAACGTGTCTCTTCAATGTAGTTTATTGCATTTTTCATGCATTTACAAGATTATAGTTGAAATTCTCTACTTATAATAAATAATAGGTATAAATAACTTTTCTATGACAACGAGTACATTAATATAATAAGAAGTACCTATCTACTTATTGTACAAAATAATTATTTGTACTTATTCAATATACATACGGCACAAAGTAATGATAATTACTATTTTTTGCATTCTCTACTCTCCGTAACTACCTAATAATACAGGTTTAATATTATTATTAAAGTCAAGTATCTCTACAATATAGGTAATTGTTTACTCAATGAAATGTAAAGCGGTTATTTTTTTTATTATATTATATGAATTCTACGAGTTAATCAACATCTTTAGGAACACGTAAAGTATATATCAATCTTTAATAATATTGACTTGGCTGTTCCGCTTGCGTCCACTGGAAACCTGCAAGAAACGAAAATGAAATAAGTTAAGTCCACTATGTTATTATAATTTATGTTATATTGACGGAATGACATATCTACATTGTATTACAAAAATAATAGATATTATACTAGATTTTACTACAAATAAGTGAATTTTCAAATAACTAAAATTAATCCGCGCAAATCTATTTAAACTATGGTTATATATATATACTAAAAAAATTGGAGGAAAGTTTTGCCCGGCCGTACACGATCTGATATATGTTTGCATAAATATGTATGTCCGAGTTGTTCTACAAAATGTATGGCTTAGCCTTAGAGCACTCCTTGGCGAGTGTTGGACCTTTTGTAAGAGATTTTTGATCGTGTGCGCCTGGGCTGTTACTTTTCCTACGGAATTTTACAACTGAATACCAAAACCCTATGTAAAATGTTTGATCATGTTAAAAATGTAATCGTAAACATAGTATCTAGGGCTTAACGAAATAAGTAGCCTTGTGATAATGAATCGGCCCCTTGAGTAGAGTTTCAGTATTCAAGTGATTGAGTGATATTTGTCGGGAGAGATACCTCGTTTGCCAATGTTGTCCAAGAAGTTCCTGTTGGCGGCAGCACGCAGCGCGTGCACCTTGCGCTCCTTCTCCAGGCTGAGCTTCTGTCGCAGCACGGACATGGGCAGGTCGATGGACAAGGACGGCATGCGCCTTTTCACCGCCGCTCTGCCGATCTTCGCGCCCCACCCACACACTCGTATTAGCCATTCGATATAATACTCTCTATTTAAACCTCATTTCATTACCCCATCACACGAGCCAGGTATAGAGATGGAGCTATTGGATGCTAACTAGTTATTTGCTACCAACAAAATATTTGTTTTAATTGCTCGATTTCAGTAGCAGTGTAGGTATGTTACGTCATTGCCATGTTGTGGTCATCGTGTTTTAAATTTTTATATTAAAAAATGACATATAGTCACAGATTGAAGTTGTTTTAAATTTTCATAATGCACAGGAACTACAGCAAGAACACAAATCTATATCTATATATTCTTGTAAGTACGTAAGTATTATGCATAGGTAAAATATAATATCTATAATAATGCTATCTAGTATCTATGACTGAATACACAGAGTATAAAATAATAAATTTATTAAAATTAATTATACATTTAACAACATGTTCTATCATAAAGTGTAATTAGTAGACAACATCAATTATCTAAATATAAGTCGATTAGAGTCGATCACAGGACGGCAGGCCGGCAGGTATCTTGTTATCTCTTCAGTGTTCAAACAACCTCCTCCATTGATCTACAAATAACAATATTTAAGTTATTCAAGGTTTACTCTCGGTGACGCAAAGTTTAATGCAAGTCTCTACAGGTTTCATGCATTTCTATTCAGTTTCTTTACTGCTACTAGCAATGTTTTACATGCGAATTTAAATTTAATTCCAAAATATATCTACGAAATGTTTGCTAAGTACATTTTATTGCTTATTATCTGTACGATTATGCATATTGTTGAAAATGTTTATACTTATTCTAACCTCGTTTGCCAACACGGTTAAGGAAATTCCTGTTATTCTGTGCGACCTTCTCCATGTAGCGTTGCTGAAGGATGTCCACGGCGGGGTTGACAGAGAACGAGCGACGCGAGCGCGCGGGCACTCCGCTACTTCCCACCTTCGCACATAACTTCATTTATACATAATATATTGACATCAGAATCTTAATTATCAAATTCGAATTGAACACCTAAACTAAAAAATGGTCTATTTAATACCATTTCGTGTTTATTAACTCTAAATAAACTGATGAAATACTTGCAAATGTTAATGAAACGGAAATCCCAGCGTCAGCTCTGGCACCTTAACAATTATCGATCGTTAGTGGACGCGACGACGGCTCTAATTGGCACCGTAATTCGTTCAGTTAATTACAAAGAGAAAATTTTTATCTTAAGCAAAATAAAAACATCAATTGAGCCCTCAAATAACAGGCCTGTTCTTGTAAAGGGCTCTCATCGACTTACTTTAAGGAGCCACCTGTGCTACAATGTTGACAATAACAATTTGTACTTGTAATTTAATTTTAATTTGAGACTATTCTCTATTGATTTAAGAAATAATAACCTACAGACTCAACTCGCAGTCTTGCGTGAAACTTAATTTAAGTTTTGTTCCAATATTTTACCGAGAATTTAATTTGTTGGTTCCTCATAATCACAGGTTTAAAATCTTAACGAACCGACTTCAAATACGACCGTAACCAAATTTATATGGGACCACCCTTGAAATAATCTCTATCGAACACAAAAATAATTTTGAAGATCGGCCCACATTCGGCGGAGATATCGCGTAACATACATTAAAAAAATACAGACGAATTGAGGACCTTCTCCTTTTTGGAAGTCGGTCGAAAATAAGTATTTATTTTGAATATAAATAGTGTTTGTTACCTGCGATTCGCGGGGCATCTCAGCTAGTAAGTACAGCCAGGGAGCGCCGGCGGCGTAGCGTCCTTCCATAGGTGAAACTTCATATGCCAAGCTTTCCTGTAGAATAACGCATAATTAATATTGAAATAAAGATTAGTAACAACAATTTGGATTAATCTAACACTGTAAGGTAATTTAAACTTATAATTTTATAGTAGCAGGCAGAGGTGCATTTAATGCATTCCCACACAAGTACATTCACGGTGTATACAGAACTTCATCTCATCACGTATTATAGTGTGAAGTGTGAACTCTATCATGTGATCGATGATCGTAGAGCTACGCAGTAGACAGCGGCCTGAGCAGGAAAATTTCTGACAACCGTAAATGTATTCGAACTCGATGCGCGTCTATGAAATTTGTATGAAATATTAACCAAACGTCATCAGTGCGCAGCGAACTCGAATACATTTACATTTACATTCGTTTTTCGTGCTCGGGCTACAGATATCTAGAGTATTCAAGAGTATGAATAGGCTAGCTCGATCGGTTCGGTAACAACTATCTCACAGAAAATCAACGTGGAGTGGCAGTTGGCTGTGCTTTTTCTACGCTGAGTGAGGTTACCAGTGTCTTAAATCACCCTTCTAATCCCAATCATTGTTCCTTTCCTATTAAAGGTAGACAGCAACTTGGCCAAGCCTCTAGCTTTACCAATTACACAGGTCTGCGATGAAAAAGTTTTTTAAATAAATTCATCACAAACATGTAGAAGTTGGTCTGTAGATAGCAAATATAAACTTTGTTTTAACGTATCACGTCACATTTTTTTTGCATATAGATAAATATATCGTTACATTGGTAAGTTCGTTTTTTTTTATCTAATTGATTTCATGATCTATATTTATATTTTATACTTTATGACCAATCATCCTATAGCCTATAGTTACTAACCTGCTTAAGAAAAAACAAAAAAGTTTTATGTACTATGACCAACATAGTGGTTTAAACCGCCAAAAAAAACGGTAATAAAATATTGTTTTATGAAATCGGTAACTATGGCTCCTCAGAGTTGCAAAAACAATCCAAATGTATTTTGCTATATTTGCGGACAATATACAATAGTTAAGCAAATATTAAAAATAACAGACTTTGTAAAAAATGCTTATTATACCTACTTCGGAATAAGGTTATGTTACCAAGAAAAACAGTGGGATCCGCATACAGTATGCCGGCTATGTGTTGAAGTGTTAAGACGTGGACTTACGGTAAATCAAAATCATTGTTCATTCGGTATTCCTATGTTGTGGCGGAAGCAAAAAAATCATATAGATGATTGATATTTTTATTTGACCAATGTAGCAGGATATAATTCTAAAAACCGCACCAAAATTGTGTATCCTGATGTTGCGTCTGTGACAACGATGTTCAAAGTTTGTTTTTGATGACAACCTTGGAACGAAATGCCTGGCATGGCTTTAAAAATGTCGTATCTAAGTTTCTAGGCAACACAAAAGATCCTGAGTATAAAAATATTGTGCAGGAAATGTTAAGCGCCTATAAAAATTGCTGTAATATGAGTCTGAAAATTCATTTTATGAAGTCTCACATTGATTGTTTCCCAAAAAATCTAGCCGACTACAGTGAAGAACAAGGTGAACGGTTTTATCTGGATATAAAGGAAATGGAAAGAAGATATCAAGGCCGTTGGGACGTTAATATGATGGCGGACTATTGCTGGATGATACACAGAGATAAAGTAAAAAAATCATAAACGCAAACCAATATAACGCTTTAAAACACGTTACCATTATTTTTTTTCTTTATGTATACCTTAATGTAGTATTTTCATAGCTATAGACTCAATAAAACTTTACAAATTATTCTCAAATGACGGTCATTAATTTTTCTTTTGCTATTTTTCATATTCAAATGCTATATGATCTAAATCTGATAAACGTGACGTGGTATATATCATATGAATGCCGTTTTCTATTACTTTTAGGACAATTAAAACAAATGTTAACCATTCAATAAAAAAACTTTTCAAAAAAAAATATTCGCAGTCCTGTGTTATTTATCATCACTTATCTGCTTTTGTAAGCCAATAAATATATATCGACAAAGTTTGTAAATAATATCAATTTCCGTAAATATTTTCTAATATCTAAAGTATCAGTTTATTTTACAAGAGTATTTTGGGATTACTTTAAAATGAGGAACAACATTGTCTGAAATAGATGACACGGATAGTGTATCTATATAAGGCCTTGGGGTGACACTCGCGGGAGTCGACGATTTTCCACGTTGCTAGTAAAGAACATATCTCAAATATATTCTTACACAAACCATTTGCGTTTCACATAAAATACCCTCGTAAGAATATGCGTGGCTTATGAAGTATGCCGATAGTAAATATTTGCATTTATTTGTGCGAGCAAATACGATGAAATCGCTGGGAGGATTTAAGTTTTTCTTTTGTTTTGTACATACATAATATTACGCCTGTGTCCCCGAAGGGGTAACCAGAGGTGAACTGGAGAAGGACACTCACATACCGTCTAGATTATTGCCGTTTTTTTTTTAATTTGATAGTGGCTTATCACCATTCTATATCATCTATCACCTTTTTCGAATTGAAAAACTTTAACATTGTGAATACCCCATCTGGGAATTAAACCCACGACATCTCTTTCCAAAATCTCAAGGTTTATACAACATAAAATCAATATAAACATTGTCCTCTTCAAACGGTTAGCAGTTGTAGCTATTAATATTTCTTGAAATATGCGCCAGTGCCAAATACTTTATGGGCCTTACTTATAAAAACATTTTCGTTTATCTTTTCGCTAAGAACAGCCTGTCCTTTTTTGCTTGCGTTACATTGTTTAGAAATGAAAGGGACAACCGATAGTTAAAAATAAACAGCACTTAAATATTTTTAAGTAAGGGGCTATATTTTCAGACAAAGCTGCTTCAATAAAAGTAGTACTCACATCATCGGGTCCTGCGGAGTCGATCTGCACGAGGTCCATGGGTGCGCCGGAGTCGGGGGCGGGCGCCGCCACCGCCGTGCTGCCGACAACCACCATGGCGCACCACACAGCCCACCACATCTGCAGACAAACAAAACAACCTCGAGATTAAATAGTCGAAAATAGAAGTGAATTGTGACTCCATGGAGAGCTGACCCCATCACAATGGACCATGTGAGATGAAAGCTTGGAAGAGAGAGCGAGAGAGCGATGTGATTTATTTTGTCATACTGTCATCAACAACCCTGAAACAGTAACAGTCCTGTTAAATTTAAGTCTGCTGCTCATGTTTTTTCTCATAACACTACACAAAACAAAAGAACAATGTATCATGGTTTCGCTACATATTTGTGTCTATGATTCATTGTTTCATGAGCAGAAGACATCTTATGTCTAAACAAAAACATTATTCTGCGAAGGTGTTTTGTGTAGTTTCCATAAATATATAAAATAAATACATCCAACAGTCACACACCTAGTCCTGACCCCACACTAGGTTTAACCTGTATCGTGGGTATCAGAGCCTATGAGAGACTTTCGGTCTCACAACACCCCGACTTGAAACAAATATCTGTAGGCCACACAAACTTTTGACTCAATACGGGAATCGAACCCGCGGCCTCTCGCTTCACAGCCGGCTACTCGCCCGCTGCGCCACGGAGGCTGTCAGGAACAGGAGACATGCCTTTAATATTTAGGACTATGATAACAACCCTTGGTTCCTCTTCTTTTAAACTTAAAGGAATCAAAAGTCTGTGTCATCAAGAGAGAGGCCTAAAATGCTTAAGCGAGAATTCTCCTGTCGGCGTACCAAATACATAACTGTGTAAAGGGTCTCAAATTACATATTTGATACATATTCTGATGTAGAATTATGTAGAGGTAATAAGCTCAAAGAGGACGCGAGAGTATAACCACAGATTAACTATGGTGATTATAATTACAGTAATGTTCTTGTTGCATGTGGTCGAGGTGGTCAACACAAAAGGGAACGGCGCGCCGCGTTGGTTCCAATCTTGTTTTTGTGTACATCATGTATGATTCTCTACGGATATGCAGATGATAAAGAGCACAAAAAAGTAAACCTATATCGTCGTGAGTAGTTCAGTCTAAAAATATGTTACAAAAATGTTTATGTAATATTCTTAGATTTGTAATAATGTTTACTATTTGATACGACAGCCTCCGTGGCGCAGTGGACGAGCAGCCGGCTGTGAAGCGAGAGGCCGTGGGTTCGATTCCCGCATTGAGACAAATGTTTGTGTGGCCCACAGATATTTGTTTCAAGTCTGGGTGTTGTGAGACCGAAAGTCTCTCATAGTCTCTGACACCCACGATACAGGTTATACCTAGTGTGGGGTCAGGACTAGGTGTGTGACTGTTGGGTGTATTTATTTATTTATTTATACAGTCGTACCTATACTATGATTTGTCTATTTTTTATTACCATAATGAATTCTGCTAAAAGTGATATAACAAAATAATAAATGTGAATATCGATTTATAATATCTGTCAGGTGATGAATATTAAAATTATAAGCGAAGCCGTGTGATAGAAAGCCGATATGTTTGTGACTTCCCACTCGTCGCTTTGATTATGAAAAGCCCTGCGGTGTGTAGTGTGCATTTTTGGTAAATGATCCCATGCATATTCAAGAGCTCACTTTTATTCCTTTCCTTGCTGAAAGTTGAAACCCCACGCGCTGGCCTCGGTTACGTGACACATTGTATAACATAAATTGTACAGTATTTTTTAAAGAATCTATACATACCTACTGTTTTTTTAATTTACCCAAAAAACTGGTCATTTTAAGCTCGATGAAATTTACGTGCTCTAATCTACTTACCATTTCGAGGATACAGGCGCTATCTCAAGTTAAGTTTTGGATATATTATTATTATAAAACATGTAAAATGAAAATGAATAAAACTTCTATTAAACTAATAAAATATAGTGTTTTAACATAATATTAATATTGTAAACTTGTTGCAATGTCAAAGCAACATTCCATTAATATTTTGTGTTACAAAAATAGCTCTACTGATAGGCCAAATTCCCCTAGAATTCCATAACCTGAATATCAACAAGGCAAACTCCAACTTGGCTTTTACCGGTTGTTAGGTAAAATAATTTACTTTGTAGTTAAGTCGAACGTCGGTTATAAATACCCTACGTGTGTGATGTTGCCTCGTTGTTTTAAATGTTACTATAAAGAAAAGCAGCTACAGCAGTACTAAAAAAAGCAGCGATAGCTCAGTTGGGAATGGTACGGACTGCCGAGACGAGTGTCGGAGGTTCGAGACCAACCCCAAAAAGAGCACACACCTCTGACTTTTCTATGTTAAGTGTGTTTTCATTGTGTAATATCGCTTGCTACAACGGTGAAGGAAAACATCGTGAGGAAACCTGCATATCCGAGAATTTCTCCACAAGAATTTCGAAGGTATGTGAAGTCTACCAATCCGCATTGGGCCAGCGTGGTAGACTAAGGCCTAACCCCTCTCACTAGTAGAGGAGGCCCGTGCCCAGCAGTGGGACAGTAATATTACAGGGCTAATATTATTATATTATATATAAAGACAGAGTAAAGGAGAATCCGATACCCAATTCCCCCTCTTTTGTCCCTTTTCCCTCCCCTTCCATTCCATTTTTTAGGTTGGCGACGCACCCATGATTATTTTTGTGTCTAGGATGTCTATGGGCGGTGAAGATCACTTACCATCAGGTGACTCATCTACTCGTTTCCAGTCTGCTATATAAAAAAAATATATGAAAGAACGTAAAGCAAAGTTACAGCTCGCTGTTGCGTTCGGTAAGTGAGAGTTTCGGTGGCCCAAATCCCTTTCCCAATACCTATAGGTACTCTTTCTTAAGGATTATCATCGCATCCATATTTCTACTGATTCGTGCTTCGTGAGTTTCAAGGGGCGGTGGAAATCACTTATCATCAGGTGGCCCAACTGCTCGTTAGCATGTCTTTGCTATAAAAATATACTACATTTAATACTAAATTATAATTGGACCGTGTTACGCAGAAATGATCCATCCCACAAAAAAAAATGTTGACACCAATATGGTCTATTAATGCTTTAGATTAGAACATGTTAGCATCAATAACATTTAAAAAAAAATTGTTGTGGGTTGGATCATTTCTGCGTAACACGGTCCAATTAATAGTAATAACCTAGTTGAAGAATAAACATTTTTTTCTATGTATGTTCCTATCGTTTTTTATTTATACTGTAAGATTAGAGTCACTCACATTATGGAGACCCTGTGATGGAAATATTCTTTTTTTATCCGTACACTACACCTGATGGTAAGCGTAGTGCAGTCATATAAAACTATGACTTCTGACAAGCAATGGGTTCATCAGTGGTCACCAGAAACATGCCGGTCTATTTGTGCTTCTTCACACTCCGAATCCGAAGAGGGAAGAAACAAATCGAGGGGCTTGCGAGAAGATAGGTAGATGACCGATGCAGACACATGAATCAAGTCGTAAGTCACTCCGAGTGAACTGGAAATACACTGGCTGATCCTGGAACGCGAACCACACAATGAGTGTGGGTCACTATGGTAGGTTTTAGCACCATGTGTACGGTGGTGGACATCCGATTGGATACGAATATCCTACCACCAGCATTCTGTTAGTGTTCAGTAGTAGTGTCGTTATTTACCATGTTCTTCGATTTCATGTTAGAAACGATAAAGCGAACCGTTGACGCCTAATATGAAGATAAAAGTGATAAAACTAAATAAATATTTTTATATTACCTACTATAATATAAAAATATTTGTTTATTTTACACATTATCAAGTAAATTGGATTTTGAAATAGCTCATACAAAATACTTTCGTGTTAATGCGACAACACGTTAACAATTCTGTTGAGAAATTGCAAAACAATTCAATCGGTATTCAATCATGGCACAGTAATGGCTGCTTAGTATTCCTTTCGTAGTCTATAGTGCCAAATAAGTGTAATTTGTTATTGGGGCTGTTATCGTAATTCGTACGACGCTACGGTTCAACTCAACGGGAGTGGTTTATTTAGACAGGGTCCGTCTCGACAACTCGACAAACTTTCATTGTTTATGGTTTGGCCACCTGCCCCTTGTGATAAACTCTCATGTACAAACAGGTACTTAGTGTGGACACCTAATTACTAAGCTTTTATACGTAAACACGCGCAACCATACTCGTTACACACATTTTTCTTGTCTACTACGTATGTACATCGAAAAATACGTTTCTGACTATATCAACGAAACACGAATATTTTTGGCAATCAAATTCATATCGAGCTCAATGCGCATCTATAAATAAATACAACCAACAGTCACACACCTAGTCCTGACCCCACACTACTATAACCTGTATCGTGGGTATCAGAAACTATGAGAGACTTTCGGTCTCACAACACCCAGATTTTAAACAAATATTTGTGGGCCACACAAACATTTGTCTCAATGCGGGAATTGAACCCGCGGCCTCTCGCTTCACAACCGGCTACTCACCCACTGCGCCACGGAGGCTGTCATCTATGATATTTGATTGAAATATTTGATGTTACTATTGACTATTTTGGAAATTGGAAAGCGGGCGAGCAGCCGGCTGTGAAGCGAGAGGCCGCGGGTTCGATTCCATCCACAAGATAAATGTTTGTGTGGCCTACAGATATAGAGGTATGTTTCGGGTTTGGGTGTTGAGAGACCGAAAATCTCTCGTAGTTTCTGATACCCACGATATAGGTAATAAACCTAGTATGCGGTCAGGACTATCTGTGTGACCCAACAGTCACCAGTCACCACTCACTCAACACCCAACGGAGTAAAATAAAAATAAAATAAATAAATTAATGAAACATCATCAGTGCTCAGCGTGCTTCATACGAATTCGATTGTCAAAAATATTCCTGCTCGGGCCACTGTTATATATCAATATGATTATCATCATCATCGCCAGCCATAGGACGTCCACTGCTGAACATAGGCCTCCCATAAATATTTCCAGATCGACCTGTTGGAAGCGGACTGCATCCAGCGACTTCCTGCGACCTTTTTTTCTATTTATTACAGAGCTTAATCATGACTTGATTATGTCGCTCTGGTGAATTAACATTAAAATATAATAAGTACAGAGTTCTTACCCATTTCAATAAGAACCATACCATATAACATTCTAATTAGACTGACCTGAGGTAAAAACCTGCGACCTTTATCAGGTCGTATTACCTTTATCAATATGAATGAATAATAATAATAATAGCTTAAATAATTTTGACAATCGAATAAGAATCGATTTAGACAGCCTCAGTGTCGTAGTTGTATTGCTGGCGCGATACGAGAATCATCCTAAGCTCTCGGGTTAGATCCCTGGGTCGGGCAAAGGAATATTCCATTTTTCTGCTCAGTATCAGTCAGATATGAATCATGATCGAGCTACAGGTCGGCCAAAGAATTTTTCTAACTCGATTTGCCCAAATAATTCCCCAGAGAAAGTTGACGTCAGGCAAACAGCCGGGCGTAAAAACTTAAGCCGAATCATTTCTGCAATATGCTTGAAAAAGTTTATTACACCGTTGCGCCGCCACACGGAAGTGAACTAATGGCAGGTGGAAAGAAAATATAAAGTTATCAGAGCGCAGCTAACTTGATTCAAATTTAAATTGTTTATTCATGGTAGGGTCTGACGGGCCGACCAAACTGCTAAAGCGTCTACCAAATAGCCAAAGATAAAATTTTCACTGCCTGTATTAATAATGATATAGTCGGCCACTGCTACAGGATTAATTATATACTTATCATTAACTTAAAGGGATGAACAGGGTTACAAGGTTTATATGGAAAACATTTTCTGGTCCAACTATAGCCGCGTCCCCTGCACGTGTTTTTTCGAAACGAAACGGTAAAAACACTTACACAAAACAAGGTTTTTCATTGTCTCTTGCTCTTATAACAATGAGCCATAGACAAAAATTTGTAGAAATACTATGTTTTGTGTAATGTTTTAGTGCAGGAGACACTATTTCATTTGCATACTCGATAATTGGTTAAAACTATTCGTCACAATTCGCGAAATACGTAATTAGTTAGAAGTTTTTTTTTATTATTGAATTTTAACAAACATTTTAGCGCCTCCTTTTCTTTATTTTAAAAAGAATTTGCTGGAATTCTAATAAAGACTTTCATGAAAGCATTGTTTTAAAAGTATCTCTTCAAATTATTTATATTTCTTACACAGGCGCCTAAAGAGAGGTATAATTTAAGAAAAAATCAAACAATTGAAGTTGCAATATTACTCCTACAATATATTATAATGTTTATGTATTCAACCGACTTCAAAAGGAGCTTCTCAATTGTTCGGTATTATTTATGATGCGTGACATCACCGGCAATCTTTCTAGCTGTGGGGTCGACGCAACTCACTTTTTCAAGCATGTTGCAGAAAGGATTTAACTTAGCTTTACGACCTGCTGCCTGCCTGACACCAACCTCCTCTAGAGGATCCAGTCCCGAACAATTAAAAAAAAACGCTTTGGGAATTGGAAATCGAACCCTAGTCCAAGGAGGCTACTAATGCGAGGTGATATCTCCGGCAATATGGACTGATATTCAAGACTACTTTTGACATCGATACTTCAGTGGTGGTCCCATATTCATGTCGTCAAGATTTAATGGTGTCTTGAAGTCTTAAACTTTTAATTTATTGATTGCTACATTGGCTATTCAAACAATGTTGACTTTGCACTTTTTTGTAACAACAAAAACTTTTTGTTACAGAACCACGATGTTTCGGCGCACTTTCGGCACTTTCGTCGAGCTTAGTTCCGTCTCTGATGTGATAGTGGCCGAGCCTATCGCCATATCGGGCACAAATTCCAGATTCCGGGCTGATATGGAATAATCCAATATCACTTTGCCCGACCCGGGGATCGAACCCGTAAATTCCAGACTCCGGGCTGATATGGAATAATCCAATATCACTTTGCCCGACCCGGGGATCGAACCCGTGACCTCAGGATGGTGTCGTACCGAAATACAATTACGCTACCGAGACAGTCACGATGTTTATACGATGTCAATCATGTAAAGCTGTATCTTAGAAGAACTTAAGATATAATCTTAAGATAAATACGTACTAAGTATAGTAACTCATAATACTAGTTAACAACTCACGATGTAGGACCCTTCTCACTAATTAAATTTTAAACTCTATCTCATAGAAATTATCAAATGAATATTTTATTACTGTTAATAATTTGATCGAAGATTTACTAATTCAACAATTTTACAAGTTATATTGAAATCACTTATCTAGTCTAAATAGTCTACATCAAAATAAGATCCATATCTGTGATTAAAATTGTTACACTTGTGTCAAAGGACCTCTCTAGTTTTTTTTATTGGCCTTAGAAGGCAGACGAGCAGACGGCCCACGTGACGGTAAGTGGTAACCGCATACCGTTACCCATGGACATCGGCAATGCCAGGGATACAGCCAAGCCGCTAACTACCGTTTAAAATGCTTTTTTAATCCTCGTTTCAAGAAAGACCAGTCATAGCGCTCAGGGTTCCGCCAATTCATAATTTCACTCGTGTCAAATTGACACCGAAGCGTAGAAGCACCATGAGAAGGACTGAGGCATTTTTATTTTGTAATGTTGGAGTCGCTTAGATCATGCCACACGCCATCGCAAAAACGTGTTGATCCGTACATTTTCTCCGTCCGCTTCGCCACATCTTTAAATGACGAGGACCTTTAATAATTTACGAAACTCAAAACTGGTGATTTTATATTCATCCCATCTCGCAATTATATGAGTTTCGTGATATAAAACACGCTTTACCATGTAAGAGTTTTCCAACATATAATGTGACAAGCAATGTCCTTAAACAGCAACAATATATACGAAAATAGCCGCATGACCGTCGCTAAGCAGCGGCCAATGAAAAATCTGAATTGTTGTACTTAATCAAAATCTCTAAATGGCTCGTGGTGGGCCGTAATAAATTTCTTTAGATAAGCTATTTTGGACAAATGCCTGATATCCTCGGGCTATCATTATTCGTGACATAAGTTTTGTCCGGTTTTAGTATATAGTAATTCCGAAATAATACCCAGCGACGCTTGATTTATAGCAACAGTATTTTTCCCAACTTACAGTAAAATATATTCGGTGAATATTTGGTTTAGCTTTATTTTATACATTAGGTCACATTTTATAAATACTGCAATACCACTAATTACTTGGTAAAATAAAATTATATCGCTAGTTTTAACATGGGTAATGAGTAATGAATAATGAGTACTATTTATATTTTTCAAAGGTAATAGGAACATTATTTCATATCGTTATTAAATGTAGAAAAGGTATCCAGTGTATTGCAACATACTAGAAAATGTTGTACGCAACAAGTGCAGTGTTCAGTACTTTGGGAACGGACAAATATTGACGTCGCAGTTGCCGCTTGCTACAAACCGGAAAGCGCCACACATGACGTTTCCGGTCTGCTTTATGTGTTGCCAATACTGTTTGGCACGTAGATACTGTTGACTTTGTCCTTATTCAGTATGTCTATTGCCTAAGGATTATTATTCATATGTTGGTGAAAGATAATTAAGGACGCTTACGATGTAAGATTTGCTCTTGAGCCCGTGCCTTGAAGTTGACGATATTTTTTTATGATTTCTTAGGTTTAGGCGAATGTTATACATTGAAATAAAACTAATTTATACGCATTTTATTGCGATTTGGTTTTATTTTTAGGCCCGACGTTTCGAAGGACACAGATGGTCGTAGTCACAGATCGGACTGATGTCCAAAATTAAAAATGTTAAAAATCAAATCACAATACAATCCGTATAAGCTGGTTTTATTTCTATAACTTTAATTTATCTAATATGTGGAAATACTTAATCAAAAGTTGTAAACACTTATTGTAATGCGTATAACAAAGTGAAAGAATGAGAATAATGGTGCTAATACAAGTGTATTGTTACAGGCTCTATTCAAACATTAACAAAGACTAACAAAAGAAAGCAAGTGCCCAAACAAAAGGAATATGATCACGATTATAATTATACACACCTAATGTTATTGTATGGATATATTTTGGCTATTTATAGAGTTTTTGTTTTAGCGTTTAATATATACCAGTGTTCATTACATGTGTGCATATTTATAAATAAGTATGTGGAACACTAGCTATATTATGTGAATGTGAATGTAAGTCCCATAATGAATTTAATTTTACATTGTAGAGCTAGTGACAAAATGCCAGTTTCATTAAACTTACCATTTTTGAAGATAAAAGGTAGATAGAGCGAGAAATCTGTAACAAATAAACGACAGAATTATTACAGATATTAAGTCAAATTCTACCTATTTAAAAAATAAGAATTAAATAATATCTACGATATTTTTTGATTTAGTACGTCATTATTACAAAATTAATAACTTTTATGGTGTTTTTTTTTTGTATTTTTATATGATCTAAAGGATTACCGATTGTATTCTTTAAAAGTTTTAGGACGATAATTAAATAAGGGAAAGAACACATAGTTTAAAACAAAATAAACATGTTTGCAATCTACAATTACCTACTATGCAATCTATTTTCAGATAAATGTGTATGAGCCATAAAAACGTCCGTTGATCGCGTCGATTTTTAGTATTACGCTTCACGTACGAGTGTTTCGTATGAAGCATCGTAATGTAATTTTCGCTATCATGTGGCTCTCTCGGTGTAAAGGGAAATTATCGACATGACCCAATTTAAACGCTCAGGAACTACATCGTATTCAGAACATTTTAGTTCTCCACGTATCATACGAGGAGCTCAATAACTTCCGTGAGTGAATTCCTGTTCAATCGAAACGTATGATACAATTATTCAGCGTCACCAAAACTTTGATCTATTGTAATTTTAATACCTTACTATTATGTCGTTCAACTTTAACCATTTCTAAATTATATTTTGTACTAAGTCAGTAAACATACCTAGCTCAGGTACAGTATTAAAAATGATTGTAATATTCAAGCGGAGAAAAACGTGGCTTTCGGCACGTAGTTACTATCGCTTTAGTCCTTATTAAGTACGCCTAGGGATTGTGATTTACATATTGGTGAAAGATAATTATGTGCCGTTAACACACACATAACATAAACTCATGCCTGCATCCCCGAAGGGTTAGGCAGAGGCGGACTAACGGTGGTTTTGAAATATCTAGAAATGATTCTATAATGCCGGGTATACACTAGACGATTCATTCGAATGTTCGAATCTACGCCTGTTGCAACAGACGTAGATTTACGAGCATTCGTCCGGTTGGTGTGTACACGTCATGAGGAGCCGATTGGAGCATTTGCCCATAATGTTAAAGGGCTTGGCAAATAACAGTTAATATTGAACTTTAAAGTACGGTCCGAAGGCATATTGTAAAATAATTGTAATAAGACAGAGATATTTCACTATGTAAAATATTTTAGTTTTACTCGAATAAAGTGATGTTTTTGCATTAAATAGTAGCAAATTTTACCTAAGAGATAAACTAGGGTCAGGTTTTTAATGCTAAACAAGTCAATCGATATAATCTAATGAATAAAATTCGAGTACCTAGTTGTTTAGTTGCCAGCTAGCATACTTGAAAACTCCAAAAATATGCTTTCGTCAAGGTATTTATAAAATAACAAGCCCTTAAACGATTACGTAGTTAAATTCGTTTCTCAAGACGAATAACATTGTTTCGAAAGTATGCTGCTAAATGAATCTCTGCGATTGAAATATTCGAGATATGCGTAATGTTATCACAAAGGAATCAAAGGTAGATGTTTCGTTGCCTGGGGGATATATTTTAATTAAGCTATCTACGGATGTTGACGGCTTAATGAAATTCCAATCAGACATCAATAATATTGAGGTGTCAGTCAAGAGAATGCAATCAGTGTTTGAGTGCGGAGCGTGGCCACGCGAAACTGATTAAGTATCGCGAACAATGCTTTTGTCTGGTGGTAGGCAGTAGGCAGTAGGCACCCTAGAAGTTGATCGATCCTGTCTCAAACACTAAACACTTCTCGTTCGAGTTTATGACCAGAATCATACATCACATTCGATTTCTTTTACTACGTCATGTATCGTTTACACCACATGTAACGAAAATAAAAAATAAAACGGAATCCGAAAAAATATTGTCGCAGAACACAAATTACTACAATTTTACCATTTTAACACATTTGTATCTTTTTTTGCGGGATCAAAGCCCTTACTTCCAATTATTGACGAGTTTTACAATGAGTATTTCACTGTGCTTGTCCAAAATACCAGTGAATAACAAACAACATTATACAAAGCTTGTTTTGTTAAATATTTTTCATTTGAGTGTATCGAAAAACAATAACCAAGTAAAGGAAAATAGCTATCCGTAACTTCAACGCCGCAAAAGTCCGGCCGCAAAAAGTTAAATTGTGTTATGTAAACGTGGTCTTGCGGCCTAATCCAACTCGCGGACAAAGGCTAATAATATAGTTTTAAAACAGTGATTTAACCATATAAATCTGGTCCAATTTTCAGTACCTCACGCAAAGTTACATTCATCTTCAAAATAAAGCAACTTTTGTGCTGTAAGTGCTGTTGAAGGACTAACGTGTGAATCTCGAGTTCCTTTAAAAATATTAGAAAATTGAAAAAAAATAGATTAGCAACGGAATTTATTATGAAACATTTTTGTGTACTTGTATTTACATATCATCATCATCAGCCTGTATCCGTCCACTGCTGGACATAGGCCTTTCCAAGACTGCGCCATCCTTGGCGGTCCTCCTTTACAAATAATATATTATTAAACTAATGTAATACATAGGTAAAAATGAAACCTATACCTATGACCTAATGGGCACTCTTAATACGTATTAGATAATATACAAGTTTAAAATATAACAAAACTGATAGAGTCCACAAACTAAGATACCATTGTTTTATTAGATGCACAATGGTTATTATTATATTTATCAAGCTAATAGTATTACATAGTAGTTACTAACATAATAATTATTGGACGACGCGTACGGGATTCGCATACGAGATTCTACATTGTTATTGAGATTTAGTACGTGCACGTTAGTAATGGACATGTTGACACCAACACTAAGCTTATTGTCAAATGTCAATACACAGTAGAGCTGTTTTCGAATGTGGTAGATTACAAAAGGTTGCAAAGAGTTATTTGTTCTATATATTTTCTCAGAATATCTATAAACAATCTCCATAATGATACAATAACAAATTTCCAGCAATCGTATAATGAAATGACTGCCTCGGTGGCGTGGTGGTATTTCGGTACGACTACGGTTCTGAGGTCTCGGGTTCGATCCCCGGGTCGGGCAAAGTGATATTGGATATTTCCATATCAGCCCGGAGTCTGGAATTTGTGCCCGATATGGCGATAGGCTCGCCTCCTATCACATCTGGGACGGAACTAAGCTCGGCGAAATGTGGGTTTTCTAGTTCGCTAGTGCGCCTCTGCCTACCCCTTCGGGGATACAAGCGTGAGCTTATGTATGATGTGTAATGAACTACTAATATCTATGTTGAAAACGTTTTGTATTGTTTCCCACCAAAACAATACCGAAATCTTTCGGACCTGACAAAGATAATTACCAACATCGAAACTACACGCGCTGTATAAAATAGAAGTTTAAACAGTATTTTTTAGACACTGGCAAACTAGCAGATGGGTCACCTGATGGTAAGGCATCTCCACCGCCCATAGACGCCCAAGACACAAAAAGAATCATGAGTGCGTTGCCAACCTGAAAGAAGGGAAATGGGCCACTGGAAATCTAACTCACCGAACACCGACAGCGAGCTGCCACTTTACGTCGGTTTTCTGTGAGACAGTGGTATCAAACCGGTCGAACCGGCCCATTCGTGCTGTAGATGTAACTGTCTACATCGTGGCTCTACTACTAAATAGTGTACAAATAAATTACTTTTTCGAAGGCACAAAACATCACTAAAATTAGGTAGAATAAAATGCATAATTATGTACAATCGTGGGACTTCTTGCACACCACAATTTTTAAACATGAATATTAGATAGTTCAAATATGACTCCGATTTGTACTATTTATCGACTGACTTCAAAAAAGGAGGAGGTCCTCAATTCTTCTTTATTTTTTTTTATGTATGTAACGCGATATCTCCGCGAAATGTGGACCGATCTTTAACATTCTTTTTGTGTTCGATAAAGCTTATTTCAAGGGTGGTCCCATATAAATTTGGTCACAATCGGATTTGAAGTCGGTCCGTTAAGTTTTTAAACTTGTAATTATTTTGCCATTTAACAGTATTTCGGACACTTTGTATCATGATAAATTGTGATGTGTACATGTAGAAATACAGAGAAGTTACCGAACACAGACAAAACATTTTATCTACATGGTTTTACTGCAATGGGCTGTTCGTACGCCCACGAGCAAGCGGACCACTTGGCATAGACGTTGCTCGCTTTCACGTTATATTTTTTTGTCATATCATATCGCATACAACGTACGTTTCTATCTTTTGTTGCTCATCACATTCATAAGCATACGAGCGTTGAATCAAGTGCACTGCAATAAAAACGTGTCTATTGTGAATTCCAACTTCGAAATATGTCGGCTCGTCGTATAATGTGCCTACTACAAGGTCAGTCATCTCAACTTCTGACAGTAGTTTTAGTTGTCGCTTGAAGTACTCAGGGAGGGTCAGGCAGGCGGTCGGTCGTAAAAACTAAGCCAAATCATTTCTGCAACATGCTTGAAAAAGTGTGTTGCACCGACCCCACATTAAGGAGGGATAAGGGCAGGTAGAAACCTTGAGGTACTCAGTGCGTAAAGTTAACAATGATTGGTAACAAATTATCATACGTACCTGTACTTATGTATACTAATACATAACATACATAAGCTCACGCCTGTATCCCCGAAGGGGTAGGCAGAGGCGCACTAGCAAACTAGAACACCCCCATTTCGCCGAGCTTAGTTGCGTCCCAGATGTGATAGGGGGCGAGCCTATTCATACACATAAATTCATATTAATAAATGGGGTATTTTTAAAAACATTAAAGCTAAAACGGTTTTATTTTATTTACTCACTCTTTGGTTTCGTTCTGTGCCATTTAGGCCTCATTCGCACGAAAGCCTTTTCAACACGCGTTAAAAATGCGTCTCAACATGTCTGTTTATATGAGTGCTTGAAAATTATTCTTGTCTTGTTTCTAATAAGGTATATTCTACATACCGTGCAAAAAAAACGCCGCATTTTAAATGCGCCTGCGTTTGAATAACTACAGTAGAACTCATTTGTTCCATTACAACGCTGTTTTAACGCGCGTTGAAAGGGCTCTCGTGCGAATAAGGCCTTAGGATAGAAACCTTGTTGAGTTATCTGTATTTTGTCACTGCCAACTGCCGACGCTGTTATTTGACGCTATAAAATGGACATCCAGCCGTTGAGCATTACAAAAAAAATATATACCTATAATTTTATAAAACTTTTATCTGGTCCTTCTTTGTTCTAATAACTTATAATATAATAGCTCGCGTCGTATATATTTTGATGAATATTACATTTCACTGTGCTTTGTCGTCTTTAATACTTTCATTTCAAAAGCTTCATGTCATCTAATCTATGTTGATCCTTAAGATTGCCACGTCTACATTGCCCTTTTTAGTAGTAAATCTGCTTATTATTTATGCTACCAAGTCGTATCCACGATAAAACAAAGTATAATATTATGAATAAAAACCCGTTATCATTTGTTGGTCCCGTGATTTCCAGCATCAAATATTCTGCGTTGCATCTCTGCAATATTTGCATTTAGCTCCGCATATGAGTCATACTTTAATGTTTGCTTTTTCGCATAAAAGTTAAATGCATGTTATGATATATGGCCTGACCGCTACAGTAAAGCAGTGATTGAGCGATGCATGGCTTAATAACTGTGCTTTTATAAAGGATAATATTTAAAATATTTGCATCTATAAACGATTATCAACATAAATATCGCAAATGTAAAATAATAAAGGCCTTCATAAATTCCTTTATTATGATTACTGATTAAAAATTATGTGTTAAATATTTTCAAAACCGGGCTTAAAACAGTTGATAATGATAAATAAAATAATGATCGCTACAAATATCAGGTGACACAACTCTTCGTAAACTCTAATCAAGCAGTATGAAATGTTGAGGGTATTCCTTCATAGGCCACGGCCGTAGTACAAAGAAGCTTAATGTTTGAACCACAGTTGGAATCGTATTCGTATTCCACACATTGGCTTCACAAGAGGCATTGTTCGAGCATAAAATGCGTATTTTCATCAAGAAAATAATACATATCCATATCCACAACTTGTAATGATGTTGATGACCTTGATTTTTTCTCGGTCATGACCTTAGAGTTTTCGAAGGACAAGTAAAACTCACACACATTAAGAAATTACGCTATTATAATGACGTCTTTCGCAAATTAATTACGCAAGTAAACAGAGCAAAGCGTGTGACAAAAAGTTTTGGAGCTGTTGAGTTGTGTATGTGTACAGTAATATTAAATTTATTCATTTAATTTAATGTGTTTACGATCTATGATCTTCTTTATAGATTACGGTGTCAACTTTCAAATATTTGCTAAGCGTACAATATAATTTAGTCAAATGGCAAGAAAAATGCGTAGTTTGAGCATGTATTCCAGTTAATTTTCTACTTATCTGTGACCAATCAGTCACCCTGCTGATAATTTAAAGAGATAATCATTGCAAAAATGGTCAAACTAAACTAAGTAAGAAGTCCGACCAAGAGAGGGAGAAATCGGAAACACAATATCAACGAACAATCCCCTCCTTCCAAGTCAGTCAAGCAATAATAGATCAAAGACATGAAGATATAACACGCGTCGAGCATTGAGATTTCGACTTGAAGATTATTGAATGGATGCCTATAAAAATATATTTTTGATAGTTGCTCTAGCAGCCAAATGTCTGTTTATGACTAGTTGCCGCAGCATATCTGTAATTATTAGATACTTTAGGATTATACACTGACAATCACGTTATAATTTTATTAAATGAATTAATTAGTGACTCTCACTTAAAAACCTAGTAAAATAACAATTTAAACTTCTATTTCTTTATGAAACTTTTGTTTATGTTACTCTATTGTGAGACGACTATACATACAAACTCACAAACTACCTCTTTTTAATATTAATAGATATAGGAAAATAAACATGTGATGTAATAATCTAAATAAAACAACTAAAGCGACGCATGCTTAAACTCTTTAGATACCCTGAGCATTTCTCTATGACGTCCAGTGCTATGTAGAGGTATAAAGTACCGGAAAAGCAGAAGAGCTGTAATAGAATTTGCTCTTGCTATTTTCCTTTACTGAAAAAAAATTACTTAATTTTCTTGCGATAATACTACAGGAAAATGTTTACGAACATAATATTTATACAATGAGATTTCGAAACTGGCGTAAAAGTTGATGGCATTATTTATTGCTGCTTTAAACGAATGCTCAGAATACGAAAATAAAAATCACTCTATTTTTAACGGCTTTAAAAATGTTTAACAATAATACCGATACCAAAAATCAAGTAAAAATGCCGGTGAATTTAAACCGAAGAGATTAAGAAATTACTGTTATAATTAAATCAATCAATTTTAAAGTAGATTTTTAAGTTTTGTTAAACTTTATTTATTAAAAGACGTATGTACTGCTACCTATAGATACGAACATCGGTCCTCGAATCTTCATATAATTTACAATCTTGCAGAACATGAGGAGTCAGTTTAATCCAACGTCTTTTCCCGCAAGGGTATAACACTGGTGGGTGGATGTTCATAATAAGATAATTTATATGACGAAACAAGACTTTAGTCAAGGATGTTTATAATAAGATAATTTGTATGACGAAACATGACTTTCGTCGAATCCAAACAAGCAGACTACCAACCCATATTTACCTAATATCACAGTGACCTCATCTCACAACATTGATAAGGGTCGTGTAACAATTTTAATAATCTATCAAAAGCATACGTTATTAGAGTTCTCAATGTTCAGGTATATGGAGAATGTTCAAACTCCTGTTTAATAAATCCAATATTGCGTCGTCGAGTGTAAATGGGTATGGTGAGTACGTTACAAGAGCGTTTGTAAGGATAACACAATACAAGTGGCCCGTCTAAGACAAGTATGCCCCTTTGAAGTTTTATTAAAATGTACATCGTTTCAAGAACCAGAAAGTCACTTTAAAGTCACATTGTTCTCTCGGCAATTATTTATTTTTTTATAGTTGTGATCACTTCAATAGTTCTGCAGGGTTACCACCACCTCTTACAGCAGTATAATTATAATAGTTCTTCGTTTGTTTTGTATGGGAATCGGTACAAGTAAGATGATAATAATACTGCTATAAGAGGTGGTGGTAATCCCCTGTAGTTGACAGGTATGATGATACATAACGATACTTCACGATTTTATCTACAACTTTGATTCTTTTACTAATATATGTACATGTTATCAGCTTTAAATATAATAACAAATAACATAATCAAAACTGTTTTATTATACTAATGCCAAATGAAAATACAGTTCACATAATAAAATTTCAAATTAAAAATGTCATAAGCTTTTAAGATCCACCACTACCACTTCATAACAAGTTACCTCTACGGAAAGCCCGACGAAAATTCTTCCTCATTTATAAACCGTTATGGAATGTTGTAATTTAATAATAATCTTTATATAGTTGCATAAATGATAATTATATTATAATTAATATAACTTACCTCTATAATAATAAATAAGAAGGCCGAAGTTTTCTCTTTTAAACATTTTATATCGGCTTAATATTACTATATAATATTGAGAGTAGGTATTAATAACATAAATTGATGTCCCACCAAATTAACAGTTTTATCTAGTGTTGCCAGATGTCCCGATTTGCGCGGGACGTCCCGATTTTCAGGGGTCTGGTGACCCGTCCCGATTTACCCTTGATCGGGACGCCGAATGTCCCGATTTCTGACTATCCTTCTTAGCATGTACTTTAAAAAAAAATTAACAGTCGCTCGTACTCGTTTACCGACAAAAGTGGTAAATATTACGGTTGTATGTTAAACTATATTTTAATTCAGCTGTCCGTTTGCATAAGTGCTAATTATTTTTTGTTACAATAAATAAATAAAATAAAATCTTTATTGGTCACAACAATCAAGGTCTCAATCTCAATTTAAATAATAATTTATGTTATAACGCTATCAATTTAGAAACAAGCAGGCAGGTAAATGGGATGGGGCTTAGATTAGCAAGAAAGGGAACGGTATATGGCAGCTTATTTTTTCCCGTTGATTGCAATGCTAGCAGACAATCAACGGGAAAAAATAAGACGAGTTTTAGAGTCAAATGTCCAGCTCTTCTTTTGAAAGCTTTCTTCTGGCGTGAGAAAGCGTCTTATCGCGGGTTAAGGGAGGCTTCGAGGAGATAAAGGCTCGACAATACTGTGGAGAGAGGCCCTCTCTCTCAGAATTCGTCGTGTGCCATCATTGTAGCAACTGCCCCGAGGATACATCCCAGCACACTCTCAAAATGTATGAAGATGAAGCCTGGGATGAAGAACGCAGCGCTCTCAGAACTGTAGTCGGTAACGGCCTCTCTCTGCCGGCAGTAGTAGCTAGTACCTACAATGGTCGGTAGTTGGAGGTCATGGCGCGGTATGACCTCATCTGTGAACGTGTTATGTTGAAAAATGAGAGACGGGATCGGAATGCTTAGATTCCAGTCGCCAAACAAAAAGCGAGGCGCCTGGTCGTTGACTGGCGCCTCCAGTCCTGCGGATTGGGGTGAGGGCCGTACAGCGGGAGATGTGTGGCATTTGTATATTACATTGATGCAACCTTTGAGATGTACAACTCGGCTGCACAAAAACATCTTCTTGACGTGTTTACCAAAGGCGGCATAAATATGTGGGGCTCCCGCCCCTAAGAGACGGGCCGAAAGGCAGCGTGCAGAGTGTGTTCCAGCAGCAATCCAGAGGTTACTCCGCATCCTCCAGAACCATCTCACTTGCGTTAAATAAGGCAACCACGGCTTTTTAGTCGGTAGTGTCGGTATAGGTATTTTGGTTAGGGACCCGTCCTAATCCACAGTCACCGTGGACTGGAGCGGAAGACGACGAGTCGGGCAGAAATCATCCCACTGACCCCAGGTTGGGAGATATCCGTATAGAGTTGATTTTTCTCCGTGGATAAAAAAGTGTCCCGCTCTGCCATCTAAATGGTTGTTTTGTGTAAACGTTTCCATTTCGCCTGGTCTTGATCATCCACCACAATAAAATCTTCTTCTTCTACCTGCCCTTATCCCACCTTAATGAGGGGTCGGCGCAACATACTTTTTCTAGTATGTTATAGAAACGATTTGGCTTAGTTTTTACGACGGGCTGCCTGCCTGACGTGAACCCTCTCTGAGGAATCCAGTCCCGGGCAAATTAAATGAGAAAATTCGCTTTGCCCGACCTGGGAATCGAATCCAGGACCTCCAGGTCCACAGCCGATAAAAGCCTGGCAGCGAATAGGAACAACTGCGGATTTCCCTAGGCGAGAAGCGCCCATGCCGCCTTTGGGCCGTCTCCAATCGCGGAAGAGGCACTCATAAACCCCAGCCGCCGATGGACCTCCTTGGCGTCAATGACAGAACAAGACGGTCCAGCTGCACTGCTGTCCATCTTGGGGGCGCTATAGCAGCCACCTGCTACGACCTCCGTCAGCCCCTATAAGTCAAAGCTTACGACGGGCAGGCGATACCGAGATTAAACTTTTCAAACGCCCCCAGCTACAAAGTTGGAAGCGAGGGACAGTCACACCTCCTATGCTCCCTCTGGTGGCTGAAGGCATCAGATAAAAAAATCTGAGAATCAAGGATTAGATTGTTCCCGATCTCTCTCAGCACTCTCCTTATGTGAGATGCATCTTCTCGTAAAAGTTGGCTTCTGCACGCTAGGCTCCCAGGATCTCAACCATGGTTTCCGTCACACCTGGCACCGAGAGGTTTTTTGCGACGACAACTGCTCTGAGAACGGTGCACTCTTTGTACTAGGCTGCGCATATATCTAGTGTGGATAGAATTGAAGTATGAACTCAATCCCGGGATTGAATCCTCTAAATGTGGGGTACATAACTTTTTTGTTTTCGTGGGGAAAGTGTTTTGAAACTACCGCCACGGCTGGGGGAAGACGTGACGGTTATGTCGGTGTCGTCGGTCTTACGACCCAGCGCCCTAATTCCCGGGAGAGATGGAAAACATCCGGGCGACACTGGGTCGAGTCCCTAACTCTATGTACACCCTACACCGGCAATACCGACTAAAACACCGCGGTGGCCCTTTTCGGCGTTTTAGGGACGGTTCCGGATTTTCCTAGGAACCGTCCCTGCGCGATGCCGCCTTGCGGCCCATCTCCAATTGTGGGGGGGCTCATAAACCCCCGCTGATGGGGTATATAACTTCAATTAAAAAAGGCATTGAAACTTCGCCAATGTTGAGATTCGACCATAAATTTAGTTATATTTAAAAAAAAACTTATTATAGTTTGATTTCTTTGTTATACTAACCGGCCGGTAACGTCCCGATTTGAAAACCTATGTCCCGATCATTTTAACCTTATGTTCCGATATTTCACACAATAGATCTGGCAACACTAGTTTTATCCGTAAATAATAAATTAAAAAACCTACATTATATTTTTGCTTCTGAATATTATGACGCTCTACGTGATACTCCGTTCGTAGCACCTACGAACTACGAAGTGTCTACATTTGCTACGAATGCACTCATACGTTCGTAGCGCTTTCTTCTTACTGTTGTAGCTTATATTTATACGGTTCACTAAACGCTACTCATATTTTTTTTCGTAATGTATTTACGTTTCTTTTTTTTTTGTTTTTTGACTTGCAATGTTATTAATCTAGAGTTACATCTTATCTCGATTTATCCTACAGCTCATTCCTATCTTTAAATCAAGATTTGGGATAAATAGAGATTTATCGTGGAGCTGCAAGTGGCCCTTAATTGATAAACAAAGGCTAGATTGAATAGTAAAGCATAACGTTAGTTTTTTGGGTTAAGATAGTCGTCTCCTTGGTCTAGTTGCAGCATATAATATAGGGTATGGGCTGTGAACCGGGTAGCCCTGGGTTCGATTTGTAAGTCGGGCAAAGCGAATTTCTAATTTGGTTTACCGGGAATTCCAGACGGGTAAACGTCAGGCAAGCAGCTAGTCGTAAAAACGAAGTCAAATCCTTTCTGCGGTATGCTTGAAAAAGTGGGTTACGCCGACCCCACATTGTGGGATAAGGGCAGGTTGAAAGAAAGAACATCAGTCTCTAGGGTGAAACATATATCTTCTAAGTTTGAAACAGTCATAAAAATTTTGAATATTACGTATTTTTAAATCGACTATAAAAACAATCGTCTTTATAGGCCGATAAATTGAGTGAAATTGTTTTGTTTCAGAAGTAATGTACAAAGTGGGGTGCTAAACGATATTGTAATTAATACT
This sequence comes from Clanis bilineata, assembly GCA_036417725.1. NCBI lineage: Eukaryota > Metazoa > Arthropoda > Insecta > Lepidoptera > Sphingidae > Clanis > Clanis bilineata. The sequence goes on along the minus strand of CM071151.1, from coordinate 10,946,167 downwards.
CAATTAATCACCTCCAAGTAATTTATTCAATAACTCCTAACGAGTCCATCCGAGTCTTTAATAAAGCCGTCAAAGGTAAGAGGTGAGAAACACGAACAGGCTTTGTACTAGCAACTTTGAATCGAACTTAAATTTCACATCATAATCCTACATCATTTGTTACCAAATTAATTATCCTAAAAAATATTTAACCACTGAATTTAATAACTTAGGTTATATACCAGGCGTTATTATGTGCAAAATTAAAAACATATTTTGTGTCCTTATGTTCATCTCGATTATGTATTTTATGTTAAATAAGTATCTGGGAAAGTTTTCGCTTCATTTTGTTACAAATCAACTGGCGACTAGAATTAATTGAGCGCTGGTGACTGGCAAGAGTCGAGATTAATGGGCTATTCTTACGTATTGGACTAATCAACAAGCTGAAATGGAAATAACTTGAGGTAAAACGAATTCCTAATTAGTTTTTATATTCTTCGATCCGAAGATATATAAAAGCGCGTTTTAAAAAACATCATATTACCAACGGAGGCAAAGCATCAACAAGTTGGACTCCCAGTCTCAGAATACATAAAAAATGCAAGATTTTCCGTGAAAGTTAATCACAATAAAGATTTAGATAAAGAATACATCTCATTATGCTGTCTCGAACAGATGAACTTGGTCTGGTTGTGGGAGTTCTTTAATAGATAGTACTAAACGTTATATAAACTAGAAATGAGTTTAACGACAAAACTGCGCCACCCTGTGTCACCACGTTCCTATATTGTTCACACTGGTGTCACAAGGAACATTTGTATGTTAATTTTATTGTAACTCCGACGAAAAGATGGGTAAAAGTGCAAATTATCGGGAGAGGGAGCGATCATAACAATATATGTTTATTAAACCCGTACGCTACTCATTTGCATAATTTTTGCATTTTACACATCTAAGGATAAACATTGCTATTCCGCATTATTAAATATCAACTTGTTGCTTTGTTTTTGGGGCGTAAGTAATATTATGCCTCTAAATTATTATTTTTGTAGCGTTTATATGATTCTAGGGAAAGATCCTAGTTCGCAGTGATAATATAAATGAATTATCAAGTGCAAAGGTTGCAGTTATGTTACAAGCCGCATCTATCTATTGAAAAAAATTACAATACTGATGATGATTACTACATACGATGTCCGTGGGCGACGGTAACCATTTACCATAAGGTGAACTGCCTTTGTAAGCCCAATAAAGCAGTTGCTGTTGCGTTGTATTCAGTGAGTGATAGTGGCTGGAATCCCACCACACTTTCCAGATCCTATTGCCTTTAAAGTTGGCAACACACTCATAATATTTTTTCTGTATTATGGGTGGCTATGCACGAAAGCACGTTTGTCAATAACTGCTTTAAACCTAAGATACCGATGATACATAGATATTACAATCAGATACGTAAATAAATAAATAAATACACCCAACAGTCACATACAAAGTTCTGACCCCACACTAGGTGTAACCTGTATCGTGGGTATCAGAAACTACGACAGACTTTCGGTCTCACAACACCCAGAACCGAAACAAATATCTATGGGCCACACAGACATTTGTCTCAGTGCGGGAATCGAACCCGCGACCTAATGTTTCACAGCCGGCTACTCGCCCGCTGCGCCACGGAGGCTGTATACATATAATAACAGTTTCAATTGTAGTTACAGTCTTATAGACATATTAGCCGCAATAGGCTTTAGTTTATTTTGTGCCAATATATACAAAAGTTTATTCGAACGATGTGTACGGATAGATATTTGAGAAATTTGCATACGACTTTAATAATGGACTTGTACTGACTACTGACTGGCAGTAAGGGGTGGCTCTACTGAGACGTCGGATCAAAACTCCACCCGCCTTCAGCCCAAAAGATCCGCGATAAACGAAACATTTAGACATAATCTCATTTATTCTTTCCCGTGAACAGTTTTTCGGCTTGTAAACATGGCGAACTCTAGTTACGTAACGTCAAAGACTGAGTAGAATATCATTTGTCAGTTTTACTTTTTATAACAGCTATATTTTATTATATTGTTTCAATGCTTTAAATGCAGAGAAATATACTTTAATATTTAAATAGTGTATTAACCAATAACCAATAATAAGAAACGATTATAATATTATTGACAAGTATAACTTTAAACTTTTTAATTATCAATATGTAGAGTTACAAACTATAACCCGATATAGCCAAACTCTCGCTAAAAGGGCAACATGCGTAAAATAAGTCTGTGAAGTCATGTTACTAATCTGGCAAATGAGAGAGGCTACTAGAACCCGCATTAAAACTTTCTTCCCCAAAATATCGCATGAATGCCTTTCCTATTGACGCATAGATGGTTTACGAGTAAACAAAATGTTATGCGGTTCAACAAAATACGAATTTAATTTTGTTATTGGAAGGCGACCGTAAGTATATTTTACATAACTGAGTTGTTCGAATCCAGTTCCTCGTGGTAGGCACGTTTTATGGTACGCGATTTAAACAGGCAACTGCGTAAACCGCTAGTCAGGCAATAGCGACATGACCATTTTGCATGTAAAGAAAATAATAAAATTGTCGCATCACGCGTGCCACTCTCTTATTTATATTGTATAGGTAGCTCAAAACGTACATAATAGTATAAATAAATCCTTACTAAATAATAAAAGCGAAAGTAACTCTGTCTGTCTGTCTGTCTGTCTGTCTGTCTGTCTGTCTGTCTGTGGCGTTTTCACGTCTAAACCGCTGAACCGATTTTGATGAAATTTGGTATATGGGTACTTTTAACCCCGAGAACGGACATAGGGTACTTTATTTTTTTTAAATCAACCCCTAAAGGGATGAAATAGGGGATGAAAGTTTGTATGGGAATTTTGGAACCGCTTAATGGATTTTGATGAAATTTGGTATGAGGATACATTTGGCCCTAGGGATTAAAATGGGGTACTACATTTTTTTTCATCAACCCCTATAGGGATGAAATAAGGGTTAAAAGTTTGTATGGGGATTTTAGGTCCAATTAATGGAATTTTATGAAATTTGGTATGGGACAGTGGATACCTTTGAGTTTAAGGATACAAATGAGCCACTTTTTTAAATCAACCCCTAATGGGATAAAATAGGGGATGAACGTTTGTATAGGAATGTAAGGCCCACTTAATGGATTTTTATGAAATTTGGTACGGGATAGTCCATATCTTTGAGTTTAAAGACACAAATGAGCTACTTTTTTAAATCAACCCCTAATGAGATGAAATAGGGGTGAAAGTTTTTATGGGAATCCAGAAACCGTTGAACGGATTTTTAAGAAAGTTGGTATGTGGATAGTTTTAGCCCTAAGGACAGAAATGGGGTGCGATATATTTTTATCCTACAAAGGGATGAAATAGGGGTTGAAAATTTGTTTCTTTGTTTCTGGACCGATTGACTTCAAAATTGATATCTGAGTCGCCCCGTGGTTCCAAACGACAGAACCGCTGTCAGACCTGTCAAAAGTGGCCGCCATTTTGTTTTTCTTTGTTTTTGGGGCTATTGACTTCAAAATCGATATCTGGGTCGCCCCGTGGTTCCAAACGACAGAACCGCTGTCAACCTGTCAAAAGTGGCCGCCATTTTGTTTTTCTTTGTTTTTGGGCCGATTGACTTCAAAATCGATATCTGAGTCACCCCGTGGCTCCGAATGACAGAACCGCTGTCAGACCTGTCAAAAGTGGCCGCCATTTTGTTTTTGGGCCGATTGACTTCAAAATCGATATCTGGGTCGCCCCGTGGTTCAAAACGACAGAACCGCTGTCAGACCTGTCAAAAGTGGCCGCCATTTTGTTTTTCTTTGTTTCTGGGCCGATTGACTTCAAAATCGATATCTGAGTCGCCCCTTGGTTCCGAACGACAGAACCGCTGTCAGACCTGTCAAAAGTGGCCGCCATTTTGTTTTTCTTTGTTTTTGGGCCGATTGACTTCAAAATCGATATCTGAGTCGCCCCGTGGTCCCCAATGACAGAACCGCTGTCAGACCTGTCAAAAGTGACCGCCATTTTGTTGTTCTTTGTTTTTGGGCCGATTGACTTCAAAATTGATATCTGGGTCGCCCCGTGGTTCCAAACTACAAAACCGCTGTCAGACCTGTCAAAAGTGGTCGCCATTTTGTTTTTCTTTGTTTTTGGGCCGATTGACTTCAAAATCGATATCTGAGTCACCCCGTGGCTCCGAATGACAGAACCGCTGTCAGACCTGTCAAAAGTGGCCGCCATTTTGTTTTTGGGCCGATTGACTTCAAAATCGATATCTGGGTCGCCCCGTGGTTCAAAACGACAGAACCGCTGTCAGACCTGTCAAAAGTGGCCGCCATTTTGTTTTTCTTTGTTTCTGGGCCGATTGACTTCAAAATCGATATCTGAGTCGCCCCTTGGTTCCGAACGACAGAACCGCTGTCAGACCTGTCAAAAGTGGCCGCCATTTTGTTTTTCTTTGTTTTTGGGCCGATTGACTTCAAAATCGATATCTGAGTCGCCCCGTGGTCCCCAATGACAGAACCGCTGTCAGACCTGTCAAAAGTGGCCGCCATTTTGTTGTTCTTTGTTTTTGGGCCGATTGACTTCAAAATTGATATCTGGGTCGCCCCGTGGTTCCAAACTACAAAACCGCTGTCAGACCTGTCAAAAGTGGTCGCCATTTTGTTTTTCTTTGTTTTTGGGCCGATTGACTTCAAAATCGATATCTGAGTCACCCCGTGGCTCCGAATGACAGAACCGCTGTCAAACCTGTCAAAAGTGGCCGCCATTTTGTTTTTGGGCCGATTGACTTCAAAATCGATATCTGGGTCGCCCCGTGGTTCAAAACGACAGAACCGCTGTCAGACCTGTCAAAAGTGGCCGCCATTTTGTTTTTCTTTGTTTCTGGGCCGATTGGACTTTAAAATCGATAGCTGGGTCGCTCATATTTAGACTAAAACGACAGGGCGGATCGACAAATCAAAAGTTTTTTCCGTTGGCCCTACAAAATACGCGTGCGGAGCCGCGGGCAAAAGCTAGTAAATAATAAATAACACCTAACAGTCACACACATAGTCCTGACCACACACTAAGATCGAGTCCTGTGTCGTGGGTATCAGGAACTACGGGAGACTTTCAGTCTCAACACCCAGACCTGAAACAAACGTGTGTAGGCACACAAACATTTGTGTCGTTGCGGGGATCGAACTCGCGGCCTCTCGCTTTACAGCCGGCCATTCGCCCGCCGCGCCACGTAGGCTATCAAATATAATAAATTATAATATTCCACGCGTTGCCGTCTCGTATTTTAATCGCGTACCTCAAATTACGCCTCATACTCAAAAAAGTCAGTACCTTAATGCCCAATGTTAATTTAAAAAAATCTACATTTCAAATAGCCTGCTCGTTATTCCAATTTATCATCAAGAATGCTTCTTTCAATACAGTTTGTTGTTACCAAAATATCAGAGAATATAAGTTATTCGTAGAAAACCAATACATTAATCAAGGCATTGAAATAAGCTGATCCTTTAAGCTTCTCCCGAGATGTTTTACAACGTTTAGAAGAATTATGTTTGTACCGTTTACGTTCGCAACTCGTAGGAGCTGTCGGCGGAAAAATTAATGAGGGAAGTAATGACTACTTGGCACTTTAACTGACAAATTGTTCTCAGTAACCTGCGACAAAATAAACTTTACATCGTTGATATAATTGTTAGGAGCCATCAAGTTGGATTTCACTTTATTTTACTGTGCTTCTCGTTGAGTATGATATACCCATTGCTGTTATCTCGAGTTATAATGTTAACTAAAGTTACGACTCAGTACATTATAAAGATTTTCAAAGATTTATTAGGACGAAGGATTCAACTTTAAAAAAAGTTGAATCCTCAAAGCGTACTTTATTGTAAATAATATAATGTGTATTTCGTACACATTGTACAATAAATATATTTTTACAACACAAAATTAAACCATATTTTCTGATCTAATATACTAAGTAAAAGTAATATCTTTACAATCTTTGTTGAATTACATCTTGAGCTTTCTTTTACGTAAAAATAAAAAAAAACATAAGATTGTCTTCACCGAAATAAAATTACGCCACTGATACTAGCGTCGTGAGGTCGCGGGTTCGGTCCCCATACAAAGTGATATTGGATTTTTCCAATATCAGCCCGGAGTATGGAATATGTGCCCAATACGGCGATAGGCTCGCCCCCTATCACATCGGGGACGGAACTAAGCTCGGCGAAATATTGGTGTTCTAATTCGGTAATGCGCCTCTGCCTACCCCTTCGGGGATACAAGGGTGAGCTTATGTATGTCTTCACATACAATCAATAAAAATACCTGCATTTTATTCAATGCCCGAATGAAACGCGCCACCAATCACGTAATTCCCGTGGGATTTTTGCTATCTCCACAGGTGTGACTCTCTGTTGATATGTCATAGGCCCGTGACGAAAATTCAATTTGTCAAAGTAAAATACTGCGCCACGATGACCCGCCGCCTTTAGATATCGCCGTGTCTGATAGGGCTAGAATGGCAAGGGTACAAGTGCGTTTGACAGGAATTGCTGATCGAATTGATTAAAAAATCCTACACCTATCGCTACATTTATAATACTTGTTACCTTCTGTTAAACTATGTTAAGCTATTTTTTTTTTTTTTTTTATAGCAGAGATTGGCAAACGAGTAGATGGGTCACCTGATGGTAAGTGATCTCCACCACCCATAGACACCCAAGACACAAAAAGAATCATGGCTGCGTTGCCAACCTAAAAGGAGGGAATGGAAGGGGAGGTAAGGGGATTGGGGAAATGGGCCACCGGAAATCTCACTCACCGAACGAAACGCGACAGCAAGCTGCCACTTTACGTCGGTTTTCTGTGAGACAGTGGTATCTAACCGGTCGAGCCGGCCCATTCGTGCTATAGACGTTACTGTCTACAGCGTGGCTCTACCACTTTAAAAAGCTATAAATATAACTTGTTATAATAAAATATTTGTTTAATTTAATAATAATAATAGCCTTGTAATATTACTTGTACTAAAGCGGGGTACGGACTTCCTCTACTAATAGGAGGAGTTAGGCTGTCCCACTGGCCTAATGCAGGTTGGTTAGTTAAATTCAACGAATAGAAATGTATTCCCTCCGTAAAATGTGAGATTAAAATTCGGACCGTAAACCTAATGCAGCTGTGCTTACAAATAATGTTCAGGCATAAGTGATTTGTAATACTATTAAGTATTCTGTAGCACAATTCCCATTTCCTTGTGTTTCATCCTGTTCGGGTCAGTATTATTCATTTTAATGGAAATAAAAGAAAAGAAAACCTTTTTATAAGAAAATAAGTTTTTATCAACTGGAACACTTGAAGAACTTCTCGACGTCTGAATACTAAGAAAAGCTTTTACTTGTAAAAACTATCAAACCAAGAAACAGTCGTGGCGAATAAAGCCAACCTTCGTGAATTACTCAAAGAAAGCTAAAGAATGAGATAATATTTTAATTTGATTAAATGTAGGAAGAGGCAGGTGGTGCAGACGACGAAAGTGGATAAGAGTGTTAGCCTTTAATGAATAAGTAGAGTCCAAAAATTTTAAGGTTTTTATGAACATCTACAATCTTTATAAACGTATAAGAATGAGGGTTTAATTTACTGTCTTCCCCAGTAATCTAGTATGACAAGGCGACAAAGAGGCTTACATTTCTCCTTGTTGTATTACACAAAGCAATTGTGAATAGCGATGCTTCCGAATTACGAGATTTCCAAAAGACTGCCGGAAGATATAGTTAATATAAAACATGTGTAGCGTCACGTTTGGTATCTTTGGAAAGATTACAAAAGAATACAAAGACTTCCAAGAAAAAGATTTATATAAGAATCGGAAGATAAATCATTATAGTAAATGGTATTGTAAAACCATATTTAAATAAGCCAGCACATAATTTACACAGGCTCGATTCTGCGGCGGGTTGGACGCCATGGTGACCTAGATTTGTGCGAATTTCTATTACTAGTTCAAATTCAACAAGTGGGGAGCCACATTTAACACGCATATCTGAAGACCCTTTCCAGCTCTGCCAAACATAATAATATCAAATATAATCATAAAATAATAACTATCTGTTATACCGACGGTATAATTATGTTTCCAGCAAAATTGGTTTAGGTAAAATTCAAACACACTCGAGTAAAGGAAAATTAACAAAAGGCGGCATAAGCACGCTTGCATCCCACCGTTTTACAGGAATAATCCGCTTTGTGGAACATAAAAAGTACTCAACAGAAACGTATAATCAACTTAAGTTTAACAAAGAAATTAGATGTTGGTATTTAATATGTGCACTTGTTACCAGTAATCTACACTAAAGAGGTAAAGTTTGTAAGTTTGTGACTTTGTTTGTAGAAAGTAATCTCTTGAAATATTGGATCGATTTTAAAAATTCTTTCACCAATAATAAATAAATAATAAATAACACCCAACATAAACTACTTCTTGATTGAAATAGACTACTTTTTAACCTGGAAAAATGAATTATCCACGCGAACGAAGTCGCGAGCAACAGCTAGTATCAGATAGGTAAATAAATAAAAAGCAACAATTTATTTCAAAACTAAAAATATTTAAAATAAAGAAATATTTGTTTACACATCTGCAATAAAATCATGGAATAAAGCAAATAATTAACTACCAGCATTATAAATTATTCCAAAGCGACATCACTCGAAAGTAATTATATCGTGGAAGTAAAACCCCAGTTGAATACAGTACAGAGCGGTACACAATAAAAAATATATGGTAGAAATGTAGCGAAATTCAAAATGAACCGAAGCGGAAGACCAAACAGACAATAAAACATTTGTTGAAATGTGTATTGAAGTGGAGTAGAAAAATGCCTACACCAGATCCGCCCACTCCACCGGCTGACATCTCATTGCCGGTTATTGTTAAAAATAAAACAATCAACTTGGTATCTTCATCTATTATACGTAACTTTACATTATAGACTTTTAAAAATGGGTTTTACAGTACACAGTACAGTTAGGTACTGTGTATCATCCCTTTACTTCTAAAAGGCTCAGATAAAATTATCAAAAGATAACTTTTAATTAAAACATTCATCAAAATTTTTCTTTCGCTCATTACGTTGGACGTTGGATGGTACCTTACGATTATTGTAGCAGATTAATGAAAAATAACATTGGAACAAAAGTTTTTATTGGAGAAGACTCCCCAAAAAACAAATATTTACATTTAAATTATGTTTTTATTTCACTCATCATGAGAAACAGAAACATCATGTTTGAAACCAGTTTTCTAATGCTGCGGGTTTGAAGGCATTTAATTGGTTTATTAATATTTATATTAGAAAGATAAAATTGTATTTTTTTAATAAGCGTTGATCGTAGAAAAATATTTATATTTATTTTTAATTAAAATTCCATCAAAACACTGAAATAAATCAATAAAATTGGAATTGGAGCAGAGCATACAGCCGTAAATCAAAAGCAGACGCTGTACTATATATGTATACTATAGGCATAATCTAACAATAGTATTTCAGTCACATACTTTCGTAAAAAATGTTTATTGAATGTAGGCACGTATTTGAAATCTGCGTTTATTACTTTAAACCGATATGTCTTCTAAAAAACATCATGATAGGTCTAGATAACTATATAATACCTACATAACACAAATAGGTGATCATTTCCTTTGAAAATAATTTGATATTAAAATTTTAATTACATCCAGTCATATATAATAACATCCAAAAGGTAATTTAATGAACTTTTGTGTTTAGTCATAGATAATCTTTTCCTTGCTTTAATTTTGAGCCTTTGCTTTAATTATGAGCAGGAAATGAAGAAAGTTCATTCGCGGAAGTTGAATCAAGTTAGATTGTGCAATACGATTTATAAATATATTTTTTTCAAAAATGTCCGAAACATCTGTCATGCTGGGGATTTATGAATTTAAATTATTTTTAGACATATAATATGTTGAAGCAGTAAACCTACAGGTTGCATCCAGGTCATTGCGGATATGGCTGAAAGGATAACTTCGTTCTAGTAATAAGACCCGCAGGCAGTGGTCGCTTCAGAGCACCGACGAAATACTCTTAAAGAGCAACCAATACTCTACTTAGAATAACATCTTATTAACTTATAGACTATATTTAGTTATTGTGCTTTATCAAATGGAAAGATATTGCGTTGCGTCTACGACTTAAATAAGAACCAAATGTAAACCTTTTTCAGGAATTTTCATTTCAATACTTATAATATTGTACTGTGGGAGAGTAATAAATGACGTGAAGACAGATTTATGTGCCATATATCGAGACGCAACAGCTGCGTTTATGCATCATGCTCTTTATGACCTGGATTTAATCAGGAACCAATTACTGAGAAGACTATACTTTATAGTGATGTAGGACCCTATAACTGTTATGGGACACTATATTTTGCAGAACTGAAGAGGACAATACGATGTTCAATGATTGTTTGAGAAGTTTGAGAACAACCGCTTCTATTGTATAACTCTAAATTAATTTACTCATCAAAGGTCAGTCAGGGTCCAGTACAGCCATCACAATGATGAACCTACTATTAACACTTTGAAAATTAACGGTTAATTTAAAATTGTACCTTATTATTATCGAACATTTTTCATTTAATATTAAGGGATGATTTTGCGAAACTGCATCCTTGTAATAATTAGGTATGAACATTTCATTTAAGGGGTTCAAAATATTCTCACTAGAAATTTCTATTAATGGCACCATGTTCTTAAATCGTCTGTCCCTCGTAGTTACTATGAAGTTCAAAATTGTTGACATTTCTAAACTTTTGATACTTAAAAAGATAATCACGTTAAGAAACTTGAGCGGGAGGATTTATATTAAAGTTTCGCACTAACACATCAACATAATAGTGCTATACAAATTCCACCTCACTCGTTCTGTAACTAACTCACAACACTGCCAGTAAATTTTAAATTAGCCTCATTGCGAATTGGAAGAACCAAATGTATTAATATAATATAACGCAGGGTGCGAGTCGTAAAAACTAAGCCGAATATTTTCTACAATATCTTAAAAAGCTTGTGTTTTACGATGCTACATCATCGGCGAAGTGGGAGCGTTTAAGTAGGAAGGTGGCAGAAGGCCGGGATAACACCAGGCAAAAAGAAAGGAAGTTATAATTTGCTTTTGGTATATGAATTTGTATACTAATAAAGATACATACACATGCTTGTAACTGCGATTAATATTATTCTAAAAACCCCAAATTAATCAAATGACGAAAATAACTTTTAAGGAACATTGTTCTGAAAAAAATTCAAATATTAATCTTACCCGTACGGCACAATATGATCCTATTGTCAATTCAGTGGTAAGATACAAGATTGTAAGATTTCCCGCGTTTGGGTTACTTATGAATTATCAGAGAAATCCATGAGAGAAAGAAATTATTTATTTTATTATATCGGACATAAAGGAGATTGATATGATGAACCCCTACTGTAATAGGTTATGTTGTAATATATTTATCATATTGCCACCGACTTGAAAATTAATTACATATATAACGTAATAAGATAAAGGTTGCAGGAAGTCGCTGGATGCAGGCCGCTTCCAACAGGTTGATCTGGAAATCTTTGGGGGAGGCCTATGTTCAGCAGTGGACGTCCTATGGCTGATGATGATGATGATGATGATGATAACGTAGTAAACATTGTAATCGACTTATTCAATCAGATTATTTCCAAAATTATTACGATTAAGAATTAATAAGATTTGGATGACTAAGAAATAAGGAATATTGTTTATCATCTACGTCTTTTGTATTGTAAAAGTTATGAAATCCGAAAACTTGACCGGCTTTGTACTAACAGCACAGTTTGGTCTCAAATATTGACTAGATCTCTCTTGATAAGGAACTCGGCGGTCTGTAGGGAAAAGAACAATTAAGTGATAACAAATAGAATTGGCCAGAAACGCTCCAGCTTGTAGTAATTATTCAAAACTCGTGAAAAGTCATTCTATTGTTCTGACGGGCCCACTCGTCGGTCACTTAGGTACCTCGTCGCATTTCTGCGTTTAACTTGAATAAGCTTTTAAAGTATTGTTATAAAATAGCAGTGTAGATTCCAAACAATTACGTATAGGTACACGCATTTTCAACACTAGAGGGAGGCGTTAATTTCTCTGATATTTTGTGTTTTTCTTATCTGTTACGAGATCTCTCCGTCAGAATATAGACCGATTCTAATGTTTCCTTTGCATTCGGTGAGGTTTTGTCATAAAGGTGATATTTGTTATACCGGTTAAGATATGATGCCGTAATAACAAGAAAATAATGTAAAATATTTAGGTATTTTACGCAAATAAAACTTTTTTCAAAAATCAAATCGTTTTTCCGTTGCTTTTATAGAGTATTATAAAAAGATTTATTTTAACTTAATAACTATTAAAAGAGTATTACAATTTATAAACGAATTGGAGTTATAGCTATGTAACATACTAATTTACAGACAATGTTAAACAATCCCACTTGGGTCCTTTATATCCATGTAAAACGTTTGATAACGAATATAACAAGGAAAGTTACATAAAGTCCCTATCAAAATGTCTCTTTCGTAACAATTTAGATAATAATTATTATACAGCTTACATGTATAATTTGGTCGTCATGAGTATTGTAACATTCAATTGGAAATTATCATTAAAATAAAACAGCCTAAAACTGAAATAACAGAAAGGAAATCAATTATAAGTTCAGTCATTAAATTATAATACAAAGACTCTTTAGTTAGTACGTTTTCTATACGTACTTTACTAATACTTATTACACAGTACTTTTTTCTTGCATGTTTGTTTACGATAATTTTTAATGCGAAGATTTAAGATTTAAATACGAAGTGTAACATAATAAGATAGTTTGATATCAGTTACGTAATGACTAATCCAAATCCGATATAGAGCTTGGCCACGGTCCTTCGTCTTCGTAATATTGTATTTTGAAACCTGATTTCTAAGCAATGTTTGTATAATATTATATTAGCATAAAATATTGTAGGGCGTTTCTTGGTAGTGAATATTATTACGAAGAGTGTCGATACATCTATATCTATAAGAATAAGTAGCAAGCCGTGATGATCTATCATTGTATAGTTATACCATCAATATAATATATACCCTAGATGCAAAGTTCTTTGAAAATATCCTTCCAAAAAAGTGTTCTCAGGAATAAAACAAAGAAAAAGATCATAAGTTCTAATTAAATCAACACAAATATAACCCTAAGCACGTGTTATAAAGTAGCTTTTTAAACGAAATGATCAAGAGCTCTTAAATTTGAATTTTGAAAATTAAAATGCTTCGGCGTCCGACTGTATGCAAAAGGAGTGCTAAAGCACTCTTTTGCTGTCCCGTTTTCCGAGCGTCAATTGTACGTCTAGGTAAATAATATATCGATGAGTTATACCTATAATTTTGTATACCATTATTTGTCCTTAAATAAACATTAAAATAGAAAGATTTGTACCTACATGCGCGTAAATTATCTTTATTGATACACTCTCTCAGTAAGCCATCGTTTTAACTTTTTGGCGAAAATACTACTACTGAGTAGATAGTCACAGGCGGCTCAGCCTCCGGTGGCCCATATGCTTATGTAACATATATATTTGCCGCCTCCGACTTAAATAGTATTTTGCCTATGTTACAAATATATATAATTAAAATAAAACTCACGCAAAACAGTTTAACTATGACATAGCTTTAAATAACGCATTTATGTCTAATGGCGGACGAAATTAGTTAATGAAGTAGCACATAATGTACTGAAATAAAATATATTGGATTATTAAAAATAACTTATGTATAAAAATTCTGTCCAAAACAAACAATAACAGAAAGAAATGAAAAAAAAACACTTCATATTAGGCGAAAAATGTTTAAACCCGTCTCATTTCGTTTTAATATTAGTACCTATAAGCCAGTCGGTAAGCATTACAAAGATTAATCAATGATTTGAATCGATTATTAATATTATGTTTTGTGACTCAATTTACCCCTTCTATAATATAATACCTTAATTATAGTATCATGACTTTTTTTCAAAATTTAATTTAAAGTTCGCTAGAGCGACCGTGCCGAGGCTTATGTACATGTTTCAATGTCTAATGATATATTGTAGTAATTAAGTATATATGGTTAACAATCAATATTTTTAAAGTAAAAATATTATTATATTGGTTGTAACAAATTAGAGTTAGGTGTCTACGTATTAAATCGTTAACTACAAACGAAGTGAAAACGAAAATAAAAAGTAGATACAGGTCAATTGGTTTAGGTTCCAAATAACACAACGGATATTGATTTTGGTCTAGTGACATAGTTTCTACGTTAAATAAATAAAATTTTAAATGAAACCAGAAACACCAAATAAACCAAATATATAGCGCATGCAGGATTTATAATTTGAAATAATTCTTCAAAAATATGAATAAATATGAATTCAAAAATATTGGAAAAAATGCTATTATATAAGTTTTTCGTTACTAATGCAATACAAGATCAAAATAAATCTTGTCTTTTGTTTTTATACACTATCTCATTAGTATTACTAACCATAGTGACAAATTGGAAATTAATACGATACTCACCTACGTGGTAACACGGAGTTTTGTTTTGCAACGCGAAAACTTCTGAACTATCGTAAAGTACGCGGTTGAAATTAAATAAATAGGAATACACTGAATAAAACTTGGGCACAACTCACTGGAGTTTTGGTGTCGAAAATATTATTTTAGTAGTTGTTAATTATACGGTCAGTTGCAAGTATTTTATGCCGTGAAGTTCTCTGTTGGAACGATTGGGCGCGCCAAAGTTGTGTGACGATGGAACGGAGCGGCGTGCTTATATCTTGCTGAAAGCGGAGCCTGCACGCATGCGCCGCTATCATTCAACTCTCGCTCTGAATGACCGCCTTCGCAAATGTCAAATTTAAATTATAATTTTTTACAGTAGAAGAACAAAACAATATTGTTCTTAAAAATATTATGTTCTTAATTCAATTTTTTTTAAACGCAGCTAACTCGATTACTTTTATTTTCGATGTACCTGTGAAACATAATTATATTTATTATCCCTAAAAACACCTACATGTTAAGAATCAGTAAAAAAATCTGGATTCCATTCCATGATCTATAATTTATTATATATTAAAAGGACAAATTGTATAATAGCCAGGCACGGACGTAAAAAAAGATGGACAGAGCGCTAGGAACATTGAAAGTGAAGCGGGCTTTTCGGCTCATACGATCAGTCGCCGCCATTACGTGTCGATCGAATGGGCACAAAATCCTGCTTATCCTGCGTAGCCAGGTAATAATTGTTATCGGTTAATAATTTTTACGTTATGAAAAATATACGAATCATCTTTGAAAACGATAAATAATTTCTAAATACAAAATATTTATGTCTATTGAGAACTGGGTTCTTAATAATATCAGGTTAAAGTCAGCCAGGCAGCTGGTTGTAAAAACTGAAGCCAAATCGTTTCTGTAATGTTTCTGTAATATGCTTAAAAATAATGTTTTACTCCGCAATGGAATTATATAATAGTTCGGTATCGAATGTCATTGATAAATACATTTTGAACTGTTGTGAACTCTACTTTAACGGGTGAAAATCAAAGACTTCTGTGTTTACTACTACACTAGCTGTTTTTAAAGTGAAATTATGTCACATTGCGGCGAGTGTTTGACGTTCAACGGCTAATGAAAAGAGCAGTCTCTATAGTGAGCTGCTGTTAATTGATGGAAACTTAGTGCGCAAATTCTATGTACCGAACAGCCTGTCTAGTAGCATATAGAAATCTTTGGTGAAAATATGTTAAATTAATAATTTATTGTCATCCTCTAGTTCAAGGGTAATGTGCAAACTGCTGCCGCTGAATCCGCTTAGATACGAAATAATCGACAGTATGTCCCCAGAGTATTAACTGTGGATAAAACAAGACCATTTCTATGATAATGACTGTTCAATAGACAAAGTAGAGCTGCGCTGTGCGCTTTTAAAATGATGTTTAAACACATCGAAGAAAATTCAACATCTATTTCCTATCATCATTAGGATTGCTGTCTGTCTGTCCTATGTATGTTTAGATCTTTAAAACTTCGCAACGGATTATGATGTTTTTAATAGACAGAGTGATTCAAGAAGGAGCTTTATATGTATAATACATGCATAATACCTCTATAGCAGAGAAACACTGATAATTTTAGAGGTTTCTAATGTGATGTCGCAAACACATTTTTTGCGTTTACATTGCAAACGCTGGCTGAAGCCTACGAGATAGATCAAAATAATGTATATCAGCATTGCACCCGTGCGAAGCCGAGGCGAATCGCTAGTGTGTTCATAAAATTTAAACGTTCTACGGGCATAAAGTGTACATCCCTCTCCAACGATATGTTTTTCACTCGAGTTTAACAACAACACAGTCTTTACCTTGTGTAATCTTATTATAAACACCGGCATTTAACTTTACTACCCTCTACAGAACGCTCTCGCAAATGAAAACGTTCGTAAACGTAAAAGGCATTACAGAGGTTTATTTCATTAGTTATATTATTGTTTGCAATAAGAATAGAATCAGACAACCTTCCATATTTCTATAGTCAATTTTCACAGGACGTCCACTTCTGAACATAAACCTCCCACAAGTATCTCCGGATAGACCTGTTGGAAGCAGCCTGAGTCTAGCGACTTCCTGTACCTTTATAACTAACTCGATTTTGTTTTTTTTTTATAGCAGAGACTGCCAAACCGGCATATGGGTCACCTGATGGTAAGTGATCTCCACCGCCCATAAACACCTAAGTCGCAAAAAGAATCATGGGTGCGTTGCCAACGTAAAACGAGGCAAACAGGGATTGGGAAAAGGAGGGGGGCGGAATTGCGCCACCGGAAATCTCACTCGCCGAACGAAACGCGACAGCAAACTGCCACTTTACGTCGGTTTTGTGTAAAGTGGTATCAAACTGGTCGAGCCGGCCCATTCGTGCTGTAGACGTAACTGACTATAGCGTGGCTCTAGCAGTCAAAAAATCCACCTTAGTAAGTATTTACTTAGTACTAGGTTGATAGGCGTGTTTACGAATCGGTTTTTTATGCGACTAGGCAAAATATCGATCATGCTTGCCAATGACCTTTCAAGGTCTACTCATCTAACAAATACTTACATGATTTACAACATTGTGCACGCGCATTTTATAAGATGTATTTTAAAACGCTACTACACACATCTGGTTACTACCTAATAAAATAAACTAAACGACTAGTTATTTTATTATAAAAATCGTAAGATTTTTATTTCAATTCGATATTCGATATATTCGATATATAATCTTGCTTAGGCTGAGATCTATACAGCGAACTTTGACTAAGTGTAAGTTATAGTAACGAACTCAGTGAGGACGTGGTATTGTCAAATCGAAGTTTTACTCAGTCCAAGTCATTTTTTACAAGAAAAACAGACTGACAGACAGACTAAGCAACAATTTTCTTATAAAAAACTGAGTTCGTTTCTTTGACTTAGACTTAGTACATCACAGTGGCCAATAACATATGAATGTATGAAGACAACATTTGCCAAGTACATTAGAGTTAACTTAAACAATACTTGCACATCATCATCAGCCACAAGACGTCCACTGCTGGACATCCCCAAATTATTTCGAGATCGACCTGTTGGAAGCGGCCTGCACCCGGCGACCCAATATTTGCACATATTAAAAACATATTCTTACAACGCGACGTGATAAAATAAAGATATTATATAAATAATTGAACGTGATAAAATATAAATAATTATAACTACTTATAAATCTAATAAAAACTATTAAACTAGTATGTAAAGGAGTACGCACACATTACGCAATACGCAACTAATTCAAGTAATCACGATACGTGCAAACCAAAACTTTGGAACTACATGAGAACATCTATAAGCAATTAAACATCACAAAAGTGTTTTGCCGACATGAACATCATACTTTCATTAGAGACAATTGTGTATTCTATACTTCATCAAAGGGCGTAGAGTACTTACCTCCAAACATAAATTATTTACTGTTGTATGCATACAAAACGAAACTTGGCAACTTTGAAGTTCTCGGTAGGTATCCAAAGCTTGATTTAGATTAGACTGAGAAATTTTCTCGTGCGACACAGATGACATCATATTAGAGAAATCTTTTACGGGAGCCGCGATATAAGTTTCCGTTTTTAAAATTGTATGACACTCCACTAATTCGAAAGCTCAGCACTAGCCTCGTATTTTAGTTTTTTTTTGGAAATTGCGGCTCAATATCTGGTTATAATACTGATGAAAAGCATTTTGCGCACCTAGTTACTGTACGTCTACTGAATTATGGTCACAGTATTTTCAACAGAGATTACAAAAGCAGGCAAAAGCAAAAGCAATGAAGACGACATTTTTCTTCAAATGAATCATTTTTGGCGATTTACCGATATTAAAAGCAATATTTAGAATTTTTAAATATTATTTCGCGTATCTGTATTGTTTAACCCGTCGGAGGCGGCACATATGTTACAAAAGCGTATGGGCCGCCGGAGGCCGAGCCGCCTGTGACTATTTAAAGTGTGACAATGATGACAACCAACCATCTAGTCATGTCGTCCGATGAGAGAAACAATGTTCTAGGAGGCAAAGTGGGACTTCAGTAGGCGAAAATCAGTTCTTTGTCTTACCATATCCATACCGTTCCTTCGGACTTTTGGGGAGGCCTATGTGCAGCAGTGGACGCCCTATGGCTGATGATTATGATGATCCATACCGTACCATAATAACTGAAAATCTAATTTTCGCAAATATTTCGTTAATTATCAGCAGCTGAGTGTACGTACTACTGTCTGTAGCCTCTGCAGGTGAGATTGGCTGTGGATTTTGGACCAACAGATATAATTTGCCATATAAACTCCAATACAACACAATGTGTAACCATTATGCATTATATTAACATAATTGTAATGCGTGTAAAACGCTATCAACGCCTAAAAATTGTGTAAAATAAAAGAACCGGAAACTTGGAACCGGTTCTTTCCGTATGTCTAGGAACTGGGTAATTCCCGGTTCTTTTAGACCTGGGAAGAACCGAGTGCATGCTCTAATGGCGATAGGTTCGCATCTGGGACGGAAATAAGCTCGGTAAAATATGAGTGGTCCAGTTTGCCTCCGCTTATCCCTTCAGGGTACACGCGTGAGCTAGGTATGTATACATGGTAAACCGGTTTTGTTACAAGTATTTTCTCATCAATTTTTTACAATAATTCTTAAACATTGTTTTAATAGGTATTTATGAGTTATTAGACATCAGATGTTTGTGATTGTAATTTGTGGCCGAAATATTAGTGATACCTCTTGTACCATCATATTACTGGTAATAATCTCAGAGTACCTCGGTCTCAAATCTCAATGCAAACTCTAGTTGCAACTTGCAACTATACCAAGCTCATTGACGAAACAATGTGAGCTGATGTTATTAAGAAAATATTGTTGTAAATAATAACAGTGTACCAGTTCATAAGTTAACCCTAAAATTACGAATCGAAAAAACCTCGCCTCTTTTTGTCAGACCACATTTTTTTCTTGTAGGACGATTCCTTTACAGTACGTGTTAGCTATACATTATAACCTAATAAGTATCGACTAAGATTTCTTACGACCATTTCTTTCTAAAGATTTATGCAAGTTTAAGGCTAGTCGTATGTGACACTAACACATGCCTGTATACACTAAAACTTTGATAACTACTATGTTTAAACCTAAATGCAGACGCTACAGACTTCGCGCCGCAGCATGTAGTATTCAAAGGCAGAAGTGCGGTCTTAATTGACCTTAGGCATAAAAGGTCAGTTTAGGTTATATAGGTAAATGGATTATACCAGATTTAATAATAATATCAGCCCTGTAATATTACTGTCCCACTGCGGGCCACGGACCTCCTCTACTAATGAGAAGGGTTAGGCTAGTATACCACGCTGGCCTAGTGCGGGTTGGTAGACTTCACATACCTTCCAAATACCATGCTTATTGGACATACCTTTGGATGTATCACATAGGCTTTTCAATAAATTTCATAAGATAACACACATAACATAACATAACATTTATAAATATATCAATTTAAAAAAATACATTTAAAAAATTTCATTCATTTCAAGTCCAACTAATTTAAAGGTTTTACTTTGATATTATTATATTTTTGGTAAAATAATATGTAATGCGTAATCTATGTACATAGAAAATAAAGCAGATACATTACTCCAGTTCCAGTTACAAAGATTATAATAAGTATTTTCTCTAAATCTATAAGCGGCTACAACTATTTGCTATAAGTACATATTTGATTTTGGTAAAAACAGAATCATGGGGGTGAAGCCGCGAGCATGAGTTAGTGGAGACAAAAAATACCGAAAATCGACTATAGTAAGTATGTACCTATGTACACCCACGCATCGCAAGTTCGCAACAGTACAAATCGGCAAATAAAATTCCACCTTTATGTACGTAAACATTAATATTCCATGTCAACTGAATTGTTTATGAGCCGAACAAGGCGGCAATTAATATTTTTATTGGCGACCGTCGATCGTCAATATTAAAATCTCGTTAGAATTCATATTTTTATACCCCTATTGTCTCCTGAACTTAATTAAGCTCTGTGGAAATTTTTCTCAATTTTTGGTACCTGCAGTGGCAGCGTTAGGCGTCGGCGACTGCCAACGGGCTCGCGCCTTAGGGGGCCTCGCAGCCGCCCTCGACTGGGGTTCATCGGATAAAATTGCTAATATATTTTTTCGGAAAAACCAAAGAGCCTCGCAAAACTAATGCCACGACGTTCAATTTTGGTCTAGCTCCGCCACTGGGTACATTGTGTAAGAAAGTTGGGTACAAGCTACTAACATCACTACGCATAGTTAAATAAAATAAAGCGCGTGGCCGACCACACACAATCAATTGGAGTAAGCGTTATAGAACATAAGACGAATATGCCGAGTAACATAATATATAGAAAAATAACGACGAATTCAGAACCCCTTTCTATCGAAGTCGGTTAAAAATTGAAAGTTATCCACAGAATTTATCATATTTATCCATGCTATAGTTTTTAAATCGTATAGCGTATATAGCATAAATACACCTTATACATTTCTTCCAAATCCCACCTATACTCCGAAAACTGTGACCGTAACATATACGGAAGGACCTAAGGCAAGGCTATACCTCCAGGTAGTATGAAATCAAAACGATTTTGTTATTGCCACTCAGGTACAGGTAGGTAGGTCGAAACCTATGTAAACTCATTCAGATATTTTTTTATTTTATAACAGATGGTGACAGAAGGAAAATGCAAAAGTCTATGCAATGCTTAAGTCAATGTATTATTTTTCTCTACAGCAATATTTAATAATTTAAAATTGCGGAAACTGCAGGATAAAAGTAATCAAAATTATAGTACGTACAAAGCGACTCACAGAACCTAAACATTTCCATAGCAATGAAAAATTAATTTGTTTCGGTACAAATATTTTTTAAACATGCTTTTCACAAGTTGTACGAAACTACGAATACATACATCAGTGCTAAATATTGTCTTTACGAAAGTGTTATCATATTTACCTAAGACCCTTTTCTTGGGATTTTCGTAATCCTACTATTCATCATCCATGTTAACTTAGTTCTTGGTTTTTGCAATGTTTATTTCAAATACTATATTTCTTACTAGTATTTTTCAATATAGAATATTATAATATTTAAATTTGCTATAATTATAAGCACATAAAAAATCTACAGATTATAGGTATATACATAGGTACTTTGGCTGCGGTAAGAATATTGAGTTAGATAATAAATAAATAAATAACACCCAACAGTCACACACATGGTCTAAAGGACTTTGAGAGACTTTCGGTCTCACAATACCCAGAGCCGAAACAAATATATGTGGGTCACACAAACAATTTTCTCGGTGTTGGAATCAAACCCGTGGCCTTTTGCTTTATAGTCGGCTACTACGCCACGGAGACTGTAAAATAACAAATTGAACTGTTTAGATATGTAATTAAGCAAATTCTGGATCTTTAAACCGCTATCAAGAATGCCAAAACATTTAGGTTTTCAACCAACTGTTTCATAAACACCGCACGTAGCAGAACATATTGGGAGTTTTACTTTTGTCGTTATTTCCAGTATGAGATTTCAAGTCCACTTGAGGGCGGCACGTCGCGTCGCACGTTTTCGAACGCTATTTCTTTCATAATAACTAATAAGTACTTAGTAACCTTTC
Organism: Clanis bilineata; assembly: GCA_036417725.1. Lineage (NCBI taxonomy): Eukaryota > Metazoa > Arthropoda > Insecta > Lepidoptera > Sphingidae > Clanis > Clanis bilineata. The sequence continues at coordinate 10,923,762 of CM071151.1, read as the reverse complement.
CGCTTGTTAGGTTGTTACATGATTATATTTTCCTCGCGGCTTCGCTATTTTTCCGGGGATGTAAAATAACCTAGGTAACTCAATGTTTCTTCGCTTTCTTACAAAAAACTTAGATAGAGACACATATTTAAAATGATTAGTTAGATACACGTTTATGATTAGGGTTAGGCATTATTATCATTAGGTGTTTTTATCAGAGCTGGACACAGCTGTAATAGTATATCCTAGCAAAATAGAATCACAAGGCTAAATACTGCTTGTGCTTAGTTTAATAGTGTTTAATAGTTAATACTCTTTGGTGTCTCTCAAGTTTTGAGCTCAAAGAGGAGCGTAAAGCTTACATGCTCTTTGGAGAAGCAATCCTTAACTCTTTAACCAACATAATCCAATATGAATGGCAATATGTGTCAACTAACTTCAAAAACATAAATAAAATATTATAATAAATATAAACAAAAGTATAAAAATAACACTTGCTGGGAAGATAAAATATAGTAAAAATGTACCAACATGCATAAACCATGATGAGTAAATGTGATTGGTATTCAATCTCAAATCTAATGTAAATTAAAACATTACACTTGAGGTGAGTACGGATTGCCTCAAAAATTCTATCCAGCAAGCATGTTGCATGAATTGGCAACATAATTCATGTGTTGAATGGTATAACCACGTTGTAAACAGTTACGTATAAGCATAAACGGACCGGCTCATCCGGTTCCTCACAGAAAACCGACCTAAAGTGGCAGCTCGCTGTCGCGTTTCGTTCGGTGAGTGAGATTTACGGCGGCCGAATTCCTCCCCTCCCTTTCCCAATCCCTATCCCCCTTTTTTTTTAGGTGAGCAACGCACCCATGATTCTTTTGTGCCTTGGGTGTCTATGCGCGGTGGAGATCTTTTGCCATTAGGTGACCCAAGTGCTCGTTTGCCAGTCTCTGCTATAAACAATCTAGATATGGAATCATGTTACGTATTATTCCATAATATACGTCCCCTCCTTAGGCTGTTACAATCTCTATCAATTTGCATACGCATTGTATACAGAAAGTTGAGTACGTATCTGGCCGAAAGCATTATGACGCGTGACGGTATGTCTAGTGACTAGCGGCAAATTAACATTTTAATTGTATACGCCACAACGTTTTCGATGTGAACGTCGGCCTACACCCCGGTAACCATTACACAGCTTTGCAAAATCGCAACTCCCTGGAAAATCACCAGCAGGACCGTAACCAGTACTCAGTTCGAGATAGCGCAAATTAAGTCTACGATGGCACTGGGGATTCTTTTTGATCCATTGCTAATATAAATAGAATATTAGCAATAGGTCCAATACCAATAATATGATCTACGACTTTCTAAACATGACATACTTTATTGGTACAGGGCACTAATGACTCTAACTGGATGGGTAGAATAGACCACTGAGCGTTCCGCATAGCCCAGACAATTCCCCTTTCTAACTACGGCCCCGATGATCGTTTAGATCGTGACATCCAATCGTGCATGTGACGAGTAGTTAATGGATTATTATAATTTTCGTCCGTCGATGGGCGAATGCGTTAAATTGGACGCACTTCCACTTGAACCAAATGACTAGCCGATCTAGAAAGTTGACAACGTTATTTAAATTATAGTCGCATGATATAACTAAACCTTCTAGGAATATAAACGTTTAAAATTATAAATTAAATAAGGAATGTTTTTTCCTTTCAGAAATATGAAATCTAATGTGAAAGTAGAATAAAAAATGTCTTCTGAACCAAAAGAAAACTCCATCTTAGCAGCTCCACATAACAGTACAAGTTTAAGGCAACAAGGCAGTAGATATTTAGTATTCACAATATTAATAGGTTTCATTGCTCTCGTGATTTATGTCAGCACTAAGGATTGGGAAGGATTCACTTGCCCAGAGGAAGTTGATTTGGGCTCAGTACGATTACCATCATATACTTGTCGCCGGAAACATCCGATTACGCATCGACGACGCTTGTAAGGCTTTATAAGATTTATGTATGTGCATGATCATTAAAAGCTTCATGAAATTTTATTTCGTTATCTATCTCTTTTAGTTCTTGTTGAACAACATTCAAATCAGCAAAGCAGGCTAATTTGTTTCTGTCCGAATGACTGACGCTGGTCGCTGCTAATCCAAACAAACGCCCTGCCTGTATCAACAAGTCTCCGGCGCGTACCGGACACCTTGTAACGTCTTTAACACAAATCATTTTGTTTAAATTTAATTGTTTGATAGAACCTCCGGTGTAGGGAAATTCTTTACCGATTAAGGTAACTCTTTGTTGTGACAACGATCTTCCGATATTCGCAGATTTTCCAAAGATGAGTGCTTTTGCTTTCCAATTTATATTCTGACCGATATGTATAATATCAGCACAGTCAGCAAAATGTTCAAAGCTAGAGATGAGTACTAGTTTTTTAGCCGCAGTTCCATCATGGTAAATGGATTCTATAACATCAGCAGGAAATCCTTTTTTACACCGTTGTCTAGAAAAATATTGTATAAATTAAATTATATGATTTATCCGATACAAGCTTAAGGAGAGTCGCGTTTCAGATATTTACACAGAATCAATACAACAGATTCCTAGAAGATTGATTGACTTGAGATTACTAGATATACATTGGATAAGCTTGAAACGCGACTCTCCTTAAGCTAGTAATGTCAAGATTTTATTATAATTATGTACGATAGACGCTATTGAAAAATGAGGAACCTAAAGAAAAAAACATGACCATTTTATTAGTTTAGTGGCATTGCGCATTGTTTAGGACCGTGAAGTGTGGTTCACATCGAGCAATCATAATTTATGTTTTAGATATGAATTTAAAATTCACATATGAATTGCCCAGACCCAGAATTTATGCCCGGGGTATAAGGTCGCTCCCTCTCACATAATGATGGAAATAAGCTAAGCGAGTATATTCTCTAAGAGTTAGGGCAGGTAATAACCTGCCTTATCTCTTAGAGAATATACTCGCTTGAACTCATATATACACAAATCGAGTTAATCAGTTTTAAATTTAATACAGAAGGTATTTAGAGGCCAGACATACTCAGTTGAACTTCCTAAAAATATGCGAATTGGTCCAGACTGCACACAAGCGCCATTGGCTAGAACAGAAGTCTTGCTGACCACTGCACCCACGCATAATAACTCCTTAGACGGCACTGAATGTATTCTGGCAACGAAACGATGATCATCAACTTTAACTCTAATACAACTTATTTCAGTGTTGTTCATCTTCATCGAATCTGAACTCCGATAATGCAATATGAAATTATTAACAACACATCCCATAGTTGCCACAAATATAGCGATTAATAATGCAACAATTCCAACTTTGCTCCTTTTTGAACGGTCATCCCAGGGAATGTTAATAAAATTAAACTGAAACTCAATATCTTCGGGATCGCATTTATTCTCCACTATTTTATTGTTATCATCGACGCTTTCGTCCATTGTAAAAGAATATAAGTAACACTATATTATTTCCACGGATTATTTCACTACGAGTATAAATCCAGTAGGCCTACTTTCCCATTGAAATAGGAATTACTTTCAAATAAAGAATTATAACGTGTATATAATTTATCTCTCGTCCTCTTTATTTTGAGGAATGTCTATTTAATTAATAGGTACTAGCTTTTTGCTCCCAGTTTCGCTTGCATGATCAATTTCATCCCGTGGGTCATTCAAAAATGACCCTCTTTATCGACCGACTTCAAAATAATCCCAAGTTTAAAAAAAACTTAACGGACCAACTTTACATGGGACCATCCTTGGAATAAACTCTATCGAACATAAAAAGAATCTTGAAAGTCGGTCCACATTTGGCGGAGATATCGCGTAACATACATTAAAATATAGACAAATTGAGGACCTTCTCCTTTTTTGAAATTGGCCGAAAGCGGTAGTAAGTACTCAATATATGAAATTATTTTTATTTTAGGCCTACGAAGGCAGGTAAGCAGACGGCCCACGTGATGGATATCTGCAATGTTGGGGAAAGCCAAACCGCTGTCTCCCGTAAAAATACTTTTATAAGCTTAGTTGAAGGATATATCATACATAGCACAAGAGGGAAGTTCGTTCCAGAGTTAGATATTTGATAGATACTTTGGTTCACAATGTTGGTTTTTTTTACCAGTAGGTAAATGACAGACATCATGGCGCAGCGGACGAGTGGCCAGATGTGAAGCTAGAGGTCGTAGGTACATTTACCGAACCAAAACAAATTGTGTGACGCACAGATATTTGTATCTGGTCTGGGTGTTATGAAAACGAAAGTCCCTCTTACTAGTAGATACATAAACATACATACATTAGCTCACGCCTGTATCCCCGAAGGGGTAGGCAGAGGCGCACTAGCCAACTAGTACACCCACATTTCGCTGAGCTTAGTTTCGTCCCAGATGTGATAAAGGGTGAGCCTATCGACATATCGGGCACAAATTCCAGACTCCGGACTGATATGGAAAAATCCAATATCACTTTGCCCGACCCGGGGATCGAACCCGAGACCTCAGGGTAGTAGTCGTACAGAAATACAACCACGACACCGAGGCAGTCTAGTCTAGTAGTAGATAATATGTGTTTACGTAGAACTTAACCGTAACAAGCGCACATGAACTGTGCTACGCGGAAGCTACGAACTGTAGAGACGCGATTCGTCCTCGCCCACTGTCCATTCATCGATAGTCCCACAGAGTACTTTGTATATGATAGTCCTAACGCTCTAAGTTCTCAAGTTCGTCTGACGGTAAGTGATCATCAGCGTCGATGGACAGTGAACGCCTACAGTGCCATAAGAATCATCGGTCAGTTTGCAAGCTTAAAAGAAAATCAGTATTTGTTTTATTTTCCGCAAATCAATGTATTATGAACAGAATAAGTCGGTCGAGTAGGCCCATTCATGCTGGCCAAAGTTGTGTACAACGGGGCTCTACTTATTGAAGATTGCTGCACTGTTAAAAAATGACTTATCGGTTTACGGATTCACAGTGTTATACTAGATGAAATGAATGAAACATACGTGTATGATTTCAAGCACACCACGTTCGTAGGCTATCGACTAATTTAAATGATTTTCTTCGTGAGGTCTCTATAAGATATTGTACTTAAAAGAAACTGCCGCTCCCTGGACGTTTCGGCCAATATTTATTCGCAAGCAATAATTTGTTAGTCTTTGCGCCTTTAAACGTGCGTATTTTTTGTTCATTAATTTATTCTTCATTCATGATTAAAGGTGCCTCGGTAGCTTAGTTGTATTGCGTGAGCGTTCGTGTTGGTCTTAGATTCGAACCCCGGGGTCGTGCAATGCCATGTTTGGTTTCTCTGCTCAGCGTCAGCCTGAAGTCTGGAATTTGTGATGGGCTCGCTCCTTAGCATATCTGAGACAGAAATAAGCTCGGTGTAATGTGGGTGTTCTAGTTTACCATTGCCTACCCCTTCAGGGATACAGGCTTATGTTATGTAAGATAAGTAATACACAATAAGTACCTACTAGTAACATTAATTAATGTTTTATAAGTAAGTGTGAATGGGTCGATCAAGTTGCGAGAAAATCGTCTATAAAGCATCAAACTGGAAGGAATTGAGTTTTGGCGGGAATTCTGACGGTGCGGGTGGTCCATCGATATATTATATACCTAGATGCACAGTTGACGCTCGGAAAATGGGACAGCAAAGAAGTGCTTAAGCACTCCTTTTCCCTACAGTTGGACGCCGATAGTATTCTCATTTGAAAATTCGAATTTAGGAACGCTTGATCCCTTCGTTTAAAAAGCTACTTTATAATACGTGCATAGGGTTATATTTGTATTTGATTTAATTAGAACTTGTGACCTTTTTTTTTGTTTTATTCCTGAGACCACTTTTTAGGAGGATATTTGCAAAGAACTGTGCATCTAGGGTATATTATATTGATGGGGTGTTCGCTTGTTTTAATGATTTCATATTCTAGTCTAAAGTTGTGTTTGTTGTTTAAATGTGATGTATATCTAAGCAATAAACATATTGATGTTTATTGCTTCTTCATTGGAAGATGGACAGTATGTGGAAGCTTTGAAATAAGTGATTTTGGATGCTTTTTGTCGGGTGGATGGGTCGACCATGTTCGATTCCTCCGCTGCAAGAAAATCGCGTAAAAAGCTTCAAACTGGAAGGAATTGACGCCAAAACTCCAGCAGGGCTTTGAAATCGAATACATCCGATTTCATTGCACTTGTGAAAAATTAGATATAAGCAAATAAAGACATAAAAAGCACTTAAAACGAGGATGTATGGGCTAGATCCCTTTGCCTTCCCGAAAGGGAAAAAAAAATGTTTTGACAGATTTGACATTTATTTGAGCTTTTGTGCAGCCTGTCGCAACTACGTACAAAAAAAATGATGTATGGAGTTTGCGCATCTGTCTATCTCAATGACATTGTCATGGGCCACTCTACACCATGCTCCAAACGTATTGAATACATTCTCTTTGGTTTAAACCTATAATGAATGAGGGATATCGACTACAAAGACTTTTATAATCGCCTATGTTTAACTTTTTTCATCATTTAACTCTTTGGTTTATTTTTATCCTAAATTTTTCTCCTAAACATATATTTCTTTCATAATCCATACTAATTTATTTAATTATTCCTTCACTGCATTTATACATCAGGTATCTCAAAGACCGAACATTCCGGTGGAGCCATTCTGTGAAAAAAGAAAATGAGGGATATTTTTTGTCGCATTTATGCTCATAGACATTTATGTTTAGTTATCTCTGTCTTTCAATGTCAAAGTTAAAAATGATAATATGGCGGTTACAGTTTAATTTCTACGTACCTATTTTCTCTATTTGTTTTACTGATTTTCTATTGAGTAAAATGGACTAAAAGTGAAAATCGTAAAATAAAGCCAATACTATTAGTGTTTATTGTAATTTTAAGGCAACTTTTACGAAAAGTACACGACAGAAATGTGGAGGAGATGGGGACATAAAAACGTTTGGATTTGGATCAATTTCCATTAGAGCATTTACGGTAAGTAAGCATTCAAGTTACATAGTAGTTAAACTATGAATGAATATAAAATTATACAGAAAAATTAATGAAGCAATTCGTTTAGGGATGTATGTAGTAGTACTGAATATGTCGATAAACGCTACCAGATTTTAAGGTTAATTTAATGGTGCGCTTGGAAGGAAACGCAATTGTGAGATGGTATAGTTTTATTTACCTAAAACTTAATTAATTAACAAAAGTGACTTGCCTTGACCCGGCTTACGAACGGAAGGGGGGGAGCATAAACAATTTTATTTCATAGACTAATTTAAAAATATAAGTGTTGCCAAATATTTAAAACACCCCCTCAACATTATATTTTTAACTTTTCATAACAGTATGTACGCTTTAAAAACAAATTATTAACAAAAAAAAATATTTTGTTCTTACAACAAACTTATATAATTAAGTGTGAACATAAATATGTATACTTCTATTTAACATTATTACAAGCTTTTAATTTTAAATCTTTGTTTATATTTAATAAACCCTTTTATTTATTTTTCATATTTATGTTAACACACACTTACAATATTTTCTTATATATTACTCAATAACAAAAAAATATTATGTAAACATTGTATATTTATTAACATTTCTTATATTTTATTTATGTACTGCATGAACTCAACATCTGATTTCTGAATTTTAAGAATAAAAATTTACCTAGAGATTTTGTAAATACATCTGCAACATTATTATTTGAGTTTACATATTTTACATCAACAATACCTTGACATACCTTTTCTATTATATAATGATACTTTATATCAATGTGTTTTAATCTTTTGTTACTATCATTATTTTTAGTGATATTTATTACACTTTGATTGTCCTCTAATATTTCTAACTTTATATTTTTATAACCAAAATCTATTAATAAACTTTTTAAATACAGACCTTCTGTTATTGCACAACTGAGAGCAACATACTCAGCTTCACAAGATGACAAAGATACACTGGGTTGTTTCTTAGTTGCCCATGAAATAGGACAATTGAACACATAAAATATATAACCAGACGTAGACCTCCGGTCTTTTACATCACCGGCCCAATCTGCGTCACTGTAACCACATAATTTTTCATTATTATTATCACATTTATATATTAATGACAAGTTAAGTGACCCTTTGATATATCTTAATATTCTCTTAAGACATTTAAATAAAGCCATACTAGCACAATGTACAAATCTACTTAAAAAACTCACTGCTACAGATATGTCAGGTCTAGTACAAGTTGCATAGAGTAAGCTACCTATTAAACTTCTACACTGTTTTTCAATCTCTATATTGTCTGATTCATCTTTAAGTAATATCTCATATTTAAAATTTTGCTCTAATGGCGTAGATACAGTTTTACATTGTAACATGTTATACTTTTTTAATATATTATTCAAATATTTTTGCTGATTTATTACTGTTATACCGTTTTTTTATATCTTGTTGAATATTAATTCCCAAGTAATTTGTAGCTATACCTAAGTCCTTCATTTCAAAATTTTTACACAATGAAGTTTTAAAATTATACAATTGAGTTTTATTACTCCCAAAATACAACAAGTCATCTACAAATATTAACACATAAATGGAATTACCATCAGTGTTCCTGAAATACAAACATGGATCATTTTTAGATTTAATAAAATTTTCTTTAAGCATAAAGTCTTTGAATTTACTGTTCCAATACCTCGGAGACTTCTTTAAACCATATATTGATTTCTTTAATTTGCAAATATTATTGTTAGGCAATCTCATAAACACAGTTTCATTTATGTCACCATAAAGAAAAGCTCCAGTCACATCCATCTGATATACAGGTTGATGTTTCTGGGTTGCTACAGCTAACATTGTTCGAACAGATGTCAACTTCGCTACAGGTGAATAAGTTAAATTATCACAATTATTTTGTTCGAACCCTCGGGCTACTAAACGAGCTTTATAAACAGTCTTACCTTCTATCTCCTTGGTTTTGAATACCCACTTACTATTTATTATGTTCTGACATGCAGGTACCTCTGTAACTTCTTCCCATGTATTATTTATTTCTAGTGTTTTTAGTTCTTTAATAATAGCTTCTTCCCATAAATTTTTGTCTGGTCTTTGCATGGCTTCCTCATAAGTAACTGGTTCACTATTGCTGAAACTAAGAAAAGTATTATCTGCGTTGTCTTCAGAAACATAATCCTTCAACCACATGGGTGGTTGCCGCTGCCTTTTTGGTCTTTCATTTTCTATAATATTTTCCTCTATAATTTCTTCATCTTCTATTATTGTTTCCTCGTGAAACGAGTTAATTGATCCTTGTTCATTACCACTTTCATATACATCATCTTCGCTAATACTTTCAACTATATTTTCACATGTCTCAGATTCTTGAATTGTTTCTTCTAGATTTATAGACTGCATAGGTATAACATTATCCTTCAAGTATTCATTATCTTGACCAGTTTTCTTTAAGAACACAATATCTCTTTTAATTTCTACTTGATTTCTTCCTGGCAAATAAACTCGATAACCTTTTGTGTTTTCTCCATAACCAATTACATATCCAATTTCTGACTTACTGTCAAATTTTAAACGTTTCTGGTCAGGTATATGTACTGCCACTTTATGTCCAAATCTTTGTAAATTATTTATGTCATATTCCTTGTTCCACCATAGTTCAAACGGTGTCTTGTTCTTTATACGACTCGGTCCACTTCTATTTAACACAAAGACTGCTGTGTTAATTGCTTCAGCCCATAGATTTTTATGAAGACCACTTTCGAGTAACATTGTCCTCGCTGACTCAATAATTGTTCTCATTTCTCGCTCCACACAACCATTTTGTTGAGGTGTGTAAGCAATACTCTTTTGATGCTGAATACCAAAAGATTTAAATAATTCTTGCATTTCGTTGCAGCAAAATTCCTTTGCATTATCACTTCTGATAAATTTGATTTTATGCCCTGGATTAAGCTCTGTTTGTTTCAAAAAATCTTTGATATATCCAGTAGATTCACTTTTGTGTTTCAGAAAATATACTTTTCTATATTTAGTATGGTCGTCCTTCAATAAAAGAAAATATTTAGCACCACCAAGTGAGGCTGTCTCGACTGGACCACCAATGTCCATATGTATAATTTCACCAGGCGCTTCTGCCCTGTTTAAACTGGTAATAAAAGGAAATTTGTGTTGTTTACCTTGCAGACATGGTACACACGTCTCGTCTTCACCACATTCATAATTGATGTTACATTTTGACAATATATTTTTCACTTGCTCTATATTTTGGTGTCCAAGTCTTGTATGCCACTCTTTAAGTTGTGAAGTTATTTTACCAACCATAGCAACCTCTGATTTTTGATTGAAATTCATCACATACATGTTTCCCTGCCGTTTTGCTACAGCATGTATACTACCATTCTTCATAAATAAACACTCCATAGATGAAGATACTAATTTGTAACCTTTGTCTAATGCAACACTCATTGAAAATAAGTTTACTTTCAAGTCAGGTACATATAATACTCCTTTTATCCATGTGTCAATCCATTTTGATTTATCATATGCTTCCAAGTGTACTTCTCCACTTCCATAAGCTTTTATTACAGTGCCATCACCAATAACAACATACTTGGGTACTGAAAGTTCTTTGTAATTTAATAAACAGGTTTTGTCTTTACACATATGCTCGGATGCACCGCTGTCAAGATACCAATAATTATTATTCAATGTGTTAGGGGTTATGTTACACACCGACATGACAAATGCGTTTTGTTTTTCCTTATCCTTTTGTTTAAACCAACACTGACTATCGACATGGCCTGATTTTTTGCAATGTTTACAAAATTTCTTGAACTTACAATCCTGTTTAAAATGACCTATTTTTCCACATTTAAAACATTTTCTTGATATTTTATTATTATTACTTTGTGTTTTCAGTGCTATTTGAGATTTATTTTCTTCACTTTCATTTAAATTATACCTTTGTTCTTCAATAAGTAATCTTGCAGTTAATTCCGCTAATGTACGTTTTTCAATTGGTACGGAATCCCAAGCTGAAATGAAATACCGATACTTCGGCCCTAGTGAACTTAATATTTTCGTAATAATCATGCCATCTGCTATAACTCCTTTTGCATGGCGTATTTGCAGTGCTATATCTTCTATTCTTGCTATAAATGTGGCAATACTTTCTTTTTCCGTATATTTAATTTCGAAGAAATTTTGTTGTAACATGTGCAAAGATACTTCTGATTTTTGTTCATATATCACACATAATTTATCCCATATTTGTTTCGATGTATCACAATTTTGTACCTGTAATATTGCTTCAGGGGATAGCCTTGTTACTATGATGCCCTGCGCTTTGGCGTCTAACCTTTTCCATTCCGCCATTTTCTTGTCATCACTGTCCGGTATCACATTGTTTCCAATTACTACATCAAAAGCATTGATAGCTTTTAGTAAAACTTTCACTTGAAACTTCCATGTGTGCCAATTATTTTTAGCTGGACTTAAGAGAATACTTGTACTTTGTTGCGATATGTGCAACCAATCGCCCTCCATCTTGCAAACGTGCACTTTTAATCACTGCTTTACCACAGTTTCCCAAGCTCATAAATATGCGTCTCCCAGCTCTGGGCCCATAACCTTTTAAGGTTAATTTAATGGTGCGCTTGGAAGGAAACGCAATTGTGAGATGGTATAGTTTTATTTACCTAAAACTTAATTAATTAACAAAAGTGACTTGCCTTGACCCGGCTTACGAACGGAAGGGGGGGAGCATAAACAATTTTATTTCATAGACTAATTTAAAAATATAAGTGTTGCCAAATATTTAAAACCAGATGATATTTATATGTCTCAAGCAGTCAATGTCTAAAACTTACATATACATCATCTGACAAAAAGTTAAAATTATCAGCTCTGTTTAGAAACGTACTGCCATAAAGAAATCACATAATTAAAACCATTAGGCATAGTTATTCATTGTTCCATGAGCAGGAGACAGAGAAGAACATTTTTAGGTGTATTTGTGTTTGTTTCGAGAAAAACATGTACAGCAGACGCTGCTTAACTTACTCATTTTTTGTTTATTTAATATTTTTATTTCTTTTCAGGTGTAACAAGTGATTGATTCTGGTGTCACGTTTTGTGTCAATTTCTATTTTGTACATATATTTCATGTTGTGAGTTACTATATTTAATAAATTGTATGTCTTTGTTATTGTATCTTTTAATTCATATAAATAATTCGATTTATTTCAAGAAATATATGGCATACCTGCCTAAAAAAATATCGATGTCGATAAACTTTTATTTACCAAATTGTGGTCCATCGCTACGTAAGTACCAACATAATAGCGCTAAAATGCGTGCATCTGATATTATCTATGTACATCTGTAAAAAATCTGTGGCACTAAAAGTGTTGCCAGAGTGGTAGCATTTTCTAGCGTAAGTCATCGTGACATACCGCACACAGATAAAAAAAATATTTAAATAGGTCTATGGGAGTCCCGTCTCTTACAGTTTACATGCTCTTTGCTTTTGTGATGTGACTGCAAAAATAATCAAAACAAACTTTGTTTCTTCTATGAATCCATGTAAAAATGCCTAGCGTTATATTAATTGATGTATCTTTATCTATGTCGAGACCTGTTCCGACGACAGATACTACAGAAAGTCATACACGGTTTACGATAGCCACAGCAGCTATTAACTCCTTCTTAGATTATCTAAGTGTTCACGCTAAGTTTGAATATGTTTCATTAGTTTCATTCTCCTCAGTTTACGAAGGCAAGTATTCCATATAAAATTATAAGTTCTTTCTATTGTATTTTTTTGTGCAACCTAACTTAAGTATTACCGAGGCTGTAACCCTTAAGTAGGAATATTATGTGTACTTTTTTATACAGTTGCAGTGCCTTTTACTCGTGATTTTGATACAATACGCAGTAAATTATTGAATCTAGAAGAAGGGGACAAGACATGTATAGATACAGCTTTCCTTGGGGTGAACCAGTTAGTGCTCAGTGATTGGGGATGTCAAACACCAGTGCAGATAATTGTGGTATGTAATAATTTAAGCTGTTGTATTGCTGAAATCTTCATTTATTTTTTGTGTTTCTTCATGAACATTTAACTTATGAATAGCTTTAACCAATGGAGTTCACATAATTGGTGATACTACAAAACTTTATAACTATTCTACTAGTATGGGGAATAGGTACATGTCCATACATTTGTTTTGATATTGCAGGTAACAGATGGCAGTAGTGGAGTGGGCTCTATTGGCAGAAATCGCATCATACAGGCATTGCCATTGCCTCCTTCATACCCAGCTAAAATACACATCCTGCCAGTAGTGTCACCTCACGATCCCTGCTTACAGCATGGTATTTTATCTATTTTGTTCACTAATATTAAAGTTTGTGAGTTTGTTTGTTACTTCACTCAAATGGCTAGATCAATTTTGATGAAATTTCATATGGACGTCGCTGACACCCTGGATTAACAAATAGGCTCCTTCTTATCCTGAAAAATAAATTTCCATGTGAACAGTTGCAGGCAACAGCTAGTGATTTTAATAAATTGTAATAAATAGCTTAATTTGGTCGCCTCCTTGGTCTACTGGCAGCATATATGGGCTGTGGACTATTTGGTCCTGAGTTTGATTGCCTGGTTGGGCAAAGCATATTTTATAATTTAATTTACCTGGGACTGGATCCTTCAAAGGGGTTTGACATCAGGCAGGCAGCCGATTGTAAAAACGAAGCCAAATTTTATCTGCAACATGCTTGATAAAGTGTGTTGTGCCTACCCCATATTAAGGTGTTATAAGAGCATGTAAAAAAAATTGCTTAACTTCTTTATTTAAAAAATATGGCCTCCATCAAAGTTTGATGATTTTGCCAACAATAGTGTTTAATAAATCCATTACTCAAAAAAATAGCTAGTCAGATATCTTGAAAAATCCTCTCATTGCTTAACTTGCTATAAAGTAAAAAACTTAGCAACAAGATTATTATTTTTTTTTTTTATCAACTCTTTGTCCTATATCCCATATAAGAATTTGTGACAATTTCAATAAATAAATTTTAATACTTACTATGTTGCAGCCATGCCTCTTTATCAAAAAATAGTAGATTCTGCTAACAATATATCAAATCATTCAAATGGAGCTCTTTCAAGAGGTTCTATTTACTGTCCTGAACAATTGTCTGTGCCTGGAGTAAGTATTCATAATTTATCAATAAGCCTCTCTAAAACAGCACTCATAATATAAAAGACCTGTATTATCTATGCTTTAACTCGTCGAAGGCGGCACATACATTACATAAGCGTATGGGCCACCGGAGGCCGAGCCGCCCGTGACTATTTACAAATCATTTGGTACCCATTATACACAATTATAAAAAATAACATTAGAATATATTTTTTGGAGACTGTTGTAGTAAAGTATATAAGAGTAATATTAAAGTCTTATGTTTTATTTAGCTTTGTATCCTTGCCACTCAAAAGAAATGCCAGATTGAAGTGTAAGTATAGTCATCAAGTTCCTATGTTATTAGGTTATAGCCACAATGACGAGATTATGTGAACAACATTATCAAGAATTTTGGTGTTCGCTCAAGTGTGGACAGTTGGAGGCGCGCGTGCAGTTGTTTCCCGCGCCGCAGACCGTCTCGCATGAGGAACTCACTACCAGCTTTACACTATCTAACCAGATACATGTCATTGGATTTATACAACAGCAAGATTTGGGTAATACCATTAAAATAATTAACAGGATTTTTGCTGATTATTATTGTGGGCTAAATAGTTAATACTCTTATTATTTTTATATTTTTAAATTCACATTTAAGTCAGTTTTATTATTGTAAAATAATAATCCTATTATGATGTCAAATTGCCAAAGAGTTTGTTTCTATTTACAGGAACTCCAATTGCAACAAGCAAGCATCTTGTCATACCACAAGCACAAACAGGGGGAAATGTCACGGGGAAGGAAAATTATGGATCCAAGACACCAACTAAAGTAATTCATGTTGCTATAACTATAATAACTGGTCCAAAGTCAGTCATAAATGGTGTGACAGCCATAAATGATTGTTTATGGAGCTTGGCAAATGGTATGAAGGTTTTTGGCGACGGTCAGTCCAGCCATGTTATTTTCAATTTTTTCCTCTTGTGAACTTTATTATCTTTTAATAAGAAACCGAATTTAACAGGAAGGATCTAGTACCGACAGTGCTAATAGTGAGGAGGATATGTCTGACCCAAGCAAAATACCAAACTTCTGTGTATTACTTCATGGAGCTTTAAAGGTAAATACCTTATATGTATACAATGTTACATACAAGAATTGGTGTTTTTATGATCTCTGAGTTTAACATTTTATATTATAAAGTTTTGAATACTTAAGATTTATCGCAGAGCTGCAAGTGACTCTAAATATTCAATTATCATGTATACTCCACTGTCAAAACAACAGGTCGTAGTATAATAAATAATAATAAATAACATCTGACAGTCACACACATAGTTCTGATCCCACATTAAGATCGAGTCTTGTGTGGTAATCACATACTACGACAGACTTTCGGTGGCACAACACCCAGACCTGAAACAAACATCTGTCGGCCACACAAACATTTTTCTCGATGCGGGAATTGAACCCGCGGCCGCTCGCTTTACAGCCAGCTCCTCGCCCGCTGCCCCACGAAGGCTGTCGAGGCTGTCGTATTGTCCTAAAACAAATTAGTTTTATAGAAAAACACTATAATTCACTGTACATGTTCATTATGATTGTTGTTATAGGTTGAAGGTATGGCAGCAATAGTTCAGCTAGGCACAGAATGGTGGGGGACGTTGACAGCATGGTGTGAAGCGTCGAGAGCTCGGCGCTCGTGCCTTCTTCTCAGTGTCTTGCGGCCGGGGACCTCCGCCGCGCCCTGGCTCGGACCTCTAGACCAGCTTGGGCCAGCTGATGATGGAGCAACACCTGGTAAGACAACATTTAAAAAAATTATACTAGTAATGAAAAGCCTTACTTATAAAAACACTTTAACTGAGCAATTGGCTAAGAATAGTCTGTCACTTTTTTCCTTGTGTCATATTGTTTGACAATAAAAGGAACAGACTATTATTTACCATTTGCTCAGGTAAACTGTTTTTATAAGTAAGGCCCAATGTGTCTAGGATCGGTTAGTGATATAAAGAGCAACAACAAATGTCGTGGAACAAATCTATAATGATTATATTCAGAAGTAAATTAAGTACCCAAGTTTCTTTACCCAGCTATATTTTTATGAGCCAGATAAACAACGTAAAGCTCATCTGTCTGTCGATGGGTATAGGGTGGCGTGTGATGGCTCACTATACATCAAAACTGCATCACATACCAATAGATATGTATGTATAATGGCCCATGTATTATGTGTTAGTTGTGTATTATTTGCAGCAGAAACTTTTCCGGTACGTTCGTGGCGATCGTACAGCGGCGGTGGTTCGAGCTGTGCGTGGGCGCGGCCGCACGCCCTCCTCGCCGATGTGCAGAAAGTGCTTCGACATGCGAGAAAGTTACCAGACAAGACTCAACACTTATACAAGGTGCTCATTTTTGTTATGTGTAGAGATGTTTTGGGTATGGATGGTTGGATGCAGGCTGTTTCCAACAGGTCGATCTGGAAATCTTTGGGGAAGGCCTACGTTCAGCAGTGGACATCCTATGGCTGATGATGTTGATGATCATTAGGTTGTTTTGTTTAGATGTTTTTGGGTAGTGTTTTGTGAAAACAGGAGTAGGAGACTTGCCTTAGGTAAGCCGCTAGCCCACCTGACGGCAAGTGGTCAAAATTACTTCGAAGCCATTAACTAAAACACTGTCTGTTAGGAATTAAATCGTCTTCGTCGAGCGGCGATATCTCTCGGTTTCTCGGAACTGCTGACTTGCGTGGGCAGCGCTCTGGAGCGCGAGTGTGCCGCGTTGCCTGCGTCGGCGCCGCCCGAGTGCGCGCTGCAGCTGGCGCACGCCGCCGCCGCGCTGCGCGACCCCAGAACTGCGCTCGATATTAAACATACTTTACAACCTCTGGCTGCCAATTTTACTGTAACATCAATGTCTCATTAAATTAACGATAATAAAACGACGAAAATATGTGTTTCATTTTATATATAACATCGCCTATTAGACTACTATGGTGAGTCACTCGCATCTCAAGTTCTTCAGTTCAAATATGTCTGGAATTAAATCGGTTCTCACCTGCTACATTTTATTTGAGGACATAACATGTATGTATGTTGTACTCAAATGTAGCAGGTGAGAAAAAAAACCAGTTTTCATATTAGGAACTAATTCTGGCATTCACGGGCTCTTGGACAACAGCAAACTGAGGACGAACTACGAAGCATAGATATTTAGGAGGAGGTACATATAGACTATGCTGAGAACATAATATATTATGTAAATTGTACCAACATCATTATGTATGTATTTTGAAAAAACAAAGTCAGATTCTTACAATCAGGGAATGTCCATAACAATTAATCTGAGGTCCATAATATATTCTTTGATAGGTTTTTTATTTTATCGACAAAAATATCGACAGTGTTTTTTAAATGCCAACATTTAAAAATAAATGCTGCTGACTCTGAGCCAGTGTTGCCATCTTAGTGGATTTTCCACTAAATCTGGTGGTTTTGACCCCCCTTTTAGTGGGCAAAAATGGCGTCTAGTGGTTAGTGGATTTTTTTAGTGGTATCGTAGAAAAATTTTGTGAATTGTTGATCGCTCATCCACTAAGTGAATTATACATTTTCAAATATATTGTACGTCTCGAAGAAGCTGTGTTTGATATAATATTGCTCGATTATAATAATAATCCCTTAAATAAATAGTACTGAGCATATGTGAATATAATAATAATAATTAATTTTAATACATTACAACAATAACCTAAGCACAAGACTTCAAGGAGGTCAAATTTCGAAAATTCTCATTGGAGGGTCTGTGTCTGGGTGTACGAATGTCATCAGACTTTCGCTTATAATATTCAGTGTATATAACATTTTTATAAAGAATTTACATAATATATGAGACTAGCTGACCCGCGCAACTTCGTCTGCGTAAGAGAGAGAGGGTGAGTGAGGAAAGAGTGAGTCGTAGGCACCTATAATAATTCTAAAGGAGGTAATGGGATGATCTACTTCGGCCGTCAGTCCCCCGTCTGTCACCCCGCCTGTCAACCCGTCCGTCACCCGTCTGTCACCCAGTCGGTCACCTCGTCTGTCACCCCGTCTGTCACCACGTCCGTCACCCCGTCTGTCACCCGCCTTTCACCCAGTCGGTCACCCCGTCTGTCACCCAGTCGGTCACCCCGTCAGTCACCCCGCCTGTCACCCGTCTGTCACCCCGTCTGTCACCTCGTCGGTCACCCGTCTATCACCCCGTCTGGCACCCGTCTGTCACCCCGTCTATCACCCGTCACCCCGTCTGTCACCCCGCTTGTCACCCCGTCTGTCACCCAGTCTGTGACCCGCCTGTCACCCCGTCTGTCGCCACGTCCGTCACCCCGTCTGTCACCCGCCTGTCACCCGTCTGTCACCCATCTGTCACCCCGTCTGTCACCCGTCTGTCACCCCGTCTGTCTCCCCGCTTGTCACCCCGTCTGTCACCCAGTCGGTCACCCCGTCTGTCACCCAGTCTGTGACCCGCCTGTCACCCCGTCGTTCACCCCGTCTGTCATCCCGTCAGTCACGTCGTCAGTCACCCCGTCCGCCACCCCATTAGTCAGCCCCTCAGTCACCCCGTCATTCTTCACGTCGGTTACCTCGTCAGTCATCCCATCAGTCACCCCATCAATCACCCCGTCAGTCACCCTACCATTCATCCCGTCGGTCAACACTAAAATATTTTTTCAAATCGAACCAGTAGTTTTTGAGATATAAAATCATTATTCATTTTTGCTCCGCTCCTATTGGTCATCGCGTGATGTTATATAGCTTCTAGCCATCCTCGGTAAATGGGCTATCCAACACAAAAATAATTTTTCAATTCGAACCAGTAGTTTCGGAGATATCAACTTCCCCGCTTTTCAACATTCTTCATTTCTGCTCCGCTCCCATTAGTCAAAGCGTGATATTATATAGCCTATAGCCATCCTCGATAAATAGCCTATCCAACACAAGAAAAAAATTCCATTCGAACTAGTACTTTCTGAGATATCGACTTCCCCGGTTTTAAACATTTTTCACTCTGCTCCGCTCCTATTGGTCATAGCGTGATGTTATATAGCCACCGTCGATAATTGGGCTATCTAACACAAAAAGATTTTTTAAATCGAACCGGTAGTTCCTGAGATTAGCGCCTTCAATCAAACAAACAAACAAACAAACTCTTCAGCTTTATAATATTATATATATATATAGTATAGATTTTACTTAGGTATACTAATATGTTAATTATATTTTACAAAATAATGTGGCTTTCTTCCAAAACATAGTGATGGATCTAGTTCAGTGTTTATCATTCAACGAAACAAAAACTCAACACTAAATTGGAAAATCCAAATTTTATTGCGAATTTTAGAAAATTCAAGTCATTCCTTAGGTTAAATATCTACGTAAATAATTTTGAATAAGAAGCATGAAAGTCGAGTGAATGCGGTGGTAATGCGTTACCTGCGTAGTATATGCGGAGTCACCCGTGCTGGTCGTGTGAGGAATAGCAAGATAAGGGATTGTTATGAGTTGAAGGATGATGTGTTTACTAGGATTGAGAAAGGGATGCTTAGGTAGTTTAAAGATGTTGAGAGAATAGATGAAAGGCGACTTACGAATGGAGTCTATCGTGCTTAAGTGAATGGTGGGGCAAGTGAATTAGAAGAAGGCGCCCAACGCGATCCTATATGGATCAAATAAGCGATCTACTGCGTAAAGGGCAAGTTCGGAGTACCCTCAATCAGCGGAAAAGTATGAAACGAAGTATGAATGTGGAAGAAGCAAAAGACGCGTGTCAGGATTTGTCATATTGTAAGTTTTTTACAAAGTACCATTACTTTAATTCCTATTGAGTACTTGTCTATTTTTTAAAAAGTATTCAGGGCTATTAATTAGTTTATTCGAAACATGTAAAAAAATATTTCGTAATTTATTGTCATATATTTCGTTTAAAAAAAGCAACATTTATTATGTATAATTTAATTTGCCGCCAAAACGCTATCTGTTAACTGTGTATATGGGTGACGTCATCTTTCCTTACCACAGATACAAAATCGTTCATTAAAAAAATATTGCGGAAATAACATGTATGATTAACATGTATGATGAAACTATAGAAAACGGGTCAGATATTTCGTCGATCAGAATCACATCCGCATTGAAATTAAGTTGAGCTTTAAACAAAAATACGAAAAAAAAATATACCAAATAACCTTGCAGTATGACTTTGGATCTTAGGTCTTAGGCCATTGTGGTACAAATTTATAAAAAAAATGAGTAATGTGACATCATGCGTCGTTATTGGTGTTTACAGTCACGTG
This sequence comes from Clanis bilineata, assembly GCA_036417725.1. NCBI lineage: Eukaryota > Metazoa > Arthropoda > Insecta > Lepidoptera > Sphingidae > Clanis > Clanis bilineata. The sequence continues at coordinate 10,903,161 of CM071151.1, read as the reverse complement.
ATGCACAGATAAAAAACACATAACATAACATAAGCTCACGCCTGTATCCCCGAAGGGGTAGGCAGAGGCGCACTAGCGAACTAGAATACCCACATTTTGCCGAGCTTAGTATTATTTTTTTTTGCTGAAACTAAAAATAAAATATAAATATACGTTAGCCTTAGATTAGAACAGTCTTCTGAAGGGTTGAAAAAGTCGTAAGTAGCGTTATTTTCTTGTTTTTCATGTATTTTGCATACAGCACTACGTTTTAGAAATAGGCAATACGAGTATTACTTTGTAACGTGACATTTCGGTCTGTTACGAGTTTACTTCACTCTATATTAGACGAACAAAATCCAAGTTTAGTGGAAAATCTGGTGGTTTTGCGAGCTGGGTCGATTTTGTTAGTGGTTTTCTGGTGGTTTTACAACTTGGATCTGGTGGGGAGCAAGATTAACAGTTGGCAACCCTGCTCTGAGCTGTCAGCCGACTGCTAATGTCAAAAACCGTGGTTTGTAAACAAATGGCTTTTGAATTAAAATTCGTAACATAAAATGATTAATTACTACAATTTTGAGACATTAAAATCATACTTAAGATGTATAAACCGTTGACTATAGTATTGATATCAAGTTTACCGTACTTGTTTAGTTTTAATGGTGATTTTGTATTCGATGACTCGGAAGCTATAGTTAAAAACAAAGATGTGACCTCTGAATCGTGGATAGAGCCGTTTTACAACGATTTCTGGGGTATGAACATAAAAAGCAATCTCAGTCACAAATCGTATCGACCATTAACTATACTTACATTCAGGTATTCATATTGCACTTCTGATGTTTGAACTCCTCTGTTATATTAATAACTCATGTTAAAAGTCTAAGTTAAAAGTATTATTTTTCAGGCTCAATTATTTGTTGGATGGGAGACAACTTTCGCCAATACATTTTAAAATCACAAATCTATTACTACACATATCTTGTTGCTTGCTTGTGTGGGCAAGTTTTCGACAAATATTATTCAAATACAAGAATTATAGGGATAACATCGCTTATTTGTCGACTTTATTATTTGCTGTTCATCCAGTTCATGTTGAGGCTGTGAGTGGGATTGTTGGTAGAGCAGATGTGCTTGCAGCTAACATGTTCTTCCTCTCATTTTTACTATACCATAAAGCTAAGTCAGAAAGTAAATGGCAACTGGTAGGCCTATTTATTTCAGTATTTACTGCAGGAGTGTCAATGTTATTCAAAGAAAACGGTATAACAGTTTTGGTTAGTACCATCTTCACTAAAAGTTCAATGAAATAAATGATTGCTAAAACAAAAGACTAATAAGTTGCAAGAACCTGACAACTGGTTATGGCAATGTAATTTTAAAGATAGTACTAATATATGATGCAGTGTATATTGCAAATGTTAAAATGAACTATAACATTTTCTCCTTCACAGGGTTTCTGTATAATATATGATCTGTTAACTATGTTTATGAATACAAGTAAACATAAAATAAGTACAAAAGCAAAATCATATGTGGTGATGAGAATTGTATTTATTTTATCATCTATTCTGATCCTGTTGTATGGAAGATGGCAGGTTATGGGTACTAAACCAATGTTCAGAGCAATTGATAATCCAGCAGCTTTTGCAGATGATTTTTATACTAAAGTGAGCAATTCATTATCTTTTTCCAACATAATAGGCTTACATAAATTGATATAATCAATTTAATGTGGAAGACTGTGTCATAATACAAAAAAAATATTTTTCATGGTGTCAGTATAACTTCACTGAGTCTAATGTTAAGAAAAATCAGTGTAAAGCATGTAATTATGCCATAATGTAATACTGGTTGTATCCAGAAATATAACATCACAATAATAACCTCCATATGTATATGTTTATCACTATACAGACTGGTTTAAAATATATTATTTTTCAGATTAGCACATACCACTACATATATTTTTTAAACTGCCTTCTACTGGTATGGCCTCAATGGTTATGCTACGATTGGTCCATGGGATGTGTTCCACTTGTAGATAATGTTCTTGATTACAGAATCAGTTGCATATTGTTGTTATATGTTTTTGGATTATTATCACTACATGCTGTCATTATGAAGAATAGTGTAACTGTGAAAAGGTAATATTTTTATGAAGAAAACAAATAATTATAAACTTAAAAACTTTTAAAAACTTTTTTAATGAAAAATTTAGAATAGAGTGGTTGTCGTTCATAGAATTAATTTTTCAGGCTCATCATTCTTGCTGTGTGTCTCATGATTATACCATACTTGCCAGCCTCTAATATATTTTACCCAGTTGGTTTTGTGATTGCTGAGAGGATTCTGTACATCCCATCTGCTGGTTTTTGTCTCTTCATTGGAATTGGATTCAACAAACTACTCAATATAAGAAGTGAACTCATAAGTAAGGTTTGTTAATTAAAACATTTTTATCGATATGTGCGTATGTGAGTGATATGAGAAATGTGTATGTCTCTACCATGATATCTTATTTTTTCTTTCTGTCTGGCGTTATTTTGGCCTCACGCCAACCACGCCCCCCACGTCTGTCTTTCAACTAAAACGCTTCCACTTCTCTTGGTCTTGAGCATCCTCCAAAGAGAGACCATCGGCTCTCATACTCTCATATGCTCCTATAGAATGTCCAACCAGCGCTTTTTGGGCCGTCCACGGGAATGCACGATTCTAGTACGATCTGGGCCAAACATATGTGACCAACATACTCCTGTGGTCCTACTGCATTATTTAGCTATATTATATCTGCCTAGTGTCTACCTACGTAATACATCTGTTTCTTTTCAGGGAGCAAAATTCTTCTTTGTATTACTTCTATTAAGTTATAGCCTAAGAAGCTGGCAGAGATCTTTAGATTGGCAAAATGAGTACAATCTATACACAAGTGGGTTGTCAGTGTGTCCACTGAATGCTAAAGTTCATTACAATGTCGGAAAGGTAGCAGATGCCGCACAACACACAGAGTGGGCACTAGCAGAATACAAAGAATCAATTAGGTGATGGCAACATTATAACCCTCTTCTATTGTAATATTTATCTATTTATTAAGATAACGTGTGATAACAAAACATAAGCTCACGCCTGTATCCCCGAAGGGGTAGGCAGAGGCGCACTAGCGAACTAGAACACCCACATTTGGCCGAGCTTAGTTCCGTCCCAGATGTGATAGGGGGCGAGCCTATCGCCATATCGGGCACAAATTCCAGACTCCGGGCTGATATGGAAAAATCCAATATCACTTTGCCCGACCCGGGGATCGAACCCGAGACCTCAGAACCGTAGTCGTACCGAAATACCACCACGCCACGGAGTGATAACGTGTGATAGCTTGAATATTTGTGTTTGTTAATTGTGATTGTTACTTCCAATTTAATAAAAGTAATCTAGATTGCCCTGTCTTTAGGACTTATTGTCCTCGGGATAAGGGTTGCCAAATAATGAAATAAAAGGGTTGCCATACTAAAGAGCATAATATTACACAATTTATTTTAAAACAGCAAACGTTAATTAATTTGGTTTAATAAAAATTATGGATTGGTATATATAATTATAAAATACAGATTTTTATAGACCCCAAGTACTTTGGTAGTTCCATACCAGTACACAACACACATACATGTGTTGTGTACTGGTATGGAACCTGTGCACAACACATGTATGTGTGTTGTGTGCAGTACTTTGGCTGTGAACCTGGGCCTGCCAATGTCTATGGGCTGTTTTTTTTTATTTTATATAGGATAACAAACAATTGTGTAATAACTATAAGCTAATTTAGTAATCTTAAATAATTACATAACCAGCACCGTTATCCACGAAATAGTGGTTTGTCAGCTCATTTGTTAAATAATATAATAATATGTTGGATAACCTCGAATTACAGGTTATATCCAGAATATTATCAAGCTATGAACAATTTAGCAAATTTATTAAAAAACCAGAAGAAGTATCAAGAAGCTGAATTTTACCTCACAACTGCTATTAAGCTCAAGTATAAATTTTATTTTTTTATTTATTATCAATAATTTTATATTAGAAATAGTGATGTTCAAGTTTATTGAATTTTGTAGACAAGATTTCCCTGCAGCTTGGATGAATTTGGGAATAGTACTAGCAAATACTAAACGCTACGGCGAGTCTAAAACTGCGTATGAAACAGCATTGAAATACAGAAAGAATTATCCAGACTGCTTTTACAATTTAGGAAACTTGGTATGTTTAAATAAAATAAATTATATTAGCCTTGTAATATTATATATTATAACTGTCTCATTGCTGGGCATGGGCCTCCTCTACTAATGAGACGGGTTAGGCCTTAGTCTATCACGCTAATCACGCTGGCCTAAGGCGGGTTGGTAGACTACACACACTTTCGAAATTCTTCTTGTGGAGAAATTCTCGGGCATGCAGGTTTCCTCACGATGTCCTCCCTCACCGTTATAGCAAGCGACAATTCACAAAGAAAACACACATAACATACAAAAGTCAGAGGTGTATGCTCCACTTTGGGGTAGGTCTCGAACCTCCGACACTCGTCCCAGCAGTCCATACCATTTCCAACTGAGTTATCGCTAACTTGATATGTTTATTTTTTGTTTTTTGTATTTATCATCTTATTTTGATAAGGAGAAACTAATGCATTTCGTTATTTATATAGTACTTGGAAATGAATGATACAAATTCAGCTATGGAAAAATGGTTTGAAGCAATCAATCTCAACTCAAAACATGATCTCGCATGGACAAATTTAATGGCATTATTAGACAATACAGGTAAAATTAAACTTAACTACTTACTGTAGCATACACTTCTGAGGAACCATTATATTAACCTTTATAAATCTGTACCCCAGACTCCAGAGGCATACAATAGTAACTATTTTTATTATTAAAACCCAGAACTACATAGGTAATTGTGTAAAACATAACAATGTACAATGTAAATATAATTAAAATCATTCTTATAATTATTTAACTGTCTGGCAATTCTGAAAAGGGCACATCTCGAAATATAAATTATCTATAAGTGTATAATTTATCAATTTATTTGCGTTTAATACTAAAAAAAATCTGAATTGCTAATTGACCCTTAATTGGGTACTATGTTTATTTTGTACACATTTTTATATGTACTAGCAAATTAAACAAAAAAGAAACTGTTCAGTAAAATCTGTATCGAAATTGGTTGAAAAATGAGTCAGTAATTCATATTTTAAATTCTGCAATGAGCAAGAGTGGGGACGTAGTGGGGATATATTTATGGCCCTGGCGTGATTTTACTGATACTTCTCTTTCCCGCAGTTTGAAGGTTACGCAAAATTTCAAATGCTTATAACTTTTTATTATTGAGAATATTTTAAAAATTCTTTCAGTACTATATTTTATATGGCGTAAATTTCATATAAAATTAATTTAAAAAAATTAGTCAAGTACCCAAGTGTAACTAAAAATATTTTTTTTTAATTGTACTCTATTCTATAAAAATGAACTAGTTTTTTCATTGCCTGAATATTTTGAATTTTAGTGATGTACCCTTTTCGAAATTGCGCAATCAATTAAATTGATCAGTATTTTTTTTTTTTTATATATCAACATAATTATGCCTCTGAGGTACGGAATTATACCTTACTGCCTTTTTGTTTTTTATACGCATCTGTACATTTATCCCAAAAATAAAATGTTTGTGGGTATGACTTTGAAGCTGTTGAACTAAATCTAATAATATTTTTGACAGGACAAATAAATAAGGCTTTAACAATTATACCAAAAGCCCTAGCGGAATTGCCAGATTCTCCTTCAATAAACTTTGCGATTGCTAACATTTACGGCAAAATGGATCGATACGAAGAGGCAGAAAAATATTTCAAAAGGGCAATAAAATTATTTCGCAGTAAGGTACAAGCAATTCACTATGCTAATCTTGGTAAGTTAAAATACATCTCATTGAAATCCATGACAAAAATACCAAAAAAAAAACGCGTGACATATTTATTATTATTTTGCTTTCAATATTAAAATATCAAAGATGGAGTCCATACTCCATATGATGACAATCGTCCATACGATGGAGCTGAAAAAAAGCGGAATATCTACGTGTGTTCACACATGTAATTGGAGTTGTCGATAGGTTAAGCAAATAGCGATACATCACTAACGTATTTCATAAACTCGATAAAGGTTAGCGCCCCGTAGCATCAAGAGTCGAATTGTTTTAATTGATATTAAGTAATTGATTTACCGCACTTTATAACAATACTAGTTGTTGTCCACGTTGTGTTGGATTTTTCATTATAAAATTGTCTTTCAGGTGTTCTATATCATCGATGGAAGAAATATGCGTTAGCTGAAGAAATGTATAAAAGCGCTTTAATGTTGGATCCACTATTCAAAAGTGCGCAAAAAAACCTTCAGAATTTATTAAAGGTAAAAAATAAATAAAGTTACATGCTAGTTTAAAAATGTATTTTAATTTTTCTACCCATAATTAAAACATAATACGCAAATCACACACTTAGGGCTTTTATGGTGCATAAGCACGCGGCGTATTCTTAACGCGCCGACTACGCACGTTTTACGAACACGCGCTCACGGCTCTGTAAATGACCAAAAATCTGCTTATTGCATGCATGAAAAAGTGTTATGCGCCGACCCCACATTAAGGTGGAATAAGGGCAGGTAGAAAGAAAGAAAGAAGCTGGTATGTGTATATTTCTAGCCCTAAAGACAGACAATGTTCTTTTAACCGAAATAAAACGTATAAGCATGACATATACCGTGTTCATGCCGATACTGAATGCGATTGATAAGTTATACTCTCGTGTAACGCTCTCTGAGCGAATAAAGCAGTGACGTGTTGACTATATATCTCTCGCTCCCTTGTCCACTGGAGACTACTTTACACCTACAATGGTTACACAACTGAACGTAACGGCGCAGTTTTATTTAATATCCACAAAACAAAGTGGTTAGTGCGCTTATAGAAGTTAATTTACACTTCAAAAATTATATAAAGACAAAACTGCTTGAGATCAATCTCTCACTGGAAGCATTTTTGGCCATCAGAGCGCAGTCATCTTATAGCGAGTACACACCAGCCGAACGAAGGTGAAAGAAAGTTGGCGAAGGGGTCGGTGTGGACGCAACACCGAAGCTAAACGAACGAACGGAGGCGTTCAGTCCCGTTCGGTCGTGCGTGGGACAACTGTAGGTACATCAAAGGAAATATAGCGAATCGGCGAATGCGGTGTGGACACATTGACGAATGTTCGCGAATGCTCATTTAGCGACAACGATTATAGAGACCGAACGTGTAAACTGTAGGAATACAATGGAGTGGTCTAATAACAAACTTAGTGATTAAAGATACAACTTAATGATTTTTTAAGGATAAATCACGATAAATGGTTCTAAAAAATAGCTATTATAAAACTAGGATTATATTGAATGCATAATAATACTATTTCAATATCAACTCTTATTTTTCGAGAAAGGTAAACGTGAAATTAACTTACAAAGGTAAAGGCATTACAACACAATAATAAACAAGTGCGTATCTGATCACAGTAAAAAAAATTTTTTTTCTATCCACTGGAACGTCCAGGATGAGCTCCCAGGTCCGGCACAGTGCCCAGCCCGCGGGATTCGAATACCGCGGCGCCGAGAGACTGTCTCCTTATTTCACAAAAACCGTTATATCTGAACAAATACAACAGCTATCCCCAAATAAAAATACGTATGGAAAGCCTAAACTTCACAGATAAATATTATCTATATAACATATTATAAGTTTCTATTCAAATTGTTAAAATTAAAGTTTAAGCTCGACAATACAGTTGAATGTTCAAAATGTTTTCTACGAATATTTACACATGTCGCTGAATGTAAAACAAATATTTTATTTTATAAATATAATTGAATACATAAGTGAAATATATAACATAAAGTAGTAAAACATCAACATTTAAGTTGTAAATACTTCACTAAAAAACCACTTTACAATACCGAGAATACAAGAAAATAAATAATTATATTCTCGAATTTTTATTTGGCGTGAGACTGTTATTGCTATGAATAGGACCTTTATCTAATAAAATGCCACCTTTTGTCATTGATAAAAGGTGGCACCATTGGTTTGATGTACAAATAACGCATAACACAATAAAATACGCGTGCTAAAATAAAAGATGGCATTGACTATTTGGGCAACTCTAGTTGCCTAGACGTTTGACGGGCTAGACATAATATAGATTTTTTTGTACACATTCTAATACAATGTTTTTCCTAATTTCGATGTTGACATCGATGTTAACATCGACTCAAAAGTATCGATGTACGAAAAACATCGATAGCAAAACATCGATATGTCTAAAACATCGATGTTTCGGTAGCAAATAAAACTGTCTATTCTATTTATTTTTTTCTTATTGTTTATTTGTAGTTTACTGTTATAATACAAGAAAAAATTTACATTCCAAGTATTTTTAGGCACACTCTATAAAAAAATTAACTTTATTAGGTATTTTCCCTTTACGGCCGGTTTCAATTAACGATGTTAGTGTAGAGTGCAGATAAATCGCGATTATGAACCAATCAAATCAAGTCATTTGAGGAATCATGTTCAAACTGTGTTCTTATTGGCTAATTTTTGTAATCTATCTGCACACCCGAACTGAGATCGTTTATTGGAACCGGGCGTTGGTCTGTGCGTTGAAGTTGACAGTTTTTTTTATCCCTTAGGAAATGCAAAGAAATAACTATTCGTACGGCTTACGTTAATTACGTTGATCATCATCATCTAGCGTTAAATAGTTGAACTTGATAGCAATCTAGTCCCTATATATATATACAACGCTAGATGACCCTAAAAAGGATATTTTGACATTTCGATATTTCATGCTCATAACATCGATATGTCGATGTTATCGAAATCAAAACATCGATGTTTTCTAGTACAATATCGATGTTTATTAAACATCGATGAATATCGATCATCCCTAAATATAGCTATCACCCATCGATGATCGATATTCAATTCCGTGATCTGTCAGAAAAAAATAACCGTGCACCGCGCCTTTATTGTGTGCCGCTATATTTAAAATTAATATTAAAGATTTCAAAATGGATTTTACACCGGAGTTATCGGCATTTCAAGGTGTTATTATATCCGCAGACAATGTTCATGCGTTTTCTAGACTTACGGAGAAAGGAGGTAAAATAATATTTAATAATTATTCAATAATAAATATTTAACAATGACTAACTAATATAATTCGTTAGATGTGCCTTATTTTAACTGATTAGTTATCATATTTCCAGGCAATGAAGAGAAAATTTCTTCTATTATTAACAACTTATTTAAGTTTTTAAAAGATAAAAAAATGATTGATAATGGTCTGGTCGAAAATATGGTACCCCAAGTTCGAAAATTTGCTTTATATATTATTTTAAACGCAAATTTGCGAACTTTAGAGGAATTAGTTGATAAAGAAGAAATAGATTTGGTAATTTGGACAATTCCAACAATACCAAAGTTACTGATGTGTGAACTTATAAGTAACTTATATATGGAGCAATTTCTATACGAAGTTGTTGTGTTTAGTTATCCTCCGCTAGCTATAGAGGTGGCTGCAGCTTTCCTAGATCATTTGAAATATTCCATCCCAACCAATTGTTTAGAAAAATTGAGGAAACTATCCATAGCTTGCTACACACTCATTTGTCGATTACATTTCTTCAACTTTGGACAAAATTATTCTAGAAACTTAACAGATGCCGGCAACAATTTTCAAAAAAGTATTAAATATTTTACTGATCCTCCAAGCAGCGAAAAGTTAAATACATTGCACAAAAATGATTTATATAAACATAAAGGAAAAACCCTTACTGCTGCACTTCTCTTAGTGCATGAATGTTTAACTCAGTTCACTAATAAACAAGAAAAGAAGCCTAATGGCATTGATGACTTATATCAACTTACGTACCTGGCTGACACATTCAAGGAAGATATTACAAGTTACAACATCAGCGACTGTCCCAAGGAAGTGTTAGATCTTTTGAATAAGTGTAATGAAACAATGTTAGATACATGCAAACAGCTTGTGATGGATGTCAGTGTGGACATATTTTGTGCTTGGAGTGAATTTGAAGAGGATGGAAAAACTATGCAACAAATGATAGGTGAACTCTGCCACAAGTTGCGCACTCAATTATTGAGCGTCTCAAGTGTCTCTGAACATCCTCTGATCAATATGATGCAGCAAATAGCAAGGAGACCTGCTGATATTAAAGATTTGATAAATACAAGTGATGTGGCCACCATAAAACAAAAAATTAATGACAATAATTATGAAGAAAGCAAACAATGGCTCCATGCATTAATTGATAAAGTTCACCTGTGCAACTACATTGATTTACTGGATATCATAAACACTAATATTGAAAATTTGGATGAAGAGGAATGTCTCAAATTGTATGAGGTTCTGAAGAAAAGTTCATTAAATAAAAATTATACAGATGTATTAGCTGTTAAAGCATTTCATCAGTGTACACTCTCAGTAAAATATGATCTACTTGATAAACAATTTAACGCAAACTGCTTTACTGAAATGCAAGAATCAACAGAATTCCAACTGATGATGACTGAAACATTCAACAAACTTGTAATGTTACCGGATGCAGATTATTCTCATATCTTAACATTGTTTCTTCAAAATCCTAGAAAAGTTTACTCCAAAATATTCAGTCTGGCTCTCGAGAGTCCTCAACAAACAGACATCATGTTAAAAGCTATTAGGTTACTGGAGAAGTATTCAAATTATTATTATGATTCTGAAACAGAGCCTTGCATTATAAAAGTTATGCAGACAACATTTGAACTTGATTTGGCTATGGATAATAAGCAAATGAACTTTATAAGATTTGTAAGTGGCTTGAAAGATATTGATATAATTCCCGGAACAAAACTACTCCTATTATTTTTGATGCCAAACATGCATAAAGCTCTTTTGGATACTAATGTAGACAGTTTACATATTCAAATAAAACTGTTGACTGATGCATATACTCTGCAAGACCTAATGCAATACAGGGCTCCGATGTTGGCAATGCTTGCACAGGTGTTAGATGTTGTTCGCTGGAACATGCACTCATTCACTCTTACCACACCAGTCACCTTACAAAGTGCGATCGATTTGCAGAAGTTGTTGATTGATACTTACAACAACAGTGTTCCTGGTAATTATTTTTTTTATAATCACTCTTGATCCTTTTGCAATGCTGCCATCCTCAAGCTAATACGCCGTTAAGTGAATTAACCTAATATTGTAATATTCCTCAAGGTTTTGGGATTTTTCCAGATGTCTGACTAGCTATTTTTTTGAGTAATGGATTTATTAAACACTGTCGTTGGCAAAACCATCATACTTTGATGGAGGCCATATTTTTTAAATAAAGAAGAAGATATTCCTCAAAAAAACGTGGAAATATTATCCTTAGAGGTATTATTATATTTAACAGACTTAAATAACCTGTTTACTTTAAGATTAAAATTACCCATAAGTCTGTGAAATCTTTAGGGACAATATTTTCCAAATTTTTTAGAGACATTTCAAAATTAGGTTTATTCATTTAACGGCGTTTTAGCTTGAAGACGGCAGAATGTAACACTAAATAAAATTGAACCTAGATCTTGCCCCCCTTATTGGAAGGTTTGTGCCCAGCAGTGGGATCATAATAACACAGTGGCTGTTGATTATATTGCATTATGATTCAACTAGTAACATTATACCTTTATTGCCACATTGGAGGTTTTACACAGTGTTTTATGAAATAAAATCTTATGTTTGTTCCATGATTTGCTCTGAGTTTTGCATTTGAATTAAGTTTTGTTTTTTTTAAGTTGTTTTTTATATGCAAAATAGCTTTTGAGTACCTACTTGCTATATTTTTCTTAATAGACTAGTAAGCACTGACCCGGCAGTTGACATAATTCTTAAAAATTTTGCTTACAGATAATGAAGGTAGTTGGCTAAGAAGTAAAATCAATAAGTCACATCCTTTAACCATGTATTATTACAGAAAGTTGTGGAATCCTCCAGGCAATAATTTTCTTGAAATTGTCAGTGGCATCTGGGTTAGCAGACGTATGAACATTGATCATCTAAGAAGAGTTATAACACGGGTATTTATAATATAATACTGATCATTGTTATTTTGCTCTATTTACCTAATGTAATTTTATTATTGTTTATGTTAAGTGTGAAGCTTACAAATCTTACAATATCACAGAACTCTGATTGGTACAAACCAACTCAAGAAAAAACTTGAATGGATGTCAAGGTCTCAAGGCTAGTGAAAAGGCTACTCTAGGCTTCATATGAGATGGGAGTAGGGGATCCATTTCGCAATTCTATCGCAAGGCTTACTGCGGACCCTACAATAATCTATTGACCTGGGAATCGAATCCAGGAACTCCAGGTCTATAGCCCGTATATGCTGTCACTAGATCAAGAGGACGACTGTATGGCGCCCCCTGCGCATAGGTTTTATAAAGTTCATGTACCTATATGTGGTGTAACGTCAGTATCGGATCTAGGTTTTTTCAAAGCGAGGGCAAGCTGCCAATTTGCCCGATTTTACCGCCCCCAATTTAGGGCGCCCTCCAGATTTTGCCGCCTCCCAATTCCTGCCGCCTGGGGTACGTGCACCCTCTCCTACCCCCTAGATCCGGCACTGCATAACGTATATAAGTACCTAATATAAATCTATGTGCTTTTAGCGGGCGCGGTGGTACATAAGTCAATGCTTTCGCTGGCGCCGTGTTATGCCGCAAGCTAATAACGCCTACTTTCATACCCTCTCGTAATGTGTCGCCGCCTACGTGTTCATATTTGCGACGCAAGCTGATGCAAACGCGCATCCGGCCGCAATCAACCGTGCAACAAAAGCTGTATTGGAGGAATGCTGACGTATTTGTTTTCTATTTCCAGCTGCTGTATTCATGCACTCAGCAAGAATGGTGCGATACATGGGACAGCTTATCAGTATTAGAAGACACTACTGTGTTAGGACTGTTCCATGACGCAGCGGTAATGGTATGCGCGGCTGAGGAACTCAATACTACCTATAACGCGTGGACATGTGTAATATATTGTTGCAGGAATTACTTATATATTATCAGGGTAAATATTTATTCGGAACACAATAAAAATATGTTTGTCGGTCTAATGAATAAGTACTACTTGAGAGAATAAGGAATCTTTATAAGAAAAAACCATGGTCGTAAAAAAAAAGGACACCATCTCGCCTATAGTTAAACGGACGCCACAGAGAAGCCACGCACACAAACGCGCCTGTACAAAAGTGTACACACGCCACCTGTCGATAGATCGAATGGGCCGTCAACTCTGCTTCCCTTTTAATGTTCGTAGCGCTTTTCCTTTCCCTAGGGCACTTTTGTACAGGCGCGTTTGTGTGCGTGGCTTCTCTGTGGCGTCCGTTTAAGTATAGGCGAGATGGTGTCCTTCTTTTTTATACGTCCGTGATGTATATACATAAGCTCACGTTTGTATCCCCTATCACATTATGGGACAGAAATTAGCTTGGCGAACATTGGGTGCATTAGTTGCGCATCTGTCTACCCCTTCCGGAATAACGGATGTGCGTATGTGTACAGTTGGCTAAATCAGTCATCTATGGTTGTTTAAATAATTAAGTAAGTAATATACCCTTTGTTTATTTTTACAGTACAAATTCTTTAAGGAGCCTCTGACAAATGCCCAGGTAATTGCTGCTACAAAGAAAATATCGACGTTGCCGATTATAAAAAAGGCAAAACCGGATGTTTTGGAGCCATTGTTGCTGCCTCTGTTTTCGTATTTAGCTGAGAGACGAAATGATTATACATTTGATCTACTTTCTAGTAGCCACTTGAAACACGGAAATATTGCCAACTTGTTGGAAAGAGTATTTAACCGTAGCTCATTGTAATCGTATTATTCTGCTGCTATAAACATTTTGATGTCATTACATTTAATTCAACTGAAGTATTGTGTAGTCACAAAATGTATCTTGTGAATTTAAATGGTGAATAAAAGTATCAATCACATATGTTGCTTTTATTTAATACTAATATTAATGGTAGGTACAATAAATCTTAAAAAAATACGCAGTTATACACAATATATCATCAAGTGAACACCCGCGATTGGTACTTTTTAAAGTATTTACCAATCCTCTTATCAATATACTTGGGTATTGGGATATTTAAAATACGAATTATAATTAAAGTTCTATGTTAGATAACTATTGATAAGAAGGTAAGATTAACCGATAGCAGGTAATAAGATACTCCCAAAAAACCTACGCACAGACTTCAAAACAAAAAGAATCTTGAAGATAGGTCCACATTTGGCGGCGAAACATACATAAAAAAAAATGCAGACCAATTGAGCACATCCTTTTTTGAAGTCGGTCGAAAAAATTACCGTTATATGCAGTGGCGAAGGATCCATATAACCAATCTTACCGGCTTACCATTACCAAAGGTCTGCTAAAAATAATTATTGGACAATACAACATCGGCTGCACTTTTGAAATTATTCGCCTTCGCCACTGAAACGGGGTATTTGCTCATGTGAACTGTGACTTAGCTCAAAAGTTTAAACTTAATGATTACGCACAGACATAGTTGGAATATTGTATATAGGTATAAGAGACTTATCAAAACGGTTATTTGAGATAGTATACTATTAGTAATAAATATTGTTAATTAATAAATAAGGTAATACAGACATTCAGAAAGACCGTGAAGAATTAGTAGACAGGTTGAATTGTAAACTAAGTAGGAAGCAGTTACCACTATAGGTATATATTGGAATCATGGGCGTTATATAAAGGGGGGGGGGTTAGGTTAGGATCTGGACATCCCTTCTTAGGCTACTCTAAGGGTCGGGAACACCCGGAACAACTTAATATTACCCGTATTATAATTAAAGGCTGTAAGATGTAAGTTCAATAACCCACCCCCGTTAAACAGATCCCTTTTGAAAGCTATATGTACGCCCGATTGTTGACAAGGGATCAAGGCAAGGGATATATAACATGGACTAGGGGTTTATCCAACCAATTTTTTCCAAAAAAATATTACGTAAGCTTGGAGTATTTGCCATATCAATAAATTCACAGGTAAAACCAAGTTAGTAAAGCACTATGGCTATAAAATGGTCTCTGTTCAACTTATTTATAATCAGCTGGATAATGTAGTATCTATATGGGGTATTCCAAGGCAGCCACAAAGACATTGCCTGCTGCGACAGTGGCTTAGCATGAGTTATGCCTTAGCTTAAAATTACACATCAACATGTCCACATACTTGTGTGTCGTGAAAGTTGTTGACGTGGCTTGATATTTTGTTTTCCACAGTAAGAACCAAGTTGTTGGCACTTCTGGCACAATTCTTTAGGATGTTCAATTGTTTCTTTGCCTGTAGAAATGTCAGAGGGTCGCAGTTCTCTCTGGAAAAATGGTTTTTAAATCATTAAAATGTACTGCAACATACCGATAAGCCCAATGTTTATCGGTGTACGCTGGTTTTTTGGACTGCACTTAGTCTTGTTAAGTTATAGCCTCCGTAGTGGGCGAGTAGTCGACTGTGAAGCGAGAAGCTGTGGGTTCAATTCCCGCACCGAGACAAATATTTTTGTGGCCCACAGATATTTGTTTCGGGTCTGGGTGTTGTAAGACCGAAAGTCTCTCGTAGTTCTTGATACCCACGACATAAGACTCGGTATCTTCGTGGGTAAGGACTATGTGTGTAACCATTGGATATTATTTACAAAAAGTGTAGTCACTGCCGTTCCCGAATAAAAAAAAAGTTGAAACTAAAAATGTAGGTACTTAATTAACCAAAAACGGACTGGTAGAAATAATTTTACCTGTGTATGCGGGTGAACAGTCCTCTTGCATCGCTTGCATATTTGATAATTTCCCTGCCACGACAAACGGCTGGACCAGGTCCGACCACAAATACAACGATATTCACCAAACCTGGGCCTAGCTGGGTTTGGCTGCTGTAAAATAAACTATTATAACTCCCCACAATTCTTCTGTCGGAGTAAATTAATTTCATGCAGTCGAAAAAAACAAAATCTGATACTGAATTTGAAAGTGTGATGTCTCTCAATCTGCATTTTATAATTTCTACGCGCCCTCTCTGTGTAAATTGCACAATTAGAAGTGTTGGGTGTCAGAATATAGTAAGTATACACTATTAGATAGTGCTCTGTTCTAGTATTGACTATTGTTCGATACTACTGTATGGAAACAGGACTAGCGTTGAAATAAAACTATTTTTCGTAGTCACGGGTTGGACTCCGCCTGGACACGGGTTCAACCTATGACCTCGAAGACTGCAAAGCCTTCGAAACGTCGGGAATAAAAATTAAAACCAAATCGTGATAGAATCAGTAAAAATAGTTTTATTTCAATATAGCATTCACATAAACTTAACAAATCAGCAGGACTAGCGGGTTCTCAGCCGCAAGATCTGGGTGATAATGGGTATCTCCAAATCGTCTAGACAGCTCTTTTTGGGCCGTCCACGGCGACAAACTGACAACTATCTGAGACCTAAGAATCGCGAGTTACGTACGACCGACGTACTCCTGAGGTTTCCTCGAAAACATGAAAATATCATCACAAGCGACATTCCTGTAGTTTACCTGCCATGTCGCGGCGTGGCGAAGGATTCATAAAATACGATTCTTACGGGCTTACCATTGCCAAATTATGGGCTAATAAAAAGGTATGTATATTAAATTATAAGAGTGTAAAATCCGCTTCCTTTTTTAAAGGTTTCGCCCATCGCCACCGTCAGTCACACTCATACAAATATAGCCAATAATCAAATATCTATAGCAGCCCTTTAAAAAATGGTAGTAGGTACCTACTTACCAAGGATCGTTGAGTGATAGTCGGATAACTTCGCAGATATTCCCCTGAGTTTGCCTGAAAATCAATTTAAAAATTAACATAATAAATTAACGTGAGTAGGTACTTGTACATTCACTTTTAAAAACAATTAATGGCCTTTTACCGGCCGAAGTCCACTAGTAGGTAAATAAAAAGATTGATGACACAGAACATTTAACTCCAAGGGTCGCTCAGATCTTTCAATGAATCCGTCTTGAATTCTTCGATTAGCAAGCCGATTTTGATGTGATGAGTTTGTCTTTAAAGAAAAAAGTACATTAGGTGGGTACTCTTTAGATATAATAAATATGCAACAATACATACAATAACATGTTATGTATGTAATATCAATATTTTTTTAAATTTTAGAAACAAGTTTCCACTTACACTTCTAGATGAAATACACCCCATGGTAACAAATTAACGATAAGTATGTGGCGTGAAAGTTGAAACCTTACTTGGTGCACAAGATATTATGAAAATGTTAAATAATATTCACAAAATTATGACAAACAATTGTTTAGTACCTACGTAATCTACATAATAAACTCTAGGACAATAATTAGCTAAGGAAGCAATGAACGTGTATGTGTGTGTGTGTGTGTAGTGTTGCAACCAATTAAATTAAATAAATAAATACCAAAAAATCTAGCCTACCTACTGTAAATTTGTATCCGTTATTTTCGTAGATAATCAGGGGCGGCTCAACCACCGGTGGCCCATACGCCTATGTAACATATATATGTGCCTAAACCACTGGTCTCTGTGGCCGCAGTAATGCGGTCTTGCGGATGTCACTATATAAGTCGTAGCAATAATAAAAAGCAAATAAGTACATACCTACCGTTAAATAAAGCCATTTCTGCATTATATAACATAACATAAGCTCACGCCTGTACCCCCAAAGCGGTAGACAGAGGCGGACTAGCCAACTAGTACACCCACATTTCGCCGAGCTTAGTTCCATCCCAGATTTTATAGAGGGCGAGCCTATCGCCATGTTGTCGGGCACAAATTCCAGACTCCGGGCTGATATGAAAAATCCAATATCACTTTGCCTGACCCGGGATCGAAGCCGAGACCTCAGGACGGTAGTCGTACCGAAATACAACCACGCCACCGAGGCAGTGAATTATATATATTTTTATTATTTATTTTTATTTGACAAAGTACATTGACTGGCTTGACATCATAGTAATAATATTGTTATTTGACATTAAACTTGTTAACATTTATATATTTTTATTGTAAACAGTGCGACCGATCGACCAATTTGTTAAGTGTGTGCCTTAAATTATATTAAAATAATAACATTTTAATGATTATAATTATTATTAAGGATATTTTGTTAGTATTGATTTATACATACTATAATACCACTTCACCGGTCCCATTCTTCTGGCCATATGATAGTGGTGTTGGGTATTCATATTTATATACATATATCCGTATAATTATCAGATGTACCCATAATTTGTAAATATAATTTGGTAAAAGAAAAAATAAGGTGATAATTGATGATGAAAAAAATAAGCCCGGATTTTCTTTCTGAATTTCTTCTTCGGGTCGTCATCCGTAGGTAGCTAGGGAAAGGGTAGTAGGTTAACTAGGATAGGGCTTTGTAGTTTTTTCATCCAATCCCACCAGCTTCTATTAATTCCCGTCGCTTCCCTGTCGGCGTAGGTACCTGCCATATCCCGTTCCCTTTTCACGGTCCACAAACCGCTCCATTCCCCTTTCCCCATATAACCCTATTCTGCTAACTGTATAACCTGCCTGCCTGATTCCAAATTCATAGCATTCTATAATATTATAAGAAATACTTAAATCTAAATTATGTTTTTTTGACATGTCATAAGTGCTTTTATATGACTACATGATCAATAAAGATTTTTATTTATTTATATAATATGAGTGCGGTCAATCGCGCCGGTAGTTTATTGTACCCAGCTACAACTTTGTCGCTGCTTTATTTGTCTACTGCTTGCTTTGTTTGTGTACTGGTCAGGACAGGAACTAATCTCATGGGTCCGGGTAGGTATATAATACAGAGCTGGGCGAACGATTAATAATAAATCGATATTTCCATTCCAATCTGAGCATTCCGGTATATTTTTAGAAAATCCGTTAAGTTGGCATCACTGACTTCTGGTATTTGCGGGGGTTACCATACATTGTACCTATGTGTTACCAGTTATCATAACTGAATAATTGGCTAAAACAATGGTTGAATGACTGAATCAAGTCCATAATTAGTGTAAAAAATCAGGATAATAAAAACAAAATTATAAATCCTTATCAAAATCTATTAACAAAGTATAGAAGTTGGTAAATAAAACTTTTCGGCCGTCTCTCAAGATAAAATGTCTGATAATGTGTGATAGTGATAAAAATAATGAATCACCTGTGTGTAGTATTATCATCATCGTATGATAAATAAACAAAGTTAGGGTGCATCTCATTTTTAAAGAAGTTTCGTAAGGCCCCTTTAAATGCGAGGCCGTGGGCGAGGATCCACTTCCCCCACGCCTAGCTACCCCACTGTATACCTACGTATTCGCTTCTAAATACCTAAACCAACTACGGGGCGAAAAAATCGGAGAAAAACAAGGTAACAGTAATTTTAATTAATAGCTTTGGACAAGAGGATGTGTCGACTAGTTTCTGAGAAAATAAGAGCACCATTAACACAACACGACAGGCACCGTAGCGTAAAGGGCAAGTACAAAGCTGGCTGTAAACCTAGAGGTCCAGGTTCTATTCCTGCACAGAAGCGAAAGTTTGTGACATTCCCAAATATTTTGTTCGGGTCTGTGCGATAAAGATCCCTGATTTGAATTCCCTTGTAGTTGTTGATATGAATATAGGTTATAACATATGTAGTGCGGTCAGCATTCAGACTAAGGCTCAATTGCACCACTATTATTAACCTAGAGTTAGTCCTAACCGCAAGCTAAATTGACAGAAAATGTATGAATGACATGTAACTTAACTTGCGGTTAGGACTAACTCTAGGTTAATAATAGTGGTGCAATTGAGCCTAAATGGTCAGCATTATAATATGTAACTAGGTATGTAGTACATACTTCGTCAAAGTAAACTACTCCAGTAGTCCAGTTACCATCGACGTATATATACTATTTACAAATTGTAGGTGACGTGAATGTCAGGTAGTACTTATTGTGTTTATATTCTCTTTGATAAACACTAGTTTTAATTAAAATTTTATGTTGTACTTAATATTATGATTCCAGTATATACACTATCATTTTGCAGTTGTGATGAGCCAGAAAAACAGTCTAATATTGATGACGACGGCTTTCCAAGTTCTGATCAAATTTGGGGAATGTTATGTACTATATTTGCTACTATAGTATGTTGGATTTTCTATACTAAGGTAATAAAAATATCACTGTTAGGAACATTCCGATTCAATTTTTCCCTAAGTACAAAACGACAAATCGAAACCAGTACCAGAGTCGTTTAAAAATAAGATTATGCGGGTCCGCAGCCAGTACCGGGCTTAGGGCGGCCAACACTGCAAATCCGGCATTTGTTACGGGCGGTGAGGTGTATCTAAGCCCAGGGTCTCTCAATCGAATCATATATTTATGGGAGGTATAATACATAGCTAGAAAATGGGTTCTCTCTAGTCCGATTTCCTGATGAAACAAAAATCACCATTCCTCAACATCTTCACAGACACCATTTTGTTATTAGAGTATACATAACTGTAAAGTATACAAACATAACCCAAGCTCACGCCTGTATCCGTGAAGGAGTAGGCAGAGGCGAGCTAGAGAACTAGAACACCTACATTTCGCCGAGCTTATTTTAGTCCCAGATAAAATAGGAGGCGATCGCATATACACCGTATCCTATGTAATATACTATGAATTTATATCAACAGATAAAATTAAACAGAAGAAAGATTCAAGAATGTCGGAGAGTAAAATTCTGTGCTCATCTAGATAAATAGACAAAATAAAGAAGACAATTTTTAATATTTTTTTATTGATATTGTTTATTGATATAATGAACCTTGGCCCGAATTACGATATAATCTGTATAATAGTCATCAATAGAATTTTAACTTGATAACAATAATTCTTAATATAATAAAATATCATTTAAATTTATTTTATTACCTATTTAACAACTATAAGGCACATTAATTTATCATGTCACAGTAAACAAACTCTAATTAATTCGAAACGGTGGGATGCGTAGGAGTGCTAGTTTGAGCGTTATTTCTGCAATTTCAAAATATAATTTACATCCTTTACCCCTAGTTTCTTCATCATAAGCAACAACTAAATTTGACAATTTACAATTATAGCTGTTGCTTATGGGCCTTACTTATAAAAACAGTTTAGCTGAGCAAATGGCTAAGAATAGTCTGTCACTTTTTTCCTTATGTCACATTGTTTGAAAATAAAAGGGACAGCCTATACTTTATCATTTGTTCAGTTAAACTTTTATTTTTGCCCATAACTTTTGAACTGTCAATGTCCAACATAACCGTAATGTCAAATTGCTTTTACTATTTTAGTCATAACTGTACATGAAGAAACTGGAGGTTAGTCACATTTAAATTATAAAAATTGTATATATTCATTAGTATAAACGTAACATAGTATGACACAGCACTCGCCTGATGGTAGAGAGCATGCCCATAAACAAGAGCAACACCACCACACCAAATAGTGACGGGCGGCTTGGCCTCCGGTGGCTGAGGCGCTTATGTAACATACCTCTGTACTGCCTCCAACGGGTTGAGTGGTCACTGGTCACTGTTGTGCATGGTACGTTCTGCATCATCATCATCATCATCAGCCATAGGACGTCCACTGCTGAACATAGGCCTCCCTCAAAGATTTCCAGATCGACCTGTTGGAAGTGGCCTGCATCTAGCGACTTCCTGCGACCGTTATATTAAATCTAAATCTATTTTTTTGCGTACTTAATTTATAATTTATATTAACTTATTATTAATATGGCAACAGCGCGGCGCCAGTTGCAGTACCGCTAGGATACCACAAGTAACGGAGTCTTACATTTCGTATAGTTAAGATCATTTATGATTTGTATGTTATCAATTGCTAATTTAACAAAGTTAGTATGTATTATTTAGTAAATACATAGTGTCTGGAGAAAATATCTTCTTGCAATCTTGTAGCAGATATTTATATTCGTCTTCAACATGGCCTCGTTTCAAGAGGTATACAAGAATGTATTGATACGGGAATACAGGCACATTATGACGCGCAAAGAATCGCAGTTTGACTCTTTCTATTATCTTCATGTCAACGAAACAGTAGTCTGCAGTGCAACAGCTACCTGGAGTTCTGAAATGGAATAATAACTTAATAACACTTACATAATTAAATTTTAATAAAACTAGATTTGGTATGATGAAACAAATTAAATAATTATTGTATGGACTGCTTGTTTTAACATACAGAAAGCAACATTACAGATTAGTAACAGTTACTTACCTAGGATCATATGTGACAGGCTTTGCTTTGAGTGTTTTAAAAATCATTTGATAATATTGTCGGTACTTCTTTTTCATAATGAGCACAATCTGTTTGCCTTCAAATGGATACTTTGCGCTGAGAGCCTCTAGTTCTAAATGCCAATACACAGCTGCCCGCGCCACTTCAACACTAGTGTTGTCTATTTCCAAAATTTTTGGATGTTTCATCCATTCATATAGGCATTCCTGCAAATTAATGAAATAATAGGAAATTGGAAAACATTATTAGTAAATAATAATATAGAAACTTAGAAATTGAAATTAAAATTAATGATTGTGAAATAAAATTCGATTAATATTTTTTATTGAATATAAAAAAGTTTACTAGGAGTAACAGTACCTTTGATTATGAGATTTATTTTATAAAGTAACAATTACTCTCATATCACCTGTAAAAACTTTTTGCATCTGAAGCTGTCATAAATGAAGTTAACACTTAGCAACCATTTTCCAGTGGCGAGGGCGCACACCATCATTCCTGTGAAAGTGTCATTAGGCAACACTGATATGAAATGTGTTGCCAACATTTCCATTTTCGTATTCTCTGCAACCACACCACCTAACTCATTTATCATAGCTGTAAGCCTGTCACGGTCCTGTGGGTACACACATATTTAGTTTCTTACTGTTACAATCTTAAATTTTAAAAAATATTGTATTATTATATAACCAGCCAAAGATGTAAATATGGTTCTTTAGTTAATATGTATAGGGTTATATTTAGGGACGATTTCCACAGACCAATGCACAGCAGAGCATGCATGCATGTATATTCGCTGGTATTGGTATATTCGTGCTTTCGCTGTCATGCTGCCATGACAGCGTCCATACCTACCATCCATACCTTTGTCTCCATACCTGCCTGCTTGTTTTCTAAATTGATAGTGTTGTAACATGATTATTATTATATAAATGTATCTAGACCTTGTTGTGACCTGTCATAAGTGCATTTGATGTGCCTACGTGACCAATAAACATTTTTATTTATTTATTTATTTTACAGCAATCACTTATTTGTGTTGGGATTTTATGTTGATATTGACTATATTACATATTTTATTAATTGCAGTACATACCATAATATGACTGTGATAACTTGTGTTCTAAGGAAATGTGAACTACAATAAATACTAAAGTAAAGTACCAGATAGACAACTATTTCGGTGATTGAATCGCGAGTCTCAACTTTATGCTACTAAACACTAAGAACACTAAAAATAGTTAAATAATAATTAGAGTAGTTGTAAAAGTAATTGGTGCCTTTTCATTTAATCTGTTTCGGCTTTGGCACCAACTCCAAAGAGAGTAAGAAATTGTTGTTATTGTTCATTTTTTAAGTCGGTTTTCAGTTTTGTTAAAGTCTAATTACCATCATACTATATATATGTGACTCAAAGGAGTTGACAAATCAATATGGCATAAACTTAAATACTTGCCTTTACAGACTCGGAAAGCATGAATACTTTCTTATCACACGCACAAATTAAATTTTGCTTGAGTTTCCATGATTCCTCAGATGTACCACTAGGGGAACTGTAATCACTGTCTGAAATAAATAAATAAAATCGTCCATTCCACACCCCTGTATTATTATAATGTAACACACATTAGTAAATATATGCAATAGATTTGGCTTCTATGTATTATATAATTATTACAAAAAAATAGAATCTCACAACAAATAAAAATCTGTAGAATATTAATAGTATCTGTGCTAACATCATAACCATGATAATAAATGCCACAGAAAAAATGTTTTAAATCTTTGTACAACTCTATAATAATATAATTTTACATACCTGATACTTCAGGCAAGCTAGCCTTGATTTTAGTTGATACTTGAAGCTTCCCTTTGATTGGACTATAAGCAGTTGCTTTCTTTTTCAATTTATAATTCTGAATGTACTTTTGGAAAGGCAGGTGTATTGAAGTTTTCGCTTTGCCATTTTCAATAAATTTCCTGAAACTGACTTTTTTTGGTGTACTCTGTCTACTGAAAGTCCTGCAATTGACAATATCTTTATACAACATCTGACAGATTGTGGAATAGACCAATGATTTGTTCATATACATTAATGATACAATGCCTTTATAATATAACATGATCCTAATTACCTACTAGACCATGTTGTGTCTATATAAAAGTAATAATAGTAATTTATAATAATTTTTATATCAGTATTATTGTACATACACATTTCAATGGAAGCCTAAAGTGAAGAGTAGAAGTATTTTATTTTCTGGAACAAGGAAGCATCTGTAACCCAAGCATAATTACAATATTAGTTGTGACAATTCTGTGAAGATACTCATAAGATATTAGTTAGTTGTCCCAAGCATTACAAAGCATGCTGATAATCTGTATCAAACTTACTCATTCCCTAATTTTGAGAAAAATGTTTTGAATGGACTTGAAGTAGGTGTTTCCTTCTTTTCTAATGGTTTGCAGTCAATCTCTTGATATATATCTTCCACTGACCAGCCTATCTGACGACGCACAGCTTTTGGTTTTGTTGTTGCATATATTGGGAAATCGATACAATCCATCCCAGGGCCAATGAATTCTTCTTGAGTGTTGTTTTGTGAAAAGTGTGTCAGTTTCAAATGTTCTAAGTATGCTAATTTATCCGTATACATTTCATGGCACACTGGGCATACATAGTGATGTAACTTCACATTTGTGAGACATTTGTTCAAGTGTATAACGTAACTGTCATACTGATCATATTTTGCATCACACAGTAAACATGAAACATCAGTGAATGCTGATTTTGTAGAAGCAGGAGGTGTTGGTTTTGAAGGAAATGTTTCCTGGCTTATGTCAGCTGCAACTAGCGTTTCATTGCTGCTGCTTGACTGCTGGAGGTCATTACGCTCAATTGTACAGACTGTGTGGCACCTGTGACCACCAAAAGTGCTGTATGACTGATTACAAGCAGTACATTTTATTGAGTCAACATCACTATCAGTTTCATCACTTATTTCATGATGAGTGACACAATGGGATTCACTGTTAGCATTGTTATCAAAGCTCTCATTCTTTTCATCCTCTCCAGACTCATATTCAGTGTGAACATGGAACTCCTTATTGAAGAAATCATCATAGTTTGAGAGTGGTGGCTTATTTATATCAGTATCTGTTAAAAATATGATTGTTTATTGTGTAATCAAATACAAATAGGTGGGTACCTATTCAAATTAAATATCCTATATATAATGAGTATCCTATACCTGGAGCCTGACGAAGTAGGAGGTCAATTCGTTCACACTGTTGCTTAAATAAGTAAGCAGTACTTAAGTTTTCAATACACGATGTGCACACACGGTCGGAGAAACCATCACCTTCAAATATCTGTAATAAAAAAGTAGTGTCGATCTTCAACGGATTCCATTGTACAATTAATTCACAAGACATATTGATAATTTTATGAAAGTTAGTACATGCTATGTACTGATAAGTTTGCAAAATATACTCTTACTTACCCGAACATTAGCGAAAGACATAACCATATCAGATAGTTTAACTGTATCATCTTGATCGAATATTGAACAGAAATCACCGAGTTTCAAGCACAGTCTACATTTATGAAATGTTTGAGTCATGTTGATACTTTTTAAAGCGTCACATCAAAATAATAATCTGAAGATTTTATCAAAACACAATAATACACAAACATTTTATAACATCGCGAAAACAACCAAAAATCGCTGGTGCTTTTTGAAATAAGGAAGTTATTTGTTTGAACGATTTAGCCTAAATAATCACAAGAACATGATATCACGCGTCGTAAGCGTAGCTCGTAAATGAGTTGAGCAGAGCAGCAAACTAGAAACATACGTTAAAATTTAATTTAAATGACTTATGACATGCAAACCGCAGAGTTTGGTCTCTTCACAGGGGGGCCCTATTGTCTTTTACAACCTATCGAGTATAAAATTTGATAGAATCAGTAAAAAATAATGCTATCTCTTTTTTACTAATGTATGCCAACTCAAGTAAAGAAGGATCAATATACAAGTGTTAGTGTTCCTATAGCCCGCAGCCGTCAATAGGCTCCGGTGTAAAGTAATAATATGGCAGCAGGAATGGCGGTCTAGTGACGGGGCGTGATTCATTGCGTATTTATCGATATCGATAAAATGTTCTATTCTATAATGTAAAAAATACCGTGATATTTTTTTACATTTTGTATATATTATCACACCTGTATACAATTAGAGTAGGTAGAGACTATAATATTCTAATTAGCATATTTAGAAAAGCTCTAATGCGCTTAGATAACGATTTTTATAGCAGAGATTAGCAATCAATTTTTTGAGTTGTTCTCATGATTGATGTTGTCTTTGAGTTAATGTTTAGAAGTTGACATTTTGTGGCTGATGATTATATAATTGAAACTAATCGTGACAATAATACTCTAATATTTTAACTAAATAATGAACTTATCGTTGATAATCTTAAATAAATAAAATAAAAGCAAGTAATAAATAATATACATCCTAAAATCTTCACTTTTGAACATTTATGTACTGCTTTGTAAAAACAATGCAAAAATGTTTATCGACAAATCATCGACTTTGTTCCATCTCGCACTAAACTTACCGCCATCTTTAGCTGCCAGCCTGGTGCCCATCTTGGAGATGGAACAGATCTCCTCTACCTGTCCCTGTGGTCCTTGGTTTTTAGTCTTTGGTTTTGATTTTTTTTTAATTTTCCCTTTCGGGAAGGCAAAGGGATTTAGTCCATACAGCCTCGTCTTATGTGCTTTTAAAACCGGGTCTCCTGCACTAGCTCCAGCTTTTTCGAAACAAAATACTAAAACACATACACAAAACAACGATTTTAGCTGTCACCTGCTCGTAGAACAATGAACCATAGATGAAAAATGCATGTTTTGTGAAGATGTTTTTGTATAATGTTTTAGTGCAGGAGCCCCGGCTTTATGTCTTCGGGTATCTCTATGTATACCTTAGAGCATTTAGGACTGGAGACGCCACTCATAGCATTTCTCCTCTGCCGAGGTACAAGATTCAAAAATCTAACACGTTTATAAAAACTGCTTGTGGAATCGATTCAGTCATTGTCACAATCGTTTTCACTGCGGATCGTCCTGTGTCGTTCTCCGTTAAAAATGCCAGTTTGCGCAGTTATCACGTACAAAAAAAAGTCCAATACATCCAGGTGACAAAAATATGGAGTTAAATTTCATATGTGACTATTTTAGAAGTAATCTATTTCCATTTCACATTTCCATTTTTGTAATAAATATTACGTAAAATCGAAATACATAATCGATTATCAATTGTATACGGAGCAATCGAATAACCACATCGCCTCATAATTTTATAGTGATGTAGTATGGTGTTTAGAAAATCGACATCGATGAAATATGTTGTTTTAATATTTACCTATTGAACATCATGTTTGGCTACGATATTAAGTATAAGGATGGTCAAACGCCTATCCGGTTTAACAATTTTTTTTTAAATGATAGGAAGCTCCATAATACCTTTTTATTGGGTAAAATGATTTTTTAAGGATTTATACATTAGGTGCTATTAAGTATTTTCGTTTATAGATTAAATTTCTTACATAACAATTCTTCATTTTTATAAAAGTTCTAATTTATATTCAGACTATCGATACAACTATCGACTGTAAATATCGACTGTAGCTGTCCCTAATCGTTATTCCTCCCCCTGCCCCCTCAAAAATTGACAGACTTTTTTCCTCAGACTATAAGCTCTTTGGCGTCTCCAGTCATATATGCTCTAAGATGTATACTTATATGCTCTTTGCTCTATGCAGGCACTTCAATCTTAGTACATTACAAGTGGTAACTAACGTTTATAATCCTATAAAATTATAGAGTACACGTTTAAACATTCAGTTTCATAGTAGACGGTTGCTTTTAAGTTCATAGTATTATACTCGGTATATATATGCTTACTTAGAGGTGCAGATGGCGTTGTAACAGATTTTGAACCGATAGTGTAATTCATTGTGGACAGATGTCACTACCTAAGTACAGACCAAGAATTTCGTTTAATGGAATAATAAATGGATTTATTTTATTAAAGTATTATAACTAACAGCAATTGTTAAATAAATCATATGACAGAATATTAATATAATCATATTAAATGTAAAATAGTTAATTTCTATTGTCCAATATGCAACAAAATGGCCGTCCATCCATAGATGTATAGACATTGGGAAATCCCAACCAGTGTGACCATTTATTACTGTTTCAGTATATTTTGACGTATTTTTGGACCATCAGTAATTTTTTCGGTATATTTTGAATAAAATACATGTTGACTAATAAAAAATAATATGTAGCCACTAAACTTGCGCAGAGAAAAAATTGTACAGTTGATGCCAAGTTAGGAGATTTTTCGCGTTTAAAGCCGGGTCTACTGCACTAAAACATCACACAAAACATGAGTTTCTTATCTAGGGTCCATTGTTCTACGAGCAGGTGACAGCTAAAATCGTTGTTTTGCTTTGGGTTTTTTGTTTCGAAAAAGCTAGTGCAGTAGGTAGACGAGGCTTAAGGCAAACTCGAAGGGTGTCGTGGCGACCAAAAAAATTGTGAACCAAGGACGTTTTATAAATGGAATAAAAAAATATAAAAATGCTCTATGGTGGTAACTAATCTCTAGCATTCAAGACACCCATGGTGGGTATCAAAAGAATCACAGGTGCGTTGCCAACCTTAATGGATGATAATGAGAATTGAGAAGGGGAGGGGGTTAATTAAGTAACTCAAATAAAATCAAAATTGATTTGAACAACCTGTACGATACAGCTCGCTACTGCATTTGGTTCAGCGAGTGAGGTTTCCAGTGATCCGAATCCCCATACTGTCTCAGTTGGAAAAAAACATACTGTATGCTGTGATAGAACGAACTCATAAAATAAAGTAACATGATTATGATTATTATTCCGAGGATAAAATTTCCTAGACATGTTCTCGAAACAAAACACAAAAACATCTACACAACACCATTTTTTCGGTGCCACATACTCATAGAGCTCATAATTTGTAGCGAAATCATATTTTTTCTAGGTATGCGTTTTAGCGCAGGAGACGCGGCTTAACAAAATACATTTTTTTTACATTTTTAATGAACTGTTTGAATTCAAAGTTGTAAATGTTCAGGTAAAATATAAGAAACCATTTTATGATACTTTAATGATGATTGTGAAATAAAACTTATTTTATAAATATTCTACTTCGGTAATTTCTGCTGGGTGAAACAGTATATTTCAGTAATTTTTCGAGATGGCCTCGGTATTTTCAAAAAAAATGTTGTGGTCACACTGATCGCAACTGTCAAACTTTGCTGTCAAAACTCAAACATGAAAATAACCACGGTTCGTATTGTGTGTGTTAATTTTTGTAATGTATTTTATGATAAGATTCCTTGTTTTGTGTTCGTGTTTGTGAAAAGTGCACCAGTTACATGCAATCAGACAAAATATGCTGCGTCCTGGGATGCAAAGATGATGCAGGTATGTAGGATATAGTACTATATTTGGCTTATAAATATACTTGGAACAGGCACAAACCTTATTACATTTTAAAACAAGTCCACTATACACAAGGAGATTTAATAATACTAACTATAGAGGGGCTATCAAGTAAGTTGGAAACTTACAAAGAAATTGATCTCAAACTTCAGTACCGCCATCAACTACTTATTACAATGCGAGGAAGATTGTGAAAATTTACACCCTATAATATTTTGTGAATCGTTAAGAATCACGTAGAAATGTATTTCGATATATACTTTCATATAACATACCTCATACTCATGGTTAATAATATAATCCCTGCTATGAAGAACCAAAAAAGTTGTGTGAAAAAGTTTATATGTCATTCTTCTTGTACTAACTTATAACATTTGGTTAACTTAAATTATTTTTTATAATGTATTCAAGTTTATAAAAACTTGGATAATTAAAATTGGTAGTATTATTGTCATGATGAAATGTCCATATTAGCAACTCTTTACCATGCAAATAGTGGTGACATCTTGGCACTACAAAAAATGCACTTATAATGCTGTACTAATAACAAGTACTGTTGTGTCTGTCGCCCACATTTTGAAGAAGATACATATGCTGCAACAATTATTAAATAAGCTTTTTCTATTATTTCAGCCTTCTTACCTGAGAAAGAAGAAATCGAATGTAAATTTCAAGAACACAGAAACATACTAACTTTCCAGCGTCATCAACATCATCAGGTAATTGTATCTACTTGTGACTTAATTGCAGATTGGGGTAATTTAGTTGTCAACTTGTCACTTGAGAAATATGTAATGGAAACAAGATGACACAGTAAACTCCATACCACCTAAAAACTATTTTAATTTTCGTTTTTAATTAAATATTGTGTCTTATACTTTCAGATGTCAAAATGAGTGCATTTGTGCCACATACCACCAACAATTATAAAAGATGACTGCCAGCAGGGAAACATTGGTATGTATTGTTAGCAATAAATTAGTTTAGCCTTTTCTGTTCCACGATGATAATAATTAATAATAGGAGTCGCCTCCTTGATCTAGTAGCAGCATATATCGGCTGTGAACGCTCAGATCATGGGTTCGATTCCCAGGTCGGACGGAGTATTTTTCTAACAACATTTGCCCAGGACTGGATCCTCCTGAGGGTATTTGACGTCAACCAGGAAGCTAGACGTAAAAGGTAAGCCAAATACTTTATGCAAATATATTTGGACAAGCGTGTAGCGACGAGCCCACACTAAGCTGGTACCTATAAGGACAAGTAGGAAGAAATAAGTGTACATGTAATGTACTACGTGTAATTACAGATAATATAAGATGACATAAGAAATATGTAGGTCACATAAGAGCTACATTATAAGAAATAGGTTCCCAATATGTGAAGTTTTAAGAATTAGTAAAATAATATTTAAATATCTTAATAACGTGTGAAAAATCTGCTCCCAGGAGCAGTAACAAGTATCATTATAAATGTACTTCGATATATACTTTCATACAACATACCTCATACTCATGCTTAATAATATAATCCCTGCTACGAAAAATCAAAAAAGTTGTGTGAAAAAGTTTACATGTCATTCTTCTTGTACTAACTTATAACATTTGGTTAAAACTTAGATTATTTTTTATAATGTATTCAAGTTTATAAAAATGTAGATAATTAAAATTAGTAGTATTATTGTCATGATGAAATTTCCATATTAGCAACTCTTTACCATGCACATAGTGGTGACATCTTGGCACTACAAAAAATGCACTTATAGTGCTGTACTAATAATAAGTACTGTTGTGTCTGTCGCTCACATTTTGAAGAAGATACATATGCAGCAACAATTATTAAATAAGCTTTCTCTATTATTTCAGCCTTTTTACCAGATGAAGCAAAAATCGAATGTAAATTTCAAGAACACAGACACATACTAACTTTCCAGCATCATCAACATCATCAGGTAATTGAATCTACTTCTGACTTAATGGCAGATTGGGGTAATTTAGTTGTTAACTTGTCACTTGAGAAACATGTAGTGGAAACAAGATCACCCAATATATGATGGACATGTAACTCATTACACGTACATGTCATTACAGATAATATGACATTTCATTAATTACATGTAATGAATTACATGTCCTTCATATATTTCTTTTTGAATTTACCATAAGGTAAGGACTAACTGAGTTAGTAATAGTGGTGCAAGTCGCCATAAGTGAGATAAACTATACTAAAAAAGAAAATATACCCAAAATTCTACAACGTCACCTTGGGATAGATATCACTGAAAGCATTGAGGTCAGTTTTAAGACCTAAAAGCCATTTGCAGCTCCGCGATAAATCTCTATTTATCCAAAATCTTTATTTTAAGGATAGGAATGAGCCGTAGGATAAATCGAGTTTAGGTTTCACTGTAGGTTAGTAACAGCGCTGCAAGTCCCACTTAGTGACACTATTATTGATATAGTTTCATTTTTATGAATAAATAAGCAATCATGTCATATGTTAAAGATTTAAGACATAGGGGTATAATAAAACTATATAGCGCTTGTCTAATAATAAAACATTAAATAATAAATAAACACCCAACAGTAACACACATAGCCCTGACCCCACACTAAGATACGTGTCTTGTGTCGTGGGTATCAAGAACTACGTGAAACTTTAGGTCTCAACACCTAGACCCGAAACAAATATCTGTAGGTCATACAAACATTTATCTCAACGTGGGAATCGAACCCGCCGCCTACTAGCCGACTGCGCCACGGATGCTGTGAATTAAGATGAAAATAACAAATTAAAACTTTGTTGACTTTAATACTCTGCAATTTTGTTGTCATGATGTATTTTACATTAATCGCTTGGCTGCTGGTGACCAAGCCGCCTCTGAAGGGCCTCGTGCCTGGCCTGCTTGATATCAACCGCTCTGTACTCTGTCTCGGTAAATTATGCAAGAAAGTAGAAACACGGTTGCCGAATCGTGAGCTTTAATGCTATGATATACTGTAAAATTTTAAATCTTATATTCCAGATCCAGATGTGATGCATGAATTACTGCCGCAACTGTCAGAGACACAGAACATCCCAAAACAATTCCTTGGTAAGGTTTCTATACATATTCCTTTTCTCAGAAATGGATAACTAAATACACCCAACGTGGCTGTTAGGTGTATTTTTTTATTTCTTTATACACCTAGTCCTGTCCGCACACTAGGTATTACCTGTATTGTGGGTGTCAAAGACTATGAGAGACTTTCGGTCTCACAACACCCAGATGGGAAACAAATATCTGTGGGCCACACAAACAATTGTCTCAGTGCGGGAATCGAACCCGCCGCCTCCCGCTTGACAGCCGACTACTCGCCCACTGCGCCACGGAGGCTGTCAATGATACATATATACATATATACATATATACATATATACATATATACATATATACATATATATATATATATATATATATATATATATATATATATATATATATATATATATATATATATATATATATATATATATATATATATATATGTATAAAATATCTTTTTTAATTGTATTTAGTGAAGTATTAGATTTAGTAATAGAACGTAAAGTCAATAAAGTTTTAATTTTAATTTAATATATATGTCGCAGTAGATCTATGTACTTAATAGTGACCGAGCCTAGCAGATAGGTCAAAGCACAACAAATGTCGATATAATGAAAGTTATGTGTCGGTATTGATAGAAACACAGGTTTTACCATTTCGGTTTATTCAGTGCTTGTTTTATGCACTTGATTTAATTTACCGTCAGTTCGGAATACGCTATGGGGAGGAACTGATGAGATAACCCATAGATTTAACACGAAACACTTCACATTTCATAAGAATAGTCAATTCACAGTTTTACAACGTTTGCACTGAGAACTGTAGTATATTTCACGGTAAATATAACACTGAATTACTAAATACTTGGAAATAAGAGGTCGCCCATAATTTAGGCATAACGACCCCTAAATACTATGGTCTCCCGAACTATGATGTGATCTATTTGAAAGCCGATGACTAAAAGCACCTCTGAACAGTCTGCAAGCCATTATATTATCATGAATCCCTTCCTCTGCGTTCTCTTCGTCAGAGTGCGGGTAGGTGACGGCACAATTTCTCTAATAATTCAACAATTAAGCGAATCTATTTATAAAACCATTATATTAATTCCTTTTACATTTAATTAGACCTATTGATAAGTGATCCAGCAATTAAAAAGCTTTAGATGGCAATCATTAAGATTATTTCCGCTAGGCTGCCACCACTACTCTGAAATCTTAACTATTAAGCAATCTGTGAACAAAATAGCTATTTAAATTACCTTTAGATTTATTTAGACCATATAAGTAGTAATTCAGCAATTATTAAGCTTTAGATCGCAATTGTCACAATCACATCCGGAGACAATGACATTATACAAACAATAGTATAAAAACGTAAGAATAATTACGATTACTTCATCACCTCGACGTCTAAATACTTTATACGATTTTACGAAGTGATTTTAACAATAATAGATTGAATTATTAAAAGTAAATCTGATAATAAATAGACGGATTAAATTGCTGCGATATATATAAATAAAACTAAAATTAAAACTTTATTGACCTTACGTACTATTACTAAATCTAATACTTCACTAAATAAAATTCGATGCCTGGTGTCAAATGGAATCAAAATAAATCCTTACTTTTAACTCATTTATATACCAAGTAGTTGTGTAGCTTCTTTCCAGTGATCTCCTAGTTATTTTTAAAAATCCTGTCATAAGTAAATGCTTTTAGACTCTAGATTTTAATCGATGAACAATATATACATTGTTATTCTATAAAATGGAATAAAACTTATATATTTCTATGTCATAATTTTTTAAACTAATCATTGAAATCAGTATGTAAACTAATCATGATAATTAAAAAAATATATATTATTTTCTTACAGGGAAACGGAGATAATGAAAATAAAATATTTAAAACAGGTATTGTTTCAAATGCGGAAAGGGTGATG
Organism: Clanis bilineata; assembly: GCA_036417725.1. Lineage (NCBI taxonomy): Eukaryota > Metazoa > Arthropoda > Insecta > Lepidoptera > Sphingidae > Clanis > Clanis bilineata. The sequence goes on along the minus strand of CM071151.1, from coordinate 10,868,065 downwards.
CATTGTCAACTAATAGCTGTAAAAAGAGTCTAGCAAGTTGAAAAATACAGTCAGCACACATAAGCGTAGCGAAGAAATTTGCTAGTACTAATGCAGCTTCCAATAAACCTATAAATATCAGTGATAATTATCAGCAAATTGTATTGGCTGGTTAATTAAACCTCCTAAAGACGTTTCTAATGAACTTAAATTATTTCTTATCACTCGATAATGTGTATCTTAAGGCCAATCTCCTGCACATTTTTTTCTCGAAACAAAACACAATAGAAACAACGAAAACATATTGCTCGTAATGGAACCCATACTCACAAAAGATGTGCATTTTTAGATATGGGCCTTTGTTCTATGAGCAGGAGACAGAAAATAAATTGTTTTGTGTAGGTATTTTTTTTTTGTTTCGAGAAAAATAAGTGCAAGAAACTCATCTGAAGATAGCTACATATTAAGTGATAAAAAATCATCGTATATCCATTAGAATCGGAGTAGGTAATTATTATTTAATGTTCGCTTTTATCTTTAATAACTGGAATAAGTCACAATATTAGAATTTTATTTTTAAACTAATAATAATGTTTCCAAGTGTCTAAAAACTATAACGAAATCATAACCTCAAACCGTGGACTATCGGATATATATGCATCATCACAATTTTGAAAACTTAACACATCGACTTCAACTCCGATCATAACCAAATTTATATGGGACCACACTTGATATAAGCTCTATCGAACACAAAAAGAATTTTGAAAATCGGTGCACATTTGGCGGAGATATCGCATAATATACATAAAAAATAAAGACGAATTGAAGACCTTCTCCTTTTTGGAAGTCGGTTGAATATTTTTACCTAGGGTTGTCACATGTAATCGCATAAATTCCTGTCAATTATAAAATTAAATTATTGGAACGATAATAATACATCTAAATACGTGCTAGAGAACTAAGGCATTCACAGCTGAGATTTGTATGACTAACCTTAGGAAAAACCTTTATATCGATATATCTCCGGTAGTCCATAGTTTCTGACCATGACTTTATGGTGTGTAGAAGACATTAATAATTACCACAGTGTCCACATTTATATGGAACCACTCTTGAAATAAGCTCTATCGAATACAAAAAGAATTTTGAAAATCGGTCCATATTTGGTGGAGATATCGCGTAACATACATAAAAAAAATATATGTGTAATGTAGAATCTGTCTACCAGCGACGTCAATCTGCTGATAATTTTTACTATTAATTAATTATTTTATTACGTTTAGATTTATCCAGCTAAAATTTTATAGATTTACAAAAACTAAACTTAAAGTAAGTTTATCAAACATTTAGGAATTTACTCTAGCGTTTATTTTTGATCTAAACTATAAGAATCTGAGATATAAAGAGTATGTAACTTTTTGGTTTCCCTATAACACAGTGCCACGATAGCAGCAAGCGAGCGCCTGAATCAAAATTTGTCCTGAGTAGAAAGAGTTTCATAAAAGTCATTTTATTATTTTTATTAGCGAAATCTAATTTAACTAATATTCATTTTATAAATACTAGTTCTTACTTAGATATTCTGTAAGAAGCACTTCTGAATAGTCAAATCTAGTTTTTACGTATAGGTACATACAAACTGTTTTCAGAAGTAAATTTTTTTAATAACAGAGACTGGTAAGCGAGCAGATGAGTCATCTGATGGTAAGTTATCTCCACCGCGTAAAGATACCCAAGACACGAAAATCAACCTAAAATGAGGGAAAAATGATTGTTGTTTATTATTGTTGTTGTTTTTATTACAGTTATCATTTTTTTGGCAGATAACAAATAAGGTTTAGTTAATTAATTGAAAAACAAAACAATTGTTTAAATCGAAATTTTCAATATAGTTTTTGAAAAATTCTACCTACCTTATTTAAATTCATTCGAGATTGTTAATTATTGTAATAATCAAATATTTAGTATACAAGCGACTTCATTTTAATGTCGCTAAATACCATAAAACATTTTAACATTATTGATTCATTAAATGTTGATTGGAACTTTATGTAATATCGTTCTCGAGCTCTTGTGCTCTAACTACTTTAAGGTGTTTAAATTGCTTAAACAAAAAAAATTATATAGTTACACCGTAGTTACAAAAATGATCATAGTGTGCAGTAAATAACAACAAACAAACTGGGGCTATAAAATTACAAGTCTTGAAATATAAATAAATATGGTCAACATTGAAATCTATAATTATTATTTACTATTGGTACCAATTTTCTTAATTTTTACCTTGTTTTAAAAATGAACCTAAAATATTATTTTAAAGAATTTACGGGCCCTTAATAGTTTCAGACGGTAGGCGGCGCTACTGTAGTGCACGTAGTAAATAGTTTTAGTCTAAAATCTATAGAGCAAACTTCGACTAAGACCATCTAAGTCAAAGAAACGACCTCGGTGAGGATTTGCAATTTTTAAATCGATCTTTGACTTAGTCCGAGTCATATGTTACAAGAAAATCTTTGCCTAGTCTGTCTGTCAGTTGGACTAAGTCGAAGTTTGATTTGAAAAATCCAAATTCTCATCAAGTTCATTTCTATGACTCAGATTTTGTCGAAGTTCGCTCTATAGATCTCAGCTTAAAGCATTTGTTCTTTGGTAAAGAAGTTAAATGCGTTTTTGTAATGGTATTTTTTCCGAAGCTAAGCTTACAATATGTATGGCGCATAATACGAATAATCATTGTTTTATGTAATTATATCAAAGCATGATGTACATACATATCTTTCAATAAATGATTGATATACATTGATGATATATCAATGTTGACAAGAAATAGTGTATTATTTAACAACATTCCCATGAAGCAGTTACATACCAAAAAGTCGCCAATACAAGTTTATTGAAAGAATTTTTAAAATAACATTTTCATTTTTTACATCTATAATTGTGTGATCTGATACACTCACATTTATACATTTTATAAATAGATAAGTCTCACATAAAATCAGATTACACTTTATAAGATGTAATAATTAAAAATGTTATTTTAAAAATTCTATCAAAGGATTTTGTGATTTCTTAAACCAAAAGACCTAAAAGCGTACAAAAGTCGCCTACTTTGGAAAACAGATGGCGCTTTTTATGAGTTACCCATTTTGAGGCCGAAGATAGACCTCTATTTCAGTATATACAAAGTACTCTGTGGCTCTATGTAGTTTGTGATCGGATGCAATCGGTTGTGTCTCTTAAGTTTTGAATTTCATCAACAATCAATATGTCAAAAAGTAAAAAATAAATGAGATGGAAACAAATAAATAATAGAATATTGTGATATATAAATACATATTTGACTATAGGAATGTTAATAGTGAATATTGATCAATTCTCAGGTTTATTTTTTCCATGGTTTTTAAAGTAATATTTTATGGCATTGCACCTCTTTATACTTGGAAGGTTTTATAAGGTTTACTTTTAGATTTTTACTGGGAATCAAATATCAAGGTATAATGCAGACGCAGCCAGAATTACGAGTCGATCGAAGTATATACATGAAATCTTTTCCGAGATTTGAACGTCCAAAAGTTATAGGTTACATTGGACTTGAAAATTTGAAATTTGCAACGATTATACGAGACCAAAATGTGCACTATGATTTAAATTTACTCATTGACCAAGCAAGAAGAAAACCTGACCATTTGGATGTTAAGTTAACAGACTTACTACATTTTCTCTCAGAATATGAAGTAAGGTTAAATCTGCCACTGCAAAACAGTTTAGATCATGCTCAGTTTTTTTGCTATCGTGGTTTAATGACATGCGTAGCGTGCACGCCTTACGAGAATAGAGAACCGTGGAAAATCGAGGTATTACTATTTAAAGGAAATATCTTCTTATGTGCAAGGGACACTGAAGAGAAAATACGAAGAAAACAAAACATGACAGATAAAGAGAAGCAATTCACTTCATGGGGTTATAAATTTGAACAATATATGCTCTCCGGTGAGTATGACTTTGATTACCCATCCAAAATACAGCCCTTCATAATAATGACAATAATTCCTGGAAAATCTAGTAAATGTTTAAAATTTACACCTAAATGGTCAAACGCTACTCAAATTTAACAGCTTCTTACATCGGTTTTCGGCATACAATTTTGACAGATAAGGCGGCCCTAAGTGTATGAGCATTCGAGGTTAATGTTGTATTCAGATTATGTATGTTATGTTGGTATTATTAAAAAAATACTAAAAATGTTTTAGATTCACCCACAACATATCCGAATCCTAAAGTGCCTGTTAATGAACTGGAAGAGTTTTCCCTGGTCTACAAAACCCAATTGAACAGTCATATAATTGTTTTTGGTGCGGAAATGGATGCAATAAGATGTGATAAAGGAAATATACCACCTCCACCATCCAAGGAATTGGGTCCAGATGCAATCATAAACTATCTATCAGACAAGGAGTTTGTTGAATTGAAAACAAATAGATACATAGAATATAAGAAACAAGAAATATCTTTTATGTATGAACAAGATTGTTAATTTATACAGTTTGATGAAATCTGTTGATATTCGATTTAATAATAGCCCTCCTGGTCTAGTGGCAGTATATGAGCTGTGGTGGTTTATACTTATAGATAGAGGTACAGTGTGATGGCCCTGGGTACGAATCTCAGGGGGTTTAAACAAGTGGCTTATAAGTTAGTCGAATAGAAAAGTCAAATAGAATTATACATTAATTCTATTATGGAAATGACATAAGAGTATGCCCCATGTAGCATACTCTTATGTCATTCCCATACATTTATTCTATTCGACTATTCTATTCGATTAGCACATAAGCCACTTGTCTAAACCCGCTGGTCTGACAAAGATGATATTCTGACATGATTTGCTCAAGACTGAATCCCACGGAAGGGGTCACATCACACAGCCAGTAGGTTGTAAAAACTAAGCCAAATCTATACCCCAGTGCAGAGGAAAGATTACTGCTCTACAAAAATAAAACAATTTAAAAATATGCCTTCTCTTAAAATTACAATTACAATGGCTGAGATAAAAGAAAGCAAACTCAAATTGCCATTTATATTTCAGGAGGTTCAAATGTAAAAAGTGGTGGTGCCAATCATTCTTAGTAGGAATAGATACAATTTTATGTGGATTTAGAAATGATGATGGAATTGTAGAACAATTGAAAGTATACCCAGTTAAGGATATAGCTAAAATGTGTCAGGTTAGTTGTCAATGTATCTGTTCATAATTTTAGAGAAGTGTGTTTTATTTAATGCCATCATTTCTACAACATGCTAGGAAAAACATGTTCCTCTGAGAATTACAAAATTGCTTCAAATCAGGTATCCAAACAGATGTACACACACTACTTGAAGCTGAAGCTTTATGAACATAGGTGTCTGTGATCCTAAGCCGCATATGGCATTGTAAAATAATGCAGAGTCAACCAATAGAATGAAATGTTTAGTATTACAACTTTGAATCACTATGATACAATATTATTTTTAGGGTTCCGTATCTCAAAAGGAATAAATGGAGCCCTTATAGGATCACTTTGTTGTCCGTCTGTCTGTCTGTCACAATCCTGTTTTGTCAGAAACACGTGGAGGTATCAAGCTGTTATTCATATCAAATACTCAGTGTACTGTCCCTTGGAGCTGTGAAAAAATCAAACTGCTAAACCAACACAATCAAAAGATAAGCCATTTATGCCACTAATTTTCGACACTCTCAAGGGAATCAAAACCCTCTTCCCGTGAACTTGGAATCTTGAAATTTGTTACGAAGCAACATCTCATCATCATAGCACAGATAACGGAAAAATTGCGAAATTTATTATATACCTACAGGTTTGTACGGAACTCACGGTGCGCGAGTCCGACTCGCACTTGGCCGTTTTTTTTTACAATGGTAAGCCTAATATTTATTTACAGAAATTTTGGGATCCCAGTGTATGTTTGAATTTTCTGGACACTTTCTTCACATACGTAAAACGAGTACTGGCAAGAGAAATAAGGAGAAAACATGGAGACCAAGCAGTAAACAATCTGCAAGCAGTGCCACTGATAAGTGTACTATTTGAGTGGACACCTGGATCCTCAATAAAGGTGAACGAACATATGAGCCACTGTGATGACCCAATATTACCAGAGTGGTTTATTAACAGTTTTGGTAAAGTTGTTAGATAGCTCTTATACATATAAATATATTTTTGAATGATTGAATAATAATAACTTATAAATATTTAGATAATTGGGTACTTGACTAATTTTTTTTTATTAATTTTATATGAAATTTACGCCATCTAAAATATAGTACTGAAAGAATTATTAAAATATTCTCAAAAATAAAAAAGTTATAAGCATTTGAAATTTTGGTGTAACCTTCAAACTGCGGGAAAGAGAAGTATCAGTAAAATCACGTCAGGGTCATAACGGCACGTGCGTTAGAAAGGGATAGCAAGATATCCCCACTATTTCCCCACTCTTGTTGCAGAATTTAAAATATGAATTACTGCCTCATTTTTCAACCAATTTCGATGCAGATTTTACTGAAGAGTTTCTTTTTTGTTTTATTTGCTAGTACATATAAAAATGTGTACAAAATCAAACATAGTCAAGTACCCAATTTAAATATTAGTGGTAAGAATTATTTGTAGTTCTAAAACAACGTATAACTTCATAGAGTTGGTTAATTCAGAAATTAAACCTAAGATTTCCTAGTTTTACATACTATAATAAGTTGGACGTTCACACGTCTGCTTGTCGCCTCCTTTATTTAGTGGCAGCATATGTGGGCCAGGAGGTCCTGGGTTCGATTCCCTGGCCCAGTCAGGCAAAGCTATTTTTTTAATTAGTTTTCTGAGACTGGATCCTACAGATGGGGTTAACGTCAGTCAGGAAGCCGATCATAAAAACTAAGCCAAATCTTTCCATCCTTTCTTTCATGCTTAAAAAAGTTTGTTGCGCCGACCCCACATCAAGGTGGGATAAGTGCAGGTAGAAAGAACTAATTAGGGGGAATAATCATCTTGCAGACGGCAGGTACTAAAATAAACAATTATATAAAACTAGTATACCATTTATTATCACTGCATAGCAAATGGTGTAAATCAACATCCATAAAAGACTAATCAACAACATGGATTTTTACTTAATTTAAAACTAGTGTATTATAGTACATTTGTAAAAAAAATATTTTTGAAATAAAAACAACAGAACAATAAAAATAAACAGGTGTCATGTATTAATACGACTACATGTTTAATTGTGTTATATTTACAAAACAAAGTATGAAAAAATATCCATCATGATATGAGAATGTTCAGTAAAAGTATCAAAAAGATGCACACTTTCAGATTCATGGGTGTAACTTATAACACCACAGGATATATAGAAAACAACTGATCAGACCCGTCTGTGTATGCCTAAAAAAAATATATAATATGTTAATTGAAGTGTGATGATAAAATAATTTATTATTTACCAAGACCCCCCCATCCCTCAAGTTTTCTCATAGTAATTTATAAATATGGTTTTAAATCATTGAAACATTTAAATCTTACAGAGATTCCAATCCAAAGTGCTAAGGATTATTACCAATGCCCCTTGGTTTGTAACAAACCAGCAAATACACCATGACATCCAAATCAGGACAATAAGGGAAGAGATTACACATGTAATCCCGCCACAGAAACCGATTAGACAGTCATCCGAATGTACTAGCTAGGCACTTAACCCGTCGGAGGCGGCACATGTATATGTTACATAAGCGTATGGGCCTGTGACTACTGAATAGTGACTCCAAATTTATTCGATTAAATAGAAAAGCCCCTGGAGATTTATAGGATATAAAACTTAGGGCATGTGTCACTGAACACTCCAAGACAACCGACAACTTCGTAACTATTTGCTGAATGTTTATTACATATGGAACAGATTGCAATCAATAAGTATATAAAAAAAATGTCAAAACAATGAAAAAGAAATATTATGATGTTTAAATGTGCTAAACGCTGCGCGCCATATTTAACTAAACAGAACCAGTGGGGTTACCACCACCTCTTATAGCAATATTATTAAAATCTTACTTGTACCGATTCCCGTACAAAAAAAACGAAGTAATATTGTAATAATATTGCTAGAAGAGATGGTAACCCCCCCAGAACGGGTCACATAGTATGGGTACGTTCCCAAACAATGTAGGTGGTTAGATACTGGTAATGCAACCTGTGGTGTTATTCGTTCCACCAATCATTTGCATTGTGCTGTTTACATTCCTCAATGTTCTACTGAATCAAAAGAAATTCTATTGTATTTCCAAACAACAAACATTTTTGCATTTTATGTTGATAAACCAATATTTAAATTGTGCATTTACCTCCCGAATACTGAAACGCCGCTCAACTTTACCGGCCGCTTACCTATTATAAAGGTAGTGCAACATACACTAGACGATTTTGATAGATAAGTTGGTCTCAAATAACATAATATGACGATGATAAATTTTGAGTTGCGTTCGAGTATACGGACATACTTTAACAATTAGGTATTTATTAAATCGATCGATGCTTAATTACAGAACAATATCCTCGCAAGTGCAAACTGCAAACATTACATAAAATGACAGTTAAAACGATCGATTTTTATTCATGTATTATCATTTATATTAAAAGTGGATTTGTTATATTTCGTTTACTTGTTTGTTTCACTATGGTTATGTAAAATGTATCAATACAATAAACATTTTTATTGCTATTAAAATGGCAATGTTATGTTATATGTAAAATACAAATGAAAAACACGTAATAGAAGTTATATAAACGATCGAATGATATGAAAAGGTAAAACCACCATCAATGTGGTTGACAATCACCATAGTTAATGTGATGAACAAAGCTCAACGCTAATTGATATAACTATCTCATTTAATTTTATTAACAACTTTTATATAAGAGATAATTATTTCAAACAACGGCAAACAATTAATAGTAAATAAATGATTAACAGGACGGTATTTATCTGATAGAAATGTCAAAGAAAGTTAGATATAATTTGTCAAACTGCATAAAACATTTCAATTAATAAATAAATCACAATTTGTATGTCAATAGATATTAAATGATTTGTAATTATGGCAATACATATATTATAACATGACATCTATAATTATTAGCTTTACATTATTATAATTCAGAAGTTCTTTGAGAGAAATAACAAGGAATGAAAATTAACTTTAAAATTATTTACAAGGTCAATATTACAATGTCTTACGTTAGATACGCGCCTTAACAAAATGTACAACTTAAGAGTAATTAGGTACTAGTCGATTTTGGTAATTGTACCAAATTGGAATTAACAGTGATCTATTCACCGAGCTTTCGTTGTGTATATCTCTAGCTCCTCGGGACAAAGTGATCATAGCAAGTAACTTGTGTTGAAAATATCTACAAAATTTAAAACAGTCTTCGGTTTCACTTACATACACCTAGGTATATCCCTGTCGAATCAGTGTATTTGTACTAGCGTTATATAGACCAACTATAATGTTAGTGAGAGTTCAAGGAAAACTACCTGATATCATGACGATCAGTTATAGAATTATATCATTATTAGGCCATTGGATACGAAATCAAAACAGCTAATCGGAGCCGGCTCACAATCGCCAGGATGGACAACAAAATCTTTTTTGTGAAGGTGCCATGGATTAATTATTGGCAATACGTAGTTAAAAGTACCATGCATACTGCACTAAGAAAAAATTTAATGGCGAGGCCATTCTTTTATCCTAACTTAGACACTTAAAATTTTTCAACAATAGATCAGTTAGACCAAAACAAAATGATGCCAATAATAATTATGTGAAGTGCCGGCTATACCGTCAATTCAGCAACGTATTTGAATGTAATTTAGTTAGCCTTATAAGCTCCACACGGCCACAGTGGCAGGTCCAAAGTTTCAAACCGCATTTAATGCGGTTAATGTAAATTTAGTATATCAGTAAAACTCCTATGTGATAATAAAATATATTAAATCTTTGTGCTAACTTACAATAAATTCATTTTTCATAAACTATATATACTATTTATATAATTTATATTTTAATCTTATGAAAACCAATTCTAATTTACTAGGCGCGCTTGGCACGCTGCATTGGTCTGGTTATTATCTATAACTACGTTACGATGTCTAATGTTATATTGAATCTGTTGCTGGTACTGGATAGCTAGAGTATCACTATGGTGTATCATCTCACTAGTAAAGTTATAAATATATATATCAAAACTTCGATGTTCCTTTGTGGTTTACAATGAGCGTAGGTATTGTCATCAAGCACATAATTTTATGTTTTTAACGAAAATTAAACTACAAAATGTATTTACTATAGTTAACGAATTAACTCGGTTCACAACAAGATATTGCATTGTGTCTGACAATAATATGGACTTCAATTACCAGTGCTAATACATTAATCAACACATTGTATTTAATAAAAGTAATAATCCATATACAACAAGTGGTATTATTATAAATTTAGCCTCATTTTTATATTTAAAGATTATACAAATTCAATACACAAATCGGCACCAATTTTATCTAATGCTCAGTAATTGATTTAATTTTTGAATATGTTTGATTTATGTAGCACTCCCGAATACTAATTAATTCTAATTATTTCTGGTAATTGACATAAATGGAAACACGATAATCAAACTTGGGTAATGCTCGATTTACATTAGTCAAGTACAGTGTACAGTGGCGAGTAGCGCGCATCTAGACAGTTACTGTTCATACTACAGATAGTAAAGTGGCACTTCGACGGAGAAATCGACGTGCAGCGTCGAAGAACACGTGCAATTTTTCGCAAAATTGTATTGTCGCTTATGCATTTTGGATATTAAATTGGACTGTCGCGCGAAGGGTGCATTTGCCTGCAAGCATTATAAAGCGATTGTATTCTGATCATGTTGCAAGGCAGTTTGCAAGCAAAGTTGACTCGTTTCTGTTCGGTCGGTTTACACTAGTGTACTAACTGTAGTTACTTCGCGAAATACTTGACCAATGTAAATCGAACTTTATACATGGTCCACATTGAACAAGTCTTGTCGTCAAAATTAAGAATACAATAAATGAAATCCAGATTGCCACGTAATTAACACGTCAAACTTATTTTTACCGAAATTGTTTCCACTACATTCGCTATAATACTAGCACCAATATGCAACAAATACATTATCTAATAAACAAACGCATTATAATGCTACGGCCACATTGTCGCGATAAAAATCCCTTGTAACTGACAAGTCACTATTTCAGGAAGTAGGTGGGGAATGCTTCCACAAAATACTACAATACTCTGTACAATAATTAATTATTCTACCTCAAAGCGGTTTTTCTATTAAAAACTTCTTTTTATTCCATCGTCAGAAATGACAATCCATGCCTAAAATTTATCGCGAAAATGTGAGTATTCATAGAAGCCCACAATGTGGACGTAGCATAAAAAAACATGTGTTTGTCAAATAATTATGTGTGTACAATTTTGTATAATTGCAATGTAAGAAGGACATCGTAAATTCCGTAAAATATTATAGGTCAGATGTATATTCGTAAAGCCAATTATAAGCTTTTGCTTATAACTGGAAAATAACTTTCGACATAATCACTATCGGTGATATAAATTGCGTAGACTCAATTTTCGAGTGTGCGGATAAAATATTATTTTATTAGGTGTGTAATAATTAGTAATTGCCTTCACTGAAGGCAAAAATATTGTACTCTGTAGAGATAACCACATTTTTGGTTCCATACAAATGAAACGAAATTAAACCATATAGTAAATATGTACAAGTGACTCAGAATGATTCCATCTTGTCGAGATCAGCGAGAAGGGTGGGCGTCAGTGATTCTCCCAAAATGTCTTCTCGCAGCATGTCGTGGAGCGGCGACGTCAGCGCCTGATCGTTATCCACAACACTTTCATGAACTTGAGCGGAACCACACACGGAATTACCGTTGATCAGAAAGTCTCCATTGCTGTAACTAAAAACACTTCTATCCTCAGCGAACTGTGGAGTAGAAGGTACTGATTTCGACGTAATGCCATTCGATACCGCAGGATAGCTTTCCGCTGCAAACAATTCTCTCGAACGCCGAGAATCTATTTGTAGGTTGGGTGCAGTGCGTTTAGACGGCAACGGGGTGCTCGGCACAGAACGTGACGTGTAGTACTTATTCCTATCGGTTACTATATCTGATAAATCGAATTCAATACTATTTGTTCGCTTGAGGAAATCTTCAACATTGTCCGCTCCGGAACCGTCGTTAACGAACGTTTGGTTGAAGTGGTTAGCTCTATCCAACAGGTCGTCGTTAGTGGGGATCAAAGATGTGAGTTGATCGGGTATAATCTGTTGTACCGGAAGTGGATCACAACCATTACTCAGTGTGTCATTAGTATTTAGAAGAGTTTGCGTCGCGTCGGTATTAAGTACATCGTTGCTACTGTCTATTGCGTTGTATATTTTATCTAATGTTTCACGGTTGAGGCCTGCGTTTGTGATGTCACACGGGTCCGCAAGAGAGACGAAGTCGCAGAATTCGTTAGGCACGGGAGTCGGGGGAACTGATCCCACCGGAGTGTTGTTATAACTCATCAATCCCATACTTAAACCCTGTTTGAGTGGCACGGACTGTGATCTAAAAGCGTCCTGCCCGGGTCTGTAGCTTACAAGTGGATCTTGGAAAAATTTGCTTACTTCACTAGATAATGGATCGGCAGACAACGGCTGGTCACCGTTTATGTGATCTCGAAATAGGGTATTCGGTAAGAAATTTAGACACAGATTGTTGTTGCCGTTTGGAACACCCGAACTACACGGGTATACATGATTTTTAAATTGTGATGAGGTTATATTTGGTGAAGGCGGAGCGGACATCGGTTGACAATATTTTCCAGGATCACAAATAGGCCCCTTGTGTATAAATTTTTGATCGTTTGGTATTGCAAACGGTTTGGAACACTGGTCGCTTACCAAATTACGTCTCTTTCTACCGTTGTGTTTAGGTATGGGCCGAGGACATAGTCGTGATCGTGGGACTGGAGTGTTTCTTGGACTTACAAATGGACTAGCGGCTGTACTATGCGACAGTGGTGAAGTTTGCAAGGAACCTCCCATCACCACCTGTTTATTGACTTTAGAAGGACTTTGTCCTCTTTGGTTAAATCCCAATGGCGATTTTGAATGGAAATTTCGTGGAGAATGGCATCCTTCAGATATAGGTACGAAGTCGTATTGCTGAGTTCTAGTGGTGGGGCTCTGAGGGTCATTGTTATAATGGCCGTTGTAAAGATGCGAGCACCCAACATTTGTAATATTTTGACTAGGTGTTGTTATGTTGGTGAACGGTAAAGACGTGCCGTTTTCATTTGGTGTATTATTGCAATGTTTAGATACAAAGTTCTCAATATTATTTCTCAAAGTGGGTCCGTTTATTTCGTTTTCAGTAGCCGCTACTGGTTTAAAAGCTCCTTCCGAAACGACAGTTTTGACATTTGGATTTTGCAAATTCTCTTGAGATGGTTGATCTTCTTGGTTTGTTTGCGTATTGGATCCACTCTGATTTTTTAAATTTTTAGCCAACAATTCGCGCAACTGTGATATCTTTTCGTTCTTACCCTGACTAAGTTCGTCTTGTGGCTCCGTGCATGTTTCTAAAAAAGCAGCCGCACTGTCTGTCGCTGCGGGATCGCTGGCCGCCTCCGACTGGCTCACCCTGGGATGAAAATATTGAAGCAATTCTTCTTCGTGCTCTTGGCTGTTGCCCTCGTTCAAATAATCGTCCAAGTCGTGTTTATCTATGTTACAAATGCTGATGACGCGCTCTCTGTTCAGAATTTCGGAATGTTTCTCTTCACAAATCATTCCAGTTTTGATATTGATCCCGTCCAGGCCGCAACACGAACCGGGCGTCGTGGGTCGCTCGGGCGATCCCACCCGATCCGGCGACGGTCCCTTCGTTCGGCTACTTTTTCGTAGTTTGATGCGTTGGGACTCGGACGTCGGCGCCTTCACCGATCGCGTGGGACTCGCCGCCTCCTGTTCCTCCCGGGCCAGCGCCGCGGCGGTGCTTTTGGACCGGCTCGTTAAGTTTTTTGGATCCTCTAAAAAAGCAACCTCGGGACGAACAGGGGATTCCGCGACCGGCACCGAGCTCGAAGCCGCTTCCGTGCCGGTGAAAGCTTGTCGCGCCGCCGCCAACTTTCCGCCGAGGATCTCGGCCGCCCTCATCTTCTTGGGCAGGTACTCCGTGCGCGGAAACCCTTCCGTCGGCTGCGGCGCCGCGCGCGGCTCCGTCTGCAGCGAGCGCGGGGAGCCCGCCTGCGTCTCGCTCTGGTACGTCTCCAGGATCTGCTTCTTGCCGGGGAGGGGGAGGCGCGTCGGGGGCGGTTCGGGAGGCCTCCGTCGTTGCCACTCGGTGCGTTCCGTGGAGAGGTCCAGTGACGCGTCGCAAGCGTTACTGCTCAGGTTGATCGGCACGTTGTGGGAGGCGTCGGGAGGCAGGCTGAGGTCTCTCGGCGCGTACGGCGGCTCGAACACGTACGGCTCGGTGCGGTACTCGTGCACCACGGACATGGCGGGGTGCGGCGCGGGGGGCGCGAGCGGCGGGTGCGTCTGGTGCGGGGGGTGTGTCGGGTGCGGGGGGTGCGCGGGGTGGGCGGGGTGGGCGCGCGGCGGCACAGAGTACGGCGGGAACGGTTGCCGCACCTCGTACGCGGGCACGTACGGCGGTTGGTAGCCGTAGCTCGTCTCACCGGCGATTTCGCTCTCATGCTTTAACTGCTGATGAGGACTCATGTAAGAAGTCGACGGCGGTGACTCACCTGCCGTTTCCACGCTTTTGGTCTTTTTGGGCCGTCCAGATGCTCCGTGGGCCTGTTGAAACACAATCATGTTGACAATATTGCTAATTTTCTTGTTATTTTTAATATACTTACATTAAAAATCATACCTGCATTTTACGTTTTAAGTGCTTCAGTAGTTGTCGACTTGTAGCATCTTCTGAGGTTCCTGTAATACGACCGTCAATTTTATTCATTTTGCATAATTAATTTAGCCACATGCAGGTATGACGTTACTAAGGCCAGTGAGGCTCGAAATAAATAGCTGTTAATTGGGTACATGACTATGTTTGATTTTATACACATATTTATATGAAATAGCAAATAAAATAAAAAAGAAAGCCTTCTGTAAAACTGCATCGAAATTGGTTGAAAAATGAGGCAGTAATTCTTATTTTAAATTCTGGAGTGGGAGTATATTGGAGATATCTTGCTATCTCTTTTCAACGCACGTATCGTTATGGCGTGACGTGATTATAATACTTTTCTTTCCCGCAGTTTGAAGGTTAAACCAAACTTGAAAGGCATATAACTTTTTTATTTCTGAGAATATTTCAATATTTCGTCCTGTTTAATATTCTAGACGTCCTGAACATATAAAATTAATTTTTAAAAATTAGTCAAGTACCCAATTCATAAACGAGGCCTTCAATTAATATTGTAATGCAAGTTACCGTGTTGCGCATGCGGCTGCGCGTGGGGCGGCGCGTGGGGCTGCGCGTGCGGCGGCGGCGAGGCGCTGCGCGGGCCGGGCGGCGCGAGCGGCGCGCTCGTCGACGCGAGGTGCCGCGACAGCTCCGATATGTTCGCGAACTTCACACCTGCAACACATTACAATTCGGTACTTGACTATTTTTTTAAAAGTATATAGGGCTATTTATTAGATGATCCTAAATATGTTAAAAAAAATCTCATAATTTATTATTACATAATTAGTTAAAAAAAGCAAAAATTAATATGTAATTAAAATTAGGTTTCCGTCAAAACGCTACCTGATCACTGTAGCTACGGGTGACGTCATTGTTTCTTACCATAGATACAAAATCACTTTTAAAAAAAAATTAGGAATTTACATTTATGATTTCAAACTAAAAAAACGGATCGGATATTTCGTCGATCAGATATCGATCGTCGATCACATCCGCGTTGAAATTCAGTTGAGATTTAAATAAAAATACGAAAAAAAAATACCAAATTACCTGGCAGTATAACTTTTGATCTTAGGTCTTAGGCCCTTGTGGAGCAAATAAACAAGAAAATGAGTAATCATGCATCGTGATTGGTGTTTACCGTCATGTGACGCACAGATAAAGAATTAAGTATTTAAATTACTAAAATAAAATTATCCTTGGAGTATTTTTAATAAATTCCTGTTGCATACGTTATTTAGATGATAAATCTATGTTCCTATAGAAATTCATTGATATTGGTTACTATTGTAAAGTACCCAATTTTACGACCACGTGCACATTCCATCCTGCGTATATTGCGCTACTTATGTAGCACATAGAAATCGAAAAGCATGTAGACAAAGTCATACTTGTACGCACTCTGAACGATGCGACTCGAAAGCTGTGCGTCTTCGTGAAATGCACAAGCTGTACAATATATTAACGGTTTCTTGTATTTAGGTACGCCAATATTACCTACACATTGAAACAAATCAATTTTTACCGGAGTTCACCGGAAAAAAAAACATGTTTTACGAATTTTATCGCAGTTATTTTTACTACCTTCAAAACATACTTTTAAAATGAAAGTAGTAATTAATATAACACTAACTTTTCTGACGACTTACACCTCAGCCCGTCCATTGTGAAGGCTGGAGAAGTTCGTCACGTCAGGACTAAAAATAAAAGTAATAGTAAAGCGATAAAATCCGTAAAATAACTTTATTTATATTGTATATTTTTTCCGCGTGACATGGAATTTACTGCACTTTTTGGAAATAAGACTGCAATTCATAATATAACTATGGCATGAATATATTGATAAGCCACTGCAATATTTTCGCTAGAAAGACAACTTCTTCTGGACACCGACTGAAATCGAATCCAACTTTAACTGATCCAAAATACATAAAAAAATGTTACTATTATACTTTAATTTAAAACACGCATTAATTTTCTTGTCCTAATAAGTGTACTGTGGGTGTTCTAGTTCGCTAGTGCACCTCTGCCTAACCCCTCGGGGATACAGGCGTGAGCTTATGTTATGTAATACCTGTAATGTAATTCCATACCTAGTTTCGTTTCCGCCCAATCGCAAATGATCCTCTCCGTTTCTCTGGATGACGTCATGGGCTCCTATAAAGGAGATGCATTTCCATTTAAATAATGTTTATTATTTATTATTAATGTTTAATGACGTGTCAAAGCTTTTTATTATATACTTTAAATTGATTTAAGACGAACCTTCGATGACTCTCCTAAATCAGGCAACTGTGGCACTTCTAACTTGATCTTTTTCCTAAGACCTGCATAGCAGTACCTGTAAAATAATAAAAATTAAATGTAGAAAAAAACTAATTTACCCGGGATTGGATTTCCCAGATGGGGGTCGTCAGACAGGTAGCCCGTCGTGAAAACTAAGTCAAATCCTTTCTGCAAAATGCTTGAAAAAAAAGAAAAGAAATATAATATCTACACTACCTACACTAATTAACTACTGAACAGATTTTAAAAAATCACTAGTTTAAAGCTACATTATTCCTGATTGATATGATATTAGGCTACTTTTTTCCCGGAAATGTACTGTTCCCGTGGGATATCCGCGCGCACGAAGTCGCAAGCAAAAGCTATTTATAATAATAATGTTGTACATAGTTTATTAAAGTTTTGATTTATTTTAAACTTTAATAAAACCGTAAATTATGAAAATGTGATTATTAAATCAATGTTGACATATATAACAGTGCATATTTTAGGTACCTAAAGCATTTTGCAGTAGAATTTTGAGAAAGTGCTATCAAACATTTTACCCCAATATACCACTGTGAACTGTCAACTACTTGGTCTAGTGTCTGCATATACGTATGGGCTGTGGACTGGGAGGTCTAGGGTTCAAAGCCCAGGTCGGCCAAAGATTTTTTACTAATACGATATGACTGGGACTGGATCCCCAAAGGAATTGACGTTAGGCAGGCAGCCAATCGTAAAAAGATATTCGAATCTTTCCTGCAATATGTTTGAAAGATCAGAACGAGTGTGTTGCGCCGATCCCATAGTGACGTGTGATGAGGGCAGATAGAAGAAGATATCGATAAGTATAAAACCTATGTATTTAAATAACAACAGATTCTTTTCATATATTAAGTATCCAATAATTGTACTCGTTTTATAACTTGTCTTGTTATCATACTACATGTATGTGTACATGCGCATAATAATTAGTAGTTCACAGATATACATAATAGTTTGTCTCAAATAATGAAGTGGTGAAACAAAATCACAGTGACCCGGAACGGTTCATTATCAATTGCATTGACGCTATTATCAAACTACAAGTCTTACGTCACTGATAAGAACGAGTAAAGACTTAAATAAACCTGATAAGAACAAAGGCTTGCGAACTTATATCGGGATTAATGAAAAACAGATAAACACCATGTCCAAAGGATATGCGAGACGAGAACTACCTCAACTTTTAAACATTTATTTTTAATTCGTTTTCTTATCGCTGATAAGACGGCTACTGAATCCCCGTGGACGACCCACAAAAGCATTGGCTAGAAGTTTGGTAGGAAGATAATATGAAAACCAATAGTCTCACTCCGGAGAATGCTCAAGACAAGGCGACGTGAAAGCATTTAAGTAGGAAGGAGGACCCGGGCATTAGTCCGGGATAACCCTAGGCAGAAAGAAAGAAGGCATAAATCTGTGGTCGTGTGAAAACCCGCGACGACCGTGTCGTTTAATTTAATTGTAATTTAATTTTTAGGTCACAAATTCACAATAGACGGGATTAACTGTATGTAATACAAATCCAAGTCATAAAGTGTACTTCCGTCGAATTTATGTAGATAAAAGAGAAAAAATTATGATGCAATTATTATCTATTTTATCTATATAATTTTCACCAAATTTTTACTGAACCAAAAACATCTTCAATGAATTTTTTTGTTCAACATCGTAGCACCACTTTGATGTGTACTTCAGAGCTTATTTAAGTTGAAGTCAGTGAAAATAGAAAATACTTATACCGAAGTTAAATGTCCATTAATTTATACAGATGTTTCATAACGTTGGTATCAATAATAATTACTGAGGGGATTGCTTACTGAGGGGATGGCATGCTGTCTAGCGTTAAAGTTTAAAATTTCGTAAGCCTCATAGTTTAATTATTATTTAATTATTAAACTATGAGGATAAAGATTAAATATTTTTAGCATATACAAAGCCATTCTTACGCTAATTGCGACGATTTACAGGTCACATTCCGATTTTAAAATTCTCGTGGTATTGATTAAAATTAAAAGTTCAATTTTTATTTTTTAACTTTACCATTGCGCTTAAACTCGTTCTCCCTGCGTGTGATATTATTATTGGTACCAACTTTATGAAACACCCGCTATAGGTAACTGCGAAATTTCACGCTGATTACATAATTTACTTCATGATATCGCATTTTATATTCGTATAACGCTATGATGCCTTTTTATGAAATATCCGACAGTTACAAATTATAATGTTCATTTACTGTAATCTATTAGGTGCAGCACGTGTATACTACACACCAGATAAGGCGGGCGCGGCTGTTTACTAATAACAATATTTTATAATACAAGTATTAAATACATTTGTATAATTATTTGTTGTCCATTGTACCTGTTATTCTCGAATGAGTGAATATATTATTATGTTATGTTGTGTACACTTGTATATAATGTTAAATCTCTTTGTATACACTGTGCGCCGGCATCCCATGAAGGTAGGAAGATATTTAGCGCCAGAACATAATTATGATTCTGAGACACCTCTTTTGCCTCTTCCACACTCATAAATTTTTTCATACATTTCCACCGCATTCCACGTAACGAATTTTCGAATGATATTTATCATAAGCTAACGTCTCTATATCCGAAGGGGTAGGCAGAGATGCACTGGAGAACTAGAATACCTACATTTTGGCGAGTTTAGTTTCGTCCCAGATGTGATAGGGGGCGAGCCTATACCGGGTACAAATTCCAGACTCCGAGCCGATATTGAAAAATCCAATATCCCTTTGCCCGACCCGGGGATCGACCGCAGGACAAAAGTCCTACATACAACGCCATCGAGGCACTTGATTGTCGAATCATATTATAGTTGTAAAATGTATTTAGTAAATAAAAAAGTTGTTTTATCTATCGTGAACAGCATTAATAAATCAGTAAGTAACGTTGTATTATCAGTATTAATGATTGATTATTATCAAAGACGAAGATTAAATTTTAGGTGACTTCTTTACTTATCTTACATAATCTTGTAAAAAATGTTGTCAATTTAAAACAATATAATTTTTATGTTTAGAATCCAAAAAGGCGTGACTGAAGACATGATCTGCCTTATTAAATTAATATTTTGTTTAAAAAACGGTGGTTCATCCGTTAAAAAAAATTATAACGTGAGGTTTTGTATACCCGAGAGTATTTTGTCCAATATCTGTAACATAACAAATACTATAGTTTTTAACAAATATTATATTTCGTCCTAATAACAGTAGAAATTCTTGCAAGTTGAATACTTCAGTATTACTATTATAAAATCGGCAACTCAAGCACGCTAGTCGTTAGTTTACTGACGCAGTACTTACATATGTACGAACAAAAGGGCGCACGTGCAGAAAGGTGCTCGTGAATTGATTGAAGACACGGGACAACATTCGTAGGCTGTCCTTGTGAATGTTACTTCTTTCTTTCTACCTGCCCTTATCCCTTACTCTTACCTTAATGTGGGGTCGGCGTAACACACTTTCTCAAGTATGTTGAATGAAATGATTTGGCTTAGTTTTTACAAAAACAGCACGCCTGACCTGGGAATCGAACCCAAGACTTCCCGGTCCACAGTCCAGATACACTGCCACTAGACCAGAGGCGACTATTATATTAAAATTTTATTATTATATACTTTTATGATTTTTTATGTCAAAATTTAATTGGGGTGTTTGAGTTGTGAGTTCGTTTTTTTTGTATATAAATAATAGAAGTTTTTAATTAATAATTTAAGTCTACCAACCCGCATTAGACCAGCGTGGTAGACTAAGGCCTAACCCCTCTCATTAGTAGAGAAGGCCCGTGCCCAGCAGTGGGACAGTAATATATTGGTTAATATTATAATAAAATAAAATATTAATTTTTAGAAGAGTCATGGACCGCAAGGGCTCGCGCGGTATATCGATCGCTAGTCTATAGCATGTAGTAGTAGCATGGCCTAACGGAAGCTATGCTTGTGTTTCTCTATTTATCTTTTCCCATTCAAATTCTATAAGACCGAAAATTCAAGCATAATTCCTGTGATATAATTATCAACAAATATCTGTATGCACCTAATAAATCTAATGTAGTAGCCTCCGTGGCGCCGCGGGCGAGTAGTCGGCTGTGAAGCGAGAGGCGACGGGTTCGATTCCCGCATTGAGACAAATGTTTGTGTGGCCCACAGATCTTTGCTTCAAGTCTGGGTGTTGTAAGACCGAAAGTCTCTAATAGTCTCTGACACCCACGATACAGGTTATACCTAGTGTGGGGTCAGGACTAGGTGTGTGACTGTGGGTGTATTTATTTATTTATTTAATTATAATATTGGTGTAATATCTTTCTGCTATAAAAAATATCCAATGAGCGAGTAAAATAGATAACATAACACAACATAAGCTCACGCCTGTATCCCCGAAGGGGTAGGCAGAGGCGCACTAGCGAACTAGTACATCCACGTTTCGCCGAGCTTAGTTCTGTCCCAGATGTGATAGGGGGCGAGCCTATCGCCATATCGGGCACAAATTCCAGACTCCGGGCTGATATGGAAAAATCCATAATCACTTTGCCCGACCCGGGGATCGAACCCGAGACCTCAGAACCGTAGTCGTACCGAAATATCACCACGCCACCGAGGCAGTCAATAAAATAGATAAATAGGTGTAATTACCTGGAATTCCCGCGCGTGCCAAGTCGTCGAGGGCGCACGCTCGGGTACACCTGCTTCATCACTTTGCCGAAGTCAGCAGTGGACAGAGGTTTCATATTGCTGCTCATGCAATGTGCACTGCCAACAAATTAATATTTCATGTCAATATTTATATTACGCGTTTTTCACTTGTCTAAGAGTAGGGTAGTTGTTTATGTTTGATTTTGTACATTATAAAAAGTCATTGCAAATAATAGGAACTCTTCTGGTAAAAACTGATTGTAAAATGAAGCAGTATATAGTAAGCAATATTTTAAAATCGAATGAGCAAGAGTAGCAATATCTTGCTATTCCTTTCGAATGCTCGCACCGTAATGGCCGTGATGTCAGTATACTAATGCATATATTTACATACATAAGCTGACGCCTGTATCCCCGAAAGGGTAGGCAGAGGCGCACTAGCGAACTAGAAGACCCACATTTCGCCGAGCTTAGTTCCGTCCCAGATGTGATAGGGGGCGAGCCTATCGCCATATCGGGTACAAATTCCAGACTCCGGGCTGATATGGAAAAATCCAATATCATTTTGCCCGACCCGGGGATCGAACCCGAGACCTCAGAACCGTAGTCGTACCGAAATACCATCACGCCACCGAGGCAGTCGTAATATATTTCTTATTTGACAAAATTACACCCCTTTCACCATATTGCCTCGGCTTAAATTTTTGTTTACTTGAGAAATATCTCAATATTTCTTCTCTGCTAGACGTCAGATGACGTACATTTCTAGATGAAACTATTTAAAAAAATCAGTAAACTAGCCATTATCGAAAAACAATTAGACATAATTATTACTTTTTTAAAATATTATACCCATTTCCAAACATCCCACTAGTTGTTCTACTGACCTAGTTATTCACAAAATATGTAACAAGCACAATGGTATCCAATAATATCCATCTCAATGTATAATTTTAATTCATAAATGTTAAATGAGTGTCACTTCCTCTGGAAAATATTTCAAAATTGATTTATAGATACATAAATCCCCTTGATTTTAAAACCATATTTTAAAAATAAAACATCAGAATAGTGGCGTGCAGTCCATATAAACAAAGATACACTGTCTACCCTGACAATTTGTTATTTACATAAATAAAGAATAAAAATCATAACAAAAAGCAGATTCTTAATATAGCAGCGCTCGGCTTAAATTGATATGGGGATGATGATGATAATGATGCAAATGTTGAAGAAAATAATTTTACAAATTTTGCCTATCCAGATTGCAATGCCTACTCACGCCACTGATGAGGAAATCATGTCTTGTAAGGATGTAAATGTTTAAAAACTTACATATATTCATCATATACATCCTGCTTGGGCAATGAGACATCTGGGTCAACTTCTAAGTGTGTCTGTATCCATGTTACAGTCTGCTGAAGTTCAGCCCTGAAATATACACACATCACTATGAATAATTTTCAATTGGACAAAATGTTAATAATAAGATAATCATTTTATATCGGAAACAGGTCTAAAGTACAATCATGGTATATTATTATAATTGTATCAAACTTCATTTTAAAATAATATCTTATAATCAAATCAAATCGAAAAACATTTAATTTGTCTTATAACTTAATTTCAACCTTATAATGATTAACACTATCAATCTTATAATGATTAAGCTGATGGCTAGTAAAGTAAATAAATATTTATTTATTATGGGCCTTACTTATAAAAACAGTTTCGCTGAGGAATTGGTAAAGAATAGTCCGTCCCTTTTATTTTCAAACAATGTAACCAAAGGATAAAAGTGACGGACTATTCTTAACTATTTGCTCAGTTAAAATGTTGTTATAAGTATGGCCCATTATGTATAAGCATTTTACCTAGAGCCTAAAGGATTGATGGGCTGTTTCAAGGGATCATGTGGCGGTACACCAGTCGGCAGACGCAGGTACAGTAGTAATCTTTCAGCACCACTTAGTGCCTCCACAGCTTCCAGGAGCTGCGCAACTCTCTGGCGACCCTCTTGACTGAAAATGTATTCTATTTTGCACTTAAACGGTACAACGTGTGCGAAATATTTTGCTCATGTTATAAACTAAAAAAAAAACGCCTGAGTAAGTCAAATGTATGGAGATATAAATTGTTATATCTCCATATATCTATCATCAGTATCGAGAAGTACTGAGAAGCAGAAGAATGAATGAAGTTCACTCATACTAGGGGTACAGAAACTATGAGGGATTTACAATCTCACAACACTTAGGCCTGAAATAAGTTTCTGTGTATGAAACAAACATGTGTCAGTGCCAGAATCAAACCTGTGGCTTCTTGTTTCACAGATTACTTGTTTGTTGCATCAAGGAGTCTGTCAGATCATAAGTAAATAGTGAATATCAAGTTCTATTTGCTTGTCACGTCATATGCATACAGAAAAATTCAAAATGACTTATTTTACCTTCTTCCATCTACCCTTATCCCATTCCAATGTGGCGTGGGCGTAACACATTTTATAAGCATGTTGCAAAAACGATTTAGCTTCGTTTTTTCCACCAGTTGGCTGCCCAAAGCTAACCCATTTTGTGGGGTCCAATTTTGGGCATATCATATTAGGAAAATTACCAAAAATATTGCTTGACCTAGGATTCTGATTCCAGGACCTCCTAGTATACAGTACATACATGCCGTTACTAGGCCATGGAAGCAAAGTTTATATTACTTATACTTCTAGTGTATACAGCAACAATCAAACTTAAAGCTGTGGTGCCATTAATATTGTTGCATAGTTATCCTGTTTACAACAAAATCCCTAAAATTTCTTTACATATTAACTTATGAATGGCGGCTTGGCCACAGGTGGTGGAATGGTCAATATAATGTGTATTATGCCACTTCCAACAGGTTTTTATTTAATTTCGAAAAATTAAAATTATATTTAACCTATATTATTACAGTCTGTCAAGTGAAATGTTGCAGGTACAAAACAAGCTTAAAGGACATACACCTCAGAATTTTCAAGTATGTATTTATTATGAATTTTCACTTGCTTTAATGGGGTAGGAGAATATTGTTAGGAAAACGGCATACCTGAGAATTTCCCATAAGTTTGAAGGTAAGTCAAGTCTACCAACCCACATTGGGTCTGCATGATAGGCTTTAAGCTATCCCTACTCATCATAGAAGATACCCATTCCATAACTATACCCAGTTGTAGAACAATAATATACACCTGCCTAATATCAACTCCCTCTAGGGATTCAGTGACAAGTCCTGAGCAAATAAGTGTTAGAAAAACATGTGTTGCCTAACTTGGAATTTGCATCATGGTCCTCTAGAATTGTGCAAGCAAGGCAACACTTATTAGCGATAACCTTTCTACCTGGCTTTACCTGGCCAATGCCTGGGTCCACTTTCCTACTTGATATAATATTTTTGAAAATTATACACTTTGTAAGTCTAATAAATATTGCTGTATGTATTTAACACATACCAAAGCAAGGTAATGATATTTTTTGATAGGATTTGATTGCTGCCAGAATCTTTTATTAATAAATAAATTAAATAACATTTTTTGTGAAGGTACATTCAACATAATATATGCACGCAGTATTTCTACACACATACATAAAACTTATTAATACAGATGTGAATATTAACAAGTACTTATTAAATGAATTGTGTTAACATATTTTTTAATTATTTGAAGAAATATTACAAGTTGAGATTTTATATGTGCTGTACATAATGAATATCTAAAGTCAAATACCAAAATTATTTTATTTTGACTTCTATCAGTCTTTTTTAACTAATAAAGCAATAATACATAAGAAGTTAACTTGATTGTGACAATATTTTGAATAGTGAGCCGAAAGCATTTACTAATAGATTTCTATTGAAGTTTTAAATATTTGGTACTGTATGAGGACAGCTTCTAAACAGCTGTTTTATCTGTAGCTGATATGATAACAAACCTGTCATTATCAACTTTCACTTGTACATAGTACTCGATATAATATAGCGGCAACAACTAGTCGCAACAGCAATAAGGAATCATCTGCTATTTAACGATAAAGCAGGTTTACCTGAGAGTACTCTCGACGATTTGTTGCATGGAAGCTATTTTGCCAGAGTCCATTTTAGACTCTTTGTCCTTAGCGGGTTCAGTGCTGGTGCCCGTGGCACCGGAAGAACCCGGAGCGTTGCTAGGAACGGCGACACTTTCTTTATCGTAAGACGCAGTTTGCCTATGTTTTGGATGATTGACATTTTCCCGATGAAGTTTCGCGTCATCCACTAGTTCCTTTTCAGATTTAACGTTTTTCGCACTATCGTCAGATGCCCAAGGCTGAAATGGACTTGTGCTATCCATTCTAACCCAGGCAGGTTATAAAATTAGTGTTATTCGTTTTCATATTGAAACTTTTTCTAATCTGAATTAAAAAATGCGTAACAAAACTCCATTTTCTTGACATTTGATCAGCTGTGAGGTGAGGTGGAGTGAAGAGGGCGATTGGGTTGTAAGAGCGAAATAATAAAATTAAAAAAAATAATAATTTCATGTATTTATTTCAATTTAGATGAATAAAATTCTAAGATAAAAATATTCCTTCATAACTCTTTACGAATAGATAACTAGTTACATACAATGTACTCTGTGCTAGTTAGTATATATACTATTCAAGGATTTATTATTCAAAATTTGGTAGAATCATAAAAAAATAATGCTTTCTCTTTTTTAGTAATGGATGTTAATTCAGGTAAAGAAGGACCAATATATAAGTGATTATTTTACAGACCCGCAGCCGTCAATAAGCCACGCCCCCGGTCCAAACTAATAATAATATGGCAATAGGAATGGCGGTTTAGTGACGAGGGCGTGCTTCATTGCGTATATTATCGATATCGATAAAATGTTTTATTTCGTTATTTCATGGTATATTTTTTTACATTACATGCATATTATCACACTTGTTGTTGAGTAACAATGTGGACATCACTATTGGGCATTGCCCCTCACTAGTTATGTATGCAAGATGGCTTCCTTCTTCCCGTTTGTGTGACCGTAGGTGTAAGTGCGTAGTAGTTATTAAAATGATTAAATCCCACAATTAAGTTGTTTCCATACGGTCCAATATATAATCATAACCCCGTAAAAGGTTATGGGCCCAGATCAAGAAGATTAAAAGGTTGATTCGAGTAAGTCGCGTTAAAGCAAAGGTTGGAGTCCTGCGCAGCACGTGGTTCGAACAATCTGCACATCGAAGAAGTCTTCAACGGAGGAAGCAAACAAGTAAAGGCGACGGTGACCTGAGTAGCCATTGTATTGGTGAGAGTTTTTGCACGCAAACATGTCGAGTTCAGATAATAATAATTGTAAAGCGATCGTTCTTAATGGTCGCAATTGGCAAGCGTGGCGGTTTCAAATAAAAGTTGTTCTTCGCTCTAAAAAGCTGTGGAACATCGTAACAGGCACCGAGTTGAGGCCGATAACTACTGATAAGGCACAAGAATTATGGGATGAGAGGGATAACAAAGCTCAAGAGGTGATAGTACTTAGAGTTGAGGAAACAGTAATGACGTATTTAATTTCATGTAGTACCAGTACTGAAATGTGGCAAAAGTTATGCACCCTATATGAACCATCAACCAAGGTCGGGGTACATTTGTTACAACAAAGATTTTTTAACCTAATATTTGAGGATCCCATTGCTGTATTTATATCTAAAATAGAAGAGTGTGTGACCCAGTCGGCAACTGCAGGAGAAAAAGTTTCAGAAAACATGATCATTACCAAAATACTTATGTCGCTGCCAGATAAGTATAAGCATTTTGTCTCTGCCTGGGAAAGTATGCCGGAGGACAAGCAGAAACTACAAGAGTTGACGGGTAGGCTGCTAGTTGAGGAGGAGCGGAGTGGCAACGGTGCCAATACTCATGCCAGTAGCAGTAAACAGCAAGATTCTGCATTAGTGGTTGGTGTGCGGCATAATGTGAAGTGTTTTGAGTGCGGCAAAATAGGTCATAAGAAAAGTGAATGTAGAAATAGAAAGTGCTATAACTGCCTAAAGACAGGTCATGTAATAAAAGACTGTAAGTTTGTTAAAAATAAATGTAATATTAAAAATAAGAATAATAATATAAAAACCACATTTGTAACTAGAGAGTTGAATAGTAATTTGTTAAATTCTAAAGATTTTATTCTAGATTCAGGTGCAAGCGACCATATGTGTTATATTAAAGAAATGTTTACAGAGTTTTGTGATGTTAAAAATAAAAGATTTGTTACAATTGGTGATGGCAAACAATTAGAAGTGTTGGGTATGGGAACTATTGATGTATATGCCTTTAATGATTCAGAGTATACTCCTTGTACTTTAGAAAATGTATTGTATGTGCCACAATTAAATGTTAATTTGTTCTCTTTAGGATCAGCGGTTAATAAAGGTCACAAAATGATGTCAGATTCTAATGGATGTAAGTTTTATAAAAATGATTGTGTAACAGCTGTAGCAGACAAATGTAATAATATGTATGTAATGCGATTTAAATTAAATGATGTAGCCTTGTTAACGTTGACAGATTGGCATAATAAGTTTGCACACCAGAATTATAAATATGTAAAAGAATACTTAGATGCAAAAGGTATAAAATATGAAGGGCAGACTGATCAATGCTTACCATGTATTCAGGGAAAACAGAGTAGATTACCCTTTCATAGCAGTAGTAGTAGGTCTGTTGAACCAGGTGAACTCGTGCACATGGATCTATGTGGCCCGATGGAGGAGGTATCATTAGGTGGTTCTTCATATTTTCTTTTATTGAAAGATGATTACAGTAGTTACAGATTTGTGTATTTTATTAAAAATAAGTTTGAAACCATAGAGAAAATAGAAGAATTTATAGAACAGTTTCAGAATGAGTTTAGATGCAAAATAAAAAGATTTCGTACAGATAACGGCACTGAGTTTGTTAACAGAGCAGTAGATAATTTATTTAAAAGGAAAGGTATAATTCATGAGTTAACAGTTAGTTATACACCTGAACAAAATGGTAGAATTGAACGTGAAATGCGTACTATAGTAGAGTCTGCAAGAACAATGATAATTCAGTCGGGTTTAGGGAAAGAATTTTGGGCTGAAGCAGTAAATACAGCGGTTTTTACAATAAACAGAACAGGTAAAAGTAAAGTTAATGGGAAAACACCATATGAGTTGTTGTATAAGAAGAGTTTTGACATAACGGTATTAAGAAACTTTGGTGCTAAAGTATGTACACATATTCCAAAACAGCATAGATTAAAGTGGGAACCAAAAAGTAAGTTAGGAATATTTGTGGGTTATGGTGATCATATAAAGGGGTATAGGGTATGGAATTCAAATACAAAGAGAGTAGAAACTCATAGAGATGTTGTATTTGTGAAGGAAAAAGAAGAAGTAGAGAAGAATATAAATTCAAGAAGTATAGCTATAGAGGATGAATACGATGTTGAAGAAGAAATAGAAGAGGATCCAGAAAATAAAAGAGTTGAAGAATGTATAGAAGCTGAGCAGCCAGAAGTTGATCTACAGAAAGATGTTGATTTACAACAAGAAGGAGTACAAAATGTAGAACCTGTGAGTTCAAGTGAAGTTGATATGATAGAAGAGTATTTAGAAGAAGAATTTCTAGATGCAGAAGAAGAAGAAATAGAAAGCAAAGAGAAACATTCTAAAAGCAAACGTCGAGTAAAGAAGCCTGTTTGGACAAAGGATTATGAGATGGCGTTAATGGCACAAGAAGAAGAATTAACTTATGAAGAGGCTGTCAGCGGAAAATATAAAGAAGAATGGCTAAAAGCAATACAAACAGAGTTAGAAGCATTAGATAAAAATGAAACATGGAAAGAAGTCAGTTTACCAGTAGGGAAGAAATTGATAGATACCAAGTGGGTATTCAAGATTAAGAAACAAGATGATAAAAATGTTTATAAGGCACGGCTAGTTGCTAGAGGTTTTAAACAAGAAGATAAGTTTAACCATTCAGAAATTTATACTCCAGTGGCTAAACTACCTACATTGCGGATTTTATTAGCAATAGCTAGTAAGTGTAATATGGATATTCAGCAAATGGATGTCAAGAGTGCATTTTTATATGGCGACATTGACGAGGAAGTTTTTGTAGCAAAGCCTAAAGGAATGAAGAAAGATGGTAAAGTGTTGAAATTACAACGTTCATTATATGGATTGAAGAAATCTCCAAGATACTGGAATGACAAATTTAATAAATTTATGATTCAGGAAGGGTTTTTAAGAAGTCAGAGTGATTATTGTCTTTATTATAAGAAGGATAAGAAGTTCTATGTTTTATTGTACGTAGATGACTTGATTTTATTGTGTGAAGATAAGCAAGAAATAAATAAATTAAAACAAGCATTGCAGAAGAAATTTGAGATGAAGGATTTAGGAGGAAATAATCTGAAATATCTAGGAATTAATATAAATAAGAAGAATGATGTGATTGAGTTAGACCAAGAAGAATATTTGAAAAGTTTGTTGAGGAAATATAATATGGAAGGATGTAAATCTATAGGAACACCAATAGAACAAGGTTTAATATTAGAAAAAGAATTATCAACTGATAAAGAATTAATTAAAAGATGTAGACAGTTGATAGGAAGTCTCATGTATGCTATGTTAGGTACACGTCCAGATTTGTGTTATGCATTAAGCTATTTAAGTCGTTTTCAAAGTTTTGCTAATGAAAGCTTATGGAAAGCATTGAAAAGAATTTTAAGATATGTCAAGGGTACTTTAAATTTAAAATTAATATATAAAAAGGGAGTAGATGTGGTATTAGAAGGTTACACAGATGCAGATTGGGCAGGAGATCAAGGAGATAGGAAATCTACATCAGGGTATATCATGAAAGTTTATGGTAATACAGTGTCATGGTCTAGTAGTAAACAGCAGTGTGTATCTTTATCAACTACAGAATCAGAATATGTAGCATTAGGAAGGGGTATTGCAGAGGGTTGTTGGATAAGGAATTTATTAAAAGAAATCAGTGTTCTTTGTAATAATTTTATTGTTAACATCGACAATCAGTCTGCAATTCATGTTGCTAATAATCCTGAGTACCATAAGCGTCTGAAACATATAGACATTAAGTATCATTTTGTAAGACAGAAAGTTGAAGATAAAATTGTATGTTTAAAATATGTAGCCTCTGAGAATCAGCTTGCTGATATTTGTACTAAAGGTTTGAGTAAAACTCACTTTGTTAAGTTGCGAGATGTGTTGTTAACATAGAGTTGTGTTTAGTTTGTTTTATTTAGTCAGTTGTGAATCTGTAAGTGATGTGAACACATTGAGGAAGGGTGTTGAGTAACAATGTGGACATCACTATTGGGCATTGCCCCTCACTAGTTATGTATGCAAGATGGCTTCCTTCTTCCCGTTTGTGTGACCGTAGGTGTAAGTGCGTAGTAGTTATTAAAATGATTAAATCCCACAATTAAGTTGTTTCCATACGGTCCAATATATAATCATAACCCCGTAAAACTTGTTTACCATAAGAGTAGGCATCTCTGTAATTAGTATGATTTAAAAGGTCTAGTGCGCTTAGATAACGATGTTTATAGCAGAGATTAGTAATTTTTTTTTGAGTTGTTCTCATCATTGAGAATGTTGAGAATTTGATGTTGTCATTGAGTTAAGGTTTAGAAGTGGACATTCTGTAGCTGATGATTATATCATTGAAACTAATTGTGTGAATAAAACATTTTTTTTACTAAATAATAAAAGTAACATTGAAAAATCTAAATAAATCAAATAAAAGCAAGTAATTAATAATATACGTACAAAATATTCACTTTTGAACATTTATGTACTGTTTTGTAAAAACAATACAAAAATGGTTATCGACTATATTACTTAACACACTAATTTTTCGCCATCTTTAGCTGCCAGATGGGTGCCAAGGTCATGGAGATTATTGGCCATGGAAGTTGGAACCGATCTCCTCTATCTCTTTATTATAGAGTCCAAGCAAGAGGATTTTCTATAGTGAATGAAATAAATTATTCATATACGATTTTGTAATAGTAATTTTATAATTAAAAACTACCATTTGAACGTCTATATTTTTTATATATACTACATTTCAATATGTACGAGTGCACTTTGCGACTGGTACTTTTGCTTAAATGTTTACATAAACATCTTTTGTGAAGTAAATAACTCTATAATTTGAACCAAATATGCAAGTTTCATAAACCGTTTAACTCTTTATTGAAGATTTCCTGTGTTGTGATTTGTGTCTATAGTGAAAAAAATTACAATGTTTGTGTATGAAAGGTTTTGCCAATGGGTGGGACACTTAAAATTATCTCGAGTGATATTATTAGTTACCGTGATATTGTTTGTGGTGCCTCTGTTTACGCACTATTATTTATCTAAGGTAATTTATTTTAAAATATTTATAAAATAGTTTGAAGTTGTGGCAACAGTAGTTGGTTAACCTACAATCTTTGATGTTGAGGTAGTCTGCAGCTGAATATTCCTGGGTTCAAACCCCAGGTCGGCCAAAAACAATATGTTTTCAGTTTTTTCACAATGTACCTTGGGCTAGAATTTGTGATTGATATTAGAATAGAATTACTTAACACCTCTTCTTTATTCCACTAGTCCTTACTCCACTACAATGCGGAGTCAGCACAACACTGGTTATGAAGGATTTTGTTGCAATGATTTAGCTTAGTTTTTTATAACCAGCCTCAGAGTGAA
Organism: Clanis bilineata; assembly: GCA_036417725.1. Lineage (NCBI taxonomy): Eukaryota > Metazoa > Arthropoda > Insecta > Lepidoptera > Sphingidae > Clanis > Clanis bilineata. The sequence goes on along the minus strand of CM071151.1, from coordinate 10,835,300 downwards.
AGAAATGCTTGGCTCTTTTGGGAAACTGGAGTAAATGTTATGTTATATTTTACAGTTGTATTATCTAACAAAGTAATTCCATTGATATATTTAGAATCATGGTCTGGCACTTGGTTCAAATCTCTAACATAGTGTTTGAGGGTGAAAGGAGAAATACCATCTGAAACTGGGATTAAATAGTCATTGGCGGCTCGGCCTCCGGTGGCCCATATGCTTATGTAACATATATATGTGCCGCCTCTGACAGGATTATTAAAAAAAGCTTGGTAAATTGTGGTTGTTCTAATTCTCTAGTTTGCCTCTGCCCATCTCTTGGGGATATAGGGGTGACCTTATGGATGTATGCATTTTTCTATTAATTTTTCCTTGAATTATTAGTAATATGTTCAGCAGTGGATGTCCTGGGGCTGATAATGATATCTTTATTTATTTATTTGTTTAAACTTTATATAATACAAACATGTATAAAGGTGGACTTAATGCCAAAGGCATTTTCTACCAGTCTACCTGAGGGTGGTGCAGAGATAAAACGATGTGGGTGTATATACAAAATATAAATATCTTACTACTTACTGCCTCGGTGGCGTGGTGGTATTTCGGTACGACTACGGTTCTGAGGTCTGGGGTTCGATCCGCAGTGCATTTTTCCATATCAGCCCGGAGTCTGGAATTTGTGCGAATCTCGGCGAAATGTGGGTTTTCTAGTTCGCTAGTGCGCCTGCCTACCCCTTCGGGGATACAGGCGTGAGCTTATGTTTTTATGTAAATATCTTACTGTCATTCTTTTCTTCTACCTGCCCTCATCCCATCTTAATGTGGGGTTGGCACAACACACATTTTGTCAAGCATATTGCAGAAAGGATTTAGCTTAGTTTTTACAACCAGCTGCCTACCTGACGTCAACCCTGTTTGGAGGATCCAGTTTCGGGAAAATAGTGTTAGAAAAACTTCTTTATTTAAAATATGGCCTCCATCACGTGTTAGAAAAACACCATGCCAAACCTGGGAATCGAACCCAGGACCTCCCGATTCACAGCCCATATATACTGTCACTAGACCAAAGAGGGGACTACCTGATTATTACGATAGAATTAAAAAAATATATATCATTTCAGTATGAATCAATGTCAGGATCAAAGAATGGAAACTCTATGCGACATACTCTTGAGGCACTCGGTGATATTTCCACCATGGATGCTGCTGACCTAAAGTTGAGAATTGAAGAGATGCTCAGGATAAAGGTGGGGCATTATTCCAAACAATATTTATTTTATTCTATATAATTTTGCATTAAATGATTTGAATTGGAGCTGTTGGAATGTGGTTATGCAATATGGATTGAGCCTCCATTTCTGAGGTTTCTGGTGATTATTTGGGGAGATATTTTTATTGCAACTGAGTGGGGAGTTGACCAAGCTGCTTACCTGGTAAGTGATATGCCTACACATGAACAGTAGCTTAACCACCAGCACTGAATATCAATGCATGTAGTGGGAATCCAGGACATGTGGTGTTAAGTCTTATAATGCCTGGTATTATATGTGCAGTCAATGTTTTAGACATTGTGGTAGTACTTGACCACATGGACTCTTACACGCAGGAGTGCATGTGGTATAAAGAGTTTGTTTTTGCTGACAAAAACTGTTTAGCATGAGTGAAGGGTTTTAAGGAAGTACTGTGCTGGGTATTTAGTCTAAGGTGCTGGGATAATAAAGCTTGTTGAGAAGATAGATTTGATAAGTGTCAAATTTTTTGACATTCATAAAACTTCCAAACATTAATGGTTAGGTATCACACATGCTGCATTTTATGAATATTCAAAATTAAAATACACAGCTTAATTAACCCCTTTGTTAAGAATGTATATGAATGACTTTGTATATGATTAACCCTGAAAAAATAATGTAATCAATGTATGTTTATACATTAATTCTCGCCTCCGTGGCGCAGCAGGCGAGTGGCGCCTGTGAAACGTGAGGTCGCGTCTGTGTGGCCCACAGCTATTTGTTTTGTATCTGGGTGTTATGAGACCAAGTCTCTCGTAGTTCCTGATACCCACGACACAAGACTCGATCTTAGTGTGGGGTCAGGACTATGTGTGTGACTGTTGGGTTTATTTAATTTAATTTTAATTCACTTTCGATTTGTAGGCATCAGTGTCAACAGAACTGCGAGAACTAGAAGCGAAAAGAAGTCGTTTGCAACGCGAGGCAGCCGCAGCGAGCTCTAAAGCGGACAGTGCCAAGGCGGAGTACTCGCGCGCCGCCGCCGAGCTGCAGCGCCTGCGCGTGTCCGCCGACCAGGCGCGGATAGCTCAGCTAGAAGCGATCCGACGAGACTCGCCCGAGCTGGCCCCTCCACTCCAGATCCTACCTTCCACTCCCCCCTCAATAGTCCCCCCAGTAAGTTCCTCTGCAGAAATACACTGCCGCATGTTTTCCTGTTTCGATCACTCCCGCTGCTCCCTCACTTCAGGATTTTCTGTGTATCTGTACGATCCTGACTTGTACGCTCCACTGGCTAGTGCCGAAGTCGATGGGTTTCTAAAGACCACGCTTCGTCAGACTTTAGGTTACAATGCCCACCTCACACAGGACCCCAATGAGGCATGCATATATCTTGTCATCGTCGGGGAAGCTTTTCCTTTTGACAAAAACCCCTCGTAAGTTGATAAGGTACTTTTATATTTACGTCAACACCGAGTTGCTTGAAGATTCAAATTTTATATTTTGATATTTTAATTTTTAGATCAACAACAGATTCATACAAACTGTTGCTGAATGAAACGGCGGTCAAAAGCTTGCCTTACTGGGGCGGAGATGGGCGAAATCACGTTTTGTTGAATCTGGCGCGACGGGATCTGTCCGTCGGCTCCGGAGACGCTTTCAAGGGAGCGTCGACAGGAAGAGCGATGATCGCCCAGTCGACATTCACCCACACTCAGTTCCGCCCCGGGTTCGACGCGGTGACGCCGCCCGCGCTGGGCCCGCCCGGCGGCGACGTGTGGCCCGACTGCGCGCCTATAGCGCCCGCCAGGCGGAAATATCTGCTCAGGTATATCGGATATTTTACAAATTATCTAACAATCGTTATATTTACAAAATAGTTTCACAAAACTGACAGTATTTCACTCATTGGTGTAGATATGAGTTCATAAGCAACATTCAGTTTTCAGGGCTCTCAACCGACACCGAGAGGTCCGGACACGGATCAGGATAAACCGATGATCGAGCTTTTACAAAAAATGGCGAAATCTGCACCCGAATCCGATTTGTTTTTCTTTCAATTCGAATGTGATCCACCGGTGGAAAATCGTGCCACGCAGCCCATTGGCGACTGGGCGCTTTGTGGCACCGACAGATCGAGACGAGCCGTGTTGCATGATTCTACGTTCGTGCTAATACTCGCTCCGGCAGACAGGAGGTATGCGACAACAGCGTTATTACAAGCGAGATTGTACGAAGCGCTGAGATCTGGAGCTATTCCAGTGATACTCGGCGGTGATAGAATCCGTCTACCTTACGATGAAGTACTCGATTGGCGGCGGGCGGTACTCTCCCTGCCCAGGTCACGCGTCACAGAGTTACATTTCTTGATGCGTGCATTGGCCGATGCCGATCTCCTCACGTTTAGAAGACAAGGGAGAGTTCTTTGGGAACGGTATTTGAGCTCCGTTCAGGCGACCGTGGACACTCTATTGGCAACGATACGGACGCGGTTATTGATCCCTCCACAACCGGCCGCGCCCACGGTCGGCACGCCGGCGTTCAACGAATCTTACTACCCGCCGAGACTAGACCCGCCCGCGGTAGACGCCGAGCCCGAGGAGACTCTGGGACCCCTCGAGGCGCCGTATGCGAGTCCCGCGTACCGACGGAACTATTCCGTGGGACTGGTGCACGGGTACGAGATGTGGAACGATTGGTGCGAGCCGTTCGCGCTGTACCCGCAGCTGCCGTGGGACCCGGTGGTGACGTCGGAGGCGCGGTTCGTGGGCTCGGCGGCGGGCTTCCGGCCCGTGGGCGCCGGCGCCGGGGGATCCGGCCGGGAGTTCAGCGAGGCGCTCGGCGGGGACCGGCCCAGGGAGCAGTTCACCATCGTGATACTCACCTACGAGCGGGAGGCGGTCCTCGCCGCGGCGCTTGCGAGGTTACGTGGTCTTCCTTACTTGAACAAGGTTGGTGTTGTGTGATAACTCTTTTTGTATATGATAATGACAAAAGAAGAATAAGGACTTGGTATGACTACAAAAAAAAAGAAGTATACTGAATGTGTGGAGGGGAACCAAAATGGCGGTTTGGCGAAAGAAAGATCCCAATAATATAGCAGTTAGCCATCTTATCTATTGCCAAATCATTATAAATAAAACACCGTATTTATAATAAAATCTGTAAGTATCTATACGTTATTCAAGTCTTATGAGACGATGACAACTTACATGAACATAAATAGAGCGCGAAACTAAAATGACTAGATCAGGCTTCAAAGTAAACACATTTTGTTGTAGTTATGCCAAGTCCGTGTTTTATTTAAGTCATTGGAATGTTGGTGCGTGAGCGTGTGTTTGTGCCTCGTGTCGCGAGGTGGTGGTGGTGTGGAACGGCCCGTCCCCGCCGGGCGCGGTGTCGTCGTGGCCGGAGAGCGGCGCGCCCGTGGCGGTGGTGCGCGCGGCCCGCAACTCGCTCAACAACCGGTTCCTGCCGTACACGCTCATCGACACCGAGGCCGTGCTGTGTGTCGACGACGACGCGCATCTCAGGCACGACGAGATCGTCTTCGCTTTCAGGTCGGTTGGCACTTGTTACTTGTGATTATAATCAAATCATGAATATTGAAATTAAACTATTTTTACGGATTATATCACGATTTGATTTTAATTTTTATGCCCGACGTTTCGAAAGCTGGTTAGTTAGTTTAGTTTTTTAGTTAGTTAAGACAAGTTAGTTTTTATGGATTCGATAGCGTCAGCTTTCGAAACGTCGAGACTAAAAATAAAAAGCAAATGGTGCTAGAATCCGTAAAAACTAACTTTAATTTAACTAAATGTTACAGCCATTAATTATTACACACTAGGTTTGATGTTTGATTTTTTATCCAATTTATTTAAAAAAACAATTTCGTTCGCAATATGATCTAAAGCAAAAAAATAATTTTACTTATTATCGTGCGTTTGTTTTACATCTCATTTTACTATTTTCCTTCACAGAGTATGGCGTGAGCACCGTGATCGTATCGTCGGGTTTCCGGGTAGATATCACGCGTGGGATTTAAACTTTAACAATGGCTTTCTCTACAATTCTAACTACAGGTAAGTACATAATCAAAAAAAAAATACACCAAGAGCCACACACAGTCCTGACCCCACACTAGGTGTAACCTGTATCGTGAGTATCAGAAACTACGAGAGACTTTTGGTCTCACAACACCCAGACCCGAAACAAATATCTATGGGCCACACAGACATTTGTCTCGGTGCGGGAATCGAACCCGCAACCTCACGTTTCACAGCCGGCTACTCGCCCGCTGCGCCACGGAGGCTGTCAACATTGTCAACATACATTATGTGATAATAATTATTCTATTCGCCTTGCTTGTTTATAATGAAATAGAATCTTATTATTATGCACAAGTTACAACATTTGATGTATTTAATAAATTATTTGATTTAGAGCAGCAATAACTCAGTTGGGAATGGTACGGACTGCTGAGACGAGTGTCGGAGGTTCGAGACCAATCCCAAAAAGAGCATACACCTCTGACTTTTCCATGTTAAGTGTGTTTTCAATGTGAATTAACACTTGCTATAATGGTGAAAGAAAACATGTTGAGGAAACCTGCATACCCGAGAATTTCTCCACAAGAATTTCGAAGATATGTAAAGTCTACCAACCCGTATTAGGCCAACGTGGTAGACAAAGGCCTAACCCCTTTCTAGTAGAGGATGCCCGTGCCCAGCAGTGGGACAGTAATATTACAGGGTTAATATTATTATTATTTTATTTGACACAAGTGCTTTGGTGTTGTAAATGAGTCGTTTATAAAGGGTGTAAACGACAGCCTACCGAAAATTTATACCAGGTGTTTAGTACATGATTCTGTAACCCCCAGCGTTAGAATTTTTTGTCGATCTTTTCATGATTTTTTTCAATCATAACGCAATAAAATCGACTATATTCACACAACCTCACTTTCATTAAATGTAATAAACATTTTCTTTACTTTTAATGAAAGAGGGATTGTGTTAGTGAATAGAATCCATTTTATTGCATTATGATTGAAAAAAATCATAAAAACACCAGTGAAAAATTCTAGCGCTGGGGGTTACAGAATTATGTACTGAACACCTGGTATCAGTTTTCGGTAGGATCGTTTACACCCTTTATATTTGTGTCCCACCCAGTTGCGAGCTGAGCATGGTGCTGACGGGCGCGGCGTTCGTGCACCGCTACTACCTGTGGGCCTACTGGCGCGTGCTGCCCGCCGCCGTGCGCATGCGCGTCGACGAGCTCATGAACTGCGAGGACATCGCCATGAACTTCCTCGTCGCGCACATCACTAGGAAGCCGCCAGTCAAGGTCACACTGCAATTACTAATGTATATACCTTCATAAATGACTTCATGCTCGGAGAACCTTATACTTTTTTAAGTCGGTTAAAGTTAAGGTGGGATAAAGGCAGGTAAACAGAAAAAGAAAAGTTTGAAGAAGCATGAATGCAGGCCAGAATAATTCTGTTGACTTCCTTTCTTTTTCTTTCTTAATGTGGGATCGTCGCAACAAATTTGTTCAAGCATGTTGCAGAGAAGGATTTGGCTTAGTTTTTACGACCGGTTGCCTGGCTGATGTAAATCCTCTCTCTGGGAAGTCCAATCCCGGGCAAACCAAATTAGAAAAATCGCTTTGCCTGACCTGGAAATCGGACTCAGTACCTCTCGGTTTCTCGATTCTGGTGACCACCAAAGAACATGTTTTTTTTATTTTTTCGGGTGCACTGAGGTTATAATCAGGAGTTGTGTTGTCTTTGCCTTGATCTGTAAAAAGAGAAACACCAATTTCCTATACTAAAGGCATTTGTAACATTGCAGGTGACGTCTCGCTGGACTTTTCGTTGTCCGGGCTGCCCGGTCACATTGTCAGCAGATGAGACACATTTCCACGAGAGGCACAAGTGTATACAGTACTTCTCACAAGTGATGGGCTACACGCCACTCCTCTCGACGCAGTTCCGAGCCGATTCTGTACTGTTCAAAACACGGATACCGCACGACAAACAAAAATGTTTTAAATTTATATAAATAATATACAGTACTACGATAAAAGTTATGCACTTCGGCTATTTTTAGTTATTGACGACTGTGCGGGCAGCTGTGGGTAGACCTGCAAGGTTTAAATCTGTAAACCCTTATGGCACCCAAAGGTTAGTATTGGCCACAGTCGAAATCTAATGTTGAAGTAGCTCTTCGACGATGCTATGTAGCCTGGTCGTATCTGAAGCAAAAATGGAGTGCCACCCAAACTGAGATTAAGGTTGAAATAGCTAATAAGTGGGCTGATCACCCGTCTGTGCAACTGCAGACATAACCACCATAAATAATAATGATAATTATTCAGATATTACAGAATTAGCGGAATACCAAATTTGCATGATAATAAGACTGGAGGGCATAATTCTAATCGTAATACTGTACTGTAAATAGCGAAATTATTAGACAAATCCGCGTAATATCCTCTATGAGGATTCTATGGTGCATCTTTTCTTTTAATACGTTATGCACTCGAATATTTAGGTATGCGTCACATTGTGACTTGACTCTGTCTATGCTCGATACCAATGTTCTCATAACGTCATAATAAGAATCATATTAAAAGGTTTTTGTCGATACTCTATCATGCTTAAATCTAATATATATTTTGTACTATTGCACTAATGCACCATAATGTGTTTTTTTACTGTAATTAAAACCAATGATTAATATTACAAAACTTTGTAACTAGGTATGTTATAAAAAGAATAAGGAAATATTTTAGACATTGAATATTATTGTAATTAAAGAAATAAGAAGGCTATTTTTATGCAATACTTTAAAAATAATTTGACCACCCTGAACTTAGCCCCGAGCGAAGTTGCAACTGCAATTATTGTTGTCAGAGACTTAAGTGTAACGCGGTGAAGAGAGCGAGGTAGTATTACTAGGAAAACATAAGGAGGAGTCGCGTCTTAAGGCTGCATTTTTACTTTTTGTGGAATAGCAGTCTACATGTGTGTGACGGTGGCGTAAAACATGAATTGGGACAACTTCAGTGCGGTCAACTTATTTCCAACTTATAGTACATTACTAACTTCATAGTACATAAAGTGTATAAAGAACTGTAATATTTATTTTGTTATTTTCTACCCGAACAAATGTATTATCTAGAAACAGAAAGGTTGATCTTGAGTCCTAGTCTTTATTTGATTTATAGTTAAGCGTACCTTATTTTTCTTTTATGTAAATAAAATGTTGAAGTATCGCAAAGGAGTCTATTTTAAAATTATAGATACATCGGTTTATTCGTCTCCTTGATTTGGTGGTGACGCGGCGTATATATGTGAACCGGGAGGTACTAGGTTCGAATCCCAGGCCGGGCGGGGTGTTTTTTTAAACACCATTTTCCCGAGACTACATCCCCCTAAACGGCGTTGACGTCATGAAGGCAGCTGGTTATAAAAACATTGATTGATTTATGTTATAGACAACAGACAACAGAAAGACACATACATAGCATTTTGAGCAATAACATTATATATTTCTTACCTATATATGTACCTACATACATATATATAACATCCACATCTCGTCGATTAGTGATTACCGATTATTACAACTTTGTAATAATCGGTAATCACTAATCGACGAGATGGGCGGAACTAACCTCGGCGAAATGTGGGTGTTTTAGTTCACTAGTGCGCCTCTGCCTACCCCTTTGGGGGGATACAGGCGTGAGCTTATGTATGTATGTTCTTGAGTGGTAGAGCCACGCTGTAGACAGTTACGTCTACAGCACGAATGGGTCGGTTCGACCGGTTTGATACCACTGTCTCACAGAAAACCGACGTAAAGTGGCAACTTGCTGTCGTGTTTCGTTCGGTGAGTGGGATTTCCGGTGGCCCATTTTACCCCCTTTCTCAATCTCGTTTCCCTCCCTTTCCATTTCCTCTTTTTAGGTTGGCAACGCACCCATGATTCTTATTGTGTCTTGGGTGTGTATGGGCGGTGGAGATCACTTACCATCAGGTGACCCATCTGTTCGTTTGCCACTCTGCTATAAAGAAAAATATATTAGCGACTACTATCTACAATTCAATTTGATGTATTATTAGTACTAACTGGCAGTTGGTAACTGCACTCCTAGAGTAAATTCCTGGAATATCGTCTCCGTGGCGCAGCGGGCGGGTAGCCGGCTGTGAATCGAGAGCCTTTGGGTTCGATTACCGCTCCGAGACATGTTTGTGTGGCCTACAGATATGTTTTTCAGGTTTGGGTGTTGTGGGACCGTAAGTCCCTCGGAGTTCATGATACCCACAATACAGGTTAAACCTAGTGTGGGATCAGGACTTAGGACTGTGTGTTACGTTAGTAACTCAGGTAATCAGCGGCCTGAGCAGGAAAATTTCTGACATCCGTAAATGTATTCGAACTCGATGCGCGTCTATGAAATTTGTATGAAATATTTACCAAACGTCATCAGTGCGCAGCGACCTCGAATACATTTACATTTACATTAGTTTTTCGTGCTCGGGCTGCAGTACTATGTGTGTGACTGTTGGGTTTATTTAATTATTTATCAGTTTCTTTTATTGCCTCTGTGGCGTAGTTGTATTGGGTGCGTGGTACGGGTACCTTCCTGAGCTCTCGAATTCCATTCCCGGATTGGTCAAACTGATATTGGGGTTTTGTATTCAGTTGTATTCGGCCCGGAGTCTGGAATTAGTGCCCGATATGGCGTCAAGCTCGCTCCCCCTATCACACCAGAGATGGAAATGAGCTCGACGAAATGTGGGTGTTCTAGTTCGCCTCCGCCTACCCTGGATACAGGGTGGAGATTGTGATATGGACATATATTATAGATGTCTACCAATGTCGGATCTACTAGTACAGTAAACATAAATTATAATGTTTTCCTTTGTTTTTAGCCTAAGAATGAGTAGGTATTTAAGTAACATTCTAATGATCTACAATTACAAATATTTACCACAAATATCAGACATTTTGGTGTGGAATCGTTATTGCGTGACGAAAAGAGTTAAGCAGTATAAAACCAGTCAGGTGTGCTGTGTGTGTAACAAAAAATATAATCACTGACACTGAGTAACCGAGATCGGTGTCGAAACTAGTTTAAGAACGCGATGTAGGAAAAAATATTATAATATAATTTCATGTTGCCAAAGGCATTTTGTCAGACGGGTCAAAGAACTAAAATATTTTGGGCTTGTTAAAATTAAGAAAACCAATTTTTTTTTTGTAAAAATATGTTAAATATGATTTTATCATAAATACATATATGATTCGACAATACAATCTATGGTTTTGTCGATTTATATCTCGTGGTGAATAATACTAGATGCCGTCGTTTGCTGTTTATGCTGTTCGATAAGTGAGTTAATGTTTCCCGATATAGATGACAGTTATCGTAAAATCTCCGTTTTTTCTATAGAGGCACGTCTTTCAAACATATGTATATCTAACGATAACTATCATAGTTAGTGAGAAGTATTGACTCGTACTATTGGATTACCTACCAATCGCGGGATGTAACAATAAGCAACAAAATGTTAAATAGGCCTTTATAAATAAGATAGGTAATAGAAATCCAGGAAAGTTCCCAAATATGGTTTACAGACTTGAAGTAAAAATGTACGTAACTAAATGGGTAGATCTATTTAGAATGTTTAGGTCAGATATTAAGTACATTTATAATTTTGATTGGTTTAAATTTTAATTTATTGATAGTAAGAGGTAAGGTGATCTACAGCAGATACATCTATATCTATAATATCTATCTATCTATGTACCTAAGACAGCCTCCGTGGCGCAGTAGGCGAGTAGCCGGCTGTGAAGGGAAAAGGCCGCGGGTTCGATTCCCGCATTGAGACAAATGTTTGTATGGCCCACAGATATTTGTTTCAAGTCTGGGTGTTGTGAGACCGAAAGTCTCATAGTTTCTGACACCCACGATACAGGTTATACCTAGTGTGGGGTCAGGACTAGGTGTGTGACTCTTGGGTGTATTTATTTATTTAAGTACATACCTTATTACTTATGCATTTGAATACGATCTATGCAAATGTTACTTGGCAGGTGGCTAGTACGGTCATACAGGAGTCAGCGGATGTCAGTCAGGATGCGGTCATACCTACCTAACTTACTAAGTTACGACAATTATATTTTTACTTGTTAAATTAATAGGTTCAATTCCCGTGACAAAACATTAAAATTATGTATCTCTATACTTAGTACTAAGGCTGAGAATAAAAGCAGACTGACAGATAGACTAAGCGAAGATTTTCTTGTAAAATATCCTTACTGATTTCGTTTCTTTGACTCGGACTTAGTCGAAGTTCGCTCTATAGATCTCAGCCTAACTCTATAACTTTACCATCCCAGTTACAGTGTTGCTGTTGGGCAAGCGCTTTCTAAGTACTTATGAATGGCAGGCTTGACTAATAATGATGCCGTTTCGTAGACTTCAAACCTAAAAGAATTTATACAAAGAATTCTTAGACAAACATGCCAATGCTGATGTTTCACAAGACAATTCGAAGTGATAATTAGTTACAAAAACCCTTTTTTTTTATTATAGCAGAGACTGGCAAACGAATAGATGGGTCACCTGGTAGTAAGTGATCTCCAACGCCCATAGACACTCAAGACACAATAAGAATCATGGGTGCGTTGCCAACCTAAGAGGAGGAAATGGAAGGGGAGGGAAAAGGGATTGGGAAAGGGAAGGGGGGAAATGGGCCACCGGAAATCTCACTCGCCGAACGAAACGCGACAGCGAGCTGCCATTTTACGTCGGTTGTCTGTGAGACAGTGGTATCAAACCGGTTGAGCCGACCTATTTGTGCTGTAGACGTAACTGTCTACAGCAGTGGTCGGCATCCTTTTGGCAGGCAGGGGCCGCAAGGTGGCAAAATACAGTAAAGGCGGGCCTCACCTCATATTTTTTATCTATAGAGGTATAATCTATAACATTTTAGATATTTATGACTAATTTACAAAACAATCACGGGCTGCAAATAGGACTTCACGGGCTGCAAACAGAATTTCACGGGCCGCATGCGGCCCGCGGGCCACGTGTTGCCGACCGCTGGTCTACAGCGTGGCTCTACTACTCAAAGTTAACTTACAAGTTATTACCATTTTAATAAGTAAACATTAAAAACATTAGACGCCCTTGGATATCTTTATTAATTGCGGTTGTGATGCGAGATGATCCCCGACCGCAGCCGCACAAGCCACTGGTCTTGTGATCAAACGAATTACGAATACCTAGAAATATCTAGAAGGGTTATTAGATTTCAATATTGTCCTTGAGGTAAATACGATGTAAATTGACACTTGACCAATAGCGGTCAGGCAGGCGTGTTTATAACCACAGCAAAGTTAATTATGGAAAATGATGTCCTAATTATCTGGTTGTTGTAAAACATATAATAATACAGGTAAGGAAACAATGTAAGTACGTACTTATTAGATGAGTTGTAGCGTGTAGCCTACCAAAGTTAATATACATAGAATTGGTGGTAGAATACTGCCTCGGTGGCGTGGTTGTATTTCGGTACGACTACCGTCCTGAGGTCTCCGGTTGGATCCCCGAGTCGGGCAAAGTGATATTGCATTTTTCCATATCAGCCCGGAGTCTGGAATTTGTGCCCGATATGGCGATAGCCTCGCCCCCTATGACATCTGGAACTAAGCTCGGCGAAATGTGGGTATTTTAGTTCGCTAGGGCGCCTTTGCCTTCCTCTTCGGGGATAGAGGCGGGAGCTTACGTGATGTTAGAATACAAAAACAATATAATATGTTTCCTTGCCGGTTTGATTGATCTTTGCGTATACCATCGATGGCCGAAATATTGTGTAAACAATACGAAAAAGCAGTTGTTTTATTCAAATTATTATGATATGGTTTATTTCTTCCAGTATGATGGACACATGTGATATAAAATTATGTATACCTAGGTACTAATATTACAAATGTAAAAGTTTGGATGGATGTTTGTGACACAGACATTTAAAAGTAGGTACATAGACGGGATAACAAAAAATTGTCGTACGTGATTCTAGAACATATATGTAAACTGTAATAAGCGCCCTCGTGTTGTAATAAGTGGTAGACGCTGTTACTGACGTTAGAGATATTTTTTTGTAAGCAATATTGTTTGAAAACTCCTCTATAGTTACATAAGCTCTCGCCTGTATCCCCGAAGGAGTAGGCAGAGGTGCACTAGCAAACTAGAACACTCACATTTCGCCGAGCTTAGTTCCGTCCCAGATGTGATAGGGGGCGAGCCTATCGCCATATCGGGCACAAATTCCAGACTCCGGGCTGATATGGAAAAATCCAATATCACTTTGCCCGACCCGGGGATCGAACCCGAGACCTCAGGACGGTAGTCATACCGAAATTCAACTACGCCAATGAGGCAGTCTATAGTTAGTAATGTTAAATCTCTTTATTGTTATTAATCACGCCAAAGCGGCTCAACGGATCAGTATTATAACTTTTTTTATTGGCTTACAAAGGCAGACGAGCAAACGGCCCACTTGATGGTAAGTGGTTACCGTCGCCCATAGACATCGACAATGCCAGGGATACAGCCAAGGCGCTGCCTACCGTGAAAAATGATTTTTTAAGCCTCGTTTGAAGAAGGACACGTCATAGCGCAGCGGAAATACCGAGGAGGGGATTTCATTCCAGAGTTTGCAGATGCGTGGGTAAAGTGATCACTGGAAACGAACTGTACTGGAAGTAGGTGGTTCTTGGTAATATGGATGTACTTTCCTCCGATGACGGGTGGTGCGATAAATCCCACCCTTTGTGAATCTGTATTATGAACTTTTCGTTCTTATTAATAAATAGGGTTCTAGCACTTCTATTAATGGATTTTATGCTATGGATTATAAGTAAAACTCAGTAAATATAATAAAGTATTTATTCATCTTATTCATATGAACTAAACAAGGGCGCAAAATATCGTTCTTGATTTAATTTATTACATGCTCACAATTACTACATTCAATCTCAATTGGTGATATAAAAAATACTACAAAAATCTGTTTATGCATAATTTTATGCATAAAATTTGTATTTTATGCATAAAGTGCACAAGGAACAAAAATGGTTAATGAATTTTATATTAAAACGCATTCGAGGTTAAATGCTCGGTGTGCATACTTTAATTTGTGCATTCCACTAAGGTTGCCAGTACAGCCAAGGCCGTCTATGCCACCAGATCCTTGAAGTTAATATAGAATTGGATTTGTACAAAATTGTACAAAATTGACATACAAATTAATATATTTTGAATTAGATTTCGCTTGTATCGATTATCCAAAGTATAATACTATCGGATACCTACACAATTATACAGTTTTTGTATTAAATTATTCAATCTGGCAACCCTGCATTCCACAACACTACGTGATAAGACTGTTGATTTTTTAAATTACACTTGAATCGGGCGCATAGAGAATACAGCACGATTACGCGCTCACTTTATGTATGTACACTCTTACCAATATTAGACAAATTAAATATAATTAGAATAGTAAAGCTGAGTAAGGTAAAAGTTTCAAAATCGTATAGGTAATTCATCTTATGCGCTACTTACGTACTAAGTATTAAATATCGAATATAGAAAATAGAAACGTTCGATTAATCTAATTGTGTGAGAATTTCACAATTAAATAGAGATTTTTTCATCTAAATAAGGCTAAAGTCGAAGCGCTTTCAACGTGGACGGAAGCGACGTTTAGCCTTTTTAGCAAAAAAACTTGATTACTACATCCTAGCTTTAAATATTATTCAATAAATAGAACGGATATATTAATGTATTTTATCAGGTAAAGGTTACTGGTACATGTTTTGGAATGAACACGTCAGATATTATGCATTTATAGCCTTATAGATACTACAGGTATCTGTCTACATATTATATAACTCTCTTTACAACAAAGAAATATGTATGAAGTAAAAAGAAAAACAATTTTAAAAACATTGTAGGTAGGTACCTATTTTTTCTACAATAATTAGTAGTCAGTAGTCACCTATTAATAAGTTATTGCTGACGCACCAATCTTGTTTCCAGCAATATTTACTTTTAATTATTACAATGATTCATTAATAACCGATGAAAACAAAAAAAATCTGTATTCATTTGACGATAAATTAATGATACTTTTTTAATAAAATGTTAGATATCTTTGAATGAAAAAGAGTTTCTGTTTGATGGCAGTTTGACTGTTTAGAACAATAAAGCTTACTCCACACGTTAGGCGCGGCATATTGAATAGTGTCTCGTCTCGGGCGGGCTCTTTTTCTTCATGTTATCTTGCAAGAAATGTGAGTCGCGTAGACATTCTGCATGAGCTCCATCTAATGTGTAGAGCAGTATGGTAACTTTTGACACTCGATTCCATTTCATTTAGTGACTTAAAATTCCATCGAAAATTAGCGCACTTTTTAACTCGATTTCTGTGGAATTTTAAGTCACTAAATGAAAGCGAATCGTATTCGAAATCGAATCACTGTCAAAAGTCAGAGGGAAGGTATGTCGTTGGTCCTATATGGCGGGATGGTTGTCGTATATGTGTAGGTCTCTGCGTGAGTACGGGTAGAGGCGCGCGTGTAGTGTGCGCGGGTGTTGCGGGGGGTGCGCGGGGTGCGGGGGGAGGGCGCGGGACACGCCGCCGCCGACCCCCGCTCCCCCGCCGCCTCCGCCGCCGCCGTCGCGACTTCAGGCAAGATCGTCAGCCTTACCACCGTCCAGGCGCTTCAGCTAAACAACAAACACCAATATTAGGTACCTACCTATAATTATTATTCTCAATGCATGACTCGTTGACTGTTCTCCTCCTTACCCATCCTTTACGACCATGCTCAAAAATATGTCTAGGGGAAAGGCCCAACACATTTATATGGGTCTTCTGGGTATTATATCATCAGACACAACGCGGGAGACAAAGTCAGGGGGTGATTCCTGACGATCGATTCGATTGTGTTTTCGATTTGGTTTCATTTATTGACTTAAAATTCCACCGAAATCGGCTTTTAAAGTGTTTAAAGACTTTTAATATTGCATAATATTCGAGAACTTGTCATTTGGTAATTGTTTACGTGACATTAATGCATTTTTTTAATCGGATTTCGGTGAAATTTTAAGTCAATAAATTAAACCGAATCGAATTCAAGTTCGAAATGAGCGTCAGAAGTCACCCCCCAGGTCCGGAGTAGGGGAGACTACACATATAATTGTACTGAGCAGTGGACGATATATCCCCGATGTCCTCGGGGCAATCTATGCTTCTAGTCACATTCAAGAACATAGAGCTGCGAAATCGATCGTAAATAACTTTACAGCGTTAATCACAGTTTACATTGACCATTTTCCAAAGAAGCACTCTTTCTTCCAAGAGCTCGGAATTTGTAAGAATTCACGTAAAAAAAATATTTTACAGAATAAACTTGTGATTATTGTTTGCTTACGCTATGGTCGACAGTCCATGCAGCGGGAGCCAGACGTCCAGAACGCTTGCAATACATTGTTATATAATATTAAATATTTACCCATTCAATATTTAACTCCCTACATGAAAATTTAATGTGCAAATAGTAGGTACAGTCCGTACAGTGCCCAAGCCAAATTCAGAGCAGCGCAGACTTACAAAGTATACACTTCTATGCGTACACAATTCAGTCGTAAAAAACTAACCACGATAAAAAATACTTAACTGCGTAAACCCGCATCAATTCTAATTTTGAATATAATAATTTACAGCGAACTTCATACTTATATTAGAAACGGATAAAATACACACATACATGAAAAAATATTACCATCTTTCTGAAGCAGTCGGGTCAGCTATCTATACTTATGTACCTATATATCGTAATCTATTTCGACATAGATTCATGTAGTACAATGGGCCTAATAACTAACAATGATATTCCATCAGTAATTTTTACTAAAGATGGGGTACGTTTAAAAGTTATAGTCGTCGAGCTTGTATTATGTGCCTATTTGTCGTCTAAAATACAGGCTCGGCCTAGTTTAGACGGCAGAGTTCTTATGTAAAGTGTATGTTTAAACATAATTTATCACCCTAGTATTTAAGGTTTGTACTATTATGTTTTTTTCTGGAGTCAATAAACGTTATTATTATTATACTTATTACTAAAATATAACCATCTTTTATAACTATAAAATGTTTATTGTTATTAAATATCTGCTCAGTTTCATTCCAATATTTGGGTTGCAAGCTCCCAAACCGTTGGTAAAGCAGACTCTACATCCATTATCTAGGAATAATACAAGTTTTAATTATGAATGTTGCTAAGCAATCTTAGGTAATATAGTTACCTCTTTCTCGTCACTGGCGACGGACCTGTACCTGGTGGGTGTGTCAGGGACGGAGGCGGAGAATCCATGCACGTAGAGCAATGCGCCCACGATACCACCGGCGATGGGGCCAGCCCAGTATACCTTGAAAAAATATTGCCATTAAGGATCCCTGACTCACGTCAAAGCCGCAGTACTCGCAGAATCGAAGCACAAAAGTTTAATCTCAAACGAATTCACTCTATCTTAAGCCTTAGCCATGATAGAGTAAACCGACATATAGGAGAGCATTTTAAATAATCACAAGTTTAAAAACTTAACTGACGGGCTTCCAACTTGATCGAATCGTGACCAATATATGGCACCACCCTTGAAACAAGCTCTATCGAACGCAAAAATAATTTTGAAAAACGGTCCCCATTTGGCGGAGATAACATACATAAAATAAACGACGAACAGACGAATTCAGGACCTCCTCTTTGGAAGGTTGATAATAGTCTTCTTCTACCTGCCCTTATCCCACCTTAATGGGGGGTCAGCGCAGCATACTTTTTCAAGCATGTTGCAAATAGGATTTGGCTTAGTTTTTACGACAGGCCGCCTGCCTGACGTCAACCCCCTATGAGGGAAAAGTCGGTCGATAATAGTAAATGTAAATAATAGACCGTTGCAATGAAATGTAGAGATTCATAATATGTGATTGTTCTACGCTCCTTCTATAGTGTCATAAATGTAAAAGTGAATTGTTGTGTAGTGCCATAATACTTAGGTATCTATATAAGTATATATAATGATAATATTTAGGTACCTATACCTTATGCTAATACAATTTCAAGTTCGCTTAATGACTTTGATTTTACTACTTTCAAGTTTACTTCAAGTCGTCATATACATATGTATGTGTAGTTTAAAGTACAAAAAGTCATAATCTCGACACCTACGTCTTGTATAACCTAACTGGCGAAGTCATATTGTAGGTAGGTAGATATTTATGGCACACATTTATGGACCTTACAATATTCAATTTGTATGTATTTACGCTTTCGTTACTCATTCTAGAATACGTGATCTCAACTCTATTGTTATTCGTATGATGCCCTTTATAAGTAAGCGCTATAAATACATTTTCGAAAAACACTATATAATTTATTCAGTAGATGAGATGAGATACATCGTGCAACGTAGATTCCATGCGTCGAATGTTCGACAGTATTTATTTAGTTACTTAATGCAATGCGATTCCTTTGTAGAGTCACAAATCACCTTATCAGGTACATTATTTTGATTCTCCAATTTTTTTGGTTTTTGGGTCACCTGATGGTATGTGATCTCCACTGCCCATAGACACCCAAGACAAAAGGAATCATAAGGATCATAATATAATCAAAAGGAAATTTATTTTCTAGGATAAAAAATAGCTTATGTGTTATTCTGACGTATAATCTATAGAACTATACATTTTCATCAGAATCTATCCAGTAGTTTTTGCGTGAAAGAGTAACAAACATACACATATTCACAAACTTTACGTTTATAATATTATAGTGGTATATTTCTGAGTTTTATAATAAGACATTATTGAAGTTACATATAATGTTTACCTGTTTGTTTTCTAATATAAATATTAAATATATAGATAAATAAAAAAGTCTTAGCTCACCCAGTGGTCAGCCCAGTTGTTGATGACGAGCGCTGAGCCGAAGGACCTGGCGGGGTTCATGGAGGAGCCGGTGTAGTCGACAGCGCACAGGTGACCCATTGTCACCGTCAGGCCGATGGCGAGCGGTGCTGTCGACTTGTGGTCCGGCTTGTTCGGGTCGCACACCTTTCAAACAAAACGAAACATAGCTGGTTACTTTGATTTGATTTAGAAAAAGAAAGGGAACTTGAGAGTTGAGGTCTTTATCTCCAGTTAAGTGGAGATAAGCTTATAGTTTCCGAGCTATTTTTTTGAGCATAATCATAGAGTGTAGAAAGTACCTAGTAAATAAAAATAGATAATAGAGATTTTTTACCTATTATTAATATTTGAAACATATCTAATAACTATAAGTCTTGCTTACTTTTCTTTATTTCGCATCAAATAAAAGTTACCAACGAAATAAAAATAAGTGAATGATACTTACACCGCACACGACGAACACCAGAACGAAGCCGAGGAAGAATTCAATGCCGAAACCTTGCAGCTGAGTGACCTCGTTACCGAGAGATGTCGCTCCCAGCGGGCCTGCCACCTTCTCTGGAGTCAGGGCCTTCAGTATACCAGAGCCTGCGGATGCTCCAGCACATTGTGCTATGATGTAGAGCACTGCGCGTATGGGCTTCACTCGTCCAACCGATAGTAAGCCAATTGTTACGGCAGGGTTGATGTGGCCGCCTGAGATGTGTCCTATAGCCTGTTAGAGAATATATTTTATTGGCTTCATGTAGTTAGAAATATTTAGAACTAGCTTTTCTTTCCAACTCTTGCCTGAAAGTCAAATTTCACAGGAATGATCTATTGCCATATTGCTCTTTACTATTACCACGGTCTGGCGGTTACGTACCTGTGTGGCAATTTTATTCAATTCAATTCAGCTATTCATTGATTCACTATGTGTGATTAACTAACACCTATCTATTTTGGTAAAACAAAAACTATAATCATTAAATTATCTTATGTCAGTTTCATAATATTAGTAGGAACCAAAGACACTGAATCATAATAATTATAGTTAAAGTACTTTTACGTGAATACATTTAATAGTATAGATACAGGTAGCAGGAACCAGGATATATTGCTTTTATTTATGAAGAAATGTAGAGAAGGAGCCACAAGTCTTCTCTATACCTACTGTGATTAACCATTCTCAGACAAGCGTGTTATTATCAATCATTTGATCGATATTATCGACAGTGCTATTGCGATAAAAGATTGATAAAAAAATAATTATTACTCTATTACATAACGCTAAAACGTCTGGCGTAAAAATATTTATTTCAGGGAACATTTTTAGGGGAGGCCATGTTCAGCAGTGGACGTATGTGTTCTTGTGGCTGTTGAAGATGAAACTTGAAATAACATGTATAAAGACCAATTTCATAATTAATACAAACTGAATCATACTTTTAGTTTAAGACTATAGAACATCAATATAATATACCCTAGATGCACAGTTCTTTACAAATATCCTCCTAAAAAGTGGTCACCGAGACCACTTTAGGATTCATAATAAATAAAACAAAGAAAAAGATCACAAATTCTAATGAAATCGAAACAGATATAACCCTATGTTGTGTTATAAATGAAATGAGCAACCGTTCTTAAAGAATTTTGAAATTTAGAATTCTGTTGGCGTTCGACTGTAGGCAAAAGAGTGCTTAAGCACTCCTTTGCTGACCCATTTTCTTAGCGTCAACTGTGCATCTAGGTATATAATATATCGATGCTATAGAGAGATGAGATCAAGTGGGTTTAGATAAGTCGAGATAAAGAAAATACTAGGATAATAGTCGAAAGTAGTAAGTCGAAAGTATATGACTAGTGTTATTGACTGGAATATAAAGCTATAAACATCTCTTATTTGGCATTGCCCTATTTACTATTGGTGTATTGAATTGCATTGAAATGAGGTAACATCTGGTGAGACTTGATATCGTCTGTCCTTTTGTGGTTACAGATGAATATCATAAGATATTATTCATAAGTTTTTATACATGGCATGAATAAATTATTATCTAGGTTGTGTTTGATGACGTCACCGCGTTGATTTAATCGGAATTATTCTCAGCTTATTTATCATTTCGCAGAGGAAATGACGTGTCCATAACTATTATAAACGATTTTGAATATATTAACATAAAATCGCGATCATTATTTTTGTGTCTATTTAATATGGCATATTTTGCTTTGTTTAGCGTTGTACTTAGTGATATGTACAATGTACACGGTTGCTGTTTTGCATTATAGGGGTTACATACTACTGATTTCTAATAGAGCGTTTTGTGAGTAGACTTTACAATGCCTTATCAATGACAGATTTGTCATCATAAAAATATTATTTACTACACATATTTTTGTCTATTACTTCCCGTGTTACTCTGTTATCGCCAGCAAATAATGTATGATATAATACGTAATCTTACTGGAGATGTAGAGGTAGAGTTAACAACACAATTGATTAGAAAACCTCATGACACCACCATGTTAAAGAAGTAGTAGAAAAACTCATTGTTAAATATGTATAAAGAAGAAATTATAGGATGGTTTATTTGATTTACGGAAAATTTGGTCTCTCGTCTTGTTGTTACGTACCGATACTGCAGCAAACACAGCAAGCCCGAACGCCATTGCGATCGTGATGATGCCTCCGACCGCAGATCCCACGTTCACACAGGAGCCGCATCCGAAAAGATTCAGCAGTAGGTTGCCTGTAAAATTAATTAATTTAACAATACGAGTAGGTACGTGCGATATAACATAAGCTGACAGAAGTTGGTAATTTCACCAGACCGAGTCGTTTTCCACGTATCTACATACTGTATAGATTAGGAAGTGAAGACCTGGCTGTTTATTGTGATTCTGTATGACAACCCTAACTCTAGATCTATTAGGTAATTATTTGTATAAGGTATTATTGCAACATGTTTACTTATTGCAATTATCAGCATTGTAACATTGTGCATTCTTATGGTTTTATATATGACGATAATACAATTTGAGTACTTATAAAGCTTGGAAGAAGTTTTTATATTAAATGCTGCGTATACTTATATAAATCGTTTATATAAATTACCATGTGGGAATACATCCGTATCATTAGAATAAGTGCATAGCATTCAAGTTAAACAGTTAAACGCTTTTAATATTTATAAGTTATGTAGACTGCCTCGGTGGCGTGGTGGTATTTCGGTACGACTACGGTTCTGAGGTCTCGGGTTCGATCCCCGGGTCGGGCAAAGTGGTATTGGATTTTTCCATATCAGCCCGGAGTCTGGAATTTGTGCCCGATATGGCGATAGGCTCGCCCCCTATCACACCTGGGATGAAACTAAGCTTGGCGAAATGTGGGTGTTCTAGTTCGCTAGAGCGCCTCTGCCTACCCCTTCGGGGATACAGGCGTGAGCTTATGTATGTATGTATGTAAGTTATGTAAACTTAGTATTTCTGAGAAATAAGTATCGATGTTTGAATAGCAAAATAAACCACATTTCTGGCTATAAATATCAGATAGTTGTTTAACTAAAGGTATTAATATAAACGAATAAGTATATTAGTGGTAAGATTGCAGATAATAATTAGGAGACATTTTTTGCTTACTAAGGTAGACGGGGCCACCTTTAGTACGACGACTTTTGCCGGTTTACTTACAAAACGACAACATTTTTCTTTTCAAGGTAAAAGTAAGGCCTTTTTTTCATTTCACTTGCCCACAATGTGGCGTCGGGCAACACAACTTTTCAAGCTTGTTACATAGGATTTGGTTTAATTTTTACAACCATCTGCGTGTCATACGTCAACTCCCTTCTGGGGGATCCAGTCCCGGGGAAATAGTTTTAGAAAAACACCCCGTCCGACCTGGGAATTGAACCTAGGACCACTTGGTTCACATCCCATTTACATATGATGAAAACGATGTCGGTGAAAACCGAAATGTCAGAAATGACAGAAATGTCAGACAGTGATACTATTCCGATCCAACCATCTCATTCATAATAATGTCTATAGCATGGCTCTCCAACTTATAAGAGAATAGTACAGATAGACATAGGTATACATAAAGTACACCCAACAGTTACACACACATAGTCCTGAGTTCCTGACCCACACTTTTGTATGTATCAAGAACTACGAGGAACTTACGGTACAAAACAACACGCTCGGTCCCGAAACAGACATCTGTGCGTCACACAAACATTTGTCTCGGTAGGGAATCGAACCCGCAGCCTCTAGTTTACACGCTACATGTAAAAGTAGAACAATTATAATTATAAGTCGTTATATTTACCAATGAATTCAGCTAGCAGAGCCTTGCTGATGGCGGCTGCTCCACCGGCCAGCTCGTCCACTCCGAGTTTATTCCCGATTTCGCCCATGACTCTGTGAACAATGAGTAATTCTGATGTTTATCGTACCGCTCTCTATTTAATACAAATAGTTCCACAACGTCACACACCATTTTATACACTACAAACCTTCAAAATGTATCTACGTCATTTCCCTGAATCAAATGTTACAGACCTCTGATTTCAAATTTCCAAGAAATTACAAGCGACTCGATAAACTTGTTTCTTCGATAAAATACTCGAATTTCGGCTTTATCAACGTTGAATAAGGATGAAATAAAAAACAGCATTTATCGCTATCATCGGCTGTATCATTGGGTTTTTTTATTATGACCTAGAGATGAAAATAATAAGGCGAAGGATGCAATGGAAACTTTTGTGTTTCTTTCAATCTTCATACTCATTTATCTCGATTTAAACGCTTTAACCTTAATTTAACCTTCTTTATTTGTTTACGGGATGTTTATAGCATTGGTGTATATTTAATATTCTATGGATACACTAATATACATTATGCTTTAAATACCAACCATAGTGCCTGAGTTGAGAATACGTATTATGTTTAACAACCAACAAACGGAAGTTGATAATTGGAGATATTATTGTATTAAGTAGTTTATATAACTATTTTAATGTGTTATGACTATTACTTTGAGTGTCTAAGTTTTGTTATATGCTACTAACTTTGGTAACATACAATGTTACTAGAGTAACGAAGCGTGAAAAAACACAGACATCGGCATTGGTTGAATTCTAGAGTTCTTGTAACTCAATTGTCATAAAACTTTAATTGAAGAAAAAACAAAAAGTTATTTTTTAGGGTTCCGGCGTTTGAGTTACTGGCTACTGTGCTTACACAAAACTTTTATTCCTTAGCTTGTTAGTATCCTTCCTAACTATGGATACATTCAATGTCTAGTGGTGAAAATAGCTCATGCAATGGTCAAAATCCGCAGTTCCTCATTACGCACCAAGCGTCATTCCCGTCTGCTTAATTTATTACAGCACTTGTTTAGCCGAGTTAGATACTGTATCTAGTTCATTTAAAATATTAAAATGTGTTTATATGATGTCCGGAAACAAATTACGCTAATTAATGTTGTCAGCTGGGGGTGTACGGTCCGGCAAATTTGCTTGTTGTGAGGTTCGAGGCCAACAAACAAAATGGACAGTGGGAAACCAAGCTTCCTGAGAGTTAATGTTACTACTTACTATGCATCCATGGGTAGTTTATATTGTGTTTTAGGACACCACTGTTTAAAATTCAGTTTCCGCTATCATTTACATATGATGTATTTTTAATTATTGTGTGTAGTTTCTGTGGATATATCACAGTTTTTTTTATTTACAGTTAAGTTATTGCCACTACGCGATGTTATTTGCTGAAAAAATATATATATTATTTTCATTCATTTTCATTTTGCAGATACTTTCGACACGGTAAGTATAAATCATAACATTGTTTAATATAATCCAGTATTTTTATAAGGAGATATCACGCCCGCAACAAAATTGATAGAACTTATACATGCTCATAAATAGTTTATTAGCGGCAGATATAAATGTATACACCTCTCGTATACAGGGGATCTACTTACTACCTGCTTAAATGCGTTGAAATCTGTAAATTTTAAGGCGCGTCACTTGCATCTGTTTTTCTGGAAACAAAACAATGGGGAACTTGCACGAAAATTATAACAAGAAATTGTGTTGATAAATCAATAAACAAAACCTTGAAATGTGCTATGATGAAATTTGTAGTATAAAATAATTGATATTTTACAAAATATCTTAATTAGAAATTACGTGTAATGGAACGTTATTACAAAACCCAAGTGACGTCGTTGCATTAGGCAGTGTTTCCACGTTGGGGTATTTTTCCCAATTTTGCGGAAAACTGTTGTTATGTTTAGTATGGTACTTGATGAATGAGATTACGGAGGTTCTCCTCTTTACAAATTATTTTCTTCATGTAACTTTCCCACCTCTCCGCTCAGGATTCAAGGGTGCAACTTATTTTTACTTCGTTATTTAATGAAATAGCTTCAACATTATTGGGGAAATTTTTGTTTGGCATGGGGAAATTTTAAACGATAGGCAATTATAGCGGTTCAAACGTCATTCCAGACAATGTCACTAGCCGTCAGTGTCAACTAAGATGTCAACAAAAAGGCATTTTTAAGCTGTGACGTCACGTCCTTTTTTAGCGCGGGGTTTTGTAAGTCATATTTAGACTTGCGATAGTTAAATGATTTGTGCATATTTTTATGTTTTTGTTTCTGGTGTGTTTATTTGAGACGTAGTTCTTTGCAATGAACCAATAAAAAAATTACACGCAAGTTCCCTATTACAAAACAATGATTTTCGCTGTCTCTTGCTCATAGAACATATTGATAAAAATGTGTAGCGAAACCATGTTTTGCGTACGTGTTTTGTAATATTTTACTGTAGGAGACGCGGCTTTATATACACAGTGTCTTCAGGAATACGATTTACTTGATTATAGTACGGCACAAGGTTGGCGCCGCTCACCGTGACCGACCACCGAGAACCATATACGAGTAAGCATGCAAAAATAAAGGGCTGCCAATGAGGTCTAGGTTGTGTAATATTCCATTGTCAGGTTTCCTTTAAATCACTTTAATCCCGAGCAATATGCAAAATCTCGATAAGTTGGGAAATAGCTAAGAGAACGTATCCGTATTACGTGACCGGGGCGGGAGGGGGGTTTTTGGTTTTCACCACGTGGTCAATAGCTCGTTTGCCAGTTAATGCTTTAAACTAAGCGACTTTTTAATCAATTTCAGTGGCGTGACGTCCATATAGAAAAAGTGACATTTACCCTACAAAGAGACAAATTGCTATACATAAATCAAGAATAAAAACCATAACCAAAACTAGATTTTCAAAATAGAAGCACGGGATCGTGATGATGCAAGAGTTGAAGAAAATATTTTTGCATATTTTGCCTACCCTGATCAAAATGCCTGTGTACGTCACAGATCAATTTACTACATAAAACAAATAATAACACATTGGGTTGAAAATATATTATGTACACAATACATTAGGTTCTTAAATGCACCTGGCATGGTGTAGCTGTAGGTCTATGGTGTAGGTAGGTGGGTACCAATATTGTCTGTCCAAAGGTAATATTGGTTTAGTATTTGCGCATTTGGAGACCACGTAATTGTTTTGATATTATGTTTCTGTTTCAAACAAAAACATGGCTGTTCTCATCGGGTTTCATTCATGTCGGGCAAAGTGATATTGGATTTTCCCATATCAGCCCGGAGTCTGGAATTTGTGCCCGATATGGCGATAGGCTCGCCCCCTATTACATCTGGGACGGAACGAAGCTCGGCGAAATGTGGGTGTTCTAGTTCGCTAGTGCGCCTCTGCCTACCCCTTCGGGGACACAGGCGTGAGCTTATGTTATGTTAAGTTATGTTATTTGCGCATTTGGAGACCACGTAATTGTTTTGATATTATGTTTCTGTTGCAAACAAAAACATGGGTGTTCTCATCACTTATCCACCTTTATTTTCCCACGTAAGTTTATAGTATATTTAAACTATGCAAATAGCACTATAAACCGCGATTAGATAATGGATTTAACATCTATTTAACTTTAGCGGAATAAACCCAGTTAGCTACTCACGTTTTTGTACTAAGTGGCTATTTAATCTATGATTACGGTTTTGATAAATCTGTGCCGGTAACGCGACACTCCTACAAATAATGGTGCTCCAAAAATAAGGTTTGACGTCATCATAACCATTAATATTGTCACTGTTTGAGGATAGTTTTTTGGAAGCTAATGGATAATTTAGACTACCTACCTCGACCTTGCTCGTCAAACAAATATGGCTCTTTCGATGTTTTCCTTCCGATAACATTGGAACACTATCATTAGATAGAACAAATCACGTGTTAACAATATATTTAACGTGAACCACGGAACATGAAAAACGATACCACATTAAGGGCCTGTCAACTTGGGTCAAGGTTCACTAACGCCGGAATACGGGAACGCTACTCAACCTTAACGGCTTCTTACATTTATTTTCGCCATACAATTTTGAAAGATAAGGCGGCCTTAAACGACATAACGTGACCTTAAGTGTATGCGTACTCTGCGGTAAGCCATCTACGTCTATATTACTTTGCGATTATTATGATATTAAGTACATAATTAAGATATATTTACTTAAAGTTATATTGCTATTTTTTTAGTAAAGTGGCGTAATCAATGATAATATATATACATATATAAGCTCACGCCTGTATCCCCGAAAGGGTAGGTAGAGGCGCACTAGCGAACTAGAATTCGGCGACGCACTACCCACATTTCGCCGAGCTTAGTTCCGTCTAGATGTGATAGAGTAGCCCTCTATCGCCATCGGGCACATATTCCAGACACAGAGCCGATATTGAAAAAAACAATATCATTTTGCCCGACCCGGTAATCCAACCTCGACCTCAGGATGGTAGTCGTACCGAAATACAGCTGCGTCACCGAGGCACTCAAATGGTAACCACGAAGTGATAAAATTTCAATAAATTATATTATATTAAGTATAAATGAAATTGTTACGGTGTGAGGAAACGTCTCTATGGTAGCGTTTAAATCTAATGCTCGGGTAAGTACCGACTACCGAGAGCCATGATACATTTTAATTAGAATCCACAGCGGAAACGCGCACATAATTACAAATCCAGAAATAATTTGGGTACTATTAATCTTATATATTTGGTCACTAGACACCGAAATTAGCGAGGCAAAACCTGTTTAAAATTTCACTCATATGTGTTATGAGTTGGTAAGTGTGTATAAAAACTACATTAACAGTATTTCTGCGTACGCATGGTCTGTTTCAAATTCAATTTGCCCATTAACATTGAAATGACGGGCACGCCACGAATACTTTATACAAATGCACACCACATCTAGACACCATGACGAATGGGATTGGATCGGTGATGCAGGAAACGTGGAAAAAAATAATGTAATTAACTGGCAACCGAGAGACAAAACTCGTTTTATACGCAGTATAAAAACTTATTTAGAAGCAGCTAAGATGGATATCGCAACAAGTTTTGACATTAAATGCAAAAACGTGCTTTCATAATCGTATATCAGGCAACTGTTAAATGTAGAGATACTATAGATTGTTAGGTTAAAGACCTTAACATTTACCTAAGTTTTTATCAAAGACATTCAACAGTACAGTTGTTAGTATTATAGAATCTCTTTGGTTAACTTAAAAACGACTGCAGGTATCCCATGCATTTCTGTATAATTATATTATACAAATACAATGTCTTTGCGCAGAAAATAAAATTATCTGGTAATTAAGTCAGCAATGCACTTGCGTGCAGTCGAGAAATAGACGCGTCCGTAATAAACTTTACGATTAGTGTTTAAACCTTGAGGAGGTCGGAGAATAACGTAGGTCTTCTTAGTGCGACGACTAATACAAGCATTATAAATCACACACGGTACCTACTATCGTCAGCTTGAATACATATTAGGAGGTAGGTCAATTTCGTCGTTACTTACATTCTTCGAACAATTACAGACTTTCATAAAAGTCAAGATAAGTATAATTTCAATTACAATTTAATAAACCTAATCACACAAATATTATAAATATGTAAGTTTATGAGTGTGTATGTTCGTTACCTCGTCACGTTCAAACGGCTGGACCAATTTTGATGAAATTTTGTATGAAGGTAGCTGACACCCTGGATTAACACTACTTTTTGTCTCGGAAAATAAATTTCCACGCGAACAGAGACGCAGGCAACAGCTAGTAAAATCATAAAACCTTATCATGCACCACAGATGAAGAAGTTGTAACTATATATTATGTATATGCATTTTTTGCGCTCTTCTTAAATCGTAATCGGTAACATAGGTATCACATAATATGATGTAGATATTACTTCACAAATATTTCCCTGAATAGGTGTAAATAGGTTTGTTCATCTAGGTTGCAGCCATGTAATGGAGAGTGTTTGTGTTATGTTATAATGTAAATGACCGATCACATCACCATTATATTGGTCATATTTTGTAAAGATATATGCAGGAGAATCTTATCTACGTTATCACAATGGAATTTGTTTGAAGAAAACGTTATTTTTATACTTACGCCCGCAGCTTGTAGTGGCCCGGCTCTACATATTATATTTATTATACCAGGCGGACTTTTTGTATAAACTGATAACGGTATTTATTCACTAACAACAAATAAATGTATAACACCGTTATTAGGGGCAGGGTCGGTGAAATATTTCAAGTAGGCTAAATTATGCGATAACAATATTGTGACTAAGAGATAATTAGGTATATCTATATATTATTATTATGATGATTATGGATTAACCTGGTACGTACATAATATAATTATGTAAATAGCTTGCAAGGCTAAGTGTACAATGTAATTTCTAGGGGTGACGAAGGGCGTCATTCTATTGTTGATCGACTATTTTTAATCTCCATAGGTGCATCTGCACTACAAATATACTTAATGTCGCTCGTCGAGAGACATTACGAGTTAGGATCCTCGACGAAATGTATGATGACGATGCGACGCGACGGTCGACTGAATGATTACTAGATATTATTTTTCAAGCCTTCCACAAATTATTTGTAACTATGTATGATATACCTATCATACGCATGTTCGATAAAACCGACTACATAGATAAATCGCTATAGTATTATCTATATCATTACCGTGTGTGCCGGGTTTTACGCTCTACATGGAACCTGCCAATATAGCACATTTCTATAGGATATACATCAATGCCTAAAGAAAAAGATTATTCTTCTTTTGTCTAAAGCCGTATCTCCTGCACCGAAACATTACACAAAACACGGTATTTTTGTCTATGGTCTATTGTTCCATGAGCAGGTGACAGCGAAATATGTACGTTGTTGTGTGTAGGGTTTTTTTTGTGTTTTGTTTCGGAAAAAAATATGTGCAGAAGATGCGGCTCAAGATACACACATACGTACTATTTGTTAAAATTGTTCTAAATACTTTGTAGAAACAGGATAAAAATAACCTTGTTTTTTTATCACATCATAGTCCGTCACATAACCGGGAGAGATAAAGGACAGAAGGGCGCCTGCGATGTCCTCTGCAATGTGTGATGTATTATTATTATATGTTCAATTATTCAATATCGGCTTTGGTAAATGGAAAACCTCATACTCATAAATAGAAAAAGAATATTAATGTTCCACGTGAGAAACGGAACAAAGAACATAATGATGTACAATGATTTATCATCTCTATTATCCGATAATCGTTGATCGATGGAAAAATATATCAGTTCTAGCTGCTGACGATGTAGATTTCCATGATTGATTGAGTCATATGAATATTTTAATGAAGTACCCACATCTAAGCCATGATGATCACAGCAGATTGTCAGAGAATGCACAGGGACAGGAAAACGGTTTAGCAGCGTCATAATAATTCTTGGTACAAAAAGTTGTTATTCTGAATAGCCATTCCGCCTTTAGAAACAGCCATTAAAAACTACGTTTAGTCGCCTCGTTTGATTGGTGGTAGGCTTCTCAGGATGAGAAATCATGAGATTTTGTTTAAAGGCTAGGCAGAGCAATTGTCGCCTCCTTGGTTTAGTGGCAGCATATATGGGCTGTGGAACCGGAGGTCGTGGGTTCGATTCTCAGATCGGGCAAAGCGAATTATCTAATTTAATTTGATCCCTCAGAAGGGGTTGACGTCAGGCAAGCAGCTGGTCGTAAATACTTAACCAAATGTTAAATGTAACATGCTTGAAAAATAATGTTGTACCGACCCCGCATTATAGTGGAATAAGGGCAGATAAAAAGAAAGAAAGCTAGGCAGAGCAATTTCAACATGCGTTGGATGAAAAATTATACCTATCGCACGAGTGCTCCAGTTGCACTTGTGCTGACCCCTTCGGGTATACAGGCAAGATACGACGTTACACAGTTTCCGCATACGACGTTACATAAGTCTTTAGAATATCCTTAACTAGTTTTTGCCCGAGGCTATGCTCACGTGAGAGTCTTGACAAACATTTATCCCCCATTACATTCCTTTAGGGAATGAATTTTTGCATGTATTATATATATATATATAAACCTTCCTCTTGAATTACGCTATCTATTAAAAAAATACTATCAAAATCCGTCGCGTTGTTTTAAAGATCTTAGCATACATAGGGACATAGGGACAGGCAGACAGCGGGAAGCGACTTTGTTTTATGCTATATAGTGATTGTGACCTTTTACAATGCAGTTTTACCAGTCAGTTTAAATGTTTTGACACTGACCGAAGCCTTATTAATTTCCATTTAAGGTTTAACTTGAAGCAGGTGGCGTGGAAAATTTTATTGAAGTCATCAGAAATGCAGTCAAGTAAATAAAAATACATAAAAGTAATTTGTAAATAAAACTGTATTGTTAGAGGGGCCATTATTCACTTTTAATTTCTTTGTTATTTAAGTGACAACTATTGCCAATTAAATAGCAATATAGGACTGTTAATTTAATTGCTGTAATTAAGTATAACATTTTTCAATCTAATTTATTAACGTTACTAATGGGTGCGAATTAATTGTTGTCACTACGGGTGTGACCAGTGTCACGAGGAATGTTATTACAATGCATTTGTTATATTGTATTGTATTTTTATGGTATTGTTTGTTTTGCATTATTCGATTAAAAATACTCGAGAGAAGGAATTTTCACGTCAAATAATATTATTCCCGTATTCCTTATATTCTCAATGTTGTCAGCGCAACTGAAATAAAAAATGTTGCAAAAAGTATTTGACTTGGCTTGGCTGCATGTCTGGTGACAAATACCTCTGGTAGATTCAGTTCCAGACAAAACTTATCAGAAAAGCTGCAGTGATTGGTAAGTGACCTGGGATTCACTTAGGACCCGCAGTTCTTATGCACATTGCTATAACTTTTTTATACAATTTTTATTTGTAACACATGAATTCACAAGATATATCTAGCTACTAATTGCCGGGCAATAAATACGTCACCGGTACTTACCTACAGTAACCCCTAGCATTTACATGCCATTTGTACGAATGTGGTCACAGGTGTACAGGGTTAATGTTATAACTTTGCCTTGATATTTATCCAGTTGTTCGTACTTAATAAATAGGTAGAAGGAAAATGTTCCACTTCGCTGGCGCGAAAAAATTTTGAATTTTAAATGTGACATAACAAAAACTTGATAAACTTGAGTCATTTGTCCGTCACGGCTCACTTATTTTATAGTGTTTCAACTTTTAACAATGACGTTGGAGCCGCTTAGACAAAAATCTCTGTGTTTTAATAATTGCCTAGTTTTTGATTCTGCAGGGTCAATTGGCAACACACATCATTTTCATCACACCCACCAATAAACCAATATCTAATTCATGATAATTTTTAAATCGTTACTAACTGTCTCGGTGGCGTAGTTGTATTTTGGTATGACTACCGTCCTGAGGTCTCAGGTTCGATCCCCGGGTCGGGCAAAGTGATATTGGATTTTTCCATATCAGCTCGGAGTCTGGAATTTGTGCCCGATATGGCGATAGGCTCGCCCCTATCACATCTGGGACGGAACTAAGCTCGGCGAAATGTGGGTGTTCTAGTTCGCTAGTGCACCTTTGCCTTACCCCTCCGGGGATACAGTCTTGAGCTTATGTTATATTGCGTTTTAAAATTTACCACCAAATTAAAATATACCGTATTTCATACTACAATGACATAAAAACAAAACGGGCGCATTATAATCGTAGTTAACTTCCCGGTGGAGAAGTCAGGATCTGTCGCAGGATGGTACCATTTACCCCACCAGTCACCACCTGTTTGCGCAGTTATTAATGTCCTCCTATTAATGTCACTCCTTGCTAAGGCTCACGATTATGTGACGTCACGTCATTCAAAACTTTGTGTTTAATATTATGATGTGTAAGGTTTATAAGAATTTTCCTTCGTATAAATACTGGACTATTCGATAGCTATTACACTCTACAGCCTCCTGACTTTTGACATTCGACTTGATTTTGACTACTATTACGTTTCATTTATTGACTTAAAATTTCACTGAAATCGAGTAAAAAAGTACGTTAATGTCGCATTCGATTCGAGAACTTGCCATTTGGTAATTATTAACGCAACATTAGTACACTTTTCACTTGGATTTCGGTGGAATTTTAAGTCAATAAATGTAACTGTATCCTAGTTGCAATCGAATCGAGTGTCAAGAGTTACCCTACAGGTAATGAATGAAAGAAAAAGGTCAATAATAATAATATGAACTGACACCCTTTATTAAAATTGAGAAGAAAGAATTATTTACTAAATTATATAATATTGGCGTTTAAATTCTTTGATATTGGCGTTAAAATAATTAAATATACATAACTAGGTGTTGCCTGTGACTCTGTTGGCGTGGAAATTTCTGCTAATCCGTTTTAGGTCAGCCTGGTAGACCAAGGCTTAATCCATTATTTATTACTCGCAGAAGCCTGTGGCCAGCAGTGGCACAGTAAGATCAGAAGGCTGATATTATCGTATTCATTAATCTATAATCTATAATATGTTTATTTTGAGTGGTAGAGCCACGCTGTCGACAGTAACGTCTACAGCACGAATGGGCCGGCACGACCGGTTGGATACCACTGTCTCACAGAAAACCGACGTAAAGTGGCAGCTTGCTGTCGCGTTTCGTTCGCTGAGTGAGATTTACGGTGACCTATTCCCCTCCCGTCTTTCCCAATCCCTTTTCCCTCCCCTTCCATTTCCTCTTTTTAGGTTGGCAACACACCCATGATTCTTATTGTGTCTTGGGTGTCTATGGGCGGTGGAGATTCACTTACCATCGGGTGACCCACCTGTTCGTTTGCCAGTATCTGCTATAAAAAAAAAAAAATTGGTTTATATAAAATGTGAAATTAGTTCTTTTCCCAGGTCGGGCAGGGTGTTTTTCTAACACTATTTGCCCGGGATTGGATCCCCGGATGGGGGTTGACGTCAGGCTTGTAGTAAAAACGAAGTCAGATCCTTTCTGCAATATCCTGGAAAAAGTGTGTTGCGCCGTTCCTACATTAATGTGGGATGAGGGCAGGTAGAAGGAAAATAAAAATTATGAGCCTATTTTCTTGAACATTTACCTTGTTCACCTAATATCTAGATTCTAGAGCGTAATACTGAACAAAGTACTTGTAATTTTATACTTATTTACAATGACCACGATGGAATGACATTTGATTCTTCATGCGCTAATGCCTCTGATACTTGTTAAGCCTTGTTTGGTAGAATATGTTTGGAGCTATTTGGAGCCCAGAGTTCGATGGCTTTGCCAATCATGACTGAAGGCTTGTATTAAAATGGTCTACCATAAAATTAACATAATTAAAACTTTAATTGCATATCGATCGTTGTAAATCTTTTGGACCTATATCCTTGAGCGTGTGAAATCTTTTTAATAAATATTCAGTGTTTGATCAGGTAAATATCAGGCGGATGAAAATGCTGATAACAAATCAATGAGATCATTTCACATTTAGATTATATTTGAGATAAAGATTGAAGAAGCTCTCAATGTCGAAATTATTTCTATAGATTAATTAAATTAATTTGTCTTTAAAAATCATATTATTTGGTAATTAAGTCAAATAATTAAACAATGAGAAATGAATAAGTAGAGGGTAGTGATTATTTATAGGAATAATTATACTTTAAATTTTATGTTCCGTGTATGGAATTCAAAACTCTATATCCAATTCTTGGTAAGTAAAAGAATCCTTTTTCGAGTTAATAATTAAATTCATAAGAAAAATAGTATCTAATACACTACGCAATTTATCAACACCAAGTCCTTTGAAAAGCCACTGCTTGATTGTTTTACTTACGACCTATACATAGTGAAACATAGAATCCTCGACTTTTCCAAATTTCGAAAGCGAATAGTGTTAAACACCGCTAGCATGTCAACCATGGAATGTGCAAAGCCGTTTTGTATATTCATAGAATAGAAATACTTTTACCTACAGACCTTAGATCCCACGTAGACGTTTAGGTATTTTCGTACGGGTTATTGATGTGTAGTTTAGTATTGGTAAAGCAAAGGAAAAGTGGGTAATTTTATAACTTCGATAACACATACATCACCATTCCACATTCCCGCATCAATTTACCGTCAACATTATTGTCCCCAGAGCTATTTCAGTTTTGAGTTTTTGGTTTAAATGTCCCAGTCAACATTTATGGCAGCCCCAACATAGTGACTAGTGAGTAAAATTGAATACACACACACACAGTTCCATACAAATATCATTGTAAACAGTGTCCTCGACAGACAAAACAAATAAACATCACAAATTTAATTAAATTAACACAAATATGACCTTATAGACGCGGCATAAAGTAGCCTTTTAAATTGCATGTTCAAACGTTCTTATATTCGAAATTTTTGAATTTCCAATAGTTTTTGAATTTGACAATAATTTGACATTATTAAAAGAAACATTCTAGTCACTTGGACAAAGATTGAATGGAGTCGAATAGTTCTTGTATTTATTTCTGAGAAATGTTGACCACATGGCGTACAATGTATATGAGAATGGCGATATCTGTATAATAATTTTACTTACATTAAGAGATAGATAGAGTATAAATGTTTAGAAGATAACAAAGCTTATCTACTATATAAAAATAAGTCGGGTTTTCCTTCCTGACGCTATAACTCCAGAACGCACGAACCGATTTCCACGGTTTTGCATTCGTTGGAAAGGTCTCGGGCTCCGTGAGGTTTATAGCAAGAAAATTCAGGAAAAATTTCAACAGAAAAGCGGGAAAATCTTTTTTCACATACAGCGCCATCTCTGATACATAGCATGTACTACAAACCAATATTTTAAGTAGATGGCGCCGGTGCGTGAAAAAAGATTTTCCAGATATTAGAGATTTCACAGACGGGGTGACAATCGAGCAGACAGATGGGGTGACCGACTAGGTGTCAGACGGGTGACAGACAGGTGACTGACTGGGTGACAGATGGGTGACAGACGGGTGACACACGGGTGACAGACGGGGTGACAGACTGGCTGACAGACGGGGTAACAATTGAGCAGATAGATGGGGTGACCGACGGAGTGACCGACGGGGTGATGGACGGGATAACTGACGAGGGTACTGACTGGGTGACTGACGGGGTGACTGACGAAAACGGACTAAAGTAGATCATCTCATTACCTCCTTTAGAATTATTGGATTATAGGTGCCTACAACTCATTCTTTCAACCCACTCTCTCCTACGCAGACGAAGTTGCGCGGGTCAGCTAGTTAGTTATGAATATGAAATAAGCACTGTTTTGCCTTAACGTGATTCATAAATAAATAAATAACATCCAACAGCCACATACATAGTCCTGGCCCCATACTAAGATCGTCCTTTGCTCTTTAGATTCTTAATAATTTCTTTTAGACTATCATTTCGTTTTCTTAATCTTTTGTTCTGCCTTTTTAAGTTTCGCACTAAATTAGATTTAAGTTTAAATTTTTGGTTGCGTTCTTTCAAATTAACTGTAAAAAATAACGTCTTAGGTGTGTTAAAGATTGATGAAAATTCTGATGGTATTGGTGATCCTTCATTATTTATTGGTTCAATTGCTGGTTCCTGGAAATGAATATGTTTCCAATAAATGATGACGCCACAATTATTATTGTAGTAATTATGCCTAACGACCGGTTCCAATAAATTATCTCAATCCGAGAATCAAAGATAAAAATGAAAAATTAAAAAATTAAAAATCGCGAGAATGAACCATTAAAATTATTATTTGACAGCCGAATGTTCAACTTTGTTCATGTTGGCAAATTTTTATGATCTGCACACTTTGATTGAAAACATTTATTAGAATTAGCCGCAAATTATTAAATAGTCATTTTACATGGCAGTATGTACCTAGTATATGCTTGCTATTGATGAATTCTGTATCAAATATTTTTCAGCTATTACACTTGTACTGCAACCTGCCTCATTTAAACTTGTAGTTACGACAATCTAAAATAAAGTCAATAAATGTGGCAATATTTATTTATTTATTTATTTATTTATAGGTACACCAACAGCATACATATTGTTAAATTAAATAGTAAACATTAGTTAAGGACAATGTAGCTGATGACAATTTATCACCTTTATTTTTGGTACAGCATTCTTTTTAATTTTCCTAAGCCATTTTTCTGTATAATATCCATCGGAATCGGCAAAATGGTCTGAACAAACCACACTTGAGTAATTGGGTTTAAAATTTTCTTCTCTCCTTTCTTCGGAAATAATTTTACGCCATTTATCTCTTACTATTTCATTTCATGGAAATCTGTAATTAATAAATAAAATGAATAAAAACAATTATAAATTTAAAATAAATATAATATATTTACAAAAAAAAAACGACTCCATGTATTTCATTGTTCCAAATCATGATTTCAAAAGGGACAAAATATTTTATTAACTGAATTCGTTAAATTAATTATTTATACACGTTTAATACTTAATTTAACATGATTAAGGTTTTAAGAATCAAGTAAGGGAATTATACTTACTTAAAATATGAAATCCCATGTGTTTTGCGCTTTGTAAGAGTGTTATTTTTGCACTCTTTCACAGAGCATTTAGGCATCTTCACAGGCGAACGGTCGGCCCCCGACTGACAGTAAACAAGTGCTTACTTACATTTTAAGCACTCGTTGGCTGTCCCACTTTCTGAGCGTCAACTGTGCATCTAGGTATATTATTATATCGATGACTCAAACACATGATGTGTTATTTCATCTGTCAAAATTGTATGACAAATAGAGTTCCGGTTTACGGGCGTAACTCAAACTTATTATAGTTATGCAATATAGCACCTAGGTTTTTATAACTATATTTCAGTTAGTTGCGTTATAAATTAAGGTTTATTTTTGTGAGATACCTACTCCATCCCCATGGCCTACATTTAGAGATAGTAAATTTAGTAATTGATGGTTGTGGCAGTGGTGCACCGATATCATTCTTTATAGATTGCCGCTCCAATTTTATCAGACACGTAATTAAAACTAGATATGTGTTATCATACAATATCAAATCCATTCATCACTTTTATTGGCGTAATAAATGTCTGTCATTACAACTAAATAACAACATTAGTGTAAGCTCGTGTAAGACCTTTACCTGAAGTAGTATAGCTTATTACAGAATTCAGTGTTTACAATCGAAAAATTTGCGATATTTACTTATATACAGGCTGTTTCCTAAACTTGGTACCAATAACAATTTCACATACAGGGAGAACGATTAAAGGCATAATGGTAATGTTAAAAAATATAAATTGAACTTAAATTTTTAATGCATTATTAATATTAAGCATGGGGGTTTTAACATAGGAATGCGATCTGTAAATCGTCGCAATTAACATAGGAATGGCTTTATGTATGCTGAATGCTGGTTTGCAAAATACTACAGCTGACCCAATGAGTGAGAATTTTTTTTTTCGTTAAAATACTAATTTCCCATATTCAAAAATTATGAGCTTTACGAAATTTTAAACTTTACCGCTAGATTGCTAGTCATCCCCCTTTAAATGTAGTTATTATTGATACCAACTTTATGAAATACCCTGCATATTTAAACTGTTTTATTTTAATGATTCTCCAAAATGTAACTTTGTAAAATACACATAAACAACAAGGGTTTTATTTAGGTCTAAATTAGGATAAATATCTGTGTTTATTTTTAAATATTTTGGAGGCTTTAAAAATAAAGTAACTCAATAAAATTAACATAAGTCTTAAGTATTAAGTCATAAGTATTAAGTATAAATACGCAATTGGTATGGAATGAGATAAAGTAAGAACTTAAAACAGAACAACGCCAACGTACACTGTGGTATAAAAACATTTGACATCATCAAACCTTGTGACTAAGATGACAAAAAATCTAATAAGACTGAATTATTAAAGGGAAACCCAAATTGGAGGTCAATGACTAATATGCTTTGTGAAATACGTTCTATTTAGTTTTGTAGTGACCATGCCAAGGAAGCGGTGAGGTTTCAAAAACCGCCCGAGGCTACACCGTAAATTGGTTACCTTAGGTACTGGCCGGTTTTTTGACTGACGGTTAATGTAGTTTTGGGTACTTAACCAGCACCCTGACTCTTGGCACTCGATTCGAATTTGAGTTCAATTCGGTTTCATTTATTGACTTAAAATTCCACCGAAATAGAGGTAGATAGTCACGGTCGGCCTCCGGTGGCCCATACGCTTATGTAACATATATATGTGCCGCCTCCGACGGGAGTAGATTCGAGAACTTATCATTTTTAATTTTTAACGTGACATTAGTGCACTTTTTAACTCTATTTCGGTGGAATTTTAAGTCACTAAATGAATTCTAATCGAAGCCAAATTCGAATCGAGTGTCAAGAGTCAGCTCCTGGAGCAGTTCTTCGACTAAGTACTGGATTACTATCTGTTTGTTTCATACAAATTTGTTGAGCCGGTAGCTATCTCATTTCGACTACGCACTCGAAAATAATTCGTGTTTCGGCTGCTGGAATCGAATATAATTTCGTTCCGAGAACTAAGTAAGAAAAATATAGGGTTACGCATTGTGGCTGCCCATGACTTGGAAATTTTCGAGAAAAAAATCCGGGCTTCATTACCTCCTTATTCTACCACGTATGCTCGAAAAGGATGGATAGTGGGTTCAAGTTCCATTAACTTTTTGTCAGTTAGACACGCCTTTGTA
This sequence comes from Clanis bilineata, assembly GCA_036417725.1. Lineage (NCBI taxonomy): Eukaryota > Metazoa > Arthropoda > Insecta > Lepidoptera > Sphingidae > Clanis > Clanis bilineata. The sequence goes on along the minus strand of CM071151.1, from coordinate 10,794,836 downwards.
GCGTTTAAATGTTACGTAAGTACACCAATAAAAAAAGGAACTTTAATTCAAGTTTTATAATAACTTGCGTCGTTTTTGGTTTTGTTTGGACATCCACGAAGATTGTTTGTTCGAAGTTATAACTACTGTTATATATAAATCTCTATTTATCCCAAATCTTGATTTAAAGATAGGATTGCGCTGTAGGATAAATCGAGATTTGGTGTAACACTAGATTAGTAATAGCGCTGCATGTCGCCAAAGATTATACCTACTGCCCCAGGTTAACCTTTTCTCGCATTTATTGATGATTCAAAGTACAAGTATTGATCTAGTGAAGTTTGATAAAAAATAAGTGTTTCAAAGACATTCAAAGAGTTGTGTTTTAAGACTACTTTTGCAGTAGCAATTGATGATCGTAGCTGTCTTCTAGCCTTAAAATCAAACTATACGTTGACGTGAAACTGGTTTGGACTGAAAACGATTGTATAGTCGTCTACACGCTTTTGTTGACAGATTTATAAGTTTTTAAATCGCGATAATATTTACAATATTTTATGATATCGTATCTACTTAGGCACTAGATATATTACATTAAACGTACGTGGTGAGCGAAATGGCTGCAAATTATCTTAAGATGTGCGTAAGTAAATAATTGCTTTATCATCAAGAATGTTTGATAATTTACGTACACAGTGGACCAGTGTACATAAGATTAGGACTGTTTCTATACTTTTTGCAGCTATACCGTACTTAAAAAAATATAATACCTACTGCAAAGTGACTTCTGAAATATGCTTGAAAAAGAGTGTTGGTAGCGCGTGAAAAATAGCACTACCAAAATGTTGATGAGCCAAGGGGCTCGATCGCCCAGAACCACCCCGTGTCTCTCAAGGCGAGTACGAACTAGGGTATTGGTTCTGAGCGGATGAATATATGATCCACCAACCTTGCAGCATAGAGCCGGGCATCCACCTCCGTGGTCTCAGCAGCTCCTCAATTGTCACTCTAAAGATTCCACTGGCGATGTGCCGGTTACGCGTGGCAAAGCGGTGGAGGTTTGAAAAGCGGGATCCTCGCAAGGGCGAATTGAACGACCACGTCCAAGGGGTCGTGATGCGTAAAGCGGTGTGAAGAAAAGAAAAAATATAATTAATATTATGTTAGTGTAAAATTGTTATGTTGACATGACGTGAAAAATGTATTAAGTATATGAAGTATAGAATAGAACAGAATGACGTTAATAAAAATATGAATTTGACGTGGTGCATGCCAGTAATAATTATCAGAGCATACACCAACGAGCTGTGGTACCAAAGAGGTTAAAATACCTAAGTCGTGCCAACAAGATTGGAGAGCACAATGATCCACCCAGAAAGTACCGGAGTCGATCGCTCCCCAAAAGAGACACGAAGTGGCTCAACCATACTCCCGGCCTTGGAAGTTCCCAGAACTTTCAAAGGGAAAAAGGAACTAAGGTAGTTCATAATATTATGTCAAGTAAGGTATTGGTATTACAGAACAAAGGGGACTATAATAGCACATAGTTTGGTTGAATCAGCAATTATTCAATTTATGTTTAAAGAAAGTTATAAAGATATGAGAGGATATGGTTAATAAAGCATAATGATAAGAGAAGCAAATATTTCACTGGTCATTCAAGAACACCAAATGAAAGCAAACAAGTATACAGACAAAGACGTAGGAGCCTTTGCGAATTATAGATTCTACGACGCACAGGGGCAATGTGTAGAGGTCTGCATGATCAAATCTCATATGAACGAAGGTCATTATGGAGTTGATATGCATAAGACTTAAATGAAAGCAAACATCATGCGTTTCAAAAAAAGTCCAAACTAGTGTCATGGCATTTAATATCCAGTAATGCGGTATGAAGATAACGAAACAATGAAAAGACCTTAATCGGACTTCTCTGCAATTATTCAAGAAGAAACAAACACAGATTTAAAGAAACAAAGTGAAGAAACTATCTTCTTTACAAAATAATATAATATCATTACGAGAAAATTAATGTAAAGAGAATACATGACAAAACTGTACTCTTACGAATAGGACGAGATAAAGTTAGTTAATAATAATAAATAATAATCATTTATTCCAATAAAGTAAATTGTACAATGGTTATCTTATTTTAGGTGAACATCACTTGGCGTCGTTAACTAAGGAAAAACTCTGGCACCCATTTTAAGATTTAACTTGTAGATAAACAATTACAAAATTATATTGTTTATGATTATAAATAAGTGATGAACAAACTAAAAAGCCACTTAGACAGAGTGCTGCAAATCCAAGGTGGACTGCAGGATTAACAATAAATACAAACAAATGAAACTTCGAAAGGTTCGAAAGTTCCTTGTAACAGATAGCGAAGGTTTTAGTAACTATCATATAAGAGAAAAGATGTCATCCGATGCCCTTAAGTTATTTGAGCGACACGATTGTTAAAGAATGTAGAACAGCGGTGTGGAAACAAGGGAATCCACAAGAGCGAGAATTAAATCACTGTTTAAGACGAGAAGTGCATATACACCTGTAATAGGTACACGAGTTTGACTAGGGTCAAACCAAATATTAATAAACTCGAATGTTAGATAGAAGATAGAACGGCACTTTGCTTGAAACGAACAAGACATGTAACAAGTCAAATAGGCGAAATATTTGATTTCGCAAATGTGAAACATAAACAATTACAAAATCATATTGTTTATGATTATAAAAAGCGGCAAACAACTTAAAAGCCACTTAGGCAAGAGCTGCAAATCCAATGTGGACTGCAAGTTTAACAATAAATAAAACAAATGAAACTTCAGAAGGTAAAGTTTCATGCAAAAGTTAGCGATTGTTGTAGTAACTATCGCATAAGAGAAATGATGTGTCATCAAATGCTCTTGATTTATCAAGCGACACGATTCTTGACGAATCTAAAACAGCAGTGTGAAAACTAAAGAGTCCACAACAGCGTACACCTAAGGCAAGAAAGTCATGCACACTTGTAATATTTGTATATGAGCTTAACAAGGGTTAAACCCAAAATATCAATCAACTTGAACGTTGATAGAGCGGCACTTCACTCTAAATCTAAACGAACAAGTATAGCAAGTTCAAAAGGCGAAATATTTGATATCGCAAATAATAACCTGACAGAAATATTGTCTGTAGGATATTCAGAGAAAGGGTACGTTACAATAGACAACTGTAAGGTACATAACAAAGAAAATAAGTGCAAATATTATAACCAAAATTGAAACATTGTTAATGGTAACAAGGTATTATCAATTTAAACAAAATGAAGATTTCTAAATACAAGATTAGATGCAATGAATAGCATAAACAGGAGGACCGTGATCTCAATCTATATCATACAACCAGGGCTGCATGAAACGCAATGCAAAATACAGAATCAGGAAGGATTCTAAATTTGTATCACTAAATAATCTCGGCATAGAAAGCAGTATTTTATTCATGATACAATTGAACAGTTTATTGTTATTGAAAGAAAAGCTAATATAAACTGATTTCCAAGGGGAACAAGAAAATGATAGCGATTCTAAAACATTACCTAAAGTATCTAGGTTCCTATCCGCAGGTAAAACCCTAATGAAATAGATGAAGTAGCGTTTCCATCTTATCAAGTAAGATAATATAAAGGCGTCAGTTTTAAATAAAGTTGTAAACTGATTAACAAAGCTGATTTTTTTAAATTCAGGTGCAGGATACACCAGAACATTGCAGTTGAGAATAGATATATGTACTAATGTCACAGAGTGACAAAGAATGCGTATAGAGGTATACGAATATAATTCTTTGTTTAAATTATGTTTTAATTTTCTTTGCGAAATCATAAAAATATGTTGAGTCGCGCTAAGAAAATTATTTAACTTCAGAGGAGGAGAAGGAGAATTAAACGAAGGTAAGACAAGTGAAAAACGGCTTTTACAATCACAAAGCACAGAAGTAATTAACATGCTGTTACGCTCCGTTATTTTAGGACTAGTATAATTCACCTGGGTAATTTTCTCAAGTAGATAAAATTCCTGTAACAGCTTGTTGAGACCTAAACTAATGAACCAGAAACTAGGTCTTATGTTAGGTATATCACCCAAAGGGTCGTGACCAAAGGTGATCGACGATCTATCACTTGATAGAGGGCTTGCCTTTCTATTCAGGAAAATATATGGAAATAATTGAGCGACAAGGGTCATATTAATATTTCCAGTAATGTTCCCAGAAAGGTTAGGCAATTGAAGATCAGCAAAGGATAATATGCTGTCTTTATTAATAAAATGTGGTGGTAATTCATCCAAACAGCAATGTACCACCAAAGCATAAATACAATAGTTATATTGAGAAAATATATGAGACTCGATGTCTACATATGCATATTCGAAAATTAGTCGAGGTGACAAAAGAATTCCCTTGACAATACAGTTACTCAATGGGAATGTAATAAGATTTCTACAGCACTCAACAGAAAGCAAATTATTCTGAGGGTCTTCATTAATCATATGTGGAGAGATCTGTTTACTACTAACACAACTAAAGTCGCCGTATATCCGCAACGACGCTAACAGGGTAGCGGGGGATGAATACAAACTTACAATAAAAGACATAGATGAGCTATGTGCTAAAGTAACGGCACCTCGAGGGGAGGTATGCGTCGGATGAGTAACGTTCGCGGCGCAAATCGCGGCACACGGGTTGGATTCTTGTGAAGGCACATTCACGATATTCACAGAGGATGAAAGCGATACGTGCTGTAATGAAGAAGAATTATCAATATATTTATCAAAATGTAAAAGCGTATGATGACGTTTGTTGCAAAGTTTGCAGACAAAAGTCGAAAGACAATTTAAAGCTGTATGACTTAAACTGCAACAGTTCACACAACCAGACTTAGATTCTATAAAATTATATCTAAGCTTAGGTGAATTTAATTTTTTAAATTGTAAACATCTGTAAAGAGGATGAACTGAATCGTTACAATACGAACAGTTATTATAATTATTTGAATGGAGAACAGAAATGTCATTAAAACATGACGTGACAACCGAACAAGGGTTCGAATTGTCCTTACCAAACGATGACCTGACCGAAGCGGTTTGCTCACTTACACTGCCGCTGTGCGTATGAGGTCGCGGATTCGAATGCGCGTTAAAATGTGAGGAGTCAGTCAATTGGGAATCACTGACGACGTTTGACTTAAACGACTCATCAAATATTTGCGTATTATCAGCATGCTTATTATATAATGACAAGTCAATTTGGATTAGCGAATCCGAACTAGATGTCGAACAGAACGGAGCACCAGTGACATTGTCACGCACTCGTTTTATTTGCGTATAAAGAACTTCAAACGCAGCTAAATCAAAATGAGTATTAAGTTCCAGATCCGGATTTTCTTTTAATTGAAGTTCAACAATCCGTTCTAGAATGTTCTCGAACCTATCGCGTAAATCATCAATAGTTTCTGATTCAGCCAGAAAATGCTCATTCGACATTAAGTCGAAACCAGTCACCTTAATTGACAACTCGTAAAGGCGCTGCATGCGTTGAATAAAGAGTTCTTTTTTTGATAATAAACATCGCAATTTAACCGATGCCATTTTAAAGAGCGTTGCGGAAAAATAAAAGCGATAAAAAAATTAAAAATTACTAAAATACCAAGAATTACGTATTTAGTTCCAAATTGAATAGCACTGGGATACTATGCGGCTTTCCGAAGGACCAAAATATGGTAGCGCGTGAAAAATAGCACTACCAAAATGTTGTTGAGCCAAGGGGCTCGATCGCCCAGAACCACCCCGTGTCCCTCAAGGCGAGTACGAACTAGGGTATTGGTTCTGAGCGGATGAATATATGATCCACCAACCTTGCAGCACAGAGCCGGGCATCCACCTCCGTGGTCTCAGCAGCTCCTCAATTGTCACTCTAAAGATTCCACTGGCGATGTGCCGGTTACGCGTGGCAAAGCGGTGGAGGTTTGAAAAGCGGGATCCTCGCAAGGGCGAATTGAACGACCACGTCCAAGGGGTCGTGATGCGTAAAGCGGTGTGAAGAAAAGAAAAAATATAATTAATATTATGTTAGTGTAAAATTGTTATGTTGACATGACGTGAAAAATGTATTAAGTATATGAAGTATAGAATAGAACAGAATGACGTTAATAAAAATATGAATTTGACGTGGTGCATGCCAGTAATAATTATCAGAGCATACACCAACGAGCTGTGGTACCAAAGAGGTTAAAATACCTAAGTCGTGCCAACAAGATTGGAGAGCACAATGATCCACCCAGAAAGTACCGGAGTCGATCGCTCCCCAAAAGAGACACGAAGTGGCTCAACCAAGTGTTGCATCGATCAAAGGCAGGTAGAAAGAATAGAAACACCCACTACAGAGGATAGGATCGTTTGGTGTAAGGCTTTCAAAATTCGAATATAAAGTCGACCATAGACTAGGGAGTACACTACATTACATACACTACATTCGCGACGGTCACACATAAATCAACACTTTCATACAGCAGTAGCCCAACCATGAGGTTTTTTGACATTTCTCGTAAACGACTCCGTAAAAAAATTATAAGAAACCACCCGAACGCTTCTATAGTAGGATTGCTAATTAAACGGAGTAATCTGACATTTCAGATGTTGCCACTTTTTTATGAAATTTAAATAGTGCTGCGGTAAAAAGATCAAGATTATTTAAACATTTCAATTCCGTGAACCATTTCATTCTTTCATTTTCTAAAGTCCAACTTAAAGTCGTAATTCCTGCCTAATGTGTTATTAGTACTGCATGTCTATTGAATTATAGTCATAGTAAATTACTTCATGCTAAGTTATGGCGTCTACTGGAATTATAGTCATGGTTCATTATAAATAAAACTTACAAAAGCTAGGAATGTCCTGAACGAAATTTTTCTCAAAAATTAAAAGTAATATTTGTAATTTTCATTGTTATCATTTCGCGTATCTGTTGAGATTATTTACGTAAACTTATTGACACGGTATTTTAATCGATGGGTTTAGCTGAAATTTCTAAAAATACACAATAAAATTCTAATTTTGCAAAGTAGTGCCGAGTTATTGTATCTTTGAATGACAAAAATTAAACTAGATCAATCACTACGTTTTGAAAGTAAGCAACATTATTTTGGAAAGTGACATTTCGAACTGTCAGTTTACTCCGTTTAATTAGCAATCGGACTTTATAGTGGTTACGTGGGGATTGACGTTTTACCATAGATATAATAATATAGTAGATATAATAATAACAACCGTTCAAACGTCATTGCGTTTTACATACAAGTTATGTTACGACTTCATAGCATAATAAACAATCAAATGCTAGTTGAATCAACTTCTACATTACTTTAAGTTTACTCGTAACTCTTAATTAGAGTTTTGAAAGCCGACCCGTACCCACGACCTAGCTACTATGTGTGGATTTCCTATAGTGACGTACTTGTAAAACAAATCGAGATTGTCTTGCAGCTTATCGTCGAATATATCTTCATATTTCATAAAGTTAATCAAAACGGTGTTGGATCAACCGAAAATCTTATGATCCACCGCTTTTGACAACGCTTTATGGCGTGCCCAATAAATTGCTAATTACGGGATATAATTAACAAGTGAATGTAATTAAACATCGTATATTAATGATAGTGACACGTTTGTATAATGCATCAAGATTACGTTGGTCTCAAACGTTCCTTGGGTTTTTTGTCGTACTTTTTGTACGCTGTTTCCGTTTCCAATGTCAAGGCTGAAACTCAATTTGTCGGCCATTGTATTATAACACGTTACACAACCTTTGTAGTGATAGTAATATAACAAGTAGTAACTAATATAACAAAATAAAGAGTAATGAAATTGAATGCCAAGAGCGTCGTATATAGTTCGTTTACAATGTTACTAGTTACTACATGTCATTGACAATGCGTTAATATGTGATTTGTATCATGTATAATATTACTGGTCGAAGTGTGTATTGTGCGAGTCGCTTCCTTGGTGTAGTGGCAGCATATATAGGCTGTGAAGCGGGAGGTCCTGGGTTCGATTCCCAAGTCGGGCGGGGTGTTTTTCTAACACGATTTGCCCGGGACTGAATCCCCTAGATGGGGGTTGGCGTCAGGCAGGCAGACAGTCGTCAAAACGAATCCAAATCCTTTCTGCAGCATCTTGAAAAAGTATGTTGCGCCGACTCAACATAAAGGTGGGATAAGGACAGGTAGAAAGAAAAGGTATATAATAAGTGTGTACCTATGTTTATGTACGCTCCTCATGTTTTATGTATATCTAGAGTTAAATAGGACTTTTTTTAGTTGTTTCTTGCAATATTGGTCTGAATTGGGTAATTGGGCGGACCAATTGTTCTATAAAAAGTTCATGCAGGAGCATAACATATATTTAAATTGTAAGATCATACTACATACATAACATAAGCTCACGCCTGTATCCCCGAAGGGGTAGGCAGATGCGCACTAGCGAACTAGAACACCCACATTTCGCCGAGCTTAGTTCAGTCCCAGATGTGATAGGGGCCGAGCCTATCGCCATATCGGGCACAAATTCCAGACTCCGGGCTGATATGGAAAAATCTAATATCACCCGAGAGCTCAGAACCGTAGTCGTACCGAAATACCACCACGCCACCGAGGCAGTACTACATATATAAGTATTTTGAAGTTTTAAACTCATTGATTGTTCTCCTCTATTCAAATTATAGATTAACCATGAAAAACTAGATATCTATAATGAAGGGATCATTGAATTGACATTTCCGTTAAAAATATCTATCATTAATAATAACGATTCCTCAGACGTCCTTGCGTGTATGCTAATTGTGTCAGTGTTATTAATATTTTATACTTATATTCCAATATACCATAATGTAAGCTACTTACGTAATTATAATGATGATGATGATGATACTATTTCATACTATCGCCATGAATGCGCGGATTGATTCGTGAAAATATTATTGCTATATTCGAAGTTACATTGTTCCTGCATTATTGTTTCCAAATCTTTGATATTTTTGACGTTCGAAGACACAAGGTCTCCGAATTTCAAACTTAATTTTCTTGTTTCATTTTTTAATATTTAATTACATTTGAATTTTGAACTTGATTGAAGCTTTATTGGGGATAAAAACAAATTATCAACAAAGTATCAATATTACCTACCTGTTTCGGATATCAATTGACAAGAATCTACATACTATGTAAAGTTTATTATAGAGTTAAGATAACGCTGTGTAAATTTACATGACATTAGAGAAATATTATCTAATATTATACCCAATTTGTGTCTAGTGGATGATAAACTTGTCTTGCATCTAACAACGTCGCATGAAGTGATATTAGCTTGTCAGATAAACACGCGGACATGGCCAATTTTCTTTTTATTAAAGAGTTCAAGGTGACACTGAAAATAATCGCTAATAACGGTGTAATAGATGCAGAGCCGGATGTCCGTTCCGCCTTTCCTCGTAGCGTACTTTTAACCCAACAGGGCTGTAACTACATTTTACAATATTATTTTAATATGTTTTGACAATCTTACCGCCGAATGCTCATACACTTAAGGTCGCCTTACGTCGTTTAAGATCGCCTTATCTGTTAAAATTGTATGGCGAAAATGTAAGAAGCCGTTAAAGTTGAGAAGTGTTTGACTATTCGGGCGTTTCTATGTCGGGCGTTAGATTCTGAATTCGATTCGAGATTCGGTACAATGTAACATTTAACGTTGTTTTGGATTAACAGAATACTTACCATACATTGTGATATCCTTCATGCTCAGACAAGATTGAACTGATATTTCGAAAAACAATAATTTTGTGAATTGGCCCCCAAATAAACTTCATGGACACAATTGGAAACTCTTACATAAAAACCTACATACATATGTACATTGCGTCGTTTTGATAAGAGTAAGAGAGTACCAAAGTTCTTAGGTATTCCGAGATATTAAAGGACTTATAAAATTCGACCCTGTCTATGCTATAGGTTTAGCACCCCTGTTACACCACTGCGCAAACCACTGATTAGCATAAGTTATATATTTCCTAGTGTTTTGCATAAAAAAGAACATTAAATGGAACTATTAATTTCCACTTACATACGTACTACATTTTTCCAAGGTCCGATGCAAGGAAAACGGACTTCATAAAACCTTATTTCTGTGGCAATGGTTTATCGTAAATATTTAGATTTTAGAGACAAATCCTTTCAACCTTTTTTTCTTTCTACCTGCCCTTATCCCACCTTAATGTGGGGTCGGCGCAACATACTTTTTCAATTATGTTGCAGAAAGGATTTGGCTTTGTTTTTACGACCGGTTGCCTGCCTGACGTCTACCCCCTCTGTGGATCTAGTCCCGGGCAAATTAAATTACAAAATTCGCTTTACCCGACCTGGGAATCGAACCGAGGACTTCCCGGGTCACAGACCATATAGGTATGCTGCCACTAGACCAAGGAGATGACATATCCTATTAACCTATGATACTAAAATAATTATTGTAAAATTAATATTGTGACTGCCTCGGTGGCGTGGTGGTATTTCGGTACGACTACGGTTCTGAGGTCTCGGGTTCGATCCCCGGGTCGGGCAATGTGATATTGGATTTTTCCATATCAGCCCGGAGTCTGGAATTTGTGCCCGATATGGCGATAGGCTCGCCCCCTATCACATCTGGGACGGAACTAAGCTCAGCTAAATTTGGGTGTTCTAGTTCGCTAGTCCGCCTCTGTCTACCCCTTCGGGGATACAGGCGTGAGCTTGTGTTATGTTATGTTAAAATTATTGTTTTTATGTATTTTCAAAAGTGGATACTTTCCCAGAATAGATTGCCTCTGATCTGAGGGATCATTGGGTAATTCTTGACAATCGATTCAATTTCGACTTTGATTCGATTTCATTTTCATCATTTCGAAATCGAGTTAAAAATTGCCAAATGACAAGTTCACGAATCCAGTCGCGTGTCAAGATTCAGGAATTACCCTAAAGTTCCGGAATCTGGGGCAAATCATGTGATTGAAACGGTACAACGTGTTGCTCGGCCTGGGTTCACAGTGGCATAACTACAGAGTGGCATGGCGGGCAAAATGTCACGGGCCTTCAACTGCAAGGGGCCCTCGCTTCGCCTGGAAGGAGACCCGGCCTGAAAAGCCTCGGCAAAAAGGGCCCCACCTGATGTATTTTCCACAGGCCCCGAACAGTACAGTTACGCTGCTGTGGGTTCAGTTGAAGATGCGAAAGCAGGACCTCCAATTGTCATGCCATGCTCTTAGTCTAGGTACATACTTGACCGATTTACCAAGGAGGCGACTATGCATGGATACCACGGATGTTTAAATGCTTACAGATTGATTATAAATTAATTAGGATTTTGATAATTTGTTATTATAGTCCATTATCAATAGATAACAGTCACACACATAGACCAGAGAGCCTACACTTGATATCTACTGATATTGATAAATATTGCCAATATTTTGATTATAACAGAATTTGTAAATTGTGACTAATCATTCAACGACAGCAATGATATTGTAAAATGTCGTAATCTTTACACACTGTAGATAAACAATAAGCAAATATTTGTACGGAACAGTTGTCACATGTCACACCAAGTTTGTAAAGCAAAGTGGCCCTCGGTTGACAGACACCGTCCGTTTCGGTAGCTCAACGTTACTAAAAGCCTTCTAGTAATGGACAATATAGCTTAACTCTACAATGAAAAGAGGTTTATAAAAAGAAATTGTATAATAATATATATCTACTACTTAGAAGTTTATGATAATAAGATCGAGAACTACTTTATGACATGATCTTATATACGAGAGTTTGTGTAGATACGCGCCGTTTTGTTTATTTCTATTGTGTCTAAACACCGCGATCATTTGTTCCAGACTGAAGGACATAGATTATACACTTATCTGAAGGACTTTGGAATTTGGCACCGGTGAAATTAGTAGGCGTTATAAATAAATAATACCCAACAGACACACATAGTCCTGACCCCAAACTAAGATCGAGTCTTGTGTCGTGGGAATCAGGAACTACGAGTGACTTTTGGTCACACAACACCCAGACGCGAAACCTTTGGGTCACACACAAATATTTGTCGCGGCGCAGGGATCGAATCCGCGGCATCTCCCTTCACAGGCGGCTACTCGGTCGCTGCGCCGCGGAAGCTGTATTCTTTCAAGATTACGAAAGTTAACATTACTTTCTTTCTTTCTACCTGCCCTTATCCCACCTTAATGTGGGGTTGGCACAACACACTTTTACAAACATGTTGCAGAAAGGATTTGACTTAATTTTTACGACCGGCTGCCTGCCTGGCGTCAACCCCCTCTGAGAGTTCCAGTCCCGGGAAAAACATTGAAGACTGATCTATTATGCTGGAATTATGTCGCCAAAAGGTTTATTTTAGTCAATGGTTATCGTACATACACCTAATAGGTAATTTAGTTGCTACGCCAAACTAAGAGACAGAAAGTCTTTTGTAAATATTTTTCCTAGGTTCTGGTAGGGTTTTCCCTGGGTTTGTAAGTTATTTAAGGCATTACAGAATCTAGATTACCGTGTCATTATTATTTTATAATACGGACCATTTGTTCCTGAACCGCAGCCGTAGGTTAAACTGTAATACCTATTCATATTACCTGCAGTCCCCTATCTATATAAATTATCCTGCTTAAAATACAGGTCTGTCATCTGTAAACTAAAGTAATTCGTAAGTTTGTAGAAGCTGTGTTCATAATTTATGAATGTTTGAATACAGAATGTTTGGTACTGGGTATTATATAGGTAGCAGCGATAGCTCAGTTGGGAATGGTACGGCCTGCCGAGACAAGTGTCGGAGGTTCGAGATAAACCCCAAAATGGAGCATACACCTCTAAATTTTCTATGTTAAGTGTATTTTCGTTGTGAAATATCGCTTGACTGCCTCAGTGGCGTGGTGGTATTTCGGTACGACTACGGTTCTGAGGTCTTGGGTTCGATCCCCGGGTCGGGCAAAGTGATAATGGATTTTCCCATATCAGCCCGGAGTCTAGAATTTGTGCCCGATATGGCGATAGGCTCGCCCCCTATCATATCTGCGACGGAACTAAGCTCGGCGAAACGTGGGTGTACTAGTTCGCTAGTACGCCTCTGCCTACCCCTTCGGGGATAAAGGCGTGAGCTTATGTTATGTTATGTTAAATATCGCTTACTATAACGGTGAAAGAAAACATCGTGAGTAAAACTTTCTACCAGAGAATTTCTTCACAGGAATTTCGAAGGTATGTGAAGTCTACCAACTCGTATTAGGCCATCGTGGTGGACTAACCCTAACCCCTCTCATTAGTAAAGGAGGCCCGTGCCCAACAGTGGGACAGTAGTATTACAGGGCTAATATTATTTTATTATATAGATATGGTATTATGGTGCCCACACGTAGGACACGACTGCGCACGATCCGGTCGAATAGGGTTGATTCGCTACGCACTGTTTAACGAATTCACATGCAATGTATGTACCTAAACAGTATGGACGTACTAGTTTAGTACATTCATGGTACAGTCACAGTTGTCACTATTAACTAGATCTATTGTAAACATTGCAAGCGTAGAGCACACCCGTTGTTCATCTGTCAACACCTGGCACTCATTCAGAAACTCTTTTATGTGTCACGGGAAAAATCCACTTTTAGCGGATATCTCCCACCCAGTGGGGAATGGAACGGTTATGTCGGATTCATCGACCTTCCGCCTTCGTCCACAGCTAGACGGTATTTGGGACGGGTCTCTAAAGATTACCTACACCGGTATTACCGAATAAAAAACCCGTGGCGTCTTCATTCAGCGCATGTGAAATGGCCCCCAGGAGTTTCGGAGTAACCTCTGGATTGCTGTTGGACTTGTACCTAGAAGTTGTCTCTCGATCCGTCTGATTCAGAAAACATGTGAATATGGGCTTAGAATTTAGACTTTTAGATCGAATAAATAAAGAATTAGGCGGTGAGAAATGACGGATATTCTTCAAATTTATGTCATTGTGTACGAGTATTCAGTAGGCAGAGAGAGAGGTCAATCGTCAAATCCAGCTTGTCTGGGCTGCGTTCGGAAACTACGGAAGGTCTTTTCTAAAATACCTCAGTGCTTAAAGTCTTTGATAGTTGTGTTTTACCGGTGATGACTTACGGCACTGACACGTGGCCTCTGACTATGGACCGCATAAGAAAGCTCACAGTCACGCAGAGCGCTATGGAGAGGGCTATGCTCGGTGTTTCTCTACGTGATCAAATCAGGAATGAGGAGATCCGTAGGAGAACGAAAGTCACCGACATAGCCCAGAGGATTAGCAAGTTGAAGTTGGCAGTGGGTAGGGCACATAGCTCGTAGAACTGATATCCGATGGGGCAGAAAGGTTCTCGAGTGGAAACCGCGTACCAGCAAGCGCAGCGTAGGACGCCCACCTACAAGGTGGACCGACGACCTGATAAAGGTCGCAGGAAGTCGCTGGATGCAGGCCGCTTCCAACAAGTCGATCTGGAAATCTTTGGGAGAGGCCTATGTTGAGCAGTGGACGTCCTATGGCTGATGATAATGATGATGATTCAGTAGGCATAGGTATTAAAGACGTATCTACCTATAGCGGTACTTACTAATTTATAAAAAATAAATTTATTTTCACGATTTTGAATGTACAGAATTTTGTATTATGTATCTACATGAATATGCTATTTTTACATCTATACATAAATACTAATCATAAAATAATGTAGTTTACAAGACTAGCAGTGCATAAAATTTACCATCTATCAAGTTTATGATATGAGATGATCACACGAACTCAGCATTTGTTATGAGTATAGTTTTATGAATGTGTTGTTTCACTTGTTTCTAAGGTCTTTGTATAGAAACAAAAACTGTAGATTAGTAATAGTGGTGCAAGCCGCCCTTAAAGGGAGGAAGGCTAGCAATTAAGTGGTAAAGTTTAAAATTTCGTGAGGCTCATAGTTTTTGAATAATAAAAACTTGAATTTGTGACGAAAAATGGTTTCTGGCATATTGGTTCAGCATCAACCACCTATGGGGTAATTTATTATTTTTAGCATACACAAAGCCACTATTTGCGATGCTTTACAGGTCTCATTCTAATTTTTAAAATCCTCATGTTTTATAACTAATTAAAAAAATTAAGTACAAATTTTGTTTTAACTATACTATTGCACTTTAAATAATTCTCCTTGTATGTGGAATTATTACTGGTACCAACTTTATGGAACACCCGGTATATTTACAGATCAATATTTCCGCATAATAAAATCACAATGTCTACGTTAACGTATCAATACTTAAAATTTTCTACTCGATTTTTTCTGCACGTTTTACTGTTTAGCATCTTTTGGTCATAAGTGGATACAGCAACGTTAAACAAGTTAAGATGTGATGTTGACATATATTTTTATTATCAATTACTGTAGAGTTTTATGTCTCAATACCAGTCCCATGAAGTAAATTCAATTAGGATACATCTGATGTAAAAAATGTAGTGGAATTTTATTATAACGAGAAGTGCTACAATTCCATATCTGTTGCGTTAATTGTTAAAATAAATAGTTGCGCTTGTCATTTGTCATGTTTAATTTATAAGTGTTATGTAACCATTGTGATTTGTGACATCTTTGCTGCCATTTTATCCTAGGTAAGGCCTAGGAGATGATATACATTCATATTCATCTTCTTACGTGCTTTTATCCCAGTCCAGTGTGGGATATAGATAGGATAACACACATTTCTACACATGTTGCAGAAATTAAAGCCAAGTTTATACGACCGGCCACCTGTTTGACGTCAACCTCTTCTGGTAGATCCAGTTCCAGGACAAATTGTGTCGAAAAGCTTTGTCTGTATGTTGCGAATATGTTTTAAAAGTTATAGAGTATGCATAACAATATTTACGTTACGAAATCACTCTATTTCTCTACATTAAGAGCCCATTTGTAAATGCGTCCTTGGCAACATTAATTAAGCAGAACAAGGCAAGGTCGGTATTCGTACCTTAAGAATGAAGGAATGGAACACCACAATGAAATATTTGTAAAAAAAATCTTACTAATATTTTAAAGTTTGTATGTAAGTTGTATATTTAGTAGTTTGTTAACTTAGAGTAATATGATATTTCTATGTTTGTTAACCAATTCAGCCTCAACAGCTGAACTGATATGGATGATATTTGGCACATATTTATGTTTTAAATAAGGTCGAATACACAATAATAAATACACCCAACAGTCACACACCTAGTCCTACCCCAAACTAGGTATAACTTGTAAATATACCTGTATATACGGTGGGTATCAAAAACTATGACAGACTTTCGGTCTCACAACACCGAGACCCGAAACAAATATCTGTTGGTCACACAAACATTTGTCTCGGTGCAGAAATCGAACTCCTGGCCTCTCGCTTCACAGCCGGCTAATTGTTCACTGCGCCACGGAGGCTGACAGTATTCAGCATATAGAGAAGTATTTTTATCACAATACCTAATTACCTTTACGTGGGTAGGGTCGCGAGCAAAAACAACGCAATATTTATACAATGTTAGGCATTTGACCCACAGTAGAAACATTTTTGTACCTATAGTGTTTCTGACATTGACTAAGGTCACGTAGTACGCCATCGTGGCCAAATAAACGCATTGACATGTATAATCATTATCTAATCTTATCCTGTATATCTCGCGTATTGTTGGTATAGTGCATGTATTCTGGTGAAATAATTATTAGCCAATGTTATATTATCCATAAACTGCCGTATATTTTGTAATTAATCTTTTAAGCTCTTATAAAAACTATCATAGTTTCGATTTGTCGTGAATATAGAGTAATAACTGAAAACTATTAACAAGAAGATCGAGAAAAAACGTGTATAGTTGGTTAATACCTATGTAATTTCAGGCGGACGGTAGAGTTAAAATTTGACGGAGTCTAAATAATGTTCGAACATTTTATGGATTCAGTAAATGATTTGTAAAAAAAAGTGAAATTATGTTTAATACATAGAAATATAATTACGGTTTAATAAAATTCATTGTTTCATTAATTTTAGTTTTTTGAAGTTTAAAGTCTGGAAATAGTTTGATCAATGTATCCGTCGGAGGCGGCATATTATATATATATATATATATATATATATATATATATATATATATATATATATATATGCCGCATATAATATATATATATATATATATGTTACATAAGCGTATGGGCAACCGGAGGCCGAGCCGCAAGTGACTATTAATAGATGTTGATATTATCAAATTAATAGTATTTATATCAAGGAAATATTAAAAGCTCAATTGCTTACATTTTTAAGTTAATAACGAATCTAATTAGGTACTTCTATGAGCCCAGTTCACTTAACTTAAGGTACACAGGTACTTAAGTGTAACTGGTCTAATCGGTCTAGATAATTATTTGTGTTTTTTGTGCGGTAACTATAATTCTTATCTTTTCTTTTATTATTCTTTATCTAAGAAAGAATTAACAATTATGAAAGGGAATTGTCTCAACGGGTTTCTAATTTTTTTTTGCGAAACTAGGAGCAATTACTTAGTGGAATTTATTAATCAATTTAATAGTTATTTCAAGTAAATTGCTTATTTGAATAATGTAATCATAGACAATTGTAACTTTTAATAACTTTGTAATTAGTTAAAGTAGTATTTTAAAAGAATAATATGAAATATTAAAAACGAAACTCGAAATGATCACGAATTAATACGCAAAGGGAACTTAAATAAACTTACATATTTTAATGCAGATGTGTGGAAACACTCTTCGTAATAATTATTTTCACTGCACTGTTAGTTCAATCAGTTAATAGATACTAATGAAGTCGCGATTTGATTTTGTTGTCGCCTATCGCAACCGGCTGTAGCGCGTTTTTGATGTCGTTTGAATAATTCAATAATTTAAACTCGCCGCTCGCAGTGCAATCGCGCCACAACCCAGCGATAGTAGCGACACAATCAAAACTAATGAGACAAATATAGGTTTAACGCCATCTGTCATCGAGTAGCAAAACTACTTTTATAAGTAACGGAAATATTTTTAGTATTGACGTATTGTTTTCTTTTTGAGCATTTTCGTGTAATGGAAATTAAATTGCTTAAGTTTAGCCTTTTTTTATTTAGAATGCTAGTAAAAAAACTCGCCATAAACTCATTTTACGTACCTACAAAGAGTAAATGGTATATAAATATTAAATACCATGGAAGTAAGAGTTAAATATGAATAAATCGTTTGTTTTGTAGATTGCACCTTAGGCCGAATATAAGCTCTATGATCCGGGAGTGGACTATTAATATTTCTGCCTATCCTCTTGACGGTACAGGCTTATATTACCGAGATGTGGTATGGTAACCGACCAGTGGTTATTAAAATTTCTATTATGACGAAAATCCAGTACTGCGAAATAAATACTATTATTATGAATAAGACCATTAAAATCTTTGATAATGACCTTTATTTTAAAGGCTAATTTAATACATCACATCTTAATTATATTATGAATCAGTTTCTTATAGAACAGTAAATATTTCTAATACACATCCAAAGGGAAAACGTGCGCGGATTTGAGATGGTAATAGGAAAATCATTTAACCATAAAAACACTTTCTACACACAAATCAATACCAATCATCCATGATATTTCATCACTATTATATATAACATAGTTACATATTGTAACAAAATAAATCATAATAACGCTATATTAACTATAATGTGTTTGACTAACATTGTCGTGAAATAAAAACATCTATAGTGGAATATTGTAGAACTATTCAAATAACTTTATGTAGCGTCGTCGCCAAAGTCGCAGCGTGACGGTGTTGCTTTTTCTTTCTTGCTAGGAGATTCTTTACTCGGTTCTGTGAATATATGCATTATTTATACATTATGTTCCTTACTTATAAAAAAATAAAACGAGTTTGTCCCGTTCTTCCTTAGTCAATTAGTCTGAAAGTGAAAGAGATGAAACCTATAAACCGCAATACCTATAAAGCGTATATAAGGTAGTTTTCACCCGCAATATCACAAAGAAAATATTTGTACAACGTACTAACAAGTTATGTGTCAACCACATCAATATATTATACCCTAGATGCACAGTTCTTTGCAAATATCCTCCTAAAAAGTGGTCTCAGAAATAAAAAAAAGAAAACGATCACAAGTTGTAATTAAATCAACACAAATATAACCCTAAGCACGTGTTATAAAGTAGGTTTTTAAACGAAATGAGCAAGCGTTCTTTAATTTGAATTTTGAAATTTAGAATTCTATCGACGTCCGACTGTAGACAAAACGAGTGCTTAAGCACTTCTTTGTTGTCCCATTTTCCGAGCGACAACTGTGCATCTAGGTAAATAATATATCGATGGTCAACCACAATAATGTATCCCGATTCACGTCATAGGATGTAGCAATAAAGATTTGGACGAGTCAACTGTATACCAGTAGCAGAGTCCCAAATATTGTTAACAAAAAAAAGTTTTCACCCGCGTGGTATTCATTGGGCCTTACTTATAAAAACATTTTAGCTGAGGAGATGGTTAAGAATAATCTGTCACTTTTTTCCTTGTGGCACATTGTTTGAAAATAAAAGAGACCGACTATTCTTAGCCATTTGCTCAGCTAAAATGATTTTAAAAGTAAGGCCCCTTGTGTCTAAGTGTTATAGGTATGAAGTATGAACCATCTTCTCTACGAAGGAAAGTTGGTATAAATATCACAATAATTTGATGGACAAATTTTGTTCAGTAATTACATGTTCTAACATGCCATGTGTCATGGCCCATGTCAAGTGCAGATATTATGTAATTTAGATACCTAAGGTAGGTATAAACAAAAGAGATAGAAGACTTATCAAGAAAGGAGTAGCTTAAATATTAAATCTAATTAAAGCGCATATATTACTAACTGCCTCGTTGGCGTGGTGGTATTTCGGTACGACTACGGTTCTGAGGTCTCGGGTTCGATCCCCGGGTCGGGCAAAGTGATATTGGATTTTTCCATATCAGCCCGGAGTCTGGAATTTGTGCCCGATAAGGCGACAGGCTCGCCCCCTATCACATCTGGGACGGAACGAAGCTCGGCGAAATGTGGGTGTTCTAGTTCGCTAGTGCGCCTCTGCCTACCCCTTCGGGGATACAGGCGTGAGCTTATGTATATTACTAACCTCCATCCATTAAAGACTTCAGAGCCAAAGGATCTTGCTGGGGTAGTTTAATGCCCTGTTTCAACACCATGGTCCCATCCTGGAAAAAATATATTTAAGTTCTGTAATGAGCAAGAGTGGGGGCGTAGTGGAGATATTTTGTTATCCCTTTCCAACGCACGCACCGTTATGGCTGTGACGTGATTATACTGTTAATTCTCTTTCCCGGTTGTAAGGTTACACCAAACTTCAATGGCTTATAACTTTTTATTTTTGAGAATATTTCAATATTTATTTCTGTGCTGTTTTAGATGACGTAAATTTCGTATGAAATTAATATAAAAAAAATACGAGTACCCCATTGGCAACTGCTTACGTTTTTTTTTGTGAAGTAGATATTCGGTATGCCAAATTCCCCTTGCACTGTCCAATACCCTACTTTAAAGGAGTCTTACCCCATACATGTTTTACCCATACACTTTTTCAAGCATGTCGCAAAAAGGATTTGGCTAAGTTTTTACGACCGGATGCCCGTCTGCCTGACGTCAACCCCCTCTGGAGGAGCCAGTCCCTGGCTAATAAAATTAGAAATCTGTCTTTCTCGATCTAGGAATCGAACCCATGACCTACCAGTCCACAGCCCAATGTGCTGCCGAGGAGGCGACCAATCTGTTATAATGTAAAAAATAATGTGCAAAACCGAGTGTAATCAATGGTGAAGTTACCTTCATTTCAACAAGTCCTTTTTTGGCCATGGCCTCCACTTCGGCTTTGGTCATCACAATCTTCTGTACTTTAACTACTTTCTTTCCGATCTGCATCTCACACAATTCCGCGCTCCCAACTGTTGAATATATTCAGTTATATGCTGGTACTTTGGTTAAGGATCCATCCTAATACACTCGCTGTGGACTAGGGGGGAAGGCCGACTAGTCCGGCATAACCATCCCACTGCCCCCGGCTTGGGGGGTATCCATAAACTGTGGATTTACTCCGTGTCAAAAAAAAATACATATTTATTTTTCTCCTCTTATCAGCGCCACTCATTTTCTGAAGCATATTGCAGAAATAATTTAGTTTTGTTATTATGACAGGCTGCCTGTCGGGCCTCAACCCTTTCTGGAAGATTGGATCCTGGACTGGGTCCCTGACTCGTGTTGGAAAAACTGTGTTGCCTGACCTAGGATTCAAACCCAAGATCTCCAGGTCCGCTGCCTATATAGGCTGCCACTAGACACAGGAGGCGACATTATACCTGCACCTGCACTTAACTAACTGACATCTTATCGACAGAACACCAATCTTTAAGCATGTTGCAGAAAGGATTTGGCTTTAGGTTTTAGGACCGGCCATCTGCCACACACATCATTGAGTATAAGTTGATATAAGTAACAATAAACATACGTCTTGCATTCACTGGTAACGGGAGTGGTTTGACTCCTGGTGGGAGCGCTTTGATTGGTACCTAGAACATCAGAAATTATACATTAAACAACTTTTCTGGCGAGCATATGAAGCAACAGATACACTAGGCAAAATAACTATGTTTGAATGCAGCTAAATCCCTCATGGTGGCTTACCTTGAGGGACTAAAATGGTCGTATGAAACCCGGGCCAGTTTTGTACCATAATATCCAGATACAAAAATGTTTGGGGATGGCAAGCTATTACTATACTATACTATTGGCATTATCGTGCGTAACACTTCCACGGGTGACAATAAATGACGTGCGTCTGATCGTCTTATATGATTTTGCGTTACAAATCTTTGTATGCATAACTATGCCTCTTCTTTTCTCCCACGTCACCATTCTCTGGAAAAATACGCCCCCTGTCGCCCACAATCCATAGTAATGTCACGAAAGAATTTGATTGCTTCAAGTTAGGTATTTTGAAATCGATTAGTGGAAAAAGCAATTCGTGCGAATGGAATAATCGATTTTATAGTATTTCATCATCATCATCATCATCAGCCATAGGACGTCCACTGCTGAACATAGGCCTCCCCCAAAGATTTCCAGATCGATCTGTTGGAAGCGGCCTGCATCCAGCGACATCCTGCGACCTTTATCAAGTCGTCGGTCCACCTTGTAGGTGGACGTCCTACACTGCGCTTGCCGGTACGTGGTCTCCGCTCGAGTTTATAGTATTTACATAACATAATATAAGCTCACGCCTGTATCCCCGAAGGGGTAGGCAGAAGCGCACTAGCAAACTAGAACACCCACATTTCGCCGAGCTTAGTTCCGTCCCAGATGTGATAGGGGGCGAGACTATCGCCATATCGGGCACAAATTCCAGACTCCGGGCTGATATGGAAAAATCCAATATCACTTTGCCCGACCCGGGGATCGAACCCGAGACCTCAGAACTAGAAGTAATTCCCTAAAGATTTTTTTTAATATACCTTACGATTCAATTTATCGAGAATCAATCTTTTAATGATCAGTTTTATCGGTAATCGATTCCTGTGCGTATAATTCCAATAGAAGACTATATTTATAGAAGAATCAACATGACCACTAAAAGCTCTGAAAGGTTTTAAAAATTCGAAGGCGAAAACCTTGAACCTACCTTCTTCAGTGTTTGTCCCGTAGGCGATACTAAAATGTTGGCCGAAGCTTTCGGATCCTGAAATATCAATGAAGTCCTTAGTTTCAAGCTTATTATAATATTCGTTTTTTTCTGTCTTAAACTACCTACAAGGAAAAATATATTAGCATACTAAATGAGATAAGTAATTATTTTGAAATTGATTATCTCATTTATTATGCCCATATTTTCTTAATGCATAGGAAGAGAAACTTTTGTGATTTTTTAGACTAACAACATAAGCTCACTCCTGTATTCCCGACGGAGTCGGCAAGGGCGTACTACCGAACTAGAATACCCACATTTCGCCGAGCTTAGTTCCGTCTCAGATGTGATAGGGGGCGAGCGTATCGCAATATCGGGCACAAATTTCAGACTGCGGGCTGATACTGAAAAATCCAATAGCCCTGCCCGACCCGGGGACCGAGAACTCAGGAGTCAGGACGGTAATAGTACCGAAATACAACCACGCCACCGAGGCAGTCTTTTTAAACTAATAAAATAGATATATTAATTATACGATTAAGGTATGATAATTATTGTTCCTCCACCTACCCTTACCCCACTTCAATGTGGGATCAGCGCAACAGACCATAATATCAAGTAAGTGACGAGCGAATAAGATAACATATTTAAAGATAGGTAAGTAAAAAGTCGTAAGCTTACAACAGGTCGCTCCGGCGTATTTTTGTCAGTTTCATTAACTTTTTCCGGAGTGGGTGTAGTTTCTTTAGGTTTGACAACAGTTTCCTGTTCTGGCTCTTCTTGTTTGGGCTGTTCGTTTTCTTCAGACTCGTCTTTTTTAACTTTATTAGGACTGTAAGAAACATCATTAATGTTATTTCTTTCCATCTGCCTTTATCTTAATTAATATTAACAACACTATTTTTTTTGGCATTTTGCAGATTTTTTTTGGTTAAGTTTTTTTTGGCTGCATGCCTGTCGTAGAACTCGTACAGGGGGCTATATTTACTTAATTCAAATATTCAGTTGTACTCAATAAAACAGCTGTTAGGATCAATAAGTGCGAGCATTTTAAGATAGCGAGTAACGAAGCTCGACGAGTTTCTGAGAATGCGGGAATACTAAGTAAGGATTGCATGCCAATTGACTAAAGAAAAAAAGGACTTGGCATAACTACGAAAAATATGTGTTTACTTTGATGCCGGTTCCGCCAGTTTAGTTTCGCGATCTATTTACATGTAAGTTATCAACGTGTCATAAGACTTAAATAACGTATAAATATTCATTGATTTTATTATAAATACGGTGTTTTATTACTAAAAATAATACTAATTTCGGTAGGTGAAGATGCTATATTAATGCGACCTTCGTTCACAAAGTCACCATTTTTGTTTCTCTCCATAGTTCATACATTAGGCATGCTTCATGTGTCGTAGTTATGCCTCGTCCTTATTCTTCTTATGTCTAATGTGTATATTGTATACTGACACTGGTGTTTGTTGCGTGTCCTTGCGCGGTCTGCCCCTCTTGCGTGGCGCGGCGCCCCCCACCCCCGCCCCGGCCGCCTCCCCCCTCGCCGCGGAAGGGGAGGGCGCCGCCGCTGACTGACGGCTCGCTGGAGACTGCTTGGCACTACTCCTGCGCATCTTACCGCGAACCTACAACACGGAAACACCGTGTTTAAATGCGACATGGATGCAGAAATGAGCCAACCCACAAAAAAAAAACACACGAATGTGGTCTATTATTGGTTTAGATAATGTTGGCATAAGAAGACTAAAAAAATTGTGAGTTGGCTCATTTCTGCACAACACGGTCCAAATAAATCATGTTTCAGATACGTGCTAATAATAATTACTACATTTAAGGGTGGATGAACAGGAATCTAGAGTTTAATATATCATATTGGTCATACTTTCAGAGATCGATAATGGCAATATTTATTGGCGGCCCGGAAGTCATATATTTTGATGTACTGTGTACAGAACTCAAAATTAAGTATCAGATGGACGTAATCGCTTGAGAACTACCATATTATAATAATCACAAGTTTCAAAACTTAACAGACCAACTTCAAATCCGATCGTGACCAATTTACATGGGACCACCATCGAAATAAGCTCTACCGCACACAGAAATAATTTTGTAGATCAGTCCACATTTGGCGGAGATATCAGGGAACATACATAAAAAACTATAAAAAATAAGTACGGACGAATTGAGGACCTTCTCCTTTTTTGAAGTCGGACGATAAAGTGGAATTTACCTCAGGGGCCTTCTCGACTTGTTTGAATTCTTCATCGTCGTCGTCCGCTTCGTCTGAATCCTCATCGGAGCCTTCGGACACCCGCGTGCTGCTGATTAAAATAAATACTGACAAAAAGTGATGGTGACAAGTCACCCGTGTCCACTAACCCACGTCATTAAAACCGAAACCTCGTCTAAACCGAAACAACCCGAATAGCATACTATCATTCATTCTATGCACCTGTATATGTGCGTGTACGCACGTATGTGAGCGCGTGTGTGTTCGTGTTAGGGCGCGTGTGTGTTCATGTATGGGCGCGTGTGTGCGTGTATTGTCGCGTGTGTGTTCGTGTATGGGCGCGTGTGTGCGTGTATGGGCGCGTGTGTGTTCGTGTATGGGCGCGTGTAGTTTCGTGTATGGGCGCGTGTGTTCGTGTATAGGCGCGTGTGTGTTCACTGTTCATGTATGGGCGAGTGTGTTTTGGTGTATGGGCGGGTGTGTTCGTGTATGGGCGTGTGTGTTCGTGTATGGGCGCGTGTGTCTTCCTGTATAGGCCAGTGTGTTCGTGTATAGGCGCGTGTGTGTTCGTGTATGGGCGAGTGTGTTTTGGTGTATGGGCGGGTGTGTGTTCGTGTATGGACCTGCGTGTGGGCGTGTTTTTAGGTACGCAGTGTTTGCTTACCTTTCCCGTAACATTTTTGCGTAATCTTTTATTTTAGAGGGTCGTGTGGAGCGACGCACTCCCTCCTCCGGTGCGGGCTTATCGCTGGTGCCGTTTTTAACCACACTCTAAAAAAAGTATTTCTTTTAATATCACACTATTCAATGGCTCGAGCAGATATATTTTGACAATCGAATTCGCATCGAGCTCCATAACAATTATTACGTTGACCGACCCGCCATCGGGATTTCTTTTTATGTAAAAAGTCACGTGAAAATCAAAACATTATACTCACGGGTCGCTCCTTTTCTTTAACTTCTTTTTCTTTGTCTTTGTCATCTTTTCCGTTATTGTTTTTATTATCTTTGACGTCTTTAGGTTCTTTATTCTCTTTGGTAATGACTCGTCGCTCCGGCACCTTTTTTTCTGTCGCTGGTACCTTAACAACTTGCTGAGATTTCTTCTCTTCTACGTTCCTATGTACAAAATGATCGAATTATTAATTTATATGCGTGTTATTTTTTCAATAATTTGCACACAATATCTCGAAATCACAAATTGAAATTGTTGTTTATAATTATTTATCCCAGCCTAGTGCTAGGACCCACCTTCCTACTTAAAACGCTTCTGCATTGTCCCGTCTTGATCATCCTCCACAGAAAGACTATTGGTTCTGATATCATCCTCCAAAACGTGACATTGGATTTTTCCATCTCTGCCCGGAGTCTGCAATTTGTGTCCGATATGGCGATAGGCTCGTCCCCTATCACATCTGTAACGGAACTAACCTCGGCGAAAAGTGGTGTTCTAGTTCGCTAGTGCGCCTCTGCCTACCCCTTCTGGGATACAGGCGTGAGCTTATTTTATATTATGTTACGATCTGGTCCACACACTTACGACCTAGGTACTCGGCACTAGTTATATACGATTATAACTAATGTATTTAAATTTCATACCTTATCTTAGGTGTTGATGTGTGAATCTGTGGCCTTCTGCATCTAAACGTTTCTGTAATTTTGGCGGGAGCTGCTTTGACAGTGTCACTGCGGATGTTGGTCTGGGAAATCAAATCAAAATATTTATTGTATCCATAAAATGTTCAAACATCATTTAAATTCAATCAATTTTAACTCTACCGCCTGTACGGAAGGCCGTTTCGCCAGAGAACAATGAGCCAGAAACTCTGATATTGCTCGAAATTTATTATATGACGGTTATATTATTAATATTTTATTTTAAAAAAATAAACGTGGTAAATGACTAATGAAACATATTTGTCGGTGTTTAGGAGAAAACAAATAAAAGGAGAAACTGACGTATTAGCGTACAACCGAAACTATTAGATTAGTGAAATTTGACACATGGCTTTCTTTTGTGACGTAAGCGAGCACCAAAAATGGTTTATTAGAAATTCGTCCCCTAAAAGGGTGTAACGGGGGTTGAAAGTTTGAACAAGAAAAAATAAAGAAAACGGAAATAAAACGGTACAGACCCACGCGGGCGTAGCCGCAGGCAAAAGCTAGTAAACAATAGTAGGTACCGATAAATGACACCAAATAGTCCTATCCGATACATAGATGAGTCTTGTGTCAAAAACTAGACGAGACTTACAGTCTCAGTTGTGCAACAACCATTTGTCACGGTGCGGGGATCGAACCTGCGGCCTCTCGCTTCACAGACAGCTACTCGCTCGCTGTGCCACAGGGGATGTGAATGATAACGCGGGCGGAGTCGTGAATGGAAATGTAGTATAAATACTAATAAAAAGTATACCTACCCTTTTCAATTCCTGTAAGTCCTTTTCCAATAAACGCAACGACTTGTCGTTACCTCCAGCTGAGGTACTACTTTCCACTTTATTATTTGTTTTTTCTTTCTTTTCTGGAGCTGGAACTAGAAAAATAGAATTAGAATTTGTTTGTAAAATTAATAACAAATGTTACAAATCTGTAATCTAACTTGATTACCAGTTTCTGAAGTAGTCTGCTGCACCACTTTACGCTTCATTTCTTCAGCTTTCCGTAATATACCGGCCGTCTGAAATTATATCAGTATTAATTACAAACTTTCAGGGTTCCGTAGCAAAAAAAAAAGAATCCTTTTAGTTTCATCGTGTTCTTCCGTCCATTTCTGTCTGTATATCACAGCCATTTAGCTTGGTTTCCAAGCTAAATGGCTTTGAATTTTTATATCATACTTTGATATGATTATACTATTGTCCAAATATCTTTTGAGGTCACTCTTCAAACATGTAATAGATAAAAAAAAATGCGGACCCCTAATACAGATGTATGAACGCAATACAATACGCCACCGAGATAGTACATACTCGATGTGTACTATGTTACGGTGGAGTGTGGCAGGAACGAGGCGGAAAGGCAATTTTATTTTGGCAATATGATGAGAAATTTAACTTTTGGCCTCCTCTACAACAGAACAAGCCATTCAATTAGTACTTGACTATTTTTTAAAAAGTATACAAGGCTATTCATTACTTTATCCTAAACATGTAGAAAAATATTTCGTAATTTATTTTCATATATTTAGTTTAAAAAAGCTAAAACTATTACCTATGTATAATTTAATTTGCCGCCGAAACGCTATCCGTCTACCTGTAGATACGGGTGACGTCATCTTTCCTTACTATTGATACAAAATCGTAAATACATGTATGATTTTAAACTAAAAAAAGGGTCAGATATTTCGTCGATCAGATATTGTCGATCACATCTGCGTTGAAATTAGGTTGAGCTTTAAACAAAAATACGAAAATAATATACCAAATGACCTGGCAGTATGACTTTGGATCTTAGGTCTTAGGCCATTGTGGAACAAATTTATAAGAAAAATGAGTAATGTGACATCATGCATCGTGATTGATGTTTACAGTCACGTGACGCACAGATAAAAAATTAAGTATTTAAATTACTAAAACAAAATTATCCTTGGAGTATTTTTAATAAATTCCTATTACACTGGTTAATTCGATGATAAATCTATGTTACTACAGAAATTCATTGATATTGGTTACTACAGTCAAGTAGCCAATCGTACAAAATAGTAATACGGTGTATTGATAATAGACATTAAGTTTTTTTCTTTTTTTGTGTACATTATTGAGCCACATGTTCACTTAGTGATCAAGCTCATTAAATAAATAATTAAATAAAAAATAGTACATACTCTTAACTTACCTGATCAGTTTTGGCGGCAGTGTCGAGTAGAGTAGCAGTCGCGTCGCCGTTGGTTTTGTGTCGCGGTTGCTGGTGTCGGTGCGGCGCGTCGGGTTGCTTGTCGATGATGGCGCGCGCGTCCACGGTCGACAGCTCTGTGTATGTCGTTTCCGCTTCACTGTCTGTTATACAAATGTCAAGTGGTGTGCATTTCATATAGACAAAGAGACAGTGTTCTACCCTAACGATTGGGTACTTGACAATAGTAACCAATATCAATGAATTTCTGTAGGAACATAGATTTATCATCTAAATAACGTATGCAATAGGATTTTATTAAAAATACTCCAAGGATAATTTTATTTTAGTAATATAACTACTTAATTTTTATCTGTGCGTCACGTGACGGTAAACACCAATCACGATGCATTATGTCAGATTACTCATTTTTCTTGTTTAGTTGCTCCACAAGGGCCTAAGACGTAAGATCAAAAGTCATACTGCCAGGTTATTTGGTATTTTTTTTTTGTATTTTTATTTAAATCTCAAAATTTCAATGCGGATGTGATCGACGATCGATATCTGATCGACGAAACATCCGACCCTTTTTTTTTTAGTTTGAAATCATAAATGTTATTTCCTCAATATCTTTTTTAAAAGCCATTTTGTATCTATGGTAAGAAACAATGACGTCACCCGTAGCTACAGTTAACAGGGAGCGTTATGGCGGCAAACTAAATTATACATATATTTTTTTTACTAAATATATGAAAATAAATTACGAAATATTTTTTTTACATGTTTAGGATAAACTAATAAATAGCCTGCCTCGGTGGCGTGGTGGTATTTCGGTACGACTACGGTTCTGAGGTCTCGGGTTCGATCCCCGGGTCGGGCAAAGTAATATTAGATTTTCCATATCAGCCCGGAGTCTGGAATTTGTGCCCGATATGGCGATAGGCTCGCCCCCTATCACATCTGGGACGGAAGTAAGCTCGGCGAAATGTGGGTGTTCTAGTTCGCTAGTCCGCCTCTGCCTACCCCTTCGGGGATACAGGCGTGAGCTTATGTATGTAGCTTATGTAATAAATAGCCCTGTATACTTTTTAAAAAACAGTCAAGTACCCAATTTACATAAATCGTAACAAAAAAAAAAACATTTCAAATTGGTAATATAATAGAGAATTTATCGAGAATCAAGTTTTAGTAAATTGAACTTGATTTTCTAAAATATTACCTTCCGACATGGTGTTGTCTGCTTTATCCTCCGCCTCTTCTTGGTAATTTGAAAGCTGCAAAAAAAATATTTACGACACTTTAACATTACACCAAGATAATAAATTGAAATTATTGGATATATGTATACCATAAATTCATCAGCTTTCTTAATTTCCACCACCATTTCGCCGTCTTCTTCTTTAACTATAAACAAACAAAAAAGAATTATCACAGGTATATGAGGAAAATGAGCGATGTATAAGAAAAAACTTTTAAATATATTATTATACACTATATTATGCATTGTCTTAGGCATGGAATCCTATATCCAGCTAACATTTTTTTTTCAGGAGCGACAACAAGGCACCGTAATTAAGTATTGTTGCTTTTTTGGTCTATGACAAATAAAATTGTTATTTACTTACGATTAATAGCATTGTCATCGTCATCTTCTTCCGCATCCATTTCCATTGAAGAGTCATGTCCCGCCGTCTGTTACACGAACATAAGTATACTCATGCAATATTTAACTCGTAGAGTCTCAATTATTTTTTATGTAAAGTTTAACGTCCCCGAGTATTTATATAAATGCAATTTATATTAAATTTTCTCCTAAATATCACTTGCAGCTCCGCGATAAATCTCTGTTTATCCTAAATCTTGATTTAAAGATAGTAGTGGGCTGTAGGATAAATCGAGTTTAGGTTTCATTCTACATTAGTAATAGCACTGCAAATCGCCCTAAGTGTGTAGAATAATTTGGCCGCCTTATCACTTCATACAACCTCTATTCTTCCCGTTGCTCTTTAGAGCACACAACAGTGGCGTGCAGTCCATATAGGCAAAGAGACTCTGTCTACCCTAACAATTTACTATTTATACAAATAAATAATTTTTGTACAAGTTTTTGTCTACCCTAATTTGAATGCCTATGCACGTCATTGGCATACATCAAGGTAAACTAAAAGAAGCTAACTCTGCTTACTTTATATCTTACGTAACTGCAAGGTCTTACTTCAATGTCCACTTCTTCGACTATCGATACTAAGCTGCTGTGCTGTACGAGTTACTGAGCTCCTATGAAGTACTTTTGGATAACAATAACTCACTCTCACACTCACACTCACACTCTCACAGAAAACCGACGTAAAGTGACAGCTTGCTGTCGCGTTTCGTTCGGTGAGTGAGATTTCCGGTGGCCTATTTCTTTCCCACTTCCTTCCCAATCCCCTTCCCTCCCCTTCCATTCCCTCCTTTTAGGTTGGCAACGCACCCATGATTCTTTTTGTGTCTTGGGTGTCTATGGGTGGTGGAGATCACTTACCATCAGGTGACCCATCTGCTCGTTTGCCAATCTCTGCTATAAAAAAAAAAAAAAAAAAAAACAATAACATAACATAAACTCACGCCTGTATCCCCGAAGGGGTAGGCAGAGGCACACTAGCGATCTAGTATACCCACATTTCACAGAGCTTAGTTCCGTTTCCAGATGTGATTAGGGGGCGAGCCTATCGGCATTTCAGGCACAAATTACAGACTCCGGACTGATATAGAAAGATATGTTATTTTGTGTGTTACGCGATATCTCCGCCAAATGTGGACCGATTTTCAAAATAATTTGTATTCGATAGAGCTTATTTCAAAGGTGGTCCCATATAAATTTGGTCACGATCGAATTTGAAGTCGTTCTGTTAAGTTTTTATCTAAGTTAAATTGCGTAATAAGTGTTATGTAGGTACCGACCTCACTGCGTAGTTCCTCTTCGTGCGCTACAACGACGTGGTTGTCCAGTTTCTCCTTGGTTGTAAATATCAGCTCGCAGTAGTCACACAGGTATTCCGATCCTTTACATAAAAAAACAGAATAATAATATTTTTACTTTTAGGTAGTTAGAAATTATTGAAAAACCCCAAAAGGAACTCAAAGTCGCTTTAGCACGGTTGCCTTGCGTGCGTGCCTGGGTATGACGATTTTTAGGCACTAGTGTCGAGGACCTATGAACATCGTAAGTATTGCAATTTTGTGTGGTACAGCCACACTGCAGACAATTACGTCTACAGTAAGAATGGGCCGGTTTCATCCGTGAGTGAGTTTTCCGGTGGTCCAATTCCCCTCTCCACTTTCCAATCCCTATTCCCATCCTTTTAGGTTTGCAAAGCATCCAAGATTCTTTTTGTGTCTTGAGTGTCAATGGGACGGTGGAGATCACTTACCATCAGGTGATCCAGCTAGTTCGCCAGCCTTTGCTATACATACATAAGCTCACGCCTGTATCTCCAAAGGGGTAGGCAGAGGCGCACTAGCGAACTAGAGCACCCACATTTCATCGAGCTTAGTTTCGTCCCAGATGTGATAAGGGGCGAGCCTATCGGGAAAAATCCAATATCACTGTGCCCGATCGGGGATCGAACCCGAGACCTCAGAACCGTAGTCGTACCGAAATACAACGACGCCACCGAGGCAGTCAGTCCTCTGCTATAAAAGTATATTGTGAACGTAGTTACCGGTAGCATGCGACTTGATGTGCATGGTGACGGCCTCGACGTCGTGGAAGTGTTCCTGGCAGAGCGGGCAGGTGAGGTTCTGCGTCGCGTGTATCGCGGAGTGGTAGATGAGCTCGTCCTGCGAGTGGAACAGCTCGGCGCACTGCTCGCAGCGGAACTGGTCGAGGTGGTGCGCGTGCGGGAGCTGCTCGCCGAACGGGCCGCGGCGGTTGCCCACCGTCTCGCGGTGCTTCATGCGCAGGTGTCTGCAATGCGATACGGAACTTGCATAAATAATCACTTTTATAACGGGCGTCGATGGGTGTTTCACTTAAAACACACCGATATATACTTATATTCTCCTATTTCCGGAAGGGGAGACGGCGTTATAAAAAATAAGGGAGGGAAACGAAACACTCGCGTCACTTACAAGCAATGTATTCAAATGTTCAAACAAAGTGTACTACTACAAATACCCGAGTTACAATTATACGCGGAGCACCCCCAAACGGGTGCTTCCATAGGCAGCGCGTGAGCCACGGGTCGGCTGAGATACGCGTGAGCTCACGTTCGAAGGCTCTGGCTCGACTGCCGGGGGTGGCGTGATTTCGCCGGGAGCGCGCCTGGAGAGGAAGGGTTGGCGGGGGCGTGACCGTGCGCGGGGAATGAGAGGCGTTTGGCCCGCTGCTCATACGCCGTCGTGTTACACTTTCTTTTTAATTTTATGGCAATTGAAATACATTATGCCAATGTCAAGTTAGGGAAATTGTTTTCCTACATGTAAGTTTTCGCAAGTGCAATGAAGTCGAATGTGTTCGATTTCAAGGCCCTGCTGAAATTTTAGCGTCAATTTTCTCGCAGCGGAGGAATCGAACATGGGGGACCCATCCACCCGACAAAAAGCATCCAAAATCACTTATTTCAAAGCTTCCACATACTGTCCATCTTCGTTGATGTTTATTGCTTAGATACACATAACATTTAAACCACAAACACAACTTTAAAAACTGAAAAAGGGCCAAATAAGGAGTTCTCGTAACCGACGAGCGTGCAAAAGACCGATGACTGTGGAAGAAGCGAAAGAGGTGTGTTTGAACTGAGGCAATTGGCGCTCCTTAGTCTCTGCCTACCCGACGGGAAACAGGCGTGAGTTTATGTATGTATGTTTAAAATCTTAACTGACCGCCTTCCATATACAATCGTGACCAAATTTATATGGGACCACCCTTGAAAAAGAATTTTGAAAATCGCTCCACATTTGGCTGAGATATCGAGTAACATCATCGATATAATAATATACCTAGATGCACAGTTGACGCTCAGAAAGTGGGACAGCCAACGAGTGCTTAAAATGTAAGTAAGCACTTGTTGGCTGTCAGTCGGGCGCCGACCGTTCGTCTGTGAAGATGCCTAAATGCTCTGTGAAAAAGTGCAAAAATAACACTTTTACAAAGCGCAAAACACATGGGATTTCATATTTTAAGTAAGTATAATTCCCTTACTTGATTCTTAAAACCTTAATCATGTTAAATTAAGTATTAAACGTGTATAAATAATTAATTTAACGAATTCAGTTAATAAAATATTTTGTCCCTTTTGAAATCATGATTTGGAACAATGAAATATATGGAGTCGTTTTTTTTTTGTAAATATTTTTATGTATTTATTTTAAATTTATGATTATTTTTATTAATTTTATTTATTAATTACAGATTTCCATGAAATGAAATAGTAAGAGATAAATGGCGTAAAATTATTTCCGAAGAAAGGAGAGAAGAAAATTTTAAACCCAATTACTCAAGTGTGGTTTGTTCAGACCATTTTGCCGATTCCGATGGATATTATACAGAAAAAGGGATTAGGAAAATTAAAAAGAATGCTGTACCAAAAATAAAGGTGATAAATTGTCATCAGCTACATTGTCCTTAACTAATGTTTACTATTTAATTTAACAATATGTATGCTGTTGGTGTACCTATAAATAAATAAATAAATATTGCCACATTTATTGACTTTATTTTAGATTGTCGTAACTACAAGTTTAAATGAGGCAGGGTGCAGTACAAGTGTAATAGTTGAAAAATATTTGATACAGAATTCATCAATAGCAAGCAAATACTAGGTACATACTGCCATGTAAAATGACTATATAATAATTTGCGGCTAATTCTAATAAATGTTTTCAATCAAAGTGTGCAGATCATAAAAAATTGCCAACATGAACAAAGTTGAACATTCCGCTGTCAAATAATAATTTTAATGGTTCATTCTCGCGATTTTTCATTTTTAAATTTTTCATTTTTATCTTGGATTCTCGGATTGAGATCATTTATTGGAACCGGTCGTTAGGCATAATTACTACAACAGTAATTGTGGCGTCATCATTTATTGGAAACATATTCATTTCCAGGAACCAGCAATTGAACCAATAAATAATGAAGGATCACCAATACCATCAGAATTTTTATCAATCTTTAACACACCTAAGACGTTATTTTTGAAAGATAATTTGAAAGAACGCAACCAAAAATTTAAACTTAAATCTAATTTAGTGCGAAACGTAAAAAGGCAGAACAAAAGATTAAGAAAACGAAATGATAGTCTAAAAGAAATTATTAAGAATCTAAATAGCAAAGGACGATCTTAGTGTGGGGCCAGGACTATGTATGTGACTGTTGGGTGTTATTTATTTATTTATGAATCACGCTAAGGCAAAACAGTGCTTATTTCATATTCATAACTCATAAGCTTTGTTATCTTCTAAACATTTATACTCTATCTGTCTCTTAATGTAAGTAAAATTATTATAGAGATATCGCCATTCTCATCTACATTGTACGCCACGTGGTCAAAATTTCTCACAGATAAATACAAGAACTATTCGACTCCATTCAATCTTTGTCCAAGTGACTAGAATGTTTCTTTTAATAATGTCAAATTATTGTCAAATTCAAAAACGATTAGAAATTCAAAAATTTCGAATATAGGAACGTTTGAACATTCAATTTAAAAAGCTACTTTATGCCGCGTCTATAAGGTCATATTTGTGTTATTTTAATTAAATTTGTGATGTTTATTTGTTTTGTCTGTCGAGGACACTGTTTACAATGATATTTGTATGGAACTGTGCATCTAGGTATATTATTATATCGATGAGTAACATACATAAAAAAATACAGACGAATTGAGGACCTCCTCCTTTTTGGAAATCGGTCGAAAATATCAAGAATGAAACGTAACCTGGTGTAATGGTGTGACTTGACGAACGTCTTCTCGCAGTACTTGCACGGGTACGCGCGCTCCGCCGCGTGCGAGCGCACGTGACGGGACAGCTTCGGGATCGACGTGAACCCTAAACACGAACACAAACGCGAACAATACAATAAACAAACAATATCACAACACCGAATACATAACGTCTAATGTGTATTCACGATCGTTATTCCAGAATGGTAAACAAATATACTCAATTATGTTTGATGTCACCCAAAATTCAAAAATATAAAAAAAAAACTTTAACCAAGCACGGCAAAGTGCAGCTGTACCTCAGAGTAATAGTAACTCCATTTTCTCCAAAATCCTGTTTTATACCAATAGATGCACAAAAACTTTATTATAGTATAAAACACAAGAATGTCAAATACATAAATAAATATTTTTTATAACTTTTAATTAAATTTACCAGTACTGGCTTCATACATTTGCGGTGCACCTTTTTGCCTCTCCTGTAAAATTTGTGTTTTGACGCTTGATATTGTATGCATCTGAGGTACAGATATACACCTGGTGGTAAGTGTAAAGCAGTAAAAAAAATCTTTGTATGATGTACTCGTACTATGCGCCATACATGGTTTGCGATTACCTTAATTAAGGCGCGTCTCCTACTCGTTCTTTCAAAAATATACATAAAACAATTTTTACGTTTAGACATAAGTAGTCCCTTGCTCATGGAACAATGAACCTTAGACAAAAACGTGTAACCCTGTTTGTGAAGTGCTGTGTTTTAAAAAAAATACATGATCAGGAGACATACCCTTATAAGGAAAAAATGAACAGGTTTAATATTTTAAAAGTAGGTGGATATTTGTTTACATTTTTGGAATAAGGTTCGTGAATAAACTTTACAATGCGTTTGTTCATAGCTTTCGTGAAGGCAATAAGAGGCTTTGTGTGTCTTACGCTGTGGACAATAGTCGCAACGGTATGACGGTTTCAGATCATGAACAAGATCCTTGTGTCTTTGAAGTGTCGCTTTCCCTGGGAATCTGAAATGTTAAATATTTTAGAACACATCCGCAATAAAATTTATATAAACATTAAACATTGCAGAGCTATTATTAATATATAGCCACTTGCAACTCCGCGATAAATCCCTATTTATCTCAAATCTTGATTTAAAGATAAAGAGTGAGTGTAGGATAAGCAGAGTTTAGCTTTAACTCTAGATTAGTAATAGTTTTGCAAGTCGCCCCTATAGTTAAGCCTAAACTCAATTTATCCTACAGCTCACTCCGATCTTTAAATCAAAATTTGGGATAAATACGAGATTTATTGCGGAGCTGCAATTGGCTCTAACTAGACTAGAAGTTGAGAATGTTTATTCTTCAGAGCGATTCATTGGATGCGGCTCCTATTTTGGAACCGGGTTCGTCGCATCGGTTCCTTTAGTTCAGTTCCATGGCTCAATTCAGTACTAAACGGACTTAAAATAGTCTAGTGAACCGAAACCAGATCCCTTACTCTCGACACTCGATTCGATTTTGATTTCAATTTGGTTTCATTTATTAACTTAAAATTCGACCGAAGTCGACTTAAAAAGTCCGCTAATGTTGCATTATATTGAGAACTTGTAATTTGGTAATTTTTAACGTGACATTAATGCACTTTTTAACTCGATTTCGGTGGAATTTTAAGTCAATAAATGAAACTGAATCGAATTCAAGTTCGAATCAAGCGTCAGGAGTTAGCCCCCTGTTTTTTTTTCTAGTTATTAGTTTCAAAGATAGCCATCTAGATGGAGAGTTCCTCGTAACATAATTGGGTACTTGACTATGTTTGATCTTATACACATATTTATATGTAATAGCAAATAGAACAAAAAATAAACCCTTCTGTAAAAACTGCATCGAAATTGGTTGAAAGATGAGGCAGTAATAAATATTTTAAATTCTGGAGTGGGGGCATATTGGATATATCTTGCTATTCCTTTCCAACGCTCGTACCTTTATGGTGTGACGTGATTACACTGATACTTCTCTTTCCCGCAGTTTGAAGGTTACACAAACTTCAAAGGCTTATAACTTTTTTATTTTTGATAATATTTCAATATTTTTTCTGTTTTAAATTATAGATGCCGTAAATTTCATATAAAATTATTTAAAAAAAATTAGTCAAGTACCCAATTGTTTAGTTATCACAAGACCAAGGAAACAACAATTTTTGGAAATTATTTTCTTAAAAAGTTTCCTATGTTCCGTTATGGGATAAACTCTCCTATCAGTACCCTTAGTACGAGTTTTTCTCGATTCTCGAAATCGACGATAGTTTACATTTTCTCCATACATTTTTTAGTTCGTTGTAGTTTCCGCAAAGTGGCGCTGCTAGTCAAATGTATGGACAAAACGCAAACTATCGTCGATTTCGTTAATCGAGAACTGACAAAATAAACTCATACTCGGGGTACAGATGTATCTTCTATACTAGATACACACTAGACTATAACAATAGAATGCTCACTTCTTCTCACAAATTGAACACTGGTAGGTCCTGTCTATAACGCGTACATGTTTCTGCGAGTGCGCCTCTAAATCACCGGCCGATAGGAACGATGCAGGACAGTGTGGACATTTTTGTTGCGGCAGGTCTGAGTGCATTAGCTGAAAATTATTACCAACTATGCTTTTGAATTCAAAAACAAAGTAACTGTTTCATTTACTTTTATATACCTAACCACTAGAGAATTAAAAAAAAATTGAATTGAAAAACACAGTAACTATTTCATTTACTTTTATATACCTAACCACTAGAGAATTAAAAAAAAAAATGAATTGAAAAACAAAGTAACTGTTTCATTTACTTTTATATACCTAACCACTAGAGAATTTAAAAAAAAATGAATTGAAAAACAAAGTAACTGTTTCATTTACTTTTATATACCTAACCACTAGAGAATTAAAAAAAAATGAATTGAAAAACAAAGTAACTGTTTCATTTACTTTTATATACCTAACCACTAGAGAATTAAAAAAAAAATGAATTGAAAAACAAAGTAACTGTTTCATTTACTCGTATAAGAGAATTCAGTTCGTGATGACAGTAAGTAGTGTGTTTACAATATGTCTGATTTTTGAGTGGATGTTTGGGTTGCCGTCAGGCAGGCAGCCGGTCGTAAAAACTAAGCCAGATCATTTGTGCAACATACTGTAAACTACTATATACTGTATACTAATATACTGTATGTGCATACTTTAAATGTATGTTGCGCGGATCCCACATTAAGGTGGGATAAAGGCCCGCAGAAAGAAAGAGCCATGCAGCAGTAACGTCCCACGAATGAGCTGGCTCGATCGGTTTGATACCATTTTCTGTCTCATAAAAAACCGATGTAAAGTGGCAGTTTGCGATTGCATTTCATTCGGTAAGTGAGTTTTCCGGTGACCCAAAACCTCTTAAACAACAATAAAATCAATATAATGTCTAATCAGAGGCGGATTTGCAGTGATAGCCGCTCTAGGCCCGGTACTAACTGCCGCCCCTTCTAATCTTGTTTTTAACCGACCTCAAAAAGGAAGAAGGTTCTCAATTTGATTGTAGATAATGGAATTAACTTCGTCAATAAAGTGAAAGTTGCCAAAGCTTTTGTTTCAAATTTAGCCGCCCCTAATGTTATCGCCGCCTTAGGTCCGGGCCTAGTTCGCCTTACGTGAAATCCGCCACTGTGTTTAATGTAACAAATTGTGTACCTTTTCATGTCGTTTTAGTAGTATGAGCCGCTTAAATTTTTTGTCACACGCAGCACATTGGAACACCAAATCATTTGAGTGACGCAACTGATGTACATTCATGTCGTATTTACTAAAGAATTTACTGCAAAAACATTTCGTTTACTTTTATAAATTAACCAAGTAGATAGCCTTCTTAATGCTCTGTTTAAATCTTCTTAATACTGCTATATGCAAGGGCATATGATTATTAAAAAGGGTCATCAAACTTTCAATCAACCGGCTTTGATATTGAAGTCATTCTCAAAATAATTGGGTACTTGGCTAATTGTTTATTTATTAATATTAATTTAAATTTACGTCGTCTAAAACATAGCACAGAAAGAAATATTGAAATATTATCAAAAATAAAAAAGTTATAATCCTTTGAAGTTTGGTGTAGCCTTTAAACTGCAGAAAAGAGAAGTATCAGTCTAATCACGTCATGGCCAAACAGTGCGTGCATTGGAAAGGGATAGCAAGATATTCCCACAACATCCCCACTCTTGCTCATTGTAGAATTTAAAATATGAATTACTGCCTTAGTTACACAGAAGAGTTTCTTTTTTGTTTTATTTGCTATTTCATATAAAAATATGTATAAAATCAAACATAGCAAAGTACCCAATTTTGGTTGTTTTAATGATATTTGATATTGTTTGATATGTCAGTCAGTCAGTTTATCCTTTTATATATACACATGGATTTCCAAAACGGTGTACTTACGCGTCACACTGGTCACACTGGTGGGTCCTCTCCCTGTGTTTCCTCAGCTTGTGCAGCTCTAGCAGCTGTTGTAGCGGGTAGGTGCAGTCGCACTCGGAGCACGGCCAGCACCCCTCCTCCACCACGCCCGTGCGAGCCTTCATCACTACGCTTTCCGTACGGCTCTCAGCTGCACATCACTTCGGACGTTGATAATTATATTCGGAAGTTACGAAACAACACTCTTCAAAAATGGTAAAGAATAGTCTGTCCCTTTTATTTTCAAATAATGTGACAAAATGAGGCCTATCTCCAGCAGTGGACGTCCTATGGCTGATGATGATGATGATGACACAAGGAAAATTAAAAGAAAATAAAAAAAATCAATTCTTAGCTATTTGCTCAGCTAAACAGTTTTTATAAGTAAGACCCTATGTATGTAGCGATAAGAGCAGTTTTTCTATGATGGATTTGTTGTCAGACGTGTCATGACGATGAACGTAAAACAAGGTAAACACGCGGCGTCTCTCAAAGTATTTTTATCGTTATGCACTTAAATAAGGTCGCAAATTGTAATGTAAATCATTATAATCACGGCGTTACGATTCGCCGAAGTGACTTGTGTATTTTGATCTTTTCCACCTGGCTTTTATCCTATTCTGTGGGATGAGTGAATTTAATCATTTCGTTTTTTTAGCAGACTGGTGAACGAGCAGGTGGTTACCTTTTAGTAAGTGATCTCCACCGCCTATAGACACAGACACAAAAAGGATGATGGGTGCGTTGCCAACCGAAAAAGATGGGAATAGGGCAAACCCTATACCCCTTTCTCCATGAAAGGGGTCGATAGAATAGGGCTAGCAAATATCTCATTCACCGAGCAAACCGCAACATCAAATTGCTACTTTCTTTCGTCGGTTTTCTGTGACCGTGGTATCAAACCAGTCGAGTCGAAATCGTGATGTAGACATTACTGTCTACAGTGTGGCCCTACCACTCAAAAGTATTCGATCATTTTCACAACCTTTTACGTGCCTGACTTCACCCCCTTCTAGAGGATCCAGTTTTACTATATTTAAGTTTAGCCAAATAATATTCAACCTCTTATTGTATACATCTAAACACTTTACTGGTACGAAGCTGGTCTTGTGGTTCACCTAATGTATATTCTGTATGTTAACCCATATCACTACATACATACACTCTTGTTTCTTGTTCTCTATAATAGGCATGGCAAGGTGAGGTTAATCAATATAACCGAGTAACACTATCTATATATTGGATTAGTTAAGTATTCGATAGCTGAAGGACATTTATTTCAAGGTATTTAATATTCGATGTACATAATACAATTTGTAATTCAACTAGCTTTTGCTGACGGCTCCGCTTAGTGAAAGATTTTTCTGATCACTCCGACGATTTGTATGATTGCGGATAAATTTCCTTTAGGCACACCTCAACAACTTTCGTCCACTATAGCACCTTTGCCTGTCATGTTATACTCCATGTTCAATTCACATAGGTCTATTAAGTAAGAACCTATCGTATTCAGAAGTCAAATAAATATATAATGTGACTTACCTTATTTTGAAGAAGAAACTTATTGAGAGTTTTAAATTGTACACTGCACTTTCAGTAGGTTTTGAGTAAGCGAAGACGGTCAAAGTAGCAGTGAAGAGCTAATAATCTTTTTTGAAAATTTAAATTCAACTGTATTCATTCTGCATACCGCTGATTATTAAATCGATAACGGTGACTATATCCTGTGGTAGAGGCGTGCTATCGTTCTTTGTACCATATGTGGAAGGACATAAGGTTGAGTCTTATTCGTTGTCTAATTAAGTCCACCTCGCAACTCTGTCCGTCGGCGCTGACTCGAGAAGGCAAACTTTCTGGTGTGCAACGCATTAAACGAAAACCTGCTTTCACTCTCACCATTAACAAGAATTTGTATAACAGTGTTGCCTGCAGCATGTCGATCCGATCATGTTGTCACCAATCTGGTCGGATAAATTAATAAAGCAATTAATTTCTGTGACAGCGTAGGTATTGTGTCCAATACCTACGCTGTCACAGAAATTAATTGCTTGCGACATGACTTGATTTTTGGGTCGGGTTTGAGGGTACATATTTGTGTCCGTGTGTCATCGGGTAACTACCCATGTGCCCCTCCATTTGCTTCTTCTCTCTTCAGAGTGTGAAGAAACATTTATGTAGGCCAGAATGATGTTAAGGACCACCGACATTAGTTGTGGTCACTAGTTGTTTTGGATTGTAATGAGCTTGCCATCACATGAAGTATAGTCACAAAAAGTCCTTATTCTTATTCCTATTATTAAAGGGCTTCTCGTAATTACGTTTATGAATTCTTGTATTGCACACCTGAAAACTTACCTTTTCCATTTAAAAATAAAATTGAAATAGAAATAATAATATTTCAAATACCTACACTGGCTGCGAAAACACAAACATGCTGCACAATAAAAATAAAAGAAAGCTATGAACACACGCAAATAAAGGAAAAATCGCAGTTTTGCTAATACATACTCAAGATTCAATTATACTATGATCAGGATAGAAAGCAATAACAATATAAGGAATTGAAACGAGGACAAACCAACAAACACACCTTCGCATTAACAGTATTAGTTCTTAGTCTTAAGTATCTTTCTTGCCTGTCAAGTCAATTAAACAATTAAATATTGATTTCATATCTGATCATAGATTTTATTTTTAGAATCTTCAAATTAGCTATAATACTTAATATTTTATGAGCTACTAAAATATTTTTTTTAAATCTGTAATATTATATTATAACCTTTTGATTTTCTTAACAATTCAATAGCGAATCATTGTACATGAGATCGAGGGACACAGATTCTATAATATGTAGCTAATTTAAAGAACTCTAAATGACATATAACACGTGAAACTAGCTTTCTACAGTTACATAATAAAACAGCAATACATCACCTTTCGGGGCCCTCTTGGCCTTTGCCTTTGGTGTTTCTTCTTTCTCAGAGCTAGCAATGACCTTGATGCAGGCATTGTTCGTCCCATCATCAGATCCATCTCCAATCTGAAATCAACATGACATATTCAAATCATGGCTTACAGTTTGTCGCTGGTATTATATATTCATAAAAAAAACTAGTACTCGCTTCCCTCTTACAAATTTTAACTCCTCACCACTGGGGTGTGTAGAACTTTAAATAGCCTCAGTGGCGTGGTTGTATTTCGGTACAACTATCATCCTGAGGTCTCGGGTTCGATCCCTAGGTTGGGCAAAGTGAGATTTTTAATATCAGCCCCGAGTCTGGAATTTGTGCCCGATATGGTGATAAACTCACACCCTATCACAACTGGGACGAAACTAAGCTGGATGAAATGTGGGTGTTCTAATCCGCTAGTGCGTCTCTGCCTCCTTCTAGGAATACAGGCGTGAGCTTATGTTAAATAGCCAGGTAACTTTTATCTGTTTTTGTTTTGACAGATGTTAACCATCACCTCACCTGCACCTCAGCTTGGGGTATAAGAGGAGCTGGAGGCTACTCCATGGTAATTGAGAGGGGCTAGATCTTAGTTACTTGGTAGTGTTGCCTGGTGGTTGTTTATATTTGTCGCCTCTGTGATCTTGTGGTAGTGCACCTATATGGGTGGTGACTTGGGTGGTTTGCTTTGGGACTGGATAGCCTAAAGGGGGTTATCCACATTTCCAGTCA
This sequence comes from Clanis bilineata, assembly GCA_036417725.1. Taxonomy (NCBI): domain Eukaryota; kingdom Metazoa; phylum Arthropoda; class Insecta; order Lepidoptera; family Sphingidae; genus Clanis; species Clanis bilineata. Next base: position 10,750,857 of record CM071151.1, on the reverse strand, counting down.
AATCCTACAAGACTCCAATTTTATTTTCCAGTGAAATCCCTGCTAACATTTCTGCCATATCCCTTTCCCTTTCCTACAAATCACGACCCCTTATCTAAGCCCCATCCTTGTTATTGTATCCAAACCTGCCTGCTTGTATTCTAAATTGATAGTGTTGTAACACAATCCTTACTAAATAATAAAAGCGAAAGTAAATCTGTCTGTCTGTCTGTCTGTCTGTGGCGTTTTCATGTCTAAACCGCTGAACCGATTTTGATGAAATTTGGTATGTGGGTACCTTGAACCCCAAGGACGGACATAGGGTACTTTATTTTTTTTAATTCAACCCCTAAAGGGATGAAATAGGGGATGGAAGTTTGTATGGGAATTTTGGAACCGCTTAATGGATTTTTATGAAATTTGGTATGAGGATACTTTTGACCCTAAGGACACAAATGGGGTACTTCATTTTTTTTTATCAACCCCTAAAGGGATGAAATAAGGGTTGAAAGTTTTATATGGGGATTTTAGGTCTAATTAATGGATTTTTATGAAATTTGGCATGGGATAGTGGACATCTTTGAGTTCAAAGACACAAATGGGCTACTTTTTAAAATCAACCCCTAATGGGATGAAATAGGGGATGAAAGTTTTTATGGGAATCCAGAAACCGCTGAACGGATTTTTAAGAAAGTTGGTATGAGGATAGTTAGATAGATAGTAGCGCTAATGACAGAAATGGGGTGTGATATATTTTTATCCTACAAAGGGTTGAAATAGGGGTTGAAAATTTGTTTCTTTGTTTTTGGGCCGATTGACTTCAAAATCGATATCTGAGTCGCCCCGTGGTTCCAAACGACAGAACCGCTGTCAGAACTGTCAATAGTGGCCGCCATTTTGTTTTTCTTTGTTTTTGGGCCGATTGACTTCAAAATCGATATCTGAGTCACCTCGTGGTTCCGAACGACAGAACCGCTGTCAGACCTGTCAAAAGTGGCCGCCATTTTGTTTTTCTTTGTTTTTGGGCCGATTGACTTCAAAATCGATATCTGGGTCGCCCCGTGGTTCCGAACTACAGAACCGCTGTCAGAACTGTCAAAAGTTGCCGCCATTTTGTTTTTCTTTGTTTTTGGGCTGATTGACTTCAAAATCGATATCTGAGGCGCCCCGTGGTTCCAAACGACAGAACCGCTGTCAGAACTGTCAAAAGTGGCCGCCATTTTGTTTTTCTTTGTTTTTGGGTTGATTGACTTCAAAATCGATATCTGAGTCACCTCGTGGTTCCGAACGACAGAACCGCTGTCAGACCTGTCAAAAGTGGCCGCCGTTTTGTTTTTCTTTGTTTTTGGGCCGATTGACTTCAAAATCGATATCTGGGTCGCCCCGTGGTTCCGAACTACAGAACCGCTGTCAGAACTGTCAAAAGTGGCCGCCATTTTGTTTTTCTTTGTTTTTGGGCTGATTGACTTCAAAATCGATATCTGAGTCACCCCGTGGTTTCAAACGACAGAACTGCTGTCAAATTTCTCAAAAATGGCCACCATTTGTTTTTCTTTGTTTTTGGGCCAATTGACTTCAAAATCGATGTCTGGGTCGCCCATATTTAGACTAAAACGACGGGGCGGATCGACAAATCAAAAGATTTTTCCATTGGCCCTACAAAATACGCGGGCGGAGCCGCGAGCAAAAGCTAGTTATTATATAAATGTACCTAGACCTTGTTTGTTGTGACCTGTCATAAGTGCTTTTTATATGCCTACATGACTAATAAACAATTTTATTTATTTATTTATTTGAGACAGGTAGACAGCCTTTCTGCAACATGCTTGAAAAGGTGTGGAAAGAAAAACTGTGCATACTTACTTTTATATTATACACATTTTCTTCGTCCTCTGCATCAGTGTCAGATAGTTCTTGTGTGGTCACTTGCACTGTAGCACCGCCCTCCATGACTGTCTTCATCACTGATACTTCATTTGATGGCTTCATACCATTAAACTCTCGATACATCTGAAAATTATCATCAGCTTAACATTCTTTTAAAATAGACTTTCTAAATAACTAGGGGAAGACTGCTTATGTTGTTAAGAACTAAATATTAAGTAAGAAAACTTAGAAACAGACACTTCTATTTTTTGAAATAGGTTTTTATTTAAGTATTTAGGTTCTTGAGCAGGCATAATATTAATACAAAATCTTGCTTAACCTGTCGGAGGCGGCACATATACATATATCTTGTATAAGCGTATGGGCCACCGGAGGCAGAGCCGCCCGGGACTATATAATATAAACACTTTATAAATATATACACTTCATATACACATTTTCTCAGTGTTTAATGTTCTGAACTGTTTTTATAAATAAAAGGCATATTGTTAAAACCTGTCACCATGACCCACATTAATGCATTCATTTAGCTATACTTCGATGAAACATAATTAATTTTGACTATAGTTAACTGATTGAATTCACTGATTCAATGAGCCAAGTAGCTTCATCCAGAGACCAAAAAACCTTAAAAATTGTTTATAGTATGCATATTTGTACTATTTGTTTCCTTTGTCTGAACAATATACAATTGTTAATGTACCTTTGTTAGGGCACTAGGCCATGATATAGACTCTAAAGCTGTTCCAGTCTGCACATACTGTAAGATGTTTTCATCAGCTTGTCGACAGATCCTCTTGAATTCATAGCTGATTTCCATGAAGAATTTACACCGTCCACAGATATATGAGGGCATCTTGTCTGATGGGTATACCTGAATAAGATTGGACCATTATTTGACTGTAGAAACACTTAATTGAAACCAAAGGTACAATACAAAATGTTGTGCGACTGATGGCAACTATCTGAATATATTTTATTGTGATTTCCTATAGTGTATAATTTATTAAAGATTTAAACACATATATCTGTTTGTTCATTGCATTAGAAATTTTAAATAAATATATGCTACTGTGCAGATATTGTGTATTTTATGAAAAAACTATTTTTTTTAAATAAATATTCTATCTAATGCAACCAGCAGATGGCGCTTCTTTCTATCAAATTTGATTTTGACTTGATTACAAAATAAAAGTATGTTTATACAGAAGTATATCTTATACCGTTTGAAAATACAGTAAATACAAGCCAAACATTTAGATGTATGAACTGTTTATTTGTTGTGTCCAACGCCTAAAGATTTTACAATTTACGTAGGCATTGTAGACAAAAAGCAAATTGGATATAGATGGCGTCTACCAAATAACATCAAAACGGCCAAGTATTGATCAAAGTAATATGAACTTCTATTTACCTCTATCGAAACACAAGATAAGATTTTTAGCGGGAGGGAAATAGCATTTTTTGGTATTCGTCCCCTCTTGTATAAACTTGCTAACGTAGAGTCTTGAGATAAACAAAAACGACATATTTTTAAAGCACTCAAAGATTCTTTTCTTGACTCCATTTTAAATAGTTTTTCTTAAACACTAGAAAACTAATCACAAAAAGAGTTTACAGATATTTTAAATACTATAACCTCTATATTACATTGATTACACTACAATAGCAACTAAAATGAATTTCGACACTAGCGCCACAAACAGAAATGACGCGGTGGGAGACGCCAATATACAGCGCTCCAAGTGGGTGGAGGAGAAAATAAGCGATATTAGCGCCAAACAAACGCCAAATAGTGTCATATCTATTGCACAAAAGATGGCGCTAGTAGTATTTTAAATCAGTATCTTTAATTTAACTTTTTGTTTACATACGTATTGTAGCCACGCCTTTGATATGGTGGCAGTGTATATGAGCCATGGTCCACTGGGTTTGATTCTCTTGGGCGGTAAATCAGTTTTTCAAACACAATTTGCCTGGGACTGGTTTCCGCAAAGTGAAAGAACATTGCAGTGGGATAAGTGCAGGTGGAGATGGTGGTATTATGTAGTATAAATACTGAACGAGATTGCATTTAATGAGCGAGATTTAAACGAGTCCAATATTTTATGAAAAATCCAAGATGTTATACCTAGGTACATCATTTATATTCCGTCAAAAGTCTAGGGTCAAGAGTCAAGATGTACTGACAAAGTGAGGCACCAAATTAGCTAGGAAGTCCCTTTGCGTAGTATTTGCCGCTGAGGCTTTGCCAAAATTTATACTTATAAAATCACTCGTCGCCACCGCTATGTCATACCTAATAAATAAATAACACCCAGTAGTCACGCACACAGGTACTCCTGATCCTACAGTCTTGTGTCGTGAATATCGGGAACTATAAGAGATTTTCGGTCTCGTAACAGCCAAACACGAAACATCCGTGGGTCACAAAATCATTTTTCTCGGTGCGGGTATCAAACCCAGGAAATCTCACTTCACAGCCGGTTGCGTGCTCGCTGCGCCAAATGTAAATTCACATTTAGGCTTATTGGACTCCCACACATATTCACTCGCATTTCCTCCTAAATAATAATTTCCTAATTTCTTTAAGTCTTCACCTAAATCCTAATATAAGGGGCCTTACTTATAAAAACTGTTTAGCTGAGCAAATGACTAGAATAGGGTGTCACGTTGTTTCCTTGTATCACATCATTTGAAAATAAAAGAGACAGGCTATTCTTGAGCATTTGCCCAGTTAAACTGTTTGTATAAGTAAGCCCCTATATGTAAATGTTAAAGTTTATGAGTATGTGTCTGGGTATATTTGTTACTTTTGCACGCAAAAAACACTGGATGGATTTTGATGAAACTTTACTATTATACATCAGAATAACACATAGTCTACTTTTTTCGCGGAAAAAAGACCCACGCTAACGGAGTCAAGTGCAACCAACAGCTAGTTTAAAAATATATGATTTGCCCAAGTGCTGCCGGATACTGTTCAAGGTGCCTAGCAATAACCACATCTCTTAACCTTAATTTTGATATAACGCATTTAACCATTGTAGATAAGGGTGTAATTTCTTAATAGATAAATAACATGATACTGTATATTTTTTTCAATATCAACTAATTATAATGATTAAACATGACATTATCATTTTATCGTACTTGTGTACCTACCTGATTAGTACCTAAAGGAAAACTTCGTCACACGTTGATCTTCGCACGGTGTGTACTGACTGTGTATGTGCAGTTGAGAAGCACCATGGACATTAAGGAACGAAGAAATCGTCACTCGTTTCACAGTGATAATGAACATAATGATCAATTTCGAAGCAAATTCCCACCATTGTAAGTAAGAATTAGATACATCGTCTAGCAGTAAGATCTTATTAATGAAGTGGATTCTCTGAAATATAAGTACAGGGGGGTTATCACAACCTCTTATAGCAGTATTATTATAATTTTACTTGTACCGATTCCCATAAAAAACAAACGAAGAACGATTATAATAATACTGCTATAAGAGGTGGTAGTAACCCTGCAGGCACCTTATGAGTTTGAAACATGGTTAGGTACTTTAAAAGTTCATTTGTTAAAAAATCAAAAATTAAATTCGAAAAAGTTATTTTATACAAGTTATTTAGGTAATCTAAATCTTTAATGTTTTAAACAAATACTAAATGAAGATGTTTTAATTTGTTAATAGGAATTGTGTTACAAATTAAACAATCTCTTGTTATTCATATTTCAATTACCTATATATACATTAATGTATAATAATATTATTGCAGCATTCAATTGATAAGATAGCAGTAACTCGGTACGTTTGTCGTTTATCCACCATTTGATTATTAAAATAAGAGTAGAGTATAATGCGGTTTGATACTACGATCACCACTAGAATAATTAATACGAAAGTTTATATTTAAAAAAATGGATAAAAGAATTGTGGACAGTTTGTTTACCAATCCTCTTTTCAGGCGACGACCGTATTCCTTGGCAAACCTTGTAAGCTACAACAAAAGGAGGAGCAGTGATATTTACGAATCGGCATCAATCGTCGATGAACCAGTTACTCCAATGGATAATTCACTATCTTTAGTCGTTGCGGTGAGTTTCTAAATTTTTTTTTAATCCAAGTACGGCAGTGACTGAAACACCAAGGTAAGCGCAGTGTTGTTAAAAAATACCAGTGACAACCGATACCAAAACCATAACCAAAACATAAGTTTACGGATGGTCACCATAGTCATGCCGGCTTTTTAAGTATATACCCAAATCCATCTTCACACTCGAGTGAAGAAAATACATAATCTACTTTTTAAGTCCGTTACAATAATTTTACATAAGCTCACGCCTATATCTCCGAAGGGGTAGGCAGAGGTGCACTAGCGAACTAGAACACCCACATTTCGCCGGGCTTTGTTCTGTCCCGGATGTGATAGGGGGTGAACCTATCGCCATATCAGGCCCAAATTCTCGACTCCGGGCTGATATGGAAAAATCCAATATCACTTTGCCCGACTTAGGGATCGAACCCGAGACCTCAGGACGGTAGTCGTATCGAATTACAACCACGCCACTGAGGCAGTAAATAATTTTATAATTTAATTAACATAACATAGTGATGTTGCTATGAAATACTTCGTACATAAATCATTTTCTGAATATAAATGTTATACTCACAAATATCTGGGGTTATACTGAAGGTCCCCAGAACGGAAGACAATGTGAGAAAGACAAAAGGAAGCAAGACTATTGTTTCGATAGTGCTTGTCGAGGCTCGAGGGCTGCCAGAGCCCCCAGAGGATGGATCCAACCATACACTTTACTGCAAGATTCGGTATGTATAGATAAATAATCTTCTTCGACATGCCCTTTTTCCACTATAACTTGAGATCGGCGCAACACGTTTTTCAAATATTTTGCAGAAAGTTTTCGGCTTCAGTTTCTACGACCGAGTGACTGCCTGACGTGGACCCTATCTGGGCAATCTAGTCCCTGGCAAATCAATACTATCATCAAAATATCTTGTCAGTAATACCTACACGTATTATATGGGGGATCAATAGGATGGAAAAGTAGTGGGAATCGGCACAAGAAGGCTTTTATAGAAAGGGCCATTGAAGACCACTTGAGACAGTAGCTGACTTTGCCAAAGCTTTGTGACTAACCGAAGCCATCATTAAAAATGCAAATTTACAGTCGCATGCATGCATAAAAATCATATTATCAGTTTAATTTTAGGTGAAGGTCAATTAGCTATTTCTCGATTGCAAGAGAAACTATTTATTAAACAAACTGATAAGGAATTGCATAACAAAATTAATATTTTGGCATCGACCATATATCGATGTATTTTAGTGACCGTACGCGTAGGTCGCAATAATTAATCTACATATTATGTACATACTACATACATGTAAACTCACGCCTGTCCCCCCGAAGGGGTAAGCAGAAGCGAACTAGGAAACTAGAACACCCAAATTTCGCCGTGCTTATTTCCGTCCCAGATGTGCATAATAAGGGTCGAGCCTATTCATTTATCTAAGATTTTTATTATGAATTTACAATATTATAATTGAATTGTATTGATGGATTTGTGAAGGACCAAATAATATTATCCTGCGCTACCAATGAGGTTAGGTACATAACTTACCTACTATCAGAGACGAGAAATCTTTCTGTTATCAAGTATGGTACACGCTAGCTGATAGAAAGTATGGTAAAAAAATCTATGTAACTGAGAATACTCCATAAGAGTTTCGGAGTGAAGTTTACCAACCCGGCTCAAGCAAGGTTAAAACAAGCACGCTGGTAGACTTAGATCTTCATAAGTCAGACTCTTCGGATAAATGCTCAAGCCCAAAAGCGAGGACGGGTAAAAAATATGGGGACATTATTTAAGTTAATATTGAGTTATACTTGTTACTTTTACAGGTTAGGTGAAGAAACGATCAAATCTAAAGCTGTCCCAACCAACCGCCAAGTAGAATGGAGAGAACGTATGAAAGTCCAGTTACATAAGGATCACATACTAAGAATTTCGTTATGGGATAAAGGAAAGCAAAAAAACTTTATGGGCAGGTAGGTGTATTACCTTATTTTAGGTACATACATAGGGGGCATTTCACGCCAAGCGGGCAACGAAATAAAAGTGAGGTTCTGAAATTCGTTCATATTTTGCTTATTTATACTTCTAGAGGGTATGAACGTGTACACAAAATATTTTTTTTATAAACGGTCTGATTGTCAAATTATGGCCTTCTAAAATATTGACCTCACCGATGTAAGGGTTCCTTTGGGACGTATTTTGCGTATTGAAGTAATTTATAATAAAATAACAAATGTAGTGTTTTGCGTAGTAAATTTAATGGACTTTTTGATTTTTTGAACGGATTCGAAATTTAAATTTTTTACCTTGTGTTACACCGGAAGTAAAGATTTCAAAACGAAATTGTAATAATTTGGGCAACAACATTTTTATTTCTTTTTATTCGAAAATAAAGCTTGACATACACAGATTCTACCATAAAAATTGTAAATGGGGTGCTACATTCGTTTAGGAATTATATCAATTCGAGTACGTACATGTCGTACTGATCGAGGTACCTGACGCTTGCTAAAGTCGGCTATTTTGCGTAAAAAAGAATACACACAGTAAAATTGCTTTGAAGTCACCTTTATATGTATGATTATAATATTTACAGTTAATTTTATATTGATAACCGACTTATCCTAGAGGAGGATAATGTTTTTTGAGTATAGGTTTTGTATTTATGTATGCCAATTTCTTTCGCACGCTCTACAGCCTAAACGGCTTGACGAATTTTAACATATGAGATATCATTTCATTCGTCTAAGTAATGGGAGTAATATAGTATGTAATATTCAGTTGTTGCGCCTGCGCATTAAAATGGGAAAGGAGAACAAAAAAGTTTTTTTATTATTATATCGTTATTGTAAGCTCGCAACACTTTTTGTCAGATAGCAATACTATCAAAATTTAATTATATTTTATTTTACTCCCACTACTGAGATGAATGAAATGACGTCTCATATGTTAAAATTCTTCAAGCCGTTTAGGCTGAAGAGCGTGCGAAAGAAATTGACATACATAAATACAAAACCTATACTCGAAAAACATTATCCTCCTTCAGGATCAGTCGGTTATCAATATAAAATTAACTGTAAATATTATAATCATGCATAAAAAGGTGACTTCAAAGCAATTTTACTGTGTGTTTTTCTTTTTACGCAAAATAGCCGACTTTAGCAAGCGTCAGGTACCTCGACAAGTACGACATGTACGTACTCGTATTAATATAATTCCTTAACGAATGTAGCACCCATGTTACAATTTTTATGGTAGAATCTGTGTATGTCAAGCTTTATTTTCGAATAAAAAGAAATAAAAATGTTGTTGCCCAAAGTATTACAATTTCGTATTGAAATCTTTACTTCCGGTTTAACACAAGATAAAAAATTTAAATTTCGAATCCGTTCAAAAAATCAAAAAGTCCATTAAATTTACTACCCAAAACACTACATTTGTTATTTTATTATAAATTACTTCAATACGCAAAATACCTCTCAGAGGAACCCTTACACCGGTGAGGTCAATATTTTAGAAGGCCATAATTTGACAATTAGACCTTTTATAAAAAAAATATTTTGTGTACACGTTCATACCCACTAGAAGTATAAATAAGCAAAATATGAACGCATTTCAGAACCTCACTTTTTTTTCGTTGCCCGCTTGACGTGAAATGCCCCATAGGTTAGTTTCTATGTTTCATTGTTTTTTCAAATAATAACGAAATTGATTTTGGTCTCTTGGCCCTAATTATTTCTAATTGGCGACATTTCCGTGCTAAGTGTTTATTTAATAAGGAATTATTTTAATGAAGACACCCTTCTTATTAATTTCGTGTTTAAAATGATAAACCAATTTCCAGATTTAGTAAATAATTCCGTGTCGTGCAATGGCGTAAATGTTATAGCCTCTGTGGTGCAGTGGGTCCGCAGCTGGATGTGAAGCGAGAGCCCGCGGGTTCCATCCCCGCACCTAGACAATATTTTTGTGGCCCACAGATATTTGTTATGGGTTTGAGAGTTGTGAGACCGAAAGTATCTCGTAGTTTCTGAATTCCATGAGACATAACTCGTGTCTTAGTGTAGGGTTAGGACTAAATCTGTGCCCAAGCAGGAAATTTTTTCTGACAATCGTAAATGTATTCGAGCTCACTGCGCACTGATGACATTTGGTTAATATTTTATACAAATTTCATAGACGCACCTCCAGCTCGAATACATTTACGATTGTCAGAATTCTTTCTGCTCGGGCTGCTGCACTGTTAGTAATCTGTGGTTGGCCCTGAAACTCAATTTAACCGTCACGTCATTCGTACATTTAAGTGGGGATTTGGGATAACTCGAGATCTATAGGAGCTGCAAGTCACCCTTATTATTTAACTAGTAAACTTATGTTTGTAACCTTTGTTTTTCCACCGACTTCCAAAAAGGAGAAGGTCCTCAATTCGTCTGTATTTTTTATGTATGTTACGCGATATCTCCGCCAAATGTGGACCGATTTTCAGAATTATTTTTGTGTTCGATAGAGCTTATTTCAAGGGTGATGCCATATAAATTTGGTTACGATCGGATTTAAAGTTGGTCCGTTAAGTTTTTGAACTTGTGACGGTGCGGGAATCGAACCCACGATCTCTCGTTTCACAGCTGGCACCTGCCCGCTGCACCATGGAGGCTGACAAATTATTGATCAGAGGGCTGACTCTTAACAATCGATTCGAATTTGAATTCAATTTCATTTAGTGACTTAAAATTCCACCGAAATAGAGTTAAAAAGTATACTAATGTCTCATTAAAAGTTAGCAAACGACAAGTTCTCGTATCTAATGCAACATTAGCGCACTTTTTAAATCGATTTCTGTGGAATTTTAAGTCACTAACCACCGAATGTTCATACACTTAAGGTCGCCTTATGTCGTTTAAGGCCGCGTTATCTGTCAAAATTGTATAGCGAAAATCAATATAGGAAGCCGTTAAAGTTGAGCAGCGTTTGACCATTCGGGCGTAAATGATACCGAAAGGAATTCAAACTCGAATCGAATGTCAAGAGTCAGGGGGCTGTTCTTCTGGTCGACCATGTTAGAATACTTATTCCATTATTCTTGTAAGTTGTGTTCTAGATCTGTCGCGGTTGGAGCGGGAGCGCACTCATGAGATCTGGCAGCAGCTGGACGACGGCTACGGCTCCATACATTTGTCAGTCACGATGTGCTCGGTGGCCAACGGTGACGTCACACCGACCACACCACACAACTTCACACATTTTAACGAAAAACATGTATGTATTCCTAACATGAATCTAAATAATAAAATCAAGGATAATAAAATAGACTGCCTCGGTGGCGTGGTTGTATTTCAGTACGACTACTGTCCTGAGGTCTTGGGTTCGATCCCCGGGTCGGGCAAAGTGATATTGGATTTTTCCATATCAGCCCGGAGTTTAGAATTTGTGCCCGATATGACGATAGGCTACCTCCTTTGTTTCTCTGACTTTGCCTTAGTCGAAATTCGCTCTATAAATCTCAGCCCTAATGTATGAGACTTTAGTGTTTAAAGTATTGTTTTTCAGAATTTATTAGAATTTTTTTTTTATAGCGGTGACTGGCAAACGAGCAGATGGGTCACCTGATGGTAAGTGATCTCCACTGCCCATAGACACTCGAGACTCAAAAAGAATCATGGGTGCGTTGCTAACCTAAAAGGATGGAATGGAAGGGGAGGGAAAAGGGATTGGGAAAGGGAGAGGGCATTGGGCTACCGGAAATCTCACTCACCGACCGAAACGCGACAGCGAGCTGCCACTTTACGACGTATTTCTGTGAGAAAGTGGTATCAAACCGGTCGAGCCGGCCCATTCATGCTGTAGATTAATTGTCTACAGCGTGGCGCTACCACTCAAGCATTTTTCCTCCATCCGCTACACTTTATCTATGATGTTGTTACCAGGCGCAACATTGCTTGGTAGTATAAATATAGTGTACGTACGTAATGATAATATTTACTGTTGATGAACCCAGTACCTATTACAGGATAACTCACAAAGGAAAAACCATAACTTCGCTTCATTTAAGTTGTAGTCATGTACAATGGCTGCGAATTTGTTCCAGGCTTTTTACAAATTGAATACAAATTGGAAGGTGGTGGGTGAGTTGCATGTGAAGGTGATCGCTGCTAAAGGGTTGAGCGGCAAACCAAATGCATACTGTGTATTGGAGTTGGACAATGAAAGAGTTCAAACTCCTAACGCTCGCGGAACCGAACTTGCGTGGAACAAGAGTTATGTTTTGTAAGTACCTTTTTAGTTTTTTCTTTCTACCTGCCCATATAACACATTAATGTGGGGTCGGCGCAAAACACTTTTTCAAGGATGTTGCAGAAAGGATTTGGCTTAGCTTTACGACCGGCTGCCTGCCTGACGTCAACCCCCCAGACCATCTAGAGTCTAGAGTCATTGAGTAACAAACATTCCCTACAAACTTTCGCATTTATAAACAGTTGTAATGTAATAAATATACCGAGTGTTTCATAAAGTTGGTACAAATAACAATTTCACATACAGGGAGATGGATTTATAGCATAATGGTAAAGTTAAAAACTAAAATTGAACTTTTTTTTTATCAGTTACATCCCCGTGGGATATTAAAATCGGAATACCTGTAAATCGTTGCAATTAATATAGGAATGGCTTTGTGTATCATCATCATCATCTTCATCATCTTCATCATCAGCTATAGGACGTCCACTGCTGAACATAGGCCTCCCCAAAGATTTCCAGATCGACCTGTTGGAAGCGGCCTGCATCCAGCGACTTCCTGCGACCTTTATCAGGCTTTGTGTATGCAAAAAATAAATTAAATACCCCATAAGTAGTTTGCAAATGTACTGCAGCTGACCCAATAAGCCAGAAAAAAATGTTTTCGTCACAAATTCAAGTTCCCATTATTCAAAAACTATGAGCCTTACGAAATTTTTAATTGATCGCTAGATTGCTAGTCCTCTTCTCTTTAAGTGTTATTATTGACACCAATATTATGAAACAGTCTGTATAATCGATTTTAATGTGCTTATAATTCTTTGTAGCAATGTATACGACATCGCATCACTTCTAGATGTAAAAGTATACGACGCCTCTCTAGTGAATATGATATTTAGCGACTCATTGGGTAAAGTCTCGATACCGTTGTTGAGGATCTGTAACGGTGATCGGAGATGGTACGCACTCAAAGATAAATCGAAAAAGAACATTGCGAAGGGAAACTGTCCCAGGGTTTTGTTAGAACTCTCTGTATTTTGGAATCCCGTAAGTACCTACGTAGTTTGTAAGAAAAATTTCGGTGTTGACAATTCAGTCGTTTATAAACAAAGGCGGCAATCTAAAAAATGAATGAATCGTGGCTTTGTTATATTTTTGCTTTTTTTTAATGTAGCTTTGAAAATTTCATTACAGTTATATTAAAATTACTTACTCAACTCTCAAGTGATATAAATTTGGCATACTAACATAAGATTTGATCTCTGTTAGATCATATTGCTATATAAAAAACACACACAATCGAAGTAAAATTTTTCATTATATTTTCAGTTTGCCGCCTTTGTTTCTATACGACTCAATTCTTCGTGAGATATTTTTCAGTCTCCCGAATCTAGGGCAGTAAAGAAAGAAGTTTTTGTTTCATAAATCTTAAATTCTGGAGGGAAAAGCGCCAATTTCCAATTTATCCCCGGTTTAAAACAATGATTCGAAGTTAATCGTATTATCTATGAACTCATTTATCCGTATTCTGTAGGTAAAAGCGTCCATGAGGTTATTCCAACCGAAGGAAGTAAAGCACACAAAAAAGGAGCCGAAGTACGATATTTCCTTGGTGTATAAAAATTTGGAATTCGTCAGAGATACATTCCTTTTGCTGATGAAAATAAATGATATATACAAGTAAGTTACCGGATTTTGGAATTTGGAGGTGCTTTCAGGCATATGTGAGAGTATGTGGTAGTACTTAATACTAAAATAATATATTTTCGACAGGCAAACATTCGAATGGGACAGTCAGGATTTGTCCGCCATGGCTTTGCTGGCTTGGTTAATATTTTGTTGCTATTTTGAATTGTGGATGGTACCATTACTACTTGTGGTAACCTTTCTGTTCTTTTGGGTAACAAATAGGAAACATCGTGAGTATTTAACATTTACCTTTACAGTAGGTAGGTAGTACCTACTGATTTCTTAAGTTACGCGAATGTTATACATTGAATTAAAACTATTTTATAGGGATTCTAGCACAATTTGTTTATATTTTCAGGCCCAACGTTTGCAGAAGGCTGCAAAGCCTTCGAATTCCGAAAGCCTCTAAAATAGTTTTATTATAAGGAGTACCTACATGAACAGAGATTTGTCCTTGGTTAGGTATTAACTATTAAATACTGATGTGTGTACAGCTTTATTTTTTTTTATAGCAGAGGCTAGCAAACGAGCAGGTGGGTCACCTGAAGGTAAGTGATCTCAACCGCCCATAGACACCCTAGACACAAAAAGAATCAAGGGTGCGTTGCCAACCCAAGAGGAAGGAAATAAGGATTGGGAAAGGGTATTTGGGCCACTGGAAATCTTACTCACCGAACGAAACACAAAAGCGAACTGACACTTTACGTCGGTTTACGGTGAGACAGTGGTAACAAACCGATCGAGCCGACCCATTTGTGTTGTAGACGTAACTGGCTACAGCGTGGTTCTGCCAATCAATCTTTCTGCCTGTCGTTATTACCAATCACTAGATTAATTTAATTTATTTCATGAAAGTAAATATATTTTCTAATTTAAAAATAACGCATTTCAGAGGAAAAGTCATTTATGAGAAGTTACAGCAGCACAAGCTTTACTTCAAACGATTCAGATCAAAACGAAAACGACCATCAAGATAAGAGCATTAAAGTCAAAATTCATAACATGGCTGACACCACAATCATCGTCACCACCGGTGTCGATTATTTGGCATCTTTAGGAGAGAGATTATTTAAGTAAGTTATATGAGTCCTAGGATTTACCACCACGTCGTCATCATCATCATCATTATCAGCCATAGGACGTCCACTGCTGGGTATAGGCCTCCCCCAAAGATTTCCAGATTGACCTGTTGGAAGCGGCCTGTATCCAGCGACTTCCTGCGACTGCGACAAAAACAAGTTTCATTTCAATTATTTCTAGCTAATTATATTTTTATGGTTTTAGTTTAGTCTCCTTCAAAATGCCATTTCTGAGTTATCTGACAATGATAATATTACTTGGAGCTTCAGGAGTGCTATACATAGTGCCGGTTAATTATTTGATGATGGGTTTGGGTAAGTAATACTTATGTTCTGTTGCAATTTACGGTAGAGCCACGCTATACAGAGTTACATCTACAGCACGATTGGGCCGGCTCGACCGGTTTGATACCACTGTCTCACATAAAACTGACGCGAAGTGGCAGCTCGCTGTCGCGTTTCGTTCGGTGAGCGAGATTTTCGGTGGCCCAATTAACCGCCCTCCGTTTCCCAATCACTATTTTCCTCCTTTTAGGTTGGTTTTTGGGCTCGCCCCCTATCACATCTGCGACGGAATTAACTCGGCGAAATGTGGGTGTTCTAGTTCGCTAGTGCGCCTCTGCCTACCCCTTCGGGGATAAAAGCGTGAGCTTATGTTATGTTAGGTTGGCAACGCACACATGATTCTTTTTGTGTCTTGGGGGGCGTCCATAAATAACGTGAGGTGTTTTTTTAAATTTTCTTCCCCTCCCTCCCCCCCTGGTGAGATGTCGTGAGATTTTATTCAACCCCCTCCCCCATCCCCCAATCTCACGTGAGATTTTTCAAAATGTGAGTTTCTTACGTAAACGCGTTGGATTGTTATTGTAAAAAGAAAAAAATAAATTTGCTTCGTGCTTTTATTTACGACTAGTTAAGACTAGTAATCAATATTGCTGAGAGTTTAATTATAAGTGTAATAAAAATTTAACAATAGAATACTTAAATCGTAACTACTGTGATTAAAAAAAGAATACCAACTCTAACTCAGTCCATGGAGAATCATGCACGGTCTCGAGAGAGACTATTGGAACCAACATGTCCATATGATTTTCAGTAAAATCATCTGCTCCTTCAACTTCGTTCTGATCTAGTCACTCTAAGCCATTGGCATTTGCACAAAGTAACTCATTAGCTCGTCTTGTGACAATCCGTGAGGGTCGCACTTTGCGGAACATACGCGCTTGCTTAGCTGGTGCAATGTGGGCTGATCGCCTGTGCTCTGCAGCTCTTGTGCTAGATGCAAAGTAAATACCGCATGTACTGCAGCATCTTTTCTCTAAATCATCACGTACACTTGGGCAATAGAGATCATAAGGCGTGCTGATGAAAACATTCAGCGGTTGAATCGGTAGGCAGTGGCGTATTAGAAATGGAGCAAATGACTTTCCGTCATGCTCTTTAAAGTCCGGAATTGTCAAATGTCCATCAACTTGAGTGATAGGGTATGAAGGTGGCAGAAAACGGTCGTGAAGAATCATATGCAGATCACTCCGGCGTGGGCTGCAGCACTTCTGGTCATCGCATTTTACAACCTAAAAAAAAATATTAACAATTTCCCTTTGTAACTCTTAATAAAAATTTGTTGATATTCGTGCTCGTTAAAAAATAAAGAAAAAATAAAATAGGCACGCATAAAAATTTGATATAAACCAACTGCCAATGTACCTGGAGTAAATATTGGCTCTCTCTAACGTACTGATATGGTGATTGGTGCTCTCTCTAATATGATGGTTTGACAGTCAGTAAATGTATTACATTTACACCATATTTGTTGAAGTATGAATGAAATTATTTTCTTTCGAAAGAATTAGTAAATGATCTTAATCGTATTACGATTACGCTTAAGATTAAGGCTGAAATCTATAGTTCTTACTTAAGTCTTGTACCAAAGTCGACTCAGCGTAGTCGTCTTTGGAGTGAACTAAGCGAAAGTCAACTTTTGCGTATTTATAATTCGAACTCGAACTCAGGCTAGCCATAGTTTGTCTTTGCATAGTCTACTCAGACGTTATCGGTTTCACGCAGTTCCTTTGACAAAAGAAACGTAAGATTTTTATATATTTACAGGAGACGCGCCTTTATATTTGTAGGTTGTAAAGGAACGTATTACGTAATTAACAGCTGACAAAATGGCTGACGCTCTTTGAAATGTCAAGTGAAAAACAAACCGCATTATACATTAATCGTCTTATAATCCTTTCAGCAACATGCTTGAAAAAGTTTGCTACGCCGACCCCACATTAAGGTGGGATAAGGGCAGGTAGAAGAAAGAATAAACATGAATCGTCATCATTTGATAGTCAAAACATGGATTTATTATTTATTACTATTGTTGGCAAAATCATTAATATTTTGAAGAAGGCCATAATTTTTAAAGTAAGAAGAAACAAGATGATGATGATGAAAACATGATGACATAAAAAAAGCATTCTAAGCTCTAAAATGATGAAGTAAAGTGTAAACCACCAAGAGAATTACAAGGGCTCAAATATGCCAGGAGTCACAATCAGGTGAGTGAGTGAGGTGATCGACTCTGTCATACCTATTCCTAGAGCTCTAGCTAATCCACTGCCATTATTTCATATTAATATATTGACAAAAGTTTTATTAATTTATCAAAATTGTTAAAACAGGGATTTTGTATTTTGGAGACTGTTTACTAGCAAATTGTCTGTCTGTCTGTTTGTTTACTAGCAGCCCATGTAGAGTATAAATTGCATCTCAGTCAGCCAGCAAGCCCAAAGCAAAACCATGCCTTATTAACATTTCCTGCCAGCGGTAAACTGTTGAGGCATTACCATCTGGGTACCATCTGAGTAGTTAACCTGCCAGGCAAGCTTATTGTCAGCTAGACCATGCAAATTGCCATTGTGGTGATCTGCTGATTAATAATGAAAGATCTGAGGGAAACTCTGTCTGATATTTATTTCTTCTGTTTCAGAAATAACATTTTGAAGTTATTAAATTTTCACACATGCAACCAACTGCGGAACAAGTTATCAAACACAAGCAATATTACAGTAGTTTGTGCAGTAGGTATATTGCACAATAGTTGAGAATACCATTTATGTACTGTGTGGATTGAAAGAGGAAATAATAACGAGGATTGAGAAAGGAATGTTGCGGTGGTTTGGGCATGTAGAAAGGATGGATGAAAGGAGGCTGACAAAGCAAATATATATGGCAAGTGTGAATGGTAGAGTTGGAAGGGGAAGACCTCATCGAACATTCTCTGACCAAGTCAGAGATTTACTCGAGAAAGGTCAAGTTAAAAGTACCCTAAACCGAAGTGCATGCATGAAGAATGTAATGAGACTGAATGAGGCGAAAGAGGTGTGTAAGGATCGTAGCAAATGGAAATCCGTTGTCTCTGCCTACCCCTATGGGAAAAAGGCGTGAGTCTATGTATGTATGTATGTATGCTCACTCAAATAAACAAAGGTTAATATCAGAGATTGTAATAAATAAATATTATTCATGATAATTATTATTTTATTTACCTACTGCAAATCAATTTCCTGACAACATGTAACCAATTCATTCTCAAAATATCTATACATTATTTAGGCCGACTACATAATAATTAATATAATATGTACTTTCACTGATTCACTGATTCACTGTCTGTTTAATATGACTGCTAGGTGGACAGACGACCTGACAAAGGTCACATGAAATCACTGGTTACAGGCCGCTTCCAACCGGTCGATCTGGAAATCTTTGGGGGAGGCCTATGTTCAGTAGTGGTTGTCCTGTGGCTGATGATGATGATAATATTATTGGAGCAATAGCATGATGGTCACTGTTGCATTGTGGGTCGCCGCGTTGAAGTCCGCCGTCCGTCCATTCCCACTGGTTCTCGGGTCACCTTTCGCGCTTTGCAAATGGCTCAGCAGAACGATTTTTTTAATTCTGAGCACGGTTTCGGGTTTAATGTTATATTAATTATCATTCAGGACAATACTGGAAGTTGTCAAAACATTTGTCAATTTTTTTGGCATCTTCTGGGTTACAAGTTTATTCCAAACAAAATTATCTATTTTCGTTAAACTTTAATAATTAATAGATCGATTTACAGTATAATAAACTGTACTGCAATATAAGAAAATCTCGTACCTTTAATTATTAAACATTTTCTAACAATAGTTTTGGTATTTTAATTTAAAAAACGTTAGAATGAATAAAACAATTTCTACATTTTATGTCAGTATTTCGATACTGGTATTACTGCATGCCGAACTGACAGACCGAAGTCAAGGTTTTGTGGACTTGAACTTAGCAAAGTTTTTCTTGTGAAAAATGACTTGGACTAAGTCTGAGTTCGATTTATAAATTCCAAATCCTCACTAAGTTCGTTTTTTTGACTCGGACTTAGTCGAAGTTCGTTCTATAGATCTCAGCCTGGATCTTAAGCATGTACAATCTGGATTAAATGGACCAAAATAGTATAATATTTTTTTTGGTTCAGTCAGAAAAAAAATTGCGTGATATTTGCCGAGACCCCCCCTCTCTCCAACGTAAGATTAGATGAGATTTGACTCGACCCCCTCCCTCCCTTAAACACCTCACGTAATTTATGGACGCCCCCTTGGGTGTCTGTGGGTGGGCGGTGGAGATCACCCACCAGGTGACCTACATGCTCATTACCGTACCAGTCTTTGCTATAAAAAAATAAACGCGAATGTTTGTAAGTTTGTTTGTATGTTTGTTACTTCTTTATGCTCAAACGGCTGGACCAATTTTAATGAAATTTAGTATGGAGGTAGCTGACACTCTGAATTAATACATAGCCAAATTTTTATCCCGCAAAATAAATTTCCACGCGAACGGAGTCTCGGGAAACAGCTAGTTTTTAATAAATGTTTGCTGATTTGTTTTTTAATTCGATGTAATATTTAAAAGTAAAAATGTTTAAGGTATTTACAAATTCACAAGAAAAAGGTTGAATCCAGAAAGAATACCGAATAATGATTTATTAGACTTTATCTCACGCATACCTGATAACGAAGATTTGGTGAGTTTCTTTTTATAAAAGTTGTTTACGTTAAGCCACGTTTCCTGCACTAAAACGTTACACAAAACATTTCTCGAAAGAAAACGCAAAAACACCTACACAAAATAATGTTTTTCTCTGTTTCCTGCTAATGGGACAATGAACCATGCACAAAAATGTGTAGCGATACCTTGTGTAAGTGTTTTAGTGTAGGAGACGCGCCTTGAAATATATAAACTTGTCTGTGCTATATAGGCGCGACTCCTGCACATATTTTTTCGAAATAAAACACTAAAAAGACCTACACAAAACAAGGCTTTTCATTGTCTCCTGTTCATATAATAATGGACCATATACAAACAATTTTAGAAATATCATGTTTTGTGTAATGTTTTAGTGTAGGAGACGCGCCTTGAAATATATAAACTTCTCTGTGCTATATAGGCGCGTCTTCTGCACATGTTTTTCGAAATAAAACACTAAAATCATCTACACAAAACAAGGCTTTTCATTGTCTCCTGTTCATATAATAATGGACCATAGACAAACAATTTTAGAAATATCATGTTTTGTGTAATGTTTTAATGCAGGCGACGCGGCTTTATTAAACTTGTCTTTGTTTCTCGATTTTGGTCAAACATGCTATTATACAGTTCACAACCAATTTAATGAATTGTTTTTTCATTTACAGAAAGAATGGAAAGAACTCAGTGTTCCCGAACCAAATCAACGAGTCTCTTCCTTTTAGATATGAAATAAAAAATTTTGATTGTTACCATACTGGGTTTTTAAGATAACCCAAAAATCACTTAAGCCCGTATTACCGAACATTCAGACAAGGATAGATTTAATTTTCGATCGACTTCAACAGAGGAGGAGGTCCTCAATTCATATGTATTTTTTTAATGTATGTTACGCGATATCTCCGCCAAATGTGAACCGATTTTCAAAAATCTTTTTGTGTGCGATAGAGCTTATTTCAAGGGTGGTCCCATATAAATTTGGTCACGATCGGTAAATTGGAAGTCGGTCAGTTAAGTTTTTAAACTTGTGATTATTATATACTTGCATCTTAAACATCTATAATTGTATGGATCTTGTAGCAATTACGATGAATTTCTGCGTATCCGTTGTTTACCCGATATACTGATTTCTGAGTGGTAGAGCCACGCTGTAGACAGTTACGACTACATGGCGAATGGTTCAGCTCCATCCGTTTGATACCACTGTCTCATAGAAAACTCCAACTCCTCCCTATCTTTCTGTTTGATTAATTTCGTTGCGGGATGAAGACAATTTTGCATTCTCTGAGACTCGCCGAGCTTCATTGCTCGGTGTCGTAAAATGCGTGCCACTGTTGATCCTGGCTTACAGGAGTTACAGTGGCGGGTGTGTGGGCGGGACAGTCTCGTGTCTCATAGAAAACCAACGTAAAGTTCGCTGCTGCGTTTCTATCGATGATGTGAGATACAATGTAAGATACCTACTGTTAAAATTTAGTAGCCTTTGACCATTTGCGTTGTTATAATGGTGGATGTATGGGTGAGATTGTCACTATAAAAATATGCTAAAATCGTTTTTTTAAAACTAGATTAATTATCGAGTTATGTTTTGTGATACGGTCTTAAGAATATTTTGTATAGTAGTAGCATTAAAGATATATTTATAGACTGATTTAGATACTGTTAGTTATTTCTGTCGTGTAATGTTTAAAAAAAACAAATTAAATATATAGATTTTTTTAATAATTTCCATTCTATATAATATGTAATTAGATCACAACTTTAATTGAGGCCTCGTAATAATTATCGACATATTTCATCGATATATTATTTACCTAGATGCACAGTTGACGCTCGGAAAATGGGACAGCAAAGAAGTGCTTAAGCACTCGTTTTGCCTACAGTCGGACGTGGATAGAATTCTAAATTTCAAAATTCAAATTAAAGAACGCTTGCTCATTTCGTTTAAAAACCTACTTTATAACACGTGCTTAGGGTTATAATTGTGTTGATTTCATTACAACTTGTGATCGTTTTCTTTGTTTTATTTCTGAGACCACTTTTTAGGAGGATATTTGCAAATAACTGTGCATCTAGGGTATAATATATTGATGACATATTTACTTATATAATAATACACTCTATTTATCACAAGTCAGGTCCAAGTGATTTATTTGTTTATGTGTTAAGGACTCATTTTGTACGTTGTTACCTGAGCTGCTGCTTGGCCGCTTTTTTGAATAAGATGCTGCGTATAAACTAATCATTACGGTTAGATAAACAGCTGCCTGCACCACTTTAAATAAAAAATATTACCTAATTTGCAATGTCTAAGGCCTAACCTCTCTCATTAGTAGAGGAGGCCGGTGCTCAGCAGTGGGAAAGTAATATTACAGGGCTATTATTATTATTCTTAATTTCCAATTCTAGTAGTAATAATACCTACTAAGAAGAAATAGTAGGTAAGTACAGTGACGTGCACAGGCATTTAGATTAGAGTAGACAAATATGTTGCATAATTATTTTCTTCAATTTATTCTTGCTTTACTTTAACCATCATGATCATTCTCACGTCGAATGATCATTCTGTTTGAAACTCTCTTTTTGGTGACCATTTTTCTTTAATTTGTTTCTTTAAGCAATTATAGCAAATTGTCAGGATAGACAATGTATCTTTGTCTATATGAAATGCACGCCACTGGGTAAGTATATTTAAACGCTTTATATTTTGTACAAATGTGTTAAATGATTATACTGAATATTGAATCACGTTGTCCTGTTTTGTAAGGTATATTGTAATGATAAGGTTAATCTTTATACACAACTTGAGATCCACTCTGACAATTATGTTACAGTTCATGCCTATCAATGTATAATGAGAGTGAGAAATAAACACAATTCAATAGTGGATACATTTACAAAAAATCCGTAAACCATTGATTGATGTTTCATATAAAAACAAATAAATGGCAAAGGATTTACAAATAAACAATTACAAAAACAAAGTCTCAACCGTTAACCCTATTTTATAAACTTAAATAATATACTTTAATCTAATTTAATTAATAAATATTTCTTATATTTAATAACCATTTATTTTAGGCACATTATGAGGCAAGACGTAACTTGGGTTTGGTCGTTAGTCTTGTGGACTAATCTCTAATTACTTATAATATATTTACAGGCTAAATAAATATCTACTTATAACTTAATGTGATCCTAAAAACCAATATCACTAACCTGTGAGAGAGCAAAATTCTCCGAGATTTGTATATATCACATGAACAAACGGTAACTAGGTTTATCACAATCAATACGGTATATTCTTATTCAACAGCACTATCAGCTTATTTTTAGTATAATATTAAATGTGAAGTAAAGATACACTACTCTTATCAAATTAATTTAATAGCGATATTTCTGTAAGTTTTTGACCTTTAATCATTTATTGTGATTTTTATGAAAGTTATTAAAGTTAGTTATTAAGCTTATTAAAGTTAGCAGCGATAGCTCAGTTGGGAATGGTACGGACTGCCGAGACAAGTGTCGGAGGTTCGAGACCAATCCCAAAATGGGGCATACACCTCTAACTTTTCTATGTTAAGTGAATTTTCATTGTGAAATATCGCTTGCTAGAACGGTGAAGGAAAACATCGTGAGGAAACCTGCATATCCAAGAATTTCTCCACAAGAAATTCGTAGGTGTGTGAAGTCTACCAACCCGCATTAGGCCAGCGTGGTAGACTAAGGCCTAACCCCTCTCATTAGTAGAGGAGGCCCGTGCCCAGCAGTGGGACCGTAATATTACAGGGCTAATGTTATGTTGTTGTTGTTTGTATGAAAGTTACGCGGTACCTAGCAAAAATAATAGATACTAATACATTCTAATACAATTCTAATACATTGTATTAGATACATTTTCGACCGACTTCCACAAAAGGAGGAGGTCCTCAATTCGTCTGTATTTTCTTTTATGAATGTTACTCGATATCTCCGCCAAATGTGGACCGATTTTCAAAATTATTTGATGGGAGCTTATTTCAAGGGTGGTCCCATATAAATTTGGTCACAATCGATAAATTGGAAGTCGGTCAGTTAAGTTTTTGAACTTGTGATTATTTATGCCACAATGGCATGACTTTCGCGATCTATGATTGATGTGGTTCCTGTAGACTTTGTAATTGCTGTATTTATTTGAAAAGTAAAACAAGTTACACTGTGCGCATGGTTTTCAATTTGTGCACATTCATTGAATTTGCATGCGTTTAGAGAGTTTATCTTGGTACCCAGTGCAATTATTCAAAGTGTGTAGGCATGTTGGGCACCGCCCTACAGGCTTACGCATTCCTATGCATTGACCATCTATACGAAACCTTTTTTGAAAATTGTCCGTGGTAGTGACTCCAACGTCATGTGATTGTGGTAGTGCTTCTGTTGACGCTTTAAGCGCAGTTAGAGTAACAGTAGCTCCACCGTGAGTTTTATTGACATTTCTAGCTGGTAAATACGTAAAATAACATAAACATAACATAAGCTCACGCCTGTATCCCCGAAGGGGTAGGCAGTGGTGCACTAGCGAACTAGAACACCCACATTTCGCCGAGCTTAGTTCCGTCCCAGATGTGATATCGAGGCTATCGTCATATCGGGACAAATTCCAGACTCCGGGCTGATATGGAAAAATCCAATATCACTTTGCCCGACTCGGGGATCGAACCGGAGACCTTAGGACGATAGTCATACCGAAATACAACTACGCCACCAAGGCAGTTAAATAACTTGTTTAAAAAATTCAGTGCGCCATGTAAACGCTAGAGGCATTTGCGTGTTTGTCACACAAATATTTTACGTTATCGCTAGCGAGAAATGTCAGGAAAACTCATGGTCGAGCTACAGCTGTGATGATAATACCGATATAATATCTAAGGATGCTACCTGCAGTTTGCATATCAGATACATAACTGTAACTGCCGTATTCATTTTTTGAAATGTTAGAAATGCGAATTTACATTTGTATGCAAGCTAAATTTTTATTAGGGAATACTTGCCAATGTCCTCTTCTTAATAAGGTAAGTTAGCATATGAGCAATAGACAAGACTTTGTTACTCACGCTCCAGTAATCTGGATGGTGCACTTGCCACAATCTGGCAACATTTTGTGCGAATTCCATACATATGAAATAGTTTTCAGGACTGTGCTGCCATCCTCAAGCAAAATGCCGTGAATAAACCAAATTCTGAGATGTCTCAAAAAAAATTGGGAAGCTTAGAGGGCGTTTAAATTCTTTGCTTAGAGGTTTATTCGACTGTGGCTTTTATATTTAATAGACTTAATAACTTGTTTACTTTAAAATAAAATTAACCGTTAGTCTTTGAAATCTCTAGGGACCATATTTTCCACGTTTTTGGAGACATCTCAAAATTTATTTATTCACTTAACGGCATTTTAGCGTGAGGACGGTAGCGTATTACTCATGCTTCAGTAAATGTGGAGTGTGCACTTGCCACAATCTCGCAACCTTTTGTGAGAGTTCCATGCATGTGAAATAGTTTATCAGGTGCTGTTCTTGCACATAACTTCGAATGCGATGTGCATTCGCCAATCTGGGTGATCTCTTATAAATCTGTTGCATTGATAATAAAATAATTACTTATTGATTCTACAACATAATTAATTATGGATATGAGCCAGGTGATCCTTCACGTGTTATATTAATGAGCATTTAATATTTACATATATTTATATCACAAAACAAAAATGCATAACTAATGGCCTGGTTCTTAACATTAAGAGCCGGTTGTTGTGGGAAATAACTTACATTAATTGCATTATTTTGCTGGCGAATATATTGTCTAGATCTAGAATCTGGTCCCTTTAAACAGTTCCTCTCATTTTTTTATTTGCCGCAGTTAAATAGAAACATATTAAACATACTGCTCAGTGTCAACATACGTGGCTAGTTCCCATTTTGGAAAATAAACATTTAGACCATTGATTTTGACTTGTATCAAATAAGTATCAAAATTATGTTTTGTAAAACATAATAACATACTGCAACTGTAGAAAATAAATGGCGTATTAATTGCATCGGTGATAAGATTTATTATTTTACAGTCATCAAACAAATTAACTAGAATTAGCCACGTATGTATGTATGCCTTGTTAATCCTCGCTTACAATGGCTGATGTATTACTGCAGAGGCGGAAATGTCCCTTGGCTTTACAGTAAAATCTTTCTAATCACATTCACTTCGACTATAGTTACTCTGACCTTGGCGACTACATACGGAACATGTATAGTAGGTATATTATCATGAATATAAGTAGAATAAAACTCTCTTAATACTCTTAATATGTTCTACCGTCCCGCCGAAGAGGTTCTGTGTAGATTCGGTTCAGGTACTTTCAACTCATGCCATTGTTTCTGAAAAAAATAATGTTTCTTTACACATAGTACATGTTATGTTATGTTACATCATCATCATCATACTAGTTCGGTAGTGCGCCTCTGCCTACCCCATCGGGGATACAAGCGTGAGCTTATGTTATGTTTTTAAAAACAATTTATCAAGATAAGCATGCATTTATATTTCTTCATCATCATCAGCCATAGGACGTCTACTGCTGAACATAGGGCTCCCCCAAAGATTTCCAGATCGACCTGTTGGAAGCGACCTGCATCCAGCGACTTCCTGCGACTTTTATCAATATAAATATATACATAGTACAATCTGATATAAATTATACATATATCTGCATTCATCCACTAAAAACTACTATAAAAATAATTAACTGTAGATTAATTTTCACTAAATTATTTAAAAAAACTGGATTCACTTTATGTGGTTAAGTGAAAAAGAGCACGTGATTACGTCACGTTTAGTTTATGACGATGTTTTTATTTTAATTAGGATTTTATTTAATTTTTTAACGTGTTTGTTGCAATTAATATTATTTAATCACGTACATTTATAATTTAATTGCAATGTTTATGTGGTGTCGGAAATATTTTATGTTTTAATTTAGAAAAAAAAGTAAAATTGATTTATATCGTTGTAAAAAAATAACGCAAATGGCATTAGACCAGGGTTAAATTACCAGTACCAAAAAATTACACTAATGTCACGTTAAAAAATACAAGTTCTCGAATCGAATGCAATATTAGCCCAATTTTTAACTCGATTTCGGTGGTATTTTAAATCAATAAATGAAGCCGAATCGAACTCAAATTCGAATCGAGTGCCAAGAGTAAGGGGGCTGAATAGCGTAAGTAATTACTTAGATGGATTAAAGAAGAAGTTAATATACAGTGTAAACCGTAAGTATATGCATTATTATTCATTAATATTTGACATATTATTGTTAGAAGTTTATACACATGTAAACTTATCGGTACCTAGACCTACGTATATTATAGGTATAATAGCCAATTGATCATGGTACATAATCCCGTAAGTAGGTACCTAAAATTTGCTCTAAAGTCTCCAAAGTGAATCAATTTAGACATACTCCATTTCAACTCTTCTCGAATATACATTTCACATTGCTAAGGTGGCAATACATTTTTTTTATTACAGAGACTGGCAAACCAGCAGATGGCTCACCTGATGGTAAATGATTTCCATAATAGACACTCAAGACACAAAAAGAATCATGGGTGCGTATGATAATTCTTAAACTTATAAATAAACATCATTTCGTTCTCCTCAAAACCTCAGTTTTTGACATGTCGCTTTGTACGTACTGACCGTCGAAATATACCTATCACTACTATATAAATTGCTTATGTCTAGCAGTGGACGTCCTGTTGTGAGTTGTGACTGATAATGAAGATAATTATATAAATTGAAATCCAATATGTCAGTACTTAGAGGCGATGCTTAGAAAGAACTCTGCTTAGTTTTTATGACTGACCACCTGACGACATTGCATGACGTCAATCAAGTACCAAACGAGGTCAGAATTAAAAATATATTCATTGAAATTAAACTATTTTTACGGATTATATCACGATTTGGTTTTAATTTTTATGCAGCCTTCGTAACGTCGGGCATAAAAATTAAAACCAAATCGTGATATAATCCGTAAAAATAGTTTAATTTCAATGAATAACATTCACGTAAACCTAAGAAATCATTATAAAAATATATTTACCAGTGTTTTGTCGTCAGGGACTCGCGATATGAAGTCCAATATATCGTTATTTGGAATTCGATTGGGATTTAAACATTTGCGTGTGAATTTATATATACCTGAAATAAAATACATATTTTGTTAGCAATTATAATATAATTTTTAAAATCAATTTATCAAGATATGCATGCATTTATATTTCTCATCAATAAATTATACGGATTTTTTTATTTTAGTGCACCTCTGCTTACCCCTTCGGGGATACAGGGGGCTAACTCTTGACATTCGATTCGATTTCATTTAGTGACTTAAAATTTCACCGAAATAGAGATAATAAATGCACTAATCTCACGTTAAAAATTATCAAATGACAAGTTCTCGAATCTAACGCAACTTTAGCGCAATTTTTAACTCGATATATGTGGAATTTCAAGTTACTAAATGAAACCGAATCGAGGTCAAATTCGAATCGAGTGTCAAAAGTACCCCCCCCCCCCAGTGAGCCTACGTTATGTTTTATAAAATAATAAAAATGTGGGTGTTTTACACTTCTGTAAATTTAACCAATATGGAATTAAATGGTTTGGTTATTAAGGTATCTATAAGCATGTCATTAATGTAGGTGTAAGTCAGTGGCGAAGGGTGCACATTTCCAAAATGTCAGCCAATGCTACTTTCTGCATAGGTAGTATTACCTATCTATTAGGTTACAATTTGGCAGTGGAAAGTCGATAGGAATCGTAGTATACGAACCCTTCGCCTCTGGTATAATTATAATACGTACCAAAAGCCATAAACAAGTAGTTGACAGGAATGAAGTAGAGGGCGCCGGAGAGAGCGACCATCGCCACCATTACCAAATAACTTAGATACGGTATTGTGAAGTTCATTAAACTGTAAATAAGAACACTTGTATTTATTTTGTGCCGATTTCATAAGGCTATTGTCACAACTCGATGTTTGGACACACTTCCAGTCCACCAACAAAATTAATAATTGTTTTCGGTCCACTACAAAAATGTCACGTTCAATGACGTTGAAACGGCCCCCCTACTCTTGACACTCGATTCGAATTTGACTTCGATTCGGTTTCATTTAGTAACTTAAAATTCCATCAAAATAGAGTTCAAAAGTGTCCTAATGTTGCACTATATTCGAGATATTGTCATTTGGTAATTTTTAACGTGACATTAGTGCACTTTTTAACTCTATTTCGGAGGAATTTAAAGTCACTAAATGAAATCGAATCGAAGTCAAAATCGAATCGAGTGTCAAGAGTCAGGGACCTGAATTTTGCAAATCGTCGAATTTATAAAATAAGGTTAACTTACTTTTTTACCCTCTCGATTAGTGATACGATATAATCAATGCCACCCTTAATCGTAAACGTAAGATCTTGCAGTCCGTATAGTCTTGTTTTTATCGTTATATCATCCTGGAAAGTAAACCGAATTTATTGTCATATTTCAGTACGTCGCGATCGTACTATTTGGTATTTAACCGACTTAAAAAAAGGAGGTTATCAATTCGATCAGAATGTATGTAATATTGTCAGAATTGCATAATTTTCGCATATGTTGGTCTATGTGGGCTTCTGAATAAATGTGCCAAATTTCATAAGTGTATGTATATATGTAAGTATGTATGTATGTACCTACATATGTTTGTCCATGTATTTTTATATCATTTAGGTCGATCGATAGAGCTATAGATATGGGGATAGGCTCGCTCCCTATCACATTTGGGACGT
Source organism: Clanis bilineata (assembly GCA_036417725.1). NCBI lineage: Eukaryota > Metazoa > Arthropoda > Insecta > Lepidoptera > Sphingidae > Clanis > Clanis bilineata. The sequence continues at coordinate 10,720,969 of CM071151.1, read as the reverse complement.
AAATGAGGTAAGCGAAATGTGAGTGTTCTAATTCTCTATATCGCCTTTGCTTACCCCTTCTGGAATACAGGCTTGAGTCTACGTACCTATGAGCTACATTCAGTAGTTCAACTAAGATGTCATTTCATGCTAGCAACTACGTAACCGCGTCTCCTGCACATTTTTTAGAAACAAAACACTGAAAACACCTGCACAAATAAGGTTTTTTATTGTCTCCTGCATATGTAACAATGAATCATAGACAAAACATTTTAGAAATACCCAGTTTTGTGCAGGTGTTTCGTGTAATGTTTCAGTGCCCCAATGAACCCCCCTGTTCATCCACCTCTTATAGCAGTATTGTTATCATCTTACTTGTGCCGATTCCCATATAAAACAGACGAAGAACGGTTATAATAATACTGCTATAAGAGGTTGTGGTAACCCTGCAGGAGACGCGGCTGAAAATATTTGAATGACAAACACCCGAACGCCTCTAGAGGTTTCTCAGGGAATTGTCGTTTTTCATACCAATAAGTTTACGCTAGCGATCTACGTGATCACGTGTAAAATATTAAAAAAAAACTCATGGTCCAGCTACTGGTCACGATGATTATTATTATCAGAGCGATTATTAGAATTAATAGCATTTGTCTACGTACGTACCTTAGTAGATTCTAAATCTTCCTCTGACGCCTCATCTTCAGACGGATAAACAGATACCCAAGTACTATCTGCAAACAAATTAAAGTTGTACGTTTTAAAAAAAATATAATCAAATCTGTCTCAAAAATTGCTGGAACTTATAGTAGGGGAGCCCAAGCGGGGATTTCGGGATTTACTAAAGCGCGTCAGATTAATATACAGGGGGATACCTTGTACCCGGTTAAGTACCTCCACAAAACATGAGGCCCATATATAAGGCCGCCCGTGAAGGATACAGGATCAGATTAGTAAAAAAAAATTGTCCATCAGAAATTCTCGAGCGCGTCAGAATAAGGTAGGGTGAGTTAATTACATCCTAAAAAGTGTATATTCCACTAATCTGACAATTTGAGAGTGACGTAAAAAAAGGGAGGGCAACAAAGTTGTAAAAAAAAAACGTCATCTCGACATTCTCGAGCGTAGCTAAATTTTTTTTTATTTTGAAGGAAATAATTCAAGAATAAAGAAAAATATATAATCTGACGATTTCCGCAAGCCGAAATAACAAAAATTCGTCGATAAAGTTAAATGGGTGCAGTTGCGTGATGCCTACATTTCTTTCTCCGCGCTTCTATTCCTCTCTCACTCTTTCTCTATCTATTACTCTCTCACTCCGTCCCCACTCTGGTTTCTGCTTCCTGAGCTTTTCAATTAATTAAGTTCAATGATTTAAAAAAAAATATTTTGAAAGTGGTTTTTTTGGAATAACTTTTAACCGGCTTTATCCATCAACTTCAAAAACTCATCCGCCTTTGAGCTTGAAAAACCACGTCGATCGCCACCTAGCTGGTCAAAAGCGGTTGATTCGTTCGAGAGATATCGTGAACGTGAAACCCGAAAAAGGGTTTTTTCGGGATTACTCCGAAATTTGTGGTTCGATCAATTAAAATTGCTTATGAGGATGATAAAAATGCGTCGAATGCCGCCAACCGCGTGAAAATCGGTTGATCCATTCAAAAGTTATTGCGGTCTGAAAATTCCAAAAATAGTGTTCTACGAAATTTCTATTTCTTTGAACTCAGCGAGCTCAAAATATCACATAAATTATATTTTGAGCTCAAAAATGTCATAAGTACAATTTTAAGAGCCCAAGAATGGAATTAGCGGGAAGTTGCAGAGATGGCCTTTAAGGTGAACCGTTTTTCTAATTTTTTTTTGTCAGATCAGGCCAATCCCTCTAGATAATCGTCAGATTATGAGACAGTACGTTTAGAACATAAAGATGAACCATATATATCTTAATCTGACGCGCTTGAGTATTTCAAAATGGCGACTTTTTTTTTGCACATTATGAAAATGGCCGCGAGTTTGCGTCCCATCGAAATCGTCAGATTAGTGAATGAGATCTTTTTTTTGGTGCACTTAACACTCCGTTAGAAAATCTGACGCGCTCGATAAAATTTTTTTTTTTTTCATTTTCAACCCTTAAATACAACCACTCGCATCATGCAAACGATCAGATTAACATACGTACATTATTAAAAATACGTAGGGCATTGATGCTTTCAATATCTGACGCGCTCGAGGATGTCCATGCAACAGTTTTTTTTTACATATTTAAAAATCTATAGCCGCTTCCCCCACCGATGTAAAGGTATATATCATATAACATTTTTTTCTTCATATCATCTAAGCTTTGCATCCCAATAGGTCTCTACGACGCTCGAGTAAATCCCCATTTAGCATCGTGGGCTCCCCTACTATTAATTTAATTTGTAACAAGTGACTGAACCGGTCGACGCAAAAAACATTTAACAGTGTCGCAGAGAGGTTCCCCGCTCAGTTTTTACGAAATTACGAGTGACGGCCGGCTTGAGGTCATCCCCGTTTTGAACTTCCTTACCCGACCTGGAAGTCCAGCTCTAGACCTTATCGAAAACCAGGAGCCTATTTACGATACTATTACTGCTACTAGACCAAGAAGGTTCCACTACTTTTATAATCAAACCGTACCCATTAGTAATCAACACAGTAATACCATATAGAACATAATCTTGGTTTCAGAGGGTCGGGTGAAGTGATATTGGATTTTTTTATTCAGTATCAGCCCGGAATCTGGAATTTGTGCTCGATATGGCCCTCTATTACACCTGAGCTGAAAATTATCTCGGCGAAATGTGGATGTTTTAGTTCTGTAGTTTTTGGAGTGGTAGAGCCACGCTGTAGACAGTTACGTCTACAGCACGAATGGGTCGGCTCGACCGGTTTGATACCACTGTCTCACAGAAAATCGACGTAAAGTGGCAGTTTGATGTCGCGTTTCGTTCGGTGAGTGAGATTTCCCTTCCCTCCCATCCCTTTTCCCTCTCCTTCCATTTCCTCTTTTTAGGTTGGCAACGCACCCATGATTCTTATTGTGTCTTGGGTGTCTATGGGCGGTGGAGATCACTTACCATCAGGTGACCCATCTTTTCGTTTGCCAGTCTCTGCTATGAAAAAAAAGTTCGCTCCCGGTTACGGGTTACCCCTTCGGGGATACAGTTGGGAGTAGTCTTATAAGTACATACATACATACATAGATAATTATGTGCCTATGGTGGTCTATATAGAGGTAGGTATATGTACATAGCATCGCTGCTCGATGCATGACTCTCCGACGTACGACCTGCGACTATGAAAACAATGCTTACTTAGTTGATCAAACACAAAACTCACTGTTGTTTCGATGTCCAACCCAAAAGTAAATAAAGGGTATGAGAACAAGTAAAGGAGTCATCCACACTCGGAAGAAAAACCAGAACGTGAGCCACACCACCAGAGCCAGTGCGGACTTCTCTTGATTGTCCCATTCAAATAAATATCTGCAACATTTTCAAATAAATTAATATTTGTAAATAATAATTGTATATACAGGATGTTTCAAAAAGGTAGTATCATTACACTTAAAGGGCTGTCTAGCAATTATAGGTTGATAGTTTTTGAATAATGTAAACTTGCTGGTGTAACATTTGCGAACTGCCTGTGGGTTAATTTATTCTTTGTAGCATGCACACAGCAATTTTAATTTCCGATTTTAAAATTGCTTAATAATTGATAAAAAAAAAGTTTTGCGGAAAACTGTTGTAATTTAAATAGTATGGTGATTGATGAATGAGATTTCGGAGATCCTCCTCTTTCCAAATTATTTTCTTCTTGTATCTTTTCCACCGCTTCGCACTGGATTCAAGAGTGAAACTTATTTTTACTTCGTTATTTTTAATGAAATAGCTTAAACATTTTTGGGAAAATGTTTTGTTCGGTATGAGGAATTTTTATACGATAAGCAATTATAGCGGTTTAAACGTCATTGTAGGCAATGTCACTAGCCGTGAATGTCAACTGAGATGTGAACAAAAAGCAATTTATAACCGGTGACGTCACGTCCTTTTTTAGCACGGGGTTTTGCAAGTCAATTTTTGACTGGCGATAATTAAATGATTTGTGCATATTTTTGTGTGTGTTATTTGAGACCTAGTTCTTTACAATGAACTAAAAAAAATATATGCAAGTTCCCTATTGTTACCACCTTTCTGAAACACCCGATATACTTCGGGGATACAGGCGTGCCGCGTGCCGCATGAGTCTTTGTATGTAATAAATATAACATAATTATATTTTTCGCTGGATGCAGGCCGCTTCCAACAGGTCGATCTGGAAATCTTTGGGGGAGGCCTATGTTCAGCAGTGGATGTCCTATGGCTGATGATGATGATGATATTTTTTAAAATTCTCGATTGTAGGTACATAAACACAAAATATGACACCTTGAATATAAATTTATACATCTACCTGCCCTTATCCTACTTGAATGTAGGGTTGCCACAGCCCACAACATACTTTTCCAAGAATATTGCAGAAAATATATGGCTTTAGTTTTACGATCAGCTGCCTGCTTGACGTCATACTCCTTTGGGGGACCCAGTCCCGGGAAAATCGAGTTACAAAACCAGGGGGGTACCACAACGTCTTATAGCAGTATTATCATAATTTTGTACCGAATCCCGTACAAAAAACCAAAGTGAATTTATAATAATACTGCTATAAGACGTTGTGGTAACCCCACTGGGAATTGAATACGAGATCTCTCGGTGTACGGCCTAATACGCGGCCACTAGACCAAGGAAGCTGCCAAGCTTGTTTTGTAAATAATTAGTGAATATTGAATACCTAACACCTAGTACTTATCTACAGATGTAGGGTGGGAGTATCATTATTTTTCGGTTTTATTAAGAATGGTATAAACTTACTTAAAATGTTCATTTCCTGTGTGAACGGCGTGGAAAATATCCTTAATGAACTTTAAATTATAATAAAGTAGAGGTATGTTGAATTTGCTAGGCGCCTTCTGCATATACTTAGTTTCTTTTGGACTAAGTAGCCGCAAAGATGCTTTTATCTGTAACAAAATGAGAAACTAAATGGCGAAATGCTTTGATGAGTAGTATTTGAATCATAATAATATTTTATTAACCGTTGAATAAAATTATGTTATGATTGTGCGTGATTTATTAAAATCCTAACACAAAAACAAGAATTTAAAAATAGTTTTATATTTTGTTAACACTTGCAATCATCGCTGTATTCCTATGCTCACAAACATTGGCTAGAATCATGAATTAATCATTATTTATACCAAACATATTATATTCTTAGAATAAGAAACAAGTTTTCAATAATAAATATACAAATATAAATACCGGATTCCATACGACAGACATTTGCAACATAATTCTTGGGCAGTTTCCTTTTGCGTTTGACTTTTTGGATTTATCTTTGAGTGCGTACCATTTTTTTTCGTTGTTGTTTATTCTGAGCAAAGGTATTGATATTTTTCCAAGAGTTTCACCAATTATCGATTCATCGTATACTTTTATATCTAATGTAGATGTGATGTCATTCACGTCGCTGTAAATTGAAAAATATAAATTTAGTTTTAGTTTTACTTAACTGTAAAAATAAAATGAATAGAATAAATTTAATGTAGAAATTTTGTTAAATGTCTTATAACACCTGAAGGGGTGCGTACCCGTGGACGGCCCAAAAAGCGCTGGCTGGACGTTTTGGAGGAAGATATGAGAGCCAATGGCCTCACTAGGGAGGATGCTCAAGACCGGGCGAAGTGGAAGCGTTTAAGTAGGAAGGCGGACCCTGGCAGAAGGCCGGGATAACGCCAGGCAGAAAGAAAGTCTTATAACACCTGAAGTATCGTATAACCCATATGTTCTCCACAATGGAATGCAAGGCTTTGTCCGATTATGATTGACCTAATATCACGGACGGGAGAATAAAAGCCCGATATTATTATTGGACATATGTGTGTGAGACGGTTATCGATGTAACCATTCCGCATGACAAGACCGTGTAACTTGCTAATTATTATTATTAAACAAGATAATGATTCGGTGCCGTAGTAGTATGCGTGGTGGCGTGCTCGGTACGACTATCGTCCAGAGGTCTCGGGTTCGATCCTGGGTCGTGCAGTGATATTGGATTTTTCAGTATCAGCCCGGGCCCCGGAGTCTGGAATTTGTGCCCGATATATGATGATAGGCTCGCCCCCTATCACATCTGGGACGAAACTAAACTTAGCAAAATGTGTGTTTTCTAGTTCGCTACCCCCAAGACCCTCTTAAGGCATGCGTGTGGGCCACTGGGCATACAAGAATTCGGTAGCCCCTTAGAGATTAAAAATAATTAAACGTGTAATAGAATACAGGTACTTATCAGCCTTTCTGGGGCCCCGAGTCGGAGGCCGTGCGCACGGTCCCCGTGTGCCTTTTTGGTAAAGACGGTACTGCCTACCCCTTCGAGGATACGGGCGTGAGCTTATGTTATGTCAAGTAATATCTTTAAGAGTGTGAAATAAGGTAGTAATTGTAATGTAAGTACTTCATGTTGTTTATTATGTTCAGTGAATGCCGTTCAATAAAGTTCATTAACCTTTGAAATTAAGGTATGCAAAGATCCGGTTTTATTAAATGCTTGACCATGACATTAAGGTGAAAGCACAAAATCATGTTCTTTATAAGCATCGCAATATATATACACATATATATATATATATATATATATACTATGCGTCGAAAGTTCGAAACTGAAGCGACGTGACACCAATAATAAAATAATACGGATATTAGAATTTATACCTAAGTAAAGATTAATTTAAATTTAATTAACTCAAAAACTCCTTTTTATGAAGTCTGTCGAAAAATAGAGCTATTATGCAATTGAAGAACTTGTACGATGTACCATGATATTGACAGCCTCCGTGACGCACCTCTTTTGTGATGACGCACTAAGCGAGTATCCGGTTCTGAAGCGAGAGGCTACGGGTTGGATTCCCGCACCGAGACAAATGTGTGGCCCACATATATTTGTTTCGGGTCTGGGTGCTGTGAGACTGAAAGTCTGTCAATGTTTTTTTTTCCCCCGATATAAGACTGGTATCATAATGTGGGGTCACGACTGTGTGACTGTTGGGTGTTATTTATTTATTAAAATGCATATATACTTTGGATGTAACGTTTTTAAAAATACCGTACAGCTTTATCAAAACATGTTTTTATTATATAAATGTACCGAGTAAATCATTCTGAATAGCGAGTCATTTAAATTCAAGATTATTTAAAAAAGTAGTATACAATTGAAAAAACCCTAATGGCTATTTAACTCAAGTAGACAAACACGTGTAAGTGGATATTGATATGTAGGAGTACCTAACTATATTGATTATAAAAACCATAGTTTTTTCAGTCATAGGAGTTATTCTTCTAAACGCCGTGCTGCGTGCCTCGATTCTTATTTGCTACTAGCTTTTGCACGTGGTTTCGCACGCGTATTTTGTAGGGCCAACGGTAAAAACTTTTGATTTGTTGATCCGCCCTGTCGTTTTAGTCTAAATATTCTACAACGGTCGACTCAGATATCGATTTTGAAGTCAATCGGAATTTGTGCCCGATATGGCGATAGGCTCGCCCCCTATCACATCTGGGACGGAACTAAGCTCGGCGAAACGTGGGTGTACTAGTTCTCTAGTGCGCCTCTGCCTACCCCTTCGGGGATACAGGCGTGAGCTTATGTTATGTTATGTATGTTTTTCTCTTCTGCGGTAAGTTATTGTACTTAATTTTATAACCTATACAAACAATTTATATACAATAAATAAAAATGAATCGAATTCAAGTTCGAATCAAGTGTTAAGTGGCAACCCCCTAGAGTGTCTGTTTGTAATTTCAAATTTAAACAATTCAAACAGCTTTCCACTCAATGCATATGAAAGTAAAAAAATTCTCGCTAGCGACAACGTAAAATATTTGTAACAACAGTAATTAAAAATCAGCTTTACGGACCTTGTCCTCCAACCTTCAAAACACCGGTTTTATTTGCTGTCAGGTTTATTGTAGCTTGATTGAAAATAACAAAATTAGTCTAATGAAAATACTTACAAAGTGTAGTTCTTGTTCCACATGGGTTCAGCGGCGCCTCGGACTGTATGTGTCTGTACCCTTGAGTTGTCCAGCTCTAGCACGCAGTACGCGTCTGCCTTCCCGCCGAGTCCCATGGGACTGAGCCCTCGCGCGCCATACACGGTCACCGACAACAGTCCCACCTCGCTCCAGTCGTTGTTGAGTCGGTACCATGACTGTGTAGAAAACAATCATCAAGTTTAAAAACGTTGTTTGTATGAAAAACACCCGAACGCCTCTAGCGGTTACGTGAGTGTATTTGTCTACACCATCTCTACCTACCCTTTCGGTAATGGGATCATGTATGTAATATGTAATGTAAAATACATATTACATAGTTTTTTTTAAAACTATGGCAAAAACTATCAATTTCATAACATTAATATGTTATGAACAGAAATTGATAGTTTTTGTCATAGTTTTAAAAAAACTAATTTATATCAACTTTTTATGTTATTGACGTGTGTACATTAATTACATACAAAAGTGTAATCTACGTAGTTATAGGTTTAATAATATTTAATACGAGGCTTATAAATTGTAAATTATATGTTTTAAGTTGCTACACACACACACACACGCACGCACGCACGCACGCACGCACGCACGCACGCACGCACGCACGCACGCACGCACGCACGCACGCACGTACTCATGCACACACGCACGCACGCACCCATGCACACACGCACGCACGCACGCACGCACGCACGCACGCACGCACGCACGCACGCACGCACGCACGCACGCACGCACGCACGCACGCACGCACGCACGCACGCACGCACGCACACACACACACACACACACACACACACACACACACACACACACACACACACACACACACACACATACACACATGCACACAAACAAAGGGTTAATTTGAACTAAATTTACACATACAAACAATAATTGACGAGCCCGCTACATATGATTCCTATATTCCCAACTTTTGTTCATAATATCATTATACATTGTAATGGCATTGTTTTTGTCTAAGGTTTTTGAGTAACATTAAGCATTGTTCTACAACGTCAATTGGCAATTGGCAGCTATTTAAAATACATTATTTTTTATACTTGAAGTGAGATTACCGAATGCCAGATTCCATTATTATGACGACATCCGACCATTTTTATAGTAGTTGGATAGATTTATTGTCTTATAATAGTTGTTTATTTTTGCTTGGTCATTAATGCAGGCACATTCAGTCAATAGTCAATACTGAAAATGACAAGCAGAATTATTATGATTGCACAATTTGTACAAACGTCACCGCGTTATAGCGCAGCATGTATAAAAAGCCAATTACGTTATTATTAATTAGAGGAATATTCCGAAGAAATACGACAATGGAGCGATGGTTCAACGGTCTTATGATGTGCGAATAAAAGAACGCTCAAAAGGTGAATCACTAATCACATCACACGTAAAAGCCAAAAGGTAGGGCGATGTGTACCGGTAAATTGACTATGACGGCCACATTCAGTGTTGCCAGATGTCCCCTTTTGTCAGGATGTCCTAGTTTTCGACCGACTTCAAAGAGGACTTCAAGTCGTCTATATTTTTGTTATGTATGTGACGCTATATCTCCGCCAAATGTGGACTGATTTTTTAAGATTATTTTTGTGTTCGATAGAGCTTACTCCAAGGGTAGACCCATATAAATTTGGTCACGTTCGGATAAGTTTTGAAGTCGGTCCGTTAAGTTTTGTTTATCCTTTTTAGCTAAAAACGCCTCTCGCCAACACCGATAGTGCGATGCCGAAAGTTCTGCTTTTATTAAAAAAAAATACTAGTCAAGTACCCAATTACTTGGCAGCACTAAACGCGCCGAACCGGCGAGGTGACCATGAGGGTCACAGTCACAGGCCACATCTCACGTACAATATGCGAAAGTAAAGTTGGCCGACTACTACATCTTCGGATTACACCTTTAAAAAGTCGTTGTACATATATCTGCATTTTATGTCATCCGTTACATACGTTGCAGGAAGGTCTTTATATTATAAGAGTATTTGTAAGTATTGTCTAAATGCGTAAATAATATGGGGAATAGCGATATATCACCACTGTGACTATCTCGATGGCGTAGTTGTATTGCGGTACAATTACCAACCTGGGGGGTTACCACCGCCTCTTATAGCAATATTATTATAATTTTACTTGTACCGATTCCCATACAAAACAAACGAAGAACGATTATAATAATACTGCTATAAGAGGTGGTGGTAACAATGTTGAAGTCTTGGTTTCAATCCCGGGTCAGCCAAAGTGATATTAGGTTTTTCTGTTCAGTTTCAGCTTTGAGTCTGATATTTGTGCTTGATATGGCGATAGGACGGTAATGAGTGCGGTGAACTGTGGGTGTTCTAGTTCGCCTCTGCCTACCCCTTCGAGGATAAAGTCGCGTGGCTGTGTATATGTATGCGTGCGTGTGTGGCGATCAATCCATAATATTAAGGAGACATAATAAACATTTAGATTTCATGCGTGTCAAGAAAAGGCGTGTGTTTTTGCGGCGGCCCAAACCCCCCCCCATTCCCAATCCCCATCCCTCTCCTTTTAGGTTGGCAACGCTTCAACGATTCTTTTTGTGTCGGGTCTATGGGCGGTGGAGATTACTTACTATCAGGTGACCCACCTGCTCGTATTTCAGCCTCTGCTATAAAAAGGTGTTAATAATGAGTGCATTCATTATGCAATATGCGCCCCTTTGAGGATATGTATACTGTAAATTGCAGAAAATAAAACATAAGCTCACGCCTGTATCCCCGAAGGGGTAGGCAGAGGCGCACTAGCGAACTAGAACACCCACATTTCGCCGAGCTTAGTTCCGTCCCAGATGTGATAGGCGGCGAGCCTATCGCCATATCGGGCACAAATTCCAGACTCCGGGCTGATACGGAAAAATTCCAATATCACTATGCCCGACCCGGGGATCGAACCCGAGACCTCAGAACCGTAGTCGTACCGAAATACCACCACGCCACCGAGGCAGTCAATAAAAATAAAAGCAGAAAATAAAACTAATAATCGATAAAAAAATTAAAAATAAACTGGTTAGGTAAGGATGCAGGTAGCGCTGTCACCAAAAAACGCCGAAAAAAGTCGCAGCTTTGCTGTAATCTTATGTTCAGTGAGATTGTCGAACACACAAAAAATATATTTGCGTCACTAAAATAACCAGTTCCATTATTTGTCGACAGAAGGTGAAATCGACTAAAATAGCATACCTTAGTTAATTAAAGTCATAAACACGGCCAGACGAGTCAGTGCCGACCCTGCCTGGCCGCGCCGCGCCGTTGACTTGGCCACTTTATTATGCTGTTTCCAATAATGCTTGTATCCTCGGAGGGATAAGCTAAATGAACTAGTGAAACAGAACTTTTCGCGGAACTCATTTCTGTTCTAGATATAGGGGCGAACCTATTGCCATATTTGGCATAAATTCCAGACTCTCCAGATAAATCCAACACCACGTTACCCGATCTGGGAATCGAACCCGAGACCTCAGAACGGTAGTGCTACAGCGTACGTACTACCAACAGCTACGCCACTGAGACAGCGCATGTTTGTGCGACTCCAAAAGTGTCTGTGTGTGTATGCAAAAGCTTGTAATAAAGAAGCGGAATAGTTTCAATGTCAAATCATTTACGTGAATTAATAACTACAGAAGAAATAGTAGCTTTAATTCTGAACAAAATAAACATTGTTGTCATCTATCTATTCGTATTTAACTTATAAGTTATAACACTGTCATCTAACAAACATAATTAAATCTTCTGTCCTTATCCCAAATTCTATGTGTCATAAAAATGTAGGTGTAGTAAACTTCTTCTAAACCATATTGTAAAAAGGATTTGGAAATATGAATATTCTCACCCAGAAGTGTTTGTCGTCAAGTAGTCACCCGGCCGTAAAAAATTAAGTAAAATATTTTTTGCATTATCCTCGAGGCATGTAGAAGACTAATAAAAATACTAAATAAAAAAATAATAAACTAACAAAAATCATTTTTAACAGAATTTAAAAAAATATATACAGGAATCTACGTACGTATTCTTCATTCGGTGGCGTCGGATGGCTGACTCCGTTAGTGGTCGGTACATTATCGACAGTCAGTTCTCTGGCCGCGCCGCTCAGTGTTACCAACATGTGTAGGGAGCCGAAGCCACACTCGAGTTCTTGCCAAATGTCGTGCGTCTTCTCCTTTTCCAAGTTAGACAGGTCGATGACACATCTGCAATTAGATAAATTGTTACAAAAAATAATCCTAATTTAAAAACTTACCACCCTTAATAAGCTCTATCGACTTTCTTTCTTCCTGCCCTTATCCCATCTTAATCCATCAAATGTTGGGGTCGGCGCAACACACTTTTTCAAGCATGTTACAGAAAGGATTTGGCTAAGTTTTTACGACCGGTTGCCTGCCTGACGTCAACCACCATCTGGAGGATCCAGTCCCGAGAAAATAGTATTAGAAAAACACCACTCCTGACCTGGGAAGCGAACCCAGGACCTCCCGGCCCACAACCCATATATATCGCTACAAGAGCAAGGAGGCGACAATAATAAAATAAGCTCTATCGACTACAAAAATAATTTTGAAAAACGGTCCACATTTGGTGGAGATATCGCGTAATATAAAAAAAAATACAGACAAGTTGAGGACCTTCTCCTTTTTGGAAGTAGGTCGATAATACCAGCCTCCTTACTCTTGACAATCGATTCCACTTTCAATTCGATTCAGTTTTAATTATATAATAATAATATAATATTAGCCCTGTAATATTACTGTACCAATGCTGGGCACGGGCCTCCTCTACTAATGAGAGGGGTTAGGCCCTAGTCTACCACGCTGGCCTAATGCGGGTTGGCAGACTTCACATACCTTCGAAATTCCTGTGAAGGAATTCTCAGGTATGCAGGTTTGCTCACGATGTTTTCCTTCACCATTATAGCAAGCGATATTTCACAATGAAAATACACTTAACATAGAAAAGTCAGAGGTGTATGCTCCATTTTGGGGTTGGTCTCGAACCTCCGACACTTGTCTCGGGAGTTCGTACCATTCTCAACTGAGCTATCGCTGCTTTAATTATTGTGTTAAAATTCCACCGAAATTGGGTTAAAAAGTGCACTAATATCACGGTAAATATTACCAAATGACAAGTTCTTGAATCTAATGCAACATGCACTTTTAAACTCAATTTCGGTGAATTTTAAGTTCAAAGTCGAATCGAATGTCAAAGACAGATCACTTCAATTTACATAGATTTGCATGGCACTTTTACAAGATTGTTGCGAATTATTTTGTACTTTAAAGTATTTAAAATTATACTTTATCATCATTAGGAAAACATTCTGCGCAGCATTGAAAATAAAAACATATATTACTAATCATTATACTAATAAATTATGCAATTAACCTCCAGAGATGTTACCTATGCCTACGAAACACGCCTTTGTTCATATTCTTCTGGGAATTATTGCGTTCGGAAAGTAACAAAGAAACAACTTGTGTGGGAATCCCGCGACAACTCACCGCATAACCGCTATGTATAGTTGTAGTACAGTACAAGTTCTAGACTTCTACATTTGTGATTTTATTCTTATTATTAATAACCACCTACACATTGATATAAATACACCTACTTCCGTGTTCTGCCCAAAATGTGCTCGATATTCGTATAATCACAAGTTTAAAATCTTAAGTTTTCCAGTCGTAACTAAATTCATATGTGGTTCCACGTCTCGAATAAGCTCTATTGAACATTACAATAATCTTGAAAATTGGTCCACATTTTTTGGATATCCCGGGCCATACCTCCCCATCTTTTGAAGTAGGTTGAAAGTCGGTCGGTCGGCTGGTTCAAATATACAGTGTGTTTCATAAAGTTGGTATCCATAATAACTTCACTTAAAGGGACAATGGCTACCAATCTAGCGGTAAAGTTTAAAATTGCGTAAGGCTCATGGTTTTGGAATAATGGAAACTTGAATTTGTGATGAAACACTTTTTGCTGGCTCACTGGGTCAGTTGCAGTACAATTACAAAGTACCTATGGGGTAATTAATTATTTTTAGCATACACAAAGTCATTATTTTGCTATTTGCGACGATTTACAGGTCACATTCCGATTTTAAAAATCCCATGGTTAATATTGATGAAAAAAATTAAATTATTTTTTTATTTTTTAACTGTACCATTGCACTTTAAATCGTTCTCCCTGTATGTGGAATTGTTATAGGTACCAACTTTATGAAACACCCGGTATATAATAATATAAGTATCAATATAAATATGTATATAAACGCTAAAGTTCTTGAAACGAAAGTACCATAAGCGAGTATTGAACATATTAGGGTGAACGTAGGTACTCTTATTCGCCGCCCATCAACCGCACTAGCCTCACGCGTTACAATCGTAATATTCCAATGTTTCTATTTCGAATATGTAGATATACAAGAAATCTATAACGTGCAAACCTATTCTACGTATTGAATATAAGTCATATAGAAACAAAGGCGGCAATCTGAAAGATAAATAAACATCCATGACACCAAATGTTAGACAGATTAAAACCAGTGTCAGTATAAATGGAGAGGAGTTGGACCTTGTGGATACCACTAAGTTCTTAGGCATAACTCTAGATTCAAAACTTCAATGGGGCCCACATATAAACCAATTATCGAAAAAGCTTACCTCTGCAGCTTATGCTGTCTACAAAATACGCCAGCTAACTAATGTAGAAACAGCACGATTAGTGTACTTTAGTTATTTTCATAGTGTTATGTCGTATGGCATATTGTTGTGGGGAAATGCTGCTGACATTCACACTATTTTTGTGCTGCAGAAGAGAGCTATTCGAGCAATGTATAACTTAAACCGTAGACATTCGCTGAAGGATTTATTTAAAGAAATAAATGTTTTGATCGTCGCATCTCAATATATATATGAAAACTTAATGTATGTAAAAAAGAATATTAATGTTTTCATGAAGAACAGCGACATCCATAAGGTCAATACTAGGAATAAAAATAATTTAACACTACCTAAGACAAGGCTCCAAAAAATTAATAATTCTTTTATGTGCCAAAGTATACGCTTTTATAACAAAATCCCAAGTCATATTAAAGAATTAAGCCTTAATAAATTTAAATCATTTATTAAACAGCAACTATGCCGAAAAGGGTTTTATAATGTAAAGGACTACTTACAAGACAAAAATGCTTGGGATTGAGCAGCTCACTCTTGACACTATAAGGCTGTATCAACACAATTTTATATTTTACTATTATATTCATTTTTCTGACTTTGCTCTATTGGCATATTAATATATTATTGTATTTAGTAATAAGTTGACATTTTGAATTGTAATTTTATATATCATGCATTGTCTGGACTTTAAAAGAGGCCATAACCCTTGAGTTTGTTTCGGCATTTGTTCTCAGGGATAGCCACGAAATGCCGACGCCATTATTACTTTATCAATATATACTCGTAATTGACATGTGAAAGTGGTATAAAATATCCTATTTGCATCTTTATTTCGATTCTGTGTGTGTTTTTTTAACAATGTGATCTAACAGAGAAATTTTGTGTTAGTATGTTAAGTTTATATCGCTTGAGTAAGTAATTTTAATATAATTGTTTTGAAATTTTCTAGGCCACATTAAAAAATGCAAAAATAGTGGATAGCCATAATTAATTCTTTTTTCAGATTGCCGCCTTTGCTTCTATACGACTCGTATACCTTTAATACGTACATTTATGGTGCGGCACGTTAGGTGTAGATAGGATAACGTTCATTTGAGACATAGAAACATAAAAATAGTTCTCACCTGCCCATAAAATTTTTTTGCTTCGCTTTGTGCCACACTGTTACTTCCAAACGGCTGTCCTCGTATAAATACAAGTTGAATCTCTCACACCACATCGGCTTCGACTTTGATACTTGTTTCGATTTGTGTCCTTCGTTGCCAAGCCTGCGAGGAAAATCACGCATCAATATTTAGGAGGTTTGCGTCATTAAGATTTTTGTTTTTAGATGTTTATATTTTTGTTGCATGTTTTTGTATCACTAGTGGTTCCTCGTTGTTTCATATCAATGCTCTATGCAGTATTACGTAGCGTGATGTTCAATAGTTATAAATCACTGTCTCGTGAAAACTAAAATATATTCTGAATTTGGCCTCAGCCAAAGACAAGTAGTGTACTAGACGGGACATCAACACAAAACTTGTGAGCCAAAAGTTATGACTAATTGGTCATAACCACAGAGTAACTTGAATACTACTAATATACTGGTAGTCATAACGACTCAATACAGTTTGATACATCCATGTGACAGGACGTGCAAAAAATAAATTATTTTCGAAGAAATTACGCCGAGTTGAGCAATACAATCTTGCAAGTCGCATTAGGGGAAAATGACGTACCAAATTATAGTATTATCTTTGCAATTTATAGTATACTTACCTTTAAATAAGAAGAAAAATAAATAAATCTGGAAATCTATGGGGGAGGCCTATGTCCAGCAGTGGACCTTCCGTGGCTGATGATTATGATGATGATGAAAGTTTGTATGGAGAAGAAGTGCGTAAAGCTATTTTTTATGAATTATGGTCGAATTTCGCCCACTAGGCGATCACTTTTATTATAATTACAAGAATGTAAAGTTAAGAGACTTTTTGGTCCAGTGGCAAATAATGGTATTCGCAGTTGACACCCTACACAGGCTGAAAAACCGATTAAAATCTAAGGCAATCTTTGTGTTTTAATGATATGAAAATTAAACAGTTGGAATAAGTTCCAACTGTTTAATTAGGATAAGTCCTATAACGGAAATAAGCTTGGTAATATGTAGGGGCACTAATACAAAATTTACCATAACGGGGGTATAGGCGTAGGCTAATTAACATACACGACAAACCAATTCCAAATTACAACGTGTGTAAACTTGATCTGAGCACGACTCACGAGGCGTTATCTAATATAAGCGAATTTATAGAATTTGGTAAAGACCTTGACGACTGCTTTGAATGTTATTGATAATGATTTTCCGTAATGCCATAACTACACAAGATGCTGTCAACATATTGTAAGATTTCTATGATATTCTAACAACAAATCTGTCGAAAGTTACTTTTAATAACTACATAAATATAACTTCAATAAGTGGTTAAGTCTTTTTCTAGTAACACCGCTCGTTGTGGCGGTTCTAAGTTAAGTTTTAATTTGAGTAACAGATTGAAAGTCTAATCATTTAAAGTTATACATAACTAGGTGTTGCCCGCGGCATTGCCCGTGTGAAAATACTCTACATTCCATCGTATATTTTACAGCATAAAAAGTAGCCTATGTGTTATACTAATGTATAATCCAAATAATTGTAAAGTTTCATCAAAATCCATTTAGAAGTATTTACGCGAATGAGTGACAAATATTCATACATTTAAACTACAAACGTTCACGTTTATAATATTAGATATTTTGAGGTCACATAAATTTAATGAAATCTAATTAATATTTACCTGAATTTGCAGTAGAGGCCATTGGTCCCGGTTGCAGGGCTGTCTGGCAAGTCTTTTGCTTCAATCAATACCACATTCACGACGGACTTCCATGATTTCTTGAGGATGTCGAATTTGCGGTTTTTCCATACATACTGTACAAAAAATATTTATTATTCAAACAAAAAATGTTCTAGTCTGGTGATCAAAGCTACAATCGTAGCTTAAAGCATGGCCTGCAAGATTAATCACTTTGTTTAAGTGTTTTAATAATAAACAACTTAATATATCGAATCCATACGTTCGCTCACGCCTGTATCCCTAATAGTAGGGGAGCCCACGATGCTAAATGGGGATTTACTCGAGCGTCGTAGAGACCTATTGGGATGCAAAGCTTAGATGATATGAAGAAAAAAATGTTATATGATATATACCTTTACATCGGTGGGGGAAGCGGCTATAGATTTTTAAATATGTAAAAAAAAACTGTTGCATGGACATCCTCGAGCGCGTCAGATATTGACAGCATCAATGCCCTACGTATTTTTAATAATGTACGTATGTTAATCTGATCGTTTGCATGATGCGAGTGGTTGTATTTAAGGGTTGAAAATGAAAAAAAAATAATTTATCGAGCGCGTCAGATTTTCTAACGGAGTGTTAAGTGCACCAAAAAAAAGCTCTCATTCACTAATCTGACGATTTCGATGGGACGCAAACTCGCGGCCATTTTCATAATGTGCAAAAAAAATTCGCCATTTTGAAATACTCAAGCGCGTCAGATTAAGATATATATGGTTCATCTTTATGTTCTAAACGTACTGTCTCATAATCTGACGATTATCTAGAGGGATTGGCCTGATCTGACAAAAAAAAAATTAGAAAAACGGTTCACCTTAAAGGCCATCCCTGCAATTTCCCGCTAATTCCATTCTTGGGCTCTTAAAATTGTACTTATGACATTTTTGAGCTCAAAATATAATTTATGTGATATTTTGAGCTCGCTGAGTTCAAAGAAATAGAAATTTCATAGAACACTATTTTTGGAATTTTCAAACCGCAATAACTTTTGAATGGATCAACCGATTTTCACGCGGTTGGTGGCATTCGACGCAGTTTTATCATCCTCATAAGTAATTGCAATGCAATTTTAATTGATCGAACCACAAATTTCGAAGTAATCCCGAAAAAACCCTTTTTCGGGTTTCTTTCGTTCACGATATCTCTCGAACGAATCAACCGCTTTTGACCAGCTAGGTGGCGATCGACGTGGTTTTTCAAGCTCAAAGGCGGATTAGTTTTTGAAGTTGATCGATAAAGCCGGTTAAAAGTTATTCCAAAAAAACCACTTTCAAAATTTTTTTTTTTTTTTTTAATCATTGAACTTAATTAATTGAAAAGCTCAGGAAGCAGAAACCAGAGTGGGGACGGAGTGAGAGAGTAATAGATAGAGAAAGAGTGAGAGAGGAATAGAAGCGCGGAGAAAGAAATGTAGGCATCACGCAACTGCACGCATTTAACTTTATCGACGAATTTTTATTATTTCGGCTTGCGGAAATCGTCAGATTATATATTTTTCATTATTCTTGAATTATTTCCTTCAAAATAAAAAAAAATTTAGCTACGCTCGAGAATGTCGAGATGACGTTTTTTTTTACAACTTTGTTGCCCTCCCCTTTTTTTACGTCACTCTCAAATTGTCAGATTAGTGGAATATACACTTTTTAGGATGTAATTAACTCACCCTACCTTAATCTGACGCGCTCGAGAATTTCTGATGGTCAATTTTTTTTTACTAATCTGATCCTGTATCCTTCACGGGCGGCCTTATACAGTGTGTTTCATAAAGTTGGTATCCATAAAAGGTACACAGATTGAGGTTCTGTCTAACAACATATCCGTGAAGAGAAAAAAAATTTATCACGCGATTTCGAATTTGTATACGTTTCATACTTAATATTTGTGGAATAATAAATCGTGCAACCCTAATCAGCTGACTTCATTGACGACGCGACGCGCGGTGTAGGTACATACACCACAGAGCGCGGTATTATCTTTGTACTCCCAACAGATAGCACGGGCGGTGACGCCGCGGCAGCGTGGTGGCTTTCTATGAGGATTATTTTTTTATTAAATGTAATTTATTTCCTTTAATAGAGAAGAATCGTCATGTACTGAGTTTGAACAATGTATTAAAAGATTAGTAGTGTAATTGTCCACTTACCACATGTTGCGTTTCGTGCAGCACAAAGAACTTTGCACTACACTTTTCTATGAACACTTACTTCACAAATAGGGTTCGAAATGAGCTCCTCCTTTTTCCAAACACTTAATTATTCTGTGGTATATCAAGGACCTAGTGTTTCTTAACATTTATGGGGTTACTGATTCAAAAGCGGATTTTGATGAAACGTGCCTCGATGAAACGCCACCGATACAGCTCCCGACCCCTACGACAGCTACCCCCAGCAGCACCGACACATAAAATCATTTCATAGTACTCGCTATTCAAATACACACTCGATCGCGACATTTTTATAAAAGTTGAGAGCGACTTCACAACTTTACGGTTAGTTAGCAACTGCCGAAATGAAGGTACATAATTTTCAATATGGCGGTAGAGTTCAACAAGGCATAATTAAGAAACCCCGATAGGCTACTATGAACTGAAGAAAAAAAAACATTCAACGGAAATTTAAAAAAACTTCTTGATACGTTTTTATTTATCCGCATCAAGCATCATTAAAAGAAGACAGTATTATAGGATAAAAATCAACATTAACTACAATTACAAAATTATGCAGAACCATTTTATCTATTTTCATAATTTTTTTGCGTTCTGTCGTGTAGTGTGTTTTTATTGGCGGCGAAAAGTTTGCCGACAAGGAATGCGCCGGCTTCCTATCAAAGGATTGCCGCACGTAGCGGCGCATTGGCAAAGAGTTAAAAAAGTGCCGCGGAGAAATATGGCAGTTCGAACATAGTGATGCTTTAGTATGATCTTTTCGGATAATCATTAGAACTAGGTACTAAATATTCGAATAATTTTAATGGAAATTAATACTACCTTCAGGTAGGTGAAAAAAACCCTGTGTGAATGCTTAACCGAAGTCCAGGTTTTGGGTAAAGTTATTGCAGAAAATAAAATAGTTCGTAAAGATTAAGACAATGCATCATATTCATACAAGTAAAAGTTGTACTTCATTTGTAGAAAGCGAAAATTACGATAAGTACGGATGTAAATTTTAATTAGAATAATGAATTAACTTTGGTATTAAATATTGAATCATTCTAATCGATTGAATCAATCAATTCATTGCATATTTAATATTTATCAACCGCCCATCCCTAGCGCGGTAATACAGGCAATACTCAAAAGACACAGCTACCGCTTTTGAAATATGTGCCGCTAATGTCTGATTGGCGATAAACTACCGACTTTTCTTTGAGTTCTTGCGACAGTCCACGTGGACTTCATAGGTATAGCAAGAGACAATGACCTACCCCTCTGCGCACGCGACTAGCAAAGAGTAGTGAATGTTCGTTGTGAAATATGGGCGATTTGATACATGCCTAATTAGTTTAGACATGTAGAGGTGCTTTTAAATGAAAGAAGTGAATAGTTGATCAATATTTTGTTGTCACTAAGCAAGTGTAATATTATAATTTACGTATTTACTTTAAAAAAATATTCGTATAAATTTTAAGTATGTAAAATACTTCAATTTTAGTCATCGCGCACAAAACTAAATCGTTCCATTCGTTCATTTCGTTAAGTTAGTAAAGTTTTGTGTGCAGGTTTAGACACATCTAGTTTTATTTAGTCTTTGTAACCATGTGTTGTTGACCGCTGCCAGCTGATCTAGGGTCATCACAACGAAAGATTTCATATTATTTTCGAAGTCTGATTGCTCAGTAACTATAAGGCCTATGGAGTTTTTAATTTCACGAAAAAGTTGCCAATCACCGGCTCTATGTGTGGACTTTTCATGGGTACCAACTTTATGAAACACCCTGTATATGGGCCTCATGTATTGTGGAGGTACTTAACCGGGTACAAGGTATCCCCCTGTATATTAATCTGTCGCGCTTTAGTAAATCCCGAAATCCCCGCTTGGGCTCCCCTACTATAAAGGGGTAGGCAGAGGCGAAATAGAACACCCACATTTCGGCCCGCTCATTTCCGTCCCATATGTTATTGGGAGCGAGCCTATCGCCATATCGGGCATAAATTCCCGATCTTAACGAAATGTATCCTAGTAATTAAAGAAAAAGACAATCTAATTCAAAACACGACCCTGATTGCAACACGAGGTTACAGCTATGTAGGATGTGGACAAAACGATACCTGTTCAAATAATAATTTTATCAGCATCGGATCTAATATAGAAACAGCAAAATTAATATAACCAAGAACCAGAAATTGAAGGATATCGTGCGCTAACCTGTACATAGCTATGCCTAGATGAGGTGTTGGTGCTAATGATAGCCTTGAACTTAACATATTTAAATCACTATAATTATTGCGTGTAAAAATATTTATTATTTCAATTAAGTTATGTAACTTCAACCTTAATAACACATAATGACCCTTAATTTACACTATAATATCATTTCAATGAAGTAATATAACTAAAAAATACAAATAACACAAAATGATCCTTAATTTCTACCCTAGAGTTTACGCCCATGGCATGCATTAACTTTTAGGCATGTTTACCATATTTCACATCACAAGATATAATAATACCACTAATTACTATGTTTCAAGGCTAAAAAAACTAATATAATTACTACAGATACAAATCGATAATTAGATTACCTACTGTTGATGATATGGCATATATAGTGTACGTAATAAAACATTACTTAGTTCAAAAATGAGTATTTATAATGAAAACATAATTTTCATCCAATTTGTACTTGAAATTATTATTCTCAAGTTCGGATCTGTTATTAACATAATTTTATTTTTAACGATTGTGTATTTTACTTAAATAACTTCCGCCCCCTTACAACTACCAAAACAATACATAAATTTTAAATAATAGCACAATAAATGTAATGAATTATTAAATAAGCCTGGGATTACGTACCTTCTGTACTTTTTTGCCATGGTCCCTGAGCAAGGATAAGCCACTGCCGATACGATCCATGAGGTCATTAGAGACTGCGAGCGCATTGGGCGCCAAAGGGTCCATGGCCAGACCGTCGGGGATCGCGAGCGACCTGAGACCATACAACACGTCACTTATGTTCACTTCTAAACAATCATAACCGTTATTTAAAATATTTAAATATTAAAAAATAATACAACATAATTACTGTAGTCTACAAAACTACCTAAGGCTAAGGCTTTTAAATTTCATTGATTCCACGCGATTTTAAACAATTTTAAGCAACCCTTTTATGCGCAATTAAATTTTAGCGCAACATGCGTGCTTTGACGACGAGACATGACGATACACTCGTGCGAACTGGCTTTACTACACATGGTCGTACAAAACCTTGTTTTTGTTCAGACCGGTAGAGTTCTTCTGCTATGTTTACTTTTGCGAGTGATGGTCACCTGTGATCGAATAATTTGTTTTTAATTACAATTTCCGAGGTTTTTATACCTACTTTTCATAAATGTCAATATACATAAATCAACATCCAGTCTGCCTTCTCATTAAAGGTATGGTGTTCATTGTTGAAGCAAGCTTGACTAAATAAAATATAAATTATTGTCAACAAGTAAAAAATAAAATATCAAAAGTTGTATTTACAAGGCTAAGCAAGGTTATTAGAAACTTATTTATGGAGAAAATAAAATTGCTGATCTGACTTGGTTCGCAAGTTCATAGCTAAATGTTATTTATCAAGTAACCTTCATCTAGAATCTAGATTCTAGTCATAAAGTGTTTTAGAATACGTTTATTGCAAATTGCTCTTGAATTAGAAGGGTATACCTACCTACGAGGAGAATTTTTTTTTTTTTTTTTATAACAGAGACCGGCAAACGAGCAGATGGGTCACCTGATGGTAAATGATCTCCACCGCCCATAAATACTCAAAACACAAAAAGAATAATTGGTGCATTGCCAAGCTAAAAGGAGGGAAAGACGTATTGGGAAAGGATGGGGGGGAATTGACCCACCGGACTTCTCACTCACCGAACGAAATGCGACAGCGAGCTGCTACTTTACGTCGGTTTTCGGAGACAGTCATATCAAATCGGTCGAGCCGACCCATTGTGCTGTAGACGTAACTGTCTACAGCGTGGCTCTATCACTCAAAGGATCATAATATCATCAGCGTGGCTCTATCGTGGGTAAGGACGAAGCAGGTACACCGTGATATAGACGATATCTTATTTTGAAAAAAATAAATAAATAGCTTAGCGAAACGTGGACGTGTTAGTTCTCTAGCTTACATCAGCTAGTCAGCTACATACCCCTTCAGTATATAGGCGTGCATAGCATATGCTTATATACATGTAGAAATATAATATGATTATGTGTTTGTATAAAATTGATGTTCACGTGGGCGAATGAAACATATTACATACTAAGCGCCACTTGCAACTCCGCTATAAATCTCTGTTTATCCCAAATGTTGATTTAAAGATAGGAGTGAATTGTTGGATAAATCGAGTTTTGGTTTTACTCTTGATTAAATAATAGCGCTGCAACTCGCCACAAGTATTAGTAATTTAATTCAATTATTTGCATATGCAAAATAACAGTATATTTAATGTCACAACATAATAGATATACTGTTATTGATATATATAATAATATGTTCGTAAATATACAGAGTAAATAACTCTAAAACAAGTTTACTTCCAAAGACATTCAACAGTGCATAGACGAGACAACAGCGCGAAACCTGTGATCCAAAACCTGTGACCATAAGTCATAAGTTATTTAGTCGAAACATACGCGCGTAAGGTGTCAGCATAATAATGTTTAGACACTCAAATTGTCTTGCGTGATTCTTTAACAGCGATTCTTTAGCGTGACTGCCTCGGTGGCGTGGTGGTATTTCGGTATGACTTCGGTTCTGAGGTCTCGGGTTCGATCACCGGGTCGGGCAAAGTGATATTGGATTATTCCATATCAGCCCGTAGTCTGGAATTTCTGCCCAATATGGCGATAGGCTCGCCCCCATCACATCTGGGACGGAACTAAGCTCGGCGAAATGTGGGTGTACTAGTTCGCTAGTGCGCCTCTTCCTACCCCTTCGGGGATACAGGCGTGAGCTTATGTTATGTTATGTTATGATTCTTTAACATTCATAGAACCTTCTAGGGTGTAAATTGTAATAAGCGCCCTCGCATTGTAATAAGTAGCAGATTGCATTGCTGACGTTTGAGATCAATTTTTTTGTATAGAAACTTGCTAGATAGCCCCTCTATAGTTAGTAACATTAAATATCTTTGTTTACTTTAGATCACGTAGTATTAAGTATTCTATGTTAAGTCTGTTGACTAGTCTCAAGAACCATTACAATAGAGGTCACAATGTTGTAACGGGACTAGAATAGGTTATCTTGTTTCGTTTAAGAATGAGGACAATGTACTTTAATAAATATTTACTATGTATTGGGATCAGCCATCAGGTGTTCATTGATTTACTGTTTACTAATTTTATTTAACGCTTTGTTCTAATTTTGTCAGAATGAATAATTGATTTGTAGTTCTTTATATTTATTTTTAGGACCCTACGAGTGTTAGGAACTTACGTAGAAAACGTTACGTTATAAAACATAATTTGAGAATAATTCTTCGATTTGCTCGTATGCTTAGCCCTTATTCCATTCCAGTGTGGGGTGACGTGAGCTCAGCGTAATATTTCTTCGAAGATAGTTGCCGGAATTATTTTGTTTTATGACCTGTAGCCCGAGCACGAAAAACTAATGTAAATGTAAATGTATTCGAGTTCGCTGCGCACTGATGAGGTTTGGTTAATATTTCATACAAATTTCATAGACGCGCATCGAGTTCGAATACATTTACGGTTGTCAGAAATTTTCCTGCCCAGGCCGCAGAAAACAGTCTGCCTGACGCGGATTCTCTATGAGGGATCCTGTCCCGGCAAATCGCAAAATTATAAAATTCGTATTGTTCAAATTGGGATTGGAACAAAGAATATTCCTGTCCACAACCCATATATGGACCAATGTAACGATCTACGGAGGTGACTAATCTGAGATTATCTAATATTCGACAAAATCAATAATAATGACATTTGTGTGTTAAATATAAATTACAGTGAATTATTATACTTTTTCTACCCCATCGGCTATCAGTTCTACGCGCTACGACAACTACTGGTCGATCTGGAAATCTTTGGGGAAGGCCTATATTCAGCAGTGGACGTCCTATGGCTGATTATGATGATTATATTTTTTAATATATAAGCTGTACTGGCATAATGGAGTGAAAAATCTCTGCAATCAGTTAATTTTATAGCAATCCAAAAACATGGAGTTAAATCAATATCATTCAATTTTAATTTAATAACATTCAAATTTCATAAAAATTATTAGAAATAAAATATAGAGTTGCTGTTTAAAATTTTCCGAATTGTCGGAATTTCTGTAGCAGCTATATTATATAGGTAACTATCAACAAACACATAATTATTGACTTCAAATTTCGTGGGAATTAGTATATTTTAAGAATAGCGCAAATGATACGTTAGGATAAGTTTTTACCTCTCGGATATTTATTAATTTAGATGGTCAGTTAATAATTTATACATCGGAAAAGTACTTTGTCTGCCACAGTATGTTAAAATCACTTTAAATAGATCTATTTGCGTCAATTAACTATATCGTTATGAAACTAGAAGAACAACCGCGCAGGTACAGGAAATCGTCTTTAATGCGAAAATTATCACTTATGAATTTGATGTTTATTTAAATTCAGATTACATTATTTTTAAAACAAAACCTCATCATCATCATCATCATCAGCTACAGGACGTCCACTGCTGGACATAGACCCTCACAAAGATTTCCAGATCGACCTGTTGGAAGCGACACGGCGTGCATAAAAATTCACCAAAACATAGTAGTAACAGTAGGTATTTAACAAAAACTACAATACATGTATGAAGAATTATTATTTCTGTTCATAGCTTATGCATTATAATTTGTGAAAGCACTATCGTGCTAGTAAGAAACATAATTTAGGGATAAATAACAAAATATAAACTTCGACTAAATCTAAGTCAAAGAAACGAAACGAAAGAAGCTTTGGAATTTTTAAATCGAATTTCGACTCTTTTTCAGTTCAGTTTTTCTTCAGAAAATCTTTGTTTAGTCTGACTGTCACTCTGTTTTTCTTGTAAAAATGACTCTAACTAAGTCGAAGATCGATTTGAAATGTTCAAATCGTCACTGAGTTTATTTCTTTGACTCAGACTTAATCTAAGTTCACTCTGTAGATCTCAACCTTACTCCCTAGTCATCCGATAGGTACTCATTTCAGGTACATCATCTAACTCTGATCATATATCTATAGGTAAGTTAAAGCAAGGCGATAAATTAAAAGAAACTTCACAATTTTAGATTTTACTGTATATACTGGATATTTTGTATTTTGTTGTAAGGTCAAAAAGGCTGACCCAGTCTCCATTGTTAACATCGTCACATCATATTTTTAAAATGTCTAATACCTGTCTTGTAGCATCTGTATGTAAATTGAGGTGTGTTTAATGGGACATTGTTTTGTCATTTACAATCATGTTTACAATATTCACTACGCATATTAACGATCTTCGAAGCATTTCATTGAGGATTTTGAAGAAATCCGATTAGGAACTTAAGAAAATTTTACGATACTGAAATGTTGTATAGTTCCCCAAGCGATAATGGTCATGTAAGAAAGGTCATGAAGATGACTTAGCTGAATCGTTAAAACAGAATTCAAAAAGTGTATACACGTACTTAGCTCGAACTCCAACGGCATCGATTTATAATCATAAAATTTTAAAACTTAAAAACTGACTTTTATACCGCAATCGCAGCATCTATGCTTTTGATACTTGATAGTTAGGTTTATTCTGTGCTCCTTTAATTCTACATTGACCTTTATAATATCCCACCCATTCTTTATCGAACACACCCTCTGACTTTTGACTCTCGATTTGATTTTGACTACGATTCGGTTACATTTATTGACTTAACATTCCACCGAAATCGAATAAAAAATTCGCTAATGCTGCATTAGATTAGAGAAGGTGTCATTTGGCAATTTTTAACGTGACATTAGTGCCCTTTTTAACTCTATTTCGGTGGAATTTTTAGTCACTAAATGAAATCGAATCGAAGTTAAATTCGAATCGAGCGTCAAGAGTCGACCCCATGGTTACAGCGCGACGTGGCCAAATCAAACACAAAATATTGGCCAAAAGAAAAATGAAAAGTGTCATAATACAATTTCAATGGTAATAATATTTTTATATATATTTAATTTTTTAATACTATTTCTTTATATATAATTCTTTAAATATAATACGTTAATACTATTCCAATATTTAGTTACCTACTTAGTTAAGTATGACGGTTTTTAGATTTTTAAAGTGGGGCCGGCCTATTCTATTAGACGACTAACTATACATAACTGTCTATAGTGTGACTATAATACAATTACGTTAGAACAGTCTACCAGCGCCTATCTCTACTACTTAAAAAAACATAATTATTATGCGGAAATATGTCACACACAAATAACGTAATTTTTTTAAAAATTGAAAGCAAGGTTATTATAATGTATTAATATAGAGGTATAATATTGAATAACGTGATACGAGACGTTGAGCTGTTTGATGTTTCAAGTATACGTTTTACAAATGATATTATTGAACAATACAAGCACATCTATTTAAAATTACTTATTAGGTACCACTAAGATTTCCGCCTTACGGACGCAAAAAAGCTTCATGGAATTATTTATCAAGGCTGATCAAAAATTATTTTTAATGATTTTATTTATATTACTACTAAGTAGGTAGTTTAAAGAAAATAAGTGGCCGGTAATGGCGGTTGAAACTCCGTCGCTGGTCTCCGAAAATACGGAGGTGACTAATCTGAGATTATCTAATATTCGACAAAATCAATAATAATGACATTTGTGTGTTAAATATAAATTACAGTGAATTATTATACTTTTTCTACCCCATCGGCTATCAGTTCTACGCGCTACGACAACTACTGGTCGATCTGGAAATCTTTGGGGAAGGCCTATATTCAGCAGTGGACGTCCTATGGCTGATTATGATGATTATATTTTTTAATATATAAGCTGTACTGGCATAATGGAGTGAAAAATCTCTGCAATCAGTTAATTTTATAGCAATCCAAAAACATGGAGTTAAATCAATATCATTCAATTTTAATTTAATAACATTCAAATTTCATAAAAATTATTAGAAATAAAATATAGAGTTGCTGTTTAAAATTTTCCGAATTGTCGGAATTTCTGTAGCAGCTATATTATATAGGTAACTATCAACAAACACATAATTATTGACTTCAAATTTCGTGGGAATTAGTATATTTTAAGAATAGCGCAAATGATACGTTAGGATAAGTTTTTACCTCTCGGATATTTATTAATTTAGATGGTCAGTTAATAATTTATACATCGGAAAAGTACTTTGTCTGCCACAGTATGTTAAAATCACTTTAAATAGATCTATTTGCGTCAATTAACTATATCGTTATGAAACTAGAAGAACAACCGCGCAGGTACAGGAAATCGTCTTTAATGCGAAAATTATCACTTATGAATTTGATGTTTATTTAAATTCAGATTATATTATTTTTAAAACAAAACCTCATCATCATCATCATCATCAGCTACAGGACGTCCACTGCTGGACATAGACCCTCACAAAGATTTCCAGATCGACCTGTTGGAAGCGACACGGCGTGCATAAAAATTCACCAAAACATAGTAGTAACAGTAGGTATTTAACAAAAACTACAATACATGTATGAAGAATTATTATTTCTGTTCATAGCTTATGCATTATAATTTGTGAAAGCACTATCGTGCTAGTAAGAAACATAATTTAGGGATAAATAACAAAATATAAACTTCGACTAAATCTAAGTCAAAGAAACGAAACGAAAGAAGCTTTGGAATTTTTAAATCGAATTTCGACTCTTTTTCAGTTCAGTTTTTCTTCAGAAAATCTTTGTTTAGTCTGACTGTCACTCTGTTTTTCTTGTAAAAATGACTCTAACTAAGTCGAAGATCGATTTGAAATGTTCAAATCGTCACTGAGTTTATTTCTTTGACTCAGACTTAATCTAAGTTCACTCTGTAGATCTCAACCTTACTCCCTAGTCATCCGATAGGTACTCATTTCAGGTACATCATCTAACTCTGATCATATATCTATAGGTAAGTTAAAGCAAGGCGATAAATTAAAAGAAACTTCACAATTTTAGATTTTACTGTATATACTGGATATTTTGTATTTTGTTGTAAGATCAAAAAGGCTGACCCAGTCTCCATTGTTAACATCGTCACATCATATTTTTAAAATGTCTAATACCTGTCTTGTAGCATCTGTATGTAAATTGAGGTGTGTTTAATGGGACATTGTTTTGTCATTTACAATCATGTTTACAATATTCACTACGCATATTAACGATCTTCGAAGCATTTCATTGAGGATTTTGAAGAAATCCGATTAGGAACTTAAGAAAATTTTACGATACTGAAATGTTGTATAGTTCCCCAAGCGATAATGGTCATGTAAGAAAGGTCATGAAGATGACTTAGCTGAATCGTTAAAACAGAATTCAAAAAGTGTATACACGTACTTAGCTCGAACTCCAACGGCATCGATTTATAATCATAAAATTTTAAAACTTAAAAACTGACTTTTATACCGCAATCGCAGCATCTATGCTTTTGATACTTGATAGTTAGGTTTATTCTGTGCTCCTTTAATTCTACATTGACCTTTATAATATCCCACCCATTCTTTATCGAACACACCCTCTGACTTTTGACTCTCGATTTGATTTTGACTACGATTCGGTTACATTTATTGACTTAACATTCCACCGAAATCGAATAAAAAATTCGCTAATGCTGCATTAGATTAGAGAAGGTGTCATTTGGCAATTTTTAACGTGACATTAGTGCCCTTTTTAACTCTATTTCGGTGGAATTTTTAGTCACTAAATGAAATCGAATCGAAGTTAAATTCGAATCGAGCGTCAAGAGTCGACCCCATGGTTACAGCGCGACGTGGCCAAATCAAACACAAAATATTGGCCAAAAGAAAAATGAAAAGTGTCATAATACAATTTCAATGGTAATAATATTTTTATATATATTTAATTTTTTAATACTATTTCTTTATATATAATTCTTTAAATATAATACGTTAATACTATTCCAATATTTAGTTACCTACTTAGTTAAGTATGACGGTTTTTAGATTTTTAAAGTGGGGCCGGCCTATTCTATTAGACGACTAACTATACATAACTGTCTATAGTGTGACTATAATACAATTACGTTAGAACAGTCTACCAGCGCCTATCTCTACTACTTAAAAAGACATAATTATTATGCGGAAATATGTCACACACAAATAACGTAATTTTTTTAAAAATTGAAAGCAAGGTTATTATAATGTATTAATATAGAGGTATAATATTGAATAACGTGATACGAGACGTTGAGCTGTTTGATGTTTCAAGTATACGTTTTACAAATGATATTATTGAACAATACAAGCACATCTATTTAAAATTACTTATTAGGTACCACTAAGATTTCCGCCTTACGGACGCAAAAAAGCTTCATGGAATTATTTATCAAGGCTGATCAAAAATTATTTTTAATGATTTTATTTATATTACTACTAAGTAGGTAGTTTAAAGAAAATAAGTGGCCGGTAATGGCGGTTGAAACTCCGTCGCTGGTCTCCGAAAATATTTTAGATTTATCGATTACATTGAAATGAAATGAAAAAATGAAATTGTGTTTATTATTTTCTTTCTTACAATATTAACTTATTACTACGAACAACAAATTCTGCACCTTTTGAGAAGACGAGGTATAATTATATGGTGTCAGGTCATGAAACGGTTGCCGTCAGAAAGGCAGACGGTCGTAAAAACTAAGCCAAATCTTTTCTGCCACATCCTCAAAAAGTGTGTTGTATTGGAGTGGGTTAAAGGAAATAATACACCTAATTAATCGCAGAACGTGATTATAATTATACTTACCTACTGTGATTCAGAAGAGAAAGATGTTTGCTTTCAGTCCACTAGATCATTGCAAAGCAGTGACGTGTGGTCCATATAGACATAGAGACACTGTCTATCACTTACTTGTTGTGGTCTACCCTGACAAGTTGTTATTTACTTAAATAAAGAATAAAATCATAACTAATAACAGATTTTCTAAATAACAGTACACGGGTCACATCGACACGGGGGTGATGATCATAGTGATGGTAATGTTCTTGCAAAATAATTTTGTTAATTTTGTCTACCTTGTTCGCAATTTCTGTGCACGTCACTGTCCTAAGGAATACTAATAGTGAGGTTAATCAGAATATTGCAACCAGACTATGAACAAAACGATTTAAATGTCTCTTTTCCCGTATTAAACAACTTATAAGTACTTACACGTCATTATGTACCTATAGGTACACGACATAACTGATTATTACTAATCATTGTAACATAGGTATTAGGGTATATAGCTGACACCATATCTACTTTTATTGGGATTTACCACCTTATAATGTACGTCAACATAGCGCTTTTTATAAAATAATCCCACTCCGATATAGGGTCGCCGCAAACATTCAAGTATACGGCAGAAAAGATTTGGTGTAGTTTTTACCACCGACTGCCAGACTGACGTCAACCCCGTCGAGGTAACACATCAATACATCATATTTAATAAAACAGGTATAAATTGAGTTGAGCCAACAGACTGGTTCGCAGCTTACTTCATTTACGAAGTGATAAGTTTTGTTAATCTATAGCCAATACAATGGATCAATTCATCAATTCTATGTTAACTATAATAAATTATTTACAAAAAAGGTTGGAAATAGAAGTTTTAAAGGTAAGCCAAAGGTTATAAGGGTTCCGTAATGAGATGACGAAACCTTAATTCTAATAATTTTGTCTTGTTTGTTGCGGCGTCGCCGCGTGTCGTTGCGATTATCCTCACAGCCACACATTTTCTTGGAGACTAGTTCAAGACATTTTGCTAGGTGTATTTCATGAACCGCTATACCTACTATTAAAATGATTTTATAGGCGAAGGATAAAACCGGTGCTTCAGCAATACAAATCTAAATACCCATGTTAGCATAATATAAATCATTATGTTTAACGAAAGAATATAGGTACCTAAGTAAAGTTTGAATCACGGGATGGATTATATTATGTTTGATTATAATAACATCTAGGAACGTTTAGCGTTTATCGGACCCAAGGAACCCCTTTTCGATAACTGGTCCACACACGTGCGGTCGATTTTCCTGTTTAAATCTGAATGTCAGATATAATTGCACATAATATTTTACTTATTTTTGAGCTTTGTATCTTCCAACAATGGCATCATTTAAGAATAAAATTGCTAGTTAAAATCCTCGTTACTGCGACATGCACGAAAAAAGTTTTTGTCTCTTCTAACATCATGACAAAAGCACTGTAGTCGCAAAAACGCATGTTTTTATATTTATTGATCGTCAATGCACAAGTTACTCACGGACTGTTATTCGAGTTAGAGAGTAGTTTGGCGTCATTTCTTTTTTCTGCCGAGATGTTGTCAATGGAGCTGTTCTCCGAATGGTTTGTATCTTCGGCAACTTGCGACATCGGCTCGATGGACGAAGTTTCACCATTTACCAACAAAGTTACAGAAGGCTCTGTCTGGAGCGACGCGAACGGTATCATTTCAATATCCCCGTTTTGTTTGAGCAGAACTGACGGCGTCGCCGGTGGCTTTTCATTGCGTTCCAATTGTATTTTATTACGGAATGATAATTTTTTAATTAGTGACATAATTTCGTATTTGAATTTTCATGAAAGTGAAGTGTTACGACGACCTCAGCGAACGATGCACTCACGAGTCACGAATCACCATTATAACTGTTCACCGAGTTTATTCAACACATTTAACTCACAGTACAATATCAACGAGTGATCGAATGATAAATCACAAAGGATGAGAACAATAATAAAATAATAAGGGTTGCTACGATAGGTCACGGTTAAGCTCTACAAGCTAATGAGGTTGGATCATCACTGTCCTCCAGTCGAATAGATAATAAAGCGATTTCAACACTACGAAATTAGAACATAATTAGTTGACCTCAAATCGTTAAAAAATAATTAATAATAATGTAATGTTACACATACCTCTATTTGTAAACGATAGAGACCGAGGCGACGAAGGTATACTAATGACTGATTATACAAATAATTCAATAAGCCGATCGGAAGACAATCCCACTTCACAACTCCCTGTAGGCTATAGTCCGTTCGTAATGCATTGCAATCGCGACTGTTTAGTGTTTACTTTGTTTAGTTAGGAATGAGTAATGCTATTATATCGTTTGGTTAAATCAAATACGTCCGTAAACCCGACAGTCGACACATACGTCGCGTCGGTGGTCTGTCTCAATGCAAATGTCGTAGCGGGGAAATAAATTACCATAAATGGTACGTCACCAAATATCAATACGTTAACAATAGTCTGACACGTAACAGTGAGTAACTATTATAATACATACAAATACTTAAAGGGCATTAAAAATATATTCAGCCGTCACTTCTGTACCCTTTGAATGTTGCTTATTGAGTCGAGTGTTTAGCGAAACCGGTTGCGTCTACGATTTGATGTCATTTATTAACTTAAAATTCCACTGAAATCGAAGTAAAAAGTGCACTAATGTCACGTTAAAAATTACCAAATGACAAGTTGTCCAATTTAATGGGACATTAGTGCACTTTTAACTCGAAGTTTTTTTGACATTTCTCGCTAACGATTCTATAAAGCACCCGAAAGCCTTTAGCGGTTATGTGGGAGATATCTTTCATACAAGTTATTATACGCAGTCGTCAGCGAGAAATGTAAATAACTCATGCTTTAGCGTCTGTCTGATAAAGTCACGTCTAGTTGTAGAGCCGTGATGTAGCCGGTTGTGCTAAACATCCGATTTTTTATAGCAGAGACTGGCAAACGTGCAGATGGGGCACCTGACGGTAAGTGATCTCCACTGCCCATAGACACCCAAGACACAAAAATAATCATGGGTGCGTTGCCTAAAAGGAGGGAAAAGGAGGGGATGGAAAAGAGATTGGGAAAGGGAGGGGGGAAATGGGCAGCCGGAAATCTCACTCACCAAACAAAACGCAACCGCACGCTACCACTTTACGTCGGTTTTCTGTGGGACAGTGGTATCAAGCCGGTCGAGCCGGCCCATTCGTGCTGTAGACGTTACTGTCTACAGCGTGGCTCTACTATGGCACTCATATAATCTAATCAATTAATATCTAAAGGGCGCAGAAGTGACGTCTGAATACATTTAATTTGTTTTATTATCACGGATTCATGGAGAGACACAACAAAACAACTTCAAGTACCATGTAGGTACGTAGGGCACAATATTCTTGGTAATTGTAATTTTTTTAATAGCATCGGAGGGCATTAAATAATAATAAAAAAACATTTGTATAATATGATTAAATTATGCTAATATACAGGTGCGGTAATTATGTGATATATTTTTAGAAATTAAATAAATAAATACACCTAACAGTCACACACATAGTCTCAACCCTAAACTATATAGCCTATAGAGTTTATGGTAACTTTTGACTAAACTTAACTCGATTTCGGTGGATTTTTAAGTCAAGAAATAAAACCGAATCGTACTCAAAATCGAATCGAGTGTCAGGTGGCTGTATTGTGGGTATCAGAAACAACGAGAGACTATCGGTCACCCAGAGCCAAAACAAAGATTTATGGGCTCACAAACATTTATCTCGGTAGGAATGGTGGTCGATCTTTTGAAATTGCAACGCACTTTGCGCAAAATAACTCTTTGTAGTAACCGGATGTAGTTTATTATCTTTAACAACAATAAACCATTATAAACTACTTAAAGAATCATTTGTACACAAAGAGGAAGTTAAAATATTGTAATTGTTTTGTTATAGGTTTATTTATTTATTACTAGCTTTTGCCCGCGGCTACGCCCGCGTGAGAGTCTTCACTAACATTCATCCCCCATTACATACCTTTAGGGGACGAATTTATGCATATTATGTATTTATACTTATGAATCTTCCTCTTGAATCACTCTATATATTCTCTAACCACATCAAAATCCTTTGCGTAGTTTTAAAGATCTATGCAAACAGACAGACAGACAGCGGGGAGCGACTTTGTTTTATACTACGTAGCGTAGTTATTTAGTCTGTAGTCACTTATTAAAATAGGCGATTGTTTTTATGGCGTAGTTATATTGAGTATGCAGTATAACTACCGTCCTAGGATCTGAGATTCAATGCCCGTAGTAAAAGTGACATAGGGTTTTCCCCCCGCCCGTCTTTCTTTCTTTTCAGACTTTCCGCCCAGAGAGGACTTTGTGCCCGATATGGCGAATGGCTATGCTTACCCACTATCATATCTGGGATAAAAATAAGAATGGTGGGTGTTGCGCATTTATGATGCCAAACCACACGAAATAAGATTTACATGCGGCAAGAAGAGTCATAAAGCTGACCTCACACTGCCATTAGTTATTGTCCTAGACTGGCCGACCGCAGTAGTGCTTATATTGAATAAGTAATTAATCTTTAAGGGCGACTTGCAGCGTTATTATTAATCTAGCGTTACAGTTTAACTAGGATTTATCGTGCAGGCCGCTCCCAACAGGCCACTCGGGACGGGAAATCTTATATTCAGGCTTATGTTCAGCATGTGAACATTCCATAGCTGATGATGATAGGTCGTGTAATCTGAAATATTAACCAAACGTCATTAGTGCCCAGCGAACTCGAATACATTTCTGATTGTTAGCAATTTTCCTGCTAGGGCCTCTGGTTTATGTTGTCAGTTTGTGTTCAGTAGTAGAACCACGCTATAGACAGTTAGGTACGTTTACAGCACGATTAGGCGAGCTCTACCGGTTTGACGCCGTTGTCTTCCAGAAAACCTACGTAAAGTAGCAGTTCGCTGTTGCGTTTCGCTCGGTGAGTGAGATTTCCGGTGGCCCAAGTTCTCTTTTTCCAATCCCTATGTCCTCTTAGGTTGGCAACGCACCCATAATTATTTTTATGTCTTGGGTGTCCATCGCCGGTGGAGATCAATTATCATCAGGGGACCCACCGCCTCGTTTATAATTATTATGTTTTAATACGATACGCGTATGATACGCATTCTATAACCTGTTATTATTATTAAGCTAAATGGAAATCATAATAACTGTTTACCTACATATAACGGAACTACAATAAATATCAAAATAATTATGTGCCCGCGAAAGGTAAGACGTTGTTGTTTTATAAATAACAGGAAAAAATCGAAAAGCAAGTATTTACAGTTTTCCAAGCAGCCATTAACTTGTTAACGAAGTCCTTCCTTATGCCCGATATGGCCAAGATATTTAAAAGTTTTTTATACATGTATACCTGCTTAAAATTTTTTTTAAGGTACCGAAGTCAAATGCAATTATAGTTTCTCCATACCATTCCTGTATGTCTGTATGACCGCGATTTAGCTTAAGCCTTTTAGTACTTATCGTTGGATAAATCGATCCATAATCACAAGTTCAAAAACTTAATGGACCGACTTAAAAATATATCCGATCGTGACCAAATTTATATGGAACCACCCTTAAAATAAGCTCTATCGAACACATATTTTGAAAATCGGTCCACATTTGGCGGAGATATCGCGTAACATACATAGAAAAACCGACGAATTGAGGACCTTCTCCTTTTTGGAAGTCGGTCGAAAATCATCTCGATTCGAGCCGTTTGCGAAATATTCGGATTTAAAGCTTTTTGTTAGTGGCAAGTGTCCCCTCTCCCAGCTAAACGGTTGGTTTAGGGCTTTGGATTTGTGAATAGGTTCATAGATTAGATAACGACTTAATAAGGAAAACTGTAACGAATTAAAACGCAAAATTAAAAAGTTCTATGGAAAACCACTGAAGTGCAGTTGTTAGTTATGTAAAACAGGGACCTACTCAATATAAGTTTATGAACCATGTACTTAAAATTATGCCCAATAAAATTATATTTCAGTAACATTAATCCTTACTTCGGAACACTTCATTAGACATGCTGCATTCACTTGGCCGATATTTTTCATATTTATTATTATAAAAACCTTACTTAGTGCACCTCCGTCTACCCCTTCGGGGATACGGCGCGACTTATGTTATATATAAAAATGTATAAATAAAGAATCCTACACAATAGGTAGGTAAGTATCTATTTTGTTTTGTGGGAATTATACAAACCACAATGAAGAGCCCTATATTGAAGGTCGCTGACCACAGTTACATGCAATATCCATAATACGGATTGTATGCGTTACATTAATGAATAAACGAATAAAATAGACAATATATATAATATAGATGTCAACTATCAAGACTGCTTCGGTGGCGTAATTGTGTTTCGGTACAACTACCGTCCGAGGTCTTGGGTTCGATCCCCGGATTGGGCAGTGATATTGGGTATTTTCAATTTAGTATAAGCCTGGAGTCTGGAATCGATATCAGAATTTAGACAACCTAATGATTGGGTATAATTTCTTACATGAAACCAAATAACACATATTGTTTTAGACTCAATAGTCTAAAACAATATGTGTTAATTAATATTTATATTGCGCGGTTCAAATGTTAAAAAAAAAACAAAGCAGCCATTGAAAATCTGTTTTTAAACGAGGTCGTCTCAAACAATATTCATGAGATCAAACTTGTGACCTTTTTGTCAATTGCTAAGAGGTACAATAGTAACTTAGTATGTAGGTGGCTCTACGTACTTCCCCAGAGGCAGTGGCGGATTTGGAGTGCTTGCCGCCCTAGCCCCCCCATTTGCTTATTTCTCAATTCAATCACTATTTCCCTCCTTTTAGGCTGGCAACGCACCCATGATTTTTTGCACAATCTCAAATTGCAATTGCATTTGGAAATGGCGGTTGCAATCACTTCCCATTATTAGGTGACCCATCTGCTCGTTTTCCAGTCTTTGTTACAAAAAAAGGCCCAGTATTAGGTGCCGCCATTTCTAACCTTATTATTATATAATATTTTAATAATATTTTTTTCTTGTCAATACGATATTATTAATTTTATTAAAATATAAATAAAATACATTCGACACTACATAGGTCACTTGGAAGGTCTACTTAGTGATGAGGATTCCAAATGAGTTACAATATACTTAATGCAGTTATACAAATAAATAAAAAAATAAAAATCTTTATTGATCACATAGGCATGTAAAAAAGCACTTATGACAAGTCAACACAAGTAAATTTTAAATTAAGATTAATATAATTTACATTATCTCGCTATAAATTTGAAGACAGGCAGGCAAGTATGGACATAATAACGATGGGACATAATAACCCTATCTTAATAGGGTGATAAGGGGAGATAGGAATAGAGTGTAAGGGAATGGGTTGTATGGGAATGGCATATGGCAGGAATGGTGGCAGGAGATTGACTAGAAATACTGGAAGCAGTTGGGATTGGTGCAAGAGGCCCTATCCTAGCTAACCTACCAGCCTTTCTCTAGCTACCTACGGATGACAACCCGAAGAAGAAAGGCAGAAAGAAACTCCGGGTTTATTTTTTTTTTAACTTACTGTCTGAAATAGTATCAATGTACATGCATAAAGGTCAATGGCACGGTGACTTTCAAAGTAGCCAGCTTCCAGTAGCCCTGGTCGCTATGATTGTTCTCTTGGGCTGCCAATGCAACTTGTTCCTTTTGGTAAATCTAAGGTATGTATTTTGAGTAAAAAAATAATAAAATAATGTATGTAAAATAATTCATTTCAATTAACATAATGCCGCATGATGAATTCAAGGTCTCATGTCGCCTCCTTGGTCAGCATATATGGGCTGTGGACCGGTAGGTCCTGGATTCGATTGCCAGTTCGGGCAAAGCGATTTCTCTAATTTGATTTGCTCGGGACTGGATCCCAGGCAGCTATCAGGCAGGCAGCCGGTCGTAAAAACTAAACCAGATCCTTTCTGCAACATGTTTAAAAAAGAGTGTTGCGCCGACCCCACTTTAAGGTGGGTAAGGGCAGGTAGAAAGAAAAATTAAATGGTGTCACACGAATAGAAAGAAGTGTGAAGGATACGAAAATTTTAACTTGTAGATCACACACAAAGAAGGTTGGTTGCTAAATCAATTTTTGGCTATTTTTCCTCAATTTAGGCCGTTATCGAGACGAACAGAACCTTAGCACGAATCACCTTGTGCGTGTGTGAACACAGATTATCAATTTACTAAATCGTCTATCAGATAGGTCAATGATAGTTGTCGAGGAAGATACAACTAGACTGGTAATGCAGGCCGAACGCTTTTGCACATCACTCTAGGAAGTGTGTAGGTACCTACTACCTCCATGTCTGTACTCTGTAGTAGGTATTACTCATAAAATACGGTGCAAATGAACGCATTGCCATTGGCGATCAAGTCAGCGTAAAAAGGTATATTTTTCCAGCTCCCAAAGACCTAAAGTTTATATACTCGCGATTAACAATTTTCTGTCGTAACATATTCTCATGTCAAATAGAAATTTCTAGAAAAGTGGACAAATGATTTTCATCTTCGCTTTTGAAATTAGAACCTCGAGGTGTTTTATTAACAATGGTTTTTAAGGATTTTAACTAATGAATATATTATATAATATTACTATCAGTTGAATCAACCTGTAGAATCCGAGCGTTAGTTTCTTCATTGTCTTAAGTACCAACGCGTGACTGTTTCTAATTTCTATTGTCTTTGGTCTTTGTCAGGTCATTCCAGGTCAATCCTTTATATCCATCTAACCTAAATAACTAAAAGTTAAAACAACCTCCAAACTCACCTCTTATGTTTATGTTAAATGTTTTTAATATAACGGATACGTTTTGGAGAAAAACATATTACCCAGCAAAAATTACTAATTCGACCGATTTTTTTTATTTTCCGGAGAAAATACAGCCAAAAAGAAAACCTTTTTACTAAAATCTAAAATCTACGCGTTTCGAACACAAATAAACTTGATTAATAGATAAAATAGACACGTTAAAGAAACTTGCACACACATACATACCTACTTGAACTTGAAACGGCAACAAGGATTTTATTCATGTAGATGAACTGCAGGGTTACCACAACCACTTATAGCAGTATTATTATAATCGTTCTTCGTTTGTTTTGTATGGGAATCGGTACAAGTAAGATGATAATAATACTGCTATAAGAGGTGGTGGTAACTACCCTGAAGATATAAAGATGTATTACGAAACAATCTTGGAAATTAGAACTCATACTTTTTCATTAACTCTACAATCTTGATTGTCATCATGTTTCTTATTTATGTGCAGTGTGTTCATGTATTGTTAATTGGGTATTTGAATTTGTTTGATTTTATACACATTTTTACTTATATGTATTAGCAAATATATATATTTTTTATAGTAGAGACTGGCATACTAACAGATGGGTCACCTGATGGTAAGTGATTTCCACCGCCCATAGACACCCAAGAATCACGGGTGCGTTGCCAACCTAAAAGGATGGAATGGAAGGGGAGGGAAAAGGGATTGGGAATGGGAAGGGGGAAATGGGCCATCGGAAATCTCACTCACCGAACGAAACGAGACAGCAAGCTGCCCCATTACGTCGGTTTTCTGTAAGACAATGGTGTCAAACCGGTCGAGACCATTCATGGTGTAGACGTTACTGTCTACAGCGTGGCTCTACCGCTCAAAAACCATAAAGGAACCCTTTTGTAAAAACTGCATCGAAATTGATTGAAAAATAAGGGAGTAATTCGTTTCTTAAATTTAGGAATGAGCAAGAGTGGGCATGAGCTTGGCATGGCATGGCAATGAGCAAGTCGTAGTGGGGATGGGATCATGCTATCCTTTTCCAACGCACGTACGGTTAGGACCGTGACGTGAATATACTTTTCTTTCCTACAGATTAAAGGTTACCTACACCAAACTTCAAACGCTAATATCTTTATTATTTTTGTTAATATTTTAATATTTATATTTGTGGT
Organism: Clanis bilineata; assembly: GCA_036417725.1. Taxonomy (NCBI): domain Eukaryota; kingdom Metazoa; phylum Arthropoda; class Insecta; order Lepidoptera; family Sphingidae; genus Clanis; species Clanis bilineata. The sequence continues at coordinate 10,679,023 of CM071151.1, read as the reverse complement.
TTATTTTAGATGACGTAAATTTAATATGAAATAAATTAAAAAAGAAATAGTCAAGTACCCAATTACTAATGATAAATATTATGATTACCAAACATTATTACTCTTTTTACTTTTGTTAACCCAACTAACTTAGACTTAATAACTTTATTTTTAATATCCCCAGGAATCGGGAAACCTCAGTAAGTAGATATGTATGTATATTCACATAATGAATATAATATAAATCGTCGATTTATGTTCATGGTATATTTTTACGACATTGACTTTAATTTTAATTTACAGGTTAGCTACCGGTATGAATATTTAATCACTTGCGCATACAGTGATTTACGCAAATGAAGGAAACCTCACGTAGGTGATAAATCACGTGGCTTTTTTTGTTTTCTTTGTCAATTGTCATCTTATTTTATTGGAAAATAAATATTATTTTCCTTTTTTCGTCTTCGTGGTGTACCTAAGAGGCTGCCTGAAAACCTCGTTATTGTACCTACTGTTGAATGTCTTTGGTCGTGCTATAGTCGTCGTCGTTGAAGGAGTTCCACCCCCTGACTCTTTACACTCGATTCGAATTTGACTTCGATTCGATTTATTGACTTAAAACTCCACCGAAATCGAGTTAAAAAGTGCGCTAATGTTGCATTCGCTTCGAGAACTTGTCACTTGGTAATTTTTAACGTGACATTAGGGTTATTTTTAATTCTATACTTATTGGTGGAATTTTAAGTCACTAAATGAAATCGAATCGAATTCAAATTAGAATCGAGTGTCGAGAGTCAGCCCCGTGATCGTATCAAAGTTCTAAATTAGGTATGTATTAAAACAGCCTTGTTATGGATATACCTATAGATGAGATAATGACGTTTTGTTAATTAAGTTACGATATTTGCATTTTTACTTGTATAATGTAAATACTTATTATGTACGTTTTAAATGTCATGTCTCTGAACCTCGTTTTCGTTCGACATTCCGATGAACTTGTTTAATAATTTCCATAATAATTAATAGTTTTTTTTTATTTTGTCAAGGAGAAACTACTACGTACTGTATTTCCTCCTTTTTGCAAAACCCATTTATAAACATATGTAGATACCTGATTTTATAAAGGTGTTTTTTAGTCCATAATAAAAATATAATAAATATTATTTGTTTACATTTTGTTGTGTTACGTTTTCTCACCTGGTGCATATGTCTTTATCTGAGTATGTAAAGCTACCTTCGTGAATTATAATAAAATTCCATTAACATTGGTAGTCGTAGGGAAAAGCGAGTTTAGACCTTAGAAGCGAATAGGTACCCACTTATTCTCTGATGGCTCTACGAAGATCGTTGCTCTTTTTAAAAGCTTAACATAGGTATTGTTCACATCTATAGAGTAGAAATAATTCTTTTGTTCTATCCGTTACTCATGTACCTATAGGTCACGAGCGTACCTACCCAGAATTTGCTTACGGGTGGAGCAGTCAAAGGGAATTTGTCCTGTGTTTAAAATAGTGTGAAACATGTAAAACTTAGAATAAAATAGATATATTTTTTGACCATAGAATATTCACGAATGCTCACGTGATTCGTCAAGTAAATTTTTTGGTCATTGTACTGATTACCCTACGTTGTTCATTTGTCGGGTGAGCCTACTTAGGACTTAAATCCCTACGATTTTGGATTAAATTCCTAATCATAAATGTGTGAGTTTCCTATTTGTAGGCGATGTGCGTTTCGAAGCTCAATTTCATAAACCTTCTATTATATGTATACCTACCTACTTATTTAATAAACTCATTAGGTAGGTATTACAGAATATGACAAATTTAAATACCATACTACTACATAATATACAGCTTGTTTCATAGAGTTGGTATCAATAAGTAGAAATGAAGAGTTTAAGGAGTATGTGTGGTGTGACTTTGAGAGATAGGGTAAGAAATGGTGTGGTGAGAGAGCGGTGTGGATTGAAAGAGGAAATAATAACGAGGATTGAGAAAGGAATGTTGCGGTGGTTTGGGCATGTAGAAAGGATGGATGAAAGGAGGTTGACAAAGCAAATATATATGGCAAGTGTGAATGGTAGAATTGGAAGGGGAAGACCTCATCGAACATTCTCTAACCAAGTCAGAGATTTACTCGAGAAAGGTCAAGTTAAAAGTACCCTAAACCGACGTGCATGCCTGAAGAATGTAATGAGACTGAATGAGGCGAAAGAGGTGTGTAAGGATCGTAGCAAATGGAAATCCGTTGTCTCTGCCTACCCCTATGGGAAAAAGGCGTGAGTCTATGTATGTATGTATGGTATCAATAACAACTACACTGAAAGAGAGGATTGCTAGAAATCTAGCTGTTTTAAACGTAAGGCTCATAGTTTTTGAATAATGGAAACTTGGATTTGTGATGAACATTTTTTTTCTGGCTCACTGGGGCAACTGCAGTATCTAAATTTACGATTCACCTATGAGGTAATTCAATATTTTTAGCATACACAAAGCCATACATTGACTAATCGCGACGATTTACAGTTCGAATTCCGATTTTAAAATCCCCATGATTAATAATTTATTAAAAAAATTAAGTCCAAACTTTATTTTTTAATTTTACCATTACGCTTTAAATCATTCTCCCTCCACGTGGAATTGTTATTGGTACCAACTTTATGAAACACCGGTATGAGTTTTTGAAAATCCTAGACCGGGCCATGCGGTTTTTCCAACACGATTTACCCGGGTCCGGATCACCCAGAGAGCGTTTATTTCTGGCTCACCCCACAGAATCTTTACTATAACATGGCGAATACTGTGGATTTGTCTATAGTCTCATAAGTTCCGTTTTATTTCATCAAGGTTGCTTCTTCCACTTTCTTTATTTTTCTTTCTATATGCCATTATCCCACCTTATTGTGGGGTCGGTGCAACACACTTTTTCAAGCATGTTGCAGAAAGGATTTGGCTAAGTTTTTACGACTGGCCGCCTACCTGACGTCAACCCTCTCTGGGGATCCAGCTTTGCCCGACATCGGAATTGAACCGAGGCCCTCCCGGTCCACAGCCCATACATATATGCTGCCACTAGACCAAGCAGGCGACGTTGCTTCTTCTACGTGAAAGAAAATTATTTTTTCACCGTCGCCATAAGCAAATACATGATGCCAACGTGGCATAATCAAATAGAGGAGTCTACGTATGTAGACCTATCTCGTAATCGCAAATTGGCTTAATTACTACGACAATTGTTGATGATATTTGAACTGGGGCTGAATTGTGGAGCTAAAGACATGACACTTATAACACGCACACGCCTGTATACCCGAAGGTGTAGACAGAAGCGTACTAGCGAACTAGAACACCCATAATTTGTCGAGATTAGTCCCGTCCTACATATATATCATATCTAGGGGGCGAACCTATAGCCATATCGGATACAAAGATACTCTCAACTTAAATAGTGTTTAACCTATTCACATAAGAAAAAATACTAAAAGTCCGCGTGACCCCACACTAGGTATATATAACCTGTATCGAGGGTGTCAGAGACTATGAGACTTTCTGTCTCACAACACCTAGAATTGAAACAAATATCTGTAGGCCACACAAATATTTGTTTCAATGTGAGAATCGAACCAACGGCCTCTCACAGCCGGCTACTCGCCCGCTGCGCCACGGAGGCTGTCACGGTATACGGTAATTCGTATTATAGAGTTGGAGTTCATAGATAGGGTAGACGTTCATCGAATCTATAGTTCCTACCTAGAGACAAATTCTTTTGACCTTGTGGCATATTATTTATATTTACTGTTAATTTAAGTACTTATGACTCCTTGGCCTGCATTGACACTTGCACCTTGATAAGACATTGGTTTTTATGTGGTGCAGCCCAAAGCGTCACCTACATTTTGGGCTGAATTGTATTGCGTAAAATAAATTGAATATTATAATGAGTTTGTATTTTATAAATACCACATGGTTAAGGGCTTTTCAATAAACAATTTCTGCAATAAAAATTAAACATTTATTATAAAAATCTTATCTAAATAATTACATATTTCCAAATATGTTACTGACACTTGGATCAAATTATAAATTATAATATAATCAAAACAAAATGGAGTGGCATATTCACCACACATCTTTAAAACTTTGTTTCATATGAATTAGAACACAATGTGATATTAACAGGTACATTATAAACTTAAATAAATAAAATAATATTTTAAGTATTTTGTATAAAGTGTATATTTAATATAACATTCGTGAAGACAATATTTCAAAGGAAGTAGACATGCAGTACCCTGCACAAAGAAAATATTGAATAAAGACAGTGCCAAATTGTAAATTTCAGTAGAGCAAGAGGCAGTGAAGTAGATATTTAAATTATAAAAGCAGTATAAAATTCAGTCTGTAAATTTCTGTTAATCTACACATAGTAATAAGTTTATCTTAAATTTAAACATTGCTAACATTTACATCTGTGTTTCAATGTCAAAATTGTACTAACTTTTGTATATCAGATGATTGATGATGATAAAACTTATCCTTGTACAGACCAAAGATCTAAATAGACACATAATATTATGTGTATCTCTGTGTCATACAAACTTTTTCAATATGCATACATACATACTGGTACACACTGGATAATTTAAGTGTGCTTTTGATACTTTATTAAATAGTCACGGGCGACTCGGCCTCAGGTGGCCCATACCCTTATGTAATATATATATGTGCCGCCTCCAACGGGTTAACACATGAAAAAATATGGTTAAATTCGTTTTCATACAAATTAATAATCATAATATTTAGGTGTCTATTCAGATCTATATCTGAATCAGATACTCACAAACCAATTCATTTTAAAAATGAACAACATAATGCACTGTGGCAGTTTATAAATTATGAATATTTTAAAGTTTATCTTACATTGATAGATTACTTTACTAGTAATACATATTGGTTCAATAAAGTTGCCAAATTATGTGATAAGCACCTATTATACATAAATATAATTATTCTAATGCCAGTTTACATCAACCTTAGTTAAACTTAAGACAATCACACATGTTTAAGTGATGCAGGTTTATTTTTAAGTGTATTGTCATACTGCTTTGATGCTCGGTATGTGTTCCATAGACTAGTTGATGAATCCAGGCATATAGTTAATTTAACATAGTTTATACTAAAGGAATGTTGAAATACAGAGATCACTTAAATTAAATTGTGAAAATAAGTTGATATGTGGACAGATAAGATTAAAGAACACTTAAAGCTAATTGTGGGATTTAGTCACTCATCACTGAGTCAGTCTTTTGTCATAATTTAGACATGTGAGCTTCTCTCTCACTTTGTCAATAAACATCTTGTCATTGGGTATGACATCTTGCTAGTTATGTCACATTTTCGTAGAGGCTTCTAGAGAGCGCAGCAATGGCGCACGGGCCATATACTAGAAGCGGTCTTTGGAGGCATGCATGTCCGGGTTCGTCAGATACTGCAGCTCTTGTAGTTCCTGGAACTTCTCATGATCTCTGATGTGTGCATAATTCGCAGACAAACACATTAAGTAGTGCACCAAACTCAGTATAACCAGTATACAAGCCACCATTGCAAGAATAAACATGATTTCTGCCTTCTCCACACAGTCTTTACAGAATAACTTGATCCTGTGTTCTCCACATATTCTCATGTCTTCCTGCCGCACAGTTGAAGGGAACATAAAATCAAACTGAGTAAAGTCAATGCAATTCAATTCGGGTTGCAAGCATAATTTCCAAAATATTGTAAATAAGAATGTTGTTATCACTAGAAAACCCAATAGTAAGATCCATACAAAGGTCAATATGTAAGTGATAATCATAAAGACCGCACAAGATATCCGGCCGCCCACTCTAGCCCTCCAAGCTCGGTATACTTTTTGTCTAGTGGCGCCTGTGGTTAAACATCCCAAACACAATAGCATGAACCCTAGTGCGGCCATACAAGCGCTGCCAACTATGAATATCATCTGTAAAGCCTCGATCCATATCAGTCGAAATCGGAACACTTCTTCAAACATGATTATTGACAACGTCGAGCCTCGGTACATGGTGCCACAAAACACACCAACGCCCAAACAGCACATAATCGTTGCGATTAGAGTGGCATGCGGCACCCGTGTCAGACAAGCTTGGCAAGCGTCACCCATTGTTGTTATTTGATACTTCTGTATTGAAACGATATGATTAATTATACTGTATTTCACAATTCACTATAACATTCCACGTCGACGGGATGTTTTCAATTTCATTTCAAATACAGGTCAATAGCGCAACATAAAAATTACGAGGATAACTGATGACGGATGAATCAGCGACACAGGGAGGCTCTTATCCTTATTGTCTATTACAGCCATGGAGTATAAAAGATATATTCAGAAAAAAATAATGTTATCTCTTTTCTACTAATGGATTAGGTATGAAGGTAAAGAAGGATCAATATACATGTGTTGATTATTATAGACTCACATCCGTCAATAAGCCACGCCTCTGGGCCAAAGTAATAATAATATAGCAGCAGGAATGGCGGTCTAGTGATGAGGCTTGTGATTCATTGTGTATATTATCGATATCGTTAAAATGTTTTAATATAGGGGAAGGGGAACAAATAACGAATAGGGACAGACTATAGTCGATATTTACAGTAGTTAGTTGTATCGATAGTCCGAATATAAAGTTAAACTTTCATAAAAATAAACAATTGTTATGTAAGGAATTCAATCTACAAACGAATGCACTAAATAGCACCTAATATATAAATCTTAAAAAAATATTATACTTCATAGAAAGGGATTATGGAGCCTCCTATCAATAAAAAATGCTTTTCAAACTTTTTTTTATTGTTAAACCGGCAAGGAATTTGACTATAATCTCATTAGATGGAAAGTGATGATATGATCTGCGTTGTAATATGTTTGCTAATAGTGCCTATTCACTTTAGATTCTAGCGAATACACTAAGAGATTATTAAATTCGTATAGACTTCATTCCTTTTTAGTATTTCCTGATCTGAATGGACACTTGAAATTAGATCCCTAGACTTAAATAAGTATACACCCAAATAATAATAAATACACCCAAATACACCCAACCGTCACAATACCTAGTCCTGAACCCACACTAGGTATAACCTGTACCGTGGGTGTCAGAGACTATGAGAGACTTTCGGTCTCAACACCCAGAGTTGAAACAAATATCTGTGGCAGCGGCGTGCAGTCCATATAGACAAAAAGACATTGTCTACCCTGACAAATCGACAAGGAAATAAAATAAATCTTAACTAATACCGATTTAAAAATTGCCGCGCACGGCGCACGGCTTATCGGTAGGTACCAAGCGGCGCGTGGCGCGTACGACGCGGTCAGTGACTGACCTTGCACCGATGAGTCTATGATACATATTTCTGAAGAGCTCAATTTGCACGCATTAAAGCTGTTTTTTCTATGATCACACGATTGTGTCGACCGTAGTGGCGTACGCTTATTGGTGAAATCAATGCACAAAAGTCAAGATTTAGACTTCGCCTCCTGTCAACAGTGTAATGCTATTGGTTAACTCAAGTATAGTACGAACAATTTGAAAATGCTTTCACTTGTCATGTTATCGTCATGGTACAAGTACAATAAACTGAATCGTATAATAATGTTCACTCATGATCGATACATTCAGCATTCTTTCGTTCGTTCTCCAATAAATTTGATGTTGTCTTGTTTATTTACTATTTAAAGATTTTTTGTTGAAAACTTGTAATATATATTTTCATTGAAATGAAGTAGGTTAATAATAATAATATAAACATTTGTTTCTTCTGTGAGAATTGTGGTAAAATGTGTTTACTAAATGTTATTTTTCGAAACTTTCTTAAGACGAAAAAAATCTACTGTTTGGTACACAAAGGACAATGCCTATTCGAATTTCAAGTGCAACAATGTATTAAAGTGGAGTATGAAATGCAAGTATTTATTTATACACAAGTTACTTATATGGTTATGATAACTATTTATTTGTAGCTACTAGATAGTTAAAGTACCTACATGTAATTGTGGTGACTCATTTGACTCATCATGAAAGCTATTTTGCGGATTCGTCTTTTAGTTTCATTTAATAACTTTAACTCACCATTTTATTATTTACTAAATAGTTGTCATATTATTAATTAAAAAGATGTGCGTCACGAATGTAGGAAAATTTTGATAACATACATATTTCTTTGTTTAAATGCGCTAATGTCTGGTATTAAAGCACCTAGAATAACATAAGCTCACGCCTGTATCCCCAAAGGGGTGGGCAGAGGCGTACTAGCGGACTAGAATACCCACATTTCGCCGAGCTTAGTTCCGTCACAGTTGTGATAGGGGTGAGCCTATCGCCATATTGTCCAGACTCTGGGCTGATATTGAAAAAAAAAAACAATATCCTATTAGGAAGGCAGACTATTTCTGAATAAATAGGTCTGTGCACGTCCCTGATCTGTGGGCCATACAAACATTTGTCTCAATGCGGGAATCGAACTCGCGGCCTCTCGCTTCACAGCCGGCTACTCGCCCTCTGCGCCACGGAGGTTGTCACTTATTCATATCGTAGTTAAATAATATGATGTTCAATAGGAATGTATTAGAATAACATATTTTATCTATGATGATTTCTAGACACCATACTACATCACAATAAAATTGCGGGACGATGTGGGCATTCGATGTTACGTATACGTACCTACGTATGAATTCGATTTTACGTAATATGTATTACAAAAATGGAAATGGGAAATGGAAATAGTTTACTTCTAAAATAGTCGACAACCTATACATACATGCTGCCACTAGACCAAGAAAGACTTCTAAAATAGTCACCTAAGAAATAAGAACTCATATTTTTGTCACCTGGATGTATTAGACTTTTTGTACCTGCTTACTGCACAAACTGGCATTTTAACGGCAAAAGACACACGACGACCTGCAGTGAAAACAATTGTGACAAAAACTGAATCGATTCCACAAACAGATTTTATAAACGTAGTAGATTTTTTAATCTTTGAACAACGATAAAATGATTAATTTATTAATTCCATAGTTTCTACTTACCCTTATAAGACACAGGTATACTATATATATAAACTATAATATTATTTTTCATCGTAAAATAACGGAATAAAATATTTTATCGATAAAAAATACACGCAATAGTCGCGATCATGTCACTACACCACCATTACTATTGCTATAATATTACTACTTTGGGCAGGAGGCGTGGCCTATTGACGGATACGGAGCTATAGGAATAAAGACATGTGTATTTATCCTTTTTTACCTGAGCTGACATTCATTAGTTGAAGGGAGATAACATTAATGTTTGTAGATTTTATCAAATTCTATAGTCTATACTCAATAGTTTGCGCAATCAATGACGTGGAGCTACCATAACTGCACGACTGTCAGATTGACAAAATGCAAATGACACATGATTACACATCACACATTGTTATTATTCTATTATTCTCATTATGTTGACTTGAAACTTAATGTAATGGATTAAAAATTACAATTATTGTACGGTTTTAGTTTAGTTTTATAATTTAAGAATAACATGGAGACGTTGTATCACCAAACTAATCAATTGCTGCAAGAAACTTCAGAATTGTTTCATAAGTTAGATAAGGACCCAACAAATTATGAAGAAATTGAAAATGCAATTCAGACAAAAATTAACCTTATTAATGCGTAAGTTCACGTTGCAACAAGACGTATTAGTAAAATATTGTAATATACGCAGCTTTTACTCCTCAAAAGCTGGTTTTTAATTATAATCTGTGGTGTATGTGTTAAATCTGATCTGTTTTTAATTTCACATACTGATATCGATATGTATCAATTGTCTAATATATGTATGAAATTATGTATGGAAATATATTTTTTCAGGAATTGCGAAAAAATGGATATTTTTGTATTCAAAACACCAATAAATCAACGACCAATGGCTAAGATGAGAGTGGATCAGCTGAAATATGACAGTAAACACATTCAGGTGATTATATTGGCATTATTTGAGTGATACATCCACACTAAACAGGTAATATATACATGCAATGTACATGGGCCGGCTCAACATGTTTGATACCACTGTCACTCAATGTAAAACAGCATAAAGAAAGAAAGAAAGAAAATATTTATTCGGCACAGCATAAAGTGGAAACTTCTTTGAGTTTTGTTCAGTGTGTGAGATCTATACCACCCTGTCGTGCCAAATACCCTCCTTTAAGTTTGGCAGTACATTTTTTTTAGTTGTGGATTCATTAAACACTGTCATTGGCAAAATGATCAACCTTTGATAGAGGGCATATTTTTTTAAATAAAGAAGCTAATGCACTCATGACTTTTTGTATGGGCGCAACCTGCTTGTTTGCCAGTCTGCTATATAAAAAAATTAGTTCCCTGGTAAAAAAACATTTCTTTAACATTACATAAAATTTGGGCATAATAAATTAAAACCAAATCGTCATAGAATCTGTAAAATTAGTTTTTTTTCAATGGCCTTTAAATTTTATTGCGAATTGTTAGAGCAATAGTTTCACTCCTGTATTGAGGCATGAGCGCAATTATTTTAATATGACTTCTTTAATAAAAGCTCTACTACAATACTACTAATCATGAAGGGAGGATGGCATAAAGTACCAATCTTTTGCAATTATTTCAAACTTTGTAAGTTTATAGAAAGTACAAAATATTACTATAAAGATTGGTTGTTTTTGTTATTGTTGGTTATGTTGTGTAAGAACATATAAAAACTTATTTTGATTTACAGAAGTTAAGTTGCATCCCCTGGACTAAAACATTACACAGAAAATTTACACAAAACATGGTATTTCTACAATTTTTTGTCTATAGTCCATTGTTATATCAGCAGGAGACAATAAAAAAAACCTTGTTTTGAGTAGGTGTTTTTAATGTTTTGTTTAAAAAAACATGTGCAAGACAGCTTTAGAAAACTAGACAGTTCTGTATACCAATGTTTCAGAAAACCAAAGTGAAGTGGCATTCTCTGCATTTTTTGTGAGATAAAGGTTGGAAACATTTGTGATACTTTTGGTATTGTGAATGTTGATTGGAAGTGGATATTATTCATCATCAGGTGACCCACTCCCTTGTGCGCTCATTTGCCAGTCTCTGCTCTAAAAATACTATAGAACCATCATTTCAGTTTATTCTTTAGGTAATTTGAAGATAAGAGGTTGTCAATTTATCTAACACAAGAATGGTAATAAGCACGGCAAAATGCACTGGTGTTATTGTACATTAAACAAGTGTGGGTGTTGTAAAAAAGATAATGTTACAGATTTGACCAAATGTTGTCATATATTATCATATGTATATTATCGTTTATTGAATATTTTGTATCAGGCATCCCTCACGAACGCCCAGAACAGACGGAGGAGACGTGAACAAGAGCTTGCTGACAGGGAACAGCTCCTGAGCAGAAGGTTTGGCCATGACACCACTATCAACGTGGACCACTTGTCTCAAGAACAACTTTCATTGCAGAACTCTCATCGGAATGTGGATGAAATGTTACACACAGGTAAATGATGGCCTTTTAAAATCTATTTGCAAATTACTCTATTGTTTATTGGTTTAAAACAGTAGCCAAGCACCAGACCCACATGTGTAACTAGTCTATCCACCATGAACTTCAGCAATGTTATGGGCATGGCCAAGTCATTCCTTGGGAAAAAATGGTTATTATTAGGAAGGTGACGCTGCATCTGATTATGGATAGGGATGGTTCCTGCTGAAGCCTGTGGCTTCTAGCCTAGCCTAGCCTAAGCCTAGCCTTCTCTCGGTGGCGTGGTGGTATTTCGGTACGACTACGGTTTTGAGGTCTCGGATTCGATCCCCGGGTAGGGCAAAGTGATATTGGATTTTTCCATATCAGCCCGGAGTCTGGAATTTGTGCCCGATATGGCGATAGGCTCGCCCCCTATCACATCTGGGACGGAACTAAGCTCGGCGAAATGTGGGTGTTCTAGTTCGCTAGTGCGCCTCTGCCTACCCCTTCGGGGATACAGGCGTGAGCCTATGTGAAAAAAATGACAGGCTATTCTTAGCAAAAAGTTAAGCGAAAATGTTTTTATAAGTAAGACCCTATAAAACTAGTAAAGAACTGGCTTTAGCTCGGAGCTTCCCTCGCGTGAAGTATTTAAATTAAAACAATGTAGTCAAATCAAGATAAGGAAGATGAGAAAATTACCATATCAGCAAAAAGATGATTTTGCGTGATTGCGGACAAAATTTTGTTAGGCGCTCCTAAACAACTTTAGCCGCCGATAACATTTATGTTTTTTCGGACTAAAGGTAGCCTATGTCATTCCCTGGGGTTTGTCACAATATTATCAAAATTAGTTTAGTGGTTTAATCGTGAAAGCGTAACAGATATCGCCAGGACCTAAAGTGGCTGTACCATTAGGAATTATGGGCGGCCAAACACAAAAAAAATTTTTGGCAACTTTTGCCTTACTGACGAAGTCAACTCCATTATCTAAAGTAAAATTGTGAACCTGCTCCCTTTTTGGAAGCGCTGATAGCTAGTACCGGGTCGTGGGCGGCCAGCACTGAAAATGGGCTACTGCTCGTAGATATGTCACATCATTGGCCTAATAAAGCATATTACTCACGATTGTTGTTCCAGAAAAAAAAAATTTGAACGTGTAAACAATTGTGGTACGTAGTACTATTTGGTATTCTGTGGTTGTGCGGCCTCAAGTCATGATTGATTTATCTTTTTGTTTACAGTTGTATGATGTGCATTAAGACTGTATAACCACATTATGTTGCATAGATTATAATATTGCGTCTTCATTACCTGACCAATACAGCCTTCATTTAAAAATATATAATTTGTGCACCGAAAATATCTGTCAGTATGATGCTCATTAACTCTATAAAACATTAAAGTTACTTGTACATACAATGTACGCGTACGCACATAATACGGAATATAAATTAATTAATTCTTGGTACTCAAGAGTACAACTCAATATAAATAAATTATTTACCAAGCTAAATGCTTATATATTGTAATCATAAACAGTTTGTCTATAATTACTCTATGATTTGTAATTAAGCATGTCGCTGCATAAACTCGCACGCTTGCCGTCACTTATAGACTCTGACCTCTAATGATGTAATTCGCGATTCACACACTGATCGACGCGACGTTGTACCCCTTTGGTCATTTTAAAACATTCAGTTTACGTATAATATAAATCGATAAAGTGAAGTGCATCGAATTGTCCGTGTTCAGAATATATATTGAGTATACGCGTAAGAATGTAATAAATGTTTTGAAGGTATATTTTAGTCGGGATCGAATATTTTACGTAAAAATGTTATAGAAACGTTGTGCTTAAAATACGCTCGACATTGAAAAGTGAATGTGAACAAACTGATATGCAAGTATTAATGTACTCACCACATCTTGACTGAGTCGCTGACTCGTAACGTGTATAAATCCTGTTCCAAAACTCACTGTTCAAAACAAAACAACAATATCTGTGACTTGACAGGGCAGGTGTGTGTTTACTGAGGCAAACTTATATAAACAAGGTGCTTTATAAGGATCGCCGATGCACCGAGCAGACCTACGTGCTTAATTTAATATTACAGATCAGAGGTTCGACTCCCGTTGGACTTGATCTACGAATCTAGTGTGAATAATAATATAATCTAGTGTGGTTAGTCGGTAATTATCGCGTCGCGTTTGTGAGTACGTTCGCCGGCGAACGATGGCTCGATGGCGCCACGATACTATTGTTCTGACGGCCCTCCTGTGTCTTAACAAATTATTAACTAAATCATTTTATTTACGCGTACATTTTATATGAGAAATAGATGTATTTTTTTGTTACAGTAGTCTTTATTGACGACTGTAACCTTGAAGACCCGATTATAACATGTCAGCTGGTATGTAGTTAAGCAGTAAACTACTAAATTAAATTTTGTATTAATGAAGTGCTGTGCTCATTTTTAACAGAGTTCTTAGTCTTAATCTCCATACTAAGATTTATGTAGAAATGGGCAGATTCCAGATTCATAATAGATAAGTGACAAAGCTCTCGTCATTTCCGACTGATTAAACATTTGGTGCTTATTAAACTGCATCTCCTACATTAGTTTTTCTCGGAACATTACACAAAAACACATATAACACATACACATAACAAAACAATGATTTAGCTGTTTCCTGCTCGCAGAACAATAGACCATAGATAAAAATAACATATCTTGTGTGTTTGTTTTGTGTAAGGAGGCGCGGCTTAACTAAAACTTTGAATTGCATCAATGTGTACTAACACATCCGATCTTTACTGACATATTATGGGACCACACTTGGAGTATTAGCAGCGATAGCTCTGTTGGGAGTGGTACGGACTGCCGAGACGAATGTCGGAGGTTCGAGCCCAACCCCAAAATGGAACATACACCTCTGACTTTTCTATGTTACGTGTGTTTTCATTTGTGAAATATCGTTTGCTATAACGGTGAAGGAAAACATCGTGAGGAAACCTGCATACCCGAGAAATTCTCTACAAGAATTTCAAAGGTATGTGAAGTGTACCAATCCGCATTAGGCCAGCGTGGTAGACTAAGGTGTAACCCCTCTCATTAGTAGAGGAGGCCCGAGTCCAGCAGTGGGACAGTGATATTACAGGGCTAATATTATTATTATTATTTACTTGGAGTAAGCTCTATCGAACACCACGGACATCTTGAAAATGGGTTATTGAGAATTTACTCCTTTTGAAGTCGGTTAATTACTTGACCGGGTGGAAGGTAGTCGCTCACCCATCCTACCGTCCTATCACTAAAATGCCATTTAGTGAATGAACCTAATTTTGAGATGTTGCCAAATTGGTTGGGTTACTTAATCCGAATTATAAAATAACACTTTGGCATGTATTTAGATTTAAAGCTATGCATGCAAGTGGACGTCCTATGGCTGATGGTGATGGTGTTTGCATACTTTTTTTTTATGCTTAGTTATTAGGCTTACTTTTTATGACCGGCTGCCTGCCTACCGTCATTCCCCATCAGTCCCGGGCAAACAGTATTAGAAAAACACTATAGTACGATTGCTATAATGGAGTCAGCTGACAGCTCGAATTGTCATTTTACAAAATAATGTTGCTTACTTCCAAAACATAGTGATTGATCTAGTTCAATTTTTATCATTCAAAGAAAAAATAACTTTGCACTAGTTTGCGAAATTAGAATTTTGTTGCGTATTTTACAAATTTCAGCTCAATCCTTTGACAAAATGTCTGTGTAAATACTTCTAAATACTTTTATTATTTGAGAAATTACGTTCGGCACATTCATAACTTTTGTAAATTTTGTTTATAATGAACCATGACAAAAATTCCAGTAGACGTGCAATAACTTAGCATGCAGTAATTTATTATGAATATAATTCAGTACTAATTACATATTAGGCAGGAATTACGACTTTGAGTTGGACTTTAGAAAATGAAAGAATGAAATGGTTCACTGAATTGAAATGTTTAAATAATCTTGATCTTTTTACCGCGGCATTATTTAAATTTCATGAAAAGTGGCAACATTCGAAATGTCAGTTTATTCCGTTTAATTAACAATCCGACTATATCGGACGTCCGACCTGTGAATCAAACCCAGGTCCTCCTGATTGACAGCCCCTATACACTGCCACTAGACTTAAAAGGCGGCTGTATTACATATTACTAGCATATTACATACTAAAATCTTATTTCAAAACTATACTAAGATTTCTAATAACAGTATGTATATAATAACTGGAGAACAAGATCGCTTTTTAGTTTGTTAGGTAGACCGTAGATAGTGTATTTTACATTGTGGTATATAAGGTAATTTGTGACCCTGGGAACCTTGGATTCATGCGTTTCACGATAGTTAATTTAAATAATATCGTTACGTCTATTTTTCCGTCAATGTATCTGTTTTAAATATTTTTTCCAAAGTACCTACATATTTCCTTCGACGTGTTGTAATGTTCAATGTTTAACTTGTTCTGCGGAATAACTATAGCCGCGTCTCTTACACATGTTTTTTCGAAACAAAAGACTAAAAACACCTACACAAAACAAGGTTTTTCATTGTCTCTTACTCATATAACAATGGACCGTAGACAAAAAAAATTATAAATACTATGTTTTGTTTAATGTTTTAGCGCAGGAGACGGCTTTACACCTAGTACTTGTTTGTTTTGACAGTTCTCGCTTTTTGAAATTGATGATAGATTCCGTTTTTAACCGACTTCAAAAAAGAAGGTTATCAATTCGACCCGTATGTATGTAATACTGTCAGAATTGCATAATTTTCGGATATGTTAGTCTATGTGGGCTTCTGAACAATTGTGCCAAATTTCATAAGTGTTTATATGTATGTATGTATGTTTGTCCACGTATTTCTCGGAAACTATTAATCGGATTTCTCTAATTATTTTTATTGGGTTAGGCATCTTCCAACTTAGGGAATAGTGCAAGTTTCATCAAAATCCGTTCAATAGTTTTCGACATATATATAAAAAAAGAAAAAAGAAAAGTTAAAAATAACAATTCCTTACTGTATTTGTAGTCGGTGCCTTTTCATTTGGTCTGCATTGGCTCCAGCACCAACTCCAAAGGCAGTAAGGAATTGTTGTTATTTTTTACTTTTGATTGTTCAGTTTCGAAGACGGTTTTGAGTTTTTGTTAAACTTTATTTTTTTTTCATTTATATGACAACCAGCGCTACTTGTGTAAACTGTAACGATCTATAAAAATGTACGGAAAAACTGAATAGTACCGGGGTACTGTCGCTCAACATTGAGCTTTTTGACATTTCTCGCTAGCGACTCATAAAATATTTGTATGAAAACACGAACACCTCTAGTGATTACGTGGGAAATTAGTGTTTTTCCTACAAATTATTTTACGTAGTCACTAGCGAGAATTGACAAAATATTTCTGTAGCTCGACCATGAGTATTTCGGAATTTCACGCTAGCGACTACGTGAAATATATGTATGACCTTTCACGTCACGCCTGTAGCGGTTACATGTGGAATAGACCTCTTTCATACAAATTATTTTACGTAGTCGCTAGCGTGAAATGCCAAAAAAACTAATGATCGAGCGACAGGATTGAGTTATTAGTGTAGTAAATAAATATTTGTAGTATTATATTCTGAATTTCTGATAATACCTATTGTTCGCGACTTCGTTCACGTGGATATCTTACGGGAATCGTACATTTTTCCTGGATATTAAAATAGCCTACGTTACTCGCTGAAAATGTAGCTTTCCATATTATGATAGGCGAAGGAATTTTTTAAATCGGTCTAGTAGATTTTTAACCTACGTATTGATTATAAACAAAAATACAAAATAAATCTTTTCTCTTTATAATATTAGTATAGATAGTATAGAAGTATGGTATAAATATAGGTATCGTGTAATTATATATTAGCCAAGGCTAGAGCTATAATTTATTATTTTTTTAATGAACCACGCTAAAAAATGACGTTGTATCACATGTACCGGGAAATTGGAACAGGTTTTGGAAGGTTTTTGTGATTTTATTTTTTTCGACCGACTTCAACAAAAAGGTACTCAATTCGACTGTATGTTTTTTATGTATTTTACGCGATATCTCCGCCAAATATGGAATAATCAAGATTTTTTTATAACTTATTCCAAGGGTGGCACCATAATTTGGCTACGACTGACGATCGGATAAATTTTGAAATCGGTCCATTAAGTTTTTAAACTTGTCATTGTGTCCTGTACGTATTTCATTCAGACCATTTAGAATTTAGATCCTTAAAAAGAGACACCTCTAGTAAATATGATGGCACAATAGGTAAATAATAGGGTATCCCCTTTGTTGGGTATCCCCTTTGTTGAGTCGAGCAACATTAAGATTAAAAAGTTAATATATTAAAAAGTTTAGTTTTCAATCAACTGTAACTTGTTAGTCTACATTGTTTTGCGCAGATAAGGTGGACACAAATCAAATGACATAAGACAACCTTAAATGTTGAGTCGTGGTTCAGTATTCGGGCGTTATTGTATTATATCCTTGTGTGGTTGGATGTTTGTAATGAAATCAGGTTTTTATTATGAATACTACTTGAAAGAAAAATACAGGTATAACTTGTAAGTCTTTGAATACAATATTTTTTCTCATTTCTCGCTAACTACAACGTAAAATATTTGTATGACGAACACTCGGACGTCTCGTGCGGTTACGTGTAGAATTAACGTTTTTCATACAAAAATGTACGTAGGTAGTCGTTAGCGAGAAATGTCAAAAACAATTGGTCGAGCTACAGAATTTCTGATGTATGAATGTTTGTTATATTAATAAGCGCTTTAGTTTGTGACGTGCGATTTATTAACAACTGCCAGTTACCTACCTTTGTGTTAGATGGGACGTGACCGGAACATTCTTTAGCACAAAAGAGACACTAAAATATCATCAAAGTAAAATAACGAAATGACGTCGAGAAGAGTACTTAAAAAATTTACACTGTAGAGACACTACACTGAATGATTATGCACATATACGTGATGCTTCGTAGGTAGTTACGATAAAGTCGGCAGAGATAATTTATAACATTGTAATATGGCGAAATATTTGTATATTGCTCAATTGTTAAAAGAAATCGTTTCTCGTCACGATTGATTCGCCATTTAGTACAATATTTATAATTCTAGTAATAAAATAATGTAATTTTATGTCTTGCTCTGTCATTAAAGCCGCTGGGAATGTATTTTCAAGTATTTGTATGCAGTAGATAGTTTTCATTTTCTCCATACATTTTTTAGTTCGTTGTAGTTTCCGCATAGTGGCGTTGCTAGTCAAATGTAAGAAAATGCAAACTATCGTCGATTTCGAGAATCGAGAAGCGTCAATAAAAACTCGTAGTAGGGGCACTGAATTTTAAAATATTAACGTTGTATATCCTAGTCATCGATATATTATTTACCTAGATGCACAGTTGACGCTCGGAAAATGGGACAGCAAAGAAGTGCTTAAGCACTCGTTTTGCCTACAGTCGGACGTCGATGGAATTCTAAATTTCAAAATTCAAATTAAAGAACGCTTGCTCATTTCGTTTAAAAAGCTACTTTATAACAATTGTTTAGGGTTATATTTGTGTTGATTTAATTACAACTTGTGATCGTTTTCTTTGTTTTATTTCTGAGACCACTTTTTAGGAGGATATTTGCAAAGAACTGTGCATATAGGGTATAATATATTGATGATCCTAGTTGATTTATTTACTACTAGCTATTGCTCGCAACTTGGTTCACGTGGATATCCCACGGAACCGTACATTCTAGGATTCTATGATAAAAACTAGCCTGTGTGACTCGCTGATAATGTAGCTTTCCATTGGTGACAGAAATTTTAAAATCGGTTTAGTAGTTTTTGAGCCTGGTCATTACAAACACAAATTTAAAAACGCAGTTTTCCTCTTTATAATATTAGTATAGATAGATATTAATAAGGTTATGTTTTCATACTCAATAACTATGGCTCCGCTTTAATTAACAACATTCCAAATACGGCAACAATTTCCGAACGAAGTTGGTGTATGGACGGGTGAATTATTTCTAGGCCTAGTGATTTTGCTGCAACATATTTAAGAACGCTGTGCTATTGGCGTGGTATTTTGGACCTGAATCCAACTTATGCGTGAATGTAGAATTTTCCAATGACAAATCCTTTTTACTTTCCTGTTTTCAATAGTTACCTAGATTATACCTAATTTGACTAATTTGGTCTGGTAATGATGGCCTCCACGACGTACCCGTCGACGGCGAATCTTGCTTGCAGTTTCAAATCAAGTTTTTCGCTGATATGTGCGAATGTGACCAGCTAGCCCCAATTTAGTTCTAAAGGTTCTGTCGCAGGATGCACAGAACAGTTGCCCAGACTAGTTATAGGTATACACAGTTGAAGGTTTTACTTTCTGAAGCTGGCGCTTGGCGTCAAGGTTTTCGAGACGGGTTTCTTCAAAACGTGCACATGATTGGTGCGCCTGGCAGATCGGTGCTGCGAACTTCTTCCTATCACATGATATATCGCAAGATGTTAAATGGCCTTTGAAGACGTCTTAGTAGCGCAAAAATTGACCTCCAGGCTTGCGTTTTCCCTGAGCGAGTTCCGAGAAAAATTCTAATTTCGGAATCCTAGAGTCTTCCATAGGTACGACATGTACGCACCATCTGAGACACTTGATGAGCAACGACTCGATACCGCTCAGCTGTGTATGTGAATCTCAGAGTTGGGTACAAGGTCTCTTTATCCGGAGAATATACCTGATACACTATATGTAGAATTTGTCAAGTCGGGTTATATCGCTCCTATAAAGGCATTAGGTTTCTGGGGCGTAAAGCAAAATATGTAGTATGATTGCTTTATTACACAGTGATCTTAGTGCTAAGTTTGCATAGTAATACAGTCGGACGGTCCTACGATCCTCAATCCGACTTATAACGTTATGTATAAGTTGTGATTCATAATCATAGATCGGTCCATGTCGTGATTAGTACTCTTTAGAATACATACATATACTATTTGTTCTGTGGAATACTGCTACGTAGACTAGTAAACATAATAACATCTAGTAGTAAGTAGAATCTAGGTAGGTATTTTATTAATATTTACTTTATCTTTAATTTATATTGTGCGCGTGTTCGTCGACGGCTATTTTATTTAAATTCCTTTAAAAAATGCAAATGATAAATGTTTCACCAACTCTGACCCAGTTAGTATAAATACGGTTTGTTCTGATTTAATCAAAGTAGCCGATTTGACCAAGTTCTTTGTGAGTTTTATGAGCGACATCCTCATTCAAAATTGCTTCTCTGCATTTCTCATTTGCACAGTCGAATCAGGTTACGGCTATTGTGCCGTCCCGACTGTTCCGAGCGATATTTTGTAGTTCGAGTTTATACTTTTTTGGTTCCTTTCTCGATGAAATACCTCTGCAGTTTCGTAAATTGGACGTTATTTAATATTTTAACTCTGTATGAATCAAAATATAATGCTTTACAAGTTTTAGTCGCAGCCGAAGGTTTATTGTCAAGTCTTCTATAAGATTGAAATAAAACTATTCTTACGGATTCTATCACGATTAACAACGTAACGTAACGTTGTCTGACCCGTGACAACGAAGACTGCAAAGCCTTCGTAACGTCGGGAATAATAATTAAAACCTAATCGTGATAGAATCCGTAAGAATAGTTTTATTTCAATGTATAATATTCACGTAAACTTAAGAAATCTTCTATAAGATGTTATTGTTTCCAACAGATCTTCGGCGTGACTTTATACTGGCGAAGTGGTGTTCATTCCCGTAATATTGAAATATTGAAGCCATATCGAAGTTGGAAATCAGGGAAAACTGATAAAAAGACTTTAAAATGTATTGTGATTAAATTTTATTTCACGTATTTATTATTTTTGATAGTACGGCAAGGAAGCGTTGCGGGGATGAATTGAATTGACTTTTTGGAGATAAGATAGTCTAGAGGTAGAGTAAGAGAGAATAATAAAGATAAATATAAAAGTATCGAGTATCGATGCGACGTTACCTACAACTACAAGTAACTTTTCCAATCAAGCTGCATTACATTTTTATCAGAGCACGGCAAAGTGACTACAATACACGAGGAGGGTAACTTTTGACACTCGATTTGATTTCGACTATGTTTCGGTTTCATTTAGTGATAATAGTCACGGGCGGCTCGGCTCCGGTGGCCCATACGCTTATGTAACACACATATGTGCCGCATCACGTTGGATTCGAGAACCTGCAATTTGGTAATTTTTAACGCGACATTAATACACTTTTTTTACTTAATTTCGGTGGAATTTTAACTCACTAAATGAAACCGAATCGTAGTGGCAATCGAATCGAGTGTCAAAATGCTAGAGCTGATGGCAAGCGCAGTGCAGTCCAAATAACCAGCGACCTTCGACAAACAATGCATTTATGTTGGTTTTATTCACACTCTGATGAGGGAAAAAACTCGAGAGGCTTGCGACAAGACAGGTGGATGACAGATGCAGGCAGGTATCTACCCCCACACCCGCCCCAACCAACCATCAAGTCTTGTCGTAAGCCCCTCGAGAGAAGCGGATATACACAGGCTGATAATGGAACGCGACCCACATAAGCAGCGTGGGTCACTATGGCAGGTTTTAACACCATGTGTACGATGGTCGCCAACGGGCGAATATTCTACAACCAGTTTCTAAAATACCAACAAAATAAAAATAAAAAATGGTAGTCACAGGGACTGTCTATAGAAGTGAAAACTTATAACGTGGAATTTTAGTATGAAAATTATATATACAGGTTTATGTGGTTTATTTATTATTCAAATATAATTACTGGCTGTATAAGATCATGACAAAATATAAATCTGTTTTCTTAAGTTTACGCGAATGTTAGAACAAATACAAATCGTGACAATACGACGAATGTCGAAGACATATTGTATAACAAATCGTGATAGAATCCGTAAAAATAGTTTTATTTCAGAAACAAATCGTGATAGAATCCGTAAAAATAGTTTTATTTCAATATATAAATCTGTATCAACAACTACAGATATACTGCTAATACGCATGTTGGCGACGCGAACCCATAAGATTTTCCTCTACGAAAAAGTGCTTAACGCGGCTACAGAAGTTTTCATATACAATTAACATTCGCATGTCAGTGACGCGAACCCGTAAGATTTTCCCCTACCAAAAGTGCTCAACGCGGCTAAAGAAGTTTTCACTTCAAAAATTAATCAATTGTAACACTTTATTTCCAGGTACGAGTATGCTAGAAACATTACGGTACAACAGGGAAACATTGAAAGGCGCTCACAGGAGAATAATAGATTTGGCGAACACTTTAGGGCTGTCGAACGCGACCATTTCGCTAATAGAGCGCAGAGTGGCGCAGGACAAGTACATTCTGTTCGGCGGGATGATCGTTACCTTGGCCGTTATTACTCTTGTTATTGTATACCTGACGTAGACTTGTTGTAAATAATTCAACAAATTGTGTCTGCAGTACTTTATTAACAATACGGTATCTATGTTCGCTTCCAATCATGGCCTGCTGTAAGTAAATTGTTATTTTTGTTGTGAGTTGTTTTTTGTATTAATAAGGTAAGCATTTTATATTCACATATTTAGGTTCGAGGTAGATTTTGTATAGGTATTTATTATTTTCGAGGATATGGCTCTGTCCTTTAGGATAATGGGGAACTTGCACAAAAATTATAACCAGAAATTGTGTTGATAAATCAATAAACAAAACCATGAAATGTGTCATCATGAAATTTATAGTATAAAATCATCGATATATTATATACCTAGATGCACAGTTGACGCTCGAAAAATAGGACAGCAAAGAAGTTAAGCACTCGTTTTGCCTACAGTTGGACGTCGATAGAATTATAAATTTCAAATTCAAATAAAAGAACGCTTGCTCATTTCGTTTAAAAATCTACTTTATAACATTTGCATAAGGTTATAATTGCGTTGATTTAATTAGAACTTGTGATCTTTTTCTTTGTTTCATTGCTGATACCACTTTTTATGACGATATTTGTAGAGAACTGTGCATCTAGGATATATTAAATCGATGTATAAAATAAATATAATTTTACAAAATATCCTTTATAAATTACGTATAATGAAACGTAACTGCAACACCCAAGTTAGGTCATTGCATAAGGAATCATAGAACAATATTTCCAAGTTGGGGTACTTTTCCCAATTTTTCCGAAAATTGTTGTGTTTAGTGAATTAGATTTCGGAGGCCCTTCTCTTCCTTCTTCCCCATTTTTACTTAGTTATTTAAAGAAATAGCTTTAACATATGTACGCGATGAAATCACGTCCTTTTTAGCGCAGGGTTTTCAACTCATATTTTGACTTGTGATAATTAAATGATTTTGCATATTTTAATGTTTTTGTTTCTGGTATGTTTATTTGAGACCTAGTTCTTTACAATTAAATAAAAATTACATGCAAGTTCCCTATTGTGGCAATGTGAGGTAGATTTTGTATGTGAAAAAAGTAAGTACATTTATTTATTTGAATTCTTTTTAGAATGGCACTGTTTGTAAAAAAGAACGTTAATTATTAAAAGCCTTTATGATTATTATGTATAACAAATTTTCATTTTTGTACTATTACATTCCTTTAAATAGTTTTTGAATCATAATATAGAGAAAGGTTTTAAATTCTGATTTTGGAATAATTTTGGACAATAATTTAAATCGCGTTTAAATATTTTTATGTCAACCAAAAAAATATTTTACAAATAGTTTTGTCTGTTTTATAATTATCATAGTCTCCTCGTTACTATTGTTTATTAAAATTCATTTCCCACAGACCACAGTAAACCGGACAAGCGTTCATCATTTTATTATATGTTAATGATATTATGTTTATAAATATAATTATAATTAGTATTAATAATTCATTCAAGGACATTAAAAACTTAGTTTCAAGTTATTTTTTAAGTTTTATTTATACTATACCTTGTAGGTACCGCGTGTTAGTCAGATATTACCTCTAGTAAGTATGAAGTACTTCTATAAATTTTCGACTGACTTCCAAAAGGGAGAGGTGCTGAATTCGTCTGTATTTTTTATGTATGTTACGCGATATCTCCGCCAGATGTGTACAAATTTTCAAAATATTTTTTATTTTGGCCACAATTGGATTAAGTTGGAAGCCGGTCAGTTCAGTTTTTAAACTTGTGGTAATCACAATAAGGTTTAAGATTTGTCATATTTGACAGCCTCTGTGGCGCAGCGGGCGAATAGCCAACTGTGAAGCGAAACGCCACGGGTTCGATCCCTGCACCAAGACAAATGTTTGCGTGGCACACAGATATTTCAAGTCTGCGTGTTGTGAGACCGAAAGTCTCTCGTAGTTCCTGATACGACAAAAGACTCGATCTTAGTGTAGACTGTGGGGTCGGGACTATGTGTGCGACTGTTGGGTGTTATTTATTTATTTCATAATCATAATCATTTATTTTTTGTCAAACATAGGTATATACAGATCACAAATGTTATATTAATAGTGCGCTATGTCTTGCCACTAAAGCATACAAAATATATTTTATTTATAATCATGCGGTATAAACAATGTCAACAAAATCATAAAACATTAAAAAAAATAAAATAATAAACAATAGCACTTAAGGCAATGTCAACGTAGAGTAAATCTATATATATAAAAATGAAACCCGTTTTCCGTTGTCACGGCATCACGCGTGAACGGCTGGACCGATTTCGCTAATTCTTTTTTTAGAATACTCATCGAAGTACGAGGATGGTTCTTACGGAGAGAAAAAAATGAAAAATTGTCTGAAAAAGTCTAAAAACTACACTTTTCTGTACTCCCATACAATCGATTCGTAATAATACTTAAAAGTCAATTTGAACTTTAATACCATACCATAAAGTTCAAGTATTAGTGGAGAGGTTCCGGGAAGGCAAAACAATTGAGTGTCGTTAGTATCTGCTGGTTCGATTTGAAAAATTCTTTTTGTGTTGGATAGCCCAATTATCGACGGTGGCTATAGGCTATATAACATCACGCTATGACCAATAGGAGCGGAGCAGAAATGAAAAATGTTTAAAGCCGGGGAAGTTGGTATCTCAGAAACTACTGGTTCGAATTGAAAAATTCTTTTTGTGTTGGATAGCCTATTTATCGAAGATGGCTATAGGCTATATAACATCACGCTTTGACCAATAGGAGCGGAGCAGAAATGAAAAATGTTTAAAACCGGTGAAGGCGATATCTCAGAAACTACTGGTTCGAATTGAAAAATTATTTTTGTGTTGGATAGCCCATTTATCGAGGATGGCTAGAAGCTATATAACATCACGGTATGACCAATAGGAGCGGAGCAGAAATGAAAAATGTTTTAAAGCGGGGAAGTTGATATCTCGGAAACTACTGGTTCGATGTGAAAAATTCTTTTAGTGTTGACCGACGGGTTGAATGATGGGGTGACTAAGGGATACCTGACGGGGTGACTGATGGGGTGACTGACGGGGTGACAGACGGGTGACATGCGGGGTGACAGACGGGTGACAGCCGGGGTGACAGATGGGTGACAGGCTGGGTGACAGATGGGGTGACAGGCGGGGTGACCGACGGGGTGACAGACGGGTGACAGGCGGGGTGACAGACGGGTAACAGACGGGTTGACAGACGGGGTGACAGACGGGTGACAGACGGGGTGACAGACGGGGTGACAGACGGGGTGACAGATGGGTGACAGACGGGGTGACAGACGGGGTGACAGACTGGGTGACAGACAGGGTGACAGACGGGGTGACAGGCAGGGTGACAGACAGGGTGACTGATGGGGTGACAGACGGGTGTCAGGCGGGGTGACAGGCAGGGTGACAGGTAGGGTGACAGGCAGGGTGACAGACAGGGTGAGTGATGGGGTGTCAGCCGATGTGACAGACGGATTACAGACGGGGTGACAGACGGGAAGACAGACGCGGTGACAGACGGGGTGACAGACGGGGTAACAGACGGGGTGACAGACGGGGTGACAGACAGGGTGACTGATGGGGTGACTGACGGGGTGATAGACGGGTTACAGACGGGGTGACAAACGGGGTGACAGACAGGGCGACAGACGGGGTGACAGATGTGGTGACAGGCAGGGTGACTGATGGGGTGACTGACGGGGTGACAGACGGGTTACAGACGGGGTGACAGACGGGTGACAGGCTGGGTGACAGGCGGGGTGACAGACGGGTGACAGACGCGTTGACAGACGGGGTGACAGACGAGGTGACAGGCGGGGTGACAGACGGGGTGATTGACGGAACCGCACCGAAGTCACATACTATCTCTCGAAGTTTAGCAAAACATATCATTACCTTTTTAGAATTATTGTGCTATAGGTACCTACGACTCACTCTTTCAACCCTCTCTCTCATACGCAGACGAAGTTGCGCGGGTCAGCTAGTAGTTAAATATAAATAGAATGATTTTTTTTTATAATTGCAAGCATACGCAATCACATTCAATGTATATAAATGTATTTATATAGTCATACTTCGTATATGCCGGATGTTTCCTAAAGTTGGTACCAATAACAATTCCAAATACAAGGAGAACGATTCAAAGCTGGTTAAGTTAAAAATAAAAAATGAACTTGAATTTTTTTTATCAATTATTAAGCATGGGGATTTTCTGATTTAATTTGCCTGGGACTAGATCCCTTATAGGGGGTTGATGTCAGGTAGGCGGCCGGTCATAAAAATTAAGCCAAATCCTCTCTGCAACATGCTTGAAAAAGGGTGTGTTGCGCCGACTACACGTTAACGTGGGATAAGGGCAGGTAGAAAGTAGATAGCAGAGACAAAAAAGAACATGGTTGTCCTCAAACACAAAAATCACAGGTGCGTTATCAACCTAAAAGGAGGGAAATAGGGATTGGGAAAAAGAGGGGGTAATTAAACCACCAGAAATCATACTCACCAAACGCAACGCGATAGCGAGCTGCCAATTTACGTCGGTTTTCTGAGACAGTGGTATCAAACCGGTCGAGCCGGCCTGTTCGTGCTATAGACGTAACTGTGTACAGCTCTATGTTGGAATATAGACTTTCATTGCATCAACATTTATAAAAACTCAATCGACAGGTCTGTTGTTAGGCTTCTTGCTAGAAAGCCTCATAATCGAATTCCAAAGGATAAAGTGTTAAACAGAACAAAAAATATATTACAATGTATAGTTTTTTTTGTATGTTTTCGTATAACTAAGTATCTTAAATGTACCTAAATGTTAAAGATATCTAATGAAAATTTAAATTGGTAAAACAAATTATTCCTTGTAAAAATTATTTCATAGGAAATTATTTTCATTTTATCATCATCAGCCTGCCCCCTGACGATTCGATTCGATTCGAATTTTACTTTGATTCGGTTTCATTAATTGACTTAAAATTCCACCAAAATCGAATTAAAAAGTGTGCGCTAATTTTGCATTAGATTCGAGGACTAATAGTAATTTTTAACGTGACCTTAGTACACTTTTTATCTCTTCTTTTTCGGTGGAATTTTAAGTCACTAAATGAAATCGAATCAAATTCGAATCGAGTGTCAAGAGTGCCCTCTACATCCGTCCACTGGTGAACATGGCCTTCCCCAAAGATTTCCCGATCGATCTGTTGGAAGTAGCCTGCATCCAGTATGTAATTTATGTATATCTGCATAATTGAAATGTACCATGTACAGTGACGTGCATAGGCATTTCAATCAGGGTAGCCAAAAATGTATATCAGACCCTCCCGGCCCCGCGTAATCTTGCACAATTGGGTACTTGACTACTTTTTAAATTAATTTTATATGAAATTTACGTCGTCTGAAATATAAAACAGAAAGAAATATTGAAATATTCTAAAAAATAAAAAGTTATAAGCCTTTGAAGTTTGGTGTAACCGTCAAACCGCGGGAAAGAGATGTATCAGTGAAATCACGTCACGCCATAACGGTACGTGCGTTGGAAAGGGATAGTAAGATATCTACAATATTCCCCCACACCGATCTTTAAAATATGAATTACTGCCTTAGTTTTCAACCAATTTCGATGCAGTTCTTACAGATGGATTTCTTTTTTGTTTTATTTGCTATTACATATAAATGTGTATATCAAATCAAACATAGTCAAGTACCCAATTATTGTCTTCATCTCTTGTGGCACTCTATTATTATCATTTCCGTGTCGTTTTAAAACATAAGTCGAGCATTGCTATTTTTAGAATGACTAAATACAAGTCATGATTTTTATTCTTCATTTATGGAAATAAGAAGTTGTCAGGGCAAACATCACAGAAAACCGACGGAAAGTGGCAGGTCGCTGTCGTGTTTCGTTCGGTGAGTGAGATTCCCGGTGGCCCAATTCCCCTCTCCCTTTCCCAATCCCTATTTCCCTCCTTTTAGGTTGGCAACGCACCTATGATTTTCTTGTCCTGGGTGTTTATTGGCGATGGAGATCACTTACCATCAGGTGACCCAACCGCTCGTTTGACAGTTTCTGCTATTAAAAAAAGGCAATGTCTCTTTGTCTATATGGATGGCACGCCACTGCCTATGTATAAGGTGGCCCAGTTTAATTAAATAAAACGGTAACAAAATATTATTCATTATTTTTATTGCTTCATACCGTCATACACCAATTTTCATACACACAATTTTA
The DNA here is from genome assembly GCA_036417725.1 of Clanis bilineata. NCBI lineage: Eukaryota > Metazoa > Arthropoda > Insecta > Lepidoptera > Sphingidae > Clanis > Clanis bilineata. The sequence continues at coordinate 10,649,718 of CM071151.1, read as the reverse complement.
ATAAACAGGCACAAGCAAAATTGCCTCATCGGGTAAAATGGACTAAGAACTTGTATTTCATGAAGATGAACATCGTACTCGGTTGAAGAAGCATAAACAGGCCGACATGAAGGTATAGTGAGTGAGCCACGCTGTAGACAGTAACGTCTACAGCACGAATGGGCCGACTCGACGATATGATACCACTGTGTCACAGAAAACTGACGTAAAGTGACAACTTGCTGTCGCGTTTCGTTCGGTGAGGTAGGTTTCCGGTGGCCCATTCCCCCCCTTTCCCCCTTCCTTTTCCCAATCCCTTCCCCTTCCAATCCCTCTTTTTAGGTTGGTAACGCACCCATGATTCTATTTGTGTCTTGGCTGTCTATGGGCGGTGGAAACTCACCATCAGGTGACCCATCTGCTCGCTTGCCAGTCTACTATAAAATAAATGATTCTTATGACCATCGATAAACCCATCGCTGGTTTTTTGGGACCGCAATGCACTAACCATCAGTAGTCACTGCCATACTTGTACAAAAAATTGAGCAAAACCTTGGAAAGGTGGGTACCTATTAGAATATATTTTTGCAGCAAAAAGTGCTAGGTATCGAAATACACATATATTGTTCTAAGTGGAAGTTTTTTCATATTTCAATTATTCGTTTGCGTTAAACTTTGACTGCCGCTTTTTGTATGGAATTAATACAGCTTCACATCATTGACAATATATGGCGCTATATTTCCCAAACAAATAACGTTAACGTAGTGCTATAAAACGTGACAGTTGGTCCTTTGCACAAAATATGAAAAAGCTGCTCTGTTTCAAAACTATTAAAGAGGTGTATTCTATTCCTGTTGTGCCCCACTGTATGTCAACGGGAAAAAAGTTCAGTTATAGTCCAGTGAAGGACTTCGCTGAATGTGTTGCTAAGCGCAAATCTCGAGAGCACCTGAACCGATTTCGGTAATTCTTTTTTTAGAATATTCCTTGAAGTACGAGGATGGTTCTTACAGAGAGAGAAAAAATAAAAAATTGCCTGAAAATGTCTAAAAATAACATTTTTCTATACTCCCATACAATCAATTCGTAATAATACTTAAAAGTCAATTTGAACTTTAATACCATACCATAAAGTTTTGGAGAGGTTCCGGGAAGGCAAAACAATTGAGTGACGTTAGTATCGTACCTATAAATATTAATGTCAATTTTTGTCATACGCAGGCGAAGTTGCGCGGATCAGCTAGTAATGTAATAATTTTCTTTTTACCAGTGGAGAAGGGTCCATACAGCACTATTCCATGTGGCTTGCGTTTTTCCAATTATCTACTCTAATAAATTGGTGCTAATTCATATAGAAGGTAGCGTCGGCTTCCCTTTGAGAAAATGTTATCCTCCGCCAGGGCTTCTTACCATTCTTTGTGTCGATATCAACGGAAATAGACGGTAAAGCAGTAAAGAAGCAATATTTTGGGCCTTACTTATAAAAACAGTATAACCGAGCAAATGGTAAAGAATAGTCTGTCCTTTTATTTTCAAACAATGTGACACAAGGAAAACAGTGACACGACTATTCTTAGCCATTTGCTCAGCTAAACTATTTTTATAAGTAAGGCCCATAATATGTAGTCAATATTTCTGTGGCGCCGCGATATTAGGAGCTTCATACAGTTACCAACTTTATTTTGTAATAATATTGTTTTACAATTTACTATTTAACTTAGTCAATACACAAAAACGCATACATATAATTTTACCGTCACAACACCTCACATTTATATAGGAGTTTATAAAAAAAGTGTAAATTGAAAAACCCGAATCCGGTTTGAGATTTACACTTGGGCCGCGAAATGTTATGTCATAGTACAAAATATCCAATACTACGTTGGCGCCTCTCTGTATAAATTTACCTATATATACCTAATATATAGATAAGTATATACAGAGTGGCGCCAACATAACGACGTTAAATTTGATAATGAATAATATAAGTATTTTTAAACCGCCGCATCAATTACAAAAAACTCTAAGGTCAACACTGAAAAAAAAAACAATTTATCGAACAAAATAAATAACAAAAGTTCAGTTATTAAATGTCATACGCGAAAATCTACATGTAGGTAAACTTCAGTAGGTACGCGGCACGTAAACCTCGCATCCAAGCCGTGCCGGAGTCCGGTCAAGTCCGTTCATATTTGTTGCTGACAAGAATCTTTGACCGATAAGATCAGCTGTTTTAGGTCGCCTCGAATGTACATCATGTGCAAAAATTAAGAAAATTAAAAATTATCCTGTGCCTAAACTATTTCACCTATTCGGCTGATTTTAAGTACAAGGCTTTGCAACGTTGTAAGGTATATCTGGGGTGATTTAATGTCGTTATGTCAGTGCTACTCGGTATATAGGTAGGTATATATAAGTACACTATTATTGGTTTCTCGCATCGGGGTCGCAGCAAGGCAAGCCGGGCTCGGGGTGTGGACACGCGAACGCGACGTCCTCCTCCTTTAAACAAATAAATAAGTTTATTAGGGCATCTCAAACCAATCATTAAACACAAAATGGCAAAATTACTTTTATTATACCTCAATTACAACTTATACAACAATATAATAATCACAAGTTTAAAAACTTACGGACCGACTTTAAAAATTATCCTATCGTGAAGGGACCACCCTTAGAATAAGCTCTATCGACAAAAGAAATCTTGAAAATCGGTCCATATTTGGCGGAGATATCTTGAGGGTAAAAAGGAAAAAACAGACAAATTTCAGACAGACCTCCTTTTTTGAAGTTGGTCGACAAGGGGACTACATGGCAACCAATGTTCTTAATATGTAATGAGGAACTGTTTAAAATAATCACAATCAGCAGTATTGTTTTATGAACACGAGCCGCTTGTTTTTTGGATGCCTTCGCGGGCCACTTCGGGAGCTTAAAGGGACCATTGGTTAAGAATCACTGCTCTAGAGGCTCATGTATAATATAATTATAGGTACAATAATAGGCAAAGCGCAGTGACGTGCACAGACTTTCCGATCAGGGTAGACAAAATACTGGCAAAATTAGTTCTTCAACCATTTCATCCCCTTTACTATCATCATCATTCCTATTTCGATTAAGAGTATAAGCCAGGCGCTGCTATTTTGTAAATTTGTTTTTAATCGTGAATTATGTAAATACAAAATTGGGTACTTGACTATTTTTTTAAAATTAATATTATATGAAATTTACGCCATCTAAAATATAGTTCTGAAAGGATTATTAAAATATTCTCAAAAATAAAAAGTTATAAGCATTTGAATGTTTGTGTAACCTTCAAACTGCGGGAAAGAGAAGTATCAGTAAAATCACGCCAGGGCATAAACGGCACGTGCGTTAGAAAGGGATAACAAGATATCCCCACTATGTTCTCACTATTGCTCATTACAGAATTTAAAATATGAATTACTGACTCATTTTTCAACCAATTTCGATGCAGATTTTACTGAAGAGTTTATTTTTTGTTTTATTTGCTAGTACATATAAAAATGTGTACAAAATCAAACATAGTCAAGTACCCCATTCATCAGTCGCCTCCTTGGTCTAGTGGCAACATATATGGGTTGTGGACCGGGAGGTCCTGAGTTCGATTCCCAGGTCGGGGAAAGCAAATTTTCTAATTTAATTTGCCCGGGACTGGATCCCTCATAGGGGGTTGACGTCAGGCAGGCGGCCGGTCGTAAAAACTAAGCCAAATCCTCTCTGTAACATGCTTAAAAAAGTGTGTTGCGCCGACCCCACATTAAAGTGGGATAAGGGCAGGTAGAAAAAGTCAAATACCCCATTGTTAGGGTAGACAGTGTCTCTTCATCTATATGGTTTGCACGGTACTGGCAAAGCGTGTCCAAAGTGTACCTTGCGCGGTGCGCACGGTCCGGTGGCTTCTGCCGGCGGCGCGAGGCACGCGTCCGCCGCGAGTGCGGGCTCGCGCGGCAGGTGCGCCACGCGACCCGCCGCCGGAGACACCTCGGCCACGTCGCGACGGAGCTTCTTCACGCGTTCGTACGCGTCACCAGACAGACGCATGAATTCCGGTACCTTCGTGTCGTTTTTGAGGCATTAACGCTCGAATGGTCAAACTCTCCAAGTGGTAGAGCCACGCTGTAGACAGTAACGTCTACAGCACGAATGGGCCAGCTCGACCGGTTAGATACCACTGTTTCACAGAAAACCGACGAAAAGTGGCAGCTTGCTGTCGCGTTTCGTTCGGTGAGTGAGATTTCCGGTGGCCCATTTCCCCACTCCCTTTCCCAATCCCCTTCCCTCCCCTTCCCTCCCTTTCCATTCCCTCCTTTTAGGTTGGCAACGCACCCCTGATTCTTTTTGTCTTGGGTGTCTATGGGCGGTGGAGATCACTTACCATCAGGTGACCCATCTGCTCGTTTGCGAATCTCTGCTATAGAAAAAAAAAACTACTCAACTTATAACGGCTTCTTGCATTTATTTTCGACCGACTTTCCAAAAAGGAGGATGTCCTCAATTCGTCGGTATTTTTTTTTTATGTATGTTACGCGATATCTCCGCCGAATGTGGACCGATCTTCAAAATTCTTTTTGTGTTCGATAGAGCTTCTTTCAAGGGTGGTCCCATATAAATTTGGTCATGATCGGTAAATTGGAAGTCGTTCAGTTAAATTTTTATCGCCATACAATTTTGACAGATAAGGCGGCCTTAAACGACCACATTCGACGGTAAATCATCAATATAATATACTCTAGATGCACAATTCTTTGCAAATATCCATAAGCTTATATCCTCGCTGGATGTAGGCCGCTTCCAACAGGTCGATCTGGAAATCTATGGGGGAGGCCTATGTTCAGCAGTGGACGTCCTATTAATGATGATGATGATCCATAAGCAAACGTCTGTACCCCTGAAGGAGCAGGCAGAGATGCGCTAGCGAACTAGAACACTCACATTTCGCTGAGCTTTGTTCCGTCTCAAATATTGTGATAGAGGGCGAGCTTATCGTCTTATCGGCCACAAATTCCAGACCTACAGTACCTTCCATGCTTTATTGTATCTAGAAGGCGCTGAAGTTCTGTCCTCCAGCTAGCCGACCTTATAACAAAGTTAAATCCTGTCCGCTACTCGCTGATATAACTTGCTGTTGTGTCGGCCTATTCAGACATTGGAGTGGGGTACAGGCAGGTGGAAGAGTACATACCTCCTTGCAGTCGACTCCGTATGTACCGAGATACCCTGGCAGTCCCTTGTCAGTGTTCACTGGCCCGCCGCCGCCCGCTGAGTCCACTGTCTGAGCCTTCGGTATGATTTCATATGGACAGATGTCATGAGCCCGACGTTCTGCACGCTCTTGTACATCCTAACATTGTAAAAGACGTGTGTTTATAATGGAGGATGCACTAATGAACAACATAACATATAAGCGTGGTGTCCCCAAAAGTGTAGGTAAAAGCGCACTCGTTAATGCGCTAACTAGAACCCACATTTCGCCGAGTTCAGTACCGTCCCAGATATGATAGGGGGTGAGCCTATCGCCATATCAGGCACAAATTCCAGACTCCGGGCTGATATGGAAAAATCCAATATCACTTTTGCCGACCCGGGGATCGAACCCCAGACTTCAGGATAGTAGTCGTACCGAAATACAACCACCCTACGGAGGCAGTAATGAAAACATTCGGAAACACTTTTAAGTTCCAATATTACATCAACAGGAGCTACATATAGGTGTATATTATTTAGTTAGCTGATTACGAACGTTTTTCGGGAACTATTAATTAAAATATGGCAGTTAAAAAGGTTTTTCAAGGTATAGTCATGATATTAGTAATTAGAGAATACAGGAACTTAGAGGTAACGAACGACCTCTACATTACTTATTTTACTACTTACTCGATCGCACGTCCAAAAACTACCTGGCTTCGGAATTTCGTTAGAAAAATATGATTATAACGAAATTGTTTCAAAATATTGCTGCCTACGTCTAAAATCATCACTTACAATCTTAGATGCAAATAAAAATATATTGCAAAGTAAACCATACCGGATCCTTATATCTGTCGCAGAAATCTTCATCTTCGACGAAGTGCGGCTGCTGGCCAGGTGGATAGGAGACAGGCTTAGGTTTGGCCTCACGATGCTCGTCAGCAGCGGGTCCGGTGAAGCACACCACTTTTTGGTGATCCTCCCGAGCAGCGCCCGACTTCAAAATGCCTTTCAGAGGCAAAACCTCGTCGCACGTCGGCTTACTAAACACAAACAAATATATATCTTACTAGTTATAAACCATTCGTGGTATATTACACTAATAGCCAGCTGCACAACAAGTTTTGTTTGATTTTAAAATATTTGTGACCTCATGCTAATGCGGGCGGCACAAGACCGGGATGGTTGGCGCTCAATTGGTGAGGCCTACGTTCAGTAGTGGACGGCGATAAGTTGAGATAGAATAGAATAGATCCTCATACATTCGAGTTTTATCTAGGTGGTTGAGATCGAGAATATAAGCAGGCCGTCATTACTTTTGGGCCATACCCAAAGTAATGACGGCCTGCTTATATACATTTTTGTGTCTCCATACACAATCGTTGTTTAGTCGTCATTTATATTCTTGGACGGCATTGCGTTACTATACGGCGCAGGGCAGTGATTCTATCGTGGGTCAGCTATACCTACAAAAACTCAAAGGAGGCTCACTGGAGCCTAGGAGGATGGGAAAGAAAGGAATAAATAACTAAACTGATATATCTGTAGGAGCCAATATGAGTGAATTGTCGATGTCCATAGTCGACACTCGACAGTAACCACTTACCAATCAGCCCGCCTAGCATGCGCGCCCTGAGAACATTTTGTCTACGCTTTTTGTCCTGTTATAACCGGTTTTCCCTATTTGTCAACGGGCACTAGCATGCGCCCTTGTTTATTTTCATACAATATAGTAGACAATATGTAGACAACATCTTGACTATCGATTATCGCGATATCGCGTGGCGCGCATGCTAGGCGGGCTGGTCGTGGTTTCGTAAGACTCGATAGGTGCCGTACCTCTGTCTCGTCTCCCTCAAGGTGTCGTCGTAGGAGATGCGGTCGGTGGTGGCGGGGGGCGTGGCGGGCCGCGGCGGCGAGGCGCTGCCCTCCACCACGTCGAGCGCGGCGAGGCACCGCTCCATCGCGCTCGGCTCCGCCACCGCCGCCTGACCGATCTTCGCGAGCTGTGCGCGAGTCTCTGCCGCTTGTTCCTCGCTGACCGCCATCTTAACAATCATTTTGGTTGTTTATATGGTTTGTCGCGTCAACGGTCTAGTAGCAGCTTATATGGGCTGTGGACCGGGAGGTCCTAGGTTCGATTCCCCGGTCGGTCAAACGAATTTTCTAATTTAATTTGCCCGGATCTCTCAGAGCAGGTTGACGTTAGGCAGGCAGCCGATCGGAAAAACTTAGCCAAATCCTTTCTGCAACATGCATGAAAAGTGTGTTGCGCTGACCTTACATTAAGGTGGGATAAGGGTAGGTGGAAAGAAAAATAAAAGCAGGCTTGCATTGTTTACAACAGGTCGATCTGGAAATCTTTGTGGGATACCAATGTGGCAGTCAATGTAGGTCCTGTGGCTGATGATGTAAGCGGACATTATTTATTTCTTTCCACCAGCCTCCAGCCGACTTAGGAATTGAACCAAGGGTTTTCTGGTTCGTAGTCCATATGCGCTTCCACTGGACCAATAAGTCGGCATTTAGATGTTTCAATATAAATACTTTCAGCTCAATACAAACAGCAATTACTAGATCGTTTCTTTTAGCTCGAGAGCTCATTTAATATCCGTGTAAAGTGCTCCGGTCGGAAATGCCGAGTTCCGTTTCGCCATCGGAACAAATAGCCGATGTAGATATTTGTCTCGATTTTGTGTTTGCTCCGTATCATTACCATTATCCATGTATTTTACTTTCGTATTGGTCCCATTCCACATGTGGATATAATCGTTAGTGTTATTGTTCTTTGGAACTCTAAATAACTTTTTTGATTTGTTCAACAACTTGGAGTTGAGCAATGGCACGAAAACCCTATCTTCACTTCACTTACAGGTTAAGTGGTAGATTACACATGAGATGCCTGCCATTGAAGTTTGTGTCGTGGTATGAAGCACTCGTCCTTTATCGTAATAGGATGATTCTATCTTTCTGCCTGGCGTTATTACTAGCCAGGGTCGGCTTTCCTACTTCCAATGCTTTTACTTCGTCTGATTTAGAGCATCCTCCACAGAGAATTAATGGCTCTCACATATTCCTTCGAAAAGTCTAGCAAGCACTTTTTTATCCTCTATTATAATAGGATTATAGGACAAACATAAGCTCGGGAATCTTTGGTATATTAGAGCACCTATACCTACTAACTTTGTAAGAGATACAGCATGAGGTCTGGACCAGATTACTAGGGGGCTCTAAAAGTGCTGCTGGACGTTTTGGAGTACGATATATGAGCCAATGAATGATATTACTGTGGTGAATGCTCAAAACATTTAAGTAGGACGGCATTTAACCTGGCATTAGACCGGGATAACACAATGGAAAAAGAAAGATTACTATCTCAGTATTTATATGTAGGTAAGTACATAGATAATTAAGTCGAAGGAGTTCATCCGTTGAGTGAGTCGATAGTTGGTGTGAGTGTTTAGTATAAAGATAGTTAAAGTACCTCACCTCAAGTTCGTCCTTCAAGTTGCCCTCCCGCATGTGATAGTTGCGTACATTATCGATCACTTCCTGAGGGAACTTCTCAGGGTTGGCGCTCATGTACCGATATACGTATAGATCACATCCGATGATCTTGAAACGGTGTCTGAATACAGGCACTATAGCACCTGGGTGTACACAATACATCTGAATAACGAGCTAAACAGATACTAATATTATATTACCAACATATGATGTCACATTTCCTTATAAGGATAACCAGTGGTCGAAGTGGACTTTTCACGAGAGGGAACGCATTGTCTCCCGCGTTCCTGTTCTTTTCAACTGATTTGAGAAAAGGAGAACGCTGTGAGATTATGTTTTACGAAAGCGAACTCTGTCCCCACACGTTTCCGTTCATTTCGAGCACTAAGGATAACCATAATATGATTAAAAGTAAGGTACAAGTATCACAAAACTACCTATACTGCTTTTAATGCGTACCAATTAGATAGCATTGGAAATGAGTGTCCTTATAAAACCTTTAGGTTTTATGATACTATTTAAAGAATTACAGCTATCTTTTGCATTTCAAATTCGGTGTGTTTTCGGAATATGGTAATAAAAATGTCATGATGGATAACATAATAAAATATGTGGATATGTAATTATTTAATACGAAAAATATTACAAATCGGTAAATATAAGTCAACGGGATGCACATACAAATGAGATGTTGTATTGTGGTGTAATGCGTGGTTCTGTTGGAATACTTATTTTCTTCTTTCTGAAAGCGGTACGCTACCATGCACTTAAGTTTTGAGTGTTCACTTATACACCGACGCCATTTGCATGCAAAACTAATGGCTTTACATTCGGCTTACATCACATTTCACAAATATATTTATTACGAAGCTATCTTCGTTCGTGACTCCTTTAATGTAGGTTGATGAGATGCGAGTATCGTATATTACCTCTATATTTATGATATATTACTGTATTAAATTGCAATAAGAACCTATCATTTAGTCCCAATAAGTTTTTGTCTTATCTCCTAAAATTCATTCCATATTTTGATACTTAATTGTACCTACACAGTACCAACATTCTATATTACCTACTGTGGAAAAATTGTAGATAACTATAATAAATCGCGCAAGATTTATCTTTTTAAATTAATATGTAGGCACACTTGAGAATTGTGTTAAGAACTATATTATTGTAATTTCATATTATAACTGTCTCGGTGGCGTGTATTTCGGTACGACTACTATACTATACTGTTCTATCCCTGGGTTGGGCAATGTTATTGGTTTTTTCAATACAGTATCAGCCCGAAGTCTGAAATTTGTGTTTGATATGGCGACAGGGCCCTTATTACATCTGAGACAGAAATAAGTTCGGCGAAATGTGAATGTTCTAGTTCCTTTGCCTATCCATTCGGGGATACAGACTCATGTATGTCATATATTTATAAATCATAATAGTTATAACGTGACGTACCGATGTAAAACCGATCAGGCGTGAAGTAAGTTGGGAAATTCGGGTCAGACTCTGGAGTCTGCAATCGCATTGCTTTAAGAAACTTCCCCTCCTTTATGCCCGAGTTTCTCCGAGGTATCTCGCCAATCTTGATAGTACCGTCTGCCAGGCTGTACGACAACACAAACTTCCTCCCCTGGTCCTCTGGATGAATCCAGTCCAGCTCACACAAGTAACGAAGGTACTGCGGTAAACAAAATAATGATAAATTTATTGAAATAAAATCTTTTTTTTCGGATTCTATCACGATTTGTTTTAATTTTTATACCCGACGCGACGTTTCGAAGGCTTTGCAGTCTTCGTGGTCACGGGTCGAACGGTCGGTCCGTAAAAATAGTTTTATTTCAATGTATAACATTCGCGTAAACTTAAGAAATCAGAATGATGATTTTATTTTAAAAAGCAGTACCTACCGAAGCGTGTCGGAGGACACCGAGGTCTTAAGTGCTATTTAAATTTCCATTTTAGTTTGTTGTGTTGTTGCAGAGTAATCCAGTAATATAAATTATAAGACATGAATTCTTGCCTCGCCTCCTTGCTCTAGTGGCAGCATATGTATATAGGCTGAGGACCGGGAGGTCCTGGGTTGGATTCCCAGTTAGGGCAAAGCGTATTTTCTAATTTAATTTCCCGGGACTGGATCCCTCAGAAGGGATTGACGTCAGGCAGGCAGCCGGTCGTAAAATCTAAGACAAATCCTTTCTGCAACATGCTTGGAAAAGTGTGTTGCGCCGACCCCACATTAATGTCGAATAAAGGCAGGTAGAAACAAAGACATGAATTCGACCGGGTTGTCCATCGTCAACTCTGGAGTGGATCCAATTCCGAGCAAACCGAGTCATAACTAAACTAACCTAACTCGACCTGGGATCCAAACCCATGAACCATCGGTCCACATACCATATACGCTGCCACTAGCCCAAGAAGCGACAAAGAAAAAAAAAAAATTTATTTGCTTTAAATCAGTGGCGTGCAGTCCATACAGACAAAGAGACACTGTCTACTTTGACAATCAGCTAAATATTTCCATAAATAAAGAAAAAAAACATGACTAAATACATATTTGAACGGTGAAGGAAAACATCGTGACCTGCATACGCGAGAATTTTTCCACGAGAATTTCGAAGATGTGTGAAGTCTACCAGCCCACATTACACTAGCGTGGTAGACTAAGGCCTTACTTCTCTATTTAGTAGAAGACGCCCGTACCTAACAGTGGGACAGTAATATTACAGGGCTGATATTAAGATATACATATTTTTGGAATAGCAACGCTCGGCTTATTAAATTTAAAATCAAGATGATGATAATAATGATGGTGATGCAACAGTTGAAAAAATAATTCAAAAAGTTTTTGTCTACCCTGATCGGATAGTCTACGCACGTCACTGCTTTAAATACATACCATGCAAATAAGTACCTACATACTATACAGTCGAGTGCCAACGTAGGAACTAGAAAGGTAAAGAGGAACTTTTTGCGCAATAAACTAAGGCCCGTAGATAGGCAACGAGTCACGAGTTCACGAGACTGCTCGTCGACTCTTTGTAGAGCAGTGCAACTTTAATTGAGTCGAGAAGAAGCTAACTTAAATATCAAAGAATAATTTATGTTGTTCGATGAAAATATGAAATAACTTTTGCTCGAGAATATTTGCTGTTTCCATGTTTTTATTTTATTTACCTCTATATAGGGAGTGCAGATATTAGTTTATAGTTCTCATTTGTAATACCTTTTTAAAAGGAATAAATCATTATGCTATCTTTAGTGGCAGCTGTGGGGAATAATAAAATCATTACAAGACATCACTTAGATCATTCATCATGGAACTTTAATAATATAACTAACAGTCTGCTTCGGTGGCGTGGTTGTATTTCGGTAGGACTACCGTCCTGAGGTCTCGGGTTCAATCCCCGGGTCGGGCAAAGTGATATTGGATTTTTCCATATCACCACGGAGTCTGGAATTTCTGGAATTATGACTACGCTTACCGTCAAGTGCAATGTAGTCACTTTACCGTCTCGGGATAAAAAATATATGTGTATTTACGGCATATCTTCTTTTATTTTTTATAGTATAGTCTCTCCTGACTGGCAAACGAACAGATGGGTCACCTGATTGTAAATGATCTCCACTGCCCATAGACACCCAAGACACAAAAAGAATCATGGGTGCGCTGCCAACCTAAAAGGAGGGAATGGAAGGGGGTAGGTAATGGGAGGGGGAGAAATGGGCCACCGGAAATCTCACTCACCGAACGAAACGCGACAGCAAGCTGCCACTTTGTCGGTTTTCTGTGAAACAGTGGTATAAAACCGGTCGAGCCGGCCCATTCGTGCTGTAGACGTTACTGTCTACAGCGTGGCTCTACCACTCGTCTGTTTCGTGGCAGTAAAAATCTGTTATGAAATACCAGCGATCCTTTTACAATCTTCAGAACCAATACTACAACGGCATTATAAAACAGTCAGTAGGTAAAACATAAAACCAAACCTTGTTCGCATTGAGATTGTATTTGATGACATCTTTGTGCGGTGGTTTTGGCATAAGTCCGAAACAAGACTGCAGTGTATCCTCTGGAGCGCCAATGCCGATGTGAGGCGGGATTGACTGGAACAATTTTGATGCAAACGTAATGTTGTGTTCTATAACAGTGTTGTGCTTACATCTGTACTTGAATAAAATACTTTATAAGTGTAATAATCACAAGTTTAAAAACTTAATTGACCGACTTCCAATTTACCGATCGTGACCAAATTTATATGGGACCACTCTTGAAATAAGCTCTATCGAACACAAAAAGAATTTTGAAAATCGGTCCACATTTGGCGGAGATATCGAGTAACATACATAAAAAAAAATACCGACGAATTGAGGACCTCCTCCTTATTGGGAAGTCGGCCGATAACTATATAATAAATAATATAAGTTTTATGTACCGTAAAACGGGGTGCAATGATATTGGGGGTAAATTATAGAAACGAGTTTTTTAGTAAAATTACTAATAACCAAAGAGATTTAATATTACTAACTATAGAGGGGCTATCAAGCAAGTTTCCATACAAAGAAATTGATCTCAAACTTGAGTACCGACATCAACCACTTTATTACAATGCGAGGGGGATTATTACAATTTACACCCTAGAATATTTTGTGAAAGGTTAAGAATCACGTAAGATATGTTTATTCTCTGAATATTATAACGCTGGCCGGCTTGACAGGCGTATATTTAAAATAAACTGAGCTACTTATGACTACTAGGTCATAACTTCTGCATCACAAGTTTTGTGCTGTTGTCGCGTCTATATACTGTTGAACGTCTTTACTAATAACACTAATGAATTTATTACTATAAAAACTTAAGCATAACTTGCGTTTATTGTTGATTACAGTGAAATACATTGTTCATTATTTTATAATAATTTTATATCTTACTTTAAAAAAGTAGCTTGTTTCTATACACGCGTGATTTTAACCATTTGACGGTATCTATTTTGCCTATTATATTGTGATTTGGGGATATAAAACTAAGTAGACAACCTAGGCAATAGTCGTAAGTTAATAAGTCATTGACAACATTAGTCCTTTATCAGTTGCCATGTCATTTATTTATTTATTTTTATTTATTTATTTGTTTACTCTTTATTTTAAAGATTTTTTTTACATTTTTAAATATATGCTATAAAAAAATACATTTAAAAATATAAAAATATTTCCCTCCGATGGCGAGGCTCGGGACCCAAGCCACCGGCGGTTAGGACCCCAGAGTGAGGAACCTCCTCACAATTCGTGCAGTATCCAGTAATACTGCCTTCTGCATTTGGCTCTTGACCCAAACACCAACCGAGAGCCTCTTGAGGTGTTGGTCGAGGCTCAGTGGTATTAAACCATGGGCAGAAATGACTATTATCGGAACAATGATTGTTGAATCCACATCCCACATGCGAGTAACCTATTATTATTATTTATTTAAATATTACATATAGATATTAGGGGAGACCGGGTACAAAAGTAACGGCGGGTCGAAAGTAACAAACGCTCTGTAGGTTTATCCAATAGCCATACATCGCTTCATTGCTGTAAGGTGATAGTTGGTGGCGCCCCCCTCACTTGCATTCGGTCACCGCGCGCGCCCCGCGCTGTCAGGTTGTATGAGAGGACGCTATGTGATTTTACAAATCAAAAGTAAGTTTTTTTATATTTTTTTGTTTAATGTTTTCGTAGTCTTAAAAGGATGGTACCAATCTGAATATTTGCATATTAATTCTCTGTTAGATTAATTACATAGTGTTTTAATTCCTTTTTATATAGCACGTTCCATTTTAAAGTTGTCTTTTATGTTGTCATAAAAATGTGGTCGGGTACAAAAGTAACATAGCCCTATGGGTACATAAGTAACATGTTACTTTTGACCCCGTATGGATTTATTTACTTAATATTACTATGTGTGTGTTTTTTATTACACAGAATGCCACGACAACGCATAAGAATATGGTATAAGTCCATTTAATAGAGATATATTTACTGCTGTTGACTATGCACCACCATCTGTCCCCGACCGGCCTTTACAAGTTAGCAGTGAAATGCCACCAAATGATCTGTTGACCAGTTTTGATGCTACGTCCTCCATCCAAGTTGATCTGGATACTTCAATTGATAATCTTCCAACATCGAGTGACCAGACTGTCCAGCGTACAGACAGCAATGATTTGTCAAAGAAATCATACAGTCAAAGATCCAACATGCCAGTACCAGGACCTAGCGGACTACATCAAGTAAATTCTTCTCAGTCGTTTGATTTCACACCTAAAGATCTTATATCTTGGCATGGTCTATGGCACACATGCCATAATTGTGAGTCTGAGTAAAAGAATAATCTCTGAATAGTTTGATTATAAAAAAAATATTCACATTATAATAATTGATCTCATTACTAAGTATAATTTGTTTAGTTTTTTAATATGCAGATGTTTTTCTGTGTTACGGCGTAATACAAAGTCTTCTAATAAATATTTTGCTGATTAAATATGTCATATTATATCCATTACAAACGCTTTTGTCCTGTTACTTTCGACCCACAACGTGTTACTTTCGGCCTGCCTACGTGGTCGAAAGTAACAACTGTCGATATTTTTTTAAGTCTCTATGATTCATATAAAATACACAATAATGAGGTATATTAAGATACTAATGTAAAGAATATAAACGGAATGTATATATGGCTATATAAATTTCATTAAAATAATGACAGCTAACCAGAAACCAAGGTAAAAGTGAAAATTGTTACTTTTGTACCCGGTCTCCCCTACATTGACATTTCGCGGCGATGTCCACACTAGGCTAGACCTGTGTCGTCATATTATAAAATAAACTCCTCACTCTTGGTCGCCTAATGCGTCGGTTCCAACATCCGAATACTGTTCTGTGATGAGATCAAATGAATATTCCAATGAGTTAATTAGTATTTGTTGCAATTAGATTGTCTTTTGCGTGGGATGGTTATCTAAGTTACATATTTGTAGTTAAAGAGCGTCGAGCACATTAGTGAAAACATTACCTTTGCAAATTCCTTCCTTTCTTTTTGACGTATTTCTACGCGAGGCGGCTGATCAATATTTAACATGCACCTAGAAAAGCAGAATAATTGATGAACTTACGTTATTATACAAATAGTATAAACATGATTAAGTTAATGGGCCTTACTTAAAACAGCATTTTTAGCTGAGCAAATGGTTACGAATAACCTGTCACTTTTTTCCTTGCGTTACATTGTTTAAAAATGAAAGGGACAACGTATGGTATAAAGATAAGCAGCGCTTAAATATTTTTATAAGTAAGGGGCAATGTGATCATGTCGACACTGAATAATCTTTGGGTCGTTGGGTCCTTTAAGCGAAGTGTGAAGAAGCATTTATGCAGGCCGGCATAACTCTGGCGACCATTCATAAACTATGTTTATCGATGGTCGTTGGTTTTTTTGGACTGCACGGATAAAAAAAAAGCTTACAATGTCTGTAACTTGATCGTGCTTTTACACTGTTGCCTCATTTATAATATGTACAATACGACTCATTAGTAATAGCTAACGGTTGCTTAATGGCATGAAAACATCAAATCTATTGTCGAAACCACACCCTTTTTTTTTTTTTTTTTTTTTATTGAAATTAAAAAGTTACATTTATTACTTAAATCTAATATCTTGCCCCACAAAACTGCTTCCGCAGTTTGACTGTGAGTACACCAGTCTCAATTACAATAAGTGCAACAAACAATTACACTATAACAAATAAATATAATGTTCTACTATGTGACATATGTATTTACACATTATCAAGCAAATGCTGTTTCAATTCTTTAACAAACTTACTATATTTTATTTCATTTCTGATACTTGCAGGTAAACTATTGAGAAGGTATGGCAAACGTTTCTCTAATGTTCTGTCTCCATAGTAGTTATTGACTCTAGGTACATCAAATTTCTTAACAGTTGTTGAACGTGTGCCATACTTATGAGCGATGAGGATTTTATATTTTTGGCTACTATGGTTATTTTTGAGTAATAAGTATTTATGTTTTATACTAACAGGCAGAACTTTTGTTATTTTAAATAATTTTCTATAGTTACTGTTACAGATATTAATTGTTTTACAATGTTGTTTGTTGACAATGAATGACCTTAATAATTACGTAATAGAAACCTATCGTGTAGACCAGTGGTCGGCAACCTTTTGGCAGGCAGGGGCCACAAGGAGGGAAAATAGAGTAAAGGCGGGCCTCGAATCATATCTGGAATCTATAACATTTTACATATTTAACAGCCTCCGTGGCGCAGTGGGCGAGTAGCCGGCTGTGAAACGAGAGGCCGCGGGTTCAATTCCCGCATTGAGACAAATGTTTGTGTGGCCCACAGATATTTGTTTCAATTCTGGGTGTTGTGAGACCGCGCGTCCTTCATAGTCTGACATCCACGATACAGGTTATACCTAGTGTGGGATCAGGACTAGATGTGTGACTAGCGGGTGTATTATTTATGACTAATTTACAAAATACTCACGGGCCGCTAATAAGACATCCACGGGCCGCATACGGCCTGCGGGCCGCGTGTTGCCGACCGCTGGTGTAGAGCATTAGTACCGAACGTTGAACGTTGTGTCTATTTGCTGTACCTATCTACGTAGGCTAAAACTCAGTTCTAACTTCTTAACTACTGTCACCGTTCAAGGTAGTCGCCAACATTTGTGTGGGAATTTATACAAACAGATGGGTGTGGAGAAATAACACTAATTAAAATAAATATACTAATGTAACATAACTGAAAGATATAGGTAGTTATACCGGGTTCTCATAAAGTTGGTACCAATAACAATTGGGTACTTGACTATTTTTTAAAAAGTATACAGAGCTATTTATTACTTTATCCTAAACATGTAAAAAAATATTTTGTAATTTATTTTCATATTTTTAGTTTAAAAAAATGCAAAGAATATTATGTATAATTTAATTTGCCGCCCAAACGCTATATGTTAACTGTAGATACGGGTGACGTTATTGTTTCTTACCATAGATACAAAATCGTTTATAAAAAAACATTGAGGTAATAACATTTATGATTTTAAACTAAAAAAAAACGGGTCAGATATTTCGTCGATCACATCCGCGTTCAAATTAGGTTGAGCTTTGAACAAAAATACGAAAAAAATATACCAAATAACCAGGCAGTATGACTTTGGATCTTAGGTTTTAGGCCCTTGTGGAACAAATATGCAAGAAAAATGAGTAATGTGTCATCATGCATCATGATTGGTGTTTACGTGACTTACAGATACAAAAATAATAAAATTATCCTTGGGGTATTTTTAATAAATTCTTATTTCACAAGTTATTTCGAAGATAAATCCGTGTTCCTACAGAAATTCATTTATATCGGTTACTATAATCAAGTACCCAAGTATCCACACACAGGGAGAACAATTTAAAGCGCAATGGCAAAGTAAAAAAAAATAATTTTACTTATTTTTTTGTATTATGATTTATTTTAAAAGGCTAGATTTTAAAATCGGTATGAGATTTGTAAATCGTCGCAATAAGCATAAGAATGGCTTTGTGTATGTTAAAAATAATTAATTACCCCATAGGTGGTTTGTAAAGGGGTCAATCGCTTCGATGGAGCCAGTCCGCCAAGCTGGTCTAATTTGGCAATAAGTGGAGCAATCCTACCAAGGTGGTTTTCAAATAGATTGCAGTTGACCCAATGAGCCAGAAAATATTTTTTCGTCGTAAATTCAAGTTTCCATTATTCAAAAACTATGAGCTTTACAAAATTTTAAACTATACCGCTAGATTGCTAGCCATCCTCTCTTTAAGTGTAGTTATTATTGATACTAACTTTATGAACACCCTTATATTAAATTTAATAGATATCTCATATTTAAAAATGTTTAAACGACGTAAGAGTTTTGTTGTTTTCGGTTCTTCTATGTGGAAACAGTGTTCTGAACTGCCGATAGATTCAAAAGGGAAAGAATGAACTACAAAATGATAATTCTCCTGTTTCTATGAATATCAGCTTTATGATGCATAGAGTAACCTTTATCAGTACGAGTCAGCTTTCACACTGCCACGACAGATGTTAGGTTTATCCCCAAAATACAAATCTCTACATAACAATATGATAGAGCAGCCACAGAGCTTTTGCTGCATCCACAAAAAGAAATAATAAAGCTTCGTAAAAGAAAAGAATATTAGACAGATAAACGGTGAAATTATTTGTAACGTATCTGGCGAATGTTTGTCTTATGGCTGTCTAAATGGGTCTACTCTAATGATATAGTCATTGTCATCGGAGAGCTACGGTTTCACTGTTCTTTATTCTACTTGCGTCGTCCGTAACTTTTGTTTTAGTTCATTTGATAACAATATGACGCAGAGATATTTGCCAAATGCTTCATCAACATGTTCTTAATGTAACCAAACTTTAAGCGTAAACTTAAATTAATCTTTACATTGATTTTACTTATTTTGGTCATTCACGTATTTTATTATATTTATCCACTAATTTTGCTATACAAATGTAACATAGGTATCATTTAGGTTAGTTTAATGACATTACATGTAAAAAATAGAGTACATAATATTAAACCAACAAAGCACTCCAAGTACTCGAGGTATTTTTCCAGTTGTAATGAGACTACGACTCGATTACGTGCTATTTTTCTCTGTACATACTTATATAAGAAGAAGTCATAAAAATTAAATACGAAAGTTCAATGATGTTTAATGTATTCATATCGGAAATTGCTTTCTCAACAATGCCAAGGAAAAAAATATAAATTTCATGCAAATGAAGAGTGCTCTTATTTTCGTTCCAGTTTCCGTTGTTCTTAAGTCGTGAACGTTTTTCCAACATCAGCTTAAAGAGGCTTACTTGTAATATTTCCGAGTGAAATTGTCGCAGTTGCAGAGAAGGAACCGACGGCCATAAACGAACACAGTCTCGCCAACAATCAGGTCTCTTGGGGAATAATATTCCGTAACCTCTTCTGCTGTCACCTCCAACACCGTAGATGGGAATGACACTATAGAAAAAACAATATTATGTTCCAGTTATTATTTATTTACATTTACTGCAAAAATAATGCACAGCTATGTGTGTCTCGGTGGCTTAGTTGTATTTTGGTACGACTACCGTCCTGTTGTCTCGGGTTGGATCCTCGGGTTGGGCAAAGTGATATTGGTTTTCTTCAATACCAGCCCGGTGTCTGGAACAGAACTAAGCTCGGTGAAATGTGGGTGTTCTAGTTCGCTAAAGTACCTCTGCCTACTCCTTCGGGGATATAGGCGTGAGCTTATGTTACGTCTGTGTGTAATGGTACATTATGGATAGGTAGAGTTACATTTAGTCCTCATTGCGTGGACGGTCAAAAAGCGCCGCACTGGCTTGACGTTTTGAAGGAACATAGGACCAATGGTCTCTCTGTGGAAGAGGCCCAAGACCGAGCGAAATGGAAGTGTTTAAATAGCATAGCGGACTCTGGCATTAGACCGGGATAATGCTAGGCAGAAAGAAAGAGATGCATTTAGTGCATCGACGAATCGCCCTTCACATTATAGGGGACCAGCCTATCGCTATATCGGCAACAAAAAACCATCGGACAACTCGTGCGTGATTTTCAATAAAAAAAAACTAATAAACAATTATTTAGATTCAGCTTCATTTGTGTAGGTAATAACATTTCTAAAATGTCGGAATATGCTAAGCATAAAGTACCTATGTGGACTGTGGTTTACATTGTCTTTGTCCAAAGAAAGAAAGGGACATAATAAACTTGTCTGTCAAGTCAGTATATCAATAGATATGCTCACGCCTGCATCCCCGAAGAGGTAGGCAGAGGCGCACCACCGAACTAGTACACCCACATTTCGCCGAGCTTAATTCCGTCCCAGATGTGAAAGGGGGCGAGCCTATCGCCATATCGGGCATAAATTCCAGACTTCGGACTGATATGGAAAACTCCAATATCACTTTGCCGGACCCGGGGATCGAACCCGAGACCTCAGGACGGTAGTCGTACCGAAATACAACCACGCCCCCGTGGCAGTTAATAGATATGTTAAAGGCGAAAAGACTACCTATTATAGATCTTAGTCGGGGCAGTGTTAAACATAGTTCTACATAGTAATATAGAAAGCCTATTCTGATGTCGAGGCAAAAAGCGAGTTCTCTATAACTGCAATAACTCATAATCGCCTTAGTGAAAGTTGGGAGCTGGAACGGCTCGCCAACTCAAACTTTCATAGCTTAATCTGTTTAAAAGGGGCCTATTAATATAAGGCGAGTAACTTAATTATTTGCAAAGAAAATATTACCAGAGTTTCAAAATATGTTAAATACCAATTACGTTGTAATTAAAAACTTGTTTCCTTCATAGCGACTCGAGGAATAGGAATTATTCATATTATAGGGGTAGAATGATGATGATATTTCCGGGCAATATCTTTCTTTCATTAAACACAGTAATCAAAATGTATTTATTAACGAACATACTGTATTTGGTAAGGAATATGGTCAGCCTTAGACCAAACGACAGTAAAAGCTAGGTATTTAGTCAAATTAGTCATAATTTCTATCATCAAAAAACCCTATGCAATTAGATATCCAAGCAATAATAATCCGATTCCTCGTATTTCAAACAAACTTATTTTAACTACCAGCGAGTAAATTAGGAAAATGTTTGCGATTCGATAGTCTGCTGGGATTACCGAATGCAGCCGCGCGCGTTAACTCTAACAAAGTGGAACATCGAAACGCTATTTGAAGAGTTAAAAATGCGGAAACGAAGTATTTGGAAGCTCCGAATGGAAATACCTAGCCTATCTGCACATGTAGGTACCTGCGTACCATACAAACATGATTCTTATTGTGTCTTGGGTGTCTATGGGCGGTAGAAATCACTTACCATCAGGTGACCCATCTGCTCGTTTGCCAGTCTCTGCTATAAAAAAAAACACATTTTTTATTGCATCTAGTGCAATTAATGTCTGTTTCTCTAAATTGTTTTTTCACGGAGTTTATAAGAATCAGTTTCTGATACTATACATTGATAAAGGTTTGAAACCTAATAGCATATTATCCATTCTATGCATCATTGGGCACCAGATTTTTTTTATAGCAAAGACTGGGAAATAGGCAAATGTGTGTTACCTGATGGTAAGTGATCTCCACCGACCATAGACATCTAAGACACAAAAAGAATTATGTATGCGTTGCCAACCTAACGGGAGGGAAATAGGAATTGGGTCAGGGAGGGGGGAGAGTTGGGCCACCGGAAATCTCACTCACCGAACAAAATGCGACAGTGAGCTGCCACTTTACGTCGGTTTTATGTGAGACAGTTATATCAAACTGGTCGAGCCGGCTCATTCTTGCTGTAGACGTAATTGTCTACAGCGTGGCTCTACAAATAAAAAAGAATAAAACTGAATAGTTAAAAATATGACATCCAATACTCTTATTTAAATACACTCACGTCAGTCACAGGACAAATAAATACCCTTTTAAAGTGCTTAAGCATTTCATCAGTCACCCGATATTACATAAATCACATACAAAAATCACATTAAATATTGTCACTCGCATTATTGTAAAGCCCTTTATTTGATGTCTGCCATTTCGAAATAAGCATTCGATGTTCTCTCAGCAGTAAAGCACATAATTATCACATACGCGTTTATTTTTTATCGTCATTTTCGCACGAACTCTAACAAACGTCATTGAAATCCCATTAGCGGTTTTTGTACTAAACATTTAGCCTGCTCAATGCTTATTCGCCAGTTTCATTACTATAACTACTTACGGCCGGATTAAATAAACAATCTCAGTTCGAATGCGCAGATAGATTGCAAAAATTAGCTAATAAGAACACAGTTTTAACATGACTCCGTCAAATGACGTGATTTGATTAGTTCATAATCGCGAATTATCTGCACTCTAAACTGAGATCGTTTATTGAAACCGGCTGTTAGTTGATCACTGACACTAAGAAGCCAGACATTAAACATACTCTATTGTATTATAATACCGAGATATTCAAGTACTAAATCTTACCAGGCTTCTCTTTCCACTTTTTGGGAAGCTTTGTTTTCTTGAGTAATAAAGGGAAAGGATCTTTACCGCCTTTATCATCGTGGAGCTCCTAAAAGGAAGTAATGCAATTATTAGAGCATTACTTATTTACTATTGGGTCGCCCTATCGGCGGCGACACTGTGCGAGTCTGTGGGCGCAAAGGAATTTTTATTGAACCAAGTAATTGGAGTGCGCCCAGCACCCTGCTCTCAGAAGCCTAATAAATATTCATTGCTCCGATTCACTAAGAACATCGTCGTATTCTAAAATAGACTTGATACTGTTTTAAATTGCTGCGTACCCACGTGACGGGTATTAGTGGACATTATGGGCCTTACTTATAAAAACATTTTCGCTTAACTTTTTGCTTAGAATAGCCTGTCACTTTCCTTGCGTTACAGCCCCTTACTTATAAAAATAATTGAGCGCTGCTTATCTTTATACCATAGGTTGTCCCTTTCATTTTTAAACAATGTAACGCAAGGAAAAAAGTGACAGGTTATTCGTAACCATTTGCTCAGCTAAAAATGCTGTTTTAAGTAAGGCCCACATTGTATAGAAATGAAACAACCTATGGTTAAAGATAAGCCGCGCTTAAATATTTCTATAAGTAAGGGGCTATATTGGTGAGTTTATATTATAACTGAGACATTAATCGAGTAGATATGAGTATTACTCGCAAAGCAGCTCACTAACGAAAGCCTTTTGTTGTGTAGGTTTTTATATGGGAGTGTAATGGAAAATATCTCCGTATTTCAGAGAAAATCACATATCGCTTGAGCTGGTTACAATTTTCTGGGATGAGACGAAGGTCTTGGCTGTCAAGCGCACGCCAACAATTGTGTTATTAAAGAGAGTGAACGAGCAAACCTATGATCCGTCGGATGATATACCAAAAGCAATGATCAGAAAGTAAAGTCTGCTTCATTACTTAAGTCCATAAATTCCATCCATACAGTCCATTCCAGATACAATAAAACATAAATATAAGGATACCTATCCATAAAACTCGTATTATTCCACTGAGAATGTTGTAAAAGTGGATTAAGCGTCGAAGTTTTGACAATGAGTCGAAGAATATTAACCGTACTTATTAACTACCCGGGGAAGTTGTAACTGTATGACCATCTATTTCGCCTTTGTGATTTTCGAAACTCGATGAAGGGTCAAGAGAGCAGCAGGTCGATTCTCTAAGGTTTCATTTATGAAAACAACATTGCAGCATCGTTTTGGCAACGATGTTTTCATTTTTGTAGTCAGCAAGGTACAAAGCGCACGCACTAGCGCTATGCGTGATAATGGCGCTTATGCGAACTAGCTCTCTCGAGCGAGGCGTTTGACATAAATGTATGGAAAATGGTATTCTCTAAGACCCAACAACGTTGAACGCTCCGTCGATCACAACGATGTGCGCTGCGGGAGCTCGTCGTCGATCGCGGCGTTGTGGCGTTTCTTATAGAATCGACCTGTTGTTCGCGTTCGCCTTACAATAAGTGTCGCTTGTCCAAAGTCCAAACAATAGTAACATCATAATATATATTTAATTATAGTGCGCTGAAATGCTCTCATTAGACACCACCATAAGAAATAAGATTTTTAAGATGTAGGTACCTACCATAATAAAGTCTCATTTTTGTGACTATTCCCTTTTGTGCTATTACTTTGGTTTCAAGAATGTTTAAATCGCTGCTTATACACCGCTAATGACGGTAAATATACAAAGCAATACCTAAACTAGCCCATCATCATCATCGCCACAGGACGTTCACTGCTGGACATAGGCCTCCCACAAAGATTTCCAGATCGACCTGTTGGAAGCCGCCTAAACTACCCCAATATCTTATAATCTCTCTATAGTTGCCTAGATTGAATGACATCTTACTAGCACTACGAATTCATGAAATATAAAGATTTTGAAATTTTGATGGTTCTGAAAACAAGCGATCTTTATTAGTAACATGTATTATTGATACTTGGTTGTTACAATAACTTTAACTTTATCCGACAGATAGTGGAATTGCGCTTAAGTGTCTAGCGGCTAATGCTCCATACAATACGATTCCGTCTGGCTTACCTGTGCCGAATTGTCTACTAACAAATATGTATTAACTAGAATCGGCTCCTCTTTTAGAAATGTTCACCTTTCGTCACTAGAAAATATAATAAATAAATATTAATTAAATATATTAGCCCTGTAATATTACAGTCTCACAGTGCTGGGCACGGGCCTCCTCTACTAATGAGAAGGGTTAGGCCCTAGTCTACCACGCTGGCCTAATGCGGGTTGTTAGACTTCACATACCTTCGAATTTGTTGTGGAGAAATTCTCGAGTACGCAGGTTTCCTCACGATGTTTTCCTTCGCCATTATAGCAAGCAATATTTCACAATGAAAACACACTTAACATAGAAAAGTCAGAGGTGTATGCTCCATTTTGGGGTTGGTCTCGAACTTCGGACACTCGTCTCGGCAGTCCGTACCACACCCAACTGAGCTATCGCTGCTTACTTTTCGTCACTAGTGTTTACTGTAAATGTATCGAATACAGCTCACCTTTATTGCAATAGTGTCGTCTTGCAGAAAGTAGAGCAGTTTGTAGTTGCGTAACTCACCGTTCGCGGACTCCCTGTCGTCCCACACAACATCAAACCTAAACAATAAATATATTTGTTAGGTAATTAAGTCACTTGTATACGAACGTATACGTGTATACAATTACGAAGTCACTTGTGTGAGAGCATCATATTATAAAAACATAACATAACATAAGCTCACGTCTGTATCCCCGAAGGGGTAGGCAGAGGCGCAGTAGCGAACTAGTACACCCACGTTTCGCCGAGGTAAGTTCCGTCCCAGATGTGATAGGGGGCGAGTCTATCGCCATATCGGGCACAAATACAAGGACTCCGGGCTGATATGGAAAAATCCAATATCACTTTGCCCGACCCGGGGATCGAACCCGAGACCTCAGGATGGTAGTCGTACCGAAATACAAATACGCTACCGAGACCGTCATATTAAAATAATAATATTAGCTCTGCAATATTACTGTCCCACTGCTGGGCACGGGCTTCTTCTACTAATGAGAGGCGGTTAGGCCTTAGTCTACCACGCTGGCCTAATGCGGATTCGTAGACTATACATACCTCCTAAAGTTTAGCTCCTAAACGAACAAAATTTGAACACAGTAGGTACGAAACACGTAACTAAATCTGTTCAAAAACTTGAAATCTAATCGTTTTCACTAATGAATCGACGCGATTCCTTTTTTGCTACAAAATGTTAATGTTAGACTACAGTTCTGCCGACACCAGCGTTTATATTGATCCTTCTTTTCACAGACGCTTAACCGTCAAATTACTGAGAAAAGTCGTGATTATAAAGATTAAGCGCGTTTGCCGTCTCATTTTACGCAGACTATGTTTTATGTGACTAGACTAGGCACTTTAAGTTAATTGCTAACCTGTAGATTGTGGAATTCCTGTGGTTATGCAATGCACAGGTGGTCATTGTTGTTGAGCGGAAGGCTACAGTATATAGTTCCAGTATATAGTCCAAATACGACCAAGATTATAATTGACAATTTAAGGAAAACGATATATGAATTTACATTTTTACTTATTACTGTTATTTTACATTGGCACATTAAAAAAACTGTTTCTAATAATATTTATTCACAATACTAAAGTCAATATCTACAAAGAAAATCAATGACAAACAAAGGAATAAAGGTACTGAACTTTTTGTTTTATCTTTCTTTTACAAATTGAGGGATTGACATGATTTTTTATTATAAAGGCGAAAGTTTGTGAATGTGTATATGTTTGTTACCTACCTACTCTTTCACGCAACAACTACTGGATGTATTTTGATGTAACTTTACAGCCATATAATACTACACACAACACGAAAATACATTTCTACGCGAACGGATTGGCGGGCAACAGCCAGCCAAAACTAGTAGTTTCTTTAAGTTAGGATATACCACACACTGATTTAGCATACTTTGTTTCCTGGAAAATAATGGAAATGCTTCAACAATGTTGGAGGTACTGATTATAAATAATCACAAGTTTAATTTTAAAATTT
This sequence comes from Clanis bilineata, assembly GCA_036417725.1. Taxonomy (NCBI): domain Eukaryota; kingdom Metazoa; phylum Arthropoda; class Insecta; order Lepidoptera; family Sphingidae; genus Clanis; species Clanis bilineata. The sequence goes on along the minus strand of CM071151.1, from coordinate 10,622,811 downwards.
ACCGGATCGTAACTATATGAGAACCTTGGAATAAGCTCTATTCAACACAAAAATAAATTAAAAAATCGGTCCACATTTTAGGGAGATATCGCGTAACATACATAAAAATAGAGCGAATTGATTACCTTCCTTCTTTTGAAGTCGGTCGATAAGGTATAAAGCCGCGTCTCCTATCACTAAAACATCACACAAAATACCTAGACAAAACATAGTATTTCTAGAATTTTGTGTCTATGGTCCATTGTTACATAAGCAGGAGACAATGAAAAACTTTGTTTTGTGTGCTATTCGTGTGTTGTTTCGAAAAAAACAAGTGCAGGAGATGCGGCTTTATTATGTAATAAAAAATAAATGATATGATGATCGATAATGACTTACGGAACGAACGAAAAATGTAAATTGGATCTGTGTTCAATCAAGAAGCGAATTCATCACTTCACAGTGTAGCTTAATGTGCTATACTTAACGCAGGCAGCGGAGGAGAGCAAATTGCAACTTGCGAGCGAGCCTCATTTAAAAAGTGATTGCTTATTTACTGAAGAAGTAAATTTTAAAGGCCAGGTTATTTGCGAATACTACAATTCAACAACTACTCTAAGGGCGACTTGCAGCGCAGTTACTAATCTAGAGTTACACCTTATCTCGATTTATCCCACAGTTAACTCCTATCTTTATTTCAAAATTTCGAACAAATAGAGATTTATTGCAGATCTGCAAATGGCCCTGAAACTCAGGTTAAATTCTAGTTCACATTAGTTTTCAGTTATTGCCGTGTTTTCAAATGTATTAAGTACAGAGTAATCGATGGAAACCTATTTACAATTCCCATATCGAGCAATCACAGTTTTCATCAATCAAACATTTCGAATGTCACAATATACAAAATTTGCTCGAAAATAATAATTCATCTTCGTTAAGGTTTTTCACTTACCAAATAATGGAAATATAAGCTCGTTGAGCCCATGGGTATTCTTGTTATTTGTACTACGATTTCGACGTAAGCGTAAATAGTTACGTTTTTTTCCAGTTTTAGCTGTCATAACCAGATCGTTGATAGTCAGAAATGTAAAAGAAAAATGGTAGTATTAAATTTATGAAGAATTGATGAAATCCACAAAAAAAAAATATTTAAAGTATAAAAAGAACTAGACACATTGAGAGTGAAAAATGTAAACCGACACAAATAATTATAATCGAAGCGGTGAAAAATTCTGGTGACCCCAAATAAACCCACTGTAGTAACCCACTGTTTAGTGGGGATTGCTGTTTTTTTGGGCTGCATAGTGCTTAGCATCAAGTGTATACTCGCTTTGCCGTGTCCGGATGAAATAAATCAGAAGAATATTTTCATGTCCAAATTTTTATTACAACTTGAGTATTATATGAACGTATGACTGAGACAATATTAAATATGCGGTCATATAATTCCGAATGACCAATAGGCTACTTAGGAGTCCGTCATAAAACATAGCTGTGGCTCTGTGTCTACCCATCGTGCTGCATGTTATGACGCAACCATCAAGAGACCATCATTCCTGTTTGTTTCATTATTTTTCATGATCATACTAGGCGGTTTCGTGACGTAGATATTACATGTGAACCCTTATTCAACATTTCTGTAGGGGTTAATTTAGTTTTTAAATTCTATACCTCTACCAGAAATATTCCCATTTTCTGCATGAACAAGACGTTTCAGTTTTATAACATAACATAACATAAGCTCACGCCTATATCCCCGAAGGGGTAGACAGAAGCACACTAATGAACTAATACACCCACATTTCGCCGAGCTTAGTTCCGTCCCAGATGTGATAGGGGGCGAGCCTATCGGCATATCGAGCACAAAGTCCAGACTCCGGGCTGATATTGGTAATAATAGTGTAATCGGGCTTTAATAGTGGTAGAGCCTTGCTGTAGACAATAACGTCTATAGCACGAATGGGCCGGCTCGACCGGTTAGATACCACTGTCTCACAGAAAACCGACGTAAAGTGGCAGCTTGCTGTCGCGTTTCGTTCGGTGAGTGAGATTTCCGGTGGCCCATTTCCCCACTCGCTTTCCCAATCCCCTTCCCTCCCCTTCCATTTCCTCCTTTTAGGTTGGCAACGCATCCATGATTCTTTTTGTGTCTTGGGTGACTATGGGCGGTGGAGATCACTTACCATCAGGTGACCCATCTGCTCGTTTGCTAATCTCTGCTATAAAAAAAAAAAATATGGAAAAATCCATTATCACTTTGCCCGACCCGGCGATCGAATCCGAGATCTCAGGACGGTAGTTGTACCGAAATACAACCACGCCACCGAGGCAGCCAGTCGAGGCACGTTTCAGTTTATGTTTTCTCATTTTTTATAAACAATGAACACCATAGTATATTTCCGTCGCGACGCACTGTTTTAAAAATTTGATACAGATCATTTTTGTAGTCGAGGAAAAACCTAACGGCGTAATTTTCTTTAATGCGACTTAAATCTGTCCCTTTGGTCGGATTTTGTTAAAGCGCTTGGTTTGTGAATCAAAATTTCTTTCAGAATCAGAAAAACAAATCACAACGAAGTTTTCACATACTGAAGGCCAGAATAATTATAAGGCGTTTCTCTATACAAAATATTTAAGAGGCAACATTATTTACTACATTGTGTAAATAGATCTAAATCACATTATCGACTTTAATTTCCAAAATGGACTATCTGTTATAAGTAGGTACTACTTCAATAGATATAAATAGGCGAATGTAAGATATTTTACTTGATTATTTTATGGGTGAATTTATGAAAAAAAACAGTAAATTGCCTGTCTTATTTACTGATGAAATAAATCGTAACCAAGAAGATAAGTACACAGTAGGTGCAAAATAGACAAATGAGTTGAAAATGTGATCCTTGAACAAATACGGAGCCCTTACATAGAACGTAGGCAATAATATAAAAACATTGTGTATCCTTATGGCTTGTTATAACAACTGGGACTTTGATTTATACGCAATACCCAGTTTCATTTACCAACCTTCATGCCGGCAACCAGAGTGGGCGAGGCGTAAATATTTTATAAAATAAATCACACTGTGTACGCATTGCTGCCGAAACATTTTAAAAATTTAATATCTCTTAACGCAATAAAAACAAGTTTACGACGGTTACGTCTAAATGCAAAGTAAAAAGTTCAAATATCGCTCGCTCTGTATTCGCATGGTTACATTCATGCCAAGTATTTTCATTATAAAGAAGTTCGTATTTATGGCATGTTTAGCGTAAAAATTCTCTATATTAAAACGGACCAGGTCCTTGTTTATGGATCGTAAAAGGCAGCCGGGGCCGGACTTCATCGGAACTCGACGCTTGTCCCCAGACACACATCGTAAGATTCGTGCTTTGAATTACGAAGCAAAATACTAAATGACATTAATATTTGATTAATTGATTTGTTAACATTTTAAGGTGCCTCCCCTCCGCGTAAAGTAGAAAATATTTCTTTTTCTTGTCTATCACATATTGCGAGTGGTTGGATGCAAGGATCTGGTGAATACTTTTTATATTCGAAATCTGGCGGGTGACAATAAAAACAGAAAGAAATAAATTAAAGAGAGAAAACAAATTTATATAATAAAAATAAAAAAATAATCACAAGTTTAAAAACTTAACTGACCGACTTCTTTGATTTACCGATCGTGACCAAATTTATATGGGACCACCCTTGAAATAAGCGCCTATAAAAAGAATTTTGAAAATCGGTCCACATTTGGCGGAGACATCGAGTAACATACATAAAAAAAAATACCGACGAATTGAGGACCTCTTCCTTTTGTGGAAGTCGGTCGAAAAAAGAATTCATGATAGATTTCAATGGATATATCGAGGAAGATTCGAGCAAACTTTTTTTACTATAATCGATGGTCATTCGACGAATTTCACGCTCCGCATCATACTGAGGTTTGAGGAACAAACTTCATAATGCGGATGAAGCCGAACAAAATCAAAGTTCGAAAACATAATCAAGTAAGAAGGAACTATTAATCACATTTCCGATTATTGTATTTCTAAACTTGGGCGGCGAGGTCGCGCCGATTTATTCCAGACTAAGGAATTTTAAGAAGGTCTGTTAATATTAACCTTCTACTTTTATTGAGACCCTCGGCTCAGTTCAAGACGGAACTAATTGCAATAAATATCAATAAAGATGGCAATCTGTCGAGATGTTGAGTGGTCACGTCACGACATTTACATTCAAGGGTCAGCAATATAAATTACTAAACATACTAATTAAAAGTTACCTAATCAATTTTATTTTTATTTTTTATTTATGTTCTGATAATGACCACAAGAACTAAAAAAAAATATTAACGGTGTGCTAAAGTAGAATTGTCATGTGTGCTATAGACCTAATTGTTTCCTTTTTTTAAATTCACGGAGTATCATTGTTACCCATATTTAACAGACAACGTTACTAACGCCCTCAATGAAAGCCGCCCACGCGGCCACGTAGAGCCCTGATCTATTTGCTCCCGACGAAGGCCCAATTGATTGTTGGCAAATCCACAGCCTTGACGGATATAAATAACCTAGAAACCAATCCATATCTACGTTTATAAAGACGCGTTGATATTGTAGTTAAACAGCTAAGTATAGTACATTTTTTTAATGTAACCCGTGAATAATTTTCTAATTTTGATGTTGTAATAACGGTTTTAAATTAGATCGTAATAGTTAAGTATTTTTATTTCCAAAACTATAAACATTGATGAAATAAATGACTTGATATATTTATGAAAGTAATAATTGGATTTACTGTCCGTTTTACGTAGCGCTTAGTTTTCTAACTCCCTTTTAACTAACTTCCTCTACTCTAACTCAATACATAAATAGAAACTGAATTAAGTGGCAAAGAACAAAATCTTCAAGTAGTATACGTACTTAGATGAACATTTTTGGATGAAAAATCAGATAGTTGGGGCGTTAAACCGTCTGACTCGTTTGTATGTACCAAGTGACAATATATTTTTAAAAATTCTATCTATTTAATCAGACCGTATCCAATGACGCGCATAAGCATTTAGAATAGGATAGATACTTGTAAAATTAATTAATTCTTGCATCATCATTCTCGCCATCACTATCATTATTATAGCGAGCACCATGTCGATTTAAAAGTTGGGATTGACAATATTTCTGTTTTTAATTAAGATTTTTTTTTATTTATCAAATTGTCAGGATAGATAGACATTGTGCATTTGTCTATATGGTATGCACGCAGTGGGTTGATACGCAGTGCTGGGTATAGGCCTCCTCTCGATCACACCACTCTTTCGGGTTCTGCGCGTGCCTTATCCATTGCTAGCCGGCACACCTCACAATGTCATCCGACCATCGGGCCGGTGGTCGGTGGCCGGTGACCGGGTGGTGGTGGTGGTTTTTCAATTGTAATCTACTTAATAGTATGTATTACTTAATAGTACACACATTTAAGCCCAAATTATTTTTTACACATAATTACCATTAACCATTTTCAAGTTAAATAATATCCGCAATTACGTTACAGTAGCTCCCCATTGCAATCCATTTGTTTCACAAATAAATCCAAAGGGCCTCATTTAAATCACAATGGCACGCCTATTGTAATGAGCACGCATTAAAACGCGGAACTTGCCTCCTGGAGAGAGCAAACCGTATAATTAAACCTAGCAATTAAGTTGGACGTAATTTGGTGAAAATCAGACCACGGAATTTGCCTCTTGGTCAGCGCGCGACCGACCATTCTGTGTCTTCATTATTTAATCAGCCAGTCCGACCGCAACAAACAATAAACTCTTGTTTGTTTGTTGTACGAAATATTTGTTTGGACATGTTTTTAGGTGAAATAATAATTACGTCTATTTAGGGCGGTTGTTATTTCATAAAATAACAATTACCCTGGAGTAATTAGCGTAATAATAACAGAATTTGTTTATAAACCTGTTATAATAGATGGGACGATTGTTGCGCCGTGTAACAATTGTTTTCATTGTGTTTCAAATTATTTTCCATTGTAACGTTAGTCACGTGAATACGAAAGTTAATTATTATGAATATATAACATTGCTAAGGTGAACAACTTAATTTTCAGGTTCTGCTCAATTATTACTCAGTACTTTTCTATACCAGAAGTATTTCTTCCACGCTGTAGCTACTACAGCTGTTTTTCTCTGTTTCTTTATTTTCCATTTTATCTTTAGATGTCATGGATTGATTGATACAAGTGAAAACAGTCATAATATCTATTAATTGACTGCCTAATTTTAAATAACATTTGGTTTGAAAAATAATTGCAACTGTTCATTTAATGTGATTTGGATTATTCGTCGCTTAAAGTTGTAAGTAGTGGTTCATGATATTTAAATGTGGTTTTGTTTGTCAAAATGTTGTTACAATATTTTAACCGGCAAATTATTGCAACTGACCCTTACTATTTCGACTGTCTTGGCATAATGGTTAGTTGCGTATTTATTTTACTTCTAATGTTTATCTATTCTTCCTCACATAAGATTGTAATGACTTGCATAGATTATAAATTTTTCAATCTCCTTGATTTATAAACAATCATTTGTATTGTCTGTTAAAGAAGTATGACTAGTTACAATGTGCTTGACAAAACATCATTAAGTAAACTGATGAACAGTTATTGTCATGATTATCGTTGATTGATTACCTTATTGAAATGCTATGTCGCTTATACACGCAAGGTCGTTTGGTTGAAATGTGGCCTCATCATCATGCTCGTGGTAGTTTTACCTGACGATGACACCCTTTCTAAAGATTTAGTCGCAGACTAGTCATAAATTAATGATTTCTTAGGTTTACGCGAATGTTATTAATTGAAATAAAACTTTTTTTTACGGGTTCTATCACGATTTGGTTTTTCGTGAAATCGTGAAAAACCAAATCGTGATAGAATCCGTAAAAATAGTTTTTATTTCAATGTATCATAAATTATAAACCAAGTATTTTTTTATATTAATAACTTAATGGAACCTGTAAATGCTGCTAGACGATAGCAGTCTTTCACAAAAAGTCTACATGAATTTAAATTATTAAGTGAAAACGCAAAATGACATTTATATTAAACGAGAAAGTTTCACAACTAAGGTAGAGAGAATTTGTATAATTAAACGCTAAGATAAGCTAAAGCAGCCAAGTGTAAACGTTAGCGAGTATGAATAAACTTGTGAGACAAGTGACACAAAGAGGAACGAATCAAAGCTGCTTAGCTGTTTCCCCAAGAGTCGGCAGCGCTTCTTAGTTTATTTCGCAAAAGCTACTCGGTAGCTCTAATCGAGTTATATTATAATATTTACTATGGTTTGTAAAGCCACAAGCAGGAACTATTCCCGTGAGTAATGATCTAGCATTCAATAGATATTCGATTTTACAATAACCTGACAATTTTACAATTTGACTGCCTCATTGGCATCGTGTAGTTGTACTTCGGTATGACTACCGTCCTGATGTCTCGGGTTCGATCCTAGAGTCGAGCAAAATGATATTGGGTTTTATCAATTCAGTATCAGTCTGGAGTCTAGAATTTGTGCCTGATATGACGATAGGCTCGCCCCTATCGCATCTGGGACTGACATGAGCTTAGCAAAATATCCGTGTCCTAGTTCGCTAGTGCGCCTCCGACTACCTCCTCGGGGTATAGGCGTGAGCTTACGTATGTATGTTATGTTCCAAGTATTCACCTGAAATGTTATATGGCCGTCCGACAACTTCATTATTCGAATCCTACACCACTCATGGTAAATAATATTATGTAAGCTAGTTACTGATTATTTTAGGTTTTCTATCGCTATGCACATTAGAATTTTCTCACTTGAGATCTACCTCTACGTTATATGAACAGCAAACCAAATTAATAAAAATTAAACTAAATATGTACTGGACTCTGTTTCATATGATGATATGATGATAATAGTACCCTGTAATATTACTGTCCCACTGCTGGGCACGGACCTCCTTTACTAATGAGAGAGGTTAGGCCTTAGTCCACCACGCTGGTCTAGTGCGGGTTGGTAGACTTCACATACCTTCGAAATTCTTGTAGAGAAATTCTCGGGTATGCAGGTTTCCTCACGATGTTTTCCTTCACCGTTATAGCAAGCGATAATTCACAAATAAAACACACTTAACATAGAAAAGTCAGAGGTGTATGCTGCATTTTGGGGTTGGTTTCGAACCTCCGACACTCGTCTCGGTAATCCGTACCATTCCCAGCTATCACTCACCATTTCATATGCATACTTCTAAATACAATAAATCTAAATTTTAAATCGTAGTTTAGATAGATTTGCTTTCACTCTAAAACGAATATGACTGTGAAGATAATTATTGTACGTTTGATCGTAGCGACGTTCGTCGTTCAATTTCGCCATCAATTCAACTACTATTTCGCACGGAGGTTGTTCATATCCTGGAATAACGTGTATCCATCTCGGTCTTTATAGAACGGCAATTACATCCACCGTTCTTAATACACGGACACACAGAACATTCGTTGAAATGTTACTTTATAGCTATCGTGTGAACTTTCCAAAGTTCAGATATAAATAACGCTACGTATCTACTTTTATTCGTTGTTGTTTTCGATGTGAATGTCTTATACTTTATCGTGCAATAATTAACTGTCACGGTGGCGTGGTGGTATTGCGTGTGCGGTACGACTACTTTCCTGAGCACTCAGGTTCGAGCTCCAGGTCAGGCAAAGTAATTGTGTGAGTGATTTTTCTATTCAGTATCAGACCGAAGTCTGAAATTTATGCCCGATAGGCTCGTCCCATATCACATTTGGGACGGAAATGAGCGCGGCGAAATGTGGCTATTCTGGTTATCTAATTCGCCACTGCCTACCCCTTCTGGGATACAGGTGTGAGCTATGTATGTAGTATATAAAGTGTGTAACGTACGCGAGGACCTTCCCGTCGTATTCAAGGAAACGTCTCAATGGATCATCATGTCCTTTACATCGGGTCGGCGGGTGTGTCGCCTTCCAACGTTCTTTTTGCGCGTACGCATCCACAGGTAGGTCTTCTTCTTTTGACAGTTCTACTCCTTGTGACTCTAACCACTCCTGAAACAAGATCATATAAGAAACAAATCGTGTTACACTTATCTATCCAAATACTACCTTTAGATACAACAATTCATTTGAAATTTTAAGATGTGTTCAGTTTGAAGATTGAACATCAAAGTTTGTTTAGCACATGTGTTGGTCGCCTCTGATGTGACAGCTTACAATAGTTTCTGAGTAGTAGAACCACGCTGTAAGACAGCTAGGTCTACAGCACGAACGGGCCGGCTCGACCGGTTTCACTGTCTCTTAGAAAACTAACGTAAATTGGCAGTTCGCTGTCGCGTTTCATTTGGTGAGTGAGATTTCCGGTGGCCCAATTGCCCCGCCTCCCTTTCCCAGTACCTTTTTCCGTCCTTTTAGGTCGGCAACGTAATCATTATACATTTGTGTCTTGGGTGTTTATAGGTGGTGACCACTTACCATCAGGTGACCCACCTGCTCGTATGCCAATGAATGTTATAAAAAAATATTCGTGACATCAGAATAATTGCCACATTTACTTTTATAAATGACAGAAATACACATGTTACTATACCGTAAGAAAAATTGGGTTACCCATCCATCTGCCTCCGTGGCGCAAATGGTTAGCGCGTTCGGCTGTTAACCGAAAGGTTGGTGGTTCGAGCCCACCCGGGGGCGAAGTATTTTTACCGATACGAAAAATAAGCATACAATAGGATTTTGTGATTAATAATCACACGCTTAAAAACTTAACGGACCGACATCATAATTTATCCGATTGTAACCAAATATGGGTTGAATAAGCTCTATCGAACACAAAAAGAATTTTGAAAATCGCTTCACGTTTGGCGGAGACATCGCGTAATAAACAGACGAATTGAGGACCTTCTCCTTTTTTGAAGTCGGTCGAAAATAAAAATTATTATACCTAAACATTATTAATAATGCGTCCTCTTCTGGGATGGCTATAATCTCGTATGAAAGCGGTTATCATAAGTGACCTCAACTTTAAAAAATAAAAACAAATCGCAATAGAATCCGTAAAAACAAATTTTATTTCAATACTTAAATAATTTCTCTAATTTACGTTTTTCTAATATTCGGACAATCAAATACCAAGATACAAATAAAACTGTTCTCGATTTTTTGTCACTTATCTCAGAAGTGTGTATGGTATATCCAGATGTTCACACCCGATACTAACGTAACTAATAACTACACCGCGTTGCTATAAGCAGTTTATTAGGCGCACTATAATTAATGATGAATTAGACTGCCTCGGTGGCGCGGTGGTATTGCGGTACGACTACGGTTCTGAGGTCTCGGGTTCGATCCCCAGGTCGGGCAAAGTGATATTGAATTTTTCCATATCAGCCCGGAGTCTGGAATTTATGCACGATATGGCGATAGGCTCGCCCCCTAACACATCTGGGACGGAACTAAGCTCGGCGAAATGTCGGTGTTCTAGTTCGGTAGTGCGCCTCTGCCTACCCCTTCGGGGATACAGGCGTGAGCTTATGCTTATGTATAAAGAATTATATGTGAAGCTTGCAACACAATAAATCTGTAATGTCCTGTGCAAATGGAAGTTATCCTTTAAGTCAGTCAAATTATTTTCTTCTTAACCATGTCGAGAAGCAAATAATTTTTCACAATGCAACCAAAACATTTTTAGGTTTTATATGATAGATAATCTTAATTATAAGTAACGCTAAATATTTTACGTGTATGCAATTAATAATATAAGTTAGTAGGGACTTAAGGAGGTAAGTGGTAACAGACTATGAATTTATTAAAAAAACTAAGAGGTGACCTTAAAATTAACTTTACTTGAAACGAAACATGCATCAAGAATTCCGCATTTGAAACGCGCTTGACGCGGTAACAGCGTGAAGTTATATACAAGTTACACATTCACAGCAAGTCACCACAGCTCATTCGTGAGACGACTGGCCAGAAGTCACAAGTTCCGCGCGTTATAAGTACGTCGTGCATTTACAATCTAACAACATGTTATCACTTAACGATACGTTAGTGCAAGCTTACATAGTTCACTCGGCGATACTTGCTCTAAAGTTACTGTTACTCTCAACGTTCACTGCTCTCACACGTATTATCAAAGGCGTGTTCGCTAATCCAGAAGACGCGAAAGTTTTGGGAGGAAAAGTGAAGTTCGGCGACAGTACAGTGGAACGGTTTCGACGTGCCCATCTCAACGATCTGGAGAATATTCCCGTGTTTTGGATCCTGGGTGCACTATACCTGACTACCGGACCTGCAGCTGCCTGGGCCATCCTACTGTTCCGACTGTTCACAGCCTTCAGGATCATTCACACCATCGTGTACGCGATTGTGCCACTACCTCAGCCGTCGCGGGCTCTCGCCTTTGCTGTCCCATACTTGATAAATTTGTATATGGGTTCTCAAATAGTTTTGTATTATATTACCACTTTATAGATACTTAACGGTAGGTCGTTGAACGTTATTTAGTTGAACTGGTTATAAAATGGGTGGTTTTATGTGATACAAAAGTAACATATAATTAGTAAAAACAAGTGATTAACTCGATAAAATGTTTAAATAATAAGACCTACTGTAGCCAAACATAAAACAACATCAAGCCGGCCGGGCCGGTAGAGTGATGTAACATGGCCCCGGCACACACATGCAACAGAAAAATAAAATCGTCATCGTGACAACAACGGTATGCGCAGTACGTGTGGTGCGCGTCTGTATAATATCTATCTTATATCAACAATCCACACACTATCTCCCCGCGCCTGCTCCATTCAACCGGCGACTACCGTGACGAGTACTTTACAGAACTTCGTGACCGAATTGAATAACTAAAATGGTGTCAATAGCATTATCAAACCCGGCAGTGCAATCATACATTGTGTATTCTGGAATTTTGGGTTTGAAAATGTTGGGTGTGGCCATATTAACATCGCGAGTGCGTATGGCAAAGAAAGTGTTCGCAAACGAAGAGGACGTCAGAACGAGTAAAGGAAAAGTGAAGTACGATGATCCTGACGTGGAGCGAGTTAGACGCGCGCACTTGAACGATTTGGAAAACATTCCTGCGTTTTGGATTCTTGGGGCCTTATACCTGACGACTGCTCCCGAGGCCGCGTGGGCAACACTGCTGTTCCGGCTCTACACAGCGGGGCGAGTGTTGCACACCATCGTGTATGCCGTCAAACCACTACCGCAGCCTGCTCGAGGCATCGCCTACGGAGTACCATACCTAATCACTTTGTACATGGGAGTAAAAGTTGTTATGCACTACGTCAGCGCATTGTAAAACTGATATCACTCAATACTATAGCCGGGCGTATCTACGTTAATTAATAACAGGTGAAGGCTGATTCTTATTTTAAGTATAGTATCATACTGCACACATTTGAATATTTGTAATTGTTAAAGTTGAGATTGAAATTACAATAAAATGTGTAACGTACACTTTGTTTCTTTTTTTAATTATATTGAACTTGTTAAAATAAATCATTACTGTGTATGTTTGTTATGTATGTTTGTATTTGCACTCTATAAAAGCCCTACTCGATAAAATCACTATCTACCTATATAATAAAACAAAATCCTCTGCCGCGTCTCTCTTTCTATTCGCGGTAAACTCATAAACTATAAAACTGAACGGATTTTCATACGGTTTTCACAAATAGATAGAGTGATTTATTAGGAAGGTTTGGGTGCAAAATTTTGTATTTGAACGTGGGAAAAACTGCGAGCAAAAGTCTGTGTAGTATAAAGGAGCTATAAAGCAAGAATATAGCATTATGGGGATTTTATAACAACAATTTCAACCGACGATTAGTTAGGTACATCATAAAACAACGTACAAGCTGATGGTACTTATCTTATGGGGGTTACACACTGGCCGAACGGAGGCGAAATAATCTATGTCTGTTTCATTCCCACAACAGCGAAAGTATGTTTGTGTGAACGCAACAGGTATAGATTCTTTCGCCTTCGTTCGGCCGTTGTGTATCCGCCATTATGCGTACGAATAATAACACTGTTTGATAAATATTCTTTTTTTCGACTTTAGTATTGAGTCATGTCTGTGAAGGCCTAACAACAGTCGACGCTCGTCACTCGTCAGTAGGTACGCCATCTCGCTTGCTCTACTCAACCACTACTTTACTGAGCGCACGTTAATAACTTTGTTCTTGTAAATATAAATTAATAAACATGGCAACGATGGTTCTTAGTAATCCAGCTGTACAATCTTACATTCTATACGCTGGAATTTTAGCTCTAAAACTATTAGGTGTGACAGTGTTAACATCAAGAATACGATATACCAAAAAAGTCTTCGCCAATGAGGAAGACGCCAAAGCGGCCAAGGGCAAGATAAAACTCGATGACCCTGACGTGGAGCGAGTTAGACGCGCGCACTTGAACGATTTGGAGAACATTCCTGCGTTTTGGATTCTTGGAGCTTTGTACCTGACGACTGCTCCCGAGGCGGCGTGGGCAACACTGCTGTTCAGACTCTACACAGCGGGGCGAGTGCTGCACACCATCGTGTACGCCGTCAAACCACTACCGCAGCCTGCTCGAGGCATCGCCTACGGAGTGCCATACCTAATCACTTTGTACATGGGAGTAAAAGTTGTTATGCACTACATCAGCGCATTGTAAAACTGGTATAATAGTACTAAACAAATTAAAAACGCCTACTTTTAAAGTTCATGTTCATTCAAAGTATATAATATGACGAAATAAATTTGTAAGTGTTTGTACAGTGTACATGTTTGTATTTTTTTTTTCTACCTGAATATCAGGTCGACACAATTCTTTTTTTTCAAACGTGTTGCAGAAAGGATTTAATGTAGTTTGCCACCATGAAGGCATGCAATATAAGTAAGTTATTGCCTGTTCTTTTTTGGTATAATAAATACATTTTCTTGCTTTCTTTGTAGTTTTTACGACCGGCGGTCTAGTCCCTGTCCTGGGCCATTCACATTAAAAAACATCCGCCCGCCCTGAGAATCAAGCTCAAGACCGTGTGTGTACATGCAGTATGTAAAAATGTTTTCGAAATACTAAATATCCCATCCCAATCCCTATGAAAATATTAATCCTTTCCTTATCTTGCCGCAGTAGACAGTGGGTTTAATGTGCCTTTCTGGTATAACCGATGTTTATTGTAAACTGTAACCAATTACTATAGCCACCATAACGAAGTAAGCCAATAAAAAACACAAAATACCGAACACACCTAATAATTTTAAACTAGGGCGTAACGTAATCTAGTATATCCCTATTATCATTCTTTATCTCTGAGTCATGAATTCGAAGATACTGAAGTATAGTTTTTTTTTCAAACTTAATTTATATTTTTTCATATTTTTAGCAGCATGTGTGACATCATTTCTGTTTGAGCCAAATAAGCACACTCCAGTACACCTTATTATTTAAGGGCGAGTTTCAGAACTCAGATACATCTTGATTTATCCCAAATCTGAATTTAAATATAGGAATGGGCTGTAGGATAAATCGAGTTTAAGTCAACTCTAGATTAGTAATAGCGCTACAAGTCGCCCTTATGATTGAATTTTGTGAAAAATAAGAAATGTCTATTAAACGTAAATATTTCTACACAAAATTTTCTGGTTATACTACACACGTGTGACATGAAGTAATGTACCTACATAACAGGAAGGAGTATATTATGTATATACTTCTCGGCGATGAATTTATCCCCAAAAAGTTGTGATACTCGTACTAGCGGTTTGAATTATTCAATATTCCTCATATCTTATTCCCCCTATACAGGTTAAGTTTTTATTAAAAGTTTACAATGTAGTGAAAGATATTACAATACCTAATACAGTTAGGATTAAAAAATATTTTGGATTTTACAAATCAGATGGGTTAACGGCAGGTGGAAGGGAAGAAGACGACAATGTAAGACTACGAACATTTTTTAGTCACCAAGTTTCGACGGCAGAATATTAATTGGTTAATATTGGTTATAATCAGGGACGGAATATGGACGGAACTAAGCTCGGCGAAATGCGGGTGTACTAGTCTGTGTACTGGCTAGTGCGCCTCTGCCTACCCCTTCGGGGATACAGGCGTGAGCTTATGTTATAATCAGTAGCGAATTGACAGCCTCCGTGGCGCAGCGGGCGAGTAGCCGGCTGTGAAGCGAGAGGCCGCGGGTTCGATCCCCGCACCGAGACAAATGTTTGTATGGTCTACAAATATTTCTTTCGGGTCTGGGTGTTGTGAGACCGAAAGTCTCTGGTAGTTCCTGATTCCCACGACACAAGACTCGATCTTAGTGTGAGGTCAGGACTATGTATGTGACTGTTGGGTGTTATTTATTTTAAAAAAGTGGAGAAGCTAGGTATTTGCAATGCTGGCCGCCCTAGGCCCGGTACTAGCTGCCACCTCCTCTAACCTTGTTTTCAACAGACTTTAAGATTTTTATTGTAGATAATGAAGTAAGTATAATAATCAGTAAGGTAAAAGTTGTCAACGTTCTTGTGTCGTGTTTGGCCGCCCCTAAAGGTATAGCAGCCTTAGGCCCGGGTCTAGTCGGCCTTAGGGGAAATCCGCCACTAGTTATAATAATTCGTTACGTATAACTTAAATAAATAAATACACCGAACAGTCACACACCTAGTCCTGACCCCACACTAGGTATAACCCGTATCGTGGGTGTCAGAGACTATGAGAGACTTTCGGTCTTACCACACCCAGACTTGAAACTAAAATCTGTGGGCCACACAAACATTGGTCTCAATGCGGGAATCGAACCCGCGGCCTCTCGCTTCACAGCCGGATACTCGCCCGCGCCACAGAGGCTGTCAACTTATACTCATAGCAAGAATTTTACACCTGTATTGCGGATGGTCTACTATACAGAGGTATATCCAATACACAGGGTCTACGATGAATATTACCTAATATGGTATAATGTTATGTGAAGCCTGGACTACCTATATCAAGAAAGCTTAAAGCTATCATCTCATTCTTTCATCACGAAATCTCAACAATAAAGCCTAAATATTCCTAGTGATCCTACAAAATTCCTTTTAATAATTACTTGGTAAAGGACTGACACTACACACAGTTAGGATAATCCAAAAGGGAATTCACCCAGGGGAATTCAACACTTCAGTAATTAAAATATGAATATATAAGCGCCTAATTAAACTACACCCTATTCGACATAATATTATAGACTCGCAAGTGAGGCAACACAACGTTTACCGTAAAGCCATAGCCAGATGTTAGTTCAATAAGATTTATTCCATATTAAAATCCCAGAAAGTAATTGAGTGCAAAGAACATTAAGACCATGTTTTAGTTTATATGGTGGGCAGTGGGCATTGTGGGCAATAACGTCGTCCAGCGTTTGTTGCTGTTCTCCGGCCATAAACACATTTCTTTAAGCTATACGCTACGACCTCCCTTTCAGCTTTATTCGAAAAGTCATTCACCGGTTTTACTGCGGCCATTCGTTTCCCGTTATTGTCCTGTTATTGCGGAGGTATCGCATTATGATTTTTAAAACGTGCCGATAATTTTATTGTGCTGAGCAATCATTGAATGTATACGTTGCATACGCAGTAAGATGAAAACGATAATGTACAATACCTTTTACCGATTTTTTTTCTTGTGTCTTGCATGGTTCCATACTCAGTTCGGCAAACAAAAAATATCAGTGTGTAAATTTTTGTGGTTAAAATACTTTTATCGGAGAAACGTTGAAACTGCATACATTTTTGTACCCGTTTTAACCATTAACTGTCATTTCAAGTGAAAATATTAGGCGAACTTTAAAAAAATACGAACTAGACTTAATCCGAAATTAGGCTTTATGCACATCGTAAGTTTGCCTCTTATCTCGTCATAAGACAGAAGCTCCGTGCCGTACTGTAAAAGCACTGCATATTTGTATCTATGCTTATCCTTTCAAAAAGACAAGCGCCAGCATATTATGTGTATAGTCACTTAAAGTTTCAGCTACTTTTTATAGTTTATTACTGACATCAATTATACGTCTATAACATCCCATGTTAATACAAGAATAAAAATACCTTAATTTCGTGATTTAATATTATTTACAATAACTCCATAAAGCTCTCACTCTATAGTCTAAATTGTGTTGTCGTTAAACACATAAATATAACTTAATTGCACTGCCGTATAAACGTACATAGGTACCGTAATTGAGTAAATATTAAATTATATTAAATTCATAATATTATAGTTAAATCCATATAATAATAGTAATTAATAATTCCTTTGTAAATGTATGTATAGGTATGTTTTATAGTTCACCATACACTACGATTAAAACATTCATAACTTTAATAATCTGTGGTCCAGCGTCAAGCGATCAGCTGCTGCTGTCGTTGTGACCTTGTGGCCATAGACAGAAATAACCTAAAAACAACGCGCGCCGACTGCAATACTTTTGACTGAGTTCATAATTTCATATTAGGAGAAACACAAACATTGTATGAGGTAAGAATAAAATAAACTATTACGAATGAAAGCATGGTATTACGCTAAGATTCGTGTGACATTTGCATGCATTATTTTAAGGTTAAGATGTCACATATCAACAACAATTTCGAACACAAACTCGTTAGGCAAGTTACCTACATAGATATGCGAGTGCAGTTTCTATTGTTAAGTAAAGGACAGGGCACAATAGGTTATTGACCGTCTACATTCTATATGTTACAGTCATGTTTACACACTTACTAGGTACTTTGGTTGTGTGCGGTTTAGTGTAAGTTTTCATCGAATAGCCGCTAGACTGGGGTCATGCACCGACAAAGATCAAGGAAATGTAACCAAAACGAGATAAGATATTATTATGTTGTAACTGCTTAGGTAAGTATGACGTATCTAGATTACAGATAATATTTTACTTTCGACTATGTAAATAAATAAAATGATTCATGGTGCTAATAGTAATAAGAATCATTATTTATACTTCATTCCAAGTTCGATTAATATGTTTAAATTTCGAAAATATTACAATTAAGAAACGGAATTAAAAATAATTCCCTAAAGTGTGACTGTACCTAATAATTGTAACGATTTTACTGTTTTTTATCATGAAAGGTGAACAACTTTACAAACATTGATTTTTACTTCTCAGTACTTTAATAAATACAAATCGCGAAGTAATCCCTATAGTAAAATAGGTAGATGTTATTAAAATAATGTAAGTAATTTCTTTTATAATTCTTCTAATTTTTAGTACTGGTAACAGATTTTATAAAAAATAAAATCTGTTACAATAATTACACAACATCATGTAAGGATATCTATTGTATGTATAACATAACATAACATAAGCTCACGCCTGTATCCCCGAAGGGGTAGGCAGAGGCGTACTAGCGAACTAGAACACCCACATTTCGCCGAGCTTAGTTCCGTCCCAGATGTGATAGGGGGCGAGCCTATCGCCATATCGGGCACAAATTCCAGACTCCGGGCTGATATGGAAAAATCCAATATCACTTTGCACGACCCGGGGATCGAACCCGAGACCTCAGAACCGTAAGCGTACCGAAATACCACCACGCCACGGAAGCAGTCCTATTGTATGTATGTATCTACCTAACCACTGATAATATTTTAATTTGACTACTATAAGATTAATAACGTACCTTAGTGAAGAGATCGCACGAAACCGTGTGGAATACTTTTCCATAGATGCAAATGTCTTTTCCAACATCTAAGTCTTTCCAGTGCCAGTATTCACCCAGATCGTTTTTGGGTATTTTACCTCTTTTCACCATTCTGCCTTGCCAAAGACCAGAATTCTACAAAAAGAAAATATGATATTTTATCTTGCACGTTCTACGCTGCGCTTTGAAATCTTTGGGGGAGGCCTATGTTCAGCAGTGGACGTCCTATGGCTGATGATGATGATGATGATGATGATCTTGCACGTAGGGTTGCCAAGTCCAAAAATAAAAATGTAAGCCGGACTAGACTACATTTGGTCGGACATTTTGCATAAACGACGACATATGAGGCGTCATTTTTAAAGGCGAAGAATGAAATTTATTAGTCTCGTTTATTCACAAGCAAATATGTCACACATTAATTTCATATATCAGTCTTAATCCAGACTTCTATGTATATTACTAAACATGCTGTTCAGTACATAGAATTGGGCACTAAGGCTGAGATCTATAGAGCGAACTTCGACTAAGTCTAAGTCAAAGCAAAAACTCAGCGAGAATTTGGAATTGTTAAATCGATTGTTGACTTAGTCCGAGTCATTTTTATAAGAAGAACAGACTAACAGACAGACTAAGCAAAGATTTTCTTGTAAAGAATGACGCGGAATAAGTCAAAACCCTCACTGAGTTCGTCTATAGATCTCAGCCTAAGTTTCTGTCCATTGACCGCAACTCACTACAGCGATCTGCTCTTTTCCTCAGCCGTCACACACAGTAATGTGACACAATTTTACTTCTAAACAGCTTGTCTGGTAAATACATAGAAGTCTTTGCCTTAAACTATTAATCAACTAGATTGGATAACAACAGTCTACAACAGGAATGTTCGTTAAGTTAAGTAACTTGCTTTGTTTCCGTAATGTATTATGCCATAGCATACGGTAGCCTCAGCCACGACCACGAAACAAAACAAATTGCAACTACAGTGCATTTACATCAACATAATATTAAATGCATGCGCGTTTGTATTTGATGTTGTATCTGAGCTCGTTCAACTGTGTTCATTATATTACAATGAAATGTTATTTAAAACCTATTTAAACAGTATTTGAGGAATATGTGTTCAATAATTTAAAATTATTAATTATGGTTATTTTTAGCACACATAATAAATAATTAACAATTCAAAATAAAACTATTCTTACGGATTCTATCACGATTAGGTTTTAATTATTATTCTCGGAATAATAATTAAAACCTAATCGTGATAGAATCCGTAAGAATAGTTTTATTTCAATTCAAAATAAATTATTGTTAGCATAATATGTAATTAAATATAGTCGCCTCCTTGGTCTAGTGGTAGCATATATGGGCTGTGGACAGGGAGGTCCTGGGTTCGATTCCCAGGTCGGGCAAAGCAAATTATCTCATTTAATTTGCCAGGACTGGATCCCTCAGAGGGGGTTGACATCAGGCAGGCAACATTACGTAAAAACTAAGCCAAATCTATCCTACAACATGCTTGAAAAAGTGTGTTGCGCCGACCCCACATTAAGGTGGGATAAGGGCAGGCAGAAATAAAATATAATTAACGATATAAAATGGTATATAATTCAAATTGAAACACAGTAAATGGTTTAAATTATATCACCGGCGCCGCACTATAATAATGTTTGCAAAATGCATTGTTCATTTCATGATTGTGGAAGCCCACCTAGGCTATGATTGTTTATTGAAACAGAAAGATAAATAAATAGGACAAACAAGTGCATTATTTTTAATAGCTTCTATTTGCTATAATTTCCTTTGAATAATAATAGTTATAAGTACTTTTGTACAGTCAGGCAATAATAGAAGATAACAATAATGTATTACTCATAACCTTATACCTCAATATTATCATGATACAGGTACTCGTATACAAATTTATAATGTGTCATGAAAATAGGAATTTCTTTACTGCCTCTGTGGCACATTTGTATTGCGTACGCGGTACGACAACCTTTATGAGGTATCAGGTTCCCGAATTGTGTAAAATTATAAATAAGAATATGTAGACATTTGATAAAGCTAACCATTATAACATTATTTTAAGTCAAGTCACGCGTGCGATCCTCCTGAAATAATATTGTACCCATCGACTCGGCACACAGAAACTTATAAACAAAGTTATTACGATCTAATTAAACTTTTTGTATAAATGAGGAACATCAACGGTCGCTACTCGCTATGTAGGCCGCTGTCGGCTGTCGGTTATTACGCTATACATAGTGATGTATTCAGGTGCGCACGTTACTTCATTCATATTGTTACGCTCATTTCCCGTGAAAATTTCCTCCCTCGGGCGTAGCGTCGGGCCACACGGGTGCTTTTATTTTCATCTATTCTATTTTATCAATCACTATTTTTTTCACTCCGGAATTTAATAATTTACAGTATTTATAAGGCTCGGGTTGTTTATAGTATGCTGTGATTATATCAATGTGGCTTACTAAAAACTTGATATTTTAAATGACATCCAAACATTCAGACTTTTTTGTTCTGAATACTTTAAATTACCCTATTAACTATTGGGTTAAATAAAATTTTTATTGAATTTTTATTCGCTTTATTAACAACAAAGTGGAAGAGATGAAGACAAATGGTACAAGATAGTTAAAAAATTAATGACGTTTTAAAAAGGGTACTTGGAAAAGAAATGTATTTATTCAATGTAGGTAATCACGCTTAAATATGTGAGACCTCAAGCTCTTGAAATTCTCACAACCAGTAATAAAATTAATTCTCTAAACAATATTATTAAAATAGAAAAAAATACGAATTAAAGATTGTATAATTTTTGAGCAGATACGAATTTTACCGGGGTCGGGCAACGTGACAGTAAGTTATCCAAAACAAATACACTATTGTTTTACAAAACACGTGGCGACAGCGTCTACGTTTAGAATATCAAATGAGTAAAAAATCAATACAAATAGGTATTACCTCGAGCTCTAATACAAACGGAGACACTCGGATTGCCTTATACCTACGTACTTATTTGAATAAACCGAGTGCGAGCCCTTGAATACAATCTACATAATATTTGAATCCAGCGAACAACGTTTACTGAATGAGGTTGAAATATTCTGTTACAGTAAATCTTTCAGATCCTTAAAAATATAACGTCACAGATCATGGAAATGTGATTCAATTTGGGCACGTATTTGAGATGTTAGGCGGAAAAATATGTGAACGACGCATACACTATTCCAATGGTGTGGAGCTCAGGCGATATTCGAGAGGTATCGAGTAACATCGAATCTCGAATGACGAGTGATGCCATGAAATTGACCACAAATCAAATTCATTCGTACGTCAATAGTTTGGGCTACAGTATCGGACTGAGGGCAATTTTATTTTAACCTTGGTGTACCTATTGCTAAATTCTATTCAAAATGCAATTTGCATGTAAAGCATAGCACAGTAAAAATTATCTTATTTTTCTTTTTATAATAAATGGCGCCCACGCATTTGCGATGTTTCTTTCGGCCAATGTCAAGGATGAATAAAAATTCTCCTGTGTGTACCTCATTTCATCTCAACACTAGCTAATAGGGTCTAGGGTTTCTATTTTTCCAATTTTTTTTATTCCCTGTGTCGCGGAAAAAATAGACACGTTCCCGCGAAATTCCGATTCTCGGGTAATATTGAAATATGTTTTAAATAATGATTTATATTATGTAGAAACTTGAAGTACATCACTCACTTTTGAAGTTAGTGTATTAGGTACTTATATAAAAAAAAAAATCTTTATTGATCACGTAGGCATGTAAAAAAGCACTTATGACAAGTCAACACAAGTAAATTTTTAAATTAGGATTAATATAATTTACATTATATATTTGAATTTGACGACAGGCAGGCAAGTATGGACATAATAACGATGGGATGGCTAAGATAAGGTGGTAAGGGGAGATAGGAATAGTGTAAGGGAATGGGTTGTATGGGAATGGCATATGGCAGGAATGGTGGCAGGGGATTGACTGGAAATACTGGAAGCAGTTGGGATTGGTGCGTGAGTCCTTATCCTAGCTAACCTACCAGCCTTTCTCTAGCTACCTACGGATGACGACCCGAAGAAGAAAGGCAGAAAGAAACTCCGGGCTTATTTTTTTCATCATCAGTTGTCACCATTCCTTTTTTGTTTCTTTTGTCTTTTTTCCTTTTTTAATAATTTGATTTACAAATTGTCAATATAATATAATATAGGCTTATACTTACATATATAGGCTTACACTTACATGTAGGGCACAAAGAAAGAAAAGATTAGGTACTTAAATATCTAAGTTCAAAAAATAATTAATTCATGACCCATTTCACCATATTTAACTCGTTATCTCTATCTGCCCTTATCTCACCTTAATTCGGGTTCGACGCAACACACTTTTTCAAGCACGTTGCAGAAAGGATTTGGCTTAGTTTTTACGACCGTCTGCCTGCATGACGTCAACCCCCATCTGGGGGATCCAGTCCTAGAAAATAGTATTAGAAAAACAGCACACCCGACCTAGGAATCGAACTCAGGACCTCCCGGTGCACAGCACATTTACACTGCCACTAGACCAAAGAGACGACTCACTATATCTGACTAAAAAATATTTTTAAATAAGTGAACAATGACGTAGAACCAAAACGTTGAAACGTCGAACAAAAAAATACATTACTGAATATTTATATCAACGTCAAATAAACTAATTCAATATAATAACCAAGAAGTCGTGCTTTTACCTTCCATCATAGATACTAAAATAACAACTTGGCTCTCAAAACTTGTTAGTCTAAAAGGTTTGCTCTGTGCATATATTTTTATATTTGTTACCTTGACTCGTGGTTCCATTACGGTGAGAGAATCATCCTCGAGAAAGTACACGATGTTCACAACGCGCACTCTGAAGCTCTCGTCAGGGTTGTCATAAACTGGCTGTTTGAAGAACGCGGTGAAGTTGAGGCACCGTTTGTCGTAGTGCACCCAATGGGGGACCACGGCTGGTAGGGCTGCCTGCTTCACTCGACCGTATGTCAGTGAAGGGTCGTAGCTGCAAGCATTTTAGTTTTCAATTAATTTATATTGTTCATTTATATATTTTATAGCAGAGACTGGCAATGCAGAATGCAGATGGGTCACCTGAGGGTAAGTGATCACCACCGCCCATAGACACCCAAGACACAAAAATAATCATGGGTGCATTGCCTACCTAAAAGGGGGGAATTGAAGGGGAGGGAAAAGAAACTGGGAAAGGGAGGGGAGAAAATGGGACGTCGGTTTTCTGTGAAACAGAGGTATCAAACCGGTCGAGCCGGCCCATTCTTGCTGTAGACATTACTGTCTACAACGTGGCTCTACCACTCAAAAATATATAAAAACAGTTTTTTTTATATTCCTTCTCCTGTCGCTCGTCTCCTTGGTCTAGTGGCAGTGTATATGGGCTATGAACCGGGAGGTCCTAGGTTCTATTCTCAGGTCGGGTGCGGTGTTTTTCTAACACTATTTTCCTGGGACTGGATCTATTGGGTGGGGGTTGACGTCACGCAGGTTGCCGGACGTAAAAATTAAGCCAAATCATTTTTGAAACATGCTTGAAAAAGTGCGTTGCGCCGACCCCACATTAAGTTGGGATAAGGGCAGGTAGAAAGAGTTTCTTATATTCCTTATTTTTAAATTATTATGTTTGGTATTGTATATTTGAAAGGTAAGATATAGTGTATAGATACTGTATACATAATGAATATAATCGAAAGATAAGATAATTATTATAGTCTATCAATATACAAACAACATATATTGAGTGTTGATGTTTAAATTGAAGTTTTAACCCAACATCTATTTGTCGTGCTTCAATTGGATACTCGAGAAGTTAATATGTTTACTGATAAATATACGTTAAATTCTATTTTTGTAGTAAACATAAATTATGTATTTGTAATTTTGTAAGTCATCTTCGCATAATCCGCGATAAAATACCAGGGAAACAACAAAGTAATTACCTTACTAAACATACCTGCTAACCTATATATTTTTCATTTTAATTGGTACCTATCAACGCTGCACCGTCTGTAGGGTGAAATGGAGTTAATCCGGTGATATCTTTGCTAAATTACCATAGGCTCGTAATTAATGGGGAGATTATGCAACATCAGACTTCGGTCTCCGGTCAAAGGCTATTTCGGGAAATGACAATACATTTATTATGATTTTACACAGACTACTTTATTTATAATTTTATTTATTTTACAGTGAAATTGTGGCCGCTTTCCTTTCCTTGTGCTACCTTAAAATCATGTAGTAATACTTTCTATGCTTTATTACGTATTAATAGATTATTTAAGTTACTAACTTACCTTTTAAGATAAAATAATAGTTCTTCGCTGTCGGAAAAATTTAAATATTACCAATGACATTAATTACTTTAATTATGTTTTGCCGTTTTTGTCATTTGGCTACGGAACCCCAAAAATAAACCGTGAGAGATATTTCTAGGAAAATCTATGAAAGATATAACGTTCATAGACTTTGATTCAGATTTTAGCTGTTCAGACATGACACACAGACAAATTTAATTTAATTTCGTATTTTATCAATAACCAACCAAACACGCAAAAATAATTTTAATTGACGAATATGTATAAGGTCGTCGGTCCACCTTGTAGGTGGACGTCCTACGCTGCGCTTGCCGGTACGTGGTCTCCACTCGAGAACTTTTCTGCCCCATCGGCTATCGGTGGACCGAGGACCTGATAAAGGTTGCAGGAAGTCGCTGGATGCAGGTCGCTTCCAACAGGTCGATCTTGAAATCTTTGGGGAGGCCTATGTTCAGCAGTGGACGTCCTATGGCTGATGATGATGATGATGATGATGATATGTATAAGGGCTTAGTTTAATAAAGTCATATAAAGGATTTTGAATTCCCATTTTGATAATACTCGTATCTACTAATAAGAAAAATCAATTATTTACTTGACGGAATCATCGGGTAGTGCGAAGGCATTGCTGTCGACATCAGTAGCGGTTCCTCCAGGACCTCGTATGAGTGTGTCAGGAAACCTGTGTCCTTGGTAATAGCGCAAAGAACTCCTTATGTGGTGCTGGGTCTTGGTAGGATCGGAAAACGTCAGCCCCGGCAGCTTCGGGAGACCCCACGCCATAATTTCTTTAATAAATCATAATTACATTATACCTCTAAATAGTTCAGTGTCGGAATTAAATTGTCAGATGTTAAATAAAAATATTGTTTGTATTAAAATCAGATACTTTTATGTATACTATAGAAGTCTTTGATTAAAATCAAATTTCTCTGGAACTTACAACAAAATAATCTTACCTTAGAAATATAAACGGTGATAAACTTTTACTAACAAATACGATCAATATAAAACAAATTCTGTAACAAAATAGCGCACGAAACGTTTATCTAAATAGCAAAATTAAATATCGTCGCAGTGTCAGTCGAGTTGTTGGGTAAACATCATAAACAGTAAGAATAATAAACATAAACGTTGCCTAGCAACGGGAAGTTAGGCCAATAATTCCCTTTTTCCGAGCAGGTTACTCATAATGACGCCTACATGGTAGAAGCTAAAACTATTTATAAAGATATAAAAAAACTACCATAAAGTTTTATACATACATACACGTCTGTATCCTCAAAGGTGTAGGCAGAGGCGAACTAGAGAAGTACAATACTCACATTTCGCCGAGCTCATTTCCGTCCCAGATGTCCCCCTATCGCCATATCGGACACAAATTCCAGACTTCGAGCCGAAACTGACTATAAAAAACTCAAAATCACTGCCCGAACCGGGGATTGAACCCGAGATCTTAGGACTGTAGTCGTAACTCGCAAGCAATACTACAACGCCACCGAGGTCAGGCAGTCGCAGTAAAGTTATAAAACAGTAATGTATTAGCTAAGGTTTACTTGTTTAATTAGTTAAGACTCCTAGTTTTATTAGGTCCCAATCTACGCGTAATATAATTTAATCTTCAATATGAAATTAAGATATACTCCTATATTCAAGAGTAGCCAAATCTAAGAGACTTAAGACTAGATAGGACTAACCCTTTTGTTCCTGGAAAACACGGTTCAATCCCGGATTTACTGTGCTATTGGTTGTGCTCAGGCTTTTATTCCTGTTTCGTTTTAACGTACTGTAGGTTTGTGTTCCCATTTCTATAAAGCATTCCTTTAGATAATTTTGTGTTTATTAAATCGATATTTTACATGATAGCTTCTGCATTTCGCTTTTAGATAAACCTTTGTAACGCCTTTTGCATGATTAATTTAGTCACGTTTTAAAATAGCCCCGTGTCCTCGAATAATAATTTTCTCATCTAACAGCTCTGATACACACGAGTTTCGTTGGACATTGATTAATGCCCACAGGTTGTGAAAACCTGATGGATAGCTTTTATCAAATGTGTCGAACTGGTGAGCTCTGACAGATCCTACGTCGACCCGTTTCGTTTAATCTTTGTTACGTACAGCTGAATTAAGGCTTCGAGCAAAAAATTGACTAATTGCATCTGAACGTTCCCAGCCGTTATGAAGGCAAATTGGTATTATTAATGGTGTAAGAGTGAATCGCTCTATGTTCATCGAAAATCTGTCGATAATAATACATTTGTGCTGTCAGTATAATAGAGGTAAAGTTAAACTGGTGATCTGAAGGGACTATCATCAAACATAAAATTGACTATAGGTAGTTTAATTGTGACTAAAAGATCTGTTAACGATTATTATTCCATAAAAAAAAATGTAAAATAGATAGGCATTCAGGAGTCCTGAACATGTTGCAAATATAAACTCAGCATTAGATTCTGCTACCCCGTTGGCACGTTGCTTAGATCGATACATCTTTCGATGTGTTCCATGCATCTGTATTTATTTGTGTGTCCTAATAGACACTAACATCTACAGTAGAATTAACAGTACTATACATAAAGGTAATAATCACAAGTTTAAAAATTTAAGGGACTGACTTCAAATTTATATGGGACCACCCTTGAAATAAGCTCCTTCGAACACAAAAAGAATTTTGAAAATCGGTCCATATTTGGCGGAGATATCGCGTAACATATATAAAAAACGACGAATTGAGGACCTCCTCCTTTTTGGGAAGTCGATCGAAAAATAAAGTTATACTATTCAACCACCAAGCCTGGTAAGTTTGAAAAATGCTGAACACCGAAATCTTACTTTTTTAATGTCTTGCCTACTCAAAATTTTCGCACAAAACGCGCTCATTGATATTAAACTTCTGAGAATAGAACATTTATAACTGGCTTTCAAAGAAAAGAATTTCTAACGAAATACTCTATTCTTAGACCAATTCCGGAAAATACTGCCGTAAGCTGTACGCTTGGACCTGACCAAGTTTTAATAAATAGGTCTGCCCACGAACCTCCCACATTTGTACTGACTTTACAACGAATATATTTTTAGTTATATTTAATGAACTGGATTTATTTTTAGCTAACGAGATGGCGTATTTACTGAAGTTTATATCGAGAGGTACACGGGTGGCTGCACCTTTTCATAGAAACTACAATGGGCTCGTAGCTCCGCTTGTATTTTCCGATGAAATACGTCACGCGAAGACAGAAAATAAACCGATTGTTGCACTGGAATCCACTATCATCTCCCACGGAATGCCTTACCCTCATAACTTAACAACCGCCTTGGAAGTGGAGAATATAATTAGGCAAAGGGTGAGCATTTCCATTATTACGTAGAAATTATTTGGTTTTCGTAATTATTTTTAACGAACAATGCTATTAAAACAAAAACGTTACATCCAAATAGGTCGAAGTATCTCGAACTTATGAGCATATATAAGGAAAAAAGAACAAAAACATATAGATGAATTGAGAACATTCTCCTTTTTTAACTCGGTTTAAATTTTATATTACACATAACAACTTTCTTTCTTCTTTCTGCCTGCCCTTATCCCACTTTAAAGTGGGGTCGGCGCAACATACTTTTTCAAGCATGTTGCAGAAAGATTTTAGACAGGTTTTTACGACCGGCAGCCTGCCTGACGTCAAACCTGTCTGAGGGATCCATTCCAGGACAAATTAAATCAGGAAATTCTCATTGCCCGACCTGGGAATCGAACCCTTGACCTCCCGGTCCACAGTCCATATATGCTGCCACTAGACCAAGGAGGCGAAATATTAGACATAGCAACATTTTTGCAAAATTACAGGGAGCTGTACCAGCCACAATTGCCATACTTAACGGTAACCTGACGGTTGGTCTAACTGAGGATGAGCTCCGTTATCTATCTCAGGCCAAAGGAGTGGTAAAGGTGTCCCGTAGAGACCTGGCACCAGTGCTGGCTGCTAAACTCGACGGCGCAACGACGGTAGCTGGCACGATTATAACAGCTGAACTGGCTGATATACCTGTATTTGTCACTGGCGGTATAGGTAAGGAAATACTTTTCTTTCCTTTTGCCCTTATCCAACCTTAATGTGGAGTGAACCTTTTCAAGCACCAGAAAGGAATCGGCATAGATTTTTTCTACCAGCTGCCAGATTGACGTCAACCTTCTGTGGGATCCAGTCCCTAGTAAATCGTGTTAGAATAACACCCGCCAGACCTGGGAATACTTTACATATATGCATTGCTAGACTAAAGAAGCGCCTTTAGTGTAGGTAAGAAAATAAATAAGCCAAGTACCCAGATCAGCCAGAGACCAATACCGTTTTTACAATCCCAATATGTCAGTGTTGTTAGCGAGTGGTCACTCACAATCATAGGCGAAGGATATATATAACATTAATCATTCTGGCTTACGTTTTCTGAATTAGGCTGTGGAATAGTTTGCCGGCTCACGTGTTCCCTTCCTCCTATGATATTAGCCAAGCGTGAAGAAGCATTTATGCAGGCCGGCATGACTGTGGCGACTATTCATAAAATATGTTTATCGATGGTCGCCGGTTTTGTGGACTGCACTACGCTTACCATCAGGTGTAATGTAGTGACATTGCCGTGCTCGGATAAAAAATCTATTTACAAATAGGTCGTAAGTAAAAGAGAAAATTGACTCCATACCCAAACTCACAATCGGTGCTCGGTTACCGGACATTAGCTATGAGACAACTTAATAATTCCTCATGAAAGTTGCGTCATCCAGAAGTAAAGCCGCGTCTCCTGCACTAAAACATTACACAAAACACCTACACTGTACACATAACATGGTTTAGTTACACATTTTTATCTATGGTCCATTGTTCTATGAGCAGGAAACAGCGAAAATCATTATTTTGCGTACGTGTTTTTGTGTTTTGTTACGAGAAAAACAGGTGTAGGAGACGCGCCTTATGTCGTAAAAATTATAGTCCAACGGTTTACTGCAAGATAATTACATAAATGCTTATTGTGTTGACCCTAGGTCATGTCATGGAAGATCATACAATAATAATTTATTTGCATACTGATTTTTCTCACAGTCAGGAATAAGTCAATTATTTTTAATTAAACAAATTAAAACTTATCAACATAACAATAATTCATAAACAATATCTAAATAATTAAGTTGTAGTTAATACAGCTGACTCCAAACCATTTAAGTCTATTAAACTGAGGTTTTAATTAAGATCATAAAGACTAAGCCGAGTTCTTTCTCCAACATACTCAAAAAAGTGTGTTGCGACCTCACGTTGAAGTGAGATAAGGTCAGATAGAAGAAGAATATACTACCTCTATAAAATGATGAGCACTAAGAGATAGTGTCCCTCCAGTGGCGTGCATTCCATATAGACAAAGATGAACTGGTTACCCTGACAATTTGCTATTTACCTCATTTTAACATACATACATAAACTCGCGCTTGTATCCCTGAAGGGGCAGGCAGAGGCGCACTAGCGAACTAGAATGCCCACATTTCGTCGGGCTTTGTTCCGTTCCAGATGTGTTAGACTCCGGACTGATATGGAAAAATCCAATAGCACTTTTCCCGACCCGGAGATCGAACCCGAGACCTCAGAACGTTAGTCATACTGAAATATAACCACGCCACTGAGGCAGTCATTTTAAGACATGACATTATTTTTCTAAAATAGCAGTACCCGGATTATATTTCATGACGTATAATGGTATGCTGATAATAGTAATGGTGATTTAAGAGTTGAAGAAAATAATTTCACAAGATTTTTGTCCACCCTGATCGGAACATCTGTGCACGTCACTGCATCCCTCGATAGTCCGAAGACTTATATTGATGTATCGCTAAAGGTGGTTTTCTAACCACGTGTAACATAACAAGGAAATAAAATACGAAATAGTTGGAATAGTTCATTTGAAAAATGTAGTTGAAAGCATACGAAAGAAAAGTCGGTAGGTATTTGAGTGCAGAAAGTATGAATTTTTAAATTCAATATAGCAAGGTTCCTTGGCAACGGGATTGCTCTATGCATCAAACATTTAGAACAAAGAACAAAACCATATTCACAACGTGCGAATATAAAGGTATCATTTGAAGAAAGCTTTTAGTTGCGTAATAACCGTAGCCGTATCCATTATCACGCACGCTGAAGCTTGCCAGGTATCCGAACATACGAATATACAAACATCAGCCCGTAGAAGCGCGGTTACAGTATTTTGTTTAGAGGAAGGGAGATAACTCGTGTGAGGGGAATATAGAATTCGATCAAATAACAAAAGAGTGAGCGCAAGAACAAGAGCATTGGTAGTTGTAAATGGTTGTAAACGATAGTTACTTTTCAGCTAAAAAGAAAATTAGAAAAACGAAATAATGCTGTGTCTCAACTTATTATACACTACCTATTGCTCGCGGCTTCATTCGCATGGATATCGTATGGGAATTCTGCAGTTTTCCAACATAAGACGTAGCCTACATTACTTGCCGATAATGTAGCTATATGTGAATGAATATTGTTTTTAAAATCAGTTCAGTAGTTTATGATTCTATTAATTACAAACAAAAATATAAAAAAAACAAATCTTTCCTCTTTGTACTATTAGTAAAGATATGAATAGATACTTTTATAGGGCAAATATATAAACCTGCGTTAAGAGGCATTTCACATTTTATGCGAGATTTCCAAGATTTTGAGCGCCTAATTTACCATGATAAGAACGGGTTGAATACCATTGAATACATTCGAAATATAGATCGATTCTTTTTGTTGACGTATTGTTTAAAACATTTACTAATACTACTTTGATTGTGTAGTAGCGATTAATCTCCCGTACCTTGTTTCTTGAAAATAACGAAACAGGTCATCTTCAGGCTCCTAATTTTCTTATTAAAAGTCATTAAATGGACACGAGAAAAATCCTAGATATCAGGCATATAAAACTGTTGACGTTTGGTTGACAGAATATCGATAATTAATCACACTGATTGTAAAAAAAAATAAAGACTGTGACGATTTTTACGATTTATATCCGAAGTTTATCGCGAGTTTTTGCAAAGAAGAAAAGCAAATTACAAGAAACAATCTGTACCAAAATAAACTTTGTTTTATAAACAACCTAATTTTGTAGGTCAATTGGAAATATTTTTATTGATCACTTTTTTATTACAAAAAATACATCGCACAAAATTGCAATGAATTTGCGTTCAGAAATCAGTCGCGCGCCAGCGCTCGTCGGAGTAGGACCTGTGTCGATTTTTTTCCTGCTGCTCCCGAATGCTATAGAATTCGTAATTACAAAATATACCACAACTGATAGGTTTTGATCCATGAGAGTTTATTTTTTTTTAGTACGTTATGTATATCATTTTAATTATTGTACCTCATTGTACTGTAATTGCATTTTATTAACCGACTTCAAAAAAAGGAGGAGGTTAACAATTCGTCTGAGTCTTTTTTTGTTATGTATGTTCCCCGATTACTCGAAGACGCCTACGGCGATTCGTGAAGTTATTTTTTTGTTGAAAAGAGTATACCTTCCAGGTGGTCCCATTGGCACCAAATCAGGATCTGATGATGGGATCCTATAAAAATCGAGGGCAACCATCAAACTTTATAGGGACCCAAAGTGTGTTTTATATATTTTCTAAAACTATATTGGTATTTGCGTCTGGTACTCATCATCTCATGTTGCTGAGCTGATGATGTAAATTATAACTCCTTAACTATTAAGAGTTGGTGGATAATTCTTTCAATATTACACAAAAATAGATAAAAAATAATTAAAGTTTAACAAAAACTGAAACGCGACTTCAAAATTTTTAAGATTTGAAGACATTTTAGGTGTTCATTTTTGAAGTCGGTTTTCAGTTTTTGTTATAATCACCATCGAACTAATATAAATGCGAAAGTTTGTGTGAGTGTATGTGTGTGTGTATGTTTGGTACTCTTTCACGCAAAAACGACTAAATAGATTTTGATGAAATTTAGTATGGGAGTTGCTGACATCCTGGATTAACACAAAGTCTCATTATTTTTTAAATCAACCCCTAATGGGATAAAACCCCGCTTAATAGATTTTGATGAAATAGCAGATTTGATAAAATAAGGATACCTTTGACCCTAGGGACTCAAATGGAGTTTATATCAACCCCCAAAGGCATGAAATATGGGAAGAAAGTATATATAGGAATTTTTACTCCAAAAAGGGATAAAATAGGGTTTGAAATTTTGATTTTTTTATCTTTGATCTTTAGTGCTACATATTCTGTCTTATTTTTTTTTGTTCTCTCCCACTCACTGTTGCCTGAGACATTGGCTGAATAAAGTT
Source organism: Clanis bilineata (assembly GCA_036417725.1). NCBI lineage: Eukaryota > Metazoa > Arthropoda > Insecta > Lepidoptera > Sphingidae > Clanis > Clanis bilineata. Next base: position 10,589,309 of record CM071151.1, on the reverse strand, counting down.
TATTTTATTTCTTTCTTTGAGTTCAAAATCGATATCTGGGCTACCGAGTAGGTTCGGAAGGGCGGATATGGGGTCACTAAACGATTTTAAAATGGTACACAATTCGTAAAATATTCAATATGACTCAGAAAATATGGTAATGCCATCTATTGATAAATTTGAAAATCACTTTCAGGCTATAAAGAACTCCCAACAATCGCACACCCAGAACAAAAATATCCGTATCTTTTGATAGAGTTGGCCTATTTAAATAAAACAAAGTCAAAATGTTAATCCAAGATGTGGTCTACGATTTTCTATCCAGTTCCGTAAAATTACTTTGGTGGTTTTCATTTGATACGTGGTGAAACATACAGACAGACAGACAAAAATTCTAAAAATGATAATAATGTGTTCTATTACTATTCCTGAACCCCCCAATTAGTTTTTTTGGAAATCTAAGCAATGTACAGCCGCGCGATATTTACATTCTTATTATATGTATTGATGATTTTTAGCGCCGTCATTACGAAGTCCATATGTTATTAGAATAGTTAGTTTTGTTGTTTCACATATATCATAACATCATCATAACTATACATACACGCCTGCAAATGGCTTCATCTATTTCGGAAACACGAAGATGTAATAATGATGATGGTGATATAAATCCGTTATTTTGTTTAAGAAAGTTGGTATCAATAACATTTCCACATATACGGAGGACAATTAAAAGCGTAATAGTAATGTTAAAAGATAAAAATTGAACCTAATTTTGTCAATACCTTTTCGGGAAATATATATATAAATGTAATTTAATATTACGCTATGTTGTAATAAGATTGGCTTGTTTTAGTATCCATCTACATATTCTATATAATAGTTTACAATATTACATTATGATAAATAATAAAATTAAAATTCGGATAACTCGAGTTCAGTGAAATGCAAAAGTATCAAAATGTTTTAGTCGCGCCATGATCCCTTATCTTCACTTTTGGTCGATTCGAACGAACTTCGTGAGTTATTTACCTAATCTGGAGCAGTCGCATTTTGTGAAATGGCTCTTAAGTCTAATAAACAATCAAGCTTTCATACTTGCACAAGGTGTTTGGAATTTTCGTATTGTTCTAAATAAAACAAACACTTTGTTCGTAAAGATGGGAGAGGGGGTAATTGCATCCATTGTGCCCTCCGCTATATGCGGGCCTGAAATCGTGGTTTTAAAACTGAAGACGTCCAGCTGTTCTTTCAATTGAATATTACGAGCAATGTTTTATCTGTATTTATTTACACTTCTTCTCGCGAACATTTTTATCGATTTGTTGAAATCGTTGTTGAAAATGAATAGATTCTTTGAAAAAATGTTATTGCTAGAATAGCATTTACGTATAAATATATTACAGTTTATTATAGGTAATTGAACAATCATAAAAACACTTACTTTATTATTTACTTCAATTTAAGTATTTAATTTATTATTGGGCATGATTTTGTTTCTTATTCAGTATCGGTCTTCTTGTTTTTAGTGATTGTGTCCTCACATAAGCTCACGCCCCTATCCCTGAAGGAGTAGGCAGAGGCGAACTAGTACACCCACATTTCGCCGAGATTAGTTATAGTTATTTTCCAGATATGATAGAGGGCGAGCCTATAGCCTCATCGGGGACAAATTCGTAATTATTATGTCTATTTCGAATTTTAGTCATAACTTATAGAACTAGGCTCTTGAATAATTTTGCTTTTACTTATTCTGTGCATCCCTATGTAATAAATAATAATATTTTATAGTATACTCCTTGGATGTACATATACTATTGTACTACTATACTTAATAAAATATAACACAAGATAATCTGCGACCAAACAGATATTTTATGAGGTACTCTAGTTTCTCGTTAATTAATTAGCGAGCACATTCTAATGAATATTGCACCGTTGTGTATAACATATGAATTTGAAATAAAGATGCATAATTTAAAGATTAATTCTGAAATGAACTATCTGATACAGCACAAAGGTTATTACGCTCGATTGTTTTGACCCCCAAATTATTCAATATGCACCGTATATTTAGTAGGTGAGTATACTATAAAGTATATTATGAGGACCTATCTACCAATAGACCTTATGGTAATTTTGGTCTTTGTCATAGGGATATAAAAATAACCGAGACTTTTAATTTATTCCCAGAAAACATAAATAGTAAGTAGTTATACAGTGTATATCTTTTTTTTTTTAAAGTAGTAGAAACATAACATAACATAAGCTCACGCCTGTATCCCCGGAGGAGTAGGCAGAGGTGCACTAGCGAACTAGAACACCCACATTTTGCCGAGCTTAGTTTCGTCCCAGATACATAATTTAATTTGACGCTTATAAAAGCATGTAAATTTTACACAAATTTAACAAAAACAATGATATATTTATATAGATGTGCACTAGCCTCCACACTAGGATTCCCTGTGTCGTGGAAGCTAGTCTCTTCCGACTTAGAACCTATATTAATAAAAAATAAAGAGAGAATTTTATTTTAAATGTTTATCAGATATGTGTACCAAGTATTAAGTGTAAGTTTATGAATGTGTGTAAGTATGTTTGTGTATTTGTGATTTTATGTATTGTGTTGTTAGTGTTTAGACGCAAGAAATGCAAAATGTTATATGTTTCTGTGTGTTACCGAGAAATACCCACTGAATAAGATTATTATGATTGTATACCTATATAATAACCTTTTCTATATCCTAAAATTGACCTTTAATGAAATTTTCTGTGCCTTCATAGTCCAAACTAGCCAAAAACTCTTTAATTTGTTTTTTACATTTGTATTTGGTCATTGATGTTATTTTGGTTTTGTATACAAGTTTGTGGTAAATAAAAGGGCCCATATACATAAAGCTTTTTTTACCAAATTCCCGCCTACATCTAGGTTTGTGCCATTTTGATATTCTTTGAGACCGTTCACTGGCAATGATTTTGGTATGTGCAAGTTTATGAAATTTTAATGCTACTGCCATAATGTATAATTGACGAACACGTAATGCGCCAGTTTTCTGGTACGGGACATCTGTTGAAAAGTGAATTGGTTTTCTGTGGGTTATCTTGAGAATAGCCCGTTGTGCTCGTTCCGCTCTTATAAGGTGAGTTTTATGAGCTGCACCCCACGATACTATACAGTAATTTAAAATAGATTCACATAATGCAAGATAAATCATTTTAAGAAGGTTTTCATTAGCGATTTGACCCATTTTTTAAAATATATTTTGTAGTTTTCTCACTCGCCCAGTAACATATTCAATTTGTTTGGTCCATGTTAGATGCTTATCAATGTATACGCCTAGATATCGAATATTATCAGTTTGCTGGAAATTTGGACATGAACAAATAATGCGTGGTTGAGAATTACATGTATGAAGTTTAACATGGAACTGGTCTGGGCAAACAAGGGATGGGGAAGATGGGGGGCGAGCCTATCGCATTATCGGGCACAAATTCCAGACTCCGGTCTGATATGGAAAAATCCAGATATTTGATTACCAGGTCCGCAATCTGCTCTGACAATTTTTCAGTTCCCAAAACATAATTTGCTCGGTATTGTATTTCCCGAGAGAGTGCTGATCGGCAGAGCGGTCGTAAAATTATAAGCCAAAACTTTTCTACCATATGCACATAAAACATGCAACGACCTAAAACCCGCCGAGAGAAATTGAATGAATTCATATTGTTTATTGTTGTTTAATGTGCATAAATAACAAGTTGAACGTTTAAATGAATACGATTTTGGAGTTTATACCTGAATATCATTGAACATCAACGATGCGAGATGGTGCGAATGAATTCATCGCTCTTCCGTGGCGCATTCAATTAGTGGAGGCAGTTGGATCGCACAGCGCCGCGCGCCGCGCGCCGCGACGTCGAACACGCCATGTAATTAACAACGCATTCCGTGCCCGCAGCCCGTGCCGTGTGCCCGATGCAGTTTCATCGTTCCAGACCCGTAGACTCACATTTGTAACTCCGATTAATTGTGCTGTACTTGAGTAGTACATTTTAAATACTTACGTGCAAATTACTAGTTATAAGGTTAACAACTCCTACGAAGAAATAGTAAAATATATATTGATTAAAAATTATTTCATTATGATCATCAAGGTGGACCGACGACCTGATAAAGGTCGCAGGAAGTCGCTGGATGCAGGCCGCTTCCAATAAGTCGACCTGGAAATCTTTGAAGAAGGCCTATATTCAGCAGTGGACGTCCTATGGCTGATGATGATGATGATGATCATCATCGTCTACTGCTGAGTATAAGTCTGTCCTAAAGATTTCCAGACCGACCTGATGGAAAATATATTTTCTTTCTATAAAAATTAATTTTCTTTATCGTTTTTTACAAGATACAGTTTATTAAAATAAAACTATTTTTACGGATTCTATCAAGATTAGGTTTTAATTTTTTTGGGAATAAAAATTAAAACCTATTCGTGATAGAATCCGTAAAAATAGTTTTATTTCAATGTATAATATTCGCGTAAACTTAAGAAATCAGTAAGATACAGTTTTATATCATCCACAGACAAGCGCACCGCCCTCTGTAACCTCATTCATTGTGATTTGTGACCCCACGAACGTAGTTCTTGCTCTTTTCTTTAAAATACCTAAGTATTTAAGCTCTCTATCTATCTATCTCAGCCTATCGCCGTCCACTAACGCCGGTCCAATAAACAATCTCAGTTCGAATGTGCAGATAGATTACAAAAATTAGCCAATAAGAACACAGTTTGAACATGACTCCGTCAAATGACTTGATTTGATTGGTTCATAATCGCGATCTATCTACACTCTAATATTTAAGTAAGTCAAAAATTTTTGTTTCCACCATTTTCATTAAACATTACAAAATCTGTATCACGTCCGAGACAAACTGTATCAAATTCAAACCTACTGTCTCATGTAATAACATGTATTCCGTTGAATCTTGTAAAATTATATTAAAAAAGAAATTGTGCCGAGGTATGTACGTGGCACACATCCGTTTAATAAAGTTGGCTTTAGCGTCCTATTTTAGGGAACATATTATGTGCGGGCTCAGATGGGTGTAATCACGTTTTATTCGAACACTTTATGAGATAAAATTCTCTGATATAATAATGAATCTGTTATTACGGGTATTAGATACAAACACGATCAAATGACTAAGATAACCTTAACTTAGATAAGCCTCTGCATGAAATAACTTCTGTGTAAATTACCTTTATTTATAAACAGTTTCCAATTGTTGTTTTTCAAAAATACTATGTATGCGTTGCCAACCTTAAATTAAGGGAGTTGGTATTGGGAAAGCGAGGGAGGAATTGCGCCAATGTAACAACGAGCTCCCACTTTAAGTCAGCTTTCTGCGAGACAGTGGTATCAAACCGTGTTCGCGACCTTTCATGCTATAGACGTTATTGTCTATACCTCTAGGATGGCTCTACTACTCAAGATTGGTTAAAAAAAGTCAATAAATGTACTGATTTCCTTATTAAGTTTCTTGAAAAGCACTTAGAAATATAAGTACTTGATTTAATTCAAGCAAACGTATAATTTCCGCTTGGTGTTCGCCCACTCCAATTCTGCACAGTCGCTTGGAAATCATAACAACCAGTTCCTTCACGTACAGCTAAAGTAATAACGAAATTAATGTAAAAGTTATATTTTTCTTCACCACTACTGATAATTTTTTATTACGATTTGCATCTACATGGTAGCCAAAAATAATTAGTGCTATTACTGCGGCCTGAGCAGGAAAATTTCTGACAACCGTAAATGTATTCGAACTCGATGCGCGTCTATGAAATTTGTATGAAATATTAACCAAACGTCATCAGTGCGCAGCGAACTCGAATACATTTACATTTACATTAGTTTTTCGTGCTCGGGCTACTGAGATTTAGATCCTCTTCTTCTTTCTTATTTTGGCGGTGTCGTGACAAACGACAATTTCGCCACAGAACATGTATTTTCCATTATTATATATTATCCATTTTTCTACGAACAGCTAAAATCGTTGTTTTGCGTATGTATTTTTGTGTAATGTTTGTGTGTAATGTTTTTATTTTTGTGTAGAAAAAGTAGTGTAGGAGACTCGGCTTTACTAATTGGTGTTTGAAACGTTATAAACTAGTCTTTGGGTAGAAATTGATTTATACAGAAGTCATATAAATTAACATCAGAAAATATGTAAGTTGGTCCTGGAATTTCTAACATGTATCTGCAATACATGCATAGCCAAGCTTAAATAGCGCTCCAGTCCACACCCGATAACATGACGTAGTCTTGCTATATCGTCGTAGTTTTATTGATTTTCAATACTTTGGCGAGAAAGAAACCGTCTTGCGGAAAGCTTCGTTGACAAATTTTACTCCCGAACACTACAGAAGTAAAGCAATCGGTTTACCTGCATGTTATATCCAATTACTTTTATGTTACCAGCTTTAGTGGTGTTTGAAAATATTTCAAGATATGTTGTTAAGTGTTAAGATACGCGTCGACAGTTTTGAGTCATCTTGACTGACGTAGTGCCATCGTCTTAGAGAAAACTGCAAAGGGCATGAAAAGGGTTGTTTCCTTGGCTTGGTCACCGGTAGCCGTGACGCTTATGTATCATAATTATATGTGCCGCGTCCAACGGGTTAATATGTGAAGATAAAACTTTGCATACCTTTTTAAGACAATTGCGCGAACGGATGAACGTGAAATTTGACTGTGTGATATTTTACATGGAGAAGAGCTATTTATATAAAATTTATTAGAAATACATTAAATTAGTTAAAATAATTATTTCGAATTTCGACCACTGGGCGATCACTCGTATATATACAATTAAATCAGTGGTTACTGGTTGTGTTCACGTATATTATGTGAAGAAATAGGACACATTTGCATGCACATTCATGAATGCTTAATGTGTAGGTGGCGTGCATCGCGACGGTGAAAACACTTTGGACGTATCAGCAGACCTAAACGAGCTTGGTCGTAGCAAGACCCTTGTTGTTTGCAGTGGAGTTAAATCCATTCTTGATATCGGAAGAACTCTTGAGTATTTGGTAAGTTTCTAAAACCCTACCACCATATTCTAGTGCAACCTGAAGTTCATTTGCGGTTCAATAAGACTTAACACTTATCCATTGGTGGTCATTGGGGAGACCCTCATCGGCCATGGGAGGACGTCCTATAGCTGATGATGGTGATGGTGAAGACATACACCGTAATATAACGTAAACCAGCAGCATAAGTTATTATGAAGTTATTTATACTGTCTCATTGATCGCCTCCTTGGTCTATTGGCAGCATAAATGGGCTGTGGACCGGGAGGTCGTGGGTTCGATTCCCAGGTCGGGAAAAGCTAATTTTCTAATTTAATTTGCCTGGGACTGGATCCCCCAGAGGGGGTTGACGTCAGGCAGGCAGCTGGTCGTAAAAACTTAGCCAAATCATTACTGCAACATGTTTGAAAAGTGTGTTGCGCCGTCCCCATATTAAGGTGGTATGAGGGCATGTAGAAATAAAAATATCTCACTAACTCGTTGATTTTAAAATCTACTGATGACATATGATTGGAGATTATGTTTTATTTATCATCCAAACCAATTGTACGTGCCTAAATCTTGCCTAAAATTAGATAAGAATATTCCGGAAAAGTGTTAACTGAACACAATTCGAAACACAGTCCGAAAATAAAACGAAACGGTCCGTGTAATTAAACTCAATATTAGAGTATTATGGAGGACGTTTCTAGTATGGCGTCTTAACTTCCAATCTAAAATTGGATAATAAAGTATGTTAATAGCCTCATCATTAGCGGGATCTCGTCGGAATGTTTCGCAAATAAACAGGACTTTATTTGCACGTAATAAGAACTCAGCCTTATTCCTTTAACACGTCGTTAACATAGACTTCCGATCACTGCGTCAATAAGCAGACGCAACGCAGCGTCAATGTGAAGATAGATTCATACCATAGAGTCATACTCTAGAGTGATGTATCTATCGATATTGAATATTTTTACATAAAAGCGTGCACTCTTAGGCACACGCAGCAAAATGCAAATATACTCATAAGTACAAAATATTTGACCCACGTTAAGTTGCATCATATCAGAGTGCAACATTAGTGTGAACCGACCGTTACGCAAATTCTCTATCAAATATGAACATAATTTATGTATATCAAATGTGTAGTTTTCATTGTGAAATATCGCTTGCTTTAACGGTGAAGGAAAACATCGTGAGGAAACCTGCATACCCGAGAATTTCTTCACAAGAATTTCGAAGGTATGTGAAGTCTAGCAACCCGCATTAGGCCAGCGTGGTAGACTAAGGCCTAACCTCTCTCATTAGTAGAGGAGGCCCGTGCTCAGCAGTGGGACAGTAATATTACATGGCTAATATTATCTTATAAATGTGTAGTTGATGATTTGTCGTCACCTCCTTGGTCTAGTGGCAGCATGTATGCGCCGAGGATCGACGTCCTAGGTTCGATCGTTGGTTCAGACATTTTTTTCTAATTTGGTTTGGAATCTCCAGAGGAAGTTGACTTAAGGCATTCGGTCGTAAAAATTGAGCCTTCCGTTCTGCAAAATGCTTGAAATTGTAAATATAGGACAAGTTGATAAAAATGTTGATGATTTTATTTTATTTCAGGAAACTCAAGGTGTGTGCGTATGCTCATTTGGTGAGTCGGACTCGTTTCCAGCTTTCTATACAGTAGAGTCAGGACATCGCGCCCCGCATCGAGTGTCTGATGCCGCCCACGCCGCTCGACTCCTGCACTCCTCGCGTCTGCTGCGGCTCGCTTCTGGCATAGTCATCGCGGTGCCGGTGCCACAGGAATATGCAATGGATGGTAACATACTCTATAATGAAATATTTTCTAAATCAAGCTCATCCCTGTCATTCTATGTGGTGCAGCGGGTAGGTTGATTATGAATCAAGAGGGCACAAGTTCCATTCCTGCGTCGTGGCAGATGTTTAGCTGCGGCCCCAGCAGGAAAATTTCTGACAATCGTAAATGTATTCGAACTCGATGCGCGTCTTTGAAGTTTGTATGAAATAAATGACATCAGTAGGCAGCGAGCTCGAATACATTTACGATTGTCAGAAATTTTCCTGCTCGGGCTGCTGATAAAATATTTCTTTTGGGTCGTAGTATGTATTTGAATACTGTGGAACGGCAAGTTTCTGATAAGACCAAAGCCTCTAGAGTCTAGACAAAGTCACATTCCATTAGTGATATCGCCAGTAGAAAAGTCCAAAGTGTATAGGATTGACACGTGACATTTCGGTAGCCCGTGTCAATCACACACTTTTCTACTGGCGATAACGCTAATGGAATGTTATTTTGTCTAGAAGCTCTGGTATCCACTACACGACATTGCTATAGTGGTTCTATTTAATTTATTTAAGTAATCCTAAATAAGTGTTACTTGGTACTTAGTTACAAAAATAACGTGAATATAAATCTATATTCTCCATTCGAACTAACCAGCGCGTCGGCGCGGCGCTTACAAAAATGACCAGTCATTATATTCATCTGATGCCAAGTTGGTAGCTGGACCTATTTCCTGCCAAACAGGAGCATTCTAGGTTAATTAGATTGTATAAGGTGCTATAAAAGAGATATTAACGATAATGTTTAACGATAATCCTATATACTGACATGCTAAAACTTATAACATTCTCACACATATTCTATATTTATTCTATCTATTATGACATCAAACTTAAGGTAGAGAGGACAGATAATAATGCCATAATAGTAAAAAAAAACATACGATATAATTAAAATTAGTCAATTACTTTAGTTCTTGGTTTTGTACATCGAGAGCTAGAACAATAGAAATGGTTAATTATTTTTAAACTTTTATAACACCGTGCTATGTAGATTCAAATAATAATACGACAGACCACAGACCGAAGTGACAGTGTCACAGCCCGGAGAGAATACTAAGGCTGGAGCTGACTAAGCTTCCACTTTCGAATTCGTCCCAGCTAGCTTGATTCGAATAAGGTCTACTAAAATGGGTATAGCTATTATTCATCCTCGCACCGCTAGTCATAATCATCAATTATTTATTTAATTCATAATATTTTAAAAAACAATAGCACTGCAGGTGACACTGTCATTGCGGGCTGCGGTCTGCGAACTATCGTCGAACTCGGAATTCTACCTTAATCACCCATTAATCAAGAGAACCTATCCCCTGTCTCATAAAACAAAGAATTATGTAATAGACCAAGTTTTGCAATTAAACAGTTAAATACTTAAGTTTTGCACTATTAGAATTTAATTATTTTAATCGTATTTCGCTTTACTTTTGTATCACTAATTTTTTTGTGGTAATATTTAGCTATCTATTTTCAATTAGATTTGTTTTAATGGCTTTGTTTTAGAGAAAATTATAGAAAGTGCAATCAAAAGCGCATTAGAGGAAACCAAGAAAAAAGGAATTCATGGCAAAGAAGTAACTCCATTCATTTTATCGGCCGTAGCAAATGCAACCAGCGGAGCGTCTTTAGATGCCAGTATCCTTTTCAACTTTACACCATTTTCAGTTTCCACCCGTTCATGTTCCATTGTTGAATAAATGTATTCTTTCTCATTAATTGATTGCTGGAAGAAAAAAATATTAACATTATCTATTATAATAGTAAAACTAATTATCGTTTAATCTTCTCTATGTATTTAATTGTGAAACGCAATGTGGTATACGACATAGCTGGGGGTAAAGACTTAACAAATTACTCGTACATCCTAATATGTAAGCAGAATAATTACAAGGCCGTTAAAATGCTTAATTAGACCTTGGCCCGCTCCTTACGTAATGCCGTCGTAAATTAATTGTGTAGAAATGCCAACGGACTCGAAATGATAGTAGTGAAGCTAATTGGTACAATTTCTTTCTTTAACAGCTCTCAGATATCGCCCTCGTAAAAAACAATGCTAAGGTCGGCGCCGATATAGCTGTTGAGTTTAAAAAGCTTCAGAATATATACAATTCTAAAAGTAAATCGAAAGGAGTAGAGACACACACATCAGCGAGAAAGTATCACACGTCGTGTCGTTTGGGAGCACATGAGACGGGATGCGACGGTAAAGACGATGTGCCCTTGTTTGTTGTGGACAAACACGCAAAAGGCGACGTGCTAGTAATAGGCGGAGCTAATGTGGACCAAGTATACAGACTGACGGAAGACAACATTCAGGTTAGTAATAGGTTAACACGCTGGCAAACTCTTTAACTTTACGTGTGCATTTGATTAGGCGTTGGAAAATGACCCATGGTCATTGGTATTTAGTTGAAAAAGTCTATAAGCCATAATCGACTGAATTGGGTACTTGACTGTGTTTGATTTTAAATGCATCTTAATATGTAATATTAAATAAAACAAAAAAGATACCCTTATGTAAAAGCTGCATCAAAATTGGTTGAAAAATGAGGCAGTTATTCATATTTTAAATTCTAGAGTGTGGGGCGTAGTAGAGATATCTTGCTATCCCTGTCCAACGCATGTACAGTTATGGCGTGACATGATTATACTGATACTTCTCTTTCCCGTAGTTTGAAGGTTACACGAAACGTTATAACTTTTTTTATTTTTGAGAATATTTTAATATTTCTTTTTGTTCTATATTTTCGACGACGTAAATTTCATATAAAATTAATAAAATAAGTTCGTCAAGTACCCAATGGGAGTGTTTCAACAAAATTGTTGTTGGTATAATAATTTATTTATAAGAATTTTTTTGTAATCTAAAAATGTCTAAGCACTGTCACAGATACTTTTGTAAGTGTATGTATGTAGATTTTAACACGTCCAAGAGGAAAGAAAATAAAAAAGAAGGAAAAATTTTAACAAACCTTTTAATTTAATGCATTTGTTATGATAATATTAGCTCTCAGTCGCCTAGTGCGTACCTTCGGAAAGTTGTAACAACTCTACCGTTTATAATAAAACACACTTAACAAGAAAAACATTAAAAATACATTGACAGTAGAGATAAAAACATCACGTACAGTGTAACGTCTTTGATTTATTCATTTACATCGGACAACACTCGCTCAAAGTATTAATAAAATTACAACGAACATTTTATGATTTTGTCGACATACAAACACACAAGGTTACACGAGGCGTACAGAACGAATGGTAAAACATCATACCCTACAGACATACTGTACATCTAGCAAATATACCTAAATAATACTCAATGTATAACTACGTAAGTAGAACGAAACTTAAACAAAAACATCAATACATTAAATGAGAAGGTGTAGGCAGCACAGTAGACTCGACTCTGAGTGTTATTTCCGTTTACTTTAATATATGTATAGAATAGTTACTTTAAATAAACGTAACGTCAGTTATATAATTTTATAAGCCAAGGCACATGTCAATTTATCGTTTTTTTTTGGAAGAAATGCAGGATTTAGATTGGATCCTAACTACAAATTATTCAACTTTCCGAATATAGGTACAAATTTTTATAAGATTGGTACATTCATGTGACAACAATATTAAAAAACTATCTTTCTGCATAAATTCATAAAATATTATACCTACTCTAAGCGAACATAATTTCGTAATTGTCATTATATATCTATAAAGGTATTTCTTATGAATACATGTACATTCACCTAAGTAGGTATAAGTACTTGGGTAAGCCGACGGAGCGGGCAAGCGATCATCTCTGGCTGTAGGGAACAGTGATCACCATCCAAAAGTTCGGGCTCCGGAGTCCGGCCGCGTCACTCGCCGTGCCGGCTCCGTCGGACCTCTTGTACAATGTAACATATAATATTATTATTATATATGTGACTAATGCACGACACGGATCATAGGTTACACCTATCTTGGACACAGCCATTAATAAATTTCACCTTTATTATGAATACCGCAGGATGTAGTAAATGAATTTATGTGTGCGCAATCTGTTTCAAGGCGCCGTTCAAGCTTCTGTTTATTTTTACGGTGTTTGGGTGAAGTGTACTAAAAATGTACGTTTTCTTGCCATAAAAATAAAATTATTAATTGCAGTTGTCCACTTTACACTGTTACAAGCATATAATTGTAGGCACTACGTCGATTAAGCTCATATCAGTACTATGTTTGTCGATCTGTCGATGCACATTACTCGCATTCTACACATGTACAAATTATAATTATTATTTACAAAATGTATTTATCGACAACGTTACGTAGGTAGTATTTATTGGAACTAGACACATGAACAATGAACGTTGCGATCAATTTTGATTTGAATTAGGAAAGCTTTAAAAACGAGATTTGTTCATGAAGCGGTTTCCTCTATAAAAGCTAGTGTAGTTATACAATATGGTTCTAAACTACTAGTTATGTGTATTGATCTCCGTACTGACGCATGATATGCTCAGAAATAATTATAATCCTATGAGATGCGTGACGCTGACTAGTGTCGACTGTCGAATGACGATCTCATGACACGAATACCTATATCCATATGACGACTGGTACTATGTAGATTATGTATTCATGCTCGGCTAATCTTAAACTAAAATATGGACTTAATTATTGATACTTATCTATTGATATACAATTATTAAAAATGATTCGAAATAAAACTATAATAATATAATAAATATAATAATTGATATTCGGCTAATTCTGTAAGTGTTGTATGTAATGTTGTTGTAACATGTACGTTTACGACATCATTCAGTGTGGCGCGTGACGCACCACCCGCCACCGTATGCAGCAGCGCTACATACTCATACTTCCAATACCACGCACACGTTGATCCTTACTGTACTCACCCGCTTGACCAAAACAAAAACCGGTCGAACATATGACTTACGTACCTATAAAGAAACAGTAACTGCCATGTGTAGGAACTAAACACAAGCTTTGCTCGTGAAATAATCGTATTCACCTCGTCTATCACACATATTATATCGTTTAATACACGCTCATATCTCGTAGTTTAAAAAGTTCTTAAAATAATAACACTCTAACACTGATCGTATCGCTTGTACAATTTTACTGAACTACCGCTATAGATTTACTGTTCAGTCCTACCGATAGTGTCGGTGTCTACTCGCAATTGACAGCGGTAAAGTGAGCATTCGTCACACCGGCCGGTGGTGCGTGAGGCCTCAATGATACGCGATGCGACGAGATGCTCACAGCTCGAATTCGGAACGGGTTTGACGGCGGTGGTCGAGACGCACTCGGGCGCCGGGCGCGCGGCGCACGCACGCAGGCGCGCCGCGGCCCAGCGGCGGCAGCGGCGGCTCCACATCGCACCCCGCCGCTGGGAACGAGCGCCATCGCCGTCCGAACAACCGCTCCAAGTAACATCTTAGTCAGATCCTGGTCGCCGCACTGTCTGCCGCCAAGGGTCGATATTCACCCCGAGCCAGTTCTCGCATTTCGCAATTATTGTTGCCGTTTATTGTTTTGGGCCCCAGAGGTTCGTCGTGCGTGCTGCGTCGAGAGCACGGCTCGGATGTTCTTCCAAGTAGTGCGTCGCGCTCCCCCGCCCTCTCCGGACTGCCGCCGTGGGCCCTCACGCCGCCGTTCACGTTCACGGCATTCACAATAACCGTTTGCGATAGAGGTCCACCGTGAAGCGGACTGCCGTCGAGGAGTTCACCTGCTCCAAGCTCGCTTCGCAATATCCTAATTTTCTGGATCATCTCCTTAATTTCGTACCGGAGAATTCCAAGGAAGCACAATTTTAAAAACGCTATTACGCAGTATCCTAGCACGAATAGAGCGTCCGCAGTCCGTTTGAGCCAAATTAACAGTCTCTCTGCACAAGCGGCCGTATGTGGAGCGCAGTGAACCGGGGTAAAAGGAGCGGGAGATGTTGGTGACGTCACGGCGAGTAGCGCTGGCGTCACGGCTGACGTATGAGCTGGAATACGACAACAACTCGCTGGGAGTGTCGTGCGATTAAAAGCAGCAAAGTCTGCAGGTCCCGTTACACCACAGCAGCGTTGTTCTCTTTGTAGACGATCCCACGCTTCCGAGAAATTCACGTCAGTGTCGTAATCCTTTGCGAGGCGAATCCGCAACTGAGGGCGAAGTTCCCGACAGACTCGCTCAAAACGGAATGCCCAGTAGACTCCGATCGCCAAGTCTCCGACCAGCAAAGCCAATAACGCGAGCCAGTAGGCGTTCAACATGCGCTCCGAGAGGCGTAGAGCGGCGAGACAACCCAGTAACTGCAACAGTCCCGCTTGCACCGGTAACGCGGCGTACCCGTACAGAAAGCCCGGCTGTGCGATACCAAGTCCGGGCACGAGCGCGCGGCGGTAGTCAGACAACGCGCGGCCCGCCGCCGCACAGAACGCCAGCGCCCCCAGCAACAGCGCGCCGTTGCACGCGTAGATCCAGATGCGGTAATAGCGCATTGCGCGATGCGCGGCGGGATGCGCGGGGCGCGCGGGCGGCGGCAGCGTCATGGTGGCGGGCGCCGCGTCATGGCGCCGCCCGCGCCCGCGCCGCCGCCACGCGCCGCGCCCCACGCCTCTAGTGACATACGTACATATTATTTATTACACATTCAGTTAGATGTAAATAATAACGTCTAACGATACTGATTGAGCGCTCCTACAAAGCTAGCTAACAGCTAATTACCTATATAGCTTGAATTTGAATTTTGATTTGAAGATCAAAAAGTCTTTATGTTCTTTAATACCATTTAAACGGCACAGATAGAGAAAATAGCTAAATAATAATAAATAATAAACTAAACAATGGAGAGGCACAATATTATTACGTGAGGTATGTTCCAATGAATAAAGACTGCGACTCGCACGTAGCGTCGTGGTCGGATTGTCATGCGCTTCCGCTACGTATCGCTACGTGGGTGCTACGCCGCGTAGTAAAGGTTTGTGTGATTGTGCGGGTGCTAGATTTCACGATACACGCACTGTACCTCTACAGTTGATTTTTTTTTTAATTATTTATTTATTTATTTCATGAGACTAATAAAATCGGAGGAATGTGAAAACAAACTTACAATCCGCCGCCCGTGCCGTGCGTGAGAAGTGTGGCTAGTCACAGGAGCGGGCGCGCGAGCCTCTGCAGCGCGCCTACCACGCCGGTGCGGGGCCTGGCGACAACCACGACAATGTCAGCGGGCAGTGAACGTTAGGATGTGGTGGTCTCAAGGTCATGTCCAACTCGTCACGGGAATAGTATTGCAAGATAGTAAGTGTGAAATTATAAAAAAGGAAGCTTACACATTATTAAGGTACACCGATAAGAATCATTTTGTATAGACCCTTTGTCACCGGTGAGAGGGTATCTAATATGATTCTCGGATCTGATTACCTCTTACATGTATAAAACTCTTGTTAGAAAACCTGCTTTGCCCAATCTTGTTAATGTCCACAACCCATATTCGCTACCACTAGACCAAACTATTCTATGATTTGACAGCCTCCGTGACGCAGCGGGCGAGTAGCCGGCTGTGAAGCGAAAGGCCGCGGGTTCGATTCCCGCATTGAGACCAATGTTGTCTGTGTTGTGAGACCGACAGTCTCTCATAGCCTCTGACACCCACGATATAGATATACCTAGTGTGGGGTCAGGACTAAGTGTGTGACTGTTGGGTGTATTTATTATTATTATTTATTTATTTATGATTAATAAGTGAATAACACAAACATGCATAAATTAAGCACCGACTGTAGATATCTTATATCGCTAGGTATCTCATGAATGCGCATAAAAGGCCTCGCGTTGAATTGTCAGGACGACAAGTCTCTCGAACTAGCTTTTGTTGTTAGTTGACTACGAATATATCTGAACATGCAGCGCATTGTGTGCCGTACAAGTTGCTCGTTGCACCACAGAATCTATTATAAACATGTTTTGAAACAATTTGCACAATCTAGCCACTTAACGGGTTCAACACTTACGGCAAACTTATGTTACATCCAACTGTTTTCCAAATGTGTTTTGACTTAATATTTATATTGAAATAAAACTATTCTTACGGATTCTATCACGATTAGGTTTTAATTATTATTCAGTCTGACCCGTGACAACGAAGACTGCAAAGCCTTCGAAACGTCGGGAATAATAATTAAAACCTAATCGTGATAGAATCCGTAAGAATAGTTTTATTTCAATGTATAATATTCACGTAAACTTAATATTTATAGTGAATTTAGGGTTTTTTTGAATAATATTTAAGTGTGTATTAACTTACATACTTTGTCGCCTCCTTAGTCTAGTGGCAATATATATGGGCTATGAACTACTACCAAATAGATTAAATACATTGTAAAAAGTATTAAAAAGAGAGAAATTGAAACATACAATATATTTTAAAATAATATTTTACCAGTTTCTATCTCATTTCAAGAAGCGATGGCTAAATGACCCGATAGAATAACAGTATCTTATGACGGAGGTGTGTTGACCTCTTTAAGGCGGATTTACTTCGCCAGACTCTCTAGGGACGAGACAAAATGTCGATATAAATATATCATATCGATAGTATTATGAAAGTTGACCTCCCAATATAGCAATAGTTTCGCTAAAACATCACAGTTCAAATCGGCGACTACTGAACAGAAAATGCTGTGACAAGATTTTTTTATAAAATGATTAAAAAACAACAGAGAACATTTTATACTGTTTCTCGGTGGCGTGGTTGTATTTCGGTACGACTACCGTCCTGAGGTCTCGGGTTTGATCCCCGGGTTGGGCAAAGTGATATTAGATTTTTCCATATCAGCCGGGAGTCTAGAATTTGTGCCCGATTTGGCGATAGGCTCGCCCCCAATCGCCTAGGATGGAACTAAGCTCGGCTAAATGTGGGTGCTCTAGGTTGCTAGTGCACATCTGCCTACCCCTCGGGAATACAGCCGTGAGCTTATGTTATGTTATAGTGTTTCTTCTAGAGTACTATAAAATCCAATGTATTTATTATGAAGATTACTATCAATTTATCATAAAAACTGTTGATGGTTTTTGTGTTACATAAAATTACGCCTGTATCCTCAAATAGGTCGACAGAGGCGAACTAGACAACTAGAACACCCACATTTCCCAGTTGTTGTAAGGTGCGAGCCCATCTTCATATCGGGGACAAATTCCAAACTCCATGTCAGCGTAGAGTGATACTCGGAAGAAAAAACCCATAATAGCGCGTTACCCGACTCAGGCTGAGAACTATAGAGCGAACTTTGACTAAGTCAACTTTGTTAAGAAAAACTTTGCTTAATGTGTCTGTTATTCTGCCTTTCTTGTAAAAAATGACTAAGTCTAAGGACTAAGGACTAAGTCGAAGTTCGATTTAAAAATTCCAAATGCTCACTTAGTTCGTTTTTAACTTAGACTTAGTCGAAGTCCGCTCTATAGATCTCAGCCTTAATCATCATACACAATACAACTTTGCAAGATACAAGGGAGTCATGATTCTACTAATGAAATGAATAAACATGCTATAATCTTTTGCTTCCATGGTATGACCTCAGAATACCTATGTTCAGAATGGTCATTTTACACGTTCCACTGTACCAAAATCTGCACCTCACCGCTGGAGAACGTCACACCGCGATATGCGACCGTTTCAACTTGATTGAATATTTTTGTACTCGTTAACTTTTGCTTGCATTCGGCTGATATTATTCTACATTTTCAGTTTTCAAAATATTAACAAAGATGCTGTCTCTACAAAAAGGCAAGACAGTACGTTGCTTCGTTGCATTTACATTAACTATTTATTCCTCTAGTATAGAGGTAGATACGTCGCGTCACGTAGGTCGAAGTGTCTTTTTAACACACTTTTATCATATTAACAATTACAATTTATTGGCCAGAGGCTTTCCACCAAACCTTGTAATGGAGAATGGTGGTCTAAATTAAATCAGTGTACAGTTTATTGCCCCAATTATCGATAAGCTTTTACGAGCGAGGCTGGCGGCGTAACGAAGTCTTAATGAATTTCAGTATACACCTAATCTTTATAAAAACTTCGATGTTTTTAACCGACTTCAAAAAAAGGAGTCAGAATTGCATAATTTTGAGATATGGTAGTCTATGTGGCCTTCTGAACAAATGTGCCAAATTTCATAAGTTTATGTATTTATGTATGTTTATCCACGTATTTCTTGGAATATATTAATCGGATTTCGATAATCCTTTAAATTCTTTTCTTTTTTTCCTTTAATTTTTATTGGATTAGACATCTTCCAACTTAGGGAATAGTGCAAGTTTCATCAAATTCGGTTCAGCAGTTTTCAAGATATGAACTTATATGTGTATCGATCACCGAAAAAAGTGAGTTTACAATTAGTAAACAAATATGTGTTCCTAACACTAAAAACTATAAAATAATTAAAGTTTAACAAAAACTTAAAACCGAATTCAAAACCAATTCCTTACTATCTTTCGAGTCGGTGCCTTTTCATTTGATCTGCATTGGTTTCAGCAACAACTCCAAATATGTATAGTTTATTTTTTATAGCAAAGACTGGCAAACGAGCAGATGGGTCGCCTGATGGTAAGTGACACCCAAGACACAAAGGATCATGGGTGCGTTGCCAACCTAAAAGGAAGGATTCGAAGGGGAGGGGAAAGGGATTGAGAAAGGGAGGGGGGAAATGGGCCACGTAAAGTGGCAACTTTACGTCGGTTTTCTGTGAGACAGTGGAATCAAACCAGTCGAGCCAGCCCATTCGTGCTGCAAACGTTACTGCCTACAGCGTGGCTCTACCACTCAAGTAAGGAATTGTTATTTTTTCTTTTAAGTGTTTAGTTTTGAAGTCAGTTTTAAGTTTTTGTTAAACTTTAATTATTTCATCATCATCATCATCAGCCATAGGACGTCCACTGCTGAACATAGGCCTCCCCCAAAGATTTCCAAACTTTAATTATTTACCCTATATGTAAAGGACAAAAATTATGACGATATACTACTTTCATGCTTCATGCATAAACAGTACTAAAACTTAAATTCAGTACCGAAACTATCATTTTTTGTGTCTTGTCCTGGATGCTCACTACATAATACTAGTGTCTTAATGTGGCGTCAGGACTGATTATAAATTACAGAGACTGGCAAACGAGCAAGTGAGTTACTAGACGGTAAGTGATATCCTCAACTTATAGACACAATCCCAAATTAATCACGGCAGGAATGCTAACACATTATCTATTTCAAATCACTTTTCGAACCAGTCACACGATGATATTATTAGCCCTCATTCGCAGAAGAGCTTTTTGAACGCTCGTTAAAAAAACGTTAAAATGGAACAAATGAGTTTTAGTATAGTTATTCAACCGCCGGCGCTTTAAAAACGCGACGTTGTTTTGGGCGATATGTAGAATATACCTTATTAGAAACAAGGCAAGTAGGATATTCAAGCAATCATATAAACAGACATGTTGAGACGCTTTTTTAACGCTTTTTTAACGCTTTTTAGGCTCTCGTGTGAATGAGGGTTTACAGGTTGGTCACCACTCAGCGTAATTGCTTTAATCATTTTGATTACAACAAAATAAATGACAGTACATAATAAGCCAGTCTAAATACATCAACAAAAGAATGGACTGGCTAGTCCCGACTCCCGCAAGGTGACTATAGGTATAGTTCTATAAATGGGTGCAGTAATTATAACCAATCCAACAAACTAACAGGTAGGAACAATACCACGGAAGCTATACAGATATTTCGAGTGTGGGGACTAAAATTGACAATGGTTTAGGGAGATTCGGGGCACGTGGTCAGGCCAGCAGTCAGCACGTGTTCGTAACAAGCTCCTGCGGTTGCGTAACGAGCTCCAAGGCTAATTTGGCTTACCGATTGAGCTGAATAGTATTATCAGGGCAGTACTGTATCTACATAGACATAATATCTACATATCAAATCTAATCAAATCAAATTGTTTATTGAATCCATAAAATGTCACACATTGTTTAGATTCCGTCAAAAAGGTTTACTCTACCGCCAGTTCGGAAAGCTGGTTCGCCAGAGAAGAACGGGCAAGAAACTCTGACGTTGCTCTTTTTGAGAATAATAACCAGTTTACAGTCAGATATTAATACACAACCAAAATAAGAAAACAAAAAAAAAACAATAATTTACATTAAATTAGAGCAGCCAATCTACAACAAGGTAACCTCCATGTAAAATAAAAACAATAAAACATATAATTTCGATTGCTGAGCGACTCCCACAGGCACCGCGAATAATCGACAAACTAAACGGATGGATAAAATCAATGAATGTATTAAAGTCGGAGCAGACCAGTCCACACAAGCAGCACCCGTTCACGGGTATGACGCATGTGCCAGCCTATATTATAATATTTGAATATTGTCTATATTCTAGAGCGAATATAGAGCGGCAGTCGGCAAATTTTTAACACACCCGGACGGTATAGTTGCAAAATGAAGTAGTAAAGACCAGACTCCAAATTACTCATTTCCAGACCTTATCAATTCCATAATATACGTAACAGTTAATGAAGAACTAGCTATATTTGCCCCTAGTACTGTACAAGTACAGCGTATTGTACAAATATTATGCTTTTATATTCTCAACCTTGTTCCTCATGCAATTAATATTTAATACCCTAGCTAGGTTATATCTCACACAGCAACCATTATCAATAATTACTTCTATCTTAGGAACTGGTTAATACGCTAAGAGAGTTATTATAGTGCTCTAACGAAGTCTTCATTTTATGACCGCCTGGCTCCGCCGTTCATAATTAATACTGTAAATACATAGATAGCTATTATAACATTATCTATAGCGATCGTTCTCAGGTTGAAGGTTAGCTAGTTTAAATAAAACTTAGAGTTATAAACCAACATTGAAAAGCTCTTTGCCAAATTTAAAATTAACATTTACATTAGTTTTTGTCCCACTGGTAATACTTGGTTAATTTACGGGCTTCATTTGTTGTTAGTCAGGGCTTATGTATTGATGTGGCCATTGATAATGGGCCACCGTTACGCAGGGGGACCGTTAGTGTGACTATGTGGAACTATGGAAAACCCCAAACGCTGGTTATGACTCAAAAATTTATACGTAGCATAAATATGTATGTTGACGTAGAAATGCATAAAATAATCACAAGTTTAAAAACTTAACTGATGACTTCCAACTTGATCCGATCGTGATCAATATATGGGACCACCTTTGAAATAAGCTCTATCGAAAAAGAATTTTGAAAATCGGTCCACATTTGGCAGAAAATACATACGAATTGAGGACCTTCTCCTCTTTGGAAGTCGGTTGAAAATTGATGGCTATCGAATGTCGGTAAAAGTAATTGATGTCAAAAGTTTGTCGAGTCAATTTGCAGTGATATTAAATAGATTTTTTTTTGTTTAATGCCTCCTTTATATGAATATCCTTTCTCCGTAACTCGAGTTAAGTCAGCTACATAACATGCTTGAACAATATGAAAATATTTTGGAGTCAAACCAAGCTGTAGACTATAATCTATTCTGGATATCACTTACCATCAGGTGACTCAACTACTCGTCCCTGCTATATGTATGTATGTATGTATTGTATATTAGACACGCCAACGGTTGAACAAATTCTACGACCGAGAGACCTTTATCTAGAGGTAATAATGTTTATTTTGGTATGTTTTCTCAATTTCCTTATTGATTGGCAACATTAAAATTTATGAGGGCGTTTTACGATACGATTTCACTTTGAAATTGAAACAACGTGTCCTTTAAACGAGAAATGTTAAAACTTCGCAGATTGCGAACGTAGGTACAGAAACTTTGAAGTGTATTATGAAGTAAATTTTACGAGCTTCAGTCAAGGGATTTATTAAATAGAGCGGCCGTTAGGTATACTCCAATTTGGTTTGTTAAATTCGACAGGCACGCGATTTATGTTCAGGCTATAACAAATTCACCGCTGCCGACAATAATTGGCAACAATCGACATTGTTGCTTAATTTATTAAGCTCGCAATATTTAATACACAAGCACACGTCTGTATTTCCGAAGAAGCAGGCAACAAGATAATTCATAGTAGGTACGCCAAATACTTCCGGTTTTTGATAAAGAAAAATGTCATTACTGTATTGGGTATGATTCGAATACTGAACAAAATCTGTTTAGATTTTTCAGTTAAAAACATAAATTATTGTTTTTCCCTACTGTCCGGATAAAGCCGGGTCTCCTGCACTAAAACATTACACAAAACACCTATACAAAACATGCATTTTTTTATCTATGGTCCATTGTTCTACGAGCAGGCGACAGCTAAAATCGTTATTTGCGTATGTGTTTTTAGTGTTTTGTTTCGAAAAAGCTAGTACAAGAGACGCGGCTTAACACACTCACCTCACTTGTTTCACAATCTAAGTGCGCTGATCATCAATATAATATACCCTTGATGCACAGTTCTTTGCAAATATCCTCCTAAAAAAGTGGTCTCAGGAATAAAACAAAGAAAAAATCACAAGTTCTAATTAAATCAACATAAATATATTCCTATGCACGAGTAATAAAGTAGCTTTTTAAACGAAATGAGCAAGCGTTCTTAAATTTGAATTTTGAAATTTAGAATTCCATCGGCGTCGGACTGTATGCAAAACGAGTGCTTAAGCACTCCTTTTCTGTCCCATTTTCCGAGCGTCAACTGTGCATCTAGGTAGGTAATTAATATATCGATGGCGCTGATACTTGATCTATGAAGGAATTGTATGATAGGTTTAATAATCCAGCACAGCACAAATAACCTCAATAAAATATCCAGTAGTAACCTATTTTGCTTCAATACGTTGACTCCGTCGCCCGTCATGTCTAAAACCTAAAGACCGATAAGTGGGTGACCTTAATCGAAGTTCACCTCTCTGCAAGCCGCTGCAGGATTACGGAGTCGAAGACAAACATTACGTAATCGGGTACAGTAAAACTATAGTACATTATTGCTAGATTATTTAGTGTATTTGAATGTTTAAAACTAGTTTTTTTGGAGAGCCACGCTACAGACAATTTTGCCTAGATAATTGGACTTGCTTTTACTTCTGTCATACCAACTGAAGAAACAGCTATTGTGTTTCTTACAGTGAGTAAGATATCTGGAGACGCAATAACCCCCTCCTCTTTCCAATCCTTTATCTTTCTACGTTAATATACGCTTGGCATGCCTCTGGCATTGCTGATGGCGATAACCATTACTATCAGAGGGATTGTCTGATTCTATCGTAAGCCAAAAAAATCTACGTTCGAAATTGCTGCTCGAATCATGTCATTTGTTACAGGCCTAACAATTTAGTTTTAAGCAGGTAATTGTGATATTAATTCACGTGCGCTTCTCAATGTCAGCATTATAAAACGTACTTGTCCTGATTAGCCAGAGTTATCAGGCAATATACATAAAAAAATACCGACGAATTGGGACCTCTTTCATCCTAAGTCGGTTGAGCCACCAAATCGATTTCTATCATCTTTCATTGCACTAGTAAAGCGTCGGTGCTCAGGAAGATAGTGTGAAAGGAAAATGTGATGGCCAATCAGAGCTGAATGGCAGCTGACGGTGTACCATTGAAGCCGAACCAGCGCCGCGGTGACCTTTGAATAGGGAGGAATAGGGAGGAAATACTATCTGATTACTATTGAACGAAGTAAACAAGCTATTAAAATGTGTTTTCCTGAGTATGGTATAAAGACTTGGATAACCTAGGTTTTATCTAAAATTCTTTTCAGAACGTATAAAATAAGGCATTTATTATACGGTTGCAGCATGCTACATAACCTAATTAATGTTTCTCGATAAATTTTCCGAAATAAAAAAAATATCAATCCTGTGATTTACAAAAGCAGTTTAATGCTAAAGATTTCCAGACAATAAGTTGTAGTATTCAGTTTCGATGTGCCTATACTCATTTTCCTGTCTACTTATAATATAAATCGTCGATGTGTCTACGTCAGTCATTTCTTTTTTGCCATTTGGCTTCGGAACCCTAAAAAAACAAATGCTTCTGCTAATGACCCTCATTTAAGATCAGTGATTTAGGGTGACTTGCAGCTAGGCGATAAACGACGTTTAATCGTAAAATAAACTCCATTTTGGCATCATTTCAGTTCAACGTCTTGCACGTCGTGGTTTTACCCTTCATCTCGATTTAAATAAACGTTTAACTTAAATGGGCATGGCCGCCGGTTTAAAGTCGCTAATCTTGATTTTATTGACAAACAACCAAAGAATTTAAACACAAAAAACATAACCTTTTCACATTATTTCTTGTTGTTTAATGAAAATCTATGATAAAAATGGCTTTGTTTTTTACACTGAACATGATTTGGTATCAAACAAGGATGATGAATTCGTAAAATATATAAAAACTCAAGTTTTTTTACGAAGAGTATATAATTATCAATAACCCATACATACACCTTACAAACTAACATTATATGTACATAATCTCTTGAAAAACCACATAATTACAACACTTCACTATTATGCACGATATTTGTGTGCGCACGTGTGGCACTAGTCCTTGGAAGCGGTGGTATACCAACCACGCCCGACCCGGCACTGCAGTCAAAAGTTTTCCTCAATGTCTCGTCGCACCTCGGTGCAGGATAGGTTTCGGCACACGCATCACAAACGCCTTGTAACTGGCGCAACTCCACACTTAGTTCATCACCATCAACGAGTACCTTGTTTTCTTGTGCACGCTCGCACTCCGCAATGTTCTTCTATTACAAAGTACATTAGTTATTCTATTTTCTAGGAGAGCGTTGTTTTCGAGATGACAAATTTCACTTAAGTTAACGAATTTCAAAGTTACTTCTTGATAAAATTTTATTATACCTCTATTATAGAAATGACCATTGTTGACAATAGACTTATATAGTTCGCGAACGAACCAGTGCGGAGGACAGCTCCCACAGAAGAAATTAACGAACTAGTTCCCAGATCTCTCGTTCTTTAGTTCGTTTGATAAGTTAGATAGAATCTAAGTCTTGAGTATCGTCCAAAGTAAGACCATTGGTTCTCATATCATTCTCTAAAAAGTCCAGCCAGCGCTTTTGAGGTCGTCTGGATTTCCTTAAAATAACGCTGACAGACCACGTATCGTACATATAAACAGAAGTACTGGCCAAATGATGGTCTTGTTTTCGTAACGTAGTCAATAACCACTAGGGAAGTATCGTGCTTTTTTAAGCTATATTCAAATACGGTGCGCAGCACTTTTTAGTCTCACAGATGGGAACACATCATAATATTTTCTTTTACTTTCTTCGATAAAAAATATTTGAAAACATTTATAAAATACTACGTTTACGCAACTCATGTACTTGATCTTTAGCACATTTCCTTTCAGTCGGCCATTTTCAAGCGGCCCCTAGACGCTGTTTGTCTTAGACATCAGCGTACATGAACACCCACGGTGGTTGCTGAACCTCCATAGTGAACGGGAAGGGTGTGGTGACGCCAAAAGTAGTCCGAATCAAAGACTTTGATCGGAAGAACATGTCTTCGATAACGTCAACATAAGCTTCTGGCACCCCTTTGAACCTTAGGGCCCACCAGACTACCCGTCGGGACACAAAGTAAAAAGCCTTCTGCAGATCCAGGAAAGCGATATGCAGAAGCTTTTTCTTTCAACATGCATGCCTCGCAAAACGATCTAATAGCAAACATTTGGTCCCTGGTCTGTCCCCCATACCCTGCAAGGCAAGAACCTAGGTTTCGCCAGCACCTAGTCCGTTACTCAGAAAAGTGTACCACATGCAGATAAGGTTGGCTTAAACCTAAAGGTGTTGGTGGCCTACTGTGTAAGTAGGCCACCGTCATCGTTGGGTTCGTTTGGTAAGGGTTGTCCCTTAGACGCCGTCACTATTCCCCAAGTATGTACAAGTAAAAAAAAACAGCAGCATATTATGAAAGAATAAAAAATAATTAATCCGGGAACATACATAAAAAAAGATTCCAACGAATTGTTAACCTCCTCTTTTTTAAGTCGGTTAATTCACCTCCTCCTTTTTTGAAGTCGATTAATTAATAACCTCCTCCTTTTTTAAAGTCGGTTAAAATTCGTGCAAATAATATTTTTTTAGCCTTTCTTTGGTTCGAGACGTGAACTAAAAGAACGAACTAGTTCGTTGAGGAGCCGCGAACTAAAGTGACCATTCCTTATCGCGAAATATTATACGTATGTCTAGTTGACAAGTCGTAATCCAGACAACTGACATTAATTATTTTTTTTCAATTATGCCTTTCATCAATTAGGCCAAGGAAGCAACCACATACAGCCTCGTCGTATGTGTGTTTATATTACATGTATTCAAACTGAATTAAAACTAAATATTTGCCAACTATTGACACAAGAGAATCTATTGAAATATCATATAAAATAAAATACAATTCTTTATACGCGAAATTGTGATGATAGATGTTGCGAGACGGCACTATAGATAATAATATGAAATTTATGGAACGTAAATAATGAGTGATTGTTGGGATTTATTTTATTTTAAATTGCAAAAAATATTTTTTTATGCGGAATTGTGATTGTGGTTATATATTTTTTGTGAAACGGAACTTATGAATTTGGAGTAGTGAAGAGTGTAGGCATCTTGCCCGCGTTGCAAAATTTCCCGATTTATCGGGATATTTACTGATTTTGGTCATTGCTCACGATGTCCCGATGTAGCAGTCCTATCTGCCGAATTTTTGGATTTTCAACTAATGTAAAATAATATTCTTATAAAAAATGGAACATAATATTATTAATACGGCAAAACTAAAAGAAACCTGTAATACAATACAATACGGCCTATACGACAATACTACATACAATAAAATACGGCCATTCAACTTCGCGGTATATTAAAGCAAATTGTACTAAAATACCTTATAATAGAGTTTATTATTGTCTGGTGAGTATACAAGGGAAAATAAATAAATAACACCCAACTGTCACATACATAGTCCTAACCCCACACTAAGATCGAGTCTGGTGTCGTGGGTATCAGGAACTACGAGATACTTTCGGTCTCACAACACCCAGACCCGGAACAAATATCTGTGAGTCATACAAATAATTGTCTCGGTGCGGGGATCGAACCCGCGGCCTCTCGCTTCATAGCCGGCTGCTCGCCCTCTGCGCTACGGAGGCTGTCAAATGTCTCTGAAGATAACTTCGTTCGGGTTGTTTCCCAAATTGGATAACTTATACTTGCTTTAGTCGTTCATTATAGTCCATTCATAGAATTGCATGCACATGTCATAGAAATATAACACATAGAACGACAGTACACGGCCGCGGCGTGAAGGCTTTCCAAGTGAGACATTATTGTCTCACTACGTTGCACGGCGTCAGTATCCAAGGTTAAAACTTAGTTACGAAGAGCTCGCACAAAAATAACGGATTAAACTTTCCACTCTGTCAATGGTAGATCTTCTGCACACAAAATGATGTATAGAAAACAACAATCAATGTTGTTACAATTTTAATAAATATGAGAAAATGTTCACGAAAATAGGTAGTAAGAGGTGGTAAGAAGACGAAAATGATTAATCAATGTACAATATATCAAACTATAAATGATTATATGTAACTTACTGATTATAATTAAATAAATTAACGCATTATTAACATAAACTACTTGTGTTTCATTCCGTATAAAAATCTCCCGATTTTCAGATGCCAAATCTAACGAGTTTTAATTTTACACTTTTGCAACACTGCATCTTACTCTATTCGCCGTTTTATTAATACACGATTCAGTCCTAAATGTCATTTAAATCAAATGTCCCATTAGTTGTCTTGCACATACACATTTCTGGTTCGATTTAAGAAATCCGAGTGTAGATTATTAATCCGCGATTTCATTACTTCTACTCATTCTTTACGTTCCATTAGATTCATATCTAAAGTTCCGTATCAAAACATCTATCATAAAAATTTTGCATAAAACGAATTCTAGTTTGTTTTATATGATTTTTCAATAGATTCTCTTAAGTTAATAGTCGCCAAATGTTCACATGTAATACGAACACACATACTATGAGGCTAGTTATTTATATTTATTAAGGAGTAACTAGGAGTAACTTTGCACTTTGTTAGCTCAAGCGGAATTTATCATCTCGTAAACAACTGCAGGGTTAACACCACCTCTTATAGCAGTATTATTATAATCGTTCTTCGTTTGTTTTGTATGGGAATCGGTACAAGTAAGATTATAATAAGACTGCTATAAGAGGTGGTGGTAACCCCCTATCTCCTAAAAATAGGAGAACATCGCGGAGTAGGCACATGACATGGTAGGCATAGGACATGGTAGAAAACATAATATAAGCTCACGCCTGTATCCCCGAAGGGGTAAGCAGAGGCGCGCTAGCGAACTAGAACACCCACATTTCGCCGAGCTTAGTTCCGTTCCAGATGTGATAGACGACCACACAGCCGATAAGGCTATCCGATAATCGAGAGGCCGCGGGTTCGATCCCCGCACCGAGACAAATGTTTGTATGACCTACAGATATTTGTTTCGAGTCTGGGTGTTGTGAGACCGAAAGTATCTCGTAGTTCCTGATACCCACGACACAAGTGTGGGGTCAGGACTATGTTTGTGACTGTTGAGTGTTATTATTATTATTATTTTCATAAAACAACAAGAAATAATATGAAAATGTTATGTTGTTTGACATTCAATAATCGCGATTAGCCATTTAAACCGGCGGCCCCGATGATTTAACTTTGTCGTTTATTTTAATCCAGATAAGGGGTAAATCGACGACGTGCAAGACGTTAAACTGAAATGATTCCAAAATGGGGTTTATTACAAGATTCATCGTGGTTTACTGCGGAGCTGCGAGTGAATTCGGGACAACTAATATGACATTTGATTTTAATCAAGTTTAGGACAAAGTCGGGGACTAATAAAATGGCGATTATAGTGAAATCCCTGCAAGTCGCCCTTAGTTAAAGGAGAGTTTCGTGATATTATTTTATTCCGTTTACCCATATGCTATAAGAAAATGCTTTTTCAAGGTATAAAGTATTATTTACCAATACATTTATGGGGTTTAACATGTTATATACTTTATGGGCACCCTCAACAAATGTCCTTACATCCGATGTTACTTATGTACATTTCTCACGTTAATGTAAATCGGAAGCGACCCTGCCTCTACCAAACCTTCTTGATAAAGGATAACGTTTAATAGCAAATATTTCGAAAGCCCTTGTACCGTTGGGAATACCTTAATCATGCCGTCGTCGTTCAAAAGGATTTTTTAGCTTGTGTAATAAATCTTCACATGCGACTACTACCCTTAAATAAAGTGGGTTTCACCCTAAAATACACGACGAAGTGTATCTTTCAAGCGAAATCATGAGTCAGCAAAATGACTCGTCAATTTAATATTAACGTGAATTAAATCATCCACACTAATGTATCAAAGCTCAAAATATTGTATGTTTAAATTTTCCGATCTCTGAAACTACTTAACCGATTTTAAAAATAGTTTATTAGTACCTAATTCTGTATATATATGGTAGGTAGGGCAGGGTGTTTTTATAACACAATTTTACCGGGACTGGATCCCCCAGATGGGAGTTCATCTCAAGCAGGCAGCCGGTTGTAAAAATTGAGACAAATACTTTCTGTGAAATGCTTGTAAAAGTGTATCTCGCGTTTGAGAAGTTTAAACTCTTCATTTGATGTTGTGCATTTGTCACACTTGATGTTGCCAGAATTGTCCCGATGGACAGAGCCATATCCCCAAAAATAATATTTTGCTTTTGGCAAATCAGCCCTAATTTAGTTATTTCGAATATCATGCAATCAGATTGAATAAGTTTCCTCGGATTGGAATTTATGCAGGGTATGACGATAAACTCATACCTTATCACATTATGGGGTGAAAATATTTACAAACACCGATCCCATAAGTGCGCAAGTTGCATCTCCCCTACACATTTCAGGACATGGTGTAATTTTGTGTTATGTAAATGATACTGTGTAGTTGGCTGTCATTGATGACGCTTGGATAATGAAATATTAATCTATGAATAATTCAACTATTGTCAGTAAGATATTAAACCGACCGAGTTAACTGAAATACCAATTTTAGTTAGACCTTTGTCAACCGTCAAAGATATTACGGACTCGGTAAATTCACTTTGAGTAACCCTCTATATATATTCTTCGTACGAAAATTCATCCAAAATGAAATGAATAATGAATAAGCAAAATAAGCCAAAGCAGAGGTAAACAAATTGTATGCATCAATTCTGTATCCTTAATTAAACATAGAATCTAAAATTAGATGACCACTTAATTTCCTGGGCTTGTTGTTATACTTTGTAAGAAGCCAGGCTTGTTAAGGGGGAAGAGCTGCACTCGCCCGCGATTATCAAATATTCGTTTTTTAGAATATACTGCTCAGTCCAACTATATATATATATATATATAATCTACATAATTTGGTACTTGACATTTTTTGAAATTTATATTTATATTTGTTTCAATTAGCACTACCACATCATACATATTAATCATAAAAGAAAAGAACAAAACTTAAATAATACAATCCATTCCGATATGTATGACAATTATGGCGTACCTAACATTTGCCGCAAATGAATTTTGAATTAATTGTGAAATTAATTTTATATAAAAACGCCATCTAAAATGTAGCACAGACAAAACAACGTACAGAATTTATTAGCTTACATGTAGACAACACTTTGCAGAAGATCTTATACTTCAACTCGGAATACTGCGAAATAGACCTACTCTTGCAACCTATTTAGAACTAAGAGTCACCCATGAACACTATCATGCATGGGTGACTTGTCAGTTGTCACCCAAGATTGTTTTGTTGTATAGTTTGAAATAAAACTATTCTTAGGCTTTGCAGTCTTCGTTGTCGCGGGTCAGACTGACCCGTGACAACGAAGACTCCAAAGCCTTCGAAACGTCGGGAATAATAATTAAAACCTAATTGTGATAGAATCCGTAAGAATAGTTTTATTTCAATGTATAATATTTGTTGTATAGTCAAAAGTTCTGTTACTATTTTCCGGTCCAGTGAAATGTATGGAGGTGCGCGTACGTAACGCGACGTGATAACTGGGTGATTTTTTTTAAATTTTATTTATAGCAGAGAGATATCTAATTTAATTTGCTCGGCACTGGACCCCTCAGAGGGGTTTGACGTCAGGCAGGCAGCCCGTCTTAAAAACTTGGCCAAATCATTTCTGCAACATGCTTGAAAAAGTGTGTTGCGCCGACCCCACATTACAGTGGGATAAGGGCAGGTAGAAAGAAAAGATTTATAGCAGAGATATTGATTGACAAACGAGCATATATGGGTCCCTGATAGTAAGTGATCTCCACCGCCCATAGAGATCCAAGACACAAAAAGAATCATGGGTGCGTTGCCAACCTAAAAGGAGGGAATAAGGATTGGGAAAGTGAGGGGGGCATTTGGGCCACCGGAATCCCACTTACCGAACGAAACGCGACAGCGAGCTGCCACTTTACGTCGGTTTGCTGTGAGTCAGTGGTATCAAAGCGGTCGAACCGGCCCATTCGTGCTGTACATCGTGGCTCTACTACTCAATATAAAATATTTACCAAAATCGTATAAGACAAAATAACATAAAATCACCCGAGCGTCCTGGCTCTAATCAGTGTTGTTAGATACATTTTTTCAAAAAGCACAAAATAAGAATTACTTTTACGCCAATAATAATGCAGTTCAAAACACCAGTTTTGTATAGGACATGGGTACAAGCAAATTGAAGTATATCGTTCGTATACATAAATAAAAAAAATAGATGAACAGTTTTACGAAGGACCTTCAAAACGGACACAACCTTGGAAGCGAAGGAAACGGCGAAAAATAAGAATAATGAATATTCCTGTCCAAACTCAACGCCAACGTTACGTAGTCAAGATTTATAGTGTTTTATTGCAGTAGACGAGAAACGAGCAAGTCAGTCATCTTATAACTGATCTCAGCTGGCTCCTGAATACTGAGATTTTAAAACGATTTGCTATTGTCCTTTTCAGTGTGTGAAGAAGCATAAATAGGCCGGTATGATTGGTGATCACCGTGTGTCGGTGGTCGCTGGTACTGGACTGCACTGCGTTTATCATAAGGTGTAGTGATGTAATTACTATGCCGTGCTCAGATAAAGAAAAAAATTATAAGAATCATTCGGCGTGCGTCACTAACCTTAAAAGAACGTTTGGGGAACTAACGCCCGAATATTGGAACGCTACTCAACTTCAACGGCTTTCTTCATTGTTTTTCGCCATACAATTTTGATATACAGGTTGTTTCATAAAGTTGGTATCCATAATAACTTCACTTAAAGAGACGATGGCTACCAATCTAGCGGTAAAGTTTAAAATTTCGTAAGGCTCATAGTTTTGGAATAATGGAAACTTGAATTTGTGATGAAAAACTTTTTGCTGGCTCACTGGGTCAGCGGCAGTACATTTACAAACTACCCATGGGGTAATTAATTATTTTTAGCTTACACAAAGCCATTATTTTGCTATTTGCCACGATTTACAGGTCACATTCCGATTTTAAAATTCCCATGGTTAATATTGATAAAAAATAAATAAATTAAATTTATATTTTTTAACTTTACCATTGCACTTTTAATCGTTCTCCCTATATGTGGAATTGTTA
The DNA here is from genome assembly GCA_036417725.1 of Clanis bilineata. Taxonomy (NCBI): domain Eukaryota; kingdom Metazoa; phylum Arthropoda; class Insecta; order Lepidoptera; family Sphingidae; genus Clanis; species Clanis bilineata. Next base: position 10,555,637 of record CM071151.1, on the reverse strand, counting down.
TAGGTACCAACTTTATGAAACACCCGGTATAAGGTGACCTGCAAGGATATATGGCAATCTTAAGTGTATGAGTATTCGGTGGTAAGAGAGGATTTGGGGTTGTCTGCAAAACTTACTCATAATTAGAAACATAACACCAAATTGCCATTTCACGTTGCTTTATGGGAGAATACCAAAGAACTTATCCTAAGTATAATATGCTATACATAAAACTGTGTACAGTGTAGTTTTGCTGCTTTAAGCTAAAACTATGTATATAAACACTAGCTGTTGCTTGCGGACCCGCTTTTGTGACGAGTGTTTTCCCGACAACTACTTCAATGACAGAAGATCATGACTTTGATGGGATGCTGAAGCATCATCTGTAATGTACAGGATAGTCCTACAACATACATACATAACCTCACGCCTGTATCCTCGAAGCGGTAGGCAGAGGTGAACTAGATAACTACAATACCCACAATTCGCCAAGCTTATTTCCGCGAATAGAACGGGGGCAAGCCAATTGCCATATCCAGCACATTTTCCAAACTCCGGGCTGAAACTGAGTATAATCCCCAATATGGCGTTACCCGACTCGTTAGATCAAACCCAAGACCTCAAAACGGTACTCGTACAGCACCCTCAATACCACAACGCCACTACCGTGGCCATGCGCAGAGGCTTCCTTACCAACTTTCAGCAGATGTATCGTCTTTGAGCTCATTAGAATAGTCTTATGTTATAGATATGTATGATACTGACCAGGATCTGATCATTATCAGATATATTCCATTGAATAGGAATTGGAAATTAGGATAATAATTAAGTGTTGGGTGTTTTTCTGATTTAATTTGTTTTTGTTATTAAATTAATAGATTGTAATTGCAAACATTTTGATAGATTTTTCTCTTACAAGTCTCTGACATTTACAACACTTGATTATGGCGACAGGTTCGTCCTCTATCACATGGCAGGTACGAAAATATATTGTTCTCTAGTTCACCTCTACTTAACCCTCCGAAAATACAGGTGAGCAAACATTATTAATTCATAATGCAACGAGAGCACCCAGACGCAACGATTATTCAAACATTACTCTGATATCACCATTCATAATCGTCGAAATATGCTAATGCAAAATGCGATTTAATTAATGACGACTATAGTTACATTGTATGTAGTTAAACTGCATTTATGCATAATAGTCTGCTATTTTCACGCAGCCGTAGTATCCGCTGAAGTCAGATCTAGTGTAATTCCATGTCTGGAATGTTAGGAAGGATTTGGAATCCAGACATCACACCACCACATTAAACCATTTAATATCGATTACAAAATTTCATTCTCTTAAGTTCTATCCATAGTCAATCCGACAGTCCTGAGGCTCGGAAGGCATTCAATGTATGAATTGTATTAGGTAGTTGCCTGCAAATTTCATTTTGTAGTTTATATTGTACTGTTTAAATATTTGTTCAAATCAAGCCCCCGGTAGTCTACCACAAGTCTACCTTTTCCCTAAGTCTGAGATATTTCAAAAGCTTTCTAAAGCGATTAATGCACTGACGCCAAATATTTCTCATGTCGTTGCATATTTGAGGGCGACTATCACACATAATATGTAAATTGGAGCGGCTATACGTCATTAAGTTACATATTGGCTCATTTGCTCCAAATTTTTACTCGACTTCTTCGAATTCAATAGATATCTACCTCACTCTAAACTCTAAACGATCATGAGGGATACGAAGTAAACTCTGGATTACTGTATTAACCGATTCTGCGCATAGCCTTTCAGACTATCTCTTTGGAGAGCAGAAACCTCATACACTTAAGTCGCCCGTGACTTTTCTGAATGTAAAAAATGTGGTGTCTCTCAAAATAACACTTGAAGGAAAAAATTAAATGCTTCGTAAGCAAAACGATACCTAAAAATCCTAATTCTTCGCTCCCACAATATCACGAGGATTTATTGACAAATCGCCTACGCCATGATTCAGCTACATTCCCATTGAACGCAAAGATCCAAACACAATAACAATAAAAGAAACCTTTGATAATTCCGGACAGTGAGTCTTCATATAAGTTTTATTACTGCCGTCGTTTCAATTCTAATAACCAGTCACCCGGTATAAAGATTTATTACGCGCCTACCGCATTTCCAATAACTGACCTAAAAACTATTCTCACGAAACCAATACCCATAACTTACAAACGATCAGCCCAATTCCTGAAACCAATGGAAACGTTCGACCTTTTTTATTATTGTCGATGTAGGAACAGCCCAGCCGGATCAGTTTTGTAGGAACACCACACAAAGATAATTAATCTGTCAACAAACACACACAGCCGAATTGAAACTTGTATCGGTGCGGTACAGTACACGCTATACTCTACAGTTCCACACCACTAGTCACACATTCGCTTTGTTTTCTCGTTCATTCCTTGTGTTTGTTTTTTGATCTACTAATCTTTGACCTCGTTTATTTATGTTTTGTTTGTAAAAGTTTAGTTGATGCTTTTTCCAATAATTGCAATCTTTCAAGTCCGCAGTTGTTGTAGTAGATTTGTTGTTTGGCCGTGAACACAGAACGTCAATTGATCCCTATCATGAAAGCACAAGTTGTGGTACAAGTATGAATATAGACGCTATGTCCGAATCGATTGTTGGATTAAGTAGGATAAGCTAAGAAGTAAAGTCACGTCTCCTGCACGTGTTTCTTCGAAGCAAAACACTAAACACACCTACACAAGGCTTTTCATTGTCTCTTGCTCATATAACAATTGAACATAGACAAATTTAGACATACCATGTTTTGTGTTTTAGTGCAGGAGACGCGGCTTAATGTCAATACAAACTGATCTCATACATTAAGTACCTATCTATTTATTTTCAAGATCATTTTAACGCAATCAATTATGTAGGTGTACCGAACCTGTGGTCTTACGTTTTACAACCGGATACTTGTCTACTGCACCACCGAGGAAAGATATTGGTGATTTACAATCATTACTATGTATGATATTTATCTATAGTTCTTCGCGACCCTATCCACTTTTATGGAACGTGACGTTACATATTTATTTATACGAATCCGAGCAATTGATAACATCCTTACTACCATTATGTATACAGTGTATTGATATAGTATTTCCTGATTGATTTGGACTATGATTCTGATAAAATAGTAGATGGGACACCTGTATCCCTAAATAGCACTTTCGTCTATAAGTTATTGTTTTCGTTTTAGATATTTCAAACGAATTTTTATACAGTATTATTTTAGGTGCTCTTATACCATTCCACTGTGGGGTCGGCACAACACACAATTTTCACGCATGTTGCAGAAAAGATTAGGTTTTTGATTTTACCGCCGTTTAACTGCCTGACATCAACCATCTCTGGGCGATTCTATCCCGGGGAAATCATGTTAGAAATACGCTTTGCCCGACCTGGGATTGGAAACCAGAACCCGTGATCCACAGCCCATAATGCGTTACCACCAATGAGACGACGACATTTTAATACACATCCTTGTCAAAATGAAATTTTGTTATTCGGACAGTAACTCCATAAAATAGGTATTGCTGAAAGTAGGAATCTCAGGAACCGGCATAAAGGCCATTAAACGATCATTAATGTTAAATTCTACGTGATAAAGTTAAAAATCGTATACATTCTCTAATGTTCAGTTTAATCCCCTCTTTGTAGGATGAGTTTCGTTTGGATACGTGCTCATACATATGCATGTTTGGATAAAAGACGTTTCGTCAACAGCGACGCGGATCGATGAGATTGCTCTTTCTTTCTTTTAACTCCGCTACTTTAACCCACAGGGAAATAACGTAAATAAACCAATTTTGCAAGTTTTCTCTTTCATTTTTGAATTGGTTGCGCCATTTTGATTCTTTGACGATGTTTTCTTTAGTAAGAAGTTTTAAAACTTAACCTTACTTAACTTAACTTCATACCCGATCGTGCCCAAATGACCTTAAAATAAGCTCTATCAATCAAAAATAATTTGGAAAATCGGTCCACATTGGGCGGACATAACGTGTAACATATGTACATTAAAAAATACAGACGAATTGAGCACCTCCTCCTTTTTTGAAGTCGGTCAAAAAAATATGTTTTTTCTACTACTATATTAACATTGTGTTATTAAACCGACTATGACTGTACTAATATGAGTACATACCTACACAATATATAGCCTACTAAGATAATTATCTACTATTGAGTCATTAAAAAATACCTAATTGTCAAGTTGCATTGTGACGATCATAAATATTTCAATGTTTAGTACGAAATAAAACTACATTCGCATAAATGGGCCGTGTTTGGTACTTTGGGACTATTACATCATCGATTCGAGAGCCAAGTACTGTTTTGATATTAAGAAAAATAGTAGAACAATGTGTAAAAGCAGCTGGTGTTGGCACCGCGCCAGACATCGAGGCCTACTGGCACAGCCTACGGAGTACAGAGTACAGCCCCGGTAGCCTTGTCAATGGCCACCCTTCAAACTGATCACTATGAATCTATGAATTAAATTCGATATTGAATATTTAGGGCGACAATATTACTAATCTTGAGTTAGTCCTAAACTCAATTTAACCTACATGTTATTCATATATTTAAGTCAACATTTAAGGTAAATCGAGATTTAGCTGAGTTGCAAGTCGACCTTAAAGTCTCCTCGGTTTAGTGACAACGTATAGCGGGAACCGTGAGGTCCTGGATTCGATTATGTCAGGCGGGTTTTTTTCTAACACAATTTCACAAGCACTCAGCCCGTCGTAATTTCTAAGCCGAGGCGTTTCTGCAACTGCGGTCGAAAAAGTGTGTAACGCCGACCCCACATTGAGGTGGGATAAGAGCAGGTAAAAGTAACTGGCCATTTAAAGTATTAAGTTATTAAAATTTGAAAATGCAAATGAACATACAAAATGCTACACAATTTTGTAAACGGTGTCCGCAACAAATATGTATGCATAGTACATGAACCTCAACCCCCAGGTACCACGAAGATATTCCCGCCACAACATTCTTTCCACTCTACTAAAAATATTTTGCTAACCTTTGCACGCCCTCAAGAAATAGTTTTTACATTCCTGACAAATGAATGATATATTTTATTTTGTTCGTAGTAAAACTCTTACATACATACATAAACATAACGCTGATAAATCATCAGCGTTGTGAAATAAACCTGTCTTTAAAGTTTATTTAACCACCCTCAGCTTTTACCGAATGAAGCACCAATATAATATACCCTAGATGCACAGTTCTTTGCAAATATCCTTCTAAAAGTGGTCTCAGCAATAAAACAAAGAAAAAGATCACAAATTCTAATTAAATCAATACAATTATAACCCCTTTACACGTGTGATAAAGTAGCTTTTTAAATGAGCAAGCGTTCTTAAATTTGAATTTTGAAATTTAGAATTCCATCGGCGTGGGACTGTATGCAAAACGAGTGCTTAAGCACTCCTTTGCTGTCCCATTTTCCGACCGTCAACTGTGCATCTAGGTAAATAATATATCGATGGAATGAAGCATTAAATTATGATTGACGACATTCTCTATAATTTTATTACATGTTTAAAGTAGCAATATATTTAAAAAAAATACACAATCTAAAAAACCCTAGATGTATTTATTTATCCACGATATCTATAAGCGAAGAATAATTTTAGAACATCAATACTTTATAGGTACTAGAGACTCATGATATTTTTGGAACTGACTTCAAATCAAACGTATACGTGACACTTTTAAATCAAAATTTAAAACCAAAGACTTCAATGTATACTACTAGACTGGCTGTTCGGTACATAGAATGTGCGGTGCGCACTAAGTCTCTGTTAATCGACCTCACTATAGAAATCTGCTCTTTTCCTTAGCCGTGAAACGTCAAATACTCGCCGTCAGTGCCACAATTTTACTTCGAAACAGCTTGTCTAGTAAATACATAAAAGTCTTTGTTTAAAACTTAAAAATCGTTCCGAAACCGTATCACAACTTTACATGAAAAAAAAACACAGCAAAACCCTTAGAGTAATCTCTATCGAACACAAAAATATATGGTCCTCATTCGCTACCGTTATCGTAACATTCTAAAAATAATCACAAGTTTAAAAACTTAACAGACCGACTTCAAATCCGATCGTGACCAAATTTATATGGGACAACCCTTGAATTTTGAAAATCGCTCCACATTTGGTGAAGATATCGCGTAACATACATAAAAAAAATACAGACGAATTGAGGACCTTCTCCTTTTTGGAAGTCCACCGAAAACTTAACAGACCTACTTCAAATCCGATCGTGACCAAATTTATATAGGACCACCATTGAAATAAGTTCCATCGAATATAAAAAGAATTTTGAAAATCGGTCCACATTTGGCGGAGATATCGCGTAACATATATAAAAAAATGCAGACTAATTGAGGACCTTCTCCTTTTTGGAAGTAGGTCGAAAATACCGACGACTTGAGAACCTCCGACTGAAATCGGTTGATATCGTCATAGTTAATAGTTTCGGAGCTCATAAACAGCTCAATATCACTAGGTATCACGCGTCCGGCTCTCTCAAGTCCTAAGAGACTACAATTTACCTTTTCATGCGAATATCTCAGAAAAACACAGATCCACTACCGACTTTGATCGATTACCCAACTCTTAACAAAATTATGTAACATTACCGAAAAACTTATTCACTTGGTAAATTGTTACTTTATGCTAAAAACTCCTTCGGTTTCACCAATCTTATACATGGATGGAATATCAATCGATCACAAAACTTCATCCAACACAGCCTTCAACTGTTACCTATGACATAGACTCAACTATTTGCTAGATATATTTTCGCAAACAATAACTTAGTTAACAGATACTATGCTATACTTATTAGAATACATTACATATATTCAATAATACTTCAAGCGGTAGGTTGAGATAAAATATTAATTGGAATTTGGAAGCAAACACGTCGGTCTGGAAATCTTTGAAGGGAGCTTACGTTCAAATTATGTCTACTAAGACATCTTGTAGCCTACGATAGCCTACGATGATAATTATCAGAATTGGAAGCAACTTATGTATTTAACTCTGCAAACATTTAATTTGGTAAAACTAAGCTTATGTTTTAATACGAATAGCTCTTTACATAAGTTGATTTTGCTTTTTTTAGCTTTGATAGGAATGCTTGCGTATATAGTGGCCTCCTTGGTCTAGTAGCAGCATATATGGGCTGTGGACCGGGACGTCCTGGGTTCGATTACCAGGTCTGGCAAAATTCTTTCTGTAACATGCTTGAAAAATGTGTTGCGCCGACACTACATGAGGGTGGGATAAGGGCAGGTAGAATGGAAGAAAGAAGGAACGCATGCGTATCTAAAACATACAGTCTTAAATCCTTCAATTCAATAACTTTACATGGGTACTGACTTAAATTGGTTTGCAAACTTTACATCGAAGCAAACTCAATGTAAAACAGAGAGTTTAAAAACTTATCTCCCGTTTAGTCTTGCTTTTCTAGACGTAAGACTAAATCGATTCGTAAAAACAGACGCCTACAACATCTCGCCACTGAATATGGTGGTCGGATCTACTTTATCCCGAAATAGAAGTTGTTTCTCGGGGGATCACGTCCAATTGGAGCGTGGAGTGTGAAACGTGGGCGAGGCCACAGCTCGCTGAATGCTGATGCAAACTGAAGTAGTAATAAATAATAAAGAACACCCAACACTCACATACCTATTCCTGAGTCCTGATTCCTGACCCCACAATAAAATACAAGTTGTGTCGTGGGTATCAGAACCTACGAGAGTCTTTCGCTCTCACAACACCCAAACCCGTATCAAATATCTGTGGGCCACACAAACATTTGTCTCGTTGCGGAAAGCGAACCAGCGGCCTATCGCTTCATGCCTTAATTCTGTCCTGTTGTAGCGAACTTGATACAAATACAGAAACACATATACTAATATCAGGCAGTTCATGTATGTAGTCGCCTCCTTGGTCTAATGGCAGCATGTAAGGGCTGTGGACCGGGAGGTTCTGAGGTCGATTCCCTGGTCGGGCAAAGCAAATTTTCTAATTTAATTTGGACTGGATCCCTCATAGGGGGTTGACGTTAGGCAGGCGGCCGGTCGTAAAAACTAAGGCAAATCCTCTTTGCAACATGCTTGAAAAAGTGTGTTGCGCCAACCCCACATTAAGGTGGGATAAGGGCAGGTAGAAAGAAAGACAGTTCATGTATGATCAGACCGACTTTTGGAAGCGGCCTGCAATCAGCGACTTCCTACAACCCTTTAGATAATCAAACGAACAGTTTACATATCAAGAATTTTAAGCCTAGACGACATTGGTTCTCGGCATTCGTTTGGCACCACTGAACCTTTTACGCAATTATGGAACCATGAGATTGTAGCACTTCTTCAATCAATAATATTATTCAGAAAAAATATATATGCCAGCGCCTCTAGTGGATACTTGGGAAATTAATAATTAAGGTACATTACTATTTGAGCAGTTGTTATGCTAGATAAACTATAGGTATTTTTATTTTGTGCTGGCTACAAATGTTCAGAAACTCATGGTTGAGCTCATATTTGTCGTCGGTTTCAAATAACGATCTCATTCTTAATACACAAATCGATTTGAAAATGAACCAATGAAATCCAAGTACAAACATCACGCCGACAAATGCCTTAATTTGATTGGTTTATTTTTGCGATCGATCTGCATATTCAGATTGATATCGTTTATTGAAATTTGGCGTTGGTTGGCAATTTAACTGTGGACGTTGATATGAATAACTGTATTGGCGCTAGTCCAGGTACCGCCCTTTCCTCTACAAACGTTTTAAATTTGACAAAACAACAACATCGCTGAATTCTCTCCCAAATGGAGAAACGTCCGACGAAATAACGACTATTGGACGTTGATAAATCCATGCTAGCGTTAACTGATTCGTTTTTAACAAAAGTTTTCTGGGTGGTATCGTTTTTCTAAAAAAGTTCGTTTACATTTTAGCTGCTTTGTAAGTGATGAAGTACATAGCTAATTAGGATGAATGTGTCACAAAAAACAGATTTAAAGTAGAAACGATTGTTGACTAATTCGACTGCTGAAGTCCCAACAGATACCCCTTTCCCCAATTCCTTTTTCCATAAAGGTCAACGATACAATTATCATTCTTCTGGTAATAATAATGTTTCATGATCAACTGAATCCAGGTGACACTGGTGTTCTACGTTTTATTTTATTATAGACTGCCTCGGTGGCGTGGTGGTATTTCGGTACGACTACGGTTCTGAGGTTTCGGGTTCGATCCCCGGGTCGAGCAAAGTGATATTGGATTTTTCCATATCAGCCCTGAGTCTGGAATTTGTGCCCGATATGGCGATAGGGTCGCCCCCTATCACATCTGGGACGGAACTAAGCTCGGCGAAATGTGGGTGTTACAAGCGTGAGCTTATGGTTATTATATTTCTAATTTGTTTTTTTATGTTTTAACTAAGAACTGCTTAGTTTTTCAATCCATGCAGCGACAGACCAAGCAATAAGAGTAGGTAATTTTTCTTTCCAAGTATTCAAATCACATAAAAAGTAATAGCAGGAAAAACTGGTTGAAAATAAATGAAGTCGCGTTCCAAGCCATTTCCTTTGACATGACGAACTGGCCAACTAGACTTTGACGGCAGAAGCTTGAATTTCAATGAAGACAAATTAACCTCGACAACCTGTTATTTCCCTTTGCGATTACGATGGGAAAAGATCGTGCGACCTAATTTCCAGTAGCAGTTTCAATACTTACATACATACCAACATAGACCTAAAAGCTACCTTGGTTAAGAGGCCGCTACGTTAATGTTCACTGACCGTCGCGCTATATTTATTATTGCCAAGCCAGAGTTTACTTGGCGGAATAAGCCACATAATAATAAAAGAGCTAAAAATGACAAAATGTCGCAATATTTAGACCTGGCACATGAGGTTACTCGCATGTGGGATGTGGATTCAACAATCATGTGGATAGTCATTTCTGCCCATGGTTTAATACCACTGAGCCTCGACCAACACATCAAGAGGCTGTCGGTTGGTGTTTGGGTCAAGAGCCAAATGCAGAAGGCAGTTTTACTGGATACGGCACGAATTGTAAGGAGGTTCCTCACTCTGGGGTCCTAATCGCCGGTGGCTTGGGTCCCGAGCGTCGCCATCAGAGGGGAATATTTTTAAATGTATTTTTATGGCATATATTTAAAAATGTAAAAAAGAATATTTAAAAATAAAGAGTACTGAACAAAGAGCTAAACAACTTTCTAACCTGGCGTTTTCCCGGCCTACGCCTACCTACAAAATTATAAAACAACATAATAAAAATAATGAACAATATAAAACATTTTATTTACGTGAAATCGTTATGTAAACTATGTTTGTTTTGGTAAACATACATTTTTGTTTACCAAACATTTCCGATCGTGTTAAAAACATACACCAGAGATATTTCAGTTTAACATTTTTTATAGGAAAAATTAATCTTGCTTTAGCGCATGTTAGATGACGTAAGCCTTTTAATGAGGTACTGTTATGTTAACGGCATTACAATAGAGTAATTTCGCAATACACACGTGCCTCACCTATCGAAAAGTTGAAAATACACGTAGGCGTAATGAATCAAGGCCGTAGCGTGTAACGTAAACTAAATCGTAAAAAGTTCGTTGAAATCTGCTAATCCAATCATTGTATAGAAAAACAGTATTATAAATATCTTCTTTACGGAACTTGCTATCAAAAGAAAACGAAGTATGAATGGTTTGATTAATGGAATCTTTTAATATTTTAATTAAAATAAATTAATCGATATATAAATCCAATTTACTTTTGACAACTTTAAACACAAAATCAATTAAGATGAAATATAATGCTCGCCATACAAAGTAATCTCGTTCCATAATTTTAATCAATGGTTGTGAAGCGCGACGCAGTTATAAAATTGGTCCCATTTCAAAAGCGGAAATTCTCGCCGTCCATCGCTGTAAGTTTATTGGCGAACCAACAACAAACCGCAAAATTTCCATTAACTGTAACTGAATAATATGTATGGCGACCACATCAATTATAATTTTATTATGATCCCCCGAAAATAAATCGCGACTCAAACCGCAGTACGATGGCTGGCAGTATCTACAAAATAATGCGAAAAATATATTATTAACAATCCATTCCACGCGCAACGCATTAAATACACAATAGAATCGTGCCGCTCGGGTGCGTTATGAAACCTTGAATATTAAATAAATCCGTGTGTTTGACTTTAATATAACCTAGTTTAGCATACAAAGAGATGGGGAATGAAGGCTTCAAAGCGAGATGTGGTTGGCCGACTCAGTGTCCGCTCGCTTCGCAAATATCATGAGTACCTAGTTTGTTTGTTTGTTTATATACCATTCCGTAAGTAGTACGGACTGCGACCAACGTACAAAGTGCGAGTCTAATAAAATTGGAAAACAAATGGTCTAATACCACAACAGATTGTCTCACGGAACAAACGCAAACTAAATATTATTTAGACTTGAGTATGCAGAATATTTATTATTTGTGTTACTTTTATAACGAAATCTACGCTATCGCTACGGTAAGCCCTCATTCGCACGAGAGCTTTTTCAACGCACGTTAAAAATCATCTCAAGTTGTCTGTTCATATGTAAAATAATAAAATAAAAATAATATTAGCCCCAAAGAATTTTAACGTCCTGTAATATTACTGTCCCACTGCTGGGTACGGGCCTCCTCTACTAATGACAGGGGTTAGGTCCTAGTCTGTTCATATGAGTGCTTGAAAAAAAATCTTATCTTGTTTGTAATAAATTATATTCTACATACCGTCCATCGCCCGGCGTTTAGAAAACATCGCGTTTTAAAAGCGCTAGAGTTTGAATAACTACACTAGAACTCATATGTTCCATTTCAACGCTTTTTTAACGCGCGTTGAAAAAGTTCGCATGCGACGGAGGGCTTACAGCGGCGTGTATGATATCACTCTGCCCTGTGATGATAGTTAAAAAACATAATCTCGATAAAAATAATGCGGATGTGTATTGATCTAGTCGTTCAATAGTTCGTATCACACACAGACGGACCGCTGATACACAGTTTTCTGTCCCAGTTCGAAGTATTACAACAAATAGGTATTAAAAGTAAAATAAGGCAATTAAAAAAAAATTGCGTCGGCTTTTCTTTTCCTAATTTTCACCCTTCCAGTGCAATGATAAGTAAGTAGTTCGTAATCAAAGTTCAAGTGGCGCGTCTATTCATCGAACTTGCTGGTCTCATCAAGAAGGCAAATAAAAAACCTTTTACCCATTTCGGCACAGTATTGCTGTCACAACATAGATACAACATAAAGCGAAAAAACACGAAACATAGAGATACTAGAACTCAATCAGTGGAGCGTGCGAGCACCCGACACCGCTGCTTCGTGCGCCTATCGGAGAAAGCACACATCGATCCGGCGATTGCTTTGTGCCGCAGGAAATTAGTTTCTAACTTGTGAACGAATTCCGTGTACCTACCAGCTAACTACTCTAAACACTACCCACTGGATTAATCCGTGTCGTCGGTCGCTAATTGCGAATAGATAGATGCATGTCTCTAGAGAAAACTACTCCACAGAAGCTGGAATCTCTTTGAGAATAGTATTAGAAGGTACTAGCTTATACTACGAGTAATTCTTTTGTCATTTAGGGTTTGCAGGCGTGAATTATACATATACTTCACCCCTGGGTAGCCTGCAAGAGAAGACCGAATTGGGTGGATATCGACCGACTCTTGTCGGTAAACTAAATACAATTGGCCTACTCACGAAACGCCAAATTTATTTCCGTCCCACATTATAATACCAAGAATAACTATCGGCATATATAATATCGAGCATCTGAAACCATGTAATTTTTCTAATATTTGATCCCAGGACTTCGAAAATTCTCGTCCTAAGCCCACTACTATTGACTAAATTAAGCGTTTGTGTGACGTAGTACGATTATGAGTTTATTTCATTGAATCGAGTAAAACATCTTTTCATTATGGAAACTCCTTACATTATTTGGGAAAATACCCTGCAGTTTATCATGTCATGTATTATATGTGAAATAGTAACTATTGGTACAATTACAAACCAATCATTTACTTGCTAGCATGTACATATTTGTTGCCCAAGGTTTCACTTTAGTTTGAACTAATTCATTTTTAATTCCATTTCGTATAAACCTGCGCTATATCCATTATCGGAATCCTGTTAGTTCTTTTTTTATTTATTTAAATCGGAAATAAGGAAAGAATGTTAAATGTGAAGTGATAAAAGTTGCAGGCACGGTAATGACCAGAAGCACGGAACATGCCGATTTATTCTTTACTAGCCTTTACCCGTAGATCCGCTTATATCATTCGGTTAAGCGATACTGTAGAGTTCTGCGCTAGATACAAAAAGTAACATCCAATATATAAAAATGCCTTCCCATGCATAAAAATCGAATTTCTACTAATTTTCACTTTTAATTAAATTTAAACTTTAATAGAAAGCAGCTTATGAATACATGAGCATGGGAAGGACAAGTATGTATGTCATTACATACCTTTATGCAAATAATATATCCCATGCAATTCCGCCGTGTAAGAAGGACAAAGCAACAAAAAATTACTCATTTACACATTTATAATATTAATATAGATACACGATAAGCAAATTTACATTATAACATGGTAAACAGAACCATTATCAAAATTAATTACTTTAAAAGTGTATTATTATTCATGTCACACTTAAGCTAACATAATTTCGGAAAATGTTCTCTAATGCGACATGTTAAATAAGCGTCATGATGTCCCTTAAAGTAAGCAGTGAGTACCAAAGCGAAAACTAAAATACATTCAAAATAGCTTCATGAAATAAATGAGAATTTATAACTTGAAAATAATCATAATAAATTATGCGGAAAGTTTTGCCAACTACGTGTTTACGATAACAGGCACAATATATAAAGGCTGACAAATACATAATTGTTATATTAGCTTACTTAGGTGGCATGCTGAAGTTCGCGCTACACCTTGGAAAATGCCTGTAACGAGAGAAAATTCAATTACGAGCAATTCGATGAGCGTGTGACTAATGGACGTATTCTAGTAGTTATTTAATTTAGTTATTTATAGCGTGTATCTCTACGCTATCGCCTCAACATTAATAAAATAAAATTAAAGGTGTATTAATTAAATTTAGATAGTTTTCTTATATATTTAGATAAGATAGATTCGCTCGGAATCGCTCTTACACTACATAAACAAAAAATATTTTACGTAGGTATTCTTAACATCACATAATGTTCGCTTGCAAGCTACAACTTTAGATTACGTATGCCTTTATTATGAATGTTCTGAAATCGTAATTAGTAACCAAATAAGCATTAAAATTTGTCATCAAACCATCCTATGCGGTTAACCGACGATTGACATGGCAATACATGGACAAGACACAGTATCAGAGCTCCACCACGAGTTTTTGACATTTCACGTTAGCGAATACGTAAAATAATTTGTAGGAAAAACATCAATTTCACACGTAACCGCTAGAGGCGTTCGGGTGGTTGACATACAAATACATATATGTATGTGTAAACACTGAACAAACATCAAAGCTTTTGTTAACTTAAATAAATAAGCACGCATCTCGTTCGTAGCAATCGTGGCATTCGTGGCTCATCTCGAATTTCACTTTCATAACGTATGTATGTATATAGATAAACCACAGATCCGGGATTCAATAATGTTTAATATCGAATTCGATGGATTAATTAATTTAATTCACGGATGTTTAGCATCGGTTTTAGTTTGTAAGAGAATTTAAAATAAATAAGAAGTGGTCTTATCTCAAAATTAATCAAAGCCACACCTACCAACTTTTTCAATAAACGTTTGTGAGATGCAATTATTCCAAATGTTTCTTCATGTCGGCTACAGCCTTTCACGTTACTAAAGAATGTCAGAATGTGGGAGTATAGAGCATACAATAAACCTGATTTATTTGAGTGATAGAGCCGGGCTGTAGTCAGTTATGTCTAGCACGAATGAGCCGGCTCGACTGGTTTGATACCACTATCTCACAGAAAATCGACGTGAAGTTGCAGGTCCCTGTCATGTTTCGTTCGGTGAGTGAGATTTCCGGTAGCCCAATTCCCCTCCTCACTTTCATAATCACTATTTTCCTCCTTTTAGGTTGGCAACGCACCTATTATTCTTTTTGTATCTTGTGTGTCTAAGGGCGATGTAGACCATTCACCATCAGGTGACCCACCTGCTTGTTTGCCAGTCTTTGCTATAAAAATACTACCTACAATTTATATAAAAAAATCAAAGTACTTATACGCTTGTTAAGGGCCACTTGCATCTCCGCGATAAATCTCTATTGATCCCAAATCTTGATTTAAAGATATTAGTGAGCTGTATGATAAATCGAAATGAGGTGTAACTATAGATTATTAATAGCGCTGCAAGTCGCCCTAAATGTTTTGAAGGAAGAACCGATTCTCTCACTTTGGATACTTAAGATCGAACAAAAGTGGAAACGTATAAATAGGATTGCTGTACTAGTTGCTAGTTTACTTACTACTTCGGGGGTTCATGACGTGATGAGCAAGCCGCTTGCTTGATAAGTGATACGACTACTACTAGCTATGAACAGTAGCAACTCTAATCGCACTTTTAATAACAAACAACTAATGTCTAATACTGCCCTGCACTTGGCACCTCGAGACATGTCATGCTAAATCTCAATAATGCGTTGTGTTTACACTCTATGGTTTACACTGATTCAATATCCTTCGAACTGGGAACATAAAATTGCTTACACAATACAAGTTATTTATCGCGTTTTTGCTGTAAACTTATAGTTATCACCTAGGAGATTCATGTACCAGTCTTAACACGAATCCGGGGATTTCCTGACTACACATTAACAACCTAGTTGTCCTAAATTACATAATAAAATAAGGTTACCCCACTTTATTATGGTAAGACACTCACTCCAAAATACATATATTAAATATGAACGATACATAACAATATAATTATATGAACGACTTCTAAGAATCGTGTTTTAAATTTAAAAATAACACAAAACATAAGGAGAGTAAGAAACGTTGAACATTTTTTACCAACTCAACGGTCTGTCTAGTTAATAATAAATGCACCAAAAAAGTTTTAATCTAAGATACTCGAACCCTTTTGGAACAACAAAGATCGCCTGAAGCTTGTTCGCGGAAAAAACTAACGTACTCCCTAGAGATACAAACTCGCGAACGGGATAAAAAATATCCTATTTTGTCCGACCCGACTTGTGTAATCTACAAAAATCGGCGCTGACGTATATCAAAAAGATGTAGCAAAAAATAGAATCTCTCAATCCACGCTCATTTTTCAACAGCCTCAGCATGATATGATGATGTTCGAATATGTACACAGTTCCCTGTAGACATTATATGATGAAAGAAATGCTATGTAAAATATTAAAAGTGATAGGACAGAATGGTAAGGTTTATTCGAAATATTATTAAGTATTTTTTTATCAAGAGCACACCCTTTAAATACTATCTTCTTTTAACAATGATATATTAATGCAGATGAAAAACAATGATAATTGAGATCATGAATAGGTAATTTAGGTGTAATCATATAAATATAAATATATAAAAACAAATATATACAGGGTGTTTCATAAAGTTGGTACCCATGAAAAGTCCACACACAGAGCCGGTGATTGGCAACTTTTTCGTGAAGGTAAAAACTGCATAGGCCTTATAGTTACTGAGTAATCAGACTTCGAAAATAATATTAAATCTCTCGTTGTGATGACCCTAGATCAGCTGGCAGCGGTCAACAACACATGGTTACAAAGACTAAATAAAACTAGATGTGTCTAAACCTACACACAAAACTTTACTAACTCAACTAAATGAACGAATGGAACTATTTAGTTTTGTACGCGATGACTAAAATTGAAGTATTTTACATACTTCAAATTTATACGAATTGTTTTTTAAAGGAAATGCGTAAATTATAATATTACACTTGCTTAGTGACAACAAAATATTGATCAACTTTTCACTTCTTTCATTTAAAAGCACCTCTTAAATGTCTAAACTAATTAGGCATGTATCAAATCGTCCCGGGACGGACGGCAGCACGGACGGTCGGCCTCGTGCTGCCGTAGACGCCGAGGGCGTCCTTCGGCGGCGGGGGCTTCTGAGCCCCCCCCAAATCGGAGACGGGCCGCAAGGCGGCACCGCGCAGGGGCGGTTCCGGTAGCAATCCGAGGCTATCTCAGGATACCCCGGGACCGCCCCACTCATGCGCCGAAGTAGGCCACCGCGGGGTTTTTAGTCGGTATTGCCGGTGTAGGGCATTTGTTAGGGACGCGGCCCAGCGTCGCCCGGATGTCGACCATCTCTCCCGGGCATCACGGCGCTGGGTCGTAAGGCCGGCGAACCCGACATACCCGCCGCGTCCACCCCCCCGGGCGCGGCGGCAGTGGTAAAACACTTTTCCCCGCGACAAAAAAAAAAAAAAAAAAAAATGTATCAAATCGTCCATATTTCACAACGAACATTCACTACTCTTTGCTAGTCACGTGCGCAGCACCTAAAGAGCGGCGATCGCTATACCTATGAAGTCCACGTGGACTGTCGCAAGAACTCAAAGAAAAGTCGGTAGTTTTTCGCCAATCAGACATTAGCGGCACATATTTCAAAAGCGGTAGCTGTGTCTTTTGAGTATTGCCTGTATTACCGCGCTAGGGATGGGCGGTTGATAAATATGCAATGAGTTGATTTATTCAATCATTCAATCGATTAGAATGATTCAATATTTAATACCAAAGTTAATTCATTATTCGAATTAAAATTTACATCCGTACTAATCGTAATTTTCGCTTTCTACAAATAAAGTACAACTTTTACTTGTATGAATATGATGCATTGTCTTAATCTTTACGAACTATTTTATTTTCTGAGCTGATACGAATAATGTGGTGATTGCAATAACTTTACCCGAAACCTGGATTTCGGTCATTCGGTCATTCATACAGGGATTTTGTTTACCTACCGGGAGGTAGTATTAATTTACATTAAAATTATTAGAATATTTAGTACCTAGTTCTAATGTTTATCCCAATAGATCATACTAGAGCATCACTATGTTCGGTCTGCCATTTTTCCGCGGCACTTTTTAACTCTTTGCCAATGCGCCGCTACGTGCGGCAATCCTTTGATAGGAGTCGGCAAACTTTTCGCCGCCAATAAAAACACACTACACGACAGAACGCTAAAAAATTATGAAAAAAGATAAAATGGTTCTGCATAATTTTGTAATTGTAGTTAATGTTGATTTTTATCCTATAATACTGACTTTTTTTAATGATGCTTAATGCGGTTAAATAAAAACGTATCAAGATGTTTTTTTTTTATTTCCGTTGAATGTTTTTTTTTTCTTCAGTTCATAGTAGCCTATCGGGGTTTCATAATTATGCCTTGTTGAACTCTACCGCCATATTGAAAATTATGTACCTTCATTTCGTCAGTTGCTTACTAACGGTAAAGTTGTGAAGTCGCTCTCAACTTTTATAAAAATGTCGCGATCGAGTGTGTATTTGAATAGCGAGTACTATGAAATTATTTTATGTGTCGGTGCTGCTGGGGGTAGTTGTCGTAGGGGTCGGGAGCTGTATCGGTGGTGTTTCATTGAGGCATTTCACGTTACATCAAAATCCGCTTTTGAATCAGTAACCGCACAAATGTTAAGAAACACTAGGTCCTTGATATACCACAGAATAATTAAGTGTTTGGAAAAAGGAGGAGCTCATTTCGAACCCTATTTGTGAAGTAAGTGTTCATAGAAAAGTGTAGTGCAAAGTTCTTTCTGCTGCACGAAACGCAACATGTGGTAAGTGGACAAGTACAGTACTAATCTTTTAATACATTGTTTAAACTCAGTACATGACGATTCTTCTCTATTAAAGGAAATAAATTACATTTAATAAAAAAAAAATCCTCATAGAAAGCCACCACGCTGCCGCGGCGTCACCGCCCGTGCTATCTGTTAGAGTACAAGCGCTCTGTGGTGTAAGTACCTACACCGCGCGTCGCGTCATCAATGAATCAGCTGATTAGGGTTGCACGATTTATTATTCCACAAATATTAAGTATGAAACGTATACAAATTCGAAATCGCGCGATAAATGTTTTTTCTCTTCACGGATATGTTGTCAGACAGAACCTCAATCTGTGTACCTTTTATGGATACCAACTTTATGAAACACACTGTATATATATATATATATATATATATATATATATATATATATATATATATATATATATATATATATATATAAATCATAACATGTTATGTTATGTTATCTTAGATTGCATTGAGCGATACATTGGACGTAAGGTAGTTATTAGTTACCCTAAATTTGAAATGGTGTTGGCCAGTGTTCGATGGTAGGCGTAGTTTTCAGACCCTTACCATCAGTCAACCGCCGCTCTTTTCGCTATTCAATTATTATTCCATACCACTTGCGCTTTTCGGACAAAGGTTTAGTCTAAATTCTCCAAAGTAACTTTTACGTAATCGCTTGGTAACTATCACTGCTATACACACACCACTACGTCACACAGTGAACCTACATGACACGGGTGTTCATCTGACTTGTATGACGCACGCACAGTTTACATAACTTCGTCATAATAATCACCAAATACACAACATACAATCTCATCTGTCAAGCACACGCTGCTCAATGCAAATACGTGACGTGAAAACTATGTATATTCCTATTAACTACGTAGTTCATTTTTCCAAATGCAAAAAGCCATTTCGCCTTTTAGACCGACTTCTAAATAGGAGAAGGTCCTAAATTCGTATATCGCAATATATATGTATATCTCCGCCAAATGTGAATCGATTTTCAAAATTCTTTTGTGATCAATAGAGCTTATTCCAATTTATATGGGACCATATATTTTTTTTTTATAGCAGAGATTGCGAACGAGCAGATGGGTCACCTGATGGTAAATGATCTCCACCGCCCATAGACACCCAAGACAAAAAAAAACATGGGTGCGTTGCGAACCTAAAAGGAGGGAATGGAAGGGGAGGGAAGGGGAGGGAAGGGGATTGGGAAAGGGAGTGGGGAAATGGGCCAC
This sequence comes from Clanis bilineata, assembly GCA_036417725.1. NCBI lineage: Eukaryota > Metazoa > Arthropoda > Insecta > Lepidoptera > Sphingidae > Clanis > Clanis bilineata. The sequence continues at coordinate 10,535,394 of CM071151.1, read as the reverse complement.
CGGAAATGTCACTCACCGAACGAAACGCGACAGCAAGCTGCCACTTTACGTCGGTTTTCTGTGAGACAGTGGTATCTAACCGGTCAAGCCGGCCCGTTCGTGCTATAGACGTTACTGTCTACAGCGTGGCTCTACCACCTGGATGATTATGATCGGATAAGTTTTGAAGTTGGTCCGTTGAGTTTATAAACTTGTGATTATTACTATAATGACGGAGTATTAAGGGTGAGAGGATGGTAAAGACTTGAGTTCAATATGATATTATCAGGGACGTTGGTCAAGTATTTATAATAATCATAATGTATTTGCGCCCCATATAGCGATAGGCTCTACACTCGTCACATTATATTATTTTAGTAAGGTCAGTGAATATAATTATGTTGCACCGGTACTCAAATAGTGAAGTGAAGGATATTTAACATAATCTCAGTAATTATTAGTATGAACATTGTTACAAAACTTAAACTAGATCGACTCTTACTTTCTTTCTACCTGCCTTTATCCCACTTCAATGTGGGGTCGGTGCAACACACTTTTTCAAGCATGTTGCAGAAATTATTTGGCTAAGTTTTTAGCTTTGTGCGACCTGGTAATCGAACCCACGACCTCCCGATCCACAGCCCATACATGCTGCCACTAGATCAAGGAGGCGACAAACTTAGACTAGATTTACTAAGTTATAAAAATACTTGTTAAAAATAATGTTATTAAAAATAAAAAGAATATCAAATATACCTCTATACAACTCAATTAAATAGACGTATAATTTTTGCGTTAGCGCTTGTGTATCATTTATCTAGCATTAATTACATAATAAATTCGTTGTGAATTTAAAAGCTCTTTTCATTTATCCTAAAAATATTTCGCAAAAGTCAAAGTAACGTTATTTACTTGTTTTGGCACATATGATATTCAATGTAAGGGATTATTATTAAAAAACATTAAGCGTAATTAAGTACTAAGCTAAATGGTTTCCGGCGACAAGCGACAGATGTTACTATTTATAATTATAATTTTAGGAATGTATTAAGTAAAAGCATGTGGTATTGCTTTTATGTGCAGCGAGTAAACAGGGGCTCATTTCTAAGTCATGAACTCATAAATCTAAGGGGCTGGTTCATACAAGATGGTTAACGTAGGCTTTCATTAAACATGCATCGCTTTAACTTATTACCTCACGGCTTCGCGTAGACAGTAGACACCAACATTGTGTTTCTAGGACTGTGAATCTTAATGTGGGATTCGTGGAAAAGACGCCAGGGTTCCATAAAATTACATTTATTCTTTCTTTCTATCTGCCCTTATCCCACCTTAATATGTAGCATGTTGCAGAAACGATTTGGCTTAGTTTTTACGACCGGCTGCCTGTCTGACGTCCACCCTCTCTGAGGGATCCAATCCCGGGCAAATTAAATTAGAAAATTCGTATTCCCCGGCTTGCAAATCAAACCCAAGACCTCCCGATCCACAGCCCATATATGCTGCCACTAAAGGCGAGTGAAATGACATTTATTATTTAATAGTAAAATAATTATTTTAAACACATCATTTCACAGTAATCATGAACATTATTATGCCCAATAAAGCATCTTATTATTTTTTTAACAAGCTTATTTTAAATTGCAATTTACATTATATTTTATTAGTCGATGCGAATTTCCACAAAGGGATTTATTGGGTATTGCCTTAAAGTCTTGTAAGTAATAACCGCTGCTCTATGATATCGTTTCTCCACATTCGGTCGACGAACCTTAAAAAGATCACGTTTTAGGAATATTACGGATAACAACTCGTCAATAATCACAAGTTTAAAAACTTCACAGACCGACTTCAAATCCGATCGTGACCAAATTTATATCAGACCACCCTTGAAATAAGCTCTATCGAATACAAAAAGAATTTTGAAAATCGGTCCACATTTGGCGGAGATATTGCGTAACATACATAAAAAATACAGACGAATTGAGGACTTTCTCCTTTTAGGAAGTCGGTCGAAAAATAATACCGTTTAAGAAACAGCCTTTCATTACAATATAGACTGTGAGGGTTCACATTTTTTTAAATTAAATATGCTTCGTTCATCGCGACATTACAAAGATGGAGAATATTGATGCTTCAAGAATCGATTTGAATCAACTTGTTACGAAAACACGACTACGTTAAAGGTGCACCACTGCACTTCGATGAACTAAATAACTTTTATAGTGCAAGTTGGCTTAAAACTTTGTTGACATTAAGTAGATAACCAAACATTGATAATTAATTATTTTCTTGAAGTGTTTACTTCAATAATCTGGTTCAAATTAAATTGTGACTAAGTTTCCAAAGATTGGCATTCTTCCATTTATAAATCTAATGGCGATTTTGACATTATAATATGTAGTAGATGATAATGAAAAATATTGGTCATTTATATCAAAAGATCATGTCGGAATTTGTAACGCAAAGAAAAACATAAGTCATTGACAGTAAATCCTTCTCACCCCGTGAGTTCACCAGTAGCTCGACCATGAGGTTTTACGACATTTCACGCTAGCGACTACGTAAATATTTTACGTAATCGCTAGCGTGAAATGTCAAAAAATCTCATGGTCGAGCTACAGGAGACGTCTGACGTTGTCTTATGTTAATAAGACAATTATGTAATATATTTTGACGTTTGCCTATCTAAGATCTGACTAGAATGTACCACCAATGTTAAGAAAATCAACTCATTTTCCCCTGTTAGGTAAAGGCCTGTTTCTAGGTTATGAAGTAATTATTTCAAAATAGGAAACTAAATTTTTGTTGTAATACATTGATTTTGTAGAGCACTACGGCGATAAGAAGTTACGTGCAGGTTCATACCAAACCACTACGAAATATTGGCTTAATTGAAATCTATTATAAGTCTCTCTATCTATATTATCTAGTCTCTCTATCTATTATAATCTATATTATAAGTAAAATACCTAAATATAAACCTTTAAAAATAAGCTCATAATACTATTTTGAAGGAAGCTTGCGGGCTAATGTAGCTCAACCATGAGTTTTTTTTTTATATTCCTGGCTGGCGTTGTAAATTATGAATTAATCTTTTTATAGAAATCATTTTATGTAGTCGCTAGCGAGAAATGACAAAAAACTCATAGTTGAGCTACAGCTATCATATCACTATTCATAGTGCACAATATGGGCACACAATGAAGTATTATAGCATGTTCACTAATACTTGCCGACAACGGGCTTACCTGTCGTTATCAACTGCGATGAGCTATCAACATACTGTTACGCGTGCATAATAGAACCATATCTTGCCGAACGCGCCGCGTTTCATCCATAAATGTACAGAACGTTCTAGTGCGTTCGAGCCGAGCTAAGACGGGCCGCGTGACGTCACGCGCCGATAAGAGATCGACGAATATAAAAGGCGTGTGTGTGTGTTGGCGGGACAGTGTTTCTTCGGAAGCGATCGAGTGCGAACAACGAGCGACAAGCGAATATTCGGAGCGATTATTTCGACGCGTATTGTGTGCAGTACAGTGTTTAATTCTAAATAAAGTGCTGTGTCAGTTTCGAGAACAGTCGGCGTTTAATTGTTTGTCCTGAACCCCGTTAGCCCGTAACATTTGGTGTCAGAAGTAAGGACAAATGCCGGTGTTCCCGAAAGACGACGAAGGTATCCGTACCCGAAGCCAGCGCCAGCAAGAGATGGACCGAGGGCGTTTCGAAGATAGTCCGGCACAAGAGCCGGTTTCGCAGCCAATGACGCAGACGACTGCAGGCCCATCTGGAGTGTCGCCGACATGGGCACCTAGTGAATTATCGGCCATTATGTCGATGCTGCAAGAGCAAGCTCGACGTCAAGAGGAGCAAGCTCGACGTCAAGAGGAGCAAGCTCGACGTCAAGAGGAGCAGGCTCGTGAGTTGAAGGAGCAGCTCCAACGTGACAAAGAGGAGCAAGCTCGACGTCAAGAGGAGCAGGCTCGTGAGTTGAAGGAGCAGCTCCAACGTGACAAAGAGGAGCAAGCTCGACGTCAAGAGGAGCAGGCGCGTAAATTGGAGGAGCATCTGCAGCGTGGGCAAGAAGAGCAGGTCGTACTTATGAAGAATTTGCAAGCTACGGTCGGAAAGGAATTAAAAATCATGAAAGACCAAGTGGACCAGCATGAGCAGCGTATTGCAAAGGCCGAAGCCCAAATCGCCGACGTCAAACAACTTGTAGAAACACGTGTGTGTAGTGCCGCAAGTTCTGTGGTGGCTGCACCGTCAGGACGTGGTTTTAAAGTACCACCATTTGATGGCACATCATCTTGGTCGGCCTACAAAATTCAATTTGAGGCCGTGATGCAGGCAAACGGGTGGACCAAGGATCAAGCCAAGACTGCTCTAACCTTAGGTTTACGTGAGCAGGCCTTAACCGTCCTGGAGGCTCTTGGCGGAGATGTTACATATGACCAGCTGGTCGAGGCCTTGGAGTCGAGGTATGGTGATGCCCACCTGGAACACGTCTTTCGTGCTCAGCTTAAGGATCGAGCTCAACGTAATACCGAAAACCTACAGCAGTGGGCCCTGGAAGTTGAGAAGCTGGTTCGTAAAGCTTACCAGTCCACACCTGCACTGATTGATGGAATTCTAGTGCAGGCTTTCGTCGACGGAATCCGCGACTTAGAGGTGCGGGCTGCTGTGAGGCTTGGGCATCACGAGACCCTGAAAGATGCGTTGGCTCACGCGCTGGAAGTGGAGGCTGTACGACAAGACCATCGAGCTCACCGCATTAGAGAGGTTGTGGCATCACCTCCACCACGCAATCGTATTCAGGGGTACAGTCCGCGCTGCTTTAACTGCGGTGAAAGAGGCCACCTCCGCTTGAATTGTAGAAAACGACGGGATGAAGGAGAAAATAGACCTGAGGAGAGGGTGGTTAACACCGCCGAACAGCAGCAGGGAAACGAGTAAAGGCCAGGACTATGGGGCGGGTGCTGGCCGGGGTCCAAGAAGCCCCAAGGGTGTTGATCTCACAAGCACATGATGGGAATAGCTTAACCATTAGAGGCGAAGTCAACGGAACACCTTGTAAGCTGACGTTAGACACTGGAGCTTCCCGCACGGTTGTTAGTATCAGGCTGGCGAATCGGTTCCTTGGGGACTATAAAGGTAACCGTGGACATATAGAACTTCTAACAGCCACCGGTCAGCACATATCCGTCCAGGGTGAGAAGAGTGTACGGCTAAAACTAGGTGAAGTAATCTATCTGCATGATGTCATCGTGGCTGATATTGTTGACGATTGCATTCTGGGCCTGGACTTCATGCGAAAACATGGATGTGAAATCGACGTCAAACAGGGCGTGCTGAAATGCGGCTCAGAAGAGCTTTTTATGGAAGGAGCACCAACAGGAAAAGCATACTGCTTGAAGAAGACTGTGGTTCCACCTAGATCAGAAGTCATTGTACCAGTTAGTTTGCCACGGAATTCTGGTCCAAAAGAAAGGTGTGTCCTCATTGAGAAGATTGACAATGATCATCCATGGAAAATTGCGAGAACCCTGGTAAGGTCTGCAAATAAGTCGGCTGTACGCGTACTCAACCCCAGTACCGAGCCACAAATAATAAAAAAGGGGGTGGTAATGGGTTCTTGCGAGGAAGTGGATTGGATGCGCAAATGCCAAGATTTACCCACGGTGACGAGCATGGCACCTGCGAAATTCGACGTGTCATCACTTTTGAAAGACTGTGGTGAGTTGTCTTTAGAAGAGATTAACAAGGCCAAGAAAATGTTAACACAGTACGCCGACATCTTTTCTTCTAGTGATGCTGACATAGGAAGAACTAATTTGGTCCAGCACAAGATTAACACAGGCAACGAGTTACCAATTCGTCAGCGACCAAGAAGATTGCCAGTTGCCAGAGAGAAAGAAGTGGATACCATGATTGATGGGATGCTGAAGGACGGTGTCATAGAGCCTTCATCTAGTCCATGGTGCTCCCCAGTGGTCTTAGTAAAAAAGAAGGACGGCAATATGCGGTTTTGTGTAGACTACCGTCGATTAAATGACATAACAAAGAAGGACAGCTATCCTTTACCGAGGATTGATGACACTCTAGACACGCTTACCGGAATGAAGTGGTTTAGCACGCTAGACTTGAAGAGCGGTTACTGGCAAGTGGAAATTGACTCAAGAGACAAGGAGAAAACTGCTTTTTCTACTGGTAAAGGTCTATGGCAATTTAAGGTTATGCCATTTGGATTGTGCAACGCTCCTGCGACTTTTGAGAGACTGATGGAACTTGTACTTACCGGACTGATTGGGGACGCTTGTCTTGTCTACTTGGATGACATCATCATAGTGGGCCGCACATTCGAAGACCATCTTCGCAATCTTGAACGTGTCTTATCGAAGATCCGGGGGGCTAATCTTAAACTGAGTCCCAAGAAATGTTCACTTTTCAAGAAGCAGGTTAACTTTTTAGGACACATTATTTCAGCAGCTGGCGTACAAACAGACCCCGACAAAGTTGTGGCAGTCAAGGAATGGCCAGTTCCGAGAGACAAGACACAAGTTCGTGCGTTTTTAGGCTTGTGCTCCTATTACCGGCGATTTGTGAAGAATTTTGCAGACATAGCCAAGCCTCTACATAAGCTTACAGAAGAGAAGAGACAGTTTTGCTGGGATGAGAATTGCGACACCGCATTCCAAACGTTAAAAGACCGTCTGTGTAATACACCTATATTGGGTTATCCTGACACTGCAAACGACTTTATAGTGGACACAGACGCAAGTAATACTGGTATTGGCAGTGTGTTGTCACAACGAAAAGGAGAAAAAGAGGTTGTGATAGCTTACTTCAGCAAATCCTTATCTAAACCTGAACGGAATTACTGCGTCACAAGAAGAGAACTGCTAGCCGTAGTCAAATCACTGCAACATTTTAGTAAATATTTGCTCGGGCGGAAATTCCACCTACGAACAGACCATGCTGCCTTGAAGTGGCTACTGCAGTTCAGAAATCCAGAGGGTCAAGTAGCAAGATGGATTGAGTTGCTACAAGAGTTTGACTATGTGATAGAACATCGCAGTGGGAAATCTCACGGTAATGCAGACGCTCTATCGAGAAGACCTTGCGCAGAGAACTGCAAGCACTGCGTCAAACAAGAGGTTAAGGAAGAAGTGCCTGTGCGAATAATAAGGACAGACCTCAGCAACGAGTGGCGAGACACGCTACTGGAAGCGCAGGATAGTGACGCAGATCTAAAACCGATCTTTGAGCGGTTAAAAGCTGGTACCGCGAAACCTAAATGGCATGAAGTTGCAGCGTTGAGTTCCACCACGAAGAGCTACTGGGCCCAGTGGGACAGCTTGGTTATACATGATGGAGTACTGTGCCGTAAATGGGAAAACGCAAAAGGCGATCGATGTCATTTGCAAATGGTAGTCCCTAGAGCTAAGATCCCAGAAGTTCTGCAGCTCTACCATAATGGATTATCAGGAGCCCACATGGGGGTCAAAAGAACTCTGCTGAAGATCCGCGAAAGATTTTATTGGATCCACTGCCGAGACGATGTTGAGGAATGGTGTCGTAAATGCACAATTTGCGCGGCTGTGAAGGGTCCTCATACACGAAGTAGAGGAGCATTAAAAATTTACAATGTGGGAGCTCCATGGGAGCGGATTGCTCTGGACGTAGCAGGACCTTTCCCTGCAAGTGACAGCGGGAACAAGTACTTCATGGTGGTCATGGATTACTTCACGAAGTGGCCGGAAGTATTTGCCATTCCCAACCAGGAAGCTTCAACAGTCGCAGATAAATTGGTCCATGAAGTATTCTGCCGGTTTGGAGTACCTTTAGAAATTCACAGCGATCAAGGACGTAATTTTGAATCCCAAGTATTTCAGGAAACATGTCGAGTATTGGGCATTCACAAAACCAGAACGACCTCCTACCACCCGCAATCTGATGGCATGGTGGAACGATTTATTCAAACGTTAGAGAGATACCTGGCAAAAGTTGTAGAAAGCAGGCAAAAAGACTGGGACAAGCACATTCAGCCGTTTCTAATGTCATATCGTAGTGCGGTTCACGAGAATACGACGGTAACACCAGCTTTCGCAAACTTTGGAAGAGAATTACGACTGCCTGCTGATCTGATAACTGGTATCCCTCCTGACACCCCGCGTAGTGTAACAGACTACGCGGACGATCTGCGCAAGAGATTGAATGACGTATATGAACACGTCCGAGTGTCAGGTCAGCAAATGTCCGAGAGGATGAAGACCCGCTATGACCGAAAAATGAACAACAGCGGTTTCGACGAAGGTTCACTAGTATGGTTGCACAACCCAGTTCGATGCAAAGGCAAGTCTCCCAAATTACAAGCGAAATGGGACGGACCCTATAGAGTTGTCACCAAGATTAATGATGTCACCTACCGAATCCAGAAAGGCCAGCGATCTGCACCTAAGATAGTTCACGTCGACCGTTTAGCGCGTTATTATGGCTGTAACAATGCTCGGGACGAGCATGTCTTAGGAGGGGGCAGTGTTACGCGTGCATAATAGAACCATATCTTGCCGAACGCGCCGCGTTTCATCCATAAATGTACAGAACGTTCTAGTGCGTTCGAGCCGAGCTAAGACGGGCCGCGTGACGTCACGCGCCGATAAGAGATCGACGAATATAAAAGGCGTGTGTGTGTGTTGGCGGGACAGTGTTTCTTCGGAAGCGATCGAGTGCGAACAACGAGCGACAAGCGAATATTCGGAGCGATTATTTCGACGCGTATTGTGTGCAGTACAGTGTTTAATTCTAAATAAAGTGCTGAGTCAGTTTCGAGAACAGTCGGCGTTTAATTGTTTGTCCTGAGCCCCGTTAGCCCGTAACAATACTATTCCCGTATTGATCATTGTAGTCCATTGAAATGTTAAATTTTTTAGGCCTTACATTGCGGTTTTTAGACGACGCAATTTTATTTTTTTGATGTGTAGGGGGGTCAGTGTAAAGCTAAAATCAAGTTTGTGGGGTCGCCACCCTTGCCCCACGGCCGCCATCTTGAAAATAGGGGTTGAAATGGTTATTACGATTTATCTCTTAAACTATTTATCTGATAAAAAAATTATAATAACAAAAAAAAAAAAACTGATGACACATTATTAGTACACACGTATAATATATGTATAGTTAAGAGTACTGAAAAATAGGGTAGTCGGTTGTGAAACAAGAAGCCGCTGCTGCAGGATCGATTCCTACACCGAAACAAATTATTTGTGTGATCCACAGATATTTGTTTTGAGTCTGAGTGTTGTGGGACCATAAGTCCCTCATAGCCTATATAGCCTCCCTTATATTTGCGATATAGTTTAAGCTTATTATGGTCAGGTTATTATGTGACTGTTGGGGGTAATTATTTATTTCAATTTCAATTAATGATTTCCATGAGCCATCATGTAATATTATTCCATAGGTATAAACTAAGAGTTAATTTAACACAATGATAATGATTCGCTCTCTGAATACGCATCTATTTTTGGATCTATAGACGTTACATTAAAAGGCATGCATCACCTTAATTTATTCACACTTTAGACTAGAATCGGGCACGCTCTTATGACCTTCAACCTACGTTCACGACCTACGTTAAATACAAGCTACATTTGCATACATAGTATTTATATTCGATGACCTTTTGTAAAATCCAGCGGCGGCGCATGTGAACTCACAACATAATACTAGATAATGGAAGCTCCGATTGAAGGGAAACCGTGACCTTTCACAAGTTACGGACACTAGAGCAATGGTGCTATAACATAACATAATTCTATTATAAAGCCATTTTATGCGAGGGAGATAAGAATGTCATACCTAATCACGTGTAATTATTACGTTATTGCCTCATCTAAGCTCGATGTTAGAACGCCTTGTATATACCTCTATATAAATTAATAAATTTTAACCTCGATTTCATGCTATCTTGTAGGATGATGCCCTGATACATGTTTCTAGCCGACTAAATTGCGCCCTCCCCCTGTTTTCTTTCTTTCCACCTTCGTTTATCCCATTACAATAGGATGCAGTTTTGGGCAAATCGTTTCAGGAAAACCACGTCGTCCGACCTGAGATTCGAACTCAAGACCTCCCGGTCACAATCAATATTCATTCGACTAAGAAGGCGACTGTTTTGACTTTTCAAAGCATACTCTGTTGGGCTAGGGTGCTACTTTGTTTTTGTACGGGAATCGGTACAAGTAAGATTATAATAATACTGCCATAAGACGTGGTGGTAACCCCCCCTTGTAAAGCTTACCAGTATCTTTAAGGTCTTTACACAAATACCTAAGTCCTACAACACAATATGATACAAATCATATATCAATATGATGCAATATCCATACATGTATGGATATTGCGGTGTACTGGAGGTGATACATCAACGTCATCAATCCGCGTCAACGGATATATCAATTAGTCATGATTATATAAGGAAATATAATATGTTCACCATAGATTCGTAACAAATGTGGTTCATAATAAAGCCCAAGTTAATAACCGGCCTTTGTTATGTAAAATATTTAAAAAATGTAGCTATTCTTTAATCCGTAGTGGGATTAAAGAATAGCTTTTCTCTGTTAGCTAATTAATTTACAAAGTCTCCTTTTTATGACATCCAGTGTATCAACGCCGGTATTCAATATCTGAGATACATTTTTCATAGAATATTTTTTCTCAAGGCAATCATCTGATAAATGATACGCCGCCGTATAATTCCGCAGTAGGTAGCTATCGATTTTGCGTTCCTGTTTTCATGGCCATCTAAATTTCGGGAGTCTATAAATATCCACCACCATATTACATTGGAATTGTGTTATTTTTCATACAACCAGTCTTTAATGATTCTTATTTTGTATGTTATGTATTAACACATATATTTTTTTAAGATGAAAAACACTGCCCCCTTTGGCGTGGTGGTATTTCGGTATGACTACGGGCCTGAGGTCTCGGGTTCGATCCCCCGGTCGGGCAAAGTGATATTAGATTTTTACATATCAGCCCGGAGTCTGGAATTTGTGCCCGATATGGCGATAGGCTCGCCCCCTATCACGTCTGGGACGAAACTAAGCTCGGCGAAATGTGGGTGTTCTAGTTCGCTAGTGCACCTTTGCCTACCCCTTCGGGGATACAGGCGTGAGCTTATGTATGTTAATGAAAAACCCAAATCCGGTCAAGAGGGATCTTTGGCCCAAGAAGGAATATTTTTGAATATCGAATTCGAATCGAGCTCGGCATACATTGATGACATTTATATGATTTTTTTATTCCTATAAGATTTTCCGTGAAAACTTTAGTTACTTATCTATTACGATTCTAAAAAGTCCTTACATTCATCTGAATTAAAAAAAACGTGAAAAACTAGTGATAGTCTATAAGATTCCAGATTCTTTTACGAAGATGGTACATATATAAAATATACATGGTGTGTCTATCTTTTATATTGTTGGAATGTAGTTACTTTTTTAAATATATTTCTTTTAATTTTAACTACTCAATGTTTAGTTCATTATATGAATGGCCATAGGCTGGCCCCCTATCACATATGAGACGGAAATGAGCTCGGCAAAATGTGGATGTATCAGTTCTCGAGTTGGACTCTACCTACCCCGGTACTACATCGGTACCCGGTACTACGGGGATACAGACGTGAGTCTATGGATATTAGAACTACAGAATATTACTACCATCCCCAGGAACAGGGCAGTAACATACTTGCGAGTGAAACCGAGAGGAACTAATACATCATATGCCTTACTTATAAAATTTCGCTTATCTTTCCGCTAAGAACATCCTGTCACTTTTTTCCTTGTGTTACATTGCTTAAAAATGAAAGGGACAACCTATGCTTAAAGATAAACAGCGCTTATACATTGTTATAAGTAAGGGGCCATATTTGAAGAAGAATAAACCCAAGCTTAAATATAAGTCGTATACTTGAACACGATAGGATTGTTGGATTTTACAACACTTCATAAAGTTAAAATGATTTCTTGAATGTGTTTTAATTATGTTAAGTAAAACTTGTTACTTAACTAGCATCTCAATCATAACACGATGTTTTCCGCAGGGAATATGACAAAGTTGCTTTTCTAGTTTGAGGGTGACATCGAACGAATCTCGCGAGGCAGTCGATACAAATAAAATTGTCTCTATGACATAGGTTCGATGGAAACAATCGTAAATGTGTAATAAATATATCTCAAATAAACCATTTCCATTAAATGGGCTCTAACATTTAAAGAAATCACGAAATCCGAGCATTATTTGTTCAATAAAACCACTTTAGTAGCTATCGATACGGTGTGAGTTGTTTGTTATTACTAATTTATTTTTAACACAATATAAATACTTTAGAACGTTTTACATGCGCAGTAGACAGGTTTATCAGTGTACCGCACGAGTGACGACCGCACGCAACCACAGCAAACAATGTGGAAATCAAAAGGTTACTAAAAATATTCAACAACACATGCTTCTAAACATTATTCCGAAGGTAAAGATATAAATAAAACTCAAAACTATTTAGGCACTGGTAAACGAAAAGTGCGTTGAGTGCCAATAAACAGGCATTTAAATCTAAAAATAGATCAGGTCTGTTTGTGTGGCCTTCCGAGCTATGGCCACCCGCCCCTGCGTGGGACGCGGCCGAGGGAGAAGGCAAGAGGGCAGGCCAGACCTACACACCCCATAGACATGATTTATTCCCGCGAAGATTGCGTTTGCAGAAAAATATTTAATGAGGTCAGAAGGCATATAAGACAGAATAGTACTTTCAAATGTCTGTTGGTCGCATGAACTCATAAACGAATACGCAAAATATATATGTAACTGTTAGACCGAGTTCCTCGTACTATGTATTATCCACGACATAAGACTAATGTCTTGTGTGGGATCATGGCTATATCTATAACTATATTGTGTATTTATTCTTATTTTATTATATTAGATATAGATTACACAATACACACATAAAATTCCACTGAAAACCAAACACTATTTAAAAGGTATCTTCAATTATATTCCTAAATGAGAATCAAAACATTGTTAACGTTAATTTAATTATGGAAACATTGTTATTATGTAGAACACGCTACGAAACTAAAATTAATTTGTTTCGCATAAGCACTGTGCCAGAGTTGCTCGCAAAACTATTTTTAATTTCGCATATAAAAGGAGAAATTCAATTTTGAAACAAATTACAGCCACCCATGCGGCATGTATGCACGCCAACGTTTCACTCATGTTTTAGACAAGGCAATTTCTAGGCTTGATGTTCCCACAAAGTCAAGCCAATATTTACTGGTAAATAAATCTGTACGGTAGGTATCTACATGTAGAGATTACAGCACCTGTCGACAAACGTAGGACGCCTCGAATGGCGGACTAAAATAGCTTTATCCAATTATGGAGGCCTTCTTTGGATCTCCTCTCTACGTTTCAATTGGAGCGTGTCAACAGAAACCTGTCACAACTGATTGTATTGACAAAGCTATTGTGTCCACTAAGATATATTTTTTATAGCAGAAACTGGCAAAGGAGCAGATGGGTCACCTGATGGTAAGTGATCTTCACGCCCATAGACACCCAAGACACAGAAGACAGTGGTTACAAAACGGTTGAGCCTTCCCATTTATGCTGTAGACGTAACTGTCTACAGCTGCTGCGTGGCTCTGCCACTCATTATAGTGTATATATAGGTGTTGGTGTTAGTATAAATATGGTTACTAATTGTAATTCCTAAATGTTCTTTTCATGGTACAATTACACTGGTACTAAAGTGAGTACCAGTTGTATATAAGATAATCACAAGTTTAGTGATTATTTTTTAAATATGTTCCCCGATATCTCCGCCAAATGTGGGCCGATTTTCAAGATTCTTTTTGTTAATAGAGCTGATAAATTTGGTTACGATTGGATACATTTTAAAGTCGGCCCGTTAAGTTTTTAAAGTTATGATTATTTAACTACAAAATATGAGACAATTAATAGTATTAGTACTACGGGAGCGACTACTACAATTAATAGTATTAGTATTAGTACGGCGGGAGAACCCGCGAAAAAAAGGTAGAGTTAAATAAACATAAATCCTCAAAAAACCTTTATAAACTCCAGTAAAATTTTGCAACAAAGACGTCTGTTCATTGTATACTACCGTTACCTACGTTTTCATATTCATGTCGGAATCATCGGCACGTGTTGTGATTTCCATAGGCGACGTTTATTTAGCCACATTGCCACAATCCTCCTTTGAACGAAGACATGAAGTTAGTCGTGAATATCAAATACGTAACGTGCATGATGCTCAGAATTGTGGTGAATTATGGCTTCATTTGTGGTTAAAGCAATTTTAACTTTATAATACAATCAATTAACTGATGAAAACATATAAAATTAGCATGGAATCTAATCTGTTCGATTTGAAGTCGGTAATTGTAAAATCAATGATTTATAAACACAATACATATTTTTTTAAACATATTGTTTTGACAGTTGCAGTAGTTGCAGCAGCAGTTGCAGCGCTTAGAAAAATCTAGAATTATCTTAAATCTAGATTTAAATATAAAAATAACATGTAAGTTTAATCGAGTTTAGGACTAAGTCTAGATAGTGCTGTAAGTTGCTCTAAACGGTTTTTCTAAATCTCATAATAACTATTCATTCCACCTGCCCTTATCCCACTGCAGTGTAGGTTTAGCGCGGCGCAACAGAATTTTTCAAGCACGTTCCAGAAAGGATTCGGCTTAGTTTTTGCAACCAGCTGCCTACGCGTTGTCAACCACTTTTGGGAAATCTAATCCAGCAAATCGTGTTTGAAAAACACTCCACTTGAACTGGGAATTGAATCAATATATGTATAAATATATATAAAAATAAATATATATATTTACTGTGAATCGGTATGTTCTGGACGCCCAGTTTATTTGAAATATACGCGCGCCAGGTCGACCAGCGTAATAATATTGAGATAATAAACTTATCTTACGTGATTCTTAACCATTCACAAAACATTCTAGGGTGTCAATTGTAATAATCACCCTCTCTTTGACCGATCCCAATATAAGATACTAGTCTTGTATCGCAGAACTACGACAGACTTTCAGTTCCACAACACTAAACGTTCCGAAATATCTATCAATTTTTCAATTATATTGCTGTTTGCCGAGTACCTAGTATGTTTTAACAAAGAAATATTTGAAAAGTGAAAAGATTGTTTACACTTCTTGAGCTAGCATAGCAACGAGATTCCATTTTTATGTTTGCAGCACTATTTTATAGTACACTTTAATTATAATATAAGTCGGACGTAATGAGGTTTATATATTGTCCTCAAAAAACGTGCATTGGAAAATGTCTGTCCCTCTTCAGGCTTTAAGTTAGGTATTTTTCTGTCAAACAAAAGAATTGGTTCCATAGTAGTAACACAATTCGAAATATAATTTGTTTTGTTTGCATAACAATAGTATTATCTGTCGTCCAAAAATTTTATTAAAAGCCTATAAATAGATTTATTGTCTGTTTATTCTATTATTCCATTAAACGATCATTGGTAGTGTATTAAGCATTATACATTTTAGCTAGAATAGGGCCTTTTAGTACACGCCGATGACAACCACGGCGTTTATACTTGCTCTTTCCACGCATCAATCCCAATTGCTTCAAGTATTTCTAGTCAATCCCCTGCCACCATTCCTGCCATATCCCATTCCCTTTTCCACAACTCACAACCCTTACACTCTATTCTTATCTCACCATATCACCCTATCTTAGCTCCAACGATATTATGTCCATACTTACCTGGCTGTCGTTAAATTTATTACGTAATAATGTAAATTTTATTAATATTAATTAATCCAGAATTTGCTTGTGTTGACCTGTCATAAGTGCTTTTTTACATGCCTACGTGACCAATAAAGATTTTTTTTTTATTTTATTTTACATATTCTTTGCTTCCATAATTGTATTTAGTAAGTAGTTACACACCTTTGACTGCCGTTACCATTACGAATCTACTACGCCATTATATTAGTGTCTATAAAAAAAAACTACGATCCTTAGATACATTGTAGTATTTCGTTTCCGTAGCAATCGTAGATAGTTGTAATTTATGAAATATCTTACTACTTTTTTTATAGAATATTTCTTCCTACCTGCCCTAATGCCAGCTTAATGTGGGGTCGGCGCAACACACATTTTCAAGCATGTTGCAGAAAGGATTTGGCTAAGTTTTTACAACCGGCTGCCTGCCTGACGTCAACCTCTCTGAGGGATCCAGTCCCGGACAAAATTAGAAAATTCGCTTTGTCTAACCTGGGAATCGAACCTACGACCACCCGATCCACAGCCAATATACGCTGCCACTAAACCAAGGAGGCGACATTTTTTTTATAGAATGGTCGGACAATAAGCAAGTAATAATAATTGAATTATGTACGTACTATAAGCCATTATTACTCATTGTAGCTCAATTGGATTTCAGTGTAATTTGTTGGAGGTCACAAGTTTTCCCTTAAAATTTTAAAACAATTTTAATCTACAACTAAATTAACATACCATAAAGTATAATGAAACATGGTGACGGAAGATTTATTACCCAAATTGTTAAGTAATATTTATTTAAATACATTTTAAGGCAACGTAATCTCTATTAAAAATGTTATTATGTAATTCTGGGTGTGCTTTGGGTAGAATTCCTATGTAGTTATTTTGTCGAATAAATAAAAAAGTACAAACACAACTTTCGTAGCATAATGCGGTACTCCAACTCGGATCCACGGTGGCAGTCCCAAGTGTATTGGTACAAAAAGGGGAAATCAACTCCGTGACTTGATCTCTTGTTCGTGAAGTGTGATGTGATACGACGACACATACAATGCTATGTATATTCAGTAACCGGTTAACTCATAAACGTTTTATAACTTTCGAATAATACGGATACTTGATGTAGTGACAGCGTCCAGAACAAAAAAAACATACCGATTCACAGTAAATATCTATATTTACTGTGAATCGGTATGTATGGTATGTATGACTATTAGGTCATAACGATTGGATAACAAGTTTTGTGCTGTTGTCCTGTCTATATACTGTTGAATGACTTTGGGATCGGGACTACGGGATGTTATTTATTTATTACTAAAATAAAATAAAATATGTTGAATAGTCCCTTCCTACACCTAACCGAATTTAACTAAGAATATCACATGTTTCACCTCACAGTTTCATTATTTAGACCCCTATTAAATTAATCATCTAATAGTAGTTATCCAACAACATGAAAGGAAAGTTTCCTCTCGGGATAATGAACTATGCTTTGTCTTTGGTCCTTATTATTTAATCAAAGCGATACGGAACAGTGTAGAGTTTCGTACGGCTATCGACACCACGATAACGACGACTTAGATAATGGGGCCTAGTTTCGCAACTTCACATTAAGTGGTAAACCTCTCCTATACAAAATCTACGCCAATTTCTGTACCAAATAACTGTATGTAAAACCGTGGATTTTAATAAATAATTGAAATTACGGCTCGTTAAGACGCTCATCATAATAATTGTGCTTCGTATTTGCTTCTTATATAGAGGTATTAATCACAATTATCATAAACAAATATAATAATAACTAGCTTTTAACCACGGCCCCGCAAGCGTATTTTGTAGGGCCAACGGAAAAAGCTTTTGATTTGTCGATCCACCCTGTCGTTTTAGTCTAAATATTCTACTACGGGGTGACTCAGATATCGATTTTGAAGTCAATTGGCTCAAAAACAAAGAAAAACAAAATGGCGGCCACTTTTGACAGTTTTGACATCGGTTCCGTCGTTTGGAACCATGGGGCGACCCAGATATCGATTTTGAAGTCAATTGGCCCAAAAACGAAGAAAAACAAAATGGCGGTCACTTATTTACATTTCGACCCCGGATCACTAAACGACTTTAAAATGGTACATAATTTGTAAAATATTCAATATGACTCAGAAAATATGGTAACGCCATCTATTGATAAATTTGAAAATCTTTTTCAGGCTATAAAGAACTACCAACAATCGCACACATAATACAAAGATATATCCGTATCTTTTGATAGAGTTGACCGATTTGAATAAAACAAACCCTAAATGTTATTCCAAGATGTGGTCTACGATTTCCTATCCAGATCCGTAAAATTGCTTTGGTGGTTTTCATTTGATACGTAGTCAAACACACAGACAGACAGATAGACAGACAAAAGTTCTAAAAATGATAAAAATGTGTTCCATCACTATTTCTAACCCCCCCCCCCCATTAACTTTTTTTGGAAATATAAGCAATGTACAGGCGCGCGATATTTACATGTATTGATTGATAATGATGATAAGCGTATGGGCCACCGGAGGCCGAGCCGCCCGTGACTATTTAGGATATAGTGAACCCAACATGTAATATCCTTTTTAATCGGGAATTACAAAAAATAAATTGAGAAAAAATGCTTTTATGATGATAAGTCAGATCATTTTCGTACCTCACAGCCGTTCGCAAGCTAGATACAAATAAAGTGTTTACAGTAAATCCTTTTGATTAAGATGCAAGAGCGCAATCTCATGTACAGTTAATGTATCCGATCCTCGCGACCCAACTACCCTCATTAGCCACATGTGCCCTCTGGAACGTGCGCATTAGCAACACACCAACTTGTAGTTCAATCACCGGACAAAGTAGATTAAGGATTTATTTACTATTTAAGGATAAATATTATTTTTCTTTGCTATTCCAGTAAAATACTCCAATGAGACTCCTTTTGTCATGTCGACAGCATTGACTAGACCCTTTCGATACCACATTCCAAAGACATTCACCAGTACATATACGGGACCACAGCACGAATCTTGTATCCAAAAGTTGTAACCTCGTGGTCATAAGTCACTCAGTCGTATTCGAAACATACGCGCGCAAGGTCGTGCCATCGTAGTAATGTTTAGACAATAAAATTGCCTTACTTCTTGAACATTCACAGAACATTCTGGGATATAAATTGTAATAATGACCCTCGTATTGTAATAAGTGGTAGATAGCATTACTGACGTTTGAGACAATTTTTTTAATAAGGAAACTTGCCTATTAATAAAAACTACACATAAAAAGGGGATGGCCAGCAATCTAGCGGTAAAATTTGAAATTTCGCAAAGCTCATAGTTTATGAATAATGGAAACTTGAATTTGTGACGACAATTTTTTTCTGGATCCATGGGTGACCTGCAGTACATTTGCAATCCACCTATGGGGTAATTAATTATTTTTAGCATACACAAAGCCATTCCTATGCTAATTACAACGATTTACAGGTCACATTCTGATTTTTAAATCCCCGTGCTTAATAAATTGATAATAAATTATATTTTTATATTTTAACTTTACCATTACGCTTTAAATCGTTCTCCTTGTATGTGGAATTGTTATTGGTATCAACTTTATGAAACACCCGGTATAGTTAGTAATATTAAATCTCATAGAGACAGTCTTTAGCAGTCTAACGTGCATTTTTGTTATTTTGGCAAGAACAGCAATAACTACGCTTCGGTTTTTATCCCTAATAATGTTGTATACCCCTAGACTACATCATAAATCAGTGGTCGGGCGCAGCAGATCACACTATGATGGAGGATTTATCCAGTTGCAATTATACGACATTCACATATCTGCATCAGCCGAGACCAATGGCTTATACAGTTACTTAACACCAATTATTTATCGACCGACTTCCAAAAAGAAGGAGGTTCTGAATTCCTCTGTATTTTTTTTAATCTATGTTCCCCGATATCTCCGCCAAATGTGGACGGATTTCCAATATTCTTTTTGTGTTCGATAGAGCTTATTCCAAGGGTGGTCCCATATAAATTTGGCCACGATCGGATAAGTTTTGAAGTCGGTCCGTTAAGTTTTTAACTTGTAATTATTTATGCATACGTTTCAATATTGAGATGAAAAAATATGTAGGAAAATATACATGTGGTAATATGGATGCGGGCTCCGGGTTTCTGAACGTAGCATAATGACTACGACGTAGCAGCTCTACCTACTTTCCGTATAAACTTAATTCGTAGACTATTTTCACCGGGTTCTTGACTTGAGTAGAATCGTGTCTAAAAATTAGTTATAAATAACTATTATTTAAAAAAATGTGTGTAGCATCTCTGGCATTAATCCAATGCGCCGCGTCCATCACCGACCGTCGACCAGAACTCCCATTTTGTTATAATAGCCAAAAAAAGTTTATAAGTCTTCGGAAAATTACTTTTAAGTATTTACTGATATTTATATTTAAGATTTTAATTATTAAATTCAATGTACTATGAATGTCACACAAAATGTGGGTCACGATTTAATTTTGTCAAGTGCACATCTTAAAGCAATAAAACAAGATAAAGGAAAAGTATATTCAAGCAGTATTGCAAAGATATGGTAATGTTAAAGACCAACACACACAACAACAATGTCACGAGAAAAGAAATTTATAGTGTGAAAATAGTTCCTGATTCTTTCTAGTATAGTATATGTATATGTACTCCTATAAAAACGCTTTACGATTCGTATGTAAATTTTATAATGTCCAAACTTGCTGAGCAATACATAAATACCTACTAAGAATTGCAAGCTTAAAATATGTAGTTCCCAACAAAATATTATAAACAAAATATTACTATTTAAACTTTGAATATCTGATATCAATGTTTGCATAATTCCACATACGTACACACCTTGATCCATATTTTTATAATAGGTAGGCTATTAGTATTTTATTAGTAGTTTTTATTAGTAGGCTATTAGTTATCCTGTATACATTAATAAAGCGATTATAGTTGAGCGTGTAACCACGTCAAGTACTCGGTGAATGCCGTCAGGTAATCAGGCACTAAGCTGTGTACTCATAGACGTGAGGCAGACGCCCCTAGTACAGACAAACAAGCCCGTCACGCTTGCTAACGTTACGATATTGGTGTTTACACAGAGCCTTTACTACTAATTATCGCGGTAAACGTGCGTATAGCTTCCAATTAATTTCTCGCCTGTTAACACGCGATAAAGATCTTTGGAGTTTTAATAAAATAGATTGTTGTAACTGCGTAATATGTTGGCGTTGAGCTTAAAAGCTTGAGGTAACTTAGGGAGCGAGTGGAGCTAAATTAACAATTTGCAAAATTTTACTCACATATTAAAATATATTGTCGGGAATAAATTCAATATATTTCTTCACAACTCTACTATGTGCTTCGTTACATTTCAATTTAAAAGGAAAATTGTCTGTGGAAAATGGATCAATTTGATTGAAATTGATTGGAAAATGAATCGAAGGTTGCCTTCGCCGTTCTCGTCATCAAAGCTACAAACTTTGATGATGAGGACGGAAGGACATATTATGAAACATTCAGATACACATGCTATAGCGAACCAAACAAACGTTAATTATGTCACTAGGTATCAGATTCTGCCTCCGGCTTTGCCCAAATAAACATATCGGTTTACATGAATGGAAAACAAATACGAGTATTTGTTTATACAATAATAAATCACTTCATGATGATTCTGAATTGTAGACATAATGTTTATCTTTATTTTGTATTCAGAATGTTTCAAAAAGTTGATATCAACAATAATACACTTAAAGAAACGACGGGTAGCAATCTGGCGGTAAATATGAAAATTTCGTAAGATTCATAGTTGTTGAATAATGGAAACCCGAATTTGTGACGAAAGAATTGTTTCTGCTCCATGGGGTCAGCTGCAGTACATTAGCAAACTATGAGGTAATTAATTTTTTTAGCATATACAAAGCCAGTCCTATGCCAAATGCGTCGATTTATATGGTTGCGTTCCGATTTTAAAATCCCCGTGCATAATTTGTTGAAAATAATTTCGTTCTATTTTCATTTTGTAACTTTTCCATTACGCTTTAAATCGTTCCACCTGTATGTGGAATTGTTATTGGTATCAAGTTTCTGCAACCCGCGGTATATTATTATACAGGGCTCATATTTTATTATTATATATTCACAAGTACGGAGTTTTTGGAATGTAAGTTCAACCAAGTTTAAGTTTAATTGATTAGGAGTCTTCATCCACTTCGCGCTCACAGTGACAAGGACCACTCAACTTGCGAACTTATAAAACTGTAGCCCTGTCAGTGGTGAAGCGTGAAGGATCCATAAGCTTTAACAAAATCGTCGACTCTTTATAATAGATATAAACGATAAACCAACGAGCAATTTTTTATTCCTTGCGCCACCAAATAATGTACAATAATTAGGTCACCTAGTGCTTACCCCACACTAGATATAACCTGTATCGTGGGTATCAGAGACTATGAGAGACTTTCGGTCTCACAACACCCAGACTTGCATCAAATATATGAGGGCCACACAAACATTTGTCTCAATGCGGGAATCGAACCCCCGGCCTCTCGTTTCACAGCCGGCTACTCGTCCGTTCCGCCACGGAGGCTGTCTGTCTGTTCTGCACGGCATTGCAAAATATAAGTTCTAAGAAAGATTTACAAAAATGCTTACACTTGCAATGAAAAGATTTAGTTCTGAGCACGCCATCCACAACACTTGTGAGCCGAGACGTCTGCGACACTGCCCAGCTGCGGGCACTATATCCATCCATTTATTACTTACACAAGTTACACACCCAACTAGGGAGCTCCAGACACTTATTTAGACTACACAAACATTTTATGGTTTACTTTTTTTACACCATTTTCCAATTAGACTATCTAAACAGATCTACAAGTAGTTATTCATGTAAGGTTCACATCCACGCTGTAGACAATTTGTTTACACTGTAGACTAGACTACACCATATGAATAGGCTGGCTAACGCGATTATACAAATATAAATATAAGTAATCAACTGAAGTTTTCTCTAATTTTTGGGCAAACACTGGAATCTAAATACTGCCTTAAAAAAACTGGCCAAGTGCATGCTGCATATCTGATCACGCACAGGACAGGGTTCCGAAGTAGGGTTACTTGTTACTGATATATAGTTTTATTAGACATAATTTGAAGCATATCTTCGATAATATATTTACTACATAATAAATAAATAATGTAGGAAGGTTGTTTTAATACGTCACGCGCTGGCGGGGTCGAGGTGTGCGAGTAGATATTAAAGTCGGTACTAATGGTAGGCTTTTATTTATTGAGTAACAAACAAGGATTACAACAATCCGAGTTACGGCACCAAGTCCCGTGGAGACGAAGGTGACCGCAAACCGGGGACCCTAAAAAAGGCACAAGACAACTGGTGTTCCGTGAGATCTTTCCAAGTAGGACGAGAACCACAGATGCGCCAATGCTGTGCTTAGTTGCTTTCCTTAACTAGATCGTAATAACGCTTTGGAGGTCATTAACCCGGGGAGAATCTTGACATTGTTACAATAAATAAATAAATAAATAACGCCCAACATTCACATACATAGCCCGCCCACTGCGCCACGGAGGCTGTCAAAATAAGTAACATTGTACGAAATTTTACTTTGGCCGACTATAACATGTTAACCTGCTTAGCTATAATAGTTTTCCATTTAAATTCGTTATATATTCGACTACAAAATACAAAAAATAAATAAGATTTTATTTTACCATTTTGTTGGTATGAATTGAAATGTCAAACTCATGCCAATTTACAGCGTTCTAGTAGTCTCTGAGCGAATCCGTGGTCAGACACCGGACAGATAGACGGACATGACGAAACTATAAGGGTTCCTTTTTGGCATTTGTCTTCGGTACCCTAAAAACGGTATTTAATAACTTAACTCTTATCTATTTTATTTCAGTAGCTTTAAATTATGAACTTAAATTAACTTTGTTTAACCTCTAACATTTATCAAAGTCTAACATCGTGACCGTTGTGTACTGTAATACGAGAATTCAACCAATTCTACATCTTTAATTATATTTCATTAATTAAAGGTTTTAATTGCATGCTTTATCGTGTCGGCAGCATGTTGGTAAATGATCATTTTGCCGCAAACCGCAGGCGAGTCAGCCATTAAAGTGTTTTTGCATGTTAAGCAGACCCCCTTGGCTTTCTCCAAGTTTGCATAGATTACGTTTGTGTAAAATGGTTTCGCTGCACACGCCACCGGAAACCCGATAACCGAGCTACCTACATATGAACTATGAATTTAATACAGCACAGTGGCGCAATACGGACAACAGTGCATTACTTGTAAATGCATAAACCTGGATTATAATTAGGGACGTCAAAATTTAACTTTAATTTGGATATTTAATTTTGTAAGTACTGTTCGACAATGAAAATAGAAAGAGTAAATTAAAAAATAACACCCAACAGTCACACACAGTCCTGACCCCACACTAAGATCGTGTCTTGCGGGTATCAGGAACTAAGAAAAACTTTCAGTCTCACAACACTCGAAACAAATATCTGTGGGCCACACAAACATTTGTCTCGATGCGGGGATCGAACCCACGGCCTCTCGCTTCACAGCCGGCTGCTCGTCCGCTACCCCACGGAGGCTGTCAAAATTGGAATTTTAACAGGAAGCTGGTTGGAATTTTAACAGTAACTGCCCATTAATCACTTGAATATAACGATTGTCAGTTGCTTGAAAAGCTTTACTATACTGGCCATTGAGACGCTCGAAGTTAATGAGAAAATGACAGTTATAAATTAATACATTTTCACTACATTTGTTCACGTTGGACGTACACCTGCAAGATACACATGATAGTGTTTTTTTTTATTTTTAATTCTATTTTTTTCCCTCTGTGTAATTTAATAGACCTAAGTACCTAATTATGTAACAGCTAAAACGCAATAAATGTCATTTTCTTTCTTTCTTTCTTTCAAGATGGACAGGTGACAGACAGGACACGAGATACTATAGATAGGCTGCTTGGAACAGGTTGATCTAGAGATCTTTGGGGGAGACCTATGTTCAGCAGTGGATATACTGTAGTTCATGATGAAATTGATTGACGAGAATAAAACCCCCAACCAAAACCGATGACAAAATATAATATTTCTGTTCCCAGTCAAAGCAACGATCCGCCTATAAAATAAAATAACATTATTTCACAGTGACCTACTTATAATATTTATTATTCAATGAACTCTGTTAAAAATATGTTAGTTAATAAGAGTATTACCTAAATCCAGTCGTGTGCAAAGCATAGTGCAGTGCAGACTGCAGTGGTGACGAGTGCCGTGCTACGCCAGCCTTCGTGACACGAATCACTATAGCACGCCGCGCCGCGCCGCGCCGCGCCGCGCCGTGATAGCACACGACGACGACGACGCGCCACCACCGCGCCAATAACTAACAAACCTACCATTTCACACGCGATTCAAGATGCTCCAATTTACATAAAATACTCGTAAAAAAGACATAAAAACTTTTATCTGACCTACACCTCGCCAACGTGACGACGTAAAACAATGATTTGATATTGGTAAATAAAACAATTTCGTAACAAATAATGTAAATGCCTTTAATAATATCGTTTCCGACCAGTTTTATACATATGTTCTGTATTTAACCAAGTTAAAAAAATAACGATTATCTCAATTCGAAACGCATTTTGCCTTTTTGAAATAGTAGTTTCTATCTACAACTCAGATTCCCCAGCTGATGGTAAATAGTTACCATCGCCGGAAAGACTACAGTAGGCTGCCACTTTACCTCGTTTATCTACCTACATACATATACATAAGCTCACGCCTTTATCCCCGAAGGGGTAGGCAGAGGTGCACTAGCTAATTAGAACACCCACATTTTGCCGAGCTTAGGCCCATCCCAGATGTGATAGGGAGCGAGCCTATCTCCATATCGGACACAAATTCCAGACTCCGAGTTGATACTTAAAAATCCTATATCACATTCTCCGATAGGCCGACCTCAGGACGATAGTCGTACCCCGCCCGCAATACCACCACGCCACCGAGGCAGTCTACCTACATACTCGTGCTTATACTTTACTACTCGTATTCAGTACTGTTTTTACCATAAGGGCACACTGGGCCCCCGCCCAGGGCCCCCAACCTCAATAGGTCCCTAAAAGCCTGATAAGTATTTAGATTCTCTTACATGATTAATTATTTTTACTCCCCAAGGGACCCCCAATTTTTATGTACCCAGGGGCCCACGCATGTGTTAAAACACCCCTGCTCTTATCGGCTAAAACTGTACAATACAAGTTTAGAAAATGCGCACAACATTAAGTGCCATCAATCACAACTACACTGAGGAGCATTTCCATTTATCACATTCATAGCACTTTATACTGGTACTGTTGACAACCGACAAGTCACAAGTCCCATGTCTCGTCCTCTCGGGACCATTTTAAGGAAATACAACTGAGATGTTTATACAAAGCACCATTTGACCAAATTGATAAAAATTAAATAAAAATAAGTGTATTAGTAAATTAATGTATCTCCTTTGTTTAAATTCACATAGAGTGTATGCATATTAATATATAAGAATATGTATACATAAATGTTTCGATATAACCTCATACGCCTTCGATTTGTACATCTATTGGATCTTGCCTATAAGCAATAGATAACAAACAATATTACTATTCGACACGAAAGGCTCACGCGAGAGCCACGTGTCACGTTCCGATTATAACAATCGTTAGGAAACTTCGAATATTGGTCACTATGTGCCTGACACAATAGATTAATGGAATACTAGTCGTGCTTCTGGTATGTGATTTATTGGTCTCGATCATGCGATATCAGTGCACGAAGACCACACACACACACACACACACACACACACACATATATATATATATATTTTTTTTTATAGCAGAGATTGGCAAACGATCAGATGGGTCACCTGATGGTAAGTGATCTCCACCGCCCATAGACACCCAAGATACAAAAAGAATCATGGATGCGTTGCCAACCTAAAAGGAGGAAATGGAAGGGGAGGGAAGGGGATTGGGAAAGGGAGTGGGGAAATGGGCCACCGGAAATCTCACTCACCGAACGAAACGCGACAGCAAGCTGCCACTTTACGTCGGTTTTCTGTGAGACAGTGGTATCTAACCGGTCGAGCCGGCCCATTCGTACTATAGACGTTACTGTCTACAGCGTGGCTCTACCACTTGAAAATCATATCATATCCACGGCGAATAAACAACACATATTTATATATACCTCTATAACACCTTAAATTATTATACAATAATATTAAACAATAGAAAATCACATGATTCATCATTAATAATAATAATATTTTCTATGAAATATAGAATTCAATACAATTATTTATATCCACTTGGTGAATTCGAACTATTTTCTAAAACTTACGTCGTTATATTTAGTACCGATGAGTTGAAACTCACGGGTGAAAGCAATCTTTCATGATGGAAAGAGTACGTGCTTTATCGACATCATGAACTATGTCTACCAGTCTCACAAAACCAGGTTTGTGCAAACGACCGCTCGTCTCAAAATGCACACACAATTTCTGGTTTAAAGGAATTTTTCGATATAATCCGCTTTGCTAATTATTATAGGTTATAGCTTCGTCGCTAATGCTTCGTAATCCGGTATATTTATCGAGCTATGTCACTACCCTATATGTTATAGAAGCAATATTCAGTTAATCCGTAGAAATGTTGAGTCGGGCCGTCTTATATAAGCGAGGAAGACCAGAAGTGTTTTGAAATTAATTTTAAATGATTTTCATATATTTATTGGTACGAAAGGTGTTAAAACAAGATAGTCAAGGCATACATAGATATTTTAAAAGGCAGGAACGATATAATGTAAAGCTCTACTTTAACTTCCCCAAACAATCAGTTAAAAAGTAAAGTATAAAGGTATTGTCTAAATGTGTTGTGTGTTCTTACTTCTTACTAGTGATATTTTAAATTGGAATCAAGTTTGGGGTAAAAATACCGTGGAATGTTAGACTTCCTACTTATTTATTGAATGAAAAAAGCTCTCGCTGCCAGCTTTGTTCCGTGTGTAAGTACTTAAACTTTTCGTAAAACTACTGCAGTCAATGCACTCTACATAAAAACTTGGCATGCAATTCTTTAAAGAAGTACTCATAAGAAAAAATACAATGCGGCTAATATTGCGGACTCGTTATTCTTAGATACTTTATTGCATGAAATTGTTTAAAGCTATACCGCTTTGTAAGCGTTTTTAAATATTTTTGCGGGTTAAAAATGCTTTCTTCTAGAAAATGTGAATTTTACAACACACAAATATTCTACAGTGATCTGCAGTAGTATATTTTTGTGACTCCCATGAATTTTTGTGTCTTGGCTGACTATGGGCGGCGAAGATCATTTATCATCTTATGACATTTGATCAGGTGACACACCTACTCGTTTGCCGTTCTCTGATATATCTAAATAATAGATAATAATATAAACTTTTTGACATTGCTACGAACTGATCGGAAGTATGAGGTCATACTTGTTTAAATTGGCGTAAAACGCCTAGCCTAGCATTTCTCTCAATGTATAGCTTTGAAGTCAAGAGAGATAAATAATTATCGATGTCTTTGCCTTAATAAACACGTCGAGTAGTGACGTCATACGTAGGCGAAATAACTCATTAGTTTTCATACGTTCATCTCGCTAGGGACGTAACTGATGAATTACTATGCATGTGTTTTAAAATGAGTACCTACTTTATATTCACCCTCCAATATTTCATCGCAAATTAATTTTAGTGCTCAATATTTTTATGACTCATTACTTAGAAGAGCAGATCGTTTTTTTTTACAACGGACAGACTAATTTAAATGATATTAAATACGTATATATACCCATAAAATTGTACTCGAACATTAAATTGTAATATTTTACATTAGTAGGTCGCCTCCTTAGTCTAGTGGCAGCAAATATAGGCTGTGGACCGGGAGGTCGTGGGTTCGATTCCCAGGTCGGGCAAATTTCTAATTAAATTTTCTCGGGACTGGATCCTCCGGAGGAGGTTGGCGTCAGGCAAGCAGCCGGTTGTAAAAACTTAGCCAAATTCTTTCTGCAATTTTAAAAAGTGTGCTGCGTCGACCCCATGTTGAGGTGGGATTAGGGCAGATATAAAAAAAGAAGCTAGGTCTGTTAGCCCGGTTCATGAGTTTGGTCCAATTAATTACCCCTACAATGAAAATAACAGGGACACTATTTGGTTGAGCCACTTCGTGTCTCTTTTGGGGAGCGATCGACTCCGGTACTTTCTGGGTGGATCATTGTGCTCTCCAATCTTGTTGGCACGACCTCGGTATTTTAACCTCTTTGGAACACAGCTCGTTGGTGTATGCTCTGATAATTATTACTGGCATGCACCACGTCAAAATCATATTTTTATTAACGTCATTCATTATATTCTATACTTCATACTTAATACATTTTTCACGACATGTCAACATAATTTTACTACACTAACATAATATTAATTATATTTTTCTTTTCTTCACCGCTTTACGCATCACGACCCCTTGGACGTGGTCGTTCAATTCGCCCTTGCGAGGATCCCGCTTTTCAAACCTCCACCGCTTTGCCACGCGTAACCGGCACATCGCCAGTGGAATCTTCAGAGTGACAATTGAGGAGCTGCTGAGACCACGGAGGTGGATGCCCGGCTCTATGCTGCAAGGTTGGTGGATCATATTTTCATCCGCTCAGAACCAATACCCTAGTTCGTACTCGCCTTGAGGGACACGGGGTGGTTCTGGGCGACCGAGCCCCTTGGCTTATACAACATTTTGGTAGTGCTATTTTTCACGCGCTACCACTATTAATCAGTCGTAATGCTGGCTCGTATATATATATATCGTATTATATTTCTGCAGCGTTGTGTGCAGTCTTTGTAAAAATAATTATATATTGTTGAAGAGCCAAATGGTGCTTACATTATGGTAGGAATAGATGGTATAATCGTATACGAGAAAAATATGACCAGAATTATTGCCCATTGACTCTTACCAAGTGTAATATTGAGTCGCAATTACCTTTTAGTTGGACGTGTAGTAATCGTTGCAAACAAATAGACACCATTGTTGTGAGCTGCACCTCCGATCAGGACACTTGCCTGAAAATAGAATATTTATGGACTTATTTTTTATACTTTATTTAATTAGACTACAAAACAGATATCTATCAAAGTTTAATTTATTTTGTACAAGATAAGGCAATATGAGAGTATGTAATAATAAAGATATCCAAAATGTCACCACATTATAACACGACAAAAGATCTACGCGCTACGAGGCCTACGCGCCAAGCTACGCCATTTGTACATAACAATATAGTAGGTATAAGCTACAAAAATGATTTACGTAAGAATCGTCATATGGCATCCTAGCCAATAAGTTTACTGAAATAAAAACGTAGAATCTATTATATCCATTCTATAAACTATTACAAAATAAACCTAATTTCGATAAATATTTGATAGAACTCTTTACCTAAAATGTAAAGATTATAAAGACGATATATACTTATAGTACATTAATAATTGTAATTAAACGGAGTAAACTGACAGATCGAAACGTCACTTTCCAAAATAATGTTGCTTACTTTTAAAACATAGTGATTGGTCTAGTTTCATTTTTATCATTCAAAGAAATGACTTGCAATATTAAAATTTTATTGCGTTTTTTTTAAATTTCAGCTTAACCCATCGACTAAATGTCCGTGTAAATAATTTTGCGTATTTAATCACAACAGATACGCGAAATGATAAATGATAACAATAATACAAATATCACTTTTATCATTTGAGAATAATAACGTTCGGCACATTCATAGCTTTTGTAAGTTTTGTTTATAATGAACCATGACTACAATTCCAGTAGACATGCCATAACTTAGCGAGCAGTAATTTACTATGACTATAATTCAGTAGACATGCAGTAGTAATCACACATTAGGCAGGAATTACGACTTTGAGTTGGACTTTAGAAAATGAAAGAATGAAATGGTTCATTAAATTGAAATATTTAAATGATCTTGATCTTTTTACCGCAGCACTATTTAAATTTCATGAAAAAGTGGCAACATTCGAAATGTCAGTTTACTCCGTTTAATTAGCAATCCTACTATAATTTTATACTTTGTCCATTGAGATATAATTTCAATTGTAATAACTAAAGAGACAATAGCACCTACATATGTACATATGTAATAACATATCCGAATGCTTTATTTACTTAGAGTATAATATATAACTTCTTAATCGACATTAACATAAACAGGAACCGAATTAGGCATAATTATAAATTCAGATTCTCCAGAGGCCGTATGTTCGCTGTTCACACAGATGCGGATGCCAATAACTCCTCATATACTGCCTGTATACGATACATTAATGTTATTTAGTCACCGGTTTATTTGTTAAAAAAAATATATATATTGTTTCATTTAAATGTATGGTGTATTTAACTTACATTTGTTACGGCTGCAGATTTTTTTTTACGGTATCTAGATGATTAAAAAAAAGGCTGCCTTTGAATGGCCCTTAGTTTGCATTTAAATATAGTCTAAGAGCCCATAAACGCCATACATGTATTCCTCGTATTTATATTAAAATTATATAGTACTGTTGGAATTATCTGTGCTAATATGTGTATATATGATGTAATGTCACTGTTTCATAATCGAAAAAGAAAACTTACAACCACAACAACAACGTAAATTAATATTCACACCCGTGTCTTATGTAAGCACCAATAAAACCTACTTAGAATAAGTATGAACTACAGAAAAAGGTTTCCACTATACCTCTAAATAATATAAAGATTCTAGCCAAACACTCCATAATATTTGCTAAATATTTTGCTAAATATTTGCCAATACCTGTCATAACTTTAACTCACACGTTAACGCTACGTTGCGACCACATTGTGCAACCCTTTACAACGTGAAAACATACAATATAACTTAATAAAGTTGTCAGTCGGAGCTGGAAGCAACTGTGGCGCAGGGTAAATCTTCAAGGGAAGTCGGCGCTAGGTAGATTAGAATCGGTGCTTTTTTATGCAGGTAAGTGTCATTATTGCACTGAATTTAGGGCAGATTTTTTTAATATATTTATATTTAATGTACGAAACATCTAACAAAGCAACAAAAGCATCACTCAGAATGAAATTATCTGGCTATTATATTGAAAAATCTACCCTTAATTAGAATATTTATAATATCTGTGTCAAATGCAATCGTGAGAGAGTGAGAATTTTCTAAATATCGTATAATATAGATCTATGGTTTCTGGTTATTCCAACACAATTATTATCCACATACAAAATCAATGCTGCCAAATCTAACCATGCATGTAGTTATGTCAAAGTGTATCTAGAACTGTTTATGATAGTCATTCGAAGTAGTCGTTATAAAGGCAAGTATGAAAGAATTATTTTACATAGACCCTTCGCCCCTAGAAGGCAAATGAAACTTGAAGGTAATAACCGTTAACCAACCGCAAACCGAGATCATACACGCACAAAGCGTTCCGCGAGTGCTCTCTCAAGTTAATGAATAATTTAATCGGGAGGGCCGACCCTTGCCGCTTGCCTCCACTCCCGCTGGAATTAAACTCCGCATTGAGTAACGCTACAACTCAATTGATCGTTTACCTTTCTCGAACATAATTATTAAATAAAAAAAAATTTACCTAGTGATGATGATTTAGATCGGCGCATCATGTGGTTTGAATAATTTGTACAAAAAAATATTAAAAATCTATGTATCCATAAATACTAAACTAGCGCTTGCTTGCGGCCTTCAGTATTTTTATGATATAGAACGTGCTCAATATTCTATTTCGGAATACAAGTCATGCTTATGCAAAAATACTTGCATTAATATATCGCAACAAATATGTATGACAACTAAATAACACATACGTACATACATACGTACAGCTATGTGCTTAGACTATGTGTTATAAATATTACTTAACGACAGAACCCGAAATGCGAAAGGCTCGTAAAGACTTCTGTGTATTACTAGACAGGCTGATCGGTACATAGAATTTGCGCTCTAAGTTGCCGTTAATTGACCGCAACTCACTATAGAGATCTGCGGCCCCAGCAGGAAAATTTCTGACTAAATGTGCGCTCGATGCGCGTTTATGAAATTTATATGAAACATTAACCAAATGTCATCAGTGCGCAGCGAGCTCGAATACATTTACGAATGTCAGAAATTTTCCTGCTCGGGCCGCTGCTCTTTTACTTAGCCGTCAAACGTCAAACACCCGATGTAATGTGACACAATTTTACTTCTAAACAACTTGTCTAGGAGTATACATAGAAGTATTTGTAGGCTCGCGCCTTATTAAAACTGAGACAGAAATGAGCTCGGCAAAATCCACCGCTGCACACCCCTTCGGGAATATAGGAGTGCGTGAATCTATGTATGTACATATTACCCAACGCTTATTATTACTAAGGCAACGACAGGCTATCCTGCTAAAGCCCTTCAAACGGTCGAAATAAAACCACCCTTCCGCCAGTATAAGCCACTTACTAATATAAGTTTTTACGAGCCGCCGACGCTATCAACGTAAATTTTGACGAACACTATACTCTACCTGTGGACATTACACGTTCTAAATTAGGGTGACCCAAATCATAAAGGCTAGGGAAATACTTGCATTACACTCCTCTATATTGTACTATAAAGGCAATAAACAACAATGGGATTATGTTTGCCCTATTTTATTATGTGAGAAATCCTCTTTACTGAAGGTTAGCTGTTTATATAGCTTGACAAGCTCATCTGTGCATGTGGTGGAGGCACCACGATCTTTGCTATGTAACTTTATCAATTCATAGAAATATTAGCTCTGAGAACATTTTATAAATATCATAAAAACGGATATATGTTGATCTAGACTTTCTGGGTATTACACAATAATTACCAATGTATTTATTTTCCACAGACGAGAAATTAATGCTATCAAATGTCACCATGTATGCCTGTATATTGAATCGATCGAACCCAGGCAAATATCGCCCGTAAAGGCACACAGACGCGTGGTTTCGGCATCAAACCAGAGTTTACTCATATTCCCGCGAGACCGTCAGACCACCCATCAAACATCGAAGAAAGCTTGCGCAGAATTTTTTAATCAATATACCTCCATTATAAAATTGCTAAGCACTGCGATCATGGATACAGTCGGAAGGTCGATGAAAGCCGCATTTTTTTCTCTCCCCGAAGTTAAAACATTTCAGACTGTTTTTTTCCTCCGGGCATAAAAGTGTTGAGAAACCTCAAATAAAATCCTTCCAATAAGACAAATGCTCGATGTAGTTGTTATTTGATTATAAATTATTTTCACATACATATAATGTGGGATAAAGACCGAAATGTGAGGTCGGTGAAACCCATTTAATCAAGCATTTTGCAGTAACTGGCTGCATGTCTGACGTGAACCCCATGTGGTATATCCAGTCAAATCATAATAGAAAAACTGCTTTACCCGACCTACTATCGCCGACCACTTTTCCCTTCCCACAGCCCATATTCTAAATTAAAAAGAAAACAATATTTACCAAAGCGACAAGTAGATGGGCCACCTATCGGTAAGTTGTTACTGTCACCAATGGACATAGACATTGAGCACTACTTAACTTTCTCGCTAACCTAAAAAGTAAAGGAATGAGAAATGGTAACCTTTACCTCCGAAACTCAAATACAAGTTGTCACTTTATTTTGGTTTTCAATGAGGTAGTTGTATTATTTCGCTTGAGCTGACACATTCATGTAGGCAAAATTGTTTACAGTGTGGCTCTACCACTTAAAAAAACATATGGGCCTCTTACAAAAATCTTACGTAAGCCCTTAAATAATATACAGATGTAATCTCGGCCAAACATAAATGAAGGCGAAACAAGGCCAACAATTCACAAAAAGCTTTCACACATTTCGGCTTATTAAATCATTTGTCTCGACACACATGCATCATCGGAACCCTTTCACGACAAAATGTCGTCGCACAGTGACGTTTGTATTATCAACAGACTTAAAAAAAGAAGGAGGTCCTCAATTCGTCTTTATTTTTTATGTATGTTACGGAATATCTCCACCAAATGTGGACCGATATTCAAAATTATTTTTATGTTCGATAAAACTTATATGAAGGGTGGTCCCATATAAATTTATATTTATAAAAGTCTGTTAATACAAAGCAATTAATATAATATAAGTTCGCTTGAATATTGTAGATGGAGAACTTTGTTAAAAAAATCTTGCTTTTCTTAAAATAAATAATTCGAATATCGATAAACTGTTCATTTATAAAACAAGATTACGTTTACTTACGAATCTAGTTATATTTATAGTCATCTAAAATGTATTGCCTAAAGAGCAACTGCAATTTGGGAACGCCTAGACCGGAGGTATTTGCCTAACGTAGGTACCCCCAAGGCACAGAGGGACTGGATATTTATCCATTAAAGGATCGAACCGTGCTCGCCGTCCAGTCTTCAAACCATATATCACTCCAACACTATCGTCTGAAAACTTGTGTAAAACAAAGTATAGACGATTTTTTTATAGGTGTTGAACTATTTATCTTATTCAAAAAGGAAGAATTTACACGGACTTTGATACATGTTTGATAAGAACTAGGTACGCACAAAAAATTAAGTCATAATTTATCAACATTATTAAATTATCGAAATCTATACAAATCTTTCGCTCCACCTACCCTTAACCTATTAAAATATGGTATTGGCGTAACACACCTTATCAAGCATGTTGCAGAAAGGATTCGGATTAGTTTTTACGACCAGCTGTCTACCTACCTGACATCAACCCTCCAAGACAGATTTACAAAAAAACCGGGCAAGCGCATACTGCATATCTGATCACGCACAGTACAACAGTACAGGGTTCCGAAGTAAGGGCAATTGTTACTGAAATATAATCTTAAGTGTATGGTCCATAAACTCATATTTACTAACTGTTTTAAACAACTAACAACTTCATATAAGTGGTATTGAAAATAACTTGTACGATTTTTTCTTTTTCTTTTGGTCGTCTATTACTCATTAACTTGTAAAGCCTGCTTAGCCCCTATTAGTTTATGATATATACTACTACTGTGAATTTTTTCACGTATCCAAAACCAACCGTTTCGGAAATAGAGGGGCCTTACTCTCCTAAAAATTTTCACTTTAAAGCTTAATATTTCGCAAACAGAGCCTCTAATTGAAAAGTAGTGTTGCAAACCCGCATTATTTTTAAAAGGCCTATCCAACGATACCCCACACCATAGGAGAGTCGAAAAAAAATTATCCCTCCCCCCCTTTACATGTAGGGGAGGCACCCTAAAAAAATATATTTTTCAAGATTTTATTCCACGAATTTCTGAGCTTGCTAAATATGTATACTCGTGCCGAATTACAGCCCTCTAGTACTTATAGTCTCTGAGATAAACAGTAATCAGACAGAAAGACAGAGGGACGGACATGGCGAAAATATAAGGGTTTCTTTATGCCATTTGGCTTGGGACCCCTAAAAAGAAGCGAAATCAAAAGGACACAAATTAGTTGCTAATGGTAGTAAATAATATTTATCCAACTCTTAGTCAATCCTATGATCCACCAAAGTATAATATTATTTAGTCAGGGCTCCGAGCACGATAATTTCTGACGAAAGTAGGTAAATGTATTCGAGCTCGACTATGAATTTTGTATGAAATATTAACCAAATGTCATCAGTGCGCAGCGACCTCGAATACATTTACGATTATCAGTTCCTGCTCGGGCCGCTGTTCATGTCAGCCCCCTTACTTATGACACTCGATTCGATTTTGACTACGATACGACTTACATTTCCACCGAAATCAAGGTAAAAACTGCACTAATGTCGCGTTAAAAAATCCCAAATGAAAAGTTCGCGAGTCTAATGCGACAATAGAGCAATTTTTAACTCGATTTCGGTGGAATTTAAAGTCAATAAATTAAACCGAATCGTAGTCGCAATCGCATCAAGTGTCAAAAGTTACCCTACTGCACTTGCGGCGAAAGTATTCACCGTTATATTAAACCTACACGACTAAGGATTAGTCACGTAACGCATATAACTTATTACAAATACTGATTTCTTAAGTTTACGCGAATATTATACATTGAAATAAAACTATTCTTACGGATTCTATCACGATTAGGTTTTAATTATTATTCCCGACGTTTCGAAGGCTTTGCAGTCTTCGTTGTCACGGGTCAGACTGAGATGTCATTTAAAAAAATAAAAAAGAAATAAAAAATAATAATCAATAATAATTAATATTAATTTAATAATTTATTTAAAATTTTTACAAATAGGAAATTATAAGTAAACTACCTTCAAAGCAAATATGGTTTCGCCTTTTCTGTCTGTCAGTCCACGCACACGTGATACGACAGACCATCCGGTGTCAACTGTCGACGGAACATGTCCCGAATACACAGATTTACGTGGAATTCGATTTCCTTTGAAATCCTTTTCGAAATTAAAGCAATGTATGTATCAGTATAATTATGTAGCATTGTTGGGTGTATTTATTACACAGACATGTAATTTATTCAGCTTTTTTTCAATAGCAGTTACTGGCAATTTTTCCAGCAGGTGGGTCACCTGATGGTAAATGATCTCCACCGCCCATAGACACCCACGTATCATGGGTGCGTTGCAGCGAAAAAGAGGGGAATAGAGATCGGGAAAGGGAGAAGGGAATTGTGAGTTGGGCCACAGGAAATCTCACTAACCGAATGAAATGCAACAGCGAGCTGCCACTTTACGTCGGTTTTCTGTGAGACAGTGGCATCAAATCGGTCCAACCGGCCCGTTCGTGCTGTAGACGTTACTGTCTTTAGACATTACTTTTCACAGCGTGAATAGACACTACATTACATTACATACCATTCATTTATATTAATTTAACATTATATACATTATTTAATGCTATGTTAAATAACGAGGGGCTAAAATTATTTTGTACATATATTCTCAGAAAGGATAGCAGTCTCTTTTAACTGAGTTATCGTCAACACGGTCGCTTCTAACACGATTAAACAGAAACCCCTATATGTAGATACGTACCTACGTGTGCCACGTATACAAATAGTACAACCGATACACTTTACGGCAACAACACGTGTCGCCTCCGACGAAACTAACGAAAACTTAATGAAGGTGAGGAAAGTGTGTTATACTAAAACATTTTCTAAGCGTGTGCCTGCTTCCATTTAATGGGAACGTGAAGAGCACTCATAACCTGCGCACGTGCTAGAAAATACTTATGAAAATGCATGAAGCTGTAAACGTAGGTAATACCTGCGAAGGAAAAAACCTGTTGTTCACGTGCCATTTCGTAATCTCCACTCGTAAAAAATATTACGCACTCAAAGGAAAAAAATACTTTTCATTAATGCATTTTGTTAGAAGGGTTAATTTAGCACTAACTAGTTAAAAAACGTTAGCGTCGTCTCGTCACATGGAGGAGTTCAAGTGGGCTGGAGCAGCTAAAAGAGCCACTGAGCTGTTACTCTTTTCAATGCAAAGAGCATCGCAACACGTACCTACTTTAATTCAACAGCCGTCGACGTCATTATTAACTCATTCTAACAAATAGAGGTGCCTTTTATACCTGCTTAACGTAATTACGGTGTTGTTTTACCTTTTTCACATTTGCAACATTAATAAAAAGTATTTTAAAATGTGCGCTATAAACAGATTTACATATATTAACATAATGAAGTTTTGATTCATTTTCAATGATGCAACAACGGTAAATGTAATTTTCCTAAACATGTGAAGTATAAAAAAATGATTCTGAATTAACTTTTCAAAATAATGTAATAGGAGAAGACCGTTTCACTGGGTAAGATTGCTGCTGTACTGCCTGCAATACTAAGTAGGTATTATAAAACAGGATTTAAAAATTCAGGAGGATTCCTGATCATTTCTGTCCTTTTGATCATCTCTCGTATATTTTTCGTTAGCTAGTGACCAAAGAATTCTCCCGCCAACACTAATATACGGAAGTGAATCTTCGATGGGGCAGAGTCAGAATGTAAGTAAAGTAAATTCTCAAGTCTTGAGAATTTGAGATAGGATAACTATGAGTCTCATTCATTAATAATAATGCTAAAAGCGTCCTTGTAAACGATGAACGTTTGAAAAGACTGATGATTAGAAAAGCAAAAGAACTTAGTGCTCAAGTTTCTGCTAACTCCAACAGGAAACAAGCGTGGATAATATAATATGTATTTTCTTAGAAAATTCATGGTACAAATTACAAAGGACAGTAAATAGAAGATACTAGATACCTGATACCTGATACCTATACTTATATTTTAATAATACAATTATCGCCTACACACGCAAAATTTTAACCAAGCAAAGCATGTAGGCTCCTTAAAACTTCAAGAGACAGTATAAGCAACAAGAAAAAAGAACAACACAATGTTAGTATCACGATAATCTTCAAAGTCCCAACCCAACAACAACAAGATTACTTAAGAAGGATGGTTATAGTTTGGGACAAGGCACAAGAAATAGATCAATCGGTTTAGAACTACGTTATCGCTGTTTCGATTGCGGTCGTGATGGATTTGTTCCGAACCAAGCAGGAGGCACAAACATTTGAAGTGATAAACCTATTCATTAAGATGTGGTTTTTACTGTCGCTAGAAAACTAGATACTTCAGCTATCAAATATCTAGTTCTAGCGACAGTAAAGTTAGCATCAAGAGGTGCTAACCATGTGAGCAGAGCAAAAGTAATTAGAAAAATTCTTTATCATTGAAATATAAATCTACTAATTTCGCCTGCCTCGGTGGCGTGGTGGTATTTCGGTACGACTACGGTTCAATCCCCGGGTCGGGCAATGTGACATTGGATTTTTTCATATCAGCCCGGAGTCTGGAATTTATGCCCGATATGGCGATAGGCTCGCCCCCTATCACATCTGGGATGGAACTAAGCTCGGCGAAATGTGGGTGTTCTAGTTCGCTAGTGCGCCTCTGCCTACCCCTTCGGGGAAACAGGCGTGAGCTTATCTTATGTTGTCTACTAATTTCAAAGCATGTATCAAAAATAGTTCCTAAACTTTACTTAAACTAGATAATCTACTTTCTCATCTATTAGCTAATTAAAATCACCTAAAACTATACAACCGATTTAGGTGTAATCTTCACTTATACATAAGCAATGCTCTAGTAAACAAATACATACCATGTAGATGTCATGAATGTGTTTTCCCAAATAAAAATGATAAACTAAAAAGATCGTACTTATTTTAATTTTTATAATTATCTTTAGTTTAATGCATTCATCGGTTGTTCCCCAGAAGGAGGTTAATGTTTTCTAAAACGATTTGCAGCGGACTGGATCCCCCACTAGACGACGTCAGACAGGCAGCCAATCGTAAAAACTATGTCTAATCCTTTAAAGCTTAAAAAAATGTGTTGCGTCAACCGCACATTAAAATGCGATAATAACGTGGAAAGAAAGAAGATCTTACGTAAAATATTAGAATTATTCTCAAGTAAAAACGATGAATCGACGCGTAGTATGTGAACGCCCTCCGGCACACCTGATGGTATTAAAGTAAATAAGATTCGTAATTTGCGTGCGAGAACACATTTCACGGCGCGGGATGTTTTATAGCATATAGTCGTTCTAGTAACCTAGTAATTGCGATCTTAGTTTTAATTAAAAACGTAAATTGTGCGTACATTACGATAGGACCGACATTTAATAATACTTATACAACCATACATTCGTTTATGTAGTAGGTACGTAGTACGGGCGATTTTTTAAAACCCATAGGATCCAAATGCAAGGACCGTTTTCATTAGCGCAAGGTTTTGGAGAATGAATGGAACTACACACACCATGTATATCGATGATTTTATTTATATGACCGAGATCGTTTTAACCCACTGTTTTAACCATTTCAAACATCATCGTAATGGAAGATATCAAAATACGTCTTCTATTATTATCAAACAATAAAACAGAGCCTTCGTAAAAACTAAAAACACTTTACGTAAGTAACCCATGTTTATTAATATCCACTGAAAAATTTAGAAACCAAATCTTCACAAATAGTGTCTTGGAGGTACCGAAATACCAGACAAAAATACATATAATTGGAATACCACTTGAACCTGAAGCGAGGAAACTTCAAGTTGACGAGTGCAATATTCAACCATCAACAACAACTGCTGCTAAAAATAAAGCACGCCATTGAGCCTGCGAGAAAGTCTCTTTTTATGAATATCATATATTCATGACTAGAGGTAAACTTATTGTCATACTGAGTAATTAAAAAATAGTAAATTTATATCTCGTCTCTGGTAATATGGACATTGACGTTGTGGCCATAGGTGGCTCTCCATAAAAGAGCCTGCAGTTTCTATCTTTGATCTTGCATTGAAAGTAATAATCTACGGTCTCATGACTGGTTAGCAGATTCTGTTTTATATTTTGTTTTCGTATTTCATTAATTATGTTGAAGGCTACAAACGACACATGAGATGAATTTGAACACTATTTTTTTTTATAATGCTGTTACAATTCTACAAAAATATTTTCATAATACATCATCATCATCATCATTATCAGCCATAGGTCGTCCACTGCTGAACATAGGCCTCCCCCAAAGATTTCCAGATCGACCTGGAATACACCTAAATGAAATTAAATGAAACTGAATTAGGAAAAAAATTAGATCCCTCGTTAGCCAATATTATAAAGGAAAGTATACTTTACCAATCAGAGGTCCATCTCAACACATCAATCTCCCATAAAACAGTTTTGAAACCAACTACATATCATAAATGGCAAAGAATCATTGTGAAAGGAATTAAAAGACGTTCAGTTGCTTCCACGTAACTGTAAAACTGAAAGTCGTGCAAGCTATAATAAGATTGGATCGAAAGTACGACTAGACTGTGCACTCCTACTGGCTGCTACTGTACACACATTAATAATTTAAACGTTTCCCTTACTTCATATTCTTGTGCAAAACTTTTTAACTGTTTCATAAAATTAACATGTTGTCGTTGGAAAACTTGTTCCATGTTATAGACGTTTTGTGTTTGTTTGTTGCTGTTTCGTAATAAAAGCATACGAATGTTAAAAATACCGTCCGCGTTTAGTGTTTCTACTTATAACGACTTTTGTAGAAACCTATGTGGAAACTTGGAAGGGAGACACTATATAAACATGGATTATCACAAGCAGAAGTAAAACTTGTTAATTTATAGTTGAAAGTTTCTGAAAGTGGGCATAAATTTGCGACACCTTATTACAATTCAATAGCAGACACATTATATAAATAAAATAATATTAGCCCTGTAATATTACTGTCCCACTGCTGGGCACGGGCCTCCTCTACTAATGAGAGTGGTTAGGCCTTAGTCTCCCGCACTGACCTAATGCGGGCTGGTAGACTTCAAATACCTTCGAAATTCCTGGGAAGAAATTCTCTGGT
This sequence comes from Clanis bilineata, assembly GCA_036417725.1. Taxonomy (NCBI): domain Eukaryota; kingdom Metazoa; phylum Arthropoda; class Insecta; order Lepidoptera; family Sphingidae; genus Clanis; species Clanis bilineata. The sequence goes on along the minus strand of CM071151.1, from coordinate 10,492,896 downwards.
ATGCAGGTTTCCTTACGCTGTTTTTCTTCACCGTTATAGCAAGCGATATTTCACAATGAAAATACACTTAACATAGAACAGTCAGAAGTGTATGCTCCATTTTGGGGTTGGTCTCGAACCTCCGATACTTGTGTCGGCAGTCCGTACCATTCCCAACTGAGCTATCGCTGCTTGACGCATTATAGTGATGTAAAACTTAAAATAATCAGAAAAATATTACATATGGATAGAATAATTACATAATAATTAAGTATTGTTACATATACATTCTTTTACCACAGCTTGTGCCGTAAATAGAATTCTATCATACACCCAGTTTCCATTTAATATCCCATAAAGATATGTGATTAACCCTCACTGAGTCCATTTTCATACGCCTGCATCCTAGATTAATGAATGCGACCTACGGTCATCCTGTATATAATACAAATCGTCGATGACGCCTGGCCTTGAACGGTTAAAAAAATTCATCATTGATTGTCACAATGACATTGGTCGGTGAAATCTTTTGCAAGCGCCCTTTTGCCAACCATTCATGAACATTTAAAATGTTATTGTTAAAAAATACCTGTCTTGCATGACCAATTTAACAAAAAGATAGTTGAAAATAATTTAAAAACAAAAAGCTGAAGCGATGTAACTTGGGGCTTAACTTACCCAGAAAACACAATTATTTTAATATTAGTCTTGAAGAAAAAGCAATTATGTATGTATAAAAGCTGCGTTGAGCTAAATCAAAGATGCATGGATAGTTTTCGGCAATCTTTATGACCGCTCTAAAGTATGAGCGGCGTAGCAGTTGCTACAAGACTGAAAGGTTACGGGAAGCGTAGGAGGCCGGTGACGTCTCTAACTTCTATGTAATGTTAAAAACATAACTCTTCTGGGACAGTTGGGTAAATTTACCGCTGCCTTATATGTTATTTTAAGGCTCCTGGCTGATGTATGATTCGGTCAACCATTCTGTTGCACAATTAAATTCTAAAATATAGAGGTACATAACGTAAGCTCACACCTACATTCCAGAAGGAGTAAGCAGAGGCGCACTCGCGAACTAGAACACCCACATTTCGCTGAGCTTAGTACCGTCCCAGGTGTGATAGGGGGCGAGCCTATCGCCATATCGGGCACAAATTCCAGACTCCGGGCTGATATTGAAAAAATCCCAGTACCACTTTATCCGACCCGGAGATCAAAACCGAGACCTCAGGACGGTAGTCGTACCGAAATACAACTACGCCACTAATGCAGAGTAAAATATGTTTTAAGCACTATACGTGACTTTTGATAAAAATAAATTTCAGTATACTAAGTACATCACAAACCTTTCGTCAGCTCAAAATATATCCACCTACGTCTATGTAAATGTAATATCTGAGCCACTAAAAGGACTTCGCAACTGTAATTCCTCTTTGTGGTGCCTCTAAATTGTCGCTCTTTGTACGTAACGCTCCTGTTAAAGAGCCCCGTTTAAAATTGAATAAAAGTATAGCTGTTCTCAGTCAATATTCCTGCATATTTGCGTAGAACGCTTGAACCTTATAAAGTTTCCATGGCGTTATGCTATGAAATTTGTAAAGACTTCAATGTATACTACTAGACAAGCGATTTAGGGTGACTTTCAGCGCTATTTATAGTTACACTTATCTTGATTTATCCTACAGCTCATTCATAGCTTTAAATCAAGATTTAGGATAAATAGAGATTTATCCTGGTGCTGCAAGTGTCCCTTAGATGTAAAATTATGTCACATTACGGCAAGTGTTTGACGGCTAAGGAAAATATTAGATCTCTATAGTATGTTGCGGTCAATTGACAGAAACTTAGTGCGTAAATTCTATGTAGGTACCGATCAGCCTGTCTAGTAGTATACATAGACGTCTTCAAAAATTCGTTTTATCTTATAAAGCGACGCGTGGACACAGCGCAGCGCGCAGTTTTTGTTTAAAATGTCGGCAAATTAAACAACGTCGGACACATTGCAGTCCAGCATGCTCCACTTTTAGCCACTTGTAGTCTCATTTGTTCAACTTAGTCACATACGTTTTTAGGAAGATAAGACGGTGTCTGTAACCTATTTTCATGTTAACATCGCGTCAATAGTGGTAATCGTGGAGCTGTGCGGTTCGTAAGAGGATCGCCTTTTGTTTTAGCTGATACCCTGACCCAGGTCAATCATGATAATGTAATATTGATTCAGCTTGTGACGGCTGCTTTCAATGATCACTTTCAAATTCTCTTGTATTACACAGTAGGGAACCAAGGCACTGTTATTGTTCGATAGGAAGATAATAGAGATGGTACGTCTCCATGACACGGCAGTATCGATATTTCAATATAGTGCCTATTCCGTTTCTTAGGACTTGTTATAACATTAGATTATATTTCCGTACTTATTTTTCCTTTGAGTAGTAAGCAGGCTCATATGACAATGATGGTCATAACTTGTAAAATGCGAAGCTTGTCGAATTGTTTGAACTATAAAAAAGTATTATATTTTTACCGCATTAAAGCTTGTGAATTTGTGATTAATAACTTTCTCCGAAAGATTCGATAAAAGAAGGAATTCTTAACGGCTGGCTCTAATTTCGCTCGAACCTACATCAATTACAATAAGAAGTTAAGGCGTGTAAACAACTTAAGGAAAATTAATGTAAAAGTAAAGCTGTAGGCAAACGTGAGACTAAAGTAGTTATATTACATAATAGCCACATTACTATAATGTCTGATTGTAATTTTTGTCTTTATGTGACGAATACAGCCTTTCACAGGACCATCCGATTCTTTTATGTATTTTTAATTGATATCTTTTATAATAATAGATATCATGAGTATCTATAAGACTCCGAATGTCACTTACCATCTTACTCCCATAAAAGTTAGCAAATCTCTGCTATAAAAAAAAAATGCTTTTTCCTCCATGTACTATCAGTCAGCGTCACTGGTTATACTGTGGGAAAATAATAGGTACGTGACGGGGAAACTTTCGTCTTATACATATCATCCGAACAAAAGTTATCAACATTGAAGTGTAATGTAGTACACCCGGCCCTCGAGATTTAGAGGTATTTGTGAATTTCATTATGTGTCATAAGATATGTATGTAAACATACAAATAAATAACTACGAATAACTGACGTGAATTTATATAAAAAAATAAAACAATAAAATTTAATACGCGTCAAGTTTTAATCCACGATGGCCATACAGTAATCTGATTAGTGCGTATAAAGTATTAGGACCACAGACAAAGATTAGGACTAAGGATTCGACATGCTTGAAATGGAAGGCTTGAGATGGAAGGCCATCTAATTGTTAACACTCACAGAATATAATGTATTCAGTATGTATGTTTAAATGAATAGTAAATACATTCTATAACTATAAACTATAACATTCAGATGGTCACATTTCCGTCTCTACCGACGGTAGACTAAAAAATACAATGTTAGCATTGTAAAGCAGGATTGTGTGCAGAATCAGCGACACAGAGTGTGGCAGCGTGCCAGACCACATCCGTGTCATTTACTCCGGCATGATGCCGCACTGTACCTCTGTACATGGCTTGATAATGTTTCCGTAACCACTAAATACTCACTACCACGATGATTTGTACATCCACATCTCCCGAACTCACTCTGCAATCGAATTTAATATCCAACCTTTTACGCGACCGTATATGACCATTGGGAATTCTGTACAGTAGATACAGTGAGCATGTCGATTGTACGAATACATGTAAGCACTCCAGTTTTATTAGTAATAAACTTGGACGACGAGAAACTTTTATTTCAAATCTACGAGAGTAAGACGTAGCGCACCCTGGGTCTCGTCGAGGTCATGCATAGGTAATGCCACTGGCCACGTATCGGACAGACTAAACTTTCTTCCCTTAGACTTAAAATAATCGTATTTGATACCTCTAACTGTTGTTATACAATAGTCCATCGAATCTTGCTGTACTGCCAGTAATAAAAAGTGTAGTAAATAGGAACTGCATTATCCAATTATAAAGGACCGATTTTGTAATAGTCAAGTAACTTTTAGCTGATGGACGATTTTGTTGCTTTGTCGAATAAAAAATATTTTAAATATTGAAAAATCAGCCCTAAGTCAAACGTCACAATACCCTAGTCTCTACACTATCGATATAGAAAATATAATTATTTGCATGCTAAAATGAGGCCAACTATGGCTAACAGGCCAAACCTACTTTGGGAAAGTACTATTTGAAAATAATATTCAGAAATCCCATTCCTACATAACACTGTGGCTGCGGGCCAAAACTACGTCAGGACTTAATGTGGTGTGAACTTTACGATGCCAAATGAACTCTAGAAAAATCACCATTGAAATCAATGGCTGAACTGAAGGTTGTTCAATTAGAAAAAAATAGATATTATGACTTTTAAATTAGCACTCGATTCAAATCTACCAGTCTTTAATTCCATCTGCAGAATTATTATGGAGAACGTATGTTTGAGCTTATGTAATAAAAGTTATAGTCAGATTGCTAATTAAACGGAGTAAACTGACATTTCGAATGTTACCAATTTTTCATGAAATTTAAATAGTGCTGCGGTATAAAGATCAAGACTTTTTAAATATTTCAATACAGTGAACCATTTCATTCTTTCATTTCAACTAAAGTCGTAATTCCTGCCTAATGTGTGAATAGAACTGCATGTTTACTGAATTATAGTGATAGTAAATGACTGTATGCTAAGTTATTGCACGGCTCCGGGTATTATTATTATGGTATAAACAAAACTTACAAAAGCTATGAATGTGCGAAACGTATTTTTTTTTCAAATAATAAAAGTAATATTTGTAATTTTCATTATTATTATTTCGCGTATGTGTTTTGATTATTTTATGCAAAATCATTTACATAGACATTTAGTCGAAGGGATGAGCAGAAATATCTAAAATATGCAAAAAAAAAAACTAATTTCGCAAGCTAGTGCCAAGTTATTGTTTCTTTGAATGATATTAATTGAACTGGATCAATCCCTATGTTTTGGAAGTAAGCAACATTATTTTGTAAAGTGACATATCGATCTGTCAGTTTACTCCGTTTAATTAGCAATCGGACTATAACAGTGACATTGGCAGCGGTATATGCGTTAACTTGCCTTCAGAATTAGTTGACATTATAATTACTGTTTATAATTACTTATTATATAATTATAAAGACCGTCTAATTACTACTGTAAATTAATATTCGTTAATAAATTATGATTAGTCTACTTATTATCGTGAGACCGGAGCGCGCTTTCGTAATTGTGAATATGCTTAAATTCCGCTTGTTCCAATCAACGCTTACTTATATTTCATGAATAATTTTATAATTAATCACTACCACTAGTCAAAAACACACTTTTACAGGAAACTTTTGTCTAACTCAATATTTTCACCTTTATTTAAAATAATAAGTATAACGTAATTTTGTTTTTAGATACAAAATAAATATATAATTTTATCTCCTTAATAAATTAGTACCCATAATTTGATAATTGAGATAATCGAAACACTGCTGAATATAGTTTAATATCGATGCTGAATGCCAACTTTGAAGCTAGGTCTCTTGATACTGCGACAGGTTGATACACATCGACGTTGTCTTCTCGGATATCTAATAAATGGAACAATACGCGATTGAAACACATTCCGTATTTTCTACGTGCAATTTGTTGGAGATCCTCCTTTCATCTGGGGCTCTACTGGTCCGATCAAATGACGTAACATGTTGCTAACCGGACTTACGATACACAGTCTATTTTTAAAAATACGTCTAGAAAATATATATCTATGAGATTTAGTAAACGTCCCATTATATTATTATACACCTCTGACATCGTTTTACAGACTGTGTTTTGTCTTACTTTCTTTAATTTTTATCAAATGATAGTTAACTTTACACATAAAATATAAAACGTCTTATTTATTGACAACTATACAAGTAGCTTATGTCTATAGTTCTGTTATACGCATTGAAGATCGACGCCTACTTCGCACAAGTTTTTGCGCGATGATGATAATTTTAAAAGTAAAATAGTCCTATGATCACTCAACTTTATTTTATGTACATATTTACTTTTTTTCCATTATGTGCCTTAAAACTTAATTATGAAAGATGAATATTGTTAACAAGATTAAAATCATAGATCGATGGTAGCTAGAGGTACATTCATATTTATGTTTGTCTCCCAGACGGGTCGGCAGATAGGTACATACGATAGATTACGACGCAATTTTCCTTACACATCTCTTTTGCCTCAATAACTCTCATTAGATTATTTATACATACCTACGTAATACTACGGTAGTTAAAACCTAAAGGTGCAGATTTTTAAGCTAATACAACGTAAAACAAAAGGTTGTCTGGAAAAGATCGCTATTTAGCGATAAGACCGCCTATTGTAACACATATTTTATTTGCCAGTTACTTTATTATGTTTTTTTGTGTGTTTGGTGTTCAATAAAGTGTTATAATCTAATCTAATCTAACAGGAGAGAGTATATAATTTTAAATAAATATTTCTTAATTTGAAAACTGATTTTTATTGAAACGGAAATCCATCGATATAATAATATACCTAGATGCACAGTTCCATACAAATATCATTGTAAACAGTGTCCTCGACAGACAAAACAAATAAACATCACAAATTAAATTAAATTAACACAAATATGACCTTATAGACGCGGCATAAAGTAGCTTTTTAAATTGAATGTTCAAACGTTCCTATATTCGAAATTTTTGAATTTCTAATCGTTTTTGAATTTGACAATAATTTGACATTATTAAAAGAAACATTCTAGTCACTTGGACAAAGATTGAATGGAGTCGAATAGTTCTTGTATTTATCTGTGAGAAATTTTGACCACGTGGCGTACAATGTAGATGAGAATGGCGATATCTCTATAATAATTTTACTTACATTAAGAGATAGATAGAGTATAAATGTTTAGAAGATAACAAAGCTTATGAGTTATGAATATGAAATAAGCACTGTTTTGCCTTAGCGTGATTCATAAATAAATAAATAACACCCAACAGTCACATACATAGTCCTGGCCCCACACTAAGATCGTCCTTTGCTCTTTAGATTCTTAATAATTTCTTTTAGACTATCATTTCGTTTTCTTAATCTTTTGTTCTGCCTTTTTAAGTTTCGCACTAAATTAGATTTAAGTTTAAATTTTTGGTTGCGTTCTTTCAAATTATCTTTCAAAAATAACGTCTTATGTGTGTTAAAGATTGATGAAAATTCTGATGGTATTGGTGATCCTTCATTATTTATTGGTTCAATTGCTGGTTCCTGGAAATGAATATGTTTCCAATAAATGATGACTCCACAATTACTGTTGTAGTAATTATGCCTAACGACCGGTTCCAATAAATGATCTCAATCCGAGAATCCAAGATAAAAATGAAAAATTAAAAAATGAAAAATCGCGAGAATGAACCATTAAAATTATTATTTGACAGCGGAATGTTCAACTTTGTTCATGTTGGCAATTTTTTATGATCTGCACACTTTGATTGAAAACATTTATTAGAATTAGCCGCAAATTATTAAATAGTCATTTTACATGGCAGTATGTACATAGTATATGCTTGCTATTGATGAATTCTATATCAAATATTTTTCAACTATTACACTTGTACTGCACCCTGCCTCATTTAAACTTGTAGTTACGATAATCTAAAATAAAGTCAATAAATGTGGCAATATTTATTTATTTATTTATTTATAGGTACACCAACAGCATACATATTGTTAAATTAAATAGTAAACATTAGTTAAGGACAATGTAGCTGATGACAATTTATCACCTTTATTTTTGGTACAGCATTCTTTTTAATTTTTCTAATCCCTTTTTCTGTATAATATCCATCGGAATCGGCAAAATGGTCTGAACAAACCACACTTGACTAATTGGGTTTAAAATTTTCTTCTCTCCTTTCTTCGGAAATAATTTTACGCCATTTATCTCTTACTATTTCATTTCATGGAAATCTGTAATTAATAAAAAAAAATCATAAATTTAAAATAAATATAATATATTTCCAAAAAAAAACGACTCCATATATTTCATTGTTCCAAATCATGATTTCAAAAGGGACAAAATATTTTATTCACTGAATTTGTTAAATTAATTATTTATAAACGTTTAATACTTAATTTAACATGATAAGGTTTTAAGAATCAATCATCTCTTTCTTTTCTTCTCTTTTAAATATGAAATCCCAAGTGTTTTGCGCTTTGTAAGAGTGTTATTTTTGCACTCTTTCACAGAGCATTTAGGCATCTTCACAGACGAACGGTCGGCGCCCGACTGTCAGCCAACAAGTGCTTACTTACATTTTAAGCACTCGTTGGCTGTCCCACTTTCTGAGCGTCAACTGTGCATCTAGGTATATTATTATATCGATGCGGAAATCACATTTCAGACAGCTATGTTTACTCGTATTGCAGCTAATTAGAGTTGTAATGAAACACGTAAAGCACGCGTAATTAAACGGAACACCTATGTATAATTAATTAACCTTTGGATGCACGGTTTGTGTGTACCTACATACATATAATGTGTGTATATGTCATACATACGTACATCACTCACGATTAAATACTAGTAATGGTTAGATCATTAATTGCTATGTGGTAAATACATACCTACATAGTACACACATGAGGGAGTAGGCATTAATAAATATTCCAGTTGATACAAGCTTAGCTACAGCTACGCTGAATTTGTAGCGATCCCTCTCGTTGATTACTTCTGCGGTTATCATACTATATTATAGTACTATTCTGTAAAACACAAAGCCTGAATTCCTATCTCAATCTGTATATCACTTCGAAAGCCTATTTGACATTTAATATCGTGGTCAATTCTTCTCAAAGATCTTTTATGCCGAATTGGAATTAGAAAATAAGAAAGATCTCACCAAGCTGGCTTCACCGACATTTTCACTTCTGGCGCTATTTTCAGTTTAATACAAAATTCCAAGAAATGCTTACATTGCGGATTCAGAAATGTGCTTGCGATTGAGATCTTATAGAATAACATAGCTGATCCACAAGCGACGGCCGCCTAACTCCTATTTCAATGTACTAGTTCCAAAGGATAAAACCACAAATGCTGTTCATTCTCGGATCATCAACGGTCCTAACAAGGAAAAGTTTTCGCATAGCGTTATTTGCCACGATTACACGCTAAGCCACTTTAACTTTATTGACTAGTTGACTGTCATAGTGTAATAGATTTATCTTGCGGCGTTGTAATCAAGATGCATGTACATTTACATTATACATAATACGCAAATGTGTTTCTCGTAGCCCCAATAGCCTTCGTAACATGTGTTACATAAGATATTTGCTTATTGTTGTTTTGCTACATGTTATGACATTAGTGCGATGTATGAAGGTATACCAATAACTACGTGTTGTTTATAATTCTATCTTTGAACAATCCTACACCGTAGGTACAGTAGACACTTCATAAAAATAATGCGTTTTGGTAAACTTCGTCTAAAGTCACTTTGAGTGGTAGAGCCACGCTGTAGACACTAGACAGTAAAGTCTACAGAACGAATGGCCGGCTCGACCGATTTGATACCACTGTCTCACAGAAAATTGACGTAAAGTGGCTGTCGCGTTTCGTTCGGTGAGTAAGATTCCTTTCCGAATCCCTTTTTTCTCCCTACATACTTACATACACTCTGTTCAATTCCATATAAACTAACATATGTAAACATTGCAATTCTAACAATATTACGGGTCGAATTGATAACCTCCTTTTTTAAGTCGGTTAATTATTATCACTTATGTTTTCAATCACTATCACAAGATGGACCGATGATTTGATAGAGGTCGCAGGACGTCGCTGAATGCATCTCTAACAGGTCGATCTGAAAATTTTTGGGGGAGGCCTATGTTCAGCAGTGGACGCCCTATAGCTGATGATGGTGATGTTTTCCATCATAAGGCTTGCGTTTATATTATCTTATAAAATAAAGCAAACGTATTACGACTATAAAATATGTAATCAAACATAATTCCCTCGAATATTGCATATATAGTCCTTTCATCCTTATAATACCTAACATAATGGCTGAGATGGTTCTTTATTGATTTGAAAAGACACGCGAATAATCTTAATATGAGCCATACCGCGAGCGTCCTATAGCGTATGATATCGGCACGCATAACTCAATTACTGCATACTTGGTGGAAAATATAACGCTTTTATGCCATTGAGTTCCATCAAAGCCTGATCTTAAGTAATTATTAGTATCTACTAATTAATGCACAGAGATAATTTTAATTATTAAATAAATATAATTTTTTTTTATTGTTTTTTTATTATACTATTGTTTCGATTCTCGTAACTGGATTTATAATACCAAGTCATAACAGAAGCTTGCACAGTCGATCTACGTATAGTGCCGTGCAATCTATACAGAAAAAAGACATGCCTTGCACATTATAATATTTAATAATAATATTGGCCCTGTAATATTATTGTCCCACTGCTGAGCATGACCTCCTCTACTAATGAGAGTGGTTAGGCCTTAGTCTACCGCACTGACCTAATACGGGTTGGTAGACTTCACATACCTTAGAAATTCTTGTGCAAAAATTCTCGATATGCAGGTTTCCTCACAATGTTTTCCCTCGCCGTTATAGAAAGCACTAATTTACAAAGAAAACAAACTTTGCAGTCTTCGTGGTCACGGGTTGGACTGAGATGTCATTTGTCCAAAAATGTTAGTATTACAAAATCTACCTTTATTTTAGAATTATACAGATTTTTAAAAAGTTAACCGTTTATGTTCCGATCTACGCAGTACGAGCTCACAGTGTCTTGAGGTCTGGCAGCTGGTCTTTTGGGTTCCGATTTGATTAAATGTATAATTGGATCCCAGGCTTGTGCAAGCTTCCAACCATCTTCTCTATTGAAATTAGGATGTTTTTTTTAATTTCAATAGCCTCGCGTATCATCCTAGGTAGGAATCGTTGTTCTTTGGCAAGGATTTGTGGCTTGTCAAATCTTAGGTAATGTTTGGAGCCTTCTTCTGAATGTTCGGCAACTGCAGACTTCGTAGAGCGTCGGTGTTACACGACGAATAAAAATTAAAACCAAATCGTGATAAAATCCGTAAAAGTAATTTTATTTCAATGAATAGCATTCGCGTAAACTTAAGAAATCAGTAAAACAAACTTAACATAAAAAAAAACAGAGGTGTATGCTCCATTTTGGGATTTGTCTCGAACCTCCGACACTCGTCTCGGCAGTCCGTACCATTCCCAACTGAGCTATCGCTGCTTGCCAATTTGCTAATTAAATGAAGTACGAAGATAGATTTTCAAAAATGCCGCACATGACTTATCTTTTAAATCGAAATGGCGCCTGAGAACATATTGAACAATGTGACGTAAGAATTAGAAAAAATATAATTGTTTATTTTATGTCTACCCTAATCTAAATTTCGGTAAACGTCACTGTCTACGTACATGTAGTCTGTCACCTTGTAACTTTGTAGAGCATGGTGAAACATCGCCACTTGACACTAAAACATAAATAATGTATCTTTTATGGATGAGACGAATACATTTATTTTATTACAATATTATGTAAGCAGTTACTTTTGTCTTAAATAATTGGTTAAACTATCTAAGAAACATTATGTAATATTATTTATTTAAAAAAGGGGCAAGTGCGTGCTGCATATCTGATCACGCACAGTACAGGGTTCCGAAATAAGAGTAACTGAACTGGGTAGTTAACTTCTAAAAATTTTATACCACGACTTTCTTAGTTTGATATATACATATGTATTTATACACGTACCAATTTACAGCCCTCTAGTACTTATAGCCTCTGAGTTAAATAGTGGTCAGACAGACAGGCTGACAGACAGATGGACAGACGGACAGACATGGCGAAACTATAAGGGTTAAGGAAAAATCTCACCATATAAATAAGATTAAAACGGAATTGGTAATGAGATACGCTGTAGACAATTACGTCTACAGCACGAATGCACCAGCTCCACCGGGCATATACCACTAATAATGGTGCCAGTCGCTGCATTAAAAAAATATCGTTTACTAATGATACAACATGCAATAAAAAACAGATAGAGTTAGTAACTATGATACTGGTTTAATAAAGATCCATGAACAAAACGAAACAGTCTTCTTTACCAATTCATTTATTCTGTAGGTTTTAGAATTTGAGCTACACCCGTTTGTCAAACCACAGTATTCGCAGAAATCCAGTGGAAATGAGGCGGCGCCGACTTTAGTTGACGTCATAGCACGTACGAACCAGTAAAATATCACTATAATTTTATTTATATGCGTAGTTTCATTTCCCATATGCAACGTGATTCTTAGCAACCTGCAAAATCGAAAGTCGTTTCTTGAGGATCAATTATCGGATTATTCCAATTACTTAGGTTTAACATATAATATAAATCAGCTAAACTTAAGCGCTTGAGTTGCTAGTCGATTGACCTGACCGGAGAGCGACTTGGTATTAAAACCTACCATTACGTGGATATCGTTCCAGAACTAACCAGTATATAATCGAGGGGTTTGCAACATAACTTGATGGCTGGTTGATTATGCCGGGCTTCTCGCTAACACCACGATTTGCTACTTAAGTCTTCGAAGTGTGAAGATGTATTTATGCCGGCTAACATGATTCTGATGAACACCGATAGACTGTTTGTCGGTGGTTACTGGTTTTCTTTTGTATTGCACTACTCTACTAAATGATAACACAATCATATCATCAAGATATAATATATAACACATCATATAATAATATATAACAGTGGAGCAGTGGGTGTACGTATGCTCGAAACTAAAATAAACAAACTTTTTTGAGTGGTAAGGCCATGCTGTAGACAATTACGTCTACAGCACGAATGGGCCGGGTCGACCCATTTGATACCACTGACTCACAGAAAACTGACGTAAAGTGGGAGCTCATTGTCGCGTTTTGTTCGGTGAGTGAGATTTCCGGTGGCCCGATTTCCCCTCACTTCCCAATCCCTTTTCCCTCCCCTTCCATTCCATCATTTTAGGTTGGCAATTGGATTGATTGGAGTGTAAGTAGATTGAGCGAAACATTTCTGTTGTATCACATTTTAAGACTGAAATAAGCTTGAGTAAAGAAGCACTAGTTCGGCATGCAAGCGTGCGCTTTTATATCTTTTTGAAAGCAATCTATCATCAAAAATTAGATTTAATTTTAACTATAGCAGTGGAAGTTACCAATGATATGGTAGAATGATCAACCATTTGTAGTATAAACATAGGCAACAATAATAAAGGCAATATAATCATATAACAAAGGCACAACACCTAACATGCCTCATCAAAATTAAAATTGCAGCGCACGGTCTATAGCATCATATTAACTAAAATCAGTTAAAGGACCTTTTCAGAGTTCATTTAGTAACTTTTATGTACTACCCCATTTCTAACAGCAGTCGGCACTCTAGAAGGCTAAATTAATTTAACATATGAAACTCCTTTCGCATTTGAAATTTTATCCAATTTGTTATGATCCCGATTAAATAAAATCCGATTACGTAAAAGGTATATACATATCTCTCTCAAGGACCTTCAAAAGTGAAATCTTTTAATTGCTAAATACCACTGCAATGCATTCCATCGCGCAATCAAATATATCTTAACTGAAATAGTTTTAAAGCTATTTTAGTAAATAAATACGATATATTCAAATTCCATATATTACGCATTTAGACAAAATAACACAAGTGTTCTATGGTTTTCCATGGTGTGTTCTACTGAACACCACTAACGCTCGAATGGTCAAACGCTACTCAACTTTACGGCTTATATTAAATGACAGAAAAGGCGGCCTTAAACGACATAAAGTGACCTTAAGTGTATGAGCATTCGGCTGTAATACTATCACTTGAACTGAATTAGTAGGTAATTTAGCGGATGCGCACTGCACATGACTGCAAGTTCTGATTAATAGTAGTATTACCGTTCGTTCTCACAAACAATTCATTTCTGGCGTTTGACCATGATGCGACATGCCCATCTCGTCACTTAGGCAAATAAAAATATTACTACTTTAACTCCAAAAACAAATTAAAGTTTAACAAAAACTTAAAACCGACTTCACCATATTCACACTTTTAAGTCCATATCTTCAAAATTACTGAACCGATTTTGATGAAATTTGCACAATTCCTTAAGTTGAAAGATACCTAGAAAGATAGTCCAACAAAACAAATTCCATCGCAATCCGATTTATATTCTGAGATATATTTGGACACACATATGGACATACATACAAACATACACTAATGAACATCTATTGAGATGCCCATATAGACTAATATAATGCGAAAATCGTGCAATTGTAACAATATTACATATATACTTATCGCTGGAATTGATAACCTCCTTTTTTGAAATCGGTTAAAAAGAATAATAATATGTTGTGATTGGTGATGTGATTGATTTTCGTCATTCCAATAATAAGATAATAAAGATTTTTCAACAATATACAACAACATTTGCACACAATTTATCGCACAAAAATTGTACGCAAATGTTAAGCATAATAATAATTAGACGTTATGAAGTCTATTTCCAAGGCCTTTGGGAACTATAATACTGAAATAATATTCGATCTTTCGGTTATACTATCCTACTATTTTTGTAGGATTTCTTTTATACATTAATGGTAGGTGAGCACTAAAATAACATAACATAAGCTCACGCCTGTATTCCCGAAGGGGTAGGCAGAGGCGCATTAAAATAATTGCTCTTAGGCTTAACATTCACAAAACGAAGAGATAGGGTTCTTTATAATAGCATTAAAAATATGAAAAATGTTATTAAATTATCTCGGTCCGACCAAAACTGTGAACTACGTAAAAACCTGAGAGAGGATTAAAATAATAAATCTCAAAAAAGGTTAAATTTAGGAACAAATTCGTGGATTTAATTTGAATTATCGCTGTATACTTACGAAACACGGCTCTAATTCTACCTGTGTAATTTATTTATGCAATAAGAGCCTGGAACCTAAGAGTCTAATTTATGGAAACAAACGGCCGAGGGAGACTAAATAAATCATTCGCAATATTTGCCCCTGACCCAACGTTCTACACCCGACATTAATTAGTAAAGGACTCAATTATATGCGATAGTTTAACCGCAAGGCACAACTCTGTAATATGATATAAATTTATCGTAGAAATTGTAACAAAAACCGTCTAATTATTTTATTAAATTAACATTTTATAATTATAGCCAAAAGTGTTAAGTTATACTTGGATTTGATTAGTATAAGATAATGATTCATATACAATAAATTAAATGTGCCTACACTTCAGTAGTGGAGGGTCCATACAACCCGATTCCAGTTGGCTTCCCTTTGCTAGATTGTAAGCTAATAAATTAGAATTTTCTAGGTATTAATCTAGAAGAGAAAGTAGCATTGGCTTCCTTTTTGAAAATTGTCACCCCTCGCCACTGCTACACTTACACAAATGTGCAGTTTTAGATTTATTTCTAAAGATTATTAATATAGAGGTACCTATATTTGAAAAATTAAAATTAATTGTACGTCTTTTGTTTACTTTTCCATGAATTAATTTAAAAATGCTCTAGTACCTATACACTAATACGATACGTAGATATATCTTCCAATATTTACTGTCTCATGATTTATCATGTACCTATTAACCCCTCTACCTGGTCTTGACCATGATCATATGTTTCCCTCAGAGTCTATAATAAATACCAATTTATGTTCTTCAATTAACTCTTTTATATAAATCGATACATTAAAATATCGAATCTACCTGTACATTGGGTTTTTAGTAAGTAATCGCTTTTAATGACAGGAATAAAACATTATACATATAAATAGTATAATGCGTTTACCGATATATAGTAAACACGAACGAACAAAGTATACGTTATAGAACGAAAATAACAATCTTTATTGATTGTATAATTCTGCGAATCGTAACGAATACTATCGGTCAAGTTTGAACCTCCATACAAGCAATAACTACATCATTTTGCACTAAATTTTCTTTACAGATGGCCAAATTTACCTTATATAACATATTGGAATAATTTCCTAAATATTTATTGTTAATACAGTGTCTAATTGACCAGAATATTAACAAATATTTTGTCATAAGCTTGTACTTTGGAGACACGAAAATCGTGTACATATTAGAATTTTGTATTGAAGGTATACTTATATTATTTAATAGCAATTTACTGTACTGTAATTGAGCAGTATTTTACATATTTATCTACTAAAGAAATTCAGATACGTGTTCAATGAGAAATCTTACAAGATAAAATTACTATACTTTACCCCGTAGCATGACGTAGAAACGACGCCGATGTAAAATTTATACAAAAATCACGATTTTAGTGTCACATATATCATTTTTGTATCACTGATATAGGTAAAGATCGTTTGCAACATTCCAATTAATTTAAACAAATATTCACGGTTTTAGACAATGTCTTAGTTCACTGCGTGACGCGCGTTCACGTGCAATGTGCCAATAAAAATATGAATATGTAGCGTGTATTGTGATGTGTCATGTGCCAGTGTGTGAGTGGCACACGGCGGGACACACGGCGGACAACACGGCGCGGCGCACAGTGTGACTTGTGGCGACTGGCGAGTGGCGAGTGGCGACTAGCGACTGGCGGCGAGTCGTCGTCGGTCCGGGCGTGCGCGCCGCCCGTCTCCGCGGACTCCACTGTAGGGCTTCTGTGCCGCGAGGGCGGCGCGCCCACGCTCGATACTGCTACATAGCCTGCCTTCCCAGCGCCCTCCCACACTGCAAAATCATTTATAAAAATTCAACTGTTTATTATAAAAACATCGCTACTTATTCAAGCACATTGTTAGCGTTTTTTTTTGTGCGGCAGTTCCTATTAGTGTTATTCAATTACGGAACTCAGTAATGATACCGTACATATTGGAGGCGTGGCTGGTTTACTAATCATCGTTTACCATAAAATCGTTTATAAACACTGTTATTTATTTTATTGCCTTTAAGCCGTATGTATGACTATAATTTACGTTTGAATTGGTTTCTATTTAGATACAATATTTATTCGAAAATAGTATAATTGATTATGTTTTTATTTAACTATTTTATATTATGACAAGTGCAATAATGATTATACTGATTATTATATGAACGTGGCGCCGCGCCGTAGCCGCGCTGTAGCCGCGCCGCCCCGCGTAGCACGTGTATGTATGTAAGATTTCGTAGCAATTCGTAGAGATGTATCATGTAACGGATTGATTTGCAGTTATAGCCGCAGTAGGTATTATTAACTGATATATTCTATTAAGTAATTTATATACAACGTGTAACTTAATTAATGCACACCCTGTGAGAAGTTTGTGCAGAATAGGCTTCTGAATTGATTTCACTATTTTTTAATAGATCTTTTTTCCCTAAAATTAATAAAAACGAAGTAAATAACACCCTTTGATAAAGAGTCCCAACGAACGAAATAAAAAAAATATTATTGCTAGGCGATAAGGCCTTTTCAAAAATGCTAATAAAATATTAAACAAAATTCTATAACAAAAAAAGCAATGAACTTTACACCAATAGTAATAAAGGTCTCTACAACAAATATTTGTTGTAAAGATCATTTCAAACTATGAATTGTTATTGTATTAGGTTAGTATCAATACGTTCAATATTTATCATAATAATATGTCCTAGATTTTTAAGATTCTTTAACAAGGGTTTCTCACATAAAGTTAAACTGTGATTGCCACTCACATAAATTGTGATGTGCAATGACGTTGGAATCGCTCTGCTTAAAGGATGTGTGTCATTTATCTAACGTAGGGTTGCGGAGTAGACTCTTCAAATAACAACAGTGCAGACATCGCTATTGGATTGTTATGTCGGAATCACAACCATTTTGACACCTACACCTGTGACCTGATCAGTAGAGATCAATCATATTATAGGCCGTGATCAGTTTCGGTTCAAGAGTTGTCGAATTTATTGCCTCGTCGAACACAAATTGCAGACATTAGACACGCGTTATACACATGCCTATCACCGTAGCTGTAGGAAATTATAAAACACACATATTATACAAAGGTATATGAGAAACAGAATGGGGCAGAAAAGTTCTCGAGTGGAGACCACGTACCGGCAAGCGCAGCGTAGGACGTCCACCTACAAGGTGGACCGACGACCTGATAAAGGTCGCAGGAAGTCGCTGGATAAAGGTCGCAGGAAGTCGCTGGATGCAGGCCGCTTCCAACAGGTCGATCTGGAAATCTTTGGGGGAGGCCTATGTTCAGCAGTGGACGTCCTATGGCTGATGATGATGATGATGATTATATGAGAAACAATATTTTTAATAAAAAAATGTATTATACCGGTTCTACCGGCCAGTAACGCCATCTCATATTATTACAATGCGAGGGTGCTGTTACAATTTATAGCCTAGAATGTTCTGTGAATGTTCAAGATTCACGTTAGACAATTTTATTGTCTAAACATTATTACGCTGGCAAGACCTTGTGCGCGTATGTTTCAAATACGACTGAGTGACTTATGACTACGAGGTCACAGCTTTTGGATCACAAATTTCGTGCTATTGTCCGGTCTATGTACCTACTATTGAATGAACTCCAAAAAACGAATGGAATAATACACCCCACAGGTCATATAATTTTAAATTGCATACTCTCAAAACGGTGGACGCAAAATATTTTTGTTCCTCATTTTTCTACTCAAACAGGCCCCTTACTCTTGACACTCGATTCTACTTTGAATTCGGTTTCATTTATTGTCTTAAAATTCCACCAAAATGCAACTAAAAAGTGCGCTAATGTTACATTAGTTTCAAGAACTTGTCATTCGGTAATTTTTAACGGTACATTAGTGCAGTTTTTAACTCGATTTCGTTGGAATTTTAAGTCGCTAAATGGAATTGAATCGTAGACGAATCGAATCGAGTATCAAAAGTTACCCTACTGGTCCCAAAAGAGTAAATGTTTTAATTTGGACAACTGCGTCCAATTTAACTTTTAAAAATGTGTTCAAAAAAATAATAAATAACTTCACATACCCCTTTGTGTTTTGTTATCAATATATGTGTAAAAATATTGTATAAAAGAGCAGAATTGTATTTTTTTGTGTATTTTGTACATAACTGGTTTCAACCACAGACACAGTATTAATTATCTGCTTGACTGCTTCGGTCGCGTAGTTGGACTGGGTGCGCGGTAGGTACGACTACCGTACTGAATCTCGGGTTCGATCGACCGGCCCAATTAATGTTGGGTTTTTCTATTCAGCATCTACCCCGGCTTCCTGCGACCTTTATCAGGTCGTCGGTCTATCTTGTAGGAAGTCGCTGGATGCAGGCCGCTTCCAACAGGTCGATCTGGAAATCTTTGGGGGAGGCCTATGTTCAGCAGTGGACGTCCTATGGCTGATGATGATGATATTGACCTACCCCGGAGTCTGAAATTTGTGCCACCTTTCACAACTGGAATGGCAATGAACTCGATGAAATATGGGTGCTCTAGGTCGCTACTTCACCTACCCCTACGCGGATACAGGCGTGAGCTCATATATGTAATACACCTAAATATACAGTATATTATTTAATTAAGGGCACGGAGAGTACTGCGGCTCTGTGTGCGGACATTAATCACTCTCTAGATTTTACCTACAATGAACTCATCAATCCCTATCATTCATCCGCTGTTTGTGGCATCATAATTATATTTTAATGGTATCGTGTGTAAGCTTGGTATGAAGTTAATGACAATCCGATATAAATGTACATTTACTTACCTACTTTAAATTACATATGTAGTTATAGGTTTAGAACCGCACTGTAGTGGTAGTAGTAGCATACAACATGAATGACTGGTTCGACTGGATTTTTACCGCTGTCTCACCACCAGTGTTTAATTAAGTAAAACCAGAGTTAGCCGTAGTGCTATATTTGCTACGAATTATTATTTATTACACGAATTACAGCCAATGCATCACATATTCTATTTAAAGTGTTTCTTAACAAGTATTTAGCATACCTAAACCAAAACACCCCCAATTCTGCCTCTTCGATTATGTATTTATAAAAATCTTCTTGACAAAACTTTTTAAAAGATGTAAAAGTCTCCGTCCTTGCCAAACAATGTTCGATAAAATCTGTAATAAATATCATAATATAACCTACATACCTTCGTATCATTAGGCACCATATTAATCTAAGGGCACCATAAACTAAGTGTTAATTTTATACTACGTGATATATGTATTTCTACGTGTCCCATAAATAACACAGTCAATTTATTACTGCACAAAATACATAAATCACGACGGTATAGTAGCTAGATTATTTGCTGTTATGTGTTTTTTTATTATAAAAACATTACAGTATAAATTCTATATTTATAGAGGGAAACAAAGAAGCAGTTGTCGCATAATGCAGTGTAAATGCGGACAGTCGCGTGCTCACCACCGATACCATCGCTGCGGTCAACGGCACCACCACCCTCGCTGTGCAGTCACACACCAGCCTACTTACCACTACTGCAACCTCATTAACATGCGCCTTAAACACCAGTGAACTAAAAAAACATTACCCTCCTTCCGAGACAGTCGGGAAAATATACTTAGGTACTGACCTCACGTGAACAATCCACCATTGTTGTCAACATAACAGTTAAATATTTGAAAATACAAAACGATGTAATTTTCAAGGATGTTTTAAGTGTACACCTCAATTATTACTACAATTTACGCAAACAACTTAGCTGGAATGAATTTAACCATTTCACCCGCTCTCTACGCTAACCTGACGGTAAAAGAAGAATCGAGAAAGGATGATTTCTAACAGCCGCAACTGGCGCGGCGATATGCCATTGTGCATGATAGGCCGTTAGCTGGCTGCAAGATAATAATAAATACACCCAGCAGTCACACACCTAGTCCTGACCCCACACTAGGTATAACCTGTATCGTGGGTGTCAGAGACTATGAGAGACTTTCGGTCTCACAACACCCAGACTTGAAACAAATATCTGTTGGCCACACAAACATTTGTCTCAATGCGGGAATCGAACCCGCGTCCTCGCTTCACAGCCGGCTACTAGCCTGCTGCGCCACGGAGGCTGTCAATCACTACGAACATAATGTATGTAGTCAAAATATATTTTTTATGGATAAATGGGGGAATCTTTTTTTGCCAAGGTGCCAATCAAAATTTGCCCACGAGTATTTTTAATTAAAATATCTCGGCCTATGACTACTTTCAAGGCGGGTCAGTTATTTTACACACATTTTGCAGTAGGTTAGTATTAGGAACAACCAGAGGTACTACTCTTTATGATAGTCGTATATTCGTAACTCATAATAATCTTTCTTTCTACCTTCCCTTATGCAACACACTTTTTCAAGCATATTGCATAAAGTATTTGACTTAATTTTTACGACCGGCTGCCTGCGTAACGTCAATCCCCACTGACGGATCCAGTTCCGGACAAATTAAATTAGAAAATTGGCTTCGTCCGACCTGAGAATTGAACCCAGGTCCTCCCGGTCCACAGCCTATATATGCTGCCACAAGGCCAAGGAGGCGACTCGGAACTCGTAATAATAAACTAAGTTAAATAGGTATGTTAATGTATTTTAAAAATCACGTGCAATAAATAATTGTCTCTATTCACTAACAACAACCGCACATTTACTGCGGTAAGCAAATTAATGATTCAGGCTGTTTTATACACAAAAACATAGGGAGTTAATTTATGCGAACTAAAGTTTATTATACACCATTTATTTTAAAATACAATAATATATTTGTTCGTTTAGCACAAAGAGATTTAATATTACTAACTATTGAATGTGTTTGGTTTAGCACTGCCGCAGTGGCAGCTGATTAAAACATTGGAGTGCCATAATGGTCCCTAAATAATTACTTATAAAATCGAAATTATATATCTACCCACTTGGTATTGAAATGAATTAATGGAATTAAATCAAAGTGTTTATTAAATCCACAAATTAGTCCATATTAAAGATCCGTATTTCGTAAAAAAAGGGGAAAACTGTGGTATTGCTCTTTAAAAAAACAATTACTTCCTTGTAGTGTAGTCACACTCCACCTGATAGTCAAAATAGTGCAGTCCAAAAAAAACAGCGACCACTGACGAACAATAGGTTTATCAATGGTTACCAGAATGTCGTGCTGGTCTATTTATCCTTCTTTACACTCCGAAGGGAAGACAGGTCGATGACCGTTGCAGACCATCAGCTCATTTCGGATTATATTTCCATTATTCTCTTAGATTCGTAATATTCTGTGACTTCCATCCAAGTGCTCACTTATTTACAGTAGAGGCATAAGGCATCAGGCACAGCCTTCGTGGCGCAGCGAGCGAACAGCCGGCTGTGAAGCGAGAGGCCGCGGGTTCAATCCCCGCACCGACACAAATATTTGTGCGGGCCACAGATATTTGTTTCGGGTCTAGGTGTTGTGAGACAGAAAGTCACTCGTAGTTCCTGATTCCCACGACACAAGACTCGATCTTAATGTGAGGTCAGGACTATGTATGACTGTTGGGTGTTATTTATTATTATTATCGTGTTTGGGACTTGGGTCATTGGAATTGACATAATGAATATATAAAAATTATCATAGTTAATGATGTAGCAGCAGTGACGTGCATAGGCATTCCGTACAGGGTAGACAAAAAACTTGCACAATTATTTTCTTCAATTCTTACACCTTCGTTACTAAGATTATGATCGCCGTGTCGATTTTAAAAATAAGACGGTTGTTACTATTTTGAAAATCTGTATTTAGTGGCGATATTTATTCTTTATGGAAAATTTACAGAGTAGACAGTGTCTTTTTTGTCTGTATGGACTGCACGCCACTGTGTAGCAAAAAAGGGTATCGGGCAGACTGGAGAGTAAGAAATTTAAAGGTTTTTTGAGTCGGAGTTGAAGTCGATTTATATATTTTTACTTTATCATTACGCCGTCGATACCAGTTTTCTGCAACGTCCAAAACTAAATTTTATATTTGTTTCCAGTTAGACGGCAGTACCCATGCATGCACAGCGGCGCAGTGCGGCGGAGGCGTCGGCCGCAATATGGCGGAAGCGCTGTGGCGGCTACAACGAGGGCGCACGCGACTCCTGACAGCTGTCGGCGATGATACTCACGGAACATTCCTCGCCGATATCGCTCCGGGACTATTGCTTGATGGTAAACCGCACTATGGCATAAATCTGCCAATTTATACAAACCTAGTTTTTAGTGTAAATAAGTTCAAAGTTATAAATTCTCAGTAAACAGACCATGGATGTTATAGATACCTAGGTACTATTTACTATGTATTACATTATAGTAGATACGAAGTAGTCATGGTCGTTACAACGATCGCCGTTTAAGTAATAGTATTATTTCTTTAAAACGACATTAGTGGTGATTTGGAAATCACTACTAACGTTATTGAAAAGCTTTCAGGTTTTTAAAATTGATCAGAGACAGAGACTGTATGCGCCATCTATAAGAATTTGCTAAAACTAATGTCTAATACGTTTGAAGAGTGTATCAATTTGCTATAGTGACATCTAGCGACTTTTAGACACAATTTTCGATTGCCATCTATAGAAATAAGCTGGAACTATTATGAATCATGGGTTAGTAATTTTAGTGTTAAATTATTACGTAATTCAAACTGTTTAACAACATCTAGTGATTTTTTTGAAAACTATTTGCAGTCAAGGTAAGTAAATCCATTTAAAAAGCCGACAATTCGGTTTATAAACATTGGATACTAGATCTTTATTTTCTAGATAATAAGGCGTATTTTTGGTCGTATCGAATTGCAACCTACGACCTTTATTATTTTGTAGACGAAAAAGCTATGTAATGATACTGATTTAAAAATACTTTTTTATTCTTATTTCAACTAGAAAGTGATGACCATCATAATTTAATATGTGTGTAAATGCTAGTCGCTATTACGACGATGCAGTTAGTTTGTTGACACTGCTTCATGAACTTCTACGCAGATTTGTTTGAGCACTGCTCGAAACTCGGAGATTCCCGGTTAAGAATTTATTCCTTAAAAACGTCAATTGTTTCATAACTCGCTTTAATGATGCTAATAAAAACTTTAAATTAATATTGTATAAAACTACCTTTTTCATTAAAACAAAATTATGTTATTAAATATCCAAATAAGAATTAAGAACACGTTACGATCCAAAATACGACAAGCACATCAACAAAACGCGGGCACCAATAAAATGACCGCGATTCACAAAATAATATTAGAACGAGAAAACCGTGTTTCGTAATAAAGCTTACTGCTATGAACACAACTGCGGCGATTGTAGATAGCTGCGGCGATTCAAGACAGCTGCGGCGATTCAAGAAGCCGCTATCAAAAAAGTAACCTATAAGTTACTAAAGCCGCGCGGCGGAGAATCGCTGGTAGCTTTAAATAGCGATTTAGAGTAATAGCTTTGTAAGAATAGCCTAAGCGACATAACCTAATGGCAAAAGTCAGCCGTTGTTTCCATCGCTAATACGAAGTACGCTTTATTACGAAATCAATAAGATATGTCTAAGCGACGAAGGGCTAAAGCGAAATCTCGCCTTCCGTTTCTAGTCCACATTCCTTTAAGGTCGGCAATACAGCATGATTTTTCTGGCCGTCCATGATCGGTGAAGATTACTTACTAACAGGGAACTCACGTTTCTTTGCAAGCCTTTACTCTAAAACAGTAATAATAATTTTGTTATAGGTTGCATTGTGCAAGGAGGTCGCACTCCAAGTTACGCCGCAGTACTCGACTCGAAGGGAGAGTGTCTCCTCGGGCTCGGCGACATGGAGCTCCACAACAACATCACTATCGATCTAGTAAGACAACACTTCGTACTAAAATTATAATAATTTTTAAATAATTTCTTCGACTCCTTGTGATCGTTTAGGTCACTACAGTAAGGGCGACTTGTAGAACTATTATTAATCCAGAATTAGAGTTAAACTCGATTTATTGTATAGGTCATTCCTATATTTAAATCGAAATTTGAGATAAATCGAGATTTATCCAAGAGCTGCAAGTCGTCCTTAGGCTCTGAGCTAAGTGAGCTCCAAAATAACGAAACACTATAATTTGGTATGTATTTGCCAATAATCATAATGATAAGACAAAAAAGCAGATCAGATGAAAATCTTATTTGGAATTTGAGTTCTAAAAACTCCTCAAAATCAATGGGCTGGAAGTCAAGTTGATTGAACGAATCAACTGGTCACTTAGACAAAACTCATCCCTATAATCGAACTCTCAATGAATACCAAATTATAGCACGAAAAAGATGTTATTTTTTTTTCTCCCTTGTATCTATCCAGTAATTTATTTGTACAGGTTAATAAACATATCGAAGTTTTAAAAGCATCTCCTCTGGTGGTTATCGATGGAAATCCGCCTCAGGAAACGATCACCCACGTGTTAAAGCTATGTCATGAACTTCAAAAGCCAGGTAATACCTATTTAATTTTCCCTTAATATAATTTTAGTTGAAGACTTGGTTCCCAAACTTTTTACAACAAAGCGACACAGGCTAAAAACAGGTAAAGTTTTGACAACACTTTTTGAGGAGAATCTGCTTGCACTAATCAGAAAGAATTTCGTCGATGCAAGGTATAAAAAATATTCATATCAAAAAATCATAAATCAAAATAATTATTCAGACAAACAAGACAGTTCGTACTAGACTGTACCCTTAGTACCCATGTCGATAACAATTATATTTAACCGTTACATCTCAATTTAACTAGCAGCGCTTCTTCCAGAAACTACAATGAACTAAAATGTATGGAGATTTACGCTATCATAGTTGTCGAAAATTAAAAAGAATATACTGGTACTAAGGATAATAAATAATTTAGATTTCACATGTATTGGTGTGCAAATTCAAAATTAAAATACATAATTCACATAAATTCTATTTATTCCATATTGTTAACACAATATTTAATTATACGCTAAGGAAATTTAAAATATACTAGGTCGGATATGAAAAGGACGGACTATAAGTATAGGAAATAATCTAATAACATTTAAATATAAGTACAATGTCAATGTCTATAACCAAACACTCAGGATATTATATTCTTGCTCCGTAGTTGTTTTTTCTATAGAACTTGTGGAACAAAAATGTTCCCCAATATAATAAAATTGCTATGAGATTCCATGATGGATGAACGTTGATTTAAATCTATATGGAATTATCCGCCGAATGTTCATACACTTAAGGCCGCCTTATCTGTCAAAATTGTATGTCGAAAATCAATGTAAGAAGGCGTTAAAGTTGAAGAGCGTTTGACCATTCGGGCGTATGGATATTCATTTCTTTTTAATAGCAAGTTCTAGAAAAAAATTACAATAATAGATATTTTTTAATCTTATATTAAAATTAAAGTGTCAATTCAGTTGTCGCCCAATAAACTGGCAAAATCACCACCAGGGCGGTGGAGCCATACTTCTTAAAAGAAGAAGGATAAACTAATAAAAGTTAGTAATTCATAATACGTTTTTATTGAATTTAAATCTAAAATGTCATGAATATCACCATGTATACATATACATACATACATAACATTTTAGATACACTCTGATGAGTGCGAAGCGTGAAAAGCGAAGCAAGTATGAATAACTTTCAACTATCACGCTCGAATTAAGTTCACTGCGTATTAGTAGTTAATAATCACGATAATATAAAACAGTCGATTCTAATATTTAATCGGTACTTCGATACTTGATAGGGCTTCAGTCTTAATAAACCAAATAATTTAAACAAATGCTTTCATTTCATATTCGTGACCACAGAATTGACCCTACAAGTACACAGTTCCATCCAGTTAGGTATTTAACAAAAGATGGACACAACACTCAGGTGTTCGTATTCTTCAATTTATTGAGAACCAAATTCAAAATGTCACTAAAAATAATTCCAATTTATTGATTCACGTTTTCACTCATGTAATATAGTTATTTGCATATTTTAAAGTTTTTAAAATTTTAATAAAATAGTTTAAAACACCATTATGTAAAACATTCATATGTTGTTTATACAATATCTATGTTAGTTTTACCTACTACTACTACCCTTATCCTACTCCAATGTGGGGTCGCGATCGGCGCAACAAAATTTTATATAAAATAAGAAAACATGGTATAAATAGTTAAGAATGTGATTGATTACATTATCAAGAATAACCTTTACATGGTTTACTCATCTTTAATTAAATATCCAAACGGATTATGTTAAAACTGTTGCCCTCAGATTACTTCCAAAGGGTATTATATAATGAACAAATCTCATTCAAAATTAAAACGAAGAGCCCTTTCTAATCGCATCTTAGCATCACTCCATTTTGGTTGCAATATGATACGAAATTGAATAGTATGCCAGATCTATGCCACGTAATAAGTCAATGAAATATCATTTAAAACAGTAAAACTACATTAAAAATTACACTATAAGTGCACTTATTCCAAATCACATATTTAAAATTCGTGTCAAAAATATTATATCCATAATGGTTTTTAAAAGTAGTTACAAATTTTATTTTCAAAATACATTTGTAGTATCAGCTATGTATAAAGGTATGTCATGCGCCTCGGAATCGGCAATCTTGTACAATTTCCGACGAAGTGTGACAATGATCACTTAATACAGATCTGTTACAATATCACCTAATTGTATTTCTTTAAAGCTGCAAATGCTTAAATGCTTAACTTAAACCGTATAATGTAATAAATCTATTTGATGAGTTGTCATTTCAAATATGTATACTAAATTTTATACTGGAATGTTTCTAATGTGTCATAAAAATAGTAAAGATCTTTGCAATATTATAAAATATAAGTTTGTAACTTATTTACATGTTCCACTGCCTCTGCTGCTGCAGTTGGTCTCTGAACTGGTTGAGAGCATGCTCCGGCTGACTGTGTTGCATTTGAGCCACTAGATTCTTTGCCTCCGAACGCAGTTCGTAAAGTTTGCGTGATTCGAGATAAAGTAGTATTGCGGCGAGTCCTGTACAAAGGTAGAAATTCTAAGCAACAGGAATAACATCTAAAATTATATCAGAGTGAATAAAACATTCTAAGCAAGTTGTTGTTAATTGACGTTATAGTCATTATTTTATAATAAATAAAATTATGTACACCCAACAGTCACATAGTCCTGATCCTCACACTAGGTTTAACTTGTATCGTGGGTATCAGGAACTACGACGCATTTGTGACCCACAACACGCAGACCCGAAACAAATACCTGTATCCTGTGGATCACCCAAACATTTGTCTCGGTGCGGGAATCGAATCACTGGCCTCTCGTTTACCAGTCCGCTACCTGCCCGTTGTGTCATGGAGGTCACATTTCCTCTTTAACACACTAATAGAAGTGGAAACTTTATAATTCCAACTCAACCCATCTTTCTGTTTGATTAATTTCGTTCCGGGATGAAGTCAATTTTGTATTATTTGAGACTCGCCAAGGATCCTTGCTCGGTGTTGTAAAATGCATGCCAGGGTCTATCTTGGCTTAGATAAATTACAGTGTTAGGTGTGTGGGCGGTATAGTCTCATAATCTTATATAATATTTATTAGCTTTTCGATAGTCAGTTCCGAGTTTTCAAATAATCCGGGATATCGGATATATTTAGCACTTCGACCGATTAAAGAACCCGAAAAGTCCCTAAAATACTTACCAAACAAAATAAACGCCACAACAGCAAAAGCATACGACCACGACAACACGTTGAACGAAGGATATAATAACCAATCGCGACGGTAACAGTTGCCTCCAAACACGGCCACGGCAAGGAAAAGGAATAAACCTAAAATAAAACAATTATTACTAGTGAAATAAGATTTAGAGTGCGTTGTTTGAACTATCAATTTTTAGAGTACTTGCCGCTGTCTGAATAAGTGGATTATTTTGCATTCATATGCTACAAAACATAGCAATAATAAATGGGCACCTTAAGAAGTAGTATCAAAATTGGTTAAAAATAAAACCGAATCAAAATTGGTTAAAACATGAAGGATATGGTGATATGATAGTTATAAGTGCTGAAATGAATATACATACATACATACCCATAGAGTACGTAGTATATGGCGAATACCGTAATTACTTTTATATTCAAACTTACTTGAAATAGCCACCATTCCGAAAGCAATGGAGACAAAAATCCATTCATATCTCAGTACAGTGCGTAGTGGCCAGCGCACTATCACGCACACCAGCAGAACTTGAGCAGTGAAGGAAAGTATCAAGGCCAAAGTAACAAACGCTTGCACCGCCATCAACCAACCAGGTAACAGATATTCTCTGATAACATACACCTCCTGGAAACAATTAATTGAAAATATATGCAGAAGACACCACAATTGTCTCATTAATTGATTGCATTTAGCAACAAAATCCTACAATTGGTTACCCAATTGAAAATCATAACTTAACTTTTTATATGATACGACAGCAAAAAGTTAACCAGAATGGTAATTCAGGCAATAGTAGCACCAAAACTTTGCATGTGATCTTATATCTTTATCAACTCTTTCTTTTTTTACACTTCATATACAATGCATATAGGCAGACTTAATACAAGAGGCATTTTCTCAGTCAGTTTTAGGGTCACTGAGTAGAACAATGAGCATATGAAAAATTTGTTATATATTTAGAAACAAAAATTAAAATACATTGCTGATATAGTTTTGTGGATTATACTCACTTCACCAAAGACATAGTGACAGCCATTAAACAACTTGTCAAGCTGGTATGATGGATATCTGAAGTTGTCAAAGCAGTACTCCCACAGGCCCATGTGCTTGAAAGAAGTGAACATTTCTGGATAGGATTCAATCCAGTATGGGCCAGCAAATGATAGCAGCAGGAATAACCCCGCCACATATGTGATACTGGCACCAATAAGAGTTGCATCTGAAATATTAAAACATAAATCGTTTCTAACAAAATTGATATCACCAAACAGGTTTTGAAAGTTACTACAAAATTATGCTAATAAATACTAAATTCGAATTTTCCCTTCGTTCTCCATGTCTGTATCCTATAGAGGCAAATTAGGACATCCACATATCTCAGGGGGTCAATTTTGTTTTTCTTGTAAATATCTCATACAGTTAAAACATTACTCTCTTTTAATCTCATGAATTGTGTTCATTTTCCATAGATTTTGACACATAACAACAAAAAATATTCTGTTATAGTTCAACCAGCGGAGCTATTCGCTATTTTTGACACTTCGAGTGAGCAACAAAGTTTAGTTGGCAACTGAACTTTGATGTCAACTGAGATTTAAGATAAATCGGTATTGCGTATCTCATTGTTTATATATGCACCATGAGTGCCTATTAAGTTCCTTTCAACGATCACTTGACATCTCTATTTTTCTATCGACACTGTGTGACAGAGATAAATATACGCGTTGAATTAATAAATGAAAGGGATAGTAGATCGCCTTTATACTTGAACAAAATGTTTGAAATTGACGAAAAAATAATTTATGCGAGAATTATAAAAATCGTATTGTGATAATTCAGGATTTATGTTTATAAATTTATCGTGAAATAATTATTTCGACTGGCATGAGGAAAGTAGCTAAAACCATTTGATCTAAGTACATCTTTGTTGTGTGTCATAATCTATATTTTTGTATGATTTTAACCACTTTTGCCATGCTCTAAAATAATATTTAAGATTAGTTTTGTTACGAGTTTATTGTGTTTTATTTTACAATAAGTATCTATTACTAATTACATGTACTTTCGTGCTACAAATACTATCAACAAACTTCACAATGTGATCTAAGTAATGAATACTTAGATCACATGTATCACAAGTACATGCTTCAAGTATTCACTTATATACTTATTACTGTTGAAGGAAGGGTTATTAAAATAGTAAATGCTATAAGTTTGTAAACCCTTCCGTCGTGTCACAATCTTGCCTGGCGGACGTTGAGCACTGTCTGAACACCTTGCCGAAATCCAGCGTTATTTATGTGAAATATTCTCAAGTGATCACTTGCATGATAGGTACATTGCGCAAACTAAACGGCGGCACTCATATATATGTACTAATAATATATTAGTCTTTCTATTCCAAAATCCTTCTTTTTCTCTCTTCATAAAGCCTCAACAAAATCAATCCGAACACATGTCGGAACATAATTTGGAAACAATTACACTGCTTACAGCACACAATCACGCGATTATGATTGTTTATAATATGGAATCCTTAGAATGGAATCATAATATTATTATGTGTTGATTAAGGTGTTGATTATATAATTTTTTTAAATAACACAAATCTAATAAAGCACACACTCGCGCAGTCTCACAAAAAAGAGTTTTGTAATGACTAAAATCCTAAAAAATTCAAAATCTGAAATATTTCAATGTAACAATCCACAAAACTGACTAATTTATCTAGTCGGATTATAGTGATAATCACTTTGAATCTCAAAAACACTCCTCCGAGGTTGTGTCTTTCAAAACTCTTTTGATAGGCACAGTTACTTTCGATTTGATGTCCACTTTGCTTAGCCAATACCGATTTATCTTTTTCGATATACACTCACACGCTACGAAAGTCACCGTGACTTCACGGGTGCCAATCAATGTTCAAAGGCACTTGTGACGTCATTCTAGTTGATAACCGACGTTAGCCGATACCAAATTAGCAATATGACAGTTATTTGTTGTACACTTTGAAGAGTGGATATCATTTTCAGTTGCCAACTAAGATACATAATCGCCCTGCTGGTCTGCTGCACTAAAACACTTACACAAAACATGTATTTTTTATCTGTTCCATCCATTCATCCATTGTTCTACAAGCAGGTGATAGCTGAAATCGTTGTTTTGCGTATGTGTTTTTAGTGTTTTGTTTCGAAAAAGCTAGTGCAGGAGACCCGGCCTATGTTACTGTATATAAGTATTATGTGCTTAAATTGAGAAGTAAATTAACTAATAAATTAATTAATTAACTCTCAACTAAAGAAGTCTAACACTTGTATGACTTCCAAAATGTGATTTTGTATTAATTTATGTAGATTAGAGAGCTAGGGAATTCTTCAAGCAATGAGTAACAGCCCTCTCGAAAACGTTTCATAACATTCTATTCTATAATTAATTGCGAAATGTTATATGATACCTATGTTACAACTTTACAAATCAAATGTGTTAGCCGATACAATATACATACACAGTGGGCTCTGGGCGTGCCCATACATTACTTACTAGATGCTTTCGGATACTCATTATCCGCAGCAGTCATTTTTAATACCGGTATTTCTACTAAATATGTTGATGAATGAATCAGTAAGATCTTCCACTTTATCAAAACATACGTTTAATTATTACATAAAATTAATTACAAACACACAACAAACCACGGTCATAAAACGAAAACAAACGTTCACAGTGTAAAGTGTAAACTTAACTATGAACTTAACGAAGTTCGTTCGCAGCATAGAGTTTAAATTAAAGAGAGAGAGAAATCGGTTCCCTCTCCATGACCTTGGCACCAGACTGGCAGCTAAAGATGGCGGAAAGTTTAGTGCGTAAATTAATAGAGTCGATGATTTGTCGATAAACATTCTTGTATTGTTTTTACGAAGCAGTACATAAATGTTCAAATGTGAATATTTTTGTACGTTTATTATTTATTACTTATTTTTATTTGATTTATTTAAGATTATCAAACATTACATTTATTCTTTAGTTAAAATATTAGATTATTTTTGGCACAATTAGTTTCAATGATATAATCATCAGCAACAGAATGTGCACTTCAAACATTAACTCAATGACGACATCAATCATAAGAACAACTCATAAAATCGTTTGTTATTAAAATCGTTATCTAAACGCACTAGAGCTTTTCTAATCCGGTTCTCTCGAGGGGCTTGCGGCATGACTTGATGGTTGGTTGAGACGGGTATGGGGGGTATCCCTGTATCTGCGTCGGTCGTCCGTCTGTCTTGTCGCAAGCCTCTCGATTTGCTTCTTCGTTCTTCGGATTCGGAGTGTGAAGAAGCATAAATAGGCCGGCATGATTCTGACGACCACTGATAAACAGTGTTTGTCAGTGGTCGCTAGTTTTTTTGGACTGCACTACGCTTACCATCAGGTGCAGTGTAGTCACTTTGCCGTGCCCGGATAAAAAAAAAAAAAAAAAAAAAAATCATACGAATTAGAAAATTATAGTCTCTGTCTCCTCGTATGGTATACAGGTGTGACAATATGTATGTAATGCAAAAGAATATACCGTGAAATAACTAAATAAAACATTTTATCGATATCGATACCATGCTCAATGAATCACGCTCGTCGTCACTAGACCACCATTTCAGCTGCCATATTATCATTACTTTGTTCCGGGGGCGTGGCTTATTGACGGATGCGGGCCTATAAGAACAAACACTTGTATATTGATCCTGCTTTACCTGAGCTAACATCCATTACTAAAAAAGAGATAGCTTTATTTTTTGCTGATGCTATCAAAGTTTATACTCGATAGGTTGTAAAAGACAATAGGGGCCCCCCTGTGGGTTGATAGGACATTGCACATTCATAAGCTAAACCAAAGAGCATGAGTAGGGATGATCGATATTAGAAAAACATCGATGTTGACATCGATGCTAACATCGAATCAAAAGTATCGATGTTCGATAAACATCGATAGCAAAACATCGATATGTCAAAACATCGATGTTTTCTGTAGCAAATAAAACTGTGTATTCCATTTATTTTTTATTCATTTCTTATTTTTTTATTTATGCGTTTATTGTTATTGAAAACACAATACAGATTTTTTTTTACATTCTCAGTATTTTTTGGGCACACTCTGTAAAAAAAAACTTTTCCAGGTGTCTTCCCTTTATGGCGGGTTTCAATAAACGATCTCAGTTTAGAGTGCAGATAGATCGAGATTATGAATCAATCAAATCAAGTTATTTGACGGAGTCATGTTTAAACTGTGCTCTTATTGGCTAATTTTTGTAATCTATCTGCACATTCGAACTGAGATTGTTTATTGGAACTGGACGTTAGTCTGTGCATTGAAGTTGACAATTTTTTTTAATCCCAATGCAAAAAAATAACTATTCGTATGGCTTACTTCGATGATGTTGATCAGTGTCATCTAGTGCTAAATAGTTGAACTCATAGTTATCTAGTCCTTAGCTAATCCATCCAACGCTAGATAGCCCTAAAGAATATATTGACGTTTCGATATTTTATTCTCATAACATCGATGTGTCGATGTTATCGAAATCAAAACATCGATGTCAAAAAATCGATATTTTCCAGCTAAATATCGATGTTTATTAAACATCGATGAATATCGATCATCCCTAAGCATGAGCTAAACTGTCTTCTTCTGTGGTTATACTTATTCCCATCAAAAACTTGACCATGGCTTCGGAAACTATACAAAATAAACTTTGACTCACTGCTCAGCGATTTATTTATTTTTCAAATTGGAATCTGTCAATCTGCAAAAATATTTGTGGAAATAAATTTATTATCTTAGGTGTATTCACCTTAGAAGGCCACCTAAAGGCGGGCCTCACCTTGTATTTTCTATCTAGGATCTATAACATTTTAGATATGACTAATTTACAAAACAATCACGGGCCGCAAAGAGGACATCCACGGGCCGCGTGTTGTCGACCGCTGCCTTAGAGCATCGCCGTCAATTATGAATTATAATATAATATACTCAATAGGTAGTCTTACATACTAAGGCACGGTTTTACCCAAGACCGTGGACACGAACTCAACGGAAGTGGAGCGGTGGCGGCGGTGCGTTTCAATGCATATAATTAAATGGAACTAGCCTCGAAGATAGTGTATGACGTACGGTAGCAGTAGCGGTACGTTGCCACGCCGCTTCCCGCGCCGCCGCCGCTGCCGCTCCGCTCCCGCTGAGTTCGTGTCCGCAGCCTAAGATTTTTATTATAATAGGATTGCTAATTTAAACGGAGTAAACTAGGGATGATCGATATTCATCGATGTTTAATAAACATCGATATTTAGCTGGAAAATATCGATGTTTCGACATCGATGTTTTGATTTCGATAACATCGACACATCGATGTTATGAGAATAAAATATTGAAACGTCAATATATTCTTTAGGGCCGTCTATCGTTGGATGGACTAGCTAGGGACTACATAACTATGAGTTCAACTATTTAGGACTAGATAACACTGATGAACATCATCGAAGTAAGCCATACAAATACTTATTTTTTTGCATTTCTTCTTCTTCTTTATTTAAAAAATATGGCCTCCATCAAAGGTTGATGATTTTGCCAACGACAATGTTTAATAAATCCATTACTCAAAAAAATAGCTAGTCAGACATCTTGAAAAATCACTATTCCTTTTTGCATTTCCTAAGGGATTAAAAAAATCTGTCAACTTAAGTGCACAGACTAAAGGGAAAAAACCTGAAAAAGTTATTTTTTTACAGAGTGTGCCCAAAAAATACTGGGAATGTTAGAAAAAAATCCTTTATTGTGTTTTCAATAACAATAAACACATACATTAAAAAAATAAGCAATGAATAACAAATAAATGAAATACACAGTTTTATTTGCTACAGAAAACATCGATGTTTTGACATATCGATGTTTTGCCATCGATGTTTATCGTACATCGATACTTTTGAATTGATGTTAGCATCGATGTCAACATCGATGTTTTTCTAATATCGATCATCCCTAGAGTAAACTGACATTTCGAATGTTGCCACTTTTTCATGAAATTTAAATAGTGCTGCGGTAAAAGATCAAGATTATTTGAACATTTCAATTCAGTGAACCATTTCTTTCTTTCATTTTCTAAAGTCCAACTCAAAGTCGTTATTCCTGTCTAATATGTGATTAGTCTGCATGTCTATAGCATTATAGTCGTAGTAATACACTGCATGCTAAGTTATGGCATGTCTACTGGAATTATAGTCATGGTTCATTATAAACGAAACTTACAAAAGCTATGAATGTGCCGAACGTAATTTTACTCAAATAATAAAAATAATGTTTGTGATTTTCATTGTAATCATTTCGCATCTGTTGTGATTATTTACTTAATATTATTTACACAGACATTTAATCGAAGGGTTAAGCTGAAATTTCTAAAAATAAGCAATAAAATTCTAATTTTGCAAGCTAGTACCGAGTTATTGTTTCATTGAATGATTAAAAGTGAACTAGATCAATCACTACGTTTTGATAGTAAGCAACATTATTTTGGAAAGTGACATTTCGATCTGTCAGTTTACTCCGTTTAATTAACAAACTATAGTCGTTGGGAACCCCCCAGAACCTCCATTTAATCGTTTAGGATGAATATTTTTGTTGAAACATACAAAGTCGGGATAATTTTATTATTACTAAAAAATACATTTCTTGTAAAAGTTTTATTGGTAAGGCAGTATTATTATACTAAAATAGTAAAAAAACTTACAAACAACATTATGTAAAAAAAATATAAATGGACGGCCTTAAATTAGGTACTTACAATACCTACATAATTATAAACTATCAATAGCAATAACCTCGTCCATAAAAATGTTTCTCGTGATTATTACATAGAATAAACTGTGGAATGAATTCGTTATATTTGCAGTAGATATGTTTACAACATTGTAGCCATTAGGTACTCATTTCTTTTATTGCTTTCTAGATTGCCTGAGCGCACACCATAAAACATAAAAAATATGTATTATAATAACTTAAATTATTCATATTTAATATTTGTTATATGTATATCATAATATAAAAACACTGAGATTCTAGTTTTAAATCATGGGACGGAATGTAAAGTATATTTAATATTATTACACTAAAAACAACATTAGTAATGAATGTAAAATAAGTGCGTAATTAGAACATGAATATTGGAACAATCAGGGTGACAGCACTTCAGCTACTATCGCTTAAGAAACTATTAATAGTAGGTATCCGCGTTGATGAACACCACTACCGATCGATTCTCACGTTCAGGTGCTCGGCTTTTACTTATAGAGAAGTTAACTGCTACTTACATTCGTATATTATGTAATTAGCATCAACATCAGCCAGCCATCTGTGTGCAGTACACACCGCACACACAATATGTGCGGTCAAATTATTGTGCTTTTAAAACATACTTCAGAGCAATACGCACAAAATGCAAAAGGACTACTAACCACACGTAAAATGTATAAATGGATATCAATAACAAACTTTAATCCACTATCACTTTGGCCCTTGTGAATAGATAATGTGTATGCGTCGATAACTACAGCAATAAGACAGTCGCCTACATCGGTCACTTAGAAGACACATTGGGCTTAGCTGCATAAATCTGATAAAACGATATCTTTAAACTAATAGCTCTTGCAATATAAGCAAATGTGCATTAAGTCTAAGTGTGAAGGTGGCGTTACTAATCCCTAAATAACATGTTAGTCATCTGGCACAATATCTAAAACGTATCGATATCCTTTAAAACTTAATACAATATCTTAGTCGATATTATTTAGGCACTTATGGTACAGCTCATATGAAACACATAAGTTACATTCTAACATTTATAATGAAATAAATATTTGGTTATCAATAAACACTGGGTGGATTGGTAGCATCAGTACAGTACCATACATGAACCAATGCTTAACATTTTTATTTAAAAGTACTTCTAATTGTTTTAGTACTTTATTATGGGGTCCATACTATCCTGTTATAGTACTAAAGTGAGTCCAAAATAAGTAGTCTACGTAAATGATTAAGTTTTCTGTTACAATGCAAATAAACATTGTCGTCAATACTGAAACAAACCCTTACTCAAACAAATTTGTCAAATAGTGGTACTACCAAAACAGTTTTTAAAATCTTCACTAAAACTATGTTAACAAAGATTTATTTTGAACACTATTTATGAATGCCATGGTAGTTTTGCTCACTTCGCTGTTATTAAGACTATATATCGGACTATTAGACTTATAAATGGGTATTCGTTGGTTTCATCAAACTTAGCTCTCAATACTCTATTACACTTATGCTTTTGATTCATATTCCATTTCAAAACGCGATTGTGACTCCTTAAGCTTGTTACATTTCTTGTGCTGAATGTTGGCTTCTGTTAAGAACAGCGCAGATGTGACGATACAAGCAACTGCACCAACAACTCCCAATCCAAACGACCACCCTGAAATTACAATAAAATATCAATAAAATGCTGTCTCAATGGCGTAGCTGTATTGCGGTACGACTAACGTCCCGAGGTGCTAGGTTCGATCCCCAGGTCGGGTAAAAGGATATTGGATTTTTTTACTCAATATCCACCCGGCATCTGGAGTTTGTGCCCGATATGGCGATAGGCTCGCCCCCAACGCATCTGAGACGGAAATTATTTAACGGCATGTGGATGTCCTAACTTCTAGTTCTCTAGTCTGTTTCTGCCTACATCTGTCCGATTACTGTAACGCTATTATATTTGTACTAAACTATTCACTATCATGAGCAGTATTATTACTAATATCACGCCTTGTTTACAACAAAAACTAAAGACAAACATAACCAAAAAAACTATTTGCATCGTCTCAAGGATATTCTATTGATACTTTTTATGCTTCATTGATTCTTTTAATAATGCCATTAGTAAAATAAAGGCCATTAGATGATTGTTATATAAGGACGAGCTAAAGTATAGTTGCAATACAACTCAAAAAATTACCTACTGGTAGGGCCACACTATAGACATGTATGTCTACAACACGAAAGGGCCGACTCGACCAGTTTTATATTACCGTCTCATAGAAAAACGGCGAAATGGCAGTTTGGTGTTACTTTCAATGAAAAAATTTTTTGGTACCAATGTACCAAAGTGGGCCAAAACTCTCAAACCTTTATTCCCTTCCTTTAAGGGTGGCAAAATCGTTTTATGTTGGATCGACTGTATGATGGAGACACTATCTGAGGAAATAGTTTCAGAGCAATATTTAGCCCAACCTGGGATTCGAACCCATAACCTTCCGGAACAACTCATACATGCTGCCACTAGAGTTTAGACTAAGGATTTGACGACAGTGACAGTGTCTGTGGCGTAGTTGTGTTTCGGTACGACTACTGTCCCGAGTACTGTACGAGGTCTCGGGTTCGATTCCCGGATCGGGCAGTGATATTGGATTTTTCCATATCAGCCTGGTATCTGGAATTGGTGCCCGATATGGCAATAGGCTCGCCCCCTATCACATCTGGGACGGAACTAAGCTCGGCGAAATGTGGGTGTTCTAGTTCGCTAGGGCGCCTCTGCCTTCCCCTCCGGGGATACAGGCGTGAGCTTATGTGTGACGTGTGTGTGTGACAGTCTCTGCTATATAAAAAAACTCAAATGTTGAAAGAAAGCTACGTACCCAAGTAATTATTTGGATGATCAGGCATCCAACCATCAGTGTTTCCTAAGCATGCGAATATTATAACTGCAATTCCACCACAAATACCTGCAACAGCGACATTGGTCATAAATAAATTCACACTAAAATTACTTTTTATCTTAATATTAGTTTATTAAACTTGTTCTTACCAGCAGCTAACATTATGTATCCAATACTTCGTATTAAAATAACAAATCTACTTTGATCTGGCCCACAACAAAGAAAGAATATTAAAACTAATATTGCAGATATTAGCACTCCTATAAGGCACAATGTAAAGAAGAATTGAGTGGCTATCATAAAACCTGAAATAATAAAACGTATCATACATACTCTTTAACAGAATAGACATGTATTAGGCAGCGCACACGAACTCAGCAGGAGCGGAGCGGCTGCGGCGCCGCGGCAGTGGCGCGGTATGACAATGTACGGCTAAACCGGTCGTACGCAGCTCTCCGCGCCGCCCCCGTCGAGGCCATTTCTATTTAAATATATGCATTGAAACGCGCTGCTTTCCGCTCCGCTCCCGCTGAGTCCGTGTCCGCAGCCATATGCTTGGCGCAAAATCCTAATAAAGATATATTGCAGTTAAAATAACTCGACGAAATTGAACTTGTGACATCTCAAAGAAACCACGCCATTCGTGACTAATATGAGGTTGGCACCATCTATCTCATTTCTTAACTAGACCAAAAAACTCACCTGGCAACAAATACCCCCGGATCTTATCATAACCTGTAGTAAAAGGATCATAAACCCATCGACATCCAACAAAAAAGCGTCTTTGGTATTGATCCAAAGGATCTGGGAGAGATCTGAAGCAATAGTTCCATAGCCCCAACCTAAAAAAAGTAATTAATGGTTATCCCATAAAAATATAATAATATGTTCTGGATAATACATATAATTAATATTATGTAAATCACCTGTCCAGTCTGGCACTTCTTATTCTTGAATCGCTTACCAACCAGCTTGGTGTGCCGAATGCCAATGCCACAGTAACAAGGGCAATAACAAACACTCCAATGCCACAATTACCGGCCAAACTTCTATTCTTCATTGTCCCTGTAATGATTTAATTACAATGTCGGCAACATTCAAGCAGACAATTGCATAAAATTATGCTTCCTGTTTGTGATCTGTACTGTACACTAAGGTTACAAGGATGTTTGTGCCTAACGCATCCAGAGAATAATTTCTCACTATAGACTATACAGTTATATAGTTTAATTGGGTACTTGACTAGTTTTTTCATTTTATATGAAATTTACGTCGTCTAAAATATAAAACGGAAAGAAATACTGAAATATTCTTCTTCTTCTTTATTTAAAAAATATGGCCTCCATCAAAGTTTGATGATTTTGCTGCCACTACTCAAAAAAATAGCTAGTCAGACATCTTGAAAAATTGAAATATTCTCAAAATTATAAAAGTTATAAGCCTTTGAAGTTTGATGTAACCGTTAAACTGCGGGAAAGAGAAGTATCAGTATGTCACGCCATAACAGTATGTGCGTTGGAAAGGGATAACAAGATATCTCAAATATGATTCCACTCCAGAATTTAAAATATGAATTACTGCCTCATTTTTCAACTTATTTCAATGCAGTTTTTACAGAAGGGTTTCTTTTTCGTTTTGTTTGCTATTACATATAAATATGTGTATAAAATCAAACATAGTCAAGTACCCAATTACAGACAGACTTATGGAATGTGTTAAAAAACTCAAAAGAATATATTGAGACAAATGAATTGATTGAGACTCATTTAAAAATGGATAAAAAAAAATCTACAAATAGGTTATTAGTTACAATTGAAAAAACATCCACTTTTTACAGTGGGTGGCGAATGGTGCAAAATAATGCAAATACACATATGTTGAACACTTCTATATTGTCACAAATTAACACAATTCTATTACAATCAATTTTGTAGTCACATTTACAGTACATAATCACTTAGGTAACGTCTTGGTGGTTTTACGCGGCGCGAATGACGGCGCGGGCGCGACAGCGCAGGCGCGGGGGTCGCGTCGGGGTTCACACACCCGGACACGGCAGCGTCCCATTGGTTGGCAGAATCGGATGTTACACACTCCCCCTCCAGGTTGGAAAGACGTCCCGTCTCCGGCCTGGTTACCTGACGATGGCCAACTAAGGGGACTCGTCGGGGCCTACCTCGTTGCCTTTTGGGCACGACAGGCGTGGTCATGCGGTGTTCAGGAGTGGAAGGGATAAAAGGCATTAAGTCCGAACTATGATATTTCCCTATAATAACATCAGAGGAATCAGAAAGGATAAAAGTGGTAGGACTAACAATCCGATTAATAACATAGGGACCATCACGCTTAGGAATAAATTTACGGGTTACACCTTTACTAGTGTTACTCAACTCATGTGTGCGGACCAAGACTAGATCACCTACCTTATACTTCGGAGCGGGGCGACGAGAAGCATCTGCAATCTGCTTACGATGATCCTGTAACAGTTCAACTCGCTCGCGAATATCATGCAAGCTATTAACAAAGGAACGTAAGTATGGAGTCGCCTGAGGAACAAAATTTTCTTTTTCCATTATACCACGAATATCATGGCGTACATCGAAGGGTGTACGCATTTCTCTAGCGAATGTTAGATAAGCTGGGGTCTTTCCAGTAGTACTACAAACAGCACTATTCATAGAAAAACGAACATGAGCCAAATATTTTGGCCAATCAGTATGCTCCGCTTTAACCAACATGGATAACTGTACCTTTAAATCCCTGTTCTTCCTTTCAGCGGGATTCGCTTCAGGATGATACACAGGTATTAATTCTTGCTTGATGTCCAACACAAACATACACTGCTGCATGACAGCAGATATAAATTGGGGTCCATTATCAGATATGACCCGTCTCGGCAATCCATAACGAAGAAAATATTCTTCAATAAGGATGCGAGAACAATTTTCAGCGGTGGCGTCCCTGAGAGCGTATAGCTCAACCCACCTAGTTGCAACATCCTCAACCAAAAGAATCCAGCGTTCTCCTTGTTCTCCTGGTGGTAAGGGACCAAAAAGGTCCACAGCGAGAACTTCAGATCGCTGTTGTAACACGGGAGTTTGCAGAAGCCCTGGGGGTTTCTGATTGGTCGCTTTATAGCACTGACAATTTATACAACTTTTTAAATACTCAGTGACATACCGTCGCATACCGGGAAAGAAATAACGCTCACGTAAGCGTTGCAAAGTTCGCTCAATTCCTTGATGTCCTGCAGTAGGTGCATCATGCAGTTCCTTGAGGATTTCCTCTCTCTTGGAAACTGGGACTACTAATTGAGCTTCTTCAGAGTCGGCATCAGGGTCGTAGCGATACAGTACGCCCTGCGACATTATATAACCTCGCTCCAACCAACGACTGGAGGCGAAGTCATCATCAACTTCTAAATCTTGTATAATTTTTGAGACTTCAGGATCCTCTAATTGTGCGGTACGTAGTTCCGCAGCAGAGACCTGAGGAAGATCAAAAGAAACTGAACAAACATTGGAATCAACAGCCTCACTAGGAGGTCTGCTTAAAGTATCAGCTAATACATTAAGTTTTCCAGGTGCATACTCAATGCGGAGGTCGTAAGACTGGAGTTTGAGTGCCCATCTGATTAGACGGCCAGAGGGCGTTTTGAGAGTGAACAGCCATCGTAGGGGCTGGTGATCACTCTTCACGACGCAAGTATGCCCATCGATATAACCTCTAAATTTATCCACTGCCCACACGACCGCAAGTGCTTCGCGCTCGGTGGTGGAATAGTTTCTTTCAGGCGAGGTGAGGAGACGACTAGCATATTCTATAGGTCTCTCATCGTTACCATCTCCTTGGAGTAATACTGCGCCGATTGCATAATTGCTGGCGTCAGTTCGCAAAAGGAACGGTTGAGAGTAATCAGCCTGAATTAGAATAGGAGCTTGACACAATTT
This sequence comes from Clanis bilineata, assembly GCA_036417725.1. NCBI lineage: Eukaryota > Metazoa > Arthropoda > Insecta > Lepidoptera > Sphingidae > Clanis > Clanis bilineata. The sequence continues at coordinate 10,449,351 of CM071151.1, read as the reverse complement.
ATCCTTAAGGGTGTCGAAAGCAATTTGCTGAGCCTCATCCCATTGCCAAGACTCATTTTTACGGGTGAGCTTTGTGAGTGGTTCAGCGACCTGTGCAAAGTTTGCAATGAATTTCCTGAACCATGAACATGTTTGAAGAAAAGATTTTAATTCTTTTATGTTATTGGGAGGTGCCCTCTGTAAGATAGCATCAACCTTAGAGGAATCTGGACGAATACCTTGAGGCGTGATGACGTGGCCAAGGTAAGTCACCTCTTGACGAGCGAAGAAACATTTTGCTCGGTTTGCACACAGACCGAAGTGACGCAATCTGTCGAACACCTTTTGAAGGTCACGAAGATGATCTTCGAGGTCACCCTGTGTAATAATCATTAAATCATCAAGATAAGCTAATAGGGTCACATCTTGTAAAGATGCACCAGAACGGAAACGGTCAATCAATCTTTGAAAGGTTGAAGGAGCATTCTTCAACCCAAATGGCATTCGCTTGAAACGATAAGTTCCAAACGGAGTAACAAACGCAGTCTTATCTTGATCTTCAGGGGCAACCTTGACTTGCCAATAACCCGATTTAAGATCGATGGTTGACATGAAGCAGTCCCGCTTGGTCATTTGAATAAGTTCGTCGATTAGAGGAAGCGGGTAACTATCGGTTTTAGTAACCGCGTTAAGACGACGATAGTCAACACAGAACCTCACTCCTCCATCTTTTTTAGGAACGAGCACAGCAGGCGAAGTCCAAGCGGACTCACACTCTTCGATTATACCATCAGTAAGCATTTTCTCTAACTCTACTTTCATTATTTCCTTCTTAGCAGGAGTAAGTTTATATGGAGGGACAGAAATAGGTGGATGGCTACCAGTTTCAATTCGGTGCTCTGCATACGGTGTAGGGACTCCCCCTGCTCGAAAGATATCCTGATTTTGGAACAGGAGATCAGAGAGCAGCAGCCGTTGCTCAGCACTCAGCATCACACCTTCATCAGGACGCAGGAGATCCACAGCGGAGACGGACATGCATGACTTGGAAGAAGCTTCGTACTCTAGTGGATGAACACAAGAAGAACCTGAAAAATTCCACATTGAGGAAGCAAAGTCAATAACAAGACCCGCAGAACTAATAAAGTCTACACCGAGGAGCGTCTGACTGTATGAGGTGTCAGGGAATATAATAAAATCTGTTAAAACTGATTTATTTTGTTTCAGTATAACTTCCAGAGTGGTAACAAGAACATTACGCATTTGAGCGGAGCCATCAGCTAACCTAATTCGTTTAGTAGCCTCCTTCAAAGGATGGTTCTTCTGCACAAGCAGATTATAAAGAGAAGAACCGGCGACACAGCCTTTTGCACCTGTGTCTAACAGAGCAATACCCTTAGTTCCTAATATCTCGATGCCTAGTATGGGCCGTCGAGCTTCACGTTGTTTGTCTACATTTTGTGGACAAATATCTTCACAAGATATAACCGTTGATAACGACATTTCATCTGACGTGGTCACACTAGTATCCTTGATAGAAAGTGTACTAATACCTGGAACATCGGTGGAGAGCTCACTAACACGGGACGGAGGAGAAACGATCTCGGCACTTCCGTCTCTCGCAGAACTCGCTGACACCATACACCTCCCGTCAGCAGCAGACGGAGAGCTGGAATGCAGGTTTACAACTTTTTGAGACAAGGTTACTATTCCGAGTGACTCTTGGGAACAATCCTGAATGACACCTTTCTGTCTGTTCAACATCATGGTTACCCTAGCATCGTTATCAGAGACATACGACGTCTTATCATTGGTCAGAACACATGAGTTTTGTATAGGATCACAAAGCAACTCGTTATTATGACGGTAAGGAATTTTAGGAACAGGTTTTTGGGAATTACATAAGTTAGGTAATTTAGGTTTCCTACGAGATCTACGCTTGGGCCTATGTAAACATTTACCATAAAATTCTCGAGGCATTACAGTTTTAAAATCAGCTGGCAAATAGCTAGCATTATTATTATTATGATTTGAATAAAACAATGCCGGAATGGCCGCTTTAAAATCGGTAGGTAAATACCTAACATTACCATCAGATTCTATAACCGAGGGAGAATCTGTACATCCGCCTCTAAGGTCGGAGAGAGAATTATTTATATTTAAATGACTCACCTGGGAAGTTAAATTACCAGGGTATGAGTGTTTTGATTCGCGCCGTATTTTAGGGGATACAGAACCAACCATTGCAACGCTGCTGTAATCAAATAAACAATATTGTGAATTGCATTTAGAACATTGCGATCGAGTAACACCACCTTCGCCACATTCATAACAATTAGGAATAACATTTGTATTATTATTGGCTTTTTCGGCTAATTTAAAACATTGATCGCGGTTATGACTTCTACTTTTACAGTAGGAACAAAATAAAGATGATCGCGACATGGGCTCCGAGGCGAATCGTGTGGTACGACGATGAATTCCAGGGGTCGCGCTGTAGGGTTCGAGCGGCGACGGCACGGTTGACACAGGCGGGCGCTGCGCGGGCGGCGGGCGCGGCGCAGTCGGCGGCCGCGGTGTCGGCCTGACCTTCGGCGGCGCCGACGCTGGCGGCGAACGCGGCAGCGATGGCGCGGGAACGGCGGCACCGTATGACGAATCACTATGTCTGGAACGTAGAGTCGGACGATTAAGGCGGTCGTCTTGTGACACTTCGGCGGCGGCGTCCTCAATTTCACGAAGTTTTCGGAGCAGGACGTTGAATGAATTAAATTCATCTCGCCGAACACGTTGACGTATTCTGTGATTTAATAAGCCGTAAACCATATCAAGCTCGACCTTCTCTGTCAGCTCCCCTTTTGGAAGTCGTGATAATAGGGCTCTCGCCTTTGCGACATATATTTCACTCTTTTCATTGTCTTGGGGACGATTAAATAATTCGCGATAAATGCGATATGGCGGACGAGTGTCACCAAATGCATTGCGCAGACTTTGTATTGCGCTGTCCCAAGAATTTATGGACGTTTTTACGCCCTGCCACCACGTCGCTGCGTCGTTAATTAAAAGCATTGAAATACCTCTGAGAGCATTTGCTTCACTGACGTCGGCGCACTCCTTATAAGCTTCAACGGCGTCTATAAATGTATCGAGCGTCTCGCCGGGGGCTCCGCCGAAGCGGGCTGTACACGAAGAGAAGTTTCCCGATGTCGGAGACACGCCTGTTGAAGTTGGTTCCGAACTCGGAGGCTCTTGCTGCCTCGCGTTCATGAAACTAAATAAGCGTTCGAGCGTTTCTGTTTGTGAGCGAAGGAGCGACGCCATCATGGCGGCTACGTCGTCGCTAGAAAATCTTGCCGGACTTGAAGCGGCACGAGCGGTATCTTCCTCAGCGTCCGCGAAGTCCGTCTGACGCCTAGACTGGCGTCGTGTACGCGTCATTTTAGTATTTAGACGAATTACGACACGTTTAGGTACGCGATTCTTCTCGGCCACACAGTTGGGCTGCCAGTTTTACAGTGGGTGGCGAATGGTGCAAAATAATGCAAATACACATATGTTGAACACTTCTATATTGTCACAAATTAACACAATTCTATTACAATCAATTTTGTAGTCACATTTACAGTACATAATCACTTAGGTAACGTCTTGGTGGTTTTACGCGGCGCGAATGACGGCGCGGGCGCGACAGCGCAGGCGCGGGGGTCGCGTCGGGGTTCACACACCCGGACACGGCAGCGTCCCATTGGTTGGCAGAATCGGATGTTACACACTAGATTAATTAAAGTTACAAACGAAATGTCCTTGTGTATAATTAAACCATGTCAAAATTATAACAATGTTGATAATAAGCTTAAACTGTAGTGAAGTCTTATAAGGCACTGCCATTTTACAGATCAAAATTAATCACAAGGTCTCCAGTCTCACCTGATGTGAATAGCAAACACAGACATGAATGTAAAATGTTTCGCAACACATAATGCTAGTCTCAATGTGTTTGTTTCATACAACATAACATTCACCCAGAAAGACAATGCCAAAAAGTTCACACAGTTTGTTCAGTGTGGGAAAACATTGAAAACATATTTAGGAACTTGGTATAAAATTATCATTTTGGATTACATTAAAATGAACATGTAATTAAATACCTAACATTCATTCACTTAAGTTATGAACATTCATAGTCTCACCTTTATATTTTAAAATGTTGTAATGGATATTAGCTTTCTATTTAAATTAGGGCGACTTGCATCCCTATTACTAACCTACAGTTAGTCCTAACCTCCAGTTAAATTGAAAAAGAAATATATTATTGACATATACTTCATTACATGTAATGTACTCATGTAATTACAGATAATATGTGACGACATTTAATTAATTACATGTCATTCATATATTTCTATCAAGTCACTCTTAGAAATAATAAATGCTTCTTTTAACATCCAGGCATAAGAAAATATTGTAATTTTGGTATGACATAAATTATATTAGGATCAAATTTGTTTTGCCAAATCACTATTCTAAGAGATACCGGCTTCTGAAAAATTGGCCCTAACTCAATATTATGGAGCATACAAAGGCATAAAATAGATATTTTTAAATTTGTCTTTTGTTTTTAAAGCCTAATAATTAAATAATAAAATTTAATAACAATATGTAAAAATGAAATATAGTTCTGATAGTTAATAGTATAGTCTACTCTTTATAATATTATGCAAAAAATAAACAAAAAAATTTAAAGTTTTAAAGCCTTATAACAAAGACCTAAAATTAAAGTTTTAAAGTCTTCAAATTCAAGTGTAAAAATATTATGTACTACAGGGAATTATCTCAATAATTAAAAGGAAGCTTTCTTAAATTGTTTAAACTTCATGGCTAGTCCTCACTACAAAGATGTTGTAAACCTGCATTTTAGTAATTATAATAATAATACTAGCCCTGTAGCTTTAGGTATAAAGGTTGCAGACGTAAAACAATCGGTGAAAGTACGTTTTTTCAGTCGCCTGACAAAAGTACTTAATAGTCTTTTATCAGGTGGGAACAAGATCCGTGCTTTCAACGGTTGGGTTATGCCTGTACTCATGTACACCTTTGGCGTACTCAGATGGACTCAGACTGAGTTAGATGCCCTGGATCGAAAGGTCCGAACCCTAATGACTGCACATCGTATGCATCATCCACGATCATCGGTGATGAGATTGTATATCCCGCGGAGATGCGGGGGCCGAGGCTTACTTAACGCTAAGGACCTCCATAACCGCGAGATGTGCAATCTCAGGGATTATTTCCTTCACAGTGATGTGGATATGCATAGGGTTGTAGTTATGGTGGACAAAGGATTCACTCCGCTCTCCTTGGCGAACGGGAATTGGCGGAGACCTGTTGTATTGGGCACTAGGGAGCGCAGGGAGATATGGAAGGGCAAAGAGCTACATGGGCGGTTCTACCGTGCTCTTCATGGGCCAGATGTAGATCTGACCGCCTCAGTGGCTTGGCTATGTTTCGGTAACCTTTTTGGGGAGACCGAGGGTTTTGTCTTTGCAATTATGGACGAAGTTATCAAGACGAACAACTATAGGAAATACATCATGAAGGACGGCACGGTCGACATTTGTCGAGCATGCCACCGTCCCGGAGAATCTATCAGGCATGTTATTTCCGGTTGTTCGTATCTTGCTAACGGCGAGTATTTGCATAGGCATAACCTTGTAGCCAAGATCCTACACCAGCAACTTGCTCTTCGATATTGCCTTGTGCCTTCTGAGGTGCCTTACTATCAATATGTCCCTCAACCAGTTCTCGAAAATAGTCATGCAACGCTCTATTGGGATCGATCTGTTATCACGGACAGGACTATTGTGGCCAATAAGCCTGATATTGTGGTAGTAGATCGATTGACGCGCCGGGCGATGCTTGTTGACGTCACGATTCCACATGATGAGAACCTTGTGAAAGCCGAAAAAGACAAAATGTCGAAATATTTAGACCTGGCACATGAGGTTACTCGCATGTGGGATGTGGATTCAACAATCATTGTTCCGATAGTTATTTCTGCCCATGGTTTGATACCACTGAGCCTCGACCAACACTTCAAGAGGCTCTCGGTTGGTGTTTGGGTCAAGAGCCAGATGCAGAAGGCAGTATTACTGGATACGGCACGAATTGTGAGGAGGTTCCTCACTCTGGGGTCCTAACCGCCGGTGGCTTGGGTCCTGAGCCTCACCATCGGAGGGAAATATTTTTATATTTTTAAATGTATTTTTTTTTATAACAGTATATTTAAAAATGTAAAAAAAACTTTTAAAATAAAGAGTACTGAATATACTAGCCCTGTAGTATTACTGTCCTACTGCTGGGCACGGGCCTCCTCTACTAATGAAGTAATATATAAGTAATTATATTGACAAAAATATTTTGCCTACATACTTAATTTTTTTTATATGTGTTCTTAAACAACTTATATTACACTATAACACATGAATAGTTTTCTTATTGAAGTGTGTTATACACACACAGAATAGTCAGTGTAGTCTTCTAACCATGGACCATCAGAGCATTATATCAATATATTTATAACAAACTTCAAACTTGCCATAAATGTTGATGACAGCTATTATAGCAACACAATAACATTAATAAAAATCAATACAATGGCTTTTCTTTCAAAAGTAATACCTGATAATTATATTTATTATGTTTCTTTTTAACACAATGCAGTGTAGGACATCAATATATTTTTAAGACTAAACACAACATACCTACCTACAACACAATATACATCACTATCACATTACGCGACATGAAAATGCAACCTGCATCATGGTAAATATTAATAAACCATGGATGCAACATTTGCAGAGCGGCCTGTGTAATATTGATGCAACTTCTGTATAAGTTTTTGGCAGTTAACTTTTTAAACCAAGTTAAATAAATAAAACACTTTAACATACAAAAAACTGAGTAAGAGTCAGTTCAGTTCCTTATTATAGGCCTAAGTTAAATAATTATATGGCTCTTGTCAGTAAGATTCGTAGAAGTTAAAATCCTTGGCAATATAGAATTTCAAATACAGTAACTGAATTACTAGTTACTTTGATAGGTATTTTTATAATTTACCTGAAATTAAATAATATTGTTCCATGTCATTCAAAAGTTTATTTCATTTTAGATACTACTGCTGGGCCAAAATCATTTAAAATAGTCACGCTCGTGTAGCCATAAGACTTACCTTAGAAATATTATCTAAGTCACCAAACAACGAATATTGATTGCTTAGGATAAATTTATTATGTAACGGTTTTAAATTATATTAAAATTCAAATTATAAACTGTTACAATCTCAAAAAATCTTCAACAACAAAATGTTATTAGGTACAAAACTTTGTTTGAATAATAGATGACAAGCAGCGTCGCGTCGAATGCTGGAGCTGGGCGGCTGATTCCCCAAAAATTGCTGTCAGATTCACCGTTGCCAACGTAAATGTTGCTAATTCCCAAAAAGGACCGTCAAATCCTTCTTCTTCTTCTTCTTCTTCTTTTATAAGATGGCTCCACCGGAATGTTCGGTGATTTGCCAGTATCCAGTATTTAAGTCCCGGTCTGAAGTTCTCTACTGAATTTGACCTAAAAAATAGGGGGCGAAATTAAGATGAGCTTTTAAGCAAGGCAAAATAAATAGGATAATTTATTGAGCGTAGGAATATGAATTGCCCATAGACTTATCTAAGGAATTGCCAATACTATAAGAAAGAATTAGATATTAAAGAAATAAAAAAAAAAAAAAAAGTGTATATATCTTAGACTGAATAATATATATATACTATCAAATACAAAAAAAAAAAAAAAAAAAAAAAAAAAGAAAAAAAGGTGTACAAATTATTAGAAGAATATGATGTAGGAAGTATGACAAAAGAAATCTGTATTATAGGTTTGAGGTAGTCTAAAGGATATGAATAAATATCTACGGAGAAAGAAAAAGAAAAAAAAAAAAAAAAAAAAAAAAAATAAGTTGGATAAATGAACGTAGATGTCTCTTTGATAGATATTCTTTTTTATTCAGTGACATTTCATTGAACTTATCACCTAATACTATAGCCGACTATAGCTTTAGGAAATACAAGTACTACATACAGCTGGCAGGTTGGCTGGTGTAACATCATTACAAACTACTACACAGTACATAGCTTAAATTGGGCAGATTTGCACTCAGAGGTATAAATTATTTGATTCAATGAATTTGGCCAAAAACTTTATATCGTCAGAGAAAACTGTTGTTAACAGAACCTTGACATTAACAGGTCTAGGGAAAGTTGGAGGAAGGAGATCGTAAAGGGGAATTGATACTTTGGGACATTGGAAGAAAAGATGCTCCAAAGTGCCGTCGTCAAGTCCACATTCACAGAGAGAATGGTCACGGACACGAATTTTGGCTAGAAATGCAGGAGAACATACATGACCTAAACGTAGTCTAATAATTGTCGAAGTAAGTTTTTTACTTAAACTTCGATTTTTAAAAAACCATGGTTTTGGAGGAATAGAAGGTTGGATGGAGCCGTAATGTAATCCTTTGACAAGCCTTGAGTCTTGCCATTGATTATTCCAAGTAGTCAAGAGATCTATTTTTGCTTTACACAGTAGGTCGCGAGGGAAGCAGAGCTTGTGAATGTCTGTGCCAGAAATAATAGCATTACGGGCACATTTATCGGCAGTTTCATTGCCGGGTATCCCCATATGGCTTGGAATCCATGCTAAAACAACTTCAATCCCAGATAAGTGGCATTTATATAGTGTATCTTTTATTTTCAGAGTCAAGTAAAATTGATGTTTATGGAATGGGGGTTTGAGGATATCCTGAAGTATACTTTTTGAGTCGGAAAAAATTATACTTTTATTAAGACTGTGTGAGAGGACATATTGGACAGCTTCCAGAATAGCTATAGCTTCGCCTGTGAAGATAGAGGATTGAGAAGGACATTTGAAGTTGAGGATAATTTTATATTTTGGAATCCACACAGCAGCACCAACTGGTTCAGATTCTGAGACCTTTGAAGCATCTGTATATAAAGTGATCCAATCATGCCAGTCCTCAGCCAAAATGCTGCTAAACTTATACACTGCATCTGTATCTTTTTTGTCAATTCCAAAATAGAGGATTATATTAGGAGAGAATATTAAAGACTGAAAATCAAATGTAAATACAAAATGACAGTGGGTTTGGAAAACCTGAAGAGAAGAATTTAAAAAATTTACGTGGCTTTTGACAAGGGGAGGATGAGATTTATGAGACCAGTAGGAGGTATTATGGACTAATTGAGCAAGAGTGGAGAGTTTGGAATGAAGGGGGTGGGAAGATCTTTGAAGGGAGTTATAGAAAAACCGGTCGCAAATATATTGTCTACGGAGTGTAAGGGGGGGTTCTAGGCATTCCACTTGAAGTGCATTCGTTGGGGAGGACCTCATTGCACCTGTAATGATTCTTAGACACTTTGCTTGTAATCTATCTAGAAGAGATAAGGCTGCTTTATTGCATGGCTCTAATATGAAGCATCCATAGTCAAACAGACTGCGAATGATGGCATTGTAGAGCAGTTTCTGATTGTAGGGGTGGGACCCCCAGCGAACTCCAGATACTGCTCTAATAACATTGATGCCCTTCTCACATTTTTCTTCTAAATACTTTAAGTGAGGAACACCAGTCAATTTGCAATCTAGGAAGAGTCCTAGGAATTTGACCTGAGTGTGAATATCAATTATTTGTCTGTCCACAGATAAGGTGATAGGGGGGAGAGAGCTTTTGCGAGAAAAGATGACGGCTCTACTCTTCTGGGCAGAAAGTGAAAGATGGTGATTATTTAACCATTGGTTTAGATAGAAAAGTGCAGAGTTCATTCTATGAGAGGCGTCTGTGAGGGATTTAGAAGAAGCATAAAGGACAACATCGTCTGCATACTGCAGTACATTAACAAAACAATCTACAGATTTGTCAAGGTCAGCAGTATACAAATTATACAGTATCGGACTAAGGACCGAACCTTGTGGGAGACCTTTCCAGACTAATCTTGGGGAATGATCAGGTAGGACACTAAGAATAATAGAGCGACTCATGAAGAGGTTAAATATGACATTAATCATCCTCGTCGGGATCCTCATATTAATCAATTTCTGTCTGAGTATTGGGAGATGAACATTATCATAAGCAGAGGATATGTCGAGAAAGACACCAATGACATTTTCTTCACGTGAGAAGGCGGTGCGAATATCCGTAGTGAAAATAGACAGGCTATCCATAGTGCTCATACCACGTCTAAATCCAAATTGCGACTTTGACAAGAGACCTTTACTTTCCACAAACCATTCTAGGCGATTCTTAATTAGGTGTTCCATTATTTTACATAGAGTAGATGACAGGGCGATTGGTCTGTAGGAGGACGCCTCATTGGGGTCTTTACCGGTTTTAAGGACAGGTATAATAATTTGAGTTTTCCAACAATCGGGAATAGGGCCATTGTTAATAAATATATGGTTGATAATGTTTAAGAAGAATGATTTAGTTGCCTGAGAGGACTTTGAGATGAAAGAATATGGAATGCCATCAATACCAGGGGCCGAATCCTGCAGCTGGACAAGAACAGAATTTAACTCTATAAATGAGAAAGGATCATTTAATGTCTCAGATGGATCAGGGGTAAGGTTAGTAGGGAAACAATCTTCTGAGGGAATAGATGGAGGAGCTACGCTAGCAAAGAAATTGTGTACCCAAGAATCAATATTATTGGATGGAAGGTTGTAGAGGTTGGTCATAGATCTTCGGAAGATTTTTAACTTATTCCAGACTATTGATGAGGGGGTACGAGGGGATAGGGATTCACAGAACTTTGACCAGCCCTGAGCCTTTTTTTTGGCCAAGATCCTCTTAGTTTGAGCTCCAGTTTTTTTGAATTTTAGAAAGTTGTCCATGGACATATCTGCTGCGAATATGGTTTCAGCTTCGTCGCGCCTCTGAACCGCCTCAGAGCAGTCAGCGTCCCACCACGGAGGTGATGAGATTTTGCCAAGAGCTGAATTTTTTGGGGGAATCGAAAGGTCTGCAGCTGAGATGAGGGCACAAGAGAATGCATTGTATATAGAAAGGACATTATCATTATTTATACATTGAGGAATGGATGACAGTATGTTATCCAAAGAAGAACGGTATTTGCTCCAGTCTGCTTTAGACAACCTGTACTTCAAGAAAGGCTGTGGCTCAGATTTTGGAGAGAATGATGTATTCCAAATAGATAATAAAGGAAAGTGATCACTTCCATAGGAAAGGGGAAGTATGGACCATGAAATACTGGGCGTCAGGCTAGGGGGAGCAAGGGTAAGATCAACTGCGCTAATATTTTGATTGGGGGGAATTCTTCTAGTCGAAGAGCCATTATTTAAGATGCAAACATTGAGGTCATCGAACATTTGCAGAAGGGTTGCCGAATGCGCATCATTATGTTGGGAACCCCATAGAGAGTGATGGGTGTTAAAATCGCCCATAAGAAACAGTGGGGCAGGAACAGCCATCAGAACTCTACTAAGTTCATTTATGATGTCTGTGTTGGGATGTGGGATATAAATGGATACAAAAGATATATTAAGAACTCTGGCAGCAACTATTTGGAAAGACGAGTTATGGGGAGGAAGTTGAATTTGTGAGTAAGTTAGTGAGCGTTTTATAAGGAGGGCGCAACCAGCCCAACCATCACTTCTGTCGTCCCTGAGGCAGCAGTAACCTGACACCCGAAATGGGGAGTCAGGCTTCAGCCAGGTCTCAGACACGGCAAAAACAAGAGGGCAGTGAAGGTTTAGAAGGTGGAGGATTTCATTTTTTTTATGTCGAATATTTCTACAGTTCCATTGTAGAATGCTGTGAGCCATTTTTGATTAAATTGAATTGGGTAAGCAGTTGTTGGAGTAAGGAGAGGACGTTAGGGGGAAGGGCATCACTAAATCTGCAAGTTATATTTAAAAGGGCAGAAAGCAAAAGTTCCATAAGGTTGTCACTTGGTGAGGGGGAAGGGCATGGAGGCATTAGTGTGGAAGGTTGATCTCCATCAGTCGGAGATTGGAGAGCACAACCATTGGAAAGCGTGGATTTTGGGAGTTGGGTTATCTGGGAATGAGCATGTGAGTCATATTCTTTACTGTGGACAGGACGGGGCGGGCGGTTTAAAATAACAGTTTTTTTATACGACTGAGGCGGCGGAGTCTGAGAAGGACGGGGGGAAATATCATGAGAAGAGGGAGTTGGAAGCTTGGTTGTGTCGGCAAATGATCTTCGGATGGGCTTGAAGCGGAGAGCTGCTTCTGAGAAAGAGATATTTTCTTCAGACATTACAGTTTTAATTGACTTCTGTCTAAGGTGTTCTGGACAGTTAGGATAGGTGGCAGTATGGTTGCCAGAGCAGAACAGACAGGTGGAGGAATTCTCAGGTACGGAACATGAATTGCCTCTATGGGGTTGTGCACAACGGTAACAGCGAGGTTGGGACCTGCACTGGGAAGTTACATGTCCAAAACGGCAGCATTGACGGCATTGAATCGTCGGAAGTTGGTATAAAGCCACTGGTAATGAAGAGTTGAAACAGAAGACCCTCTCAGGGAGGGAACTACCTCTAAACGTCAGAACAACCGTTGTAGATGGAATCCATTCTGTTGAGCCATTATGGATAGTCTTTCTATTTAAACGTCGGGCTTTAAGCACCTGACCACAATTATTTGGATATTGCAGGCCCGATACAAAATCATCCAGAGACCAGTCAGTGGGAATATTTCGGACAATCCCCATGCGAGAGAGTTGGAATTTAGGAATGGATGCTGTGAAATTGTTTTTAATAATAAAATTTGATTTTATGAAAGTGTTTGCAGATTCTGCAGAAACAAATGACAGAGAGATTTTTCCTTTGCCCGCTGATTTAATACTTCCTTGAACAATGCCAGAGACATTGTTCTGGAATAAAATCTTAGCAAGTTTCAGGGTGTGCATGGGTTGGTTCGCATTTGCTGAAATAAAAACCAGGAATGGGGCATTATCAGATGAGTTATATAAGAATTTGTCATCATAGTCTGGGCATGTATAGACCTCCTGCACGGAAGAAGCAGGAGAAGAATTTTTTTTTGGGTTTGTAATATCTTCAACTTCAACCTCTAATGAGCGCTTGAGAGCCTTTTTATTTGCGTTAAGAGAAGGCAAGCAAGAGGGAACCTCCAGACCTCCACCTCCATCCGGAGGCTCACTCTCCGCAACCTCCATACTAAGCTATAATGTATCTACTGTGTAATACGCGAAGTATATAACGAAGAATAAACTAGTTTATAAGAATAATGTAAATAAATAAGACTAATGTACTAGAGTTTATTATCTACTATAGGAACTGGTTAATAAATAAAAACTACGGTCTAAAACTATTCATTTTTTTACTACAAACTAAATATTAACAGTAAGATGAGAATAAACTTATCGAATTCAATTTGGAGACACTGCGAGGACAAGCGAGACCTCTCAATCCCGCCAAAACCAACCGTCCGACTCGGTGACGAAATTCGATCTCGTCAAATCCTTCAAGTGTGAGAACCAAATATCTGTACTTACATTTTAAAAAAAGTAAACCAGTTTTGTCAAATACTATTTTAGGGATGCATCTAGTAGGGATGTGAAAAATAATCGATTATTAAAAAATCTATTTATTTTTCGTAAAAATCGGTTATGAAAGTGACAATAATTGATTTTTTGGAAATCGATTATATAAATAACACTTTTTAATCGATTTTTTAACCATGCCATATATACGAAGGTAGGGTGATAGTGAAATTCATTGAACGTAATACTCACCCATAAAACACTTTAAAGATACTCAATAACCTACATGTGGTAATGTTTGTCATCTTATTTATTTACCTATCTTAAGAAGTCAGTTGTTATTTCTATGGGTGTAATTCAAAGGGTCAGACAGAAAAAATTTATTAACGTGTTTCTGTTTATCTGTAATTTTTAAAAATATGATTTAGAACGGATATAATAGATTTTTTATCGATTAATAATCGCTTAATCGATTACGTCCTCAGTAAATGATCCGTGGCGCAGTGGGCGAGTAGCCGGCTGTGAAACGAGAGGCCCCGGGTTCGATTCATTGAGACAAATATTTGTGTGGCCCACAGATATTTGTTTCAAGTCTAGGTGTTGCGAGACCGAAAGTCTCCCATAATCTCTGACGCCCACAATACAGGTTATACTTAGTATGGGGTCAGAACTAGGTGCCTGACTGTTGGGTATATTTATTATTATGAAAAATAATCGATTATCCACATTACTAGATGCATCAATACGTACCTTTGCCGATACAATACCTATGACTAAAAAAATTTCGTCTATACCGAACTGCAGACTGCAAAAGGTGTAAAAAGCTAAAGTTTTATGATAGAAAATTAGAAATAGATGAAATTACTTATATTTTGATTTTGAATTTTAACTAATGAAACCCGTCGTAAGTAATTCTATCTAATATCAGCAAGGACATTTTAAAATATTCGTCTACCAAACGGACATGACAATGACATCAAAACTTAACGTAGGCGACATGGCTTTCCGCAACCCAGGGACATGTATGTATTGTATTTATATTATATTACCTGTATAAATCAAATTATTTTTTTAAGAAATATAAAATTACACAAACTCAAACGTAAGAAACTGCGCAATACTAATCTCCAAAGGATTTGAGAATTGAATTTCCCCATAGTTTGAGTAATTCTCCACACATTGGCAGCCCAGTGTACCCACCACAATTAAAAAGAAAATAGGCGTGGCTCATTTAGGGATGTATCATGTATGATGATGATCGAGAAAAAAACATTGAAATAAATATAAATCACAAGTAAAAATTTTACGAACCGACTTCAAAATCCGATCGTGACCTTTATATGGGACATGGGACCACCATAAAAAAATCTATCGAGCATAAAAAGGATCTTGAAAATCGGTCCACATTTGACGGAGATATCGCCCCGACCCTACATTCAGGTCGTAGAAAAATAATGTAAATACAATAATTAAAATACCTACATTATCATAAATAACATAACATAACATAAGCTCACGCCTGTATCCCCGAAGGGGTAGGCAGAGGCGCACTAGCCAACTACTACACCCACATTTCGCCGAGCTTAGTTCCGTCCCAGATGTGATAGGGATTAGGGGGCGAGCCTATCGCCATATCGGGCACAAATTCCAGACTCCGGGCTGATATGGAAAAATCCAATACACTACACACTTACACTTTGCCCGACCCGGGGATCGAACCCGAGACCTCAGAACCGTAGTCGTACTGAAATACCACCACGCCACGGAGGCAGTCTTATCATAAATAAAAGCAAGTTATTCATTTTTTTAATTATTTTCTAGTAAAATGGACAAATTTTTAAACTACATAGATTTTTGGGAAGGATTATTTAAGTAACAAAATATTCTACCTTTTCAGTTTTCTTCGAACCAACTGACCGCAGAAAAGCAGTAAAGGCTCTTCGTACAGAAACAACTGTAAAATTTTGTTCACCAAACCTGAAAGAACTAAGAGCGATGGCATATTGTCTAGAACCGAATAAGGAAATTAAAAAAACCTTTGATTTTGATGAAATTTGCCAATTATCGAGAATAGTTTCACGTTGCTTTAGCTGCATTGCTATTACTATGGGTCCAAAAGGCGTTGTAATTGTAAACAATTTGTATGGCAAAAATAGTGGTAAAATTACTTCATACCAAGTCAATGTGTTGGACAATATTGAAAATGTATCAGGAGCTGGAGATTGTTTTGCAAGTGGCTTTATACAGGGAATTCTTTTAGGATACACAGAGTCCCAGTGTGTTAATTTAGGTATTGAGACTGCAAAGGCTGCATTACTCAGTAAAAATACTGTACCCACTGATTTATACAAAATAATACACAGTAAGTATTAAGGATTTTATAAGAAAAAAAATGTATACAAGTGTAAAAAGAGTACCTATATTGTATAAAAACATATACAAAAAACATTGAAGTACATCAATTACCTATGTTATATAAAGATCTTAATATAAAATTATTTAAATTCATGTGTAAAAAATAATAATATTCACAAATTAAAATTACTCAGAAATTTCGATCTACAATTTTTTTATTATATTTGGACCGTGTTGGGGAGGAATGAAACAACCCACAAAAAGTTTTTTTTTATTGATGCTAACATGATCTATATAATCATATTGGTTAACAATTTTTTTTATTATTTTGTGAATTAGATTATTTCTGCACGACATGGTCCAATGATTGTGGTTATAGTAAAAATATAACATTTCACAAAAAAAAAAACAATTTTCATTGTGTTACAAGTTACCTGACTGTTATAACTTAAAATATTAAAACCACTTTCTGTAACACCATGTACTTACAATAAAATATTTTTTTGCTCAACTTCCTCATTAGTAGGTAATGTTTAAACTAGATTTGATAAAACAAAATGTTAGGTGCCACAAATAAAGACTTAATCGTTCTTCAAAAAAGCTTTGGTATTTAAAATGTAATGATGCAAGTACAAGCAAGATGACAAGCAACAATCATAATGAATTTTCATTATTGCATTTTTTTTACGAATTTGTCAATTGTTTTATGTCAGTGAAATACAGTTCTGTACCTCGGAGTGATACAATGGTAACTCCATTTTTTCCAATATCCTGTTTTATACGCCAATAGATAAACACTAAAATGGTATAAAACTTTATACAGCTTTTAATTAAATTGATTAGTATTGGCTTCATACATTTTCGGCGCATCTTTTCACTTCTCTTGTAAAATTTGTGTTTTGGTGCTATGTGTATGCCTTTGAGGTACAAAATTGCATTCGTCGTTTCATATTTTCTTCATTTTCAAAACAGTCATTAAAACTTAAATATATCCTTAAGATACTTTTTAATTTTAAGTGAGATTCCATGGTTGGACGGATTAGTGCTGCCATGATGACATATCCCTAATTAGTTAAAATATATACCTAATTTAATATTAATTTAGTTGCCTTATACTTTTAAATTAATTAATGACAGAAAATTATGGTAATTTATAAACATTAAGCAATTGGGTACTTGACAATTTTTTTTTTTATTAATTTTATATGAAATTTATGCCATCTAAAATATAGCTCTGAAAGAATTATTTAAATATTCTCAAAAATAAAAAAGTTATAAGCATTTGAAATTGGTGTAACCTTCAAACTGCGGAAAAGAGAAGTATTAGTAAAATGGCGTCAGGTCCATAACGGCATGTGTTAGAAAGGGATAGCAAGATATCCCCACTATGACCCCACTCTTGCTCATTGCAGAATTTGAAATATAAATTACTGGCTCATTTTTCAACTAATTTCGATGCAGATTTTACAGAAGAGTTTCTGTTTTGTTTTATTTGCTAGTACATATAAAAATGTGTACAAAATCAAACATAGTCAAGTACCCAATTGGGTTATTCATAAATCTATATTACATCGAATTTTGTAGGTTTAAAATATTATCTTAAACTTTTATCTGGCAACATGTACATACATACTATATGACATGCAATGAGTTAAAAAATAATGTATAATGCCTAACAGTCATTATACATTATTTTAATTACATGTATATTAAATTTAATTTTAATTTTAATAACATGTATATTAAAACTTGGTGAAACAAAAACTACAGAAGATATTCTGAATACTACCTTAGTCCATGTTCATACAGAACATGCCCACTGCGTTATATAATAAACACTCTTAAATATCAGTATGACCACCGGCATAACTAATCTTTCTCTCATGCATAGTGTAAGCAGATGGTTCACGGCTTTGCATTTCATGTAGCCGTTTGTACTTCTGTACTCTTGCCTCAACTAAGAATAATATGCCTGCGGGAAAGAGGGCAATCACTCCTATAACTCCAAGAGCAAAAGCCCAACCAAGGTCATTATGCTCCCAATTTCGCATCCAGTCACGGCCATCACCTCTTGCACCAAAAGTCACCACCGATATAATGCCAGCAAAACCTGAAAATTAAAAAAATACTGATCGAGAGCTTACATGACACAGAGGCAGTGGCATTCAGTCCATATAGGCAAAGAGACACTGTCTTCCCTGACAAAAATAAAGAATCATGACCAAAAACCATTTTCCAAAATAGCAGCACCCAGTATATATTTGGGACTATGGTGATGATGATGAAAATGTGAGTGTGACAGCTAAACTAATATTGTACGTTTTTTTTTTGTCTACTCTGACCGAAATGCCTATGCACAGAGGGCTAGTAGCCAAGTGTGAAACAAGAAGCTGCAGGTTGGATTCCCGCACCAAGACAAATGTTTGTGTGACCCATAGATATTTTAGTTCTAAGTTTTGTTAGAATGATAGTGTGGCATAGTTTCTGATAACCGTGACTCAGGTTATTTTGACTCCCTGGACACAATAACCTGTGTCACGGGATCAGAATCCTGACCCCCAGGGTCAGTAAGTTAACTCTTGACACCCAATTTGACTTGTAACTCAATTCATTAGTGACTTCAAGTGCCACCATATTCGAGTTATAAAGTATGCTAATGTTGGATCCGAGAACTTGGCCTTTTTTTAATGTGAGATGAGTGCATTTTTAACTTGATTTTGGTGGAGTTTAAGTAACTGAATGAATTATAAAAGGAAGTCAAATTGAATGTTAAGAGTTACCCTACAGAGGTAACCTACAGATACTTTTGCATAGACTAGATAATATGAAAATAAATGATATTTTAAGGAAACATAAAAATCTGGTGATTATAACACACCACACAAAAAAATCTAAAATAATTTTAATTGAAATAAAACTAATTATTAATTTTAATTATTGTAAAAGCTGTAGGTTGCCAAATATAAAATGTTACACAATATTTAATTCATAGCTGTTCATTAAAGTATTTTTAATAATGTCTTGATAGCACCCCTATTTTTTTACAATAATTTATATAGCTCTAGAACAAATTCTTTATACTGAAAAAAATTGTGTGCAATGTGTTTTGAAAGTTTTTTTTTTTTGTATTTTCAAATGCTTTTGAATATCAGTGTTGGGAATTTAATTTGATCTTACATAATAAAATATTGAATTTTCAGACCCAGTTCTGAAAGCTCTGCCTTATTAACCTGTTGTAGGCGGCACATATATGTATATGTTACATAAGAGAGCTGGCCTCTGGAAGCTGAGCCGACTGTCACTCATTGATCAGCTTATTATTTATTCCATTCACTTCTATTGCATAGTCCTAGTATTTTTTTTAATAAGAGTGATGTGCGGACACAAACTTTAAATTATCATACATATTGATTAAATAACAAGACATAGCATTTCAAAAAGATACTACATAGTTATTATACAAACCACCAATAACAAGAACTGTTCCCAGAGTAACCAACAGTGTTAAGTAATGTTCATCATCTTTATCTTTTTTCATATAAAGATATGTCAGGAATAACGACACAAGAACACAGCACAGTGCTATTGTGAAAAAGAACTGCGTCGCTATGAAGAAACCGGGTAGAAGCAAGTCATGTATAATGTAATATTCTTCTTCAAATATCCACCAGCAACTACTGAATACAGTCTCATACCAATGATGAACATCTTCAAAGTTGTTAAAACAAACTTCCCACAAACCTGTAAATATGATAAGTCTAAAATAAATACAGACAGACAGAAGGTACAGATTTTCACACTGCATACTAATTCCTGCTAGATTTACCTAGTTTTAAAAACTTTGGGTCTTTAAGCTTTCCGTCAGTTACCAACCAATATGGGCTTACAAACGAGATTATTATGAATGTAGCTGCAAATATGAAAAAACCAACTGCAAAATATCCGGTTTTAGACTTCGACATTCTTTCAGAAAACTAAAAACTAACTGAAAAACAAATCTAATACGCCCTAACAGTCAATCCTTGCCCGTGCTTGTTAGTGTTTGTACTTTGTACTAGAAGTGGTCGTTGCGCAACGCAACTAGTTGACGCAACGGCTAACGGCTGAATCACTTGTAGCTAGTTGTTGGAATTCAACGCAACGAGCTAACAGCTAATAACGACCGCGCGGCTATAATAGCCGTCAACCGTCAACGCGGCAACGATCGCGATCACGACAACGCCGGCAACGGTAGTGATCACGGCAACGCGGCAACGACCCTGAATCACGACAACGGCGGCAACGATCATGAGTACTCGGCAACGCGGCAACGATCATGAGTACTCGGCAACGATCGTGATTCGTGAGTACTGAGCAACCAATAGTTGCGGCGCGGCGTTGCGTGGCGTTGTCGAAAGCCATGCCTGTTGGTTCATGCGCACACACATTGCGTTTAACCTTTAGCTTGACCCTGAACCGATTTTGATGAAATTTGGTATGTGGGTACCTTTAACCCCAAGGACCGACATAGGGTACTTTATTTTTTTAAATCAACCCCTAAATGGAATGAAATAGGGGATGAAAATTTGTATGGGAGTTCTGGATCTGCTTAATGGATTTTGATCAAATTTGGTATGAGGATACTTTTAGACCTAAGGACAGAAATAAAATGGGGTGCGATATATTTTTAACGCCATTTTGTTTTTCTTTGTTTATGGGCCGATTGACTTCAAAATCAATATCTGAGTTGCGCTTTAGTTACGAACAACAAATTTGGTGTCAAACTATGAAAAGTGACCGCCATTTTGTTTTTCTTTGTTTATGGGCCGATTGACTTCAAAATCGATATCTGGGTTGCGCCTTAGTTACGAACAACAAATTTGGTGTCAGATCTGTCAAAAGTGGCCGCCATTTTGTTTTTCTTTGTTTATGGGCCGATTGACTTCAAAATCGATATCTGGGTTGCGCCTTAGTTACGAACAACAAATTTGGTGTCAGATCTGTCAAAAGTGGCCGCCATTTTGTTTTTCTTTGTTTATGGGCCGATTGACTTCAAAATCGATATCTGGGTTGCGCCTTAGTTACGAACAACAAATTTGGTGTCAGATCTGTCAAAAGTGGCCGCCATTTTGTTTTTGTTTGTTTATGAGCCGATTGACTTCAAAATCGATACCTGGGTTGCGAACAACAAATGTGGTGTCATTTTTTTTTTTTTTTTGGACAGCTGCTACTATAATAGCACGTTGCTACAACCGCTATTGGAGCCCAATAGCTAGTTTCGTTTCGCTAATCAAAAATCCCGCTATTACCCACCCCTACTTTGTACCACAGGGGGCCCTATTGTCTTTTACAACCTCTAGAGTATAAAATTTGGTAGAATCAGCAAAAAATAATGCTATCTCTTTTTTAATAATTGATGTCAACTCAGGTAAAGGAGGATCAATAAACTAGTGTTTGTTCCTATATGCCCGCATCAGTCAATAAGCCACGCCCCTGGAACAAAGTAATAATAATACGGCATCTAAAATGGTGGTCTAGTGATGCGGGCGTGATTCATTGCGTAAGGTATCGATAAAATGTTTTACTTGGTTATTTCACGGTATATTCTTTTGCATTACATACATATTGTCACACTTGTGTACCATAAGAGGAGGCAGAGACTACAACTTTCTAATTCGTATGATTAGAGAATATCTAGTGCGTTTAGATAACGATTTTTATAACAAACGATTTTTTTTCTTTTCTTCTTCTTCGCCTTCTACTTCTTATGATTGATGTCGTCATTGAGTTAATGTTTAAAGTGCATATTCTGTTGCTGATGATTATATCATTGAAACTAATTGTGCCAATAATAGTCTAATATTTTAACTAAATAATAAACGTAATGTTTGATAATCTTAAATAAATCAAATAAACAAGTAATAAATAATAAACGTACAAAAATATTCACATTTGAACATTTATTTACTGCTTTGTAAAAACAATACAAAAATGTTTATCGACAAATCATCGACTATATTACTTTAACGCACTAAACTTTCCGCCATCTTTAGCTGCCAGTCTGGTGCCAAAGTCATGGAGATAGACCTGATCTCCTCTCTCTCTCTCTCTCTCTCTCTCTCTCTCTCTCTCTCTCCCTCTCTAATTTAAGATTACAACCTATTGACTTTAAAATTTTATTAAATCAATTAGTTTCAAAGATATAATCATCAGCAACAGAATGTGCACTTTAAACACTAACTCAATGAAGACATCAATCATAAGAACAACTCAAAAAATCGTTAGTTATAAAAATTGTTATCTGAACGCATTAGATATTTTCTGATCATACGAATTAGAAAATTATAGTCTGTCTCCTCTTATAGAATACAAGTGTAACAACATGTATGTAATGAAATAGAATATTCCGTGAAATAACCAAATAAAACAGTTTACCGAAATCGATACCATACGCAATGAATCACGCCCCACGTCACTAGACCACCATTTCAGCTGCCGTATTATTACTTTGTTCCGGGGGCGTGGCTTATTGACGGATGCAAGTCTATAGGAACAAACACTTATATATTGATCCTCCTTTACCTGAGTTGACATACATTAGTAAAAACGAGATAGCTTTATTTTTTGCTTATTCTATCAAATTTTATACTCGATAGGTGGTAAAAGACAACCATGTGGTTGTATTATATGTCCCATGTGGTTGTATAGTTTAAGGGTTGTATTATATGTCCCCTGTGGTCCAGATCAATTTTTTTTAATTATCCCTTTCGGGAAGGCAAAGGGATCTAGCCCATACAGCCTCGTCTAATGTGCTTTTTTGTCTTCATTTGCTTATATCTAATTATCGACAAGCGCACTGAAATTGGACGTGTTCAATTTTAAGGCCCTGCTGGAGTTTTGGCGTCAATTTCTTCCAGTTTGTGCTTTTTAGACGATTTTCTCGCAGCGGAGGAATCGAACATGGTCGACCCATCCACCCGACAAAAAGCGCCTAAAAGCACTTATTTCAAAGCTTCTACATACTGTCCATCTTCGATGATATCGCATAAATTCACATCACATTTAAACCACAAGCACAACTTTAGACCAGAATATAAAATCACTAGCTGACCCGCGCAATTTCGTCTGCGTATGAGAGAGAGGGTTGAAAGAGTGAGTCGTAGGCACCTATAGCACAATAATTCTAAAAGGGGGAATGGGATGATCTACTTCGGCCGTCAGTCATCCCGTCTCTCACACCATCAGTCACACCGTCTGTCAAACCGTCTGTCACCCCGTCTCTTACCCCGTCAGTCACACCCTCTGTCACACCGTCTGTCACTCCGTCTGTCACCCCGCCTGTCACCCCGTCTGACACCTTGTCTGTCACCCAGTCGGTCACCCGTCTGTCACCACGTCCGTCACCCCGTCTGTCACCCCGCCTGTTACCCCGTCTGTCACCTCATCTGTCACCCAGTCGGTCACCCCGTCGGTGACCCCGTCTGTCACCCAGTCTATCACCAGTCTGTCACCCCGTCTGTCACCTCGTCTGTCACCCCGTCTGTCACCCGTCTGTCACCCCGTCTGTCACCCCGTCTGTCACCTCGTCTGTCACCCCGTCTGTCACCACGTCCGTCACCACGTCTGTCACCCGTCCGTTACCCGTCTGTCACCCTTCTGTCACCCGTCTGTCACCCCGTCTGTCACCCAGTCGGTCACCCCATCTGTCACCCAGTCGGTCACCCCATCTGTCACCCCGTCTGTCACCCCGTCATTCACCTCGTCAGTCACCCCGTCCGCCACCCCATCAGTCAGCCTGTCAGTCACCCCATCATTCCTCACGTCGGTCACCCCGTCAGTCATCCCATTAGTCACCCCATTAGTCACCCCATCAATCACCCCGTCAGTCACCCCTTAGTCACCCTACCATTCATCCCCTCAGTCAACACTAAAATATTTTTTCAAATCGAACCAGTAGTTTCTGAGATATAAAATTTCCCGCTAGCAGCATTTTTCATTTCTGCTCCGCTCCTATTGGTCATAGCGTGATATTATATAGCTTATAGCCACCCTCGACAATTGGGCTATCCAACACAAAAAGAATTTTTCAAATCGAACCAGTAGTTCCTGAGATTAGCGCGTTCAATCAAACAAACAAACAAACTCTTCAGCTTTATAATATTAGTATAGATTAAAACATGCGACCACCCGCACCGTCAGAATTCCCGCCAAAACTCTGGTATGATTATTTATGGTTCAGCGAGATATTTTGAATTTGAAGTTTGAGGTTAGTTTTAAAGTCAACTGTCAACAAAAAAAATGTAAATAATAATAGAATAGAATTGTATATGTTTACTGATATCGATTTATAAGTTACAGAACAATTAACCAATTTATTTATATTGTCCGTCCGAAATGCAAAATTGTAGAATTATAAGTGTTTTAAAACGCAATCCATTACAACTTTGCAAGCATTTTTCAAGTGTGAAAGAAGAAAACTGGTTGAAAATCTTTTGTAAACATGTTAATGTCAGTGATAATGAAGCGCTGTATATGAGTTTGAAACACCCCGTGATTAAGAAATTGGACGAAGTAAGGTTACAATGTTTAGTGAGTACTTTAGATGCTTTGGGGCTACATAGACAAGCTTTGTTGGAACAGCCGTCTTTATTCAGTATTGTGCCTGTCACGTTAAAGTATCGGTACAAAGTTCTACAAGAATGCGGAATCACAATAACTCCAGAACATTTATCATCTTATTTACCATTAATAAAACAAAAAACAATTGGTGATTTAAAAAGAAATGGAGAAATACAAGTTTTCGTCAATGTAGAAAATAGGCTGGCAAGTTGCTTGACCCAATGGCCTACATCACTCACTACTTTGATTTCAGAAGATGTAGACAAATTAACACTTTATAATATGCGTTTAAAAATCATTCAAAGGTATTTGGAACTTGAATTGGATCTCACAATGGAAGAGTTCTACAGAGGCATAGAAACATATCCCACAATAAAACATCGGCCATTGAAAGTTTTAAATGAAGTTTTACAAATATTACTTTCACAAATTATGATGCCAAAACATAAAATGAAATCTAATTTGTACTTGTTACATGCTGATCCACAAAACTTAAGAGATATAATATTCCAGTTAAAATCAATAGGTGGTATTGATATTAAAGAAGTTATAAGGCTACGCCCCAAATTAGCTACAAAGAATTGTTCTACAATGGTAGAAATAAAGAAAATATTAAATGAATATGGAATCAGTAATGAAGCACAAAAAAGGTGTTTTGATGTTTACACATTGGCTTCAAGTACTGTAAGAGAGAGGCTGGAGTTAGCTAAAACTACACCAGAATTTAACACATTTTACAATCATCCAAGGTTTTTGAAGATAATACATTACAATAATACAGTTATAAAAAGATTGAATAAGTTGTATGATAACAATAAAAAATGTATGAGCCTTAATGTGTTATCAGGTAGTTCAGCTCACTATGAAACATTTGAAAAAGCTCCTGGTGATAGATCAGGAAAAGGGAAAGATCTTCTTTTTTGTGTATCCCAATCATTAGAAAACAAATATAGTATGAATGAAATACGCAGAATTTTAAAAAGGCATCCATTCTGGATTAATATACCTTTAGTACAAGTGAAGCTTGTATGCCACAAATTATTAAAGGATTACAGTCACAAAGATATTTATGAAAATTGCCCCATACTGCTATATCCGTGGAACAAAATTAGAGATACACTTTTAATTCTCAATGGTAAAAGTAGCCATAGAAATGTTCCCCTTCCAATAGAAAATTTTAACTTAAATGAATTGAATAACTCTCAGAAATTAAGTTTGGCCTTGTATATACTTGAATTAAATCATTATTTTACTGGTAATGGAGTATGGGCTGAAGAGAAAATTAAGAGTTCACCAAATTCTTTGTTGAAAGAGCCACCCAAGATACTGAATTATGGTATATAATAACAAAATTAACACTAATAGTTGTCTTTTACTTATTACAACTTAAACTTTGAGGATAAGACTTTTTAAGCTTGACAATATATTATTATTATGGACCTTCAGCATGATATTGTGTATAATGAATGTAATGAAATAAATTATAATTATTTTTTTTATTCAATTTTTAAGAGTGACTTGCAGCACTTGGATAAGTCCAGATTTATTTTTCATCTCTATTTAAATACAGGAATGATATGTATATTTATGACATATATCAGGCCCGCCCGGCCCCGCGTCCTTTAGCGATAACAGGTATACCAAACGAATGTACTCATTGCGAAAATCATATGTACCGCTTTCATTTTCAATGTACCTCTATAATTTTCAAATTACAAGCGCTTTATGGTGGCCGGGCCAGCCTGACTTTTTCAGCCCGGCCCCTCTGTAATTCAAAAACTACAAAACGTGCTGATAAAGTGATGGTACAGAAGAAATGTACTCTCCAAATTACGTATATGTACAGCTTAATATAACAATAAAATGCAATATCTTACGAGATATTCAATCAGGAAATTGGGGAATCAGGGCCGGGCTGAAATTATTTATATAGCTCTGTACAGAAAAACTACAAGGCATTGATCTGAACTATTGATGTACATACAATGTAGTACATACAATGTACTATATCCAAGTATTATTTATAATGATGTTGGAGTTTTACTATAAGTGGTGTAACTACAGGGAGGGATGTCGGGCAAAATAGCAATGTTGGGGCACTCCGTGCTGACTGGAAGGAGGTAAGGCGGAAGGTGGAAAAGACCTAGTATAGGGGGTCTGCGGACCGAAAAGGGCTATTACTACATACACTCATCTATGAAAATGGCCATCCAGGGCCATCCAATGAATTTGCCGCATTCCGTAGTAGGTACCTACAATGACGAAAGATAATTTTCGACTTGCCATTTCTACGAAAATCATGACTTATTTCGTGATTGAGAGAATGACACTTGGGGTGGAGTGTGTATAATAAGCCGGGTCCTTAGATTATCTATTTAGTCTAAGGCCGGGTCTCTTGCACTAAAACTGACCATAGATAAAAAAATCATGTTTTGTGTAGGTGTTTTTGTAATGTTTGAGTGCAGGAGACCCGGCTTTACCGAATTAATTTTACGAAACAAAACACATACGCATAACAACGATTTAAAGCCGGGTCTCCTGCACTAAAACATTACACAAAACATGCATTTTTTATCTATGGTCCATTGTTGTACGACCAGGTGACAGCTAAAATCGTTGTTTTGCGTATGTGTTTTTAGTGTTTTGTGTAGAAAAAACATGTGCAGGAGACGCGGCTTTAGCTGTCACCTACTAGAACTATGAACCATAGTTAAAAAAAATATTTTTGTGTACGTGTTTTGCGTATGTGTTAAGCCGGGTCTCCTGCACTAAAACATTAAACACACAAAACACCCTAGAAACACATACGCAAAACAACGATTTTAGCTGTCACCTGCTCGTAGAACAATGGACCATAGATAAAAAATGCATGTTTTGTGTAGGTGTTCTGTGTAATGTTTTAGTGCAGGAGACCCGGCTTTAAAACTTACATACTATCACATACTATGTACTATGCAGTGTCAATGTAGTCGAAGATTTGTCGATAAACATGTTTGTATTGTTTATCAACTCAGGTAGAGAAGGATCAATATATAGGTGTTTCTTAGATTATCCAGGTGTTTGTACCTATAGGCCCGCAGCCGTCAATAAGCCACGCCCCCGGCACAAAGTAATAATAATACGGCAGCTATAATGGTGGTCTAGTGACGAAGGGCGTGATTCATTGCGTATAGTGTCGATATCGATAAAATGTTTTATTTCGATATTTCACGGTATATTCTTTTGCATTACATACATATTGTCACACTTATATACCATAAGAGGAGGCAGAAACTATAATTTTCTAATTCGTATGATTAGAAAAGCTCTAGTGCGTTTAGATAACGATTTTTATAACAAAACATGTTTCATGTAGGTGTTTTGTGTAACGTTTTAATGCAGGAGACCCGGCTGTAATGTATGCGTTCGTCATAATACACGAGGATTTGAGTCAGTGTGATGCACTTTCACAATATATTCGTTCCCCCTTCCCCCTCAAAAACTGTCCGTATTTTTTCCTCAGAGTAATAGGTGCGTGGCGATTCCATTCATTTTACGTCCTTGGTTTGTGGACTGGGAGGTCCTGGGTTTGATTCCCAGGTCGATTAACCTGTTGGAGGCGGCATAATACACATTATATTGGCCGCTCGGCCGCCGGTGGCCGACCCGCCCGTCATAAAATTTTCTAATTCTATTAGGATTAGGGACTGGATCCCCCAGAGGGAGGTTAACGTCAGGCAGGCAGCCACTCGTAAAAATATGTTGCGCTGACTCCACATTAATGCACTGCCTTGTAAGATCAACAAAATTAAATATTTCTTTTTCTTTCTACCTGCCTTATCCCACCTTAATGTGGGGTTGGCGTAACACTCTTTTTCAAGCATGTTGCAGAAAGGATTTAGCTTAATTTTTACGACTTACGGCTGCCTGCCTGACGTCAACCCCATTTGAGGATCCAGTCCCGACAATATAGTGTTATAAAAACACCACATTCGACCTGGGAATCGAACCCAGGACCTCCCGGTTCACAGCCCATATACACTGCCACCAGACCAAGGAGGCGACGAAATGAAATGGCGCGTACAAACCAACCAAACATAGGCGAAAGAATGTTCGCGAAAAGGTCGGTGTGGATGCAACACCGAATGCCGAATGAACGAACGAAAGCTTTCTGTTCTGTTCGGTCTTGCGCAGGATAACTGTTGTGTGAACGCAACGGCGAAGATTCGCAAAACTTCGGAAACGTTCGATTCCAATCGCCGATGGCCCCTCGCGAACATTATTTTGCCTTCGCTCGGTTGTGTGTACTCGGCAAAATAAAGTCTATAAAATTATCGATAACAATATTCACTGCTCTTAACCGCCATGTTAGCTACTAGTTCGGCTTCAGCACCCATAAATATTGGTGAAATAGCATATCACCCCTCTCATAAATTCAAATTATATTATATTATCTTCGGTTGGTACTACTGGATGGTAGAAATAGAAGAATGTCATTTTTTAATCAATTTCTCTTGTAATATTTTTTTTACTCAGTTGGAAAATGGCGACTTTACTTCCTCGTTCGCTTGGTCTTGCTGAATCAATTATTATAAAAAATGGAAACAAGGTAATTAAATAGCACAAAATACTTTCCGGCAAATAATTCTAATATGAAATACCCAGCATAACTTGCTCCCTACGGTGACAATATATACCGTGCCTCTGTAATGTTTTTCTTTGTAAATAATTGTTTGATATTAATTATTTATTTAGGTTATTTTTAAAATAAACTGGTTTTTCATTAACAGTAGTTCACCTTGGTTACATCTTATTTTTAAATTGACCTTGTCAGTTTCAATTCTAATGAGGCCTTACGTCACAGACATTGACTTTGGCTATTACAGCAATTTTCATCTAATAAAAATTATGTAAACTTTCGGTGACTCGTCGTAAATGACGAGACACCAGACTTGTTAGATAAGAGATTATTACAGATAATAAAACATTACTCATATTATCGAATTGTTGGACTTTATGTGAAGGGTATCTTATTCTTTTTTTAATTTAATGTGGTTACCACCTCAATTTTAAGGAATCACTTCACCCTAATATGTGAAGGGTTAACCAAATCATATAATACTTTGGTGTAAGTGCATCATATAACTATATTTTGTTTTATAAATTTAGGTAGTTTTTTTTTTTTAAATATAATAATATGCACAAATACCTTTTAAAATAATGAACTAACAAAGGAAATAATTGTATTGAATATATATACTTTGAGAAATAGTGTGATTGGCTGTTAAACATCAGTATGAAAACACAATTTGCAAATATTGAATAGTGATTTCTTAAGTTTACGTGAATATTATACATTGAAATAAAACTATTCTTACGGATTCTATCACGATTAGGTTTCAGGTCAGACTGGTCTGACCCGTGACAACGAAGACTGCAAAGCCTTCGAAACGTCGGGAATAATAATTAAAACCTAATCGTGATAGAATCCATAAGAATAGTTTTATTTCAAATATTGAATAGATTAATTGGATTATCTAGATTCTAGGTGTCTGTTCACCGATTCTGAGTCAACACTCGGAGGTGTGTCAGAGTCCCCGACTTAGACCGCTCTACTGATTAAACCCTATGGTATTTCTCTCCCTATTGTAAAGGGCATGGGGAATGCATCTGCATACAGCCACAGGCCCCACAGGAGTCTGCACTTGTACAAGGACCCCTTGTGGTCTCTCCTCAGAGGGAGTACAAAATAAATAGAAAATATCTAGGTGTACCTACATATACTATAAGTACTTGTTTTTATTATTTTTAACATTTTTTCATTCATACATAACATAAGATCGTGTATGTATTCCCAAAGGGGTAGGCATCGATGCCCTAGCCAACTAGGACACTCATATTTCGCCACGCCTAATTCTCTCTCAGATGTAATAGAGGGTGGCATACATCATGCACAAATTCCAGACTCTGAACTAATAATACTGAATTATAACTTTATATTTAAAAAAACATGGGCTCCATCAAAGGTTGATGATGTTGCCAACAATAGTGTTTTAGTAAATTCATTACTCAAAAAATAATACTGAAATGAAAAACCCAATATCACCAAACCCAAGACCTTGTACAAGTATGTTACCATGACAGGCACCAATTATTCTTAAATATTATTTATATTTATTATTGTTGTTATAATATTATAATTATTATTGTAACAAAAACATTAATGGTTGCTACAACAGTTTATATTAGATTACTGCTCTACCTGGCAGAGATTGGCAAATAAATAATGGCAGATACACACCGGCCGAATGAAGGCGAAAGAATCTATGCCTGTTGCGTTCACACAAACAAACTTTCGCTGTTTTTGTGAATGAAACAGACATAGATTCTTTCGCCTTCGTTTGGCCAGTGTGTACCCGGTATAACACCAAATGGTCACACACATAGTTGTGACTTGTGAGATACAACTCTCATCAAATCTCCATAAGAAAAATATACTGGTCTACACAGTTATCTGATCATTGATATATATCTAGATGTACGATTGACGCTCAGAAAATGGGACGGCAAAGGAATGCTTTAAGGTAATATGTATTTTTTAATAAACATGTTATATTGTCAGTTGTTGGCAGCAGCTACAAGCAACAACCTTCCTGGCAAGCAACAAGTTCGCCATTTAAATGTACACGAGTATGTGAGCTACACACTCCTCAGGGATCACGGCATCCCTGTGCCAAAGTTCAATGTCGCCAAGACCAAGGATGAGGCAGTTAAGTTCGCTCAAGAGCTTAAAACCAAGGACATTGTATTGAAAGCACAGGTAAATTGTCAATATTAACCTAACAGTATTTTTTATTACATACGTTGTTTTACTTTGATTTATTGTTTAGAACCGCAATGCAAATATGATTTTAAAAACATTTTTATATGTGATAGCAAATAAAACAAAAAAGAAACTCTTCTGTAAAACTGCATCGAAATTGGTTGAAAAATGAGGCAGTAATTCATATTTTAAATTCTGGAGTGGGGGCATAGTGTAGATATCTTGCTATCCTGTAACGCACGTTCCGTTATGGCGGTGTAGTGATTATACTGATACTTCTCTTTCCCGCAGTTAGAAGGTTACACCAAACTTCAAAGGCTTATAACTTTTTTTATTTTAAAGAATATTTCAATATTTCTTTCTATTCTTGATTTAAGATCGCGCAAATTCCATATAAAATACCCAATTGCCTAAACAAGTGAAAACTTTTGAAATAATGACTTTACTCAAACTAATTATTTATTTGATATATATAATTTAGGAAACTGGCAGGTGTGGTGTGTGCATAAATTTGTGGTGACTATATTAAATAGTACATGAGCAGTTCAATATGCTCAATTGAATTGTACTTGAAACATTGTGTAATACCTAGTGTGTGGTGAAGACTATTATTGACCCACATTTGATGTCTAGTTTAATACAGCTTCAGTATAAGTATGATATTCAGACTGCTATACTAAATAATTATAGTCACTATATTTTTATTCCTATGTTAGAATCTTCAATTGAATTTAGCATGCAAAAGTGTCACAGCTACTTGTTTGTGCTAGCTCTATGTATATGTATGTCTATACTAATACTATAAAGAGGTTTTTTTAATTATTTTTGTCTTTAAAGAATAGGCTTAAAACTTCTAAACTGATTTTGAAAATTCCACTTGAAAAGCTGCATTGTCAATGGGTAACATAGGCTACATTTTATACTGGCAAATAAATGGTTACTATGGAATATCCACATGGACAAAGTCGCAGGCACTATTGCTCTAATATTGTATAAAGTCGATTACAATTGCTGGATTGTTCCAGTGACAGACTATGACATAATCACTTGTTAGCTGCAATGCTAGGTTTATATAACTATAGTCTTTCTTCCAAATATCTTTAGTAACGCAAACATGACATGTGTTTTTATTTATGCATAATATGCAATCTTAGCAACCTTAATACTAAGTTTTACTTAAAGTACTGTAAATGGAATATGTTTTGACATAGGTACTTGCTGGAGGTCGTGGCAAAGGCTCCTTCAAGAATGGCTTGAAAGGTGGTGTCAGAATGGTTGACACGTAAGTCTTCTAAAATTGTATGTAATTTCACATAGCAATAACTTGTATCGGCTATAGCCTATAAAGTTTATTTTTAATTTTTTGTTATATGTATAGGGTTACTAGGTAAAATGTGAAGTGAGTACAATGATCTAATTTTGATAAATTATTATAGGGGGACAAGACGAGTCATTGTAAAAAACAAGTATCTGGATTTCATTTCAGCTCCCACTACTGTTACTGTAGATGTTTTAACCAAAATATTAGCACCATTAAAAGCAGTTCTGATGTTCGTCTTTTTATACCTTCTATTGCAAAGCTTTTAAAACGTCAGGACAAAAAAATAACAAATTGTGGTAAAATCTGTACAAGGAAATAGCCTATTGGTTCTTTTTTAATGGCTTATGAAGGCAGGACACCGCATCTAATAGTATGTGGTTATTGTCACCAAGGCAGCCAAGCCACTCTCTCCCATGGAAATTTGACAATGGGGTTTTAGAAGCAT
This sequence comes from Clanis bilineata, assembly GCA_036417725.1. Classification (NCBI taxonomy): domain Eukaryota; kingdom Metazoa; phylum Arthropoda; class Insecta; order Lepidoptera; family Sphingidae; genus Clanis; species Clanis bilineata. The sequence continues at coordinate 10,416,239 of CM071151.1, read as the reverse complement.
ATTTGGACCACCAGAAATTTGACCATATGAGACTCAACAGCAGGCCAAATAGTAGAACCATTATTACCTTGTCATCTATAAAATGTAATGATGAAACATAAACTGAATAATTTCTCAGAAAACCGGAGATTTCAAATATATTGTAACCATACATTTGGGATAGTTTTTATTATACAAATTGGTTAAGTTGTTTTAGATAAATAATTTAATTTTGACGTGTTTAACTCAGGCAGACAGAGACAGTTATAAAAACTAAGCCAAATCCTTTCTGCATCATGGCTGAAAAAGTGTGTAGCACTGACTCGAAATCAAAGTGGGATAAGGACAGGTAGAAAGAAGAATTTGAAATTGGATAAAATTTAATATCAATGTTGCATGCTATTATACTATGCCGTGCAGGCCTGACGCTGCCGGCGACATTGCGAGCAAGATGTTGAAGCAGTTCCTGGTGACGAAGCAGACGGGCGCCGCGGGCCGCATCTGCAACATGGTGATGGTGACGGAGCGCAAGTTCCCGCGACGCGAGTTCTACATTGCTATCATGATGGAGCGCAGTTTCAACGTATGTTGTTGCAAATGTCGCGTCATGTCGATTAATTAATAAACAGCGTACTTCCTTCTACACTTAGTTATCGCAATGATTTATTATTTCAACGTTAGGTATACTTGCGAGTTATTTTAAGTTGCTTTTATTTTATACTTGTGTTCAAACACACGAATTTTCTTATCGGCCAGTAAAATTGTCTATACTAACTACATAATATATCTTATGCTGGTAGATGCACATTGATTATAATTATTGTAACTCAGACCTGTTTATAAATAACCTGTTTATAAGTATTAAATATTGATAGACATAAAGTATGATGAACCTTAGACTTTATCATTTATTATGATGCAGACATTAGACATAACAATAACATTTGTGATTTGTTTGTTTATATTTGCTTTGTCTTATTAATTAATATTTTGGCGCAATATCATTAATGTCATAAATATAAATCAATTTTATGTTGCTGTAGGGTCCAGTTATAATCGCATCTTCTCAAGGAGGTGTGAACATTGAAGATGTAGCTGCGGAGAGCCCTGAAGCTATCACCTATGAGCCCATCGACATCAAGACAGGAATAACAAACGATCAAGTGTGCCGCGTTATTGAAAAGGTAATCCCAATACAACTAAATCCCAAAATCGGTCTGATAAATATTTTATTCAAGAATGAGTTTGTGGATTTATTTCTTGAATATATGTAATCCGAGATAGTAAATCACGTTTGTATAAAGCCGTTCTTTTTATCACGACTGTATTTCAATAATCCAATTGTTTTGTCATTTTAGATTGGCCTGAAAGAGGTTGCCAACGACGCCGCTGATATGATTACGAAAATGTACGACTTGTTTTTGAAGAAAGACGCTTTGCTGATTGAAGTGAACCCCTACGCGGAGGATGCGCTCACCGGCAAATGTAATTTATTGTATATTAACCTTTGCCCTCAGCTACACTGGACAGCGTATCGTATACTTACATTATATTTTGGAGATCATAACTATGTTTGTAGAGCGTGATGCGCTTTTTGAAACGATTTTATTTGACAAACATATTGAGCTTTACTTATAAAAACTGTTTAACTGACCAAATGGTAAAGAATAATCGCTCTTTTATTTCCCAACATTGTGACACAAGGAAAAAAGTAACAGACTATTCTTAGCCATTTGCTCAGCTAAACTGTTTTTATAATAAGGCTCTTTATGGCGGGTATACACCGGCCGAACGAAGGAAAAAGAATCTATGCCTGTTGCGTTCACACAAACAAATTTTCGCTGTTGTGTGAAACAGACATAGATTCTTTCGCCTTCTTCGGCCGGTGTGTACCCGCCATCAAATGGATCATCAAAATGGAAGGGATACTAAAAATCATATGATTATTTCATTTGGTATAAAATTTTTATTGTCTTAAATAATTTAGTAAATTCTATAATTTTCACATAATATTGCGTAAGGTGCTAAAAATATGCTTATCTGGCGATTCTCAAAAAAGTAGTTTTGTCTGAGAAATATGCATACTCACGCAGAAGACGCGTGTTATCTTTGTCTAAATTGATTGTATTTTTATCATGACAAATTTTATTGGCTTTATGTTACATCAGCTCTATTCTGAACGATCATATTATGTTATGTCAATTATTATTTCTTTGTTGCAGTCTTTTGTTTGGATGCTAAGTTCCGTTTCGACGATAATGCTGAATTCAGACAGAAAGAATTGTTCGCATACAGAGACACAACTCAAGAAGATCCAAAGGAAATCGAAGCAGCTAAGTTCAATTTGAACTACATTGCACTTGATGGTACATTCATTTTAATCAATTTTCCTATTAAAACATTTATCAACATTTTTTTTATCTGATGGCAAACTGACTACACTGCACCTGATGGTAAGCGTAGTGCAGTCCAAAAAACTAGCGACCATTATTAACAAATACTGAGTTTATCAGTGGTCTCTAGAATCATGCCGGCCTATTTATCGGAAATCGGAAGAGGGAAGAATCAAATGGAGGGGCTTGCGACAAGACAGGCGGATGACTGATGGAGATACAGGGATACCCCCATACCCGTCTCAACCAACCATCAAGTCATGCCGCAAACTCTTCTAGAGAACCAGAAGTACACTGGTTGATCCTGGAATGCAAACCACACACGGAGTGTGGGTCACTATGGCAGGTTTTAGCACCATGTGTACGGTGGTCGCCATCCGGTCAGATATAAATATCCTACCACCAGCAACTTAATAAATAATGGCAATATGCAGATGAAATTTGGATGCATAGGTGTAGTGATTTTAGGATTTTTGTATGGCTCTATACATGTCTGTACATATGTAACTGATTTTTCCATGTTTTATTCATACATGTTTTAGGACTCCTGGCTGTGCCTGTTCAAGCAGGAGCTTGAATAGATTTTTATTCTAATATAAATATTCCATTTAGGCAACATTGGGTGCATGGTGAATGGTGCCGGTCTGGCCATGGCGACCATGGACATCATCAAGCTGTATGGTGGTGATCCTGCTAACTTCCTCGACGTAGGCGGTGGTGCTACAGCTCAAGCCGTATCGGTAAATACTAAATATAGTCATAATTTGATATAACACTTAACATCAATACATATTTAATACTTATTTTTTATATTACAGGAAGCATTTAAAATCATCCTGTCGGACCCTAAAGTGTCGGCCATTCTAGTGAACATCTTTGGAGGTATCATGCGATGCGACGTTATCGCGGAGGGTATCATAAACGCCGCGAAAAATCTTAACATTCAGATACCCGTGATTGTACGTCTCCAGGTAAATAATATACGTCCAATGAAAAAATATTTTGATTGGCAAATAAATGAGCAGTGCAATGCGCACAAAAACTACTGGGCTGGACTGGATGTTTTTAATCTCTAAAAGTAATCTATTTTATTTCGATGTTGATCATGAGCAATTTACGTATATGTAAAGTAATAGCAATTGAGCTTGCAGCCAGTCTGCAAATATTTAAAAAGATTAGATTTTTTTAATATAGCAGAAAATGGCAAACAAGCAGATGGGTCACCTGATGATAAGTGATCTCTACCGCCCATAGACACCCAAAACACAAAAAGAATCATGGGTGCATTGCCAACCTAAAAGGAGGGAATGGAAGGGGAGGTAAAAGGTATTGGGAAAGGGAGGGGGGAAATGGGCCACCCGCAATCTCACTCACCGAACGAAACGCGACAGCAAGCCGTCACCTTACGCCGGTTTTACCGTACAGAGGGGTTACTACCACCTCTTATAGCGATATTATTACAATCTTGCTTGTTCCGATTCCCGTAAAAAAACCTAGTATGATTATAATAATACTGCTATACAAGGTGGTGGTGATCCCCAGTGCTATCAAACCGGTCGAGCCGGCCGATTCGTGCTGTAGACGTTACTGTCTACAGCGTGGCTCTACCACTCAAACACTGGTAAGTGACGGCGGTGACACTCATGCGCAGGGCACGAAAGTGACGGAGGCGCGCAAGCTGGTGGCGGAGTCGGGGCTGCGCATCGTGCCGCGCGACGACCTGGACGAGGCGGCGCAGCTCGTGGTGCAGCTCTGCGAGATCGTCGCGCTCGCCAAGAAGGCCGGCGTCGAGGTCGCCTTTGACATACCTCAGTCCATGCATCAGTAGTGCACGCGTATACTGTATCACGAGTTACAACGGCTCACACTCTATGTTGTTCTGTATTCATCGTGCTAAATGTCTATCATTATTTGAATTCGAAGAGTATGCGCCGTGTCGAATTTATTATTATATCGCTCCGATAGTATTCTCATTATAACGCCTCATGATTTAAGTAAAACTTTAGTCAGACAGAAGTTTGTACAAATATGTATTATACAGTAAGTCAGTAGAATTTAGTTATTTTCTTAGTATTTGAGTAGACGTAAATACGCAATGAGTTTTTAAATAATACGCGAGTTACCAACTACCGATAGAATAGTACGGGTTGTGTATGTACTTTTTGATTATTTATTTTTTTAAATTCATTCATTTTATTTATTGAATTCATATTATAATTAAGATTAAGTAAACATTAGCTGTTAATAGTTCATATAACACCAGTGAAAACATGCTGCATTCCATAAGAAACTTTATTGTAATGATGCAGCTTTAAATCATATAACTAATTACAATTAAATTGAAATTAAGTTTGTCAGTAATTGAAGCTGTAAGCTTATATTCATGTATGTATTATGAATAATTTTATTGAATTATTGAGGATAAGTCTTTATAGGCTGTATCTGTAGGACGTGTATCAATGCAATAATCAAGGTAATTTGTACATTGTGTACTATTTATATGTTTTTTGTATATAGCATACTAAGTTCCTACATTATCTGTTGAACTTAGAATATTTCGCGAAAAAATTTAAGTACAATATTGTAGAAAACATTTGCGTAACTTGACTAAATTATTGTTAATACATTATTTATTGGCTTCTTAAGAAAGTCACGTAATAAAAGTATTTTAGATCTGAAATCGTAGTTTTGTTGTATAATTTCCATTATGTATATGCGTGAGTTTGTTGATCTTTCAAATTTCATGCTATGTCAAGTGCAATAAACCTATTTTGATTCAGTTCTTTAACCCACCATTTGTCGTTAGAGACTACGTAAAAATATTTGTACAAATTAACGCCTCTGGTGATGACGTGGGGAATTGATGTCTTTCATACAATTTATTTTACGAAGTAGGGCGAGAAAAGTAAACAAAAACCTGATTGAGCTACAGTTACCAAAACTAAGCAGTATCTTACAAAGGTACTGGATAACTAGACCGATTTTGATGTTTTATATTTTAAGGCAACGTCCGGGCAGGACATTGCTTGTTCGGCTGAGCTAACAATCGTAGATGTAGGTGCCGCTGAACTGCGTGGCTTACATCACGTACTATTAAGAAAATACGCGACTGTTCGACAGGTCGCTATCCAATATGGCGGCGGCGGCGGCGGCGGCGGTGGTGGTGGAAAATGCACCTGTGGTGCCGTTAAAAAGAAGAGCAAATGTTAGACGCAAGCACACTTCAATCACATTTCCCTTACACGCTGCACCCAACCTCTTTCCATTTTTATAATCAAGTATCTTTGTTTTCTATTTTTTTATTAAATTAACTGGCAGTCTGAATATTATTTTTTAATATAAGTATAAATTATTTTTAGTAGCACAAAGTCAGTCTGATAACATCATTTTTAATAAAACTGTACCATGTTAGTTACAAATAATATATTTTCCATATGTAACTACAATATATTTACGATATATTAAATGGACATGTTCGTTATGAAATATAAATGGAAACAAGTACTGACTTAAGAATAATATATATTTAATTAATATGAGTAATAAACTAATCATAATAAAACAATTACTATGTTGTTCAAACAATTGCACTGAGACAATATGAATAGAGCGATTTGAGAATCATGTTATAAATTGTTATGTACACTAAATGACTTCTTTGCTGGGAGTAGAAATACCTAAAGCTTCTTCATAACCAGTTTTCGTTTCATGTTTATCTGTAACAAATATATTTGAACTTAATTTTAAATCATAAAGCGGCTATAGACTAATAAAATTTGTAAGTCAGAGTCACGAGATATACTTGAGAAAGGTCAAGTTAAAAGTACCCTGCCGCGCATGCATGAAGAATGTAATGAGACTGAATGAGGCGAAAGAAGTATGTAAGGATCGTAGCAAGTGGAAATCCGTTGTCTGTGCCTACCCCTGAAAAAAGAAAAAAAGGCGGATTCTATGTATCTATGTAAGGGGGAAAAGGCGTGATTCTATGTATCTATATAAATTACATAACACAACATAAGCTCACGCCTGTATCCCCGAAGGGGTAGGCAGAGGTGCACTAGCGAACTAGAACACCCACATTTCGCCGAGCTTAGTTCAGTCTCAGATGTGATAGGGGGCGAGCCTATCGCCATATCGGGCACAAATTCCAGACTCCGGGCTGATATGGAAAAATCCAATATCACTTTGCCCGACCCGGGGATCGAACCCGAGACCTCAGAACCGTAGTCGTACCAAAATACCACCACGCCACCGAGGCAGTATCTATATAAATTACAGTGCAATATATCACCTTTCTTAGCTTTTTTCTTCTTAGAATCCTTGCGTTTGGAATCTTTTGATGAAATATGTTTTTCAGTCTTTGAATCCTTTGTCACATCCGTGAGTAGCTCTCCATCGGCGGGTATATTCTCCTTCGAAGACTTTTTACCGTTAGTTTCGGTGGTATCTGCGATTATAAGATCGTCGCTTATATCGTTTTTCGCCATTTCTGGCAACATCAAGTCTGTGTCTTTGCGCCGTTTGGTCTTTTTATCTTTCTTCTTTTTAACAACTTTCTCTACTGATTGTTTCTCAGAAGTTTTAGCTTTCTTCGTCAATTTTGGCAGCTTTTCTTCAAGTAAGCCGACGTTAGGCGACGGATACTGTTGTATTCTTGATGTGAGCAACTCGTCTTCACGCAGTGGTCTGAATTATAAAATGGTGTAAATTAGCATTTTTGGAGTCTTGATAAATAAAGATAATAGCTTAATTTATAAATCTCTCTGACAGTAAGAGAACGAACAGAACTACAACAGAATTGGGTACTTGAGAATTTTTTAAAATTAATTTTATATGACATTTACTTCGTCTAAAATATAGAACAGAAAGAAATAATGAAATATTCTCAAAAATACAAAAGTTATCAGCCTTTGAAGTTTGGTGTAACCTTCAAACTGCGGGAAAGAGAAGTGTCACTATAATTACATCACGCCAAAGGCTACGTGCATTGGAAAGGGATAGCAAGATATCTCCAATATACCCTCACTCCTGAATCAAATATTTAGAATTACTGTCTCATTTTTTAACCAATTTCGATGCAGTTTTTACAGAACGGTTTCTTTTTCGTTTTATTTTCTATTACATATAAAAATGTGTATAAAATCCACCGCAGTCCACCACCACCCAATTATATCTTAAGTGGTGGCGCGTGTATCAATAGCTACATTATAGTTTGAGTAATCTCGTTTTTCCCGCATGTATGATGGGCGATTAACGGCCGGTCCCAATAAACGTTCTCATTTCAGCGGGGGCTTAGACGAGTGGCTTATACGCTAGTCGAATAGAACGTTTGGAACGGACATAAGAGTACGCTATATGCGGCGAACTCTTATGTAATTCCCATACATTATTTTATTCGACTAGTGCATAAACCACTTGTTTAAGTCTGCTGAAATGAGATCTGTGTGCGGATAGATAGCGAAAATTAACGTCATGTCCAAAGTTTGTTCTTATTGGATGTTTTTTGTAATCTATGTACACTCGAACCGAGATCGGTTAGTTAGGTGATTGGTGGCTGGTTACTGGTAAGCCAGTGTGAGAGTGTGAGAGTGTGGGTGTGAGTATGTGAGTATGAGTGTGTAGCGAGAGAGTATGTAGCGGTAGAGCACCGGTCGAGGTCGAGGTCGAGCGCGGCGTGCGGGTCGTCGGGCGGCGCGCGGCGCGCGGGCGCCTCCTCGTCCGAGGGCGCCGCGCCGTCCGGCAGCTCGCCGCCCGCGCACACCGCCGGACGCGACCACGACTCTGCAACACGTTACGTGATGCGTTATATGCAATCACATTCATCAATCTTATAACTAGAAAAAAATTGTTTTATTATTATTTTGGTGACGGCGATCTGCCCTTTGGGACAATTTTGCCAACACAATATTTAAGTTCTTAGACTAACTTTAAGTTATTAAAGTTCATCATAGTGGAAAGCATGACTGTCAAATGTCACTAAGCCCTCGTTCGCACGTTCGTTCGCAGCTTTTTCACCGCGCTAAAAAGCGTCTCAATATGTCTGTTTTATGATTGCTTGAAAATAATTCTTGCCTTGTTTCTAATAAGTATAGTAGTATATCTTGTTTCTAAGTTATATAGAATATACTCTACATAATGCACCAAAAGGATGCACACCATATACGATGACTTCACTTATGCTCTCTGCACTCGGCGACGCGACGGGTAAGTAGCCGGTTGTAAAACGAAAGACCGCAGGTTCGATTGCTGCACTTTCTGGTAGCTACGACAAAACTAAATCTAATGTGGGGCCAAGATTATGTCGATTTGGCTATATTTTACCTTCTTCACTCTCCGATTCACTAGTCATTTTTTCCTTTTTGCTTCTCCGTTTCTTCGTCGTCCGTTTTTGTTTCTTCTTTTTGCTGGAACTTTCCCGCGTAATTAAGTACTTATCAGATCTTTTAGCTGAAATGAAGAATTAACATGTTGATATCACGCAAGGATTTTACGACCATATTAATTAGACTTTATTTGATACATTTTTAACGTCAAGTTCAGATACTATGAAGAAGAGTCTCATCTGTATTGAACACTACACAAAACAATGTTTTTCATTAGACACAAGTTGTCATTGAACAACGGACTATAGACAAAAATGTATAGCAAAACTATGTTTTGTGTAGATGTAGTATTTAGAGAAAGAAAATGAACAGGAGAAACGCCTTGAGCTGTTCCTGAATCCCGATATTCCATTTTCAAATTATCACAGTATTTATTCAAAATTTATGAAGAGACCCTTTTAAATACCATTTTCCACACACATATACAACAAGAACAACAACAAATAGATTGTTATCTTACAGTGTAATTGTAAGGGCACTTCGAGTGCGATCTCCGCGATTGGAATGTCATCCTGCTGGTAGGATCGTGGCGAGTCGTCCTTCAGGTAGTGTGGGTTGTTCGCCTGCTCCTGGCGCCGCGCTTCACGCAACTACAAACATACACATAATATCACCATCAGTCAGGACGTCGCCAAAGGTTTCTAGACCGAACTGTTGGAAGCAGCCTGCAACACTTTACAGTCAAGTTTAAAACTAAGAACACTCCTTTTTGCCCTTATTTCACTCCATTGTGGTGTCAGTGCAACACATTTTATACGACCGGGTGTCTTTACGCCAACCCTTTAAAACGCAAAAATAATATAATAATAATAATTAAAAATGTACCTAATACTTGTTATGAGTTACGTTTTCATTGTTTATGAGCCACTTTTTTATAATCGATGATAGACAAACATGGAATGATAGAAAACATTTCACATGAAACAAATTATCCACAACATGGAAGTATAGATTTTGAATGATGAAGCGTCTCGTTTGAAAATCCCACGTACCATCTGCAGTTCCTCGGGCGTGAACTGCGCGGTGGGGCGCGCGTCGTGCGCAGGCGCCGCGAACAGCACCGGCTCGCCCTCCTCCTCCGAGCTGGAGCTCTCCGACGACCAGCGCGACCGCGACCACTCCTCCAGGTTCACACTACGACAAAAATACTTCATACTCATCTATAATGAAATCATGTTATATAACATGTAGTAAAATATCTACCTCCATATGTACTACATGTTATACGTTACGACGCCAGAAGAGAATTAAGCTCCATTTACTATCCATGCAATGCCCCTTATACGAGTTAGTCAAATGACAATAGACCTCTAATATTTGTCAAAAAAATAATTATTTGTAAACTCACTCTGGTGGCATGGGCACTTTCTTCTGTGCTTTTGGCGCCACGGGTTTCAGTTCCCCTTCGAACAACTCGGCAAGCTCTTCGATCAATCCGCCGCTGAAACCCGTCTCGTGGTTTTCACTATCCAACTCATTTTCATTTTCAACTTCTGGTTTTTCTACGCCATTGCTTTGAACAAGATAAATTGTTTCAGGGTGAAAATTAACCTATCTGGAATATATCGGCTGTCAACCGAAACAACTCTTGTTTGTATAATAATGTTTACTAAAATAAAGTAAATATGTGGCGAAATCTCTGCAATGCGCTCCGAACTAATTTACAAGCATCGAGCGTCAGTGCACAACGGCACTAGCAGTAGCTATGGAACAACAGATGGAGCCACCAGTCCATACACTCATTCCAAATCACGGTAGCAAAGTTTACAGCAGACGTAGCATATATTCAACCTCCGAAGATTAACCATCGGAGGGGCCGCGGCGGTCAGGCACGATACGTGCCTGACTAGGACATCTCCCCTCTGGTGGAGGAACACTGACACCCGTTCCTCTACAAATACTATGTTCATAGACTAATGATATAAAATATCTTTTTAGCAGTACGGCGAGCAGCTCGGCCGGCGAGACGAGCCTGAGCGTGCGTAGAACTACGGCGAGTAGCACAGTTGCGTTGTGTATAGTGTATACCGGTGTTCGTGTTCGGCGGGCAAGTCGGAGCTGAGTGTGCTTAGAAGTACGGCGAGCAGCGCGGTCGGGTTTTGTATAGTGTATACCTGTGTTCGTGTTCGACGAGCAGCTCGGCGGGCGAGTCGGGGCTGAGCGTGCGCAGCAGCACGGCGAGCAGCGCAGTCGCGTTATGCGCGCGCTCTTGCACCTCCATGTCCTCGCTGCACAGCAGAGGGCGCATGCCCGCCAGGCACTCGCGCACTAACTGTATATATTTAGTACATATGATATAGTAACTCAGAACGGTACTGTATTGTAGCTATTCTTTTTGTCGACCGACTTAAAAAAATAGAGGTCCTCAGTTCGTCTGTATTTTTTTTATTGTATGCTACGCGATATCTCCGCCAAATATGGACCGATTTACAAGATTATTTTTGTCTTCGATAAAAAGTATTCCAAGGGTGGTCCCATATAAATTTGGTCACGATAGGATAAGTTTTGAAGTCGGCCCGTAAAGTTTTTAAACTTGTGATTATTTAGCACCAGATCCATACTTCGGAACTACGGGGCTACCAAGTATCATTCAAACAAAGATAAAATGGACACTACCGTTACCATCAACATACATTACTAATTAACCACCACAGCACACGAGTTCAGGTTGGCATCTGTCAGGCTTCACGTCGCCACGCCGACAGCCGGTGAGACCCGTCGTATTAAACAGGGGGGTTTATCGAAATCGCTCGATTCGAACTTTAATTCGATTCGGTTTCATTTATTGACTTAAAATTCCACCAAAATAGAGTTAAAAAGTGCATTAATGTCACGTTAAAAATTACCAAATGACAAGTTTTCAAATATTATGCAACATTAGCGCATTTTAAAAGTCGATTTCGGTGGAATTTTAAGTCAATAAATGAAACCAAATCGAAATCACAATCAAATCGAGTGTCAAGAGTAAGGGGGCTGTTTCACATGAAAAACTAGTAACGTACAGAGATGGCGGCTTCCTTGTCGCCCCGTCGCTCGTAGAGCAGCAGCAGCTTGGCGGTGAGCTTGAAGGCGGCGTGCACGCAGACGGCGCGCGCGCGCATGTGCGGCCCGCCCACCGCCGCGCACGCCGCCAGCGGCGACACCGACGACCGCATCACCTGCTCCTCTCTGACCGCGACCATCACATAACACCAAATATAAACGCTTGCGCCTTTATTACAGTGCTTTCACGATCTTTGTTCCAGAAATGTAAATAAAGATCACTTTTTGTAATAACATTTAAAAAAAATAAGTATGACATTTGGAAGCTACGTTTGGTGTATTTATATTGGTTATATCGGAGAATTATGTCACATTAAAAAAGTTAATATAGAATTACATCGAACATAATAAACAGATTCATAGGTAACTATTTGCTTACATTTCTGAAATAATTTTCATGAATACACTATATTATATCGATTAATTCTGAGAATATGACTGCATTCGTGTATCTCGTCTAACATGTCAAATAGGCATCTTAGGCTCTTCGTGGATTTGAACTGTAAATGCTTGAAATAAATGTAATTTTATATTATATTTTGAGCTGTTTTTACACTCGAAATAGCAGAGACTTGGTAATAAGGGTACATGCCAGGGATTAAAATCATGATCTTTAGTCATTAGAACCTTGCTAATATTCGAAATGGCATAATTAATGAAATTTTGCTTTGGGTTCTAGGTAAAAACAGGTATAAATGTTTACTTCTAGCCAATGAAATGGAGATAATGCGCGCGTCTAACTTTTGTCACTGTTGTGTGATCATAGAAATGTGTTGAATGTGAGCCAGTTGTCATGTACATTTCTTTAGGACCGTGGGCGCTAGTCGCTAGTCGCTAGTCGCTAGTCGCTAGTAAGGGGGGTGTGGTGCGTCACTAACTGGCAGTACTCGGCGAGCACGTATGCGGCGGCGTAGAGCACCTCCCTGGAGGCTCGGCCGGGCTGCGCGGCGGCGGCGCGTGCGCACAGCGCGGCGCACTCGCGCGCACAGAACCCGCGCACCTCGGCCACGCGCGCGCCCACCTCCGTCAGCTGCGCCGCCAGGATCGCGCCTACAGACGACACAATACAATACAACACACTAAAGCCGCGTCTCTTGCACTGGTTTTTCTACAAAAACACATACGTAAATTAACGATTTTAGCTGTCACCTGCTCGTATAACAATGGACCATAGATAAAAAAACGTATTTTGTGTAATGTTTTAGTTCAGGAGACGCGGCTTTTTTACACATACACCACTAACTAGTTACATACTCATACAATATGGTGATGACAGCACTCAGCAAAAACAGCAGTGGATCAGAAAGTTTTGACATAAATCACAGGCAAAATAACAAAAATTTATAACACAATTGCAGAGGAATCATCCGGAGGAGATTAACGTCAAGCGGCAGTTGCTCGTAAAAAATAAACCCGAATTGATTTAGCTGTATGCTTTAAAAATTATGTTGTCCCAGATTTAGTTGATTGGAAATAACATAAGATGTTTTTGAAACACAACTTCAGAAATAGGTCATTCATACATTCGTAGTCTACCCCTTTAATCACGACTGGTACGCAACCACCATGACTAAGCCCAGTTGACAAACATAAATCAACGCACAGTCCGTTAGTATCATAAGTTATGGTAATATTATTAGTGAGTGGGTATAGGTACCGTGCTTGGCGCTGGTCTCCATCTCGGTGAGGTCCGCGAGCACGGTGACGTACCACTCGAAGTCCACCACGTGCTGGTAGTTGTTCTGTGCGCAGATCTCGATCATGCGCGTGAGCAGCTCGTCGCGGTAAAGAGTACCTTCTGCACGCTCCATGTGCACCATCAGTTTCTTCACTATCTCCATGAGATTCTTCTTCGATACCTAATCAAGGGGAAAAGATAAATAAATAGCAACCACCAATCACATTCACAGCCCGGAAACCGACTGCAGGAACTACGTTTCACAATTAACAGCCTCTGTGGCGCAGCGGGCACGGGTTCAATTTCTACACCGAGGCAATTTTTTGTGGCCCACAAATATATTATGTTTCGGGTATGAGTGTTATAAGACCGAAAGCGGAAAGTCTCTCGTAGTTCCTGATGCCCACGACACGAGACTCGTATCTTAGCATGGTCAGGTCTATGTGTGTTAGGTTTATAAAAAAAATATTTTCAATATGAACTTTTGTCTGAATCCGTGGTTTCTTATTTCACATTCGGCTACGCTAATGATTGTTTGACGCAAAAATTTCATGAATAGGATGCAAGCTTTATCACCTTATCCATAATCATTCCGACATCAAACCACTTACCATTCTGATTTCTTAAGTTTACGCGAATGCTATTCATTGAAATAAAACTATTTTTACGGATCAGTCCAACCCGTGACCACGAAGACTGCAAAGCCTTCGAAACGTCCGGAATAAAAATTAAAACCAAATCGTGATAAAATCCGTAAAAATAGTTTTATTTCAATCACTTACCATTCCGTACAAAAGCCCCAAGGCTCTTAATCTGATCGATTCATCCTTGTCGTCGAGACAAGCGAGCACGAGGTCCTTGTGAGCTTGCACCGACTTCGGATGGGACTTCAGTATTCGCGACATCGCCAGCAATCCCAGGTATTTCACTAATTACAATTGGAAAACGGTAATATAATAATATTAGTATTATGATAATTGGGTACTTGACTATGTTTGATTTTATACCCATTTTTATACATAAGAGCAAAAAAAATAAAAAATAAACCCTTCTGTAAAAACTGCATCGAACTTGGTTGGAAAATTTAAAAAGAAGTTTTTTTTGTCCAATGTTTTATAAAAGCGTGTTTTTTAGTTTAAACTATTTATTTTCACATTTTTAGTCCCTGTGAAATCGCAACAGAAAAGAGAAGCATCAGTATATTCACGTCATTGTCATAACGGTACGTACACCTTGGAAAGGGAAGCAAGATATCCTACACTCTTGCTCATTGCAGAAATTAAAATATGAATTACTGATTCATTTTTAACTAATTTCGATGCAGTTTTTACAGAAAGGTTTCTTTTTTGTTTTATTTGCATAGTCAAGTATTGTGATAATATTTAAATCCCACTCAATAGTCAATTTAGTTAAAGGTTTGAAAGAGTTCGACAACATATTTTAACGGGTGTTCATTGGAAACAAAATTATTATTCATATGGATTTTTTACTTTATTTATTTTTGTTATGACACAAGCATTTTTTAAGTTTCTTATTATTTATTATAGTATTATAAATGTAATAAAGATATTCTGTATTTTAAATGTAATAAAGATTATGTGCTATTTTGATCTGAATGCAGACCAACTCAATAAACTTGACCGCCTTCTCAATAACTGCATTCGTTTTATTTTTATCTCCGCAAATATGACCACATCTCTTCTTTTCGTTCGTCATTAAAATGGCTTCCTATACGTGAAGGCCGTTCTTTGCGTGCACTCACTACTCTTTTCTGACTTCGCCCTCCCCTCCTTTTTATTTATCTACAAATTTTCAATTTGTCTGTGACAGTCATCATAGAAATTTACGCTCTTCTAGAAACCTTCTTCTTAATTGTCCCCCTCATACTTCCGACTTCACTCACTCTTCTTTCCTAATTCTATCTATACTTCTCTGGAACGCACTCCCCCTAGAAATCAGGTCGCTCACAAATCGGCTGGCATTCAAACTGAGACTCCGACAGTTACTGTTGAATGGAGTAGCAGAATCATCTCTTTAGTTTACATAATATAATATGTAGGTATGTATAGTATTATACAATATTTATTTAACTTATGTATTTATATTTATTGAAATATACTTCTTATATTCATTATTTTAATCGAGTTGGAATTATTTTATTATTATTATAATCAACGTATATACTTTTTTCTTTTGTTTTCCTTTTTTTTCGTCGTCTTTACACCTGCCATGTAAAATCTCTGCACCACCTCAAGGTTGACTGTGAGAGAATGCTTTTTAGCATTAAGTCCGCCTGTATACTTCTTGTATATGAAGTGTAATAAATAAATAAATATTCTACGTGTATCGTGTGCCAATTTTATTTTGATGTTTTTATAAAAGTTGTATATAAATTACAGTAAATATATTACATATTTGACTTGTATGATTGGAAGACCTTTAACATATGATTCCTTGATATAACAACTTTCACATTTTTGGCGTCTTTACTCTTCGATTTTCTTTTCTATTAAACAATGATATCATTATAATATTGAACCACAGTTGTTAGGTCGGCAGTAAATTATCATGTCTCATATTAATAAAGGCCTGACGTTTTGAATGGCTATTTACATACAGAATCGCAACATAATGATGATATTCCAAAATATTCGTATTGCACAACCTTGCGCAAATTCATCTCTGTTTCAGGTATGACGTGTTTAAACGAAACGTAAACAATGAGGGTATATCGCATAGTACGTCAATATTAGTTCAATTTAAATAGATTAATTATAATTAGTTTGCTGAATGACATTTTCATACTGTTTTGAGACCGTAAGTATTTTGAACAAATTTGAATAAAAACGTTTTTTTGTTCGTGATGTATATTCCCGTCGAAGGCGGCACATATAATTATGTTACATAAGCGTAGGGGCCACCGGAGGCCGAGCCGCCCGTGACTATTTAAAGGATAGTGTTCTCGTACCAGTGTGTTCATGCTTCGATTACATAGATATATTATAATTTATAAACTAAACGTAACTGCCTATTGCTCGCGGCACCACTAGCGTGATAAAAAGTGTAGCCGGTCACTCGGACAATAAGAGGTAGGTATACTATCCACTAGTGAAATTTCAGTTCCAGAGACTAGAACTTTTTTTAGCTTCATAATTATCATATTAATTTAGTATCGATAATTTTATGTGACATGAAGATCAATATTCAATGGCGGTGGCAAAACATAGAGTATTGAAACCAAAGACTTCTATGTATACTACTAGACAAGCTGCTTAGAAGTAAAATTGTGTCTCAACTCTCATTACGGCGAGTGTTTGAAGTTTGACGGCTGAGGAAAAAGGAAAAAAAGGGCAAATCTCTATAGTAAGTTGCGGTCTATTGACGGAAACTTAGTGCGCAAATTCTATGTACCGAACAGCCTGTCTAGTAGTATACATAGAAGTCTTTGATTGAAACAAATGAACTCACGATTTTGATCGCTGTCCTCTATAAGTATCCTTAGTTTCTGCACGCAGAGCTGCACGGAGGCGGCGTGCCCGGGCATGCCGCTGCTGATGCTGATCAGCACCGCTATCACCGTGTTGATGCACTCGTACAGCAGCGACATGGCCGACGTACTGACACACATCACACATCACATAGCACACTTACATCGGTCACACATTTTACCTATCTTCAGTCTTACAGGAAATGTAAAAAATAACTAATCAAATTTCAATTAATCTTTCATCTGGCCGATTTTTAATAGCACAATAACTTCTGAGGGATGCTTTTGTGAATTCGACAGACGTTTCATACATAAATTACCTGACAGAACATTAAAATTATTCCCTAAATAAAAGTTGTGTGGTTATTGAAAAATCCGCCTAAAAGCACATACTTGTTTTTTAGTTTACGATAGCGGACAGCCCAGGTGGTAATTGGTTACAGTCGTGTTTGCACCTTGACGATACTGAGAGCATGGTCAAGCCCCGAATAGATCGTCTATCGTGGAAAATATTGAGGACTAGGAAGGGGTATTTGTTTTCCCGGAAAC
This sequence comes from Clanis bilineata, assembly GCA_036417725.1. NCBI lineage: Eukaryota > Metazoa > Arthropoda > Insecta > Lepidoptera > Sphingidae > Clanis > Clanis bilineata. The sequence goes on along the minus strand of CM071151.1, from coordinate 10,398,728 downwards.
TCAACACAAACTGCTACTTCTCGTCGGATTTCGTTGAAATAGTAATATTCCGGTAGAGCCAGCACATTCATGCTGTAGGGCCTGTAGGCATGAATGTACACATCGTGGCTCTGTCACACTCACATACGGAATTTTCAAATACCTAGTTTTTTTGTTTAATTGAAAATCAAGTAAATAATTGATTCATACTTTCTATTATAGGGCTGACGATTACATCTCACATTGCACCAGATGGTCTGTGTGGGTAAACGTAGTATCGACTGTCGACGGATGTTGCATCCCTAGAAGATGATGTAAATTATGCCGGCCAGCAGCAACTAGGATTGTCACTTGATAAGTAAAAAAGACGGACTCAGTGCATTTTAGGACGGATATTTTGCCCTAATAACCCAAAATATATTTTTTGAAGACCAACATATTTTTAACTGCCGGATAATTTTCACAATAATGCAGAGCGGAGAAACGATCGCCATTATATGTACCAGCTAACCTGGGAAAGCGACTCCCTGGAGAGCCACCATGGCGGGTTTTACGCCACGTGTACAAACTACAAAGCTTACCTCGAAGTTATTCACAGAGAAGAGTTTATTAACTTCCAAGAAAGAAAAATAATTATAGTTGAAAATAGTAAATTAAAGTTTTCACAAGTATCAAAAACAAAGAATTTAAATAAAAATAAAATTAATTTGAAATCTATCTACAAGTACGAAAGCTTTTACTAATGTTATAAAAAGACTCATGGTCGGTGATCTAATCTAAGCTATAAAATAAACAAAAATAGTCCAAATAAGCAGTGAAAGCGACCCATTTTTTATTTACACAACCATAAATGCCATTGTGAAGGTGACTTATAAAAATCAATTCTTATTTTTCCATAACGTTACTTATATTAGAGACATCTAAACTAAATATTATTCTTTGTAATCAATATAGAGGGAATTTATATCGCGTCTTAGCCAAAGGTCACCAGCTAGACTAACTCACCTATGTATTAAATTAGTTAATGGTTCTATCAGTTTCTTGCCAAGCCGAGGCTCTAATGGGGTTAAGGCACCAAACTGCAACAAACACAATGACACTACATAAGACTAGCTTATGTGGGAGCAACCAAGAATCGAAAGATGTGATGGGGTATATGTCACTAGGTCAGGTATCTTTCGTCACACGAATACGTTCCATTTTGTTTTCAGCAGCAAAAATAATAAAAAAAATCGTGATTTATATGTGCCAATTCATGTGTTTTGGAGTTAATTATTGGGAATATTCAGTAAATTGCAATTCCGTTTCAAAGCTTCTTAAATATTTTTTTTATACTACATAGTAATATAGTTATAAGGTCAATGAAAATTAAAAATCTACATTTTTTTTCATCATCAATCGAATACATAATCGTATAACTTATAGATTTTAGATTACACATTACGTTATAATTCAATTTAGGAATCAATATAAAGGGACTAATTAACACAAAAATAAGAAATATAATTAGCGATGAATTGCAACTTAGTAACATTCCACAGTGTCTGGTAACGTGTTGTAATTGCTAAATTGTATAACATTTTACATGGTGGGGTGTGGTGAATGAATCTAGCGGTTCGGTAAAACGCGCTGTGATTTTGTTCACTGTCAGTACCTGCAAATGAGATCTATCAGGCTTTGAGTTATTTTCCTTCCAATATCTGGTTCATACTGTGTCATTAAACCAAACTGTGAAGAATCACAAAACGAGTGAGTTTAAGTTTATATAAAGCTGTGAGAGCACAATTTTATTATCGTTTGTTTATAATCGAAATTAATAGGCAATTTATTTGTGACATCCATTCGCCGTATCTGTTCTTATCAGACAAAATAATAATTGTTATTTAAGAGTTTGAAACATGTTTAAAATAGATGATATTCTGGAACTCTTAGTACTCTCAAAGGAAATGTAAATGTAGTATTTAATATTTATTCAACTGCGATCAAAAAGTATTATACATAATTTAATACTAGCGTCGGCATACGTACCAATTTAATTATTTTTATAAGCATCCAGTTGTTAGTCGAAGTGGTCATCAATTTGAAAAATACAGGCGCTAAAGAAAGGTAGTTTTTAGGATTCTTCCTGGCTAATTCACAAACAACATTCACTGCTGCCGATTGGACACCTGTAATCAAAATATCAATTGAAAAGCAGACAATCCTTGATAATCCAACTCCTACTCTGGAGCATTATTTCGATATTGAAAGACGTAAAGACAAATAGCACATTGATTTTTTCCCATCGGTGATCAAGTTATATTTGGAAGTTCAATATAATGTCCTAAAGTAGGTCACTTTTTTAAAGGTCGCTCGGATATTATTCTTTGATTTACTGTTACAATTTGGGGATCATACTATGTTTTATAGCAACAAAATGCTAAGAACACGATGGACTACAATCCAGGTGCAAGAGCATTGTATAGCCTTATTAGATGAGATATAGAATTCAGCACATCGAAACTGGGGAACAAAATTAATATTGTAACTCGTAAGATCAAAATCGCATGTCTAAACACCTATTTGAATTAACAGAATAAATTTTATGGCGTTTGTCAACAGGTTTGTATTAGAATTTAACTGTTCTAGCATTTTTATTGGTATGGGAGTGATTGCGCTCTGGTTATAAATATACTGGATATACGCCCGGGTTAATCGAAAATGCGGCTCGTCGGCACAAGCCCAATGTGATCATAGTATTCGCTACCCAACCAGGTATAACATAAGGCGCCTCTCCTGCACATGTTTTTCTCGAAACAATACACAAAATAATGTTTTTCGTTATCTTTTGCTCATAGAACAATGGACCATAAATAAAAATAGGTAGCGACACCATATTTTGTGTAATGTCTTAGTGCAGGAGATGCGTCTATACAATTACATCTACCCTACACTCCAACAGCCAAACTACCAAAAATGTTTTTATACCCTGTATATGAACAACTGGCAGAAAGAGGGCGAAGAAGCGAAACACCCGGCGACTTATTTAACAAACCATACTGTCTCGCCCTATGAAGTATGCTGTACAATGTGCATATTAACGCCCATCTCCTGTTTTTTTTAAACAAAATATAACTTTATGTAAAAGTCAACATTAAATTAATAAATAAGACATCTACACAAAATAATGTTTATCTTTAGACACATTACTCATAGGACAATGTACCATAAACAAAAGTGTGGAGCGAAACAATGTTTTATGTTACCAATCTTCCAGTGCACTCTCAATTTGTAAAATATTTGCGTATTGTATACTACAGAGATTTGGACCTAAAGACCACACTAAACTGATTGAACTTACCAGGATCGGGATCTTCTAATTTCTCTTTCAGTTTAGGGAAAGCTGGTCTTAATGCCTCAGGGTACCTCAAGAATACTTTATACATCATCAATACAGCCTTCATTCTCAGGTAAGGTTTAGTAGAGCTCATCTAAAACCATTACTATGTTATAAAATACATATATACAAAACAACAATTCTAAGCATATTACACAAATAATTTAAAGGCGAAAGTTTGTGATTGTGTAAGTGTAATTGTATGTAAGGCACGTTTCCTGCACATGTTTTTTCGAAACAAACCTACACAAAACATGGTATTTCATTGTCCTGCTCATGTAACAATGGACCATAGAAACATATTCCGCTCACGTGGAAAATAAATTTCCATGCGAGCGGAATTGCGGGCAACATCTAGTCTAGTCTAGTAATATTGATGAAATATGTTATATCTATATGTGTATGTATGTATATTATCTGTAGTGAAGGTATGCACATGTAAATAACACAATCTGCAAGTGGGTAAACAGGTTCATCAACTAATGTGATAACATCAGTCATTACAATGTATTTTAACAGATGGTGTAATGGATCACATTATTTAATTTGTTTTCATACTCTCAGTGCTCTCATAAAGGAGTATGCAGATGTGAATCATATCTTGCAAAGATTATTATCCATCATTCAGCTGATAGAGCAGAAGTCTAACACCATATTGGGCATAAATTACAAACCAAAGCAACTTAAGCATAGTTTTAAAAAAAAGTATTACAGCAACAAAAACTAATTTTCTTCCTCGATTTACATGTAATGTAATATCATGAGAGAATTTATTTATTTATTTGATTGGTACGATTTACATATAACCAGTTACACTAATCAAGAACATATATTGTGAACAGACAGTATTGTACATAATTCCTGGATGAATGATCATAATACTATAAACACTACAAAAGCAAGATAAATGTAAACACTTACCAGTGTCATGATGTCATTGGCTAAGTCTCTAGCTAAGTCATGGGATATAAAACAACTCAAACCACTCAGTGCCAAACCAGCTTCATATTGGTTTTGAGCATTGAGGTCCTTACGTATCATATTTGTTGTGAGCATGAGCAACTCTGAATCAGCATGGAATGACTGGCTGGCGGCTAAGTAACCAATTCTCTTATATGTAAACTTGTTTGAGCTCATTACTTCTATAATATTGAATATTGCCCAAGATATATCATAACCCAACATTTGTAACTGAAATGTTATACAACATTTATTTATTTATTCTTAAAATTAAATATGCTGATATTTTACAAATTGTGATCTCATTTATCTATTATCAATGTTTAATACATCTATATACAAGACTCAGCTCTAAAGTCTGTGTAATGTTAACAGGCAAACAAATTTAATTGGTATTCTAGAATACAGCAATACTCTTGTACATTTCTAATGACTGGGCTACCTGTTTGACGTCTGTAGGCAGCCATTAATAAAAACAAAGCCATATCTTTTCTGCAACATGCTTGAAAAAGTGTCATATTGACCCCAATTTAAGGTTAGATAAAGGCAGGTAAAATAATTATTTATGTACGAAATATTATAATTTATTATTTGGGTAGAAATCAGTTCTTAGGTATATCTAATAAACAGATATTAATTCAAATGAATTAATAGGATAATCTATAGTTAAATAGAGGCCATGAGCACCTTTTAGATTAAATGCATTTAAAGAGCCCTTACGTAGCTATCAAACTATAAATAACTTTTGTGAATACCAGTTGTATTTGTGCCATTTTTAATATTAAGAGTTATGTTTTAAAATACCATTTTGAAAGAAAATGGTCATTCTAAATATTAATTCATGTTACCAAATGCAATTTATGATACACTGATACTGTTTTATCATTGTATTGAACTTCATAACATAAGTAGGCTAGGGACTATACTATCACATTAACTACTCAATTCCAATAATTGACTAGTTAATACATCAATATAATATACCATAGATGCACAGTTCTTTACAAATATCCTCCTAAAAGTGGTCTCAGCAATAAAACAAAGAAAAAGTTCACAAGTTCTAATTAAATCAACACAAATATAACTTAGAATTTAGAATTCTATTGGCATCCAACTGTAGGGAAAACGAGTGCTTAAGCACTTCTTTGGTGTCCCATTTTCTGAGCGTCAACTGTGCATCTAGGTAAATAATATAACGATGAGTTAATATAATAAAAAATATGTACCTACAGTTTATTAAATATACTTACATATGTCAGTTTTGCAACAGCATTTGATTTAACAGCAATATTATCTTGTCGTAATTCAACCTTTATCTCTTCCATACACTGAGCTATATATTTTGCCTAAAACATATTATTTTATTGTTACAAATAAAACACTATCTCTTGCAAGTAATGTGACCCCTGCAGAATATTCCTTATAAATATTGATACTCATTTAAATTGCAAAAACACAAGCTGAATAGTTATAACAAAACTTATGATGTGATTAATATGAGTATAAAATATTTTTTGGTTTCAAATAAAGCATTGCTCAGGCAATATATGAGTAGGTGTCAATTTATATCACAGTCATAGTTTTAATAAATTGCTTGCAATCGATACGTATATATTGTAATTTGAAATCCCCTCTCAGCATACGGTGTTCTTACATACACTTATAAATTGTACACTGTACACTATACAATTTATATGTCAATGAGAAAGGCGCTTAGAATGTATGTTGAAAAAGTAAAATTAGTAACACAAATTACAGTGGCGTATACCCCATTTTGCGAAAACCAGTTTTAATATAACGCGAATATGATAATAAATACCTCATTATCTTTGTTATTTCTGATACCACGAACCAAATCTGTGAGGTTTTTATCGAACATCCTCTCAAAGTTTCCTTTGACTTTTTTCAAAGCCATATTGATATTCCTTATTGTATAACCATTAATTGATTGACATAGGTTCCAATTTAAGACATATCAAACTATCATGGTAACAAAACCACAAAATTGAATTAATTCTAAAATAATATCTACGTCAATGGAATTGACAAAATGACATACGAACATATGTATTGACCATAGAGTAACTTAAAAAATTAAATATACCATAGATTAAAGAGAGAGAGAGAGAGAGAGAAGATTGGTATCATGTCCATGACCTTGGCACCAGTCTGGTAGCTAAAGATGGCGGAAAGTTTAGTGCGCTAGTAATATAGTCGATAATTTGTCGATAAACATATTTGTATTGGTTTTACAAAGCAACAAAGTACATAAATGCTCAAAAGTGAATATTTTTGTACGTTTATTATTTATTACTTGCTTTTATTTGATTTATTTAAGATTGTCAACGTTACTTAAAAATATAGTATATATTATATATATTTATTTAGTCAAAATATTAGAGTATTATTAGCGCGATTAGTTTCAATGATATAATTAATCGTCAGCCAGAATATGGCCACTTCTAAACATTACTTCACTGATAACATCGACTATAGTGACGTCTGCTATTTTGACCTGAATGCATACCTGTTCAATAAACTTGACCGTCTTCTAAATAACTGCATTCGATTTATTTTCAATCTACGTAAGTATGACCATGTATCCTCCTACAGCTCCCAGTTAAATTGGTTACCGATCCACCAGCGCCCTGCTGCGTGCCCTCACCCCTCTCTATTCTATTCTTTCTTGTCCTATTGCCCCTTCTTACTTGAAAAGCAACTTTCACTACTTAGGATCTAACCACGTAAGAAACCTTCGCTCTTCAAACAGCCTTCTTCACCAATCTCCCTCTCACAGCTCCGATTTCATTGACTCTGCATTTACTGTGCAATCTATACTCCTGTGGAATGCGCTCCTACTCGATGTCAGGGCGTCTACCAGCAGGATTAGTTTTAAATTCAAGGTATGAAAGCTCTTGACTGATAGTGTGTCAGAATCTCAATTTTAACAGATTCATAATATTATTTATTTATGTATGTATATTTTATTTGTATTTATATTTAATTTATAAAATATTCTATTTTACAACATATTTATTTAAGTATCTTATTATACTGAAGTATGTATTGTTGTATTAATTGTCAGGTTCCGTCTTATTTATATATCTCTATTTATATTTTATATAAATCCTTCATCGTTTTGTCTCTGCATCACCTTAGGTAGACTGGTAGATAATGCCTTTGGCATTTAATCCATCTTTATACGGTTTTGTATATAAAGCTGAAATAAATAAAAAATAAAAATAAATAAACATCAATCATGAGAACAACTCAAAAAAATCATTTGCTAACTATGGTATAAAAATCGTTATCTAACCGCACTAGAGCTTTTCTAATCATACTAATTAGAAAATTATAGTCTCTGCCTACTCTTATGGTATACAGGTGTGATAATATATATGTAGTGTAAAAAAGCATACCGTGAATGATATAACGGAATAAAACATATTATTGATATCGATACCAAACGCAATGAATCACGCCCCTCGTCACTAGACCACCATTTCAGCTGCCGTATTATTATTACCCTGTTCCGGGGGCGTGGCTTATTGACGGATGCGGGTCTATAGTAATAAAGAGTTGTATATTGATCCATCTTTACCTGAGTTGACATCCATTAATAAAAAAGAGATAGCTATATGTTTTGCTAATTCTATCAAATTTTATACTCAGTAGGTTGTAAAAGACAAGAGGGACCCTGTGACATTGAATATACTGAATTTCGAAGTTCCAACTTTAACTATAGTTCCAACTTCAATCTTCCTCAGAATATATGTAATTAATAGATGTTTTTGTTATTTTTATTTTTGTTACGTCGCTTACAATTTAAAAACATTTATGAGTATATATTGACAACTGTTAAAGTTCTATAATGGAGACCACATACCGGCAAGCGCAGCGTTGGACGTCTACCTACTGGGTGGACACTGGACAGATGACCTGATAAAGGTTGCAGGAAGTCACTGGATGCAGGTCGCTTCCAACAGGTTAATCTGGAAATCTTTGCGGGAGGCCTATGTTCAGCAGTGGACAACCAGTGGACAACCTGTGGCTGATGATGATGATGATTGACAACTGAATATGCAGTTAATATATTTTGAATGTTGACTATATGGACCAAGGGTTGACTAACTTATTGATTTTAGAGGACTTGAGTTTGTTTTATAGATTTAATTCTTAATTTTCTTCAAAGTTGATTGACCATCAGCTTACACTCTTTTGAGAAAAACATTATATAATGTGGAGTAAACTCTCTTCTGTAGGTCAATCATGAGATTTTTTGGCATTACTTGCTAGCGTCTTTGTAAAACTTTTGTATGACAAACACCCAAATGTCTCTAGCAGTTATGCAGGGAAATGACGTTTTTCATATAAATTATTTTTCGTAGTTGCTAGCGTGAAATATCAACAAAACTCATGGTCGAGGTACTGTTAAGTAAGTTAAGTAATAATAATAAATATCTATTTTAGTCACATTAGCTAGTAGAGTGATCTTCATTACTTATATTAAGACTTTTATTGTAAGAAGAAAATGATTATTTTCCTAACTGAACTACAAAAGCAACATCTCAGTGTATTACACCATCATTCCATACAAGGTTATTTAATAAATATCTATGTAATTAAATTAGATACCTGTTATTTGAAATAGAATATATTAAGTAATCTGTAACCATGATTTCTTCCAGTTTTAATAGATTTTTGTAAACTAGCATTGGATTTCCTAAATAATGGGTCTAATATTAAAAAATATACAATTGCTGCAGGTAAGAATTTTTAAACTTGTATATTATTTCAATAGGAAAGATATTAACTATTATTAAATATTAACCAACTCATGATTCTTAGCACATTTAAGACATTGATTACCTTCAATATAGATTGTTAAAATTCTCTCTTAGTTAGCTCTTTGAATATTTTGTAAGCGTGTTTTTGTATGACTGTTTGTGTCTAATTTAATAAATAGATTAATTAAATTTAAAAGCTATCAATATGGTTTCATCCATATGCATGTGGCATCTACTCTACATCTCCATTCCTATGGGTCATAGTATCATCCTTTGTAGAGATAAATCATTGTCCCTAAACATTATAAAAATATTGTGTGAATTAGATCTTCACTCATCAAGCCCATAATAATATAAGAATATTTTATGCACAGAAAAGCTGAGTATGACCTTAACTGATGTACAGAATCTGATCCATGCATTAGTACATCTAATAGTAGAAGGATGTGAAAATAATGTAAGTATAGAGATATATTATACTGCACATTAATTATACCCACTCATTTGCACCAATAAACTAAAATTAATAAAAATGAATATTTTAAATTAACAATAATGTACATAATTACAGTATGGTTTGTTTTCAGTTATCAGAGTCTGATTTCAAATCATCCCTGGCTATAGCAGGCTTCTCCAATGAGCAACAGGAGGTTTTATTGAAATTCTACATTACAAAGAAATCAGAACTTTCTGAAGCACTGTATTTACTTAAATCGAAGGATCCCACATACCAGGATTTTGTGTGGAGGTTTAATGTTCAGGTAAGAACAAAATTTAAAACAAACTAAAAAAAATATTTTAAAGTCCTGGAAGTAGCTGTAATATAAAACAAGGTTATCTTAAAATACTGGGAAATACTATTTAGAAACCAAAAAGGATTTATCCACAATCATAACATCTATTTTGGCCTATTTTGTATACCACCCTTAAGTATAAGGTTAATGAAGCATAAACATTGACTAGACTCCTTAGCAAAAGAGGTTTTTACTTATGGTATATATTAGGGTCCTACTTTCATTCTACCTGCCTATATCTCATTTCAATGTGGAGTTGATGCAACATACTGTTTCAAGCATTTCAGAAAGGATTTGGCTTAGTTTTTATGACCAGTTGCCAGCCTGACATCAATCCCCATCTGAAGATTCTGGTTCCAGGCACATGAAATTAGAAAAATAAGGGAGTCTCCTCCTAACCTAAAATCTCTTTGTCTCTCAAATCTCAGATGGCCCATATATGCTGCTAGTCAACCAAGCGACTAATGTTTGTTCCCTGCAACCATGTCACACAATTTATGGACAGTCCCTATTTCATAAGTCTTAATCCTATTTTTGTACATAGAATTTCAGACAACTATGTCTTTAAGAATTATTGATTTACTTCAGGTAGCTTCCAAAAATAATAATGAAGAAATAAAACCAATGGTCACATTGGATTTTGTTACTATGAATGCTAAACAATATGGTGAGTTCAAAGAGGATAAGAAAGAAAATAAGTGTAAAACATCAGTGATAAATACAAGTATCCAGGAGGCTAAAGCAGCAAGTCACTGTCAACATATAATCACCCATAATTTGGTTCAATGTGACATACCAAACTTAGTACATCTTACAAATAAGCTGGAGCAAGCTCTTAAAGAATCAAAGAGTCAGCATGTCCGCAAAGTACAAAGATCTCTTTAGTTATAATTATTTGTGTAATGTTACATTTTTATTTAATATAATGTGTCATTATATTGCGATTTTTTTTTGTTTACGGAGTAGAAAATATTTAATTGAAATCAGTAGCTGTAATAAACACATACTGATACTGATTTCTTTTTTATCGAGCATGGCCAAGTGAAACCTGGCTGGTGGTAATTGCCAAGGACGTGTATGAGAGGAGGGCGGGTGCTGGGGTGTAGGTTTGAATACCCCTCTTAACCTACGTCAACCAATACCGGATCTAGTTTTTTTCAAAGCGGGTGCAAGCTGCCAATTTGCCGCCTCCAAATCAGGGCGCCTTCCAGATTTTGCTGCCTCCCAAATCCAGCCGCCTGTGGCACGTGCACCCTCGCATCGGAATTCTCACTTACCGAACAAAACGCGACTGCGGGCTGCCACTTGTTTCCTGTGAGACAGTGGTTATGAAACGGGTTGAGCAGGGCTATTAGTGCTGCAGACTTTACTGTCTATAACGTGGCTCTAACCAGTGCTCGAAATGTCCGATGTGGTCCGGTTTTTTTAACCAACTTCAGATAGGGAACGCTATAAGATTATTTTATACGAAAGAGCACGCCTTTCCCATGCGGTCGGTCTTTTTTTTATTCCAACAACACTAGTAACATGGGAATTTGATTTATGACACAAATAAATAACAAATAAATAAATAACACCCAACTGTCACATACATAGTTCTGACCCCACATTAAGATCGAGTCTTGTGTCGTGAGAATCAGGAACTACGAGAGACTTTTGGTCTCACAACACTCAGACCCGAAACAAATATCTGTAGGCCACACAAATATTTGTCTCGGTGCGGGGATCGAACCCGCGGCCTCTCGCTTCGTAGCCGGCTGCTCGCCCGCTGCGCCACGGAGGCTGTCATAATACACAACTTATCTTAGACTGAAAATAATCTGTTGGTTACCTTAGAAGTTACATTACATGTTCATTCAGTCCGACGCGACTGCGACGCTCGAGCAGTTCGCTCGCAAGTTATCGTCGGCCTCCTTCATATTCTGTGACTCGATATTAATATTTTATTTTATTATTTATTATCACCATACTTTAAAATAGTGGTATTTCCCTCACACTTATTTTCATTCGGGTTCGAGTGGTAGAACTGTAATTAATGTGTCGACTTTCGACTTGCGGTAAATGTGTGCTGCAGTGATAGTATAAGGACTTAGGGCGCCTGAGGAGGATCGTAGCTGCGGCGTTGGCGCTCGGGGCTGAGGCTTGTTTCGGCGCCAACTTTTAGCCGCTTTTAAAAAGAGATATTTAATTTACTTGTATTTTTATGTACCTATATTACGCATTATATACCAACATTAAATGTAGATAGATTTTGGTGATCATTGTATTCAGTAGAATATTGAGTTGGCTATTGTTCGGGAGCTGGTTAATATTAACTGAATGTTTAAGGTTCGCAATTTCAAGTTTACTAATACAAGTACATAAATGATAACCCTCTGATCGTGACACCCGGGGCGAAGCGTTCGCTACACAACACCATCAATTTCGCCACTATTGTGGATAATGGGCATTGTCCATATTTTTTAACCCCTGGTTTTTATATTTTTTTCTAAAAATATAGACCAAATTAAGATACTAATTTGAATATTTTTGTTTTTAGGGCTGTAATTATTTTGTAATATTTTTTTGAAAATATCTTGATGATTCTACGTGATGACGTCATTAATGGCGCGAAAAGTGTTATTTCATTGCCTATATTTTCTGCTATCTGTGATGTCAGCTGACGGATAAAATGACACTTTACACTGCTGTTAAGTAGAGATGCGCGATCATAAATGATGTACTATTCGAGATGTATCTAAATATCTTAATCGATTATGAAATTAGTAAATAATTTACTTTCAAAATGGGCCAGTATTTTTAATTTTACTTATTTGTACTATTAATCTTACATCATTATGAAGGTCTTAATTTCTGTTGGTCTAATCGTAAAATGTGTGTGCAGAACGTGGCTTATACGATACATGATAAGGCAATGTGCATTATCCTACGTACGGATAAAGATGTCAGCTTAAGTATGTATGTGACTAAAAAAGTTATTAATTAAATAAAGGTTATAATCGATATATCTCACTGCAGTTTTAAAATCGAATGATTTGATTCGAAATTATATTTCAGTCCAGGATCGTCCACCTCTATCGGCCATTGTGTACATGTGTCGATCGATTGTAAACAACAATATTAAATTCTATAATATAATATTGAAAAATCTAGTGTTCGACAGTTTTTTAGACCAATAAGATATTGTTATTTAATTACAGTCGTGTTTACGATACAAATATAATAGATATCATAATAATATCTATCAATAAGACTACATTCATTATAAAACTGATTCAAGGATCTTTCCCAAAGCACTTACCGTAATGATATTGGAATACATCGCTATTAATAGCCTCCACAATAAGATTTATGTAAGTTAACTTCATAATTTACCTATTTACATGGTTTATTTCATGTAAGTAGTGTGTGTATTCAACATTTATTTATTTATGCTTGTTTCAGGTCACATATTGTTGCTAGAATAGAACAGTCGTTGAAAACCTAAGTTGCATCAATATGACTACATTAATTATAAAACTGACTCAAGGATCTTTCCCAATGCAGTCACCGTAATGTTATTGGAATACATCGCTATTAATAGCCTCCAAAATAAGATTTATGTAGGTTAACTTCATAATTTACCTATTTAGATGGTTTATTTAAAGTAAGTAGTGTGTGTATTCCACATTTATTTATTTGTGCTTGTTTCAGATCACATATTGTTGCCAGAAATGCCAGAATAGAACAGTTGTTGCAAACCTAAGTTGCATACATGTATCTAATGTCAAATTGATGAACAGAATAATGTCATCAGCTCAGATTGTGATGACTGGGCTGTTTCATGCTTCACAATAATGATGGTGTATTGATGCAACAAACTCAAGGGATTATAGTGACAAAAAGTTTATATATTTACTAATACTTACCTAATAGGCTATATAGTAGTACAACTACATAGCATTGTAACAAACAAACAAGCAATAACTATGAGAAAAAATACAGGTATACATTAATCCGTTGGAGGTGGCATTATATATATTACATAAGTCACTATTTAAGAGATTTTATGGATCCTATATTGCTTTTTATTATTGTATTTAAAATGACTGGTGCTACCAAATAAATCATGTATTGTTATATTTTCTCATATTCATTGTTTGTGTTTTAATATATGAATTTAAATTAAAAAAAATGTGAAAATTTTAAGCTTTATTATTTATGATGTGGACATCTGCATTCACACAGACAGGTGATCAGCTCACCTATTAGAATGTTGTCACCCTTAATCCCAGTCTGGTTGGTATTCCACTTTGGCTTCGAAGAAGACAAAGGTACATAGCAGCTCCCAAGAGGTGCTTCACCATTTGAGATTTTCTGTAGCTCTCAGATTAGCCTTTGAGCACTTAGAGGTTCTTCAGGTTTACATCTTTCAGATCCACCCACGGCTGTCCAAACACGCCCTGCCAAGCCAGTTGGTTAGGACCCCCGGGGTAGGGCCGGAGCATTGATTTTACTGGTGATCCTGCAGTATGCCTCCTACAAACCCTCCGAACCTTTTTGTGGGCCTTTTTATTATTTCAGCTCATATAATAATCATCCACAGAACAGAGAAACCAGTAATCATCCCACAAACTATGATGGCAATTTTATCTAAATGTAGCACATATTTATAATCACAGCACAAGGTTTCAATAACACAAAATTCCCAAGTACACGTTTAATTACATGTTCAAAACAAAATAACTCTTAAACTATCTATCACTTTTAAGTGCTTCTGTGAGGCTTTGTAAATTTGCTTGATTCTTGAATGCACACTTGGTGGCCTTGAAAGTCCAAAATTATGTGAATAAGTAGATTATCAGTTTCCTTAAAACCTCTGTCCGCTAGTCCAATAGGATTTGGTTGTAAAATATACCGCAGATTACTCTTTTACACGCTTTATTCCACTGAAGTTATATTTGTATGCCATGTCGTGTCTTCAAGCTGAAAGTTATTTTTTCATGTTCGATTGAAACACTTATAGTATAACTTGTTATATGTATCTTTTGTTCTTGCGTGGTTCTATAATACGATAATTTACTAGAAAAGTATTTATTATTTACTCGTAAAGGAAGAGGTTATGTTGTGTAGGTACTAGTCTTGTGTAGTTCTCGAACGAACTAGTTCGGTAGACCGCTCCCACTGACAAAATGAACGAACTAGTTTCCACATTTCTCGCTCTTTAGTTCGTTTTATATGTTAGATTCTAAATTGTATAATTGTATGTAATAGTGAACGTGAGCGAGAGCGCGGCGCTATCCGATGTCTTTCTTTCTGCCTAGCGTTATCCCGCCCTAATGCCTAATCCACCTTCCTATTTAAACGCTTCCACTTAGCGTCGTCTTAAGCATCCTCCACAGTAAGACCATTGGTTCTCATATCATTTTCCAACACGTTCAGCCAGCGCTTTTGGGGCCATCTGGATTTCCTTAATATAACAGACTACTTATCGCACCCATACAGAAGGACGGACTAAATGATGGTCTATGAGACCTTAAAGTCTTAGGTAGTCTAAAGTCTTAGGTTTTCGTCACATAGTCAATGTCTTCTAAGGAAATCTCGTGCTTTTTAGAGCTATATTCAAATATAGCCTGCAGCACTTTTTGACTCGCATATATTTTTTCTAATCTCTTTAGCAACACATATTTTTTCTAATCTCTTGGATAAAAAAAAAATAAAACATGTTTATAAATTACTACGGAAAACTAGAGTAGGATGGGGGTCTTGGCATATACTACGGGTTTACTGCGAGGGGGGGGGGGTATAAAAATTAAAGCAAGTAGCCCATGCTGCGCCACTTCAAACCCTGACGTCGAAGTTGATGTTGCTAGGTACTTAAACTTGTCTGTTTTCACGTAAAGCTCGTCTGGATACTATTCGGCGGCGGAAACGAACATAACAGTTAAAAGAGTCTGCAGATCCAGAAAAGACGATATGCAGAGGCTTTTTTCCGCCCTGCATGCCTCGCGCAACGATCTAATGACGTACACTGGGTACATGGTGCTGTCTGTCCTCCACAACCTGCAAGGCAGGAACCCAGGTTTCGCCAGCGCTTAGTCCGTTACTCAGAAGAGTGTACCACTTGAAGATGAGATTGGCTTAAACCTAAAGGTGTTGATGGCCTACCGTGTAAGTAGGCCACCGTCGTCGTCGTCGTCGTCGTCGTCGTCGTCGTCGTCGTCGTCGTCGTATAAGGAGTGTCCCTTAGACGACGTCACTACTCCCCAAGTATGTACAAGTAAAAAAATAACAGCATATTATTAAAGAAAAAAATGCGTCCGAATAATCTTTTTTGAGCCTTTCTTTGGTTCGAGACGAGAATTAAAATAATGAACTAGTTCGTTGAGGAGCCACGAACTAAAGTGACCGCTCCTTGTCGCGAACTATTAAGCGCACGTCTATAATGTGTACTTGACAAATGACAACTGACATATAAACAGTCGTCAGATTCTAAAAAGAAATCAGGCAATGAAACAAACGCATGCCATTAATGACGTCATTAGAGGTCAAACAAAGGGCAAATATATTTTGTTAAAAATCTTGGTAAATCACGATCCTTTTTCATTAAAAATCAATTTTCTGCAACAAGCTAAAGAAATTCTCCAAATGGTTTTTCATTTACACGTAATTAAAAAAAATGGACAATGCCCATTGTGATGAAGTAATGAGTGATCGCTGATTAGTTAGGCAATTTCGATCTTGCGAGATCTTGTAACGACTTTTCTAGATTGTGTTTCCTATGATGACTGTGATGAAAATATGAAAATCCTAAAGCAATGTGTGTATTATATGTAGTTATTCCGCGCATAAGTACATATAAAACATTTATGGAAGCTGTTGCCTGAAAACTACCTAAGATGGTATCTACGTAGTGTTTGGTTTGGTTGATGGTGGTTATAATCGGTGCACATTATATTAGATATACTTATTAAGTAACATAGAAAATACTAATAATACTAAATTACGTAACTTAATAATCCAGTTGGTACTTAAACATAAACCATGGACTCAAAAGTAGTGATAAAGGAGAAGAATCCTCATGAACATTCTAATATCTTTTCGAAGATATTTTTGATGTAAGTACCTAGTATCTGCTGAAGTTATCTTATCTTAAGCCAAACGTCACTTGTAGGTAAGTATTATAAAAGAGACCGTTAGGTTTGTTACTTTGTATTAAAATAAATACCAAAAATTCTCGAATTTACCGTCGCGGTTTTAGTGTTCTAGAGCACGACTTTATTATATTGACTAGAGGCCTCTTTAGGTTTTACCCAAGAATAAGTTCCGTCTGCTAGACCGGAGGTTAACGTAGGATTATAACTAAATAAAAGCCATACTAAGTACCTTAACAATAACGTAAGCGCACGCCTATATCCCCGAAGGCGTAGGCAGAGGCGAACACCCACGTTTCGTTGAGCTTATTTCCATCCCAGGTGTCATAGCGGGCAAGGCTATTGCCATTTCGGCCACAAATTCTAGACTTCGGCTCAAGAAAAAACCATTATCAATTTGCCCGGATCGAATCCGAGATCTCAGGACGGTAGTCGTACCGAGCACGCAATTTCACCACCCCATCGAGACAGTAACAAACACTACCTATTATGGTAAGACATCCTGCTAAGTCGTCATGATGGAACCCGGATTATAGACCATACCCCACTGTTCTGTTCTGTTGGGACTTGGAGGTTGGAACACAGCTTGCAACTTGCATAGGTTTGTCAACATAACATCCTCTGACATGGTAGATATCAGCGTAACAAGCGAAACTAAATATCAACATCGATAATATCAATTCGATATCTGTTATGTTTATGTAGTATTTCTGAAATGGAGAATGAAATGATATCTTCTACGTTCATGTAGTTCATGGAACAGAATAAATCAATAGGTCTAGTTTAACAAGATTTCTAAGATTCTTTTCGTGTTTGATAGAGCTTAGGTAGGTACTCCCAGAGTGGTTTCATATTTTGTTGTAAGAAAGTTTTGACGTTTTTTTTGTTTATTTTAAACGTGGTGTAGGTACACACGTCGCATATGGTGCACGTCTTAAATTAATTCGTAATTTGTGTAGAGACAATAATTTGTGTGTCAATACACGTTTATGAAAATCACGTACCTATTGCTGTTGACCATTTTTGCCAAATCCTGCAGAGATCCTGCATCTGCCATAATGACAATGTTTTTCGCAAATAGGAGATATGTACTCAGTGACGTGTAACGACATTTTCAAATTAGGGCAGACAAAAAAATTTCAATTTTTTTTCCATTCTTCTCTCACAATGACCATCAATACACCTATCTTTTCTTTCTTAATATATATAAATCTCGTGTCACAATGTTTGTCCTCAATGGACTCCTAAACCACTTAACCGATTATAATAAAATTCGCACACCATGTGCAGTTCGATCCAACTTGAGAGATAGGATAGTTTAAATCTCAAATTATAGTCGCAATTTTAATTTATTGCTAATTAATTAATTCCCATACAATCGATTCGTAATAATACTTAAAAGTCAATTTGAACTTTAATACCATACCATAAAGTTCAAGTATTAGTGGAGAGGTTCCGGGAAGGCAAAACAATGGGGAACTTGCACGAAAATTATAACGAGAAATTGTGTTGATAAATCAATAAACAAAACCTTGAAATGTGCTATGATGAAATTTGTAGTATAAAATAATTGATATTTTACAAAATATCTTAATTAGAAATTACGTGTAATGGAACGTTATTACAAAACCCAAGTGACGTCGTTGCATTAGGCAGTGTTTCCACGTTGGGGTATTTTTCCCAATTTTGCGGAAAACTGTTGTTATGTTTAGTATGGTACTTGATGAATGAGATTTCGGAGGTCCTCCTCTTTCCAAATTATTTTCTTCATGTAACTTTCCCACCTCTCCGCTCAGGATTCAAGGGTGCAACTTATTTTTACTTCGTTATTTAATGAAATAGCTTCAACATTTTTGGGGAAATTTTTGTTCGGCATGGAGAAATTTTAAACAATAGGCAATTATAGCGGTTCAAACGTCATTCAAGACTATGTCACTAGCCGTCAGTGTCAACTAAGATGTCAACAAAAAGGCATTTTTAAGCTGTGACGTCACGTCCTTTTTTAACGCGGGGTTTTGTAAGTCATATTTAGACTTGCGATAATTAAATGATTTGTGCATATTTTTATGTTTTTGTTTCTGGTGTGTTTATTTGAGACGTAGTTCCTTGCAATGAACCAATAAAAAAATTACACGCAAGTTCCCTATTGAGTGTCGTTAGTATCGTATAAATATTAATGTCAGTATTTGTCAATTGAAAAATTCTTTTTATGTTGGATAGCCCATTTATCGAGGACGGCTATAGGTTATATAACATCACGCTATGACCTAAGGGGTGACTGACGGGGTGATTGATGGGGTTACTGACGGGGTGACTGATGGGGCGACTGACGTGAGGAATGACGGGGTGACTGACAGGCTAACTGATGGGGTGGCGGACGGGGTGACTGACGAGGTGACTGACGAGGTGACTGACGGGGTGACTGATGGGGTGACGGACGGAGTGACAGACGGATGACAGACGGGGTGACAGACGGGTGACAGACGGGTGACATGGGGTGACCGACTGGGTGACAGACGGGGTGACTGACGGGGTAACCGACAGGGTGATGGACGGGGTGACTGCCGGGGGTACTGACTGGGTGACAAACGGGGTGACAGATGGATGACAGACGAGTGATAGACGGGTGACAGATGGGTGACCAACGGGTTGACCGACAGGGTGACTGTCGTGGTGACCGACGGGGTGACCGACGGAGTGATGGACGGGGTAACTGACGGGGTAACCGACAGGGTGACTGACGGGGGTACTGACTGGGTGACTCACCAAACCGGACCGAAGTAGATCATCCCATTACCTCCTTTAGAATTATTGGATTATAGGTGCCTACTACTCATTCTTTCAACCCTCTCTCTCCTACGCAGACGAAGTTGCGCGGGTCAGCTAGTATAATATATTTTTTATGATCTAGTCATAATACCCTGAACTTTCGTCGTTCAATAAAAATAGATACTTCCTATGTAGCAACATGTCTTTTACAGATGGAGTTTCAAGTTATTCAGAAAAGGTTATAAATATGGAATATCACTGGACGATCTATTCCAAGCGCGTCAAAGCGATCGTTCTAAACTCCTCGGCGATCGCCTGGAAAAAGCTTGGGAGTGGGAGTGTAGAAATGCTCAAGAAAATGGGGGCAGACCTTCTCTCTCTAAAGCTATCGTGCGTTCATTCTGGCTAGAATATATGCTGTGTGGGTTGGTTGTAGGTCTTCTGTATATTGTATTATGGTAGGTAAATAGATTCATATGCATATCGTGAACCGTCTCATTTGGAATCTATTTTGATGGATTAGATGCAGTACCTCCGAACAGTGTAGCTTGGCGTGAACGAAAGGGGCTCTCGCCCACGGCCTCGCACTTAAAAGGGCTTCGTGAAGCGCATTTAAATGTGATGCCCCCAAACTTTACCACAGATTAATAATTAATTTGATCACTTTTACGCTCGAAAAAGACCGTCACATATTTAAAAACGTGTTTGTTTGGGGCTTCGCAAGAAACCCCCCTCACTGGGTAGATTTTGGGAACGAGAGAAAAGGAGCCTCGCTGATGCGATTTCGCCCACGTCTATATAAGTCCACACTCCACGCTACGCCTCTACCTCCAAATAATCCATTGTCTCTTTTCAGGCCACTGATTCCATTCACCCTATCCTTATTTATACAATATTTTTCCGGTGAAAAAACATTTGAAGCTTATAGAGATGCACATATTTATAACTTTTTATTAAATGCTTTGAGTATTGGAACATCTTTGATGGTTACACACCTAAACCTTAGTCAAGGCCGTATAGGAATGCGGGTCAGAATAGCAAGTTGTTCTTTGTTGTATAGAAAAGTATGTATTAAGCTATTATGTATTATAGTTATGAAGCCTTATATTTAGTCAATAAATACAGCGTGTTTTTGTTTTAGGTTTTGAAATTAAATAGGACTGGGTTAAACAAAACTGAAACGGGACAAATAATAAACTTAATGTCCAACGATGTCAGCCGTTTCGATTTGGCCGCGTTGTTCCTCAACTATTTGTGGGTAATGCCTATCGTGGTGCCAGTGGTATCGTTTCTGGTATGGCAGGAAGTTACTTGGGCCTTATTTGCCTCACTTGCAGTCATACTTATGCAAACTTTAGGCGTACAAGGTAAACTCTAACGAATCTATTATTATATTGAGGAATGAGGAACGTCTGTTCACGTCTGCCCACGCCTGTAATCTCACAGAGTTATTCAGAGGTGAAATAGCGAATTAGGTACTAGAACATCTCCATCTGAC
Source organism: Clanis bilineata (assembly GCA_036417725.1). Classification (NCBI taxonomy): domain Eukaryota; kingdom Metazoa; phylum Arthropoda; class Insecta; order Lepidoptera; family Sphingidae; genus Clanis; species Clanis bilineata. The sequence continues at coordinate 10,377,432 of CM071151.1, read as the reverse complement.
CGAGCTCCCCAATTTGTGATAGGAGGCGATCCTATCGCCATATCGGGAATTAATTCCAAACTCCGGACTGATATTGAGTAGAAAAACCAATGTTACTTTACTAGACTCGGCGATGGAAATCGAGACCTTAGGACGGTCTCTTCTGAGGCGGAGCAACACAAAATAGTAGGTCCTGTATGTACTTATTATAGAGTTATACCAGTCACTGGAGTGACGGAGTAAAAAGCTTTAAATTAAACCTCCCTAGGACCAATAGCCCGTATTGTACAGATTTAAACATTTGGTTTTTGATTAATTGGATTTTTCGATATCAGCCCGGAGTTTGGAATTTGTGCCTGATATGGCGATAGGCACGCTCCCTATCACATCTGGGACGGAACTAAGCTCAGCGAAATTTGGATGTACTAGTTAGCTAGTGCGCCTCTGCCTACCCCTTCGGGGATACAGGCGTCAGCTTATGTTATGTTATGTGTTAGACATTTGATTGTTAGGTACCTACGTATTTATACAGAATTACCAACTTATTTTAGCATATTTGAGCAATCTTCAGGGAGTTTTACGGGGTAAAATAGCAAAACGTACCGATGAAAGAGTAAAAGTCATGAGCGAACTAGTAAACGGCGTACAGGTCATTAAGATGTACGCCTGGGAAAAGCCTTTCGAAAAACTCGTTAATAAATTAAGAAAGTAAGTTCGATAAGATTTATTTCATTATTTTATAGTAAAAATACCTACTTTATCTCAAACTGCGTCATTAACATTATTTCACAGGCTGGAAGTCAACTTCATAACGCGAACATCGATGATCAAAGGATTCTCTCTTGCATTGAAAGTTTTCACAGAGAGATTTATACTTTTTTCTTGTATTGCTGCGTTTGTACTGATGGGTGGTGAGATTCGCGCGAGCATCGCTTTCTCGTTGGTGCAATATTTCAATCTCCTACAATACGCTTGCAACATATGCTTCCCGATGGCACTGTCATACCTTGCTGAAACGAATGTCTCAATCAAACGTATAGAGGTTAGTATAGTAGTAGGATAGAGTCAGGTTCGAATAGTTCCGGGTATTCAAACGTAGTATAAAGATTGGTAGGTAACTTAATATTAGAATAGTGTATGAAGTTTAGTGGCCAATATAGTTCTACTATTTTTTTACTTTAACTTTAAACCATTCACCGTACAACCAAAGGGTACGGCGGATGGTACTGTCTGTAACACGATTAAAGATTGTAATAACTAATAAAGACTAATTGATCTGTGTAAACATGAAAACTAGCTTTTTGCGGCAACCCTCGCGTGAGAATCTGTTCCGTCGTATTTCCATTTTCGTCTGTATTTTTTTTTTGTATGTTACTGAAAATCGGTCGGTCCACATTTGGCGATATCTCCGCCAAATGTGGACCGATTTTCAAAATTCTTGTTGTGTTCGATAGAGCTTATTTCAAGGGTAGCCCCATTATAATATATATAAATTTGGTCACGATCGGTAAATTGGAAGTCAGTCAGTTAAGGTTTTAAACTTGTGATTATCTCTATACATACTTTCTTCCCCTGTTACAACCCTTTGGAGGATGAATTTCCAAAATTATTTTCTTAGTGCTCTTCTTCTTCTTAGTCGGTCTCTTAATTGCTGAAGGTTGTGCCTAGCTAGCTTGAAGTTGTATTGATCTCTCGATGGAAGAGAGAATATTCTTCCACGTGGTTCTGTCTTCCGAGGTCTTAATAGCTTTCGGTATTGGCAGACCAGTGAGCGTATTTATTAGGTCTGACCAACGGGTAGGTAAACGACCACGTGGTCGTTTCTCATTGACGTTGGTGGGTTACTTGGGTGAAGTAATAGGTTAGTATCCGCTAAGAACAGATTCTTAGTGCTCACCTACGTCATAAAAGGAAACCATATGAAAATGGTGTGGCTACAAATACAATACCCGAAAATACTCTAATATTATAGCGTAATATATAAACATATACATATACTTCATGATTATAATAGTATTTTACGAAACTTGTTAATTGTTATCTCAATTAAATATATCTTTATAGGAATTTCTATTATTAGATGAGTTGGAAAATGCAAAGGAGAAAGAAGTATACAGAAATGCAATAATTAATCCTAGATCAATAATTAATGACGACATGAAGGAAAAAGATATTGAAAAAGAACGTCAAAAGCGCACGGGACTGGTGTTAACAGGAGTAACCGCTAGCTGGCAGAACGATTCAATTGTACACACATTGAGGAATATAACAATGACGGCTCTACCTGGAGAGTTTGTCGGTATTGCGGGACTCGTGGGATCAGGCAAGGTAAGATGCATAACGTTATTGTTGGTAAATAGTGCCTACATAATTATCTACATCAGCTCGGAGGCAAGCACTCAAAGCAAGAAATTAATAAACTTTATGTACTTACTGGTATACCTACTGGTATATAGGTTCTTTGGAGAGTATGTACAATGAATATGCAGTGGTGCAACTAGTGCTTCGACCGACTTTTCGACCGACTTCCAAAAAGGAGAAGGTCCTCAATTCGCCTGTTTTTTTAATGTATGTTACGCGATATCTCCGCCAAATGTGGACGGATTTTCAAAATTCATTTGTATTCGATAGAGCTTATTTCAAAGGGTGGTACCATATAAATTTTGTCACGATCGGATTTGAAGTCGGTCTGTTAAGTTTTTAAACTTGTGATTATTTAAGCCATAGAGAAAATACAAACTTCGATTTCGCGTGCATTTGAAATACTAGAAATGTTCTGATTATCATCCATTCGTCACGTCCTTTATTTCCTGATCATCAATGTTCTAGTTTTGTTGTGTTGTTAGTTTACATGTTGCAGGGTTTCAGCTTAATATTTATATTGAGTTTTTGTTAAATGTTTATATTCTTTTAGACTTCTCTATTACAACTGATCTTGGGAGAGTTACGTCCGTCTCAAGGCACCATCTCGCTCGGTGGGTCTCGCATTTCATACGCGAGTCAGGAGCCGTGGCTGTTCGTGGCTACTGTTAAACAAAACATATTGTTCGGGTTACCTTACAACAAAATTCGCTATAACAAGGTGAGAAGATATTCTTATTGTATAAATTATTAATTATTACCTATTATTAAGAAGCAATAAACACAAAACTTAAAAACAAACTTGTGCTGATTGTGTGCTTGTGTGTGCTGTAGGTACTCGTGATGATTCATTCTTAACTTTTGCAGGTGGTAAAGGCGTGCGCTCTGCTGCGCGACTTCGAACAGCTCCCGTCGGGCGACTCCACGCTGGTCGGTGAAAGGGGAATAAGTCTGAGCGGAGGGCAGAGAGCGCGTATTGGCTTGGCGCGGGCCTGCTATAGACAAGTATGTTGTGTAATGTTTTATTGTCTTTTATCAAATACTCCAAAATACTCTACATAACATAAGCTCACGCCTGTATCCCCGAAGGGGTAGGCAGAGGCGCACTAGCGAACTAGAACACCCACATTTCGCCGAGCTTAGTTCCGTCCCAGATGTGATAGGGGGCGAGCCTATCGCCATATCGGGCACAAATTCCAGACTCCGGGCTGATATAGATAAATCCAATAACACTTTGCCCGACCCGGGGATCGAACCCGAGACCTCAGAACCGTAGTCGTACCAAAATACCACCACGCCATCGAGGCAGTCTCTAAATACTCTACTCTACTGTACTGTACTCAAAATACTCTACTGTAATTCATATAGTATTACTATTAATAAATAGTGACAGTTTACTAATAAAACAATACACAAAGTCACAGTTCTGTCTCTACACTGTCGGGAGATCGTAGGTATCAAACTACAAGAGACTTTCGATGTCACAAAATTCGACATGTAGGTAAATAATTTGAGAAAGAAATTATTGTAATAGTTATTACTGGTACTTGTGGAAAGAAGATATTATTTTATTTTTTTAAGTTACCGGTTATGAGCGGCGCGGGGACGCTGCGGCGGCTAGCGCAACATTAGTTGGGGCAAATGTTCGTCTGCCCACCTTGGAGATATAAAAAATATGACCGGGCCTGACGCCTCATTAATAAAAGCCAGGGCCCAAAATCGCTGCGGTGTTGCTTCATATTTAAATGGTTGTCACCAGGCGGACATCTACCTTCTGGACGACCCCCTCTCAGCCGTGGACACACATGTCGGTAAACACCTCGTGTCGGAATGTATCAACGACTTATTGAACAACTCCACTCGCATTTTAGTCACTCATCAGCTGCATCACTTAAAAACCGCTGACAAAGTCATCATACTGAGAAATGTGAGAAACTAAGTACAGTGGTCTTTTCCGGATTCCTATGATGTTAGTAGGACCATCCTAATGTCGAGGTAAATCACACGCGTTCATATTTTTAGGGTGAAATAGAAACCCAGGGTAACTTCGAGCAAGTATCGCATTCTCCATTATTCGCTGAACTGTTGGAAGAAGAGGAACAACCCCACGAAGAGACGAGCGGACAAACACTACGCAAGAGAACAATGTCGATTCAGGTAGATATAGTGCGACTTTTTAATATTAATCTTTTAATTATTTTAGTCTATTTGAAATGATATTTTGAAAGATAAGTTGTATTTGTTAGCGCGTGTCTCTCCGATATTATACAGCATTGACACGACACCAATTTCAGAATCAATAAATCACTTGCATCGTGTAAACGTTGTATAAATAACTCAAATTTATTTCATCACTATTAATTGAATAATTAACGATTGTGATCTTTTTTAAAGATCATTCTCCCTACACACATAACCTATCATGTTAAATAGGATATAACTAGCTTAGATAAATGTTTTATTTTTAGTCCCACACAAGTGTCAGTACTACACATGATGCTAGTCAAGCTGATATTATCACAGAGCAGGATGAAGAAGAAGACGCTGAAGTATCTGAAACAGGTAAGTGACGAGATAATTCAATCTCACACACTAGAAACAATACAAATTAAATAGCATAGATAAAATACGAATACTATTCACGCTGTAACAACGCGCAAATACTTAACAATATTCGAACACGTATCTAATATTTTATTTAGACACAGTGCAGTGCAGTGCAGTGCAGTGAAGTGCAGTGCAGTCCAAAAAAGCCGGTGACCATTATTGGTCACCGGAACCACTCCGGCCTGGACACAGGACAAATGTGTCACACTCTGAAAACTATAGAAGCGAATCGAGGGGCTCGCGATAAGACATATACACTGAAGGGACATAAGGATTACGAAGACACGATACCCAGCACCAAAATATTATTAAATCGTGTCGCTGTCGCAAACCCCTTGAGACAAACGGATAATATATTAAATATAATTTTTTTTTTATTTATTTTTTATTTTATTCCACATACTGGCAAACGAACAGATGGGTCACCTGATGGTAAGTGATCTCCACCGCCCATAGACACCCAAGACACAATAAGAATCATGGGTGCGTTGCTAACCTAAAAAGAGGAAATGGAAGGGGAGGGAAAAGGGATTGTGAAAGAGGGGGGGGGGAATGGGCCACCGGAAATCTCACTCACCGAACGAAACGCGACAACAAGCTGCCACTTTACGTCGGTTTCCTGTGAGACAGTGGTATCAAACCGGTCGAATCGGCCCATTCGTGCTGTAGACGTTACTGTCTACAGCAAGGCTCTACCACTCAAAAATATATACACTGTATACACAATATACACTATATTATCCTGGAACGCCACTTTATACAAATCTCAAGTTTATTTGCGGAGTTACTCTGAATTATGGAATTAATAAACTACCTATTATTAATATATTATTAATATTGTAAAACAGTGTAGACTTTGAAGACGATAATATACGATCGCTATTTCGATTATATCGATCTATATTTATCGCATGTTTAGTGAATTATAGTAATGAGATCTGGGACTGCGGAAACTACGTAGGTTCGTAACCTTGTATTTTCCAATATTTCTGATAGATGCATGGAAACAAAAATAGCGTTCGTCTTTCTGTGTCTTCTCTCTTCGTTCTTCTTGTCTGTGTGTATAAACTAACAGTATTTTCCATGATCCAGGGCGCGTGTCTGGTCAAGTATACTTGAAATATTTCAAGGCTGGAGCGGGTTGGGGTCTTCTTCTTATAACCGTCATAGGCTTTTTGTTGGCACAAGTAGTTACGTCAGTCAGCGACCTTTGGCTAACATACTGGTGATTATTATGATATTTATCTGTAATTTATAACATTCGACTATAATGTATTTAAAAGCAAGATTCGTCTGGGCTGGGGACTGGGGAGTTCTGGGTTCGTATCCTAGATGGGCAACACGTATTTTTCGGACACGATTTACGTGTGGCTAGATCCCTTAGAGGGAGTTGAGATGAGGCATGCGGTATGTCGTAAAAACTAAAGTTAACCCTGCTACATAAGTAGGTACTTAAAATAAATGTCTATTGTACCGACCGTACATTGCAATGAGACATTGGCAGGTGAAAGATGAAGATAATTAAATACATTATTTTAACTTCAAACAATATTTTATTTTAGGATGAACAACGTAGAAGCCGGTTATACAAGGGCAGAAATGTTGGGATATAATGATGTTGAAGCTTTATCATCGAACTTGACCAAAATGAATGAGAGTGAAGTAGTTACGAGCACAACAACGATGGCGCCCACTACTGCGATAGCTCCCAACCTGACCGTCATTGGCACTATGATGAAAACAGTGATCGCCATGCAGAATGTCACCACCGCGGAACAACAGAACATCAATCATGAATTCTATATTTACATTTGGGCTGTTGCTATCCTCGGCTGCGTAATTTTAACTACTGCCAGGTTTTGTATAAATTTATGCAACTTCTTTCTACCTGTCCTTATCCCACCTTAATATGGTGTCGGCGCAACACACTTCAAGCATGTTGCAGAAAGGATTCGGCTAAGTTTTTACGACCGGCTGCCAGCCTGACGTCAACCCCCTCAGATCAGAAGATCAGATCATTCATCATCAGAGGGAAGGGTATTGATCTATGCAACTAGAATATTATAAATATGCAAAGAATTGTGTTGGTTGGATCGTCACAATTTAAATTTTTTTTACCAGAAATATACAGTATCATAAAGTTGGTATCGATGACAACTATACTTAAAGAGAGAATAGCGAGTAATTTAGCGGTAAAATTTAATATTTCGTAATTTGTGACGAAATCTACTGGTAACGGTCGCAATTAACGTAGCGTAGAGCAAAATACCCCGTAGTACCTGAGATGTGACTCCGTGGCTACGACATTACGCCTCGTAGCACATGCGTAGCGACTAGCAAGGCGATGTTGCAATTGGGCACTTGACTATTTTTTTTAAATTTTATATGAAATTCACGTCGTCTAAAATATAAAACATAAAGAAATATTGAAATATTCTCAAAAATTAAAAAGTTATATGCCTTTAAGGTTTGGTGTAACCGTCAAACTGTGGGAAAGAGAAGTATCAGTAAAATCACGTCACGCCATAACGGTAGGTACGTGCGTTGGAAAAGGATAGCAAGATATCCACTATGCCCCCACTCCAGAATTTAAAATATGAATTACAGCCTCATTTTTCAACCAATTAGGATGTAGTTTTTACAGAAGGGTTTCTTTTTTGTATTATTTGCTATTATATATAAATATGTGTATAAAATTAAACATAGTCAAGTACCGAATATGCAAAATGCAATAAGCGTTTTCTGCCTGTCCTTATCCCACCTTAATGTAGGGTCGGCGCAACATACTTTTTAAATATCTTTGTTGAAGAGAGTATTTGGCTTAGTTTTTATGACCGGTTGTCCGTCTGACGTCAACCCCAAATTAAATTAGAAAATCTCTTTGCCGGAGCTGGGAATCGCACCCAGGACCCCGTCTATAAGCCATTTATGTATGATGCCACTAGATCAAGGAGGTGTATTGAAAAATACAATAGGCGCTAAATAATTCATATCTCATAGCTATTATTATTAAAAACTAAAAGAAAACGGAAAGCGTAGAGGGCGGACTGACGATCTATTTTTTATTTTTGCCCCACTGCCCTGGAAAGTGAGTAATTTTTTGAGTGTCTATCCGACATGTATGTATGTATACTGTATGTACGAGTATAATATTTCCTTGGTACGCCTAAATGGCTTAACGGATTTTAATATTGAGGTGTCGTTTGATTCGTCTCAGTTATGGGAGTACAGACGACTGATAAACCTATATTAATATATCTATGTTGTAGGAGTACATAACAAATATTCATTTACTGCGCCTGCGTTAAATCCTACTTGTATTATACATGTGAAAGTTTTTGAGTATTTCTCTCTCTCTCTGTGTGTGCGCGTGCGTGCGTGCGTGCATGGTGCGTGCATGTGTATATAATATTATGTTTGTTACTCTTTAACGCAATAACTACAGGTGGATTTTGATTAAACTTCTCAATTATATTCGAATCAGAACGGAAATTATGTCATCCTGAAGCCGATTATTCAGGAATACATTTTATCTCCGAAAATAAATTTCCACGCGGAGTTTTTCTTTACAACAATATTCGTATGAAATGAAAGCTAAACGACAATTGAGATTAAACAACATAAAATTATAATAGGTTTGCAGGCGGTTTACGCTTATTTTAGATAGATAGATAGATAGATAGTTAGTAACTCTTTATTGTAAACACACACAGAGAAAAAAAAACAGGTAACATTAAATAAATAAAATAAACTGTGCCACAAGTGGCGGCCTTATCGCTAAAAGCGATCTCTTCCAGGCAACCATATTTTACCCATATTCAAAGCTACTAATGTTTGTGTGATTCACACTTCACAGGTATTTGTGTTACATAGGTCTCGATATTATAGGACCGACCGTAAGGCTGGGCCGTAGGGTCGAAACGCTCAAGAGTCGGGACTTTATATGTGACTATTTGCTAAATGTATTCATTTTGTTGTAACATTCCAGAACTTTACTGTTCGTGTGGGTGTGTATGAGGAGTTCCATCAAGTTACACAATCAAATGTTCAGTAACATTCTGGCGGCGACTATGCGTTTCTTCGACACAAACGCCTCCGGCCGTATCCTCAACAGGTTCTCTAAAGATATGGGCATTGTTGATGAAATGCTACCCAGAATGTACTTGGACAGTTTACAGGTGAATAATAATAAACATATGAATGTGCAGTTCCAACCGAGTTACCCACTACTGTCGTCACAAAAACTTGACAGAATGAAGTGACAGATTGCCGTTGCATCTCATACCCCGAATTATTCCACCCTTTCCCAATCCTCATTTCTTTCCATTGTAGGCAACGGCTATAGCGGTAACCCCTGGCAATGAAAACGCGACGCCACGCAACATGTCGACACCCCACGTGCACCGTGCATATTATCAACACGCGATGCCACGATACACTAGCAATTTCTGAATACAGTATGCTGACAGCAGTGGAAATTGAAGATTTGATGAAAATGTTGGCTACATAATATAATTGTGATACTTAAACGACTCAAGAAAATAAAAAAATTATGAATGTCCATGTCAATGTCCATATAAATGTCCATGAAATAAATCAAAAGAGAAGTACGTATGGTGAATATTACACTTTGTATCCAGTCTTACTTCAAGATAACAAAAGATTCCATATCTACTTTCAAGTTTTTAAAACACAATTTAAACGACTGATGCGTGACTTCAGGTGTTGTCAGAAACACATTGCACGAATCGCGGCGGGTAGCTTGTTTACCTACATCATCGGCAACACATCGATCTGGTAGATTTGGATCGGGTATCGTATGCGCTCATGGCGTTGCGTCGAATGTTTATCGTGTGATTCTAGTCATCATACAATATGATTCGACTCAACACGCGTTGCGTTTCATCGGGTTGCGTCGCGTTTTAATAATGTGTTTCCGCCATTACAGCTGTCCAAGGGCGATGGTTGCTACTTATGTACGACCATGTAGATTTTCTGTTCTCCATCAGCTACATAAACTTTTAATAATTCAATATTCCTTTAGATATTCATGGTGATGATGGGTATATTGGTAATGGTTTCCATCGTGAGCCCTTACATGTTGCTGACGACTGCCGGCTGCGGTATTGTTATGTATCTGTGGACTATAGTATACCTCAACACAGCACAAGCAATTAAAAGGTATGTATACCTACTTGATATTTTTTTTTACTGTTGTTACTATACATGACACCTACACGGTAGTGTTAGTATGTGGATCAGCTCGAGAGGCTGCTCTAATAATAATGAATACCTCTATATACAACTGTTTGCAGAGTGGAAGGCGTGTCCCGCAGCCCGGTGTTCTCGCACGTGTCCGCGAGTATGGCGGGACTGGCGACGGTGCGCGCGTGCGACGCGGAGGGCATGCTGCGAGACCAGTTCGACGACAAGCAGGACGTACACACTGCCGCCTGGTAATGTACCTACTTACAATATGCCTACCAGTGGAGGCGTGTCCCGCAGCCCGGTGTTCTCGCACGTGTCCGCGAGTATGGCGGGACTGGCGACGGTGCGCGCGTGCGACGCGGAGGGCATGCTGCGAGACCAGTTCGACGACAAGCAGGACGTACACACTGCCGCCTGGTAATGTGCCTACTTACAATATGCCTACCAGTGGAGGCGTGTCCCGCAGCCCGGTGTTCTCGCACGTGTCCGCGAGTATGGCGGGACTGGCGACGGTGCGCGCGTGCGACGCGGAGGGCATGCTGCGAGACCAGTTCGACGACAAGCAGGACGTACACACTGCCGCCTGGTAATGTATCTACTTACAATATGCCTACCAGTGGAGGCGTGTCCCGCAGCCCGGTGTTCTTGCACGTGTCCGCGAGTATGGCGGGACTGGCGACGGTGCGCGCGTGCGACGCGGAGGGCATGCTGCGAGACCAGTTCGACGACAAGCAGGACGTACACACTGCCGCCTGGTAATGTACCTACTTACAATATGCCTACCAGTGGAGGCGTGTCCCGCAGCCCGGTGTTCTCGCACGTGTCCACGAGTATGGCGGGACTGGCGACGGTGCGCGCGTGTGACGCGGAGGGCATGCTGCGAGACCAGTTCGACGACAAGCAGGACGTACACACTGCCGCCTGGTAATGTACCTACTTACAATATGCCTACCAGTGGAGGCGTGTCCCGCAGCCCGGTGTTCTCGCACGTGTCCGCGAGTATGGCGGGACTGGCGACGGTGCGCGCGTGCGACGCGGAGGGCATGCTGCGAGACCAGTTCGACGACAAGCAGGACGTACACACTGCCGCCTGGTAATGTACCTACTTACAATATGCCTACCAGTGGAGGCGTGTCCCGCAGCCCGGTGTTCTCGCACGTGTCCGCGAGTATGGCGGGACTGGCGACGGTGCGCGCGTGCGACGCGGAGGGCATGCTGCGAGACCAGTTCGATGACAAGCAGGACATTACCGCCTTACGAAGAGTAGGCATATTAGGTAGGTATGCATGTTGTAAATAGGTGCATAGTAATGCACCTACCTTGTACATTGAAGCTAGTCACGATGGTCACGAGCGACGACGCAAAACGGTTGAAGTGGCACTTAGAACCCACTATGTATAACAGTGCATTAGAGTAGGTCCAGTCAGATTTTCGGGACATTGTAGTTGTTGGCAGATTTTTATTTTCTTTTTATGTATTAAATTTATAAAATAGTGTTAATGATGTGTATATATATCAATTTTAGGCAAATAATATTAAACATTCTGTAACTTTCATATTTATTTTACGAGAAACCATTTTCTTTATTTCTTTCTACAATTCTAGTTCTGTCTTTGCCTCCTTGATCTAGTGACAATGTATATAGGCTGTGAATCGTGAGGTCTGGGTTCGATTCCAAGGCCGGTGTTGTGTTTTTCTAGCACTAATTTCCCAGGACTGATGCCTCAGATGGGGGTTGACGTTAGGCAGGCAGCTGGTCGTAAAAACTTAGCCCAATCCATTCTGCAACATGCTTGAAAAAGTGTTTTGCGCCGACCCTACATTAAGGTGGGATCATGGCAGTTAGAAAGAAAGACTAATGTTTTTCAGGTACTTAACGTTGGTCACCAACTCTGCATTTTCGATCTGGTTGAGCCTTGTGTGTGCTATTTACGTAGTCATCGTTGCTTACACATTCCTGCTTACTGATGATGGTATGTTTATAGTTAACAACATTTTGGTCGTGTCTTTATTCGTGTACAATATTTTGTACGGTGAAAAATAAAGTAAAACAGAATCGGCTTCCAAAAATTCAATAAATAGTAACCACAAGTATTTGTTATCTTTGATAACCACCAAACGTACTGTACCAAACCAAATGTACTATATACAATTTAAATTTGAAAATATATTTTGTTTGTCGTTCAGTGTGCCACGCTACGGCGTTTGCATACAAAGTTTATAAAAAAAATAAAACTTATTAAGATTTTATCATTAATGTATCACATTAAATTGAGGGATTTTGGATTTAAATAAATTAACATAACGAGTTTTAAAGACCCGGCTTAAGATATTCAATAGACTTAATGACTTGTTTAAGGTTAAAAAAAGCCACAAACTGACTCGCCTAACAGACTGCCTCGGTGGCGTGGTTGTATTTCGGTATGACTACCGGGGTTCGATCCCCGGGTCCGACAAAGTGATATTAGATTTTTCCATGTCAGCTCGGAGTCTGGAATTTGTGCCCGATATGGCGATAGGCTCGCCCCCTATCACATCACGTCCTCATCTGGGATGGAACTAAGCTCGGTGAAATGTGGGTGTACTAGTTCGCTAGTGCACCTCTGCCTACTTCTTCGGGGATACGGGCGTGAGCTTATGTATGTATGTTGTAAACAATTAAACACATATTACAATGGACTTAATGGTGGTTTATTTAAACGTAATGTAACTATTTATAACGTTAATAAAAAAAACTATAATTCAAGGTTCAACTAAATCCGGAAACGTGGGGCTGGCTATAAGCCAGGGTCTGATTCTCGTGAACATGGTACAATATGGTATCAAACAGGCGACAGAAGTGGTCTCACAAATGACTAGTGTGGAGCGTCTGGTGCAGTTCACATCGCTGCCTCTCGAGAGAACTGAAGGTCCGTCGCCGCCTAAGGGCTGGCCTCAACGCGCGCGACTTGTCTTCAGAGATCTCCACCTGCGATACGACGTCGATGCGGAACCTGTACTTAAAGGGCTCAACATTGTTGTTGAAAGTGGTTGGAAGGTATCAACGTGATATTTTACCATTTGGAAAGTAATAATGATGAATATTGTTATTTTATTTTAGACCGTCCTAAACTTACTAGGTAAACTTACTAACTAGGTACAAATTAGTTAATACATTTTCCAACGAATGTTCGCCATATGTCGATTGCCGTCTCTAGGTTTATAGATAGATATTTCCTAATATTTGTTTTCAGGTTGGTGTAGTGGGTCGTACTGGCGCAGGGAAGTCATCTCTCATCTCAGCTCTGTTCAGATTGGCTCCGATTGAGGGTAACATATACATTGATGATATCGATACAGGCGCAATAGCACTAAAGGTATATAATAATTTATTAACCAACCTTTATTATTATATTATGATGTTTGACAGTGGGATCGCCTCGCGCGTTATTTTATTATTAATTATTTATATCAATCAACCAATCCCATAACCGATATTCTTTAGTCCGTCCATGTGGTATTCTACAATCTTAGTAATTACTATTATATAATTTAATATAATAATAATACGGTACCCAGGTACGGTTTTTCTTTATTTACAATTATTCTATTTTATTTAGAAGTATCTACCTACCTTCTCATTTTGTCGTAAGTAATTACCTAGGTATTTATTATATTAGGTAGTAGGACAAAACTTGTGTAATGAATGAACTCTACATAGTTCTTTTTTCATAGGAACTCAGAGCAAATATTTCCATCATTCCGCAAGAGCCGGTGCTGTTCTCTGCTAGTTTGCGTTACAATATGGATCCTTTCGACAGGTACTCCGATGCCGACATTTGGAAAGCGTTAGAGGAGGTTAGTTTTTTTATTTGAATAAATAGAAGTTACAATTGCACAGAACTGGTTTCACGTGATAATATTTTAATAATTGAAACAATGACTGAAGAAAAATAAGAGGACGAGGCATAACTACGAAAAATGAAACATTAACGTATGGAACGAAACCAAAATGGTGACTTTGCAAAAGAAAGATCCCATTAACCCTTCAGAGGCGGGACCCGTCAGAGCAGTTTGGCATCTTCTTCATACCCCGACATTAGTATTATTGTAAATTACACACCATATTTATAGTGAAAGCAATAAGTATTTATACGTTATTTAAGTCTTATGACATGGTGATTGGTGACACCTTACATGTTAATAATTCGCGAAACTAAAACGGCGAAACCGATTTTAAAGTAAACACGTATTTTTCGTACTTATGCCAAATCCTTATTTTTTTCTTTAGTCATTGATTTGAAATTAATTTTCATTTGCCTTTAGCTTCCAGTGGCATTTGCAGCATCTTTAATATGCATTACATTAATGGGATATTCCAATTTCTTTTTCATATATTTTATTGTTTTATTTGTACTATAATAACCAAAGGTTAAAAAAACACATTGTGAATTCGATGTTTATATTTCTTTTTTTATAGGCTTGCCGCTTGATAGGACTTACGATTGCGTCTTATATCATACTTTGTAAGGAGTAAAACAGACTATAAAAATATTGTTTGTATATAACGGACTATATTGTTTGTATGGGGAAAACAAGTTTTATAGTAGTTAGTTATAGTAGTTGTTGTAGAAATGTGTAGAATACAAACAGTGTTTGAAATGTACGGCAACACATGGAAACGGTGTTCACTTAAAAAAACACCTCACTCCATTCCCTTTCATGAAATAACTGTCCCGTTATATAAAAGTGGTGTTTTATCAATTCAGGAACGTAAGGGGAAAACCGTTACCGCTCGTGAAAAACTCCATTTCGAGCACTGCGTACAAGACCTTTGTAGGGCGAAGTTGTAAATTGTAACTGTCCATATAGTCCTATACCTCTAGGTACATGCCTAAGTGAACATAATAAAAGAAGTAATTGAAAATGTGTGCAGGTGGAGCTGAAGAACAGTGTGACGTCACTGGCGGCGCCGGTGGCGTCAGGCGGGTCCAACTTCAGCGCGGGACAGAGACAGCTGCTGTGTCTCGCGCGTGCTGCTCTCGCACGGAACAAACTGCTCGTGCTAGACGAGGCCACCGCCAACGTCGATCCCAAGTATCTATCGCACCTCTTGATATAACTACTAGTATCTTCGTTTGTAGTTATATGTACATACCTACATCTACATACCGCAAACTTGTACACAACTTAAACGTTTGTACCGTCAATTATTTCGACAGTTCATACAAATAATATACATAGGGTACGTGTTACAATAGATATCGATATCTATACCATGCGTTTATTTCATAGTACGGACACATTGATTCAGAAATCCATCCGTAAACATTTTGCGGACTGCACAGTGGTCACCGTCGCTCATCGACTGCACACCGTTGCTGATTCAGACCGCGTTATTGTAAGTATTGCCTATTACTTATTCCTTTCAAAGGCAATTTTTAAATACACAACGATGCAGGACTGTCCTAAGGCCCCTGAGCACACAAGAATTCGGGGGCCCCTTGAAGGCTCCGTGTGCCCTTATGGTAGACTAAAGATAGTACTGTTTCAATGAATGAATGAAAATCTAAAATGACGCGGCACGCCTTAAATAGGCGATAACAGCAGCATCATCATGACTGGTTAACTCTATCAATCAATTATTATCTTAGTACTTGACAACAGTAAGAAACGAAGATACTTACGTCATGTTAATTTTAAATTTTAGAGAAAATCAACCAAGGACAATTTTATTATTTATTATTATTTTATTTTGATAATTCAAGTAGTACTTATTTCATTTCTTATCTATAAGTTACGTAATTTTGAACACCAATGCTTAATGAGTCATGACGTAGCATTACTATATTATACAGGGTGTTTCATAAAGTTGGTATCCATAATAACTTCACTTAAAGGGGCGATGGCTACCAATCTAGCGGTAAAGTTTAAAATTTCGTAAGGCTCATAGTTTTGGAATAATGGAAACTTGAATTTGTGATGAAAAACTTTTTGCTGGCTCACTGGGTCAGCTGCAGCACATTTACAAACTACCTATGGGGTAATTAATTATTTTTAGCATACACAAAGCCATTATTTTGCTATTTGCGACGATTTACAGGTTCACATTCCGATTTTAAAAATTTCCTTGGTTAATATTGATTAAAAAAATTAAATAAAATTTTTATTTTTTAACTTTACCATTGCACTTTAAATCGTTCTCCCTGTATGTGGAATTGTTGTAGATACCAACTTTATGAAACACTCGGTATATTATGATGGTCATTTTGATGTTTGCGATTTATTTTTGTTAAATGACCCATGTGTTGTGAAAACAATGTAACATAATGGCAGCTAACAAATTTATTTATGCACAACTAGATTTTGTTTCGGACTGGAGCCCCCAGAAAGGGTTGACGTCAGGCAAGTAGCCGATTGTACAGATAAAGCCATATCCTTTCTCTACGACATGCTTAAAAAGTGTGTTGCGTCAAACCCATATTAAGATAAAAAGAAAGATTTTGGATTATGTTCCCAGAAAATGTGAACAAACTTAGTTGGTAGGTATGCAATCAAACAATTATTTTTGAACATTATTTATTTATAACAGGTCATGGAAACTGGTCGCATTGTAGAATGCGGACATCCTCATGAATTGTTACAAAACCCTGATAGTGAATTCACCAAGATGGTGCAACAACTGGGCCCGGCATCAGAACAGAGCCTGCGTGATCTCGCCGCCAACGCTTACGCACAACATATCAAATAAATGTCAATAAATCACCACACCACTTTGTATTTCTTGAAATTAAATAATTGTTGAGATAACAATTTGTAAAGTTTCTTGAACTGTTTGTCTCCTAAAGAGATTCCACACCTATGATGCACATGATAGACTCTACTGATCAATAGACGGTGCGGATCAGTAATTTTAACAAAATATTGTAAGGAAAACCGACTTTTTTAAATTCCTATCTGCCCCCGTCCAAGAGATAGAGCGATGGATACACAGTATGCCGGATTAGTCGGCCTTTCACCCCATTCATATCCGAGAGTATACTAGAACGAGATCCTATTCTAAGCTGATTTAAACTATGTTGGTAATACAGATTATCTGTGGCAATCTGTGGACTGTGGTGACTGGTGGCCTTTTCTAGAGCATGAGAGACATTCCAGGTGGATCCCAAGTAAACTAAGATCACATTTTTAGGTAATTTGGGAACTCATAGTAATAGTTTAAGCCGATATTTTCTTTTAATTTAGGTACCGGATCCGGTACCGCCCGGCAAGGCCCGGCCTGTCAAAAGGTTGCCGACCACTGTTCTAATGTGTGTGTTGATAAATTTATGGTGCGTGTAAGCCATTTATAAAAAAAAAGGAACGTAACTTATTAACGTAAGGTGGTAACCATCGAAGTGTTTGATTGGTACACAGTCTAAAGACCAATCTATATCTGCGGTGTAGACTGCAGACATCACATAACAGAGTAGCATTTGGGCGTATGTCTGTGACGCGTACCATCAAGTTTTTGTTAACGTTTGGCTATTTATACATACAGCTAAAACACAATGTTGGTACAGTAATGCGATTCTGTACGAGTCGAACTGTGTTACGTCATATTATGTGGCTTGGATATCCGAGTTGATACAACAACGGCGGTCGGCGACACACAGTGTGGCCTGTGTGGCACACCGGCATGTTTCAGTATATACAAAGTACTCTGTGCCGGCATGGCGGCCGGGCATCCAATAATGCCAGTCACTGGCAGTCACCACTCACCACTACTACGTCGCGTCGCGTCGTCGTTTATAATACCTACCTAGTTAAAGTTCATTCATTCAGTCAGTGATCAGTCCGACGGCGGCGTTCGAGTGGATCGCTCGCAATATATCGTGCTGTTTTACTATCTGTGATAACATACTTAAATCAATATTTACCTATATTTTACTAATTATCGTTTTATTATAAAATCGTGGTGTTTCCCACATACATTATCATTGTGATTCGAGTGGTGGAAATGTAAGTGTGTCAACTTGTAAATCTGTGATGACTGTGAAACACTAACAAAAACAGAAGGCATAGGTTGCTTTTAGTTCATTATACAAGCAAAACTGATTTAAAATAGCACCGTTATATAGCGTATAAGAACTAAGAAGGAAAAATCATTGTTGGAAGCTGCCATCTATACTTACATACGTAGATTTTATATTTTCAACCGGTGCATAGGTACATATATTATCAATACATATGTAGGATTTAAACTAGAAAGAATAATACTTATTTGTATGAGTTATCCAGTGCTTAAACCATGGACTCAAAAGTAGTGCTAAAGGAGAAGAATCCTCATGAAAAGGCTAACATCTTGTCGAAGATATTTTTGACGTAAGTACCTCTATCCTTACTAAATAATAAAAGCGAAAGTAACTCTGTCTGTCTGTCTGTCTGTCTGTCTGCCTGTGGCGTTTTTACGTCTAAACCGATGAACCGATTTAACCCCAAGGACGGACATAGGGTATTTTTTTAAATCAACCCCTAAAGGGATGAAATAGGGGATGAAAGTTTGTATGGGGAATTTGGAACCGCTTAATGGACTTTGATGAAATTTGGTATGAGGATACTTTTAACTCCTAAGGACACAAATGTGGTACTTCAATTTTTTTATTCACCCCAAAAGGGATTTTAGGTCCACCTTATGGATTTTTATGAAATTTGGTATGTGATAGTGGATACCTTTGAGTTTAAAGACACAATGGGCTATTTTTTAAATTAACCCCTAATGGGCTGTAATAGGGAATGAAAGTTTTTATGGGAATCCAGAAACCACTGAACAGATTTTTAAGAAATTTGTTATGGGGATAGTTTTAGCCCTAAGGACAGAAATGGGGTGCGATTTATTTTTATCCTACAAAGGGATGAAATAGGGGTTTTGTTTCTCTGTTTTTGTTCCGATTGTCTTCAAAATCGATATCTGGGTCACCCCGTGGTTCCGAACGACAGAACCGCTGTCAAACCTGTCAAAAGTGGCCGCCATTTTGATTTTTTTTTGTTTTTTGGCTTTTGGCCGATTGACTTCAAAATCGATATCTGAGTCACCCCGTGGTTCCGAATGACATAACCGCTGTCAAAACTGACAAAAGTGGCCGCCATTTTGTTTTTCTTTGTTTTTGGGCCGATTGTCTTCAAAATTGATATCTCATTGCGTGTCCTCAGCAACCGAACGAAGGCGAAAGAACGTTTGCGAAGGGGTCGGTGTAAACGCAACACCGAAGCCGAACGAACGAACGGAGGCGTTCAGTCCCTGTAGGGTGTCCGAATTGCGGGTATTGTTAAGGAAATAGAATGTTCAATTAAAAGTATATATTGTTAAGTTACATACTGTTCACTAAATGTTAAAATGTTACTTATTAATGTTAGGACGATGCGCCCGATCGCGACGATTGTACGGAGCACACTCATCGATTATTATTTTGGACAGTTATCGCCGATATGTGCAACGTACATACATATGTGCATAATAAAAATACTGCGTGTTCGGTTTGGTACATAACCGAACAGTCCCGTTCGGTCGTGCGCGGGACAACTGTCGGTACATCAAAGGATAATATAGCGAATCAGCGAATGCGGTGTGGACGTATCGACGAATGTTCGCGAATGCTCATTTAGCGACAACGATTATAAAGAGCGGACGTGTGAACTGTATGAATAAAATGAAGTGGTCCAATAACAAACTTTTGTAACTAAATGGTTTTTTAAGGATAAATCATGGTAAAGGGTCCTGAAAAATAGCGATTATAAAATTAGGATTTAAAAAAATATACTGAATGCATAATATTACTATTTCAATATCAACTCTTATTTTCGAGCATGGTAAACGTGAATTTACCTTCGAAAGTAATATCCTGGGCCTTCGGTGGCCCATACGCTTATGTAACATATATGTATATGTGCCGCCTCCGACGGGTAAACAAGTGCGTGTCTGATCACAGTAAAAAATATTTTTTTACATAATATAGATGTTTTTATACACATCCCAGTACAATATATGTCTTAATTTCACTGCATCTTTGGTTTGACCGACAATACGAAATTATAACGGAAGCCTTAAAAAATTTAACATTGGACTGTGGAACCCTAAATGTTCCGTTCGCCAAGCTTCGGTACGCTTAGCTAGCGTTCGGTTGGTATGGACTAGGGCATGCACACCGGTTAACCGAAAACCGAAAAAACCGATTAACCGACCGTTTTTGACGACCGGTTTTCTTCGTGTAAAAAACCGGTTATTTCGGCGTTTTCGGTTTTTTTCCTCCTGACATCAATTGTGAGTAAAAACGTATAATTAAGTACATAGAAAATGATAAGGAACGAGCTTGCTGTAAAAACGGACGAGTTTAAGTATCTAGTATCTATACTTCACGAGTCTGGAGACATCGACTCCAACGTCAAGCCCTGTAGTGGCGCCGATTGTGCTAAATTGCAAGTGGTGCGATACTTGCAATTAAGATACGACTAATATCAGACTTAAAGGTCTTGTGATCTTTTATATGAACATCATTCGGCCTGTACTTCTATATGGGTGTGAGACGTAGCCTGTTCTTAAGCGTTATGTTAGGGAAATCCACGTCATGGATATGAAGATGATGCGGAGGATGGGCAATGATACACGACTGCATCCAATACGTAACGTTTACATCCGAGGTAGTATTGGTGTATGCAACGTGACAAATAAATTGCAGAAATATCGCTTGCAATGGTATAGTCACGTTTTGAGAAAACCACAGGAGTACGTCGATCGCAAGTGCCTGGATCAGATTGTAACAGGAGTGCGTCCCCGTGGTTGGCACAAAATGCGCTGACTAGACGTTTCGAAAGAAGATATGAGAACCAAGTATAAAATAAATAAATATATAAATAACACCCAATAGTCACAAACATAGTCCCAACCCCACACTAAGATCGAGTCTTGTGTCGTGGGTATCAGGAGCTACGAGAGACTTTCGGTCTCACAACACCCAGACCCGAAACAAATATCTGTAGGCCATACAAACATTTGTCTCGGTGCGGGGATCGAACCCGCGGCCTCTCGCTTCACAGCCGGCTACTCGTCCGCTGCGCCACGGAGGCTGTATCCCATTGTAAACGATACTCAAGCCGGGCGAAGTAAAAGCGTTTAGGTATGAAGGCGGACCCTGACACTAGGCCATGATATTGCCAGACAGAATGCAAAATTAAGCAGCTACACTATTGTCATGTTAATGTAATAGCAAAATGGTGGTCCATTTTTCATATGTTACATTGTACGTATTTATATATGTTTTTATATTATTTATTTAGCTTAGACGCAAAACAGGATACATATATAATGAATTTTTCATTATATATTCAGGATACAATAAAGTAATGCATAATTTTAAAGTTATGCATTACTTAAAATTATATTTTATGCAAAACATGCGCCCTTATGTAGAATATTGCATAAAGTGGTTGATTAAAAAAACTATTTCTTTTTACAGATCCCCTATTTCACTCATTTATTGAGGGCTGATTTAAAATAAATACATCGTCTTCATCGTCAATGACCCTTCGCGATCGTTTGTTCGCCTTTGTTTGATGAAACAGCTTCTCACGTAGCTACACAACGGGCTGAAATCCTTAACAAACTGAGGTTGTTTCGAGAAGCCTGTGGAGACACTAGGAGGATCATGCGCTTTTGGTTGGAGTCAGGCAGAGTAGATTTCTAGCTAGCATTTAAAACACGCACAATGGCCCGATTTTTTAACGATCTAAGTGCCGAGAAAGGAGCCCACAACTAATACCAACATAAAAAAAGCTCCTTAATATATCCGGATATATACTGGCAGATCCTGGAACGCGAATCATAGAAGGAATGTGGAAGTTAATAGAATTTGTACGAAACTTTGACAAAATGGCAATTCCAATTGAGATTCCCCCTAAAGTTTTGATTCCCCCGAATATTCGCAATCCTGTCAATTATTTTCTTTTTTTTTGTTCCACAAAAAACCGGCTACGGTCAGGGATCATACTGCCAAGATACAAGTTTTATTGTTTTGGTCATGTCATATTATGTAAGATCTCATATTATTATACATATTTTTATATTTTTGCTGGGAACACGTTGCATAGCTACCGCTTCACGTCTTATTATCTAATGTTAAGCCGCCCGGAATTATAATAACAAGTACCATTGTACGGCTACACTCTACAGTCTACACCAATAACTCAACGCGCCTAGTGGATGGCCATTTTGGGCTTACATTTTCTTAGTTTATAGGATACCGGAGCCAGATTGCAAATACGAAACCATTATTGTCATAGCCATTTTACTTGGAAACTCTTGGCAGTAGATTAAAATTTCATAATAAAATTCGATGTTAGGACCTTATGCACTCAAGCGAATGTAATATGCATCCATGGACCAAGGCCAAGGGGAACTCCGTCTCGCCTATAGTTAAAAGAACAACACCGTATTTGCCACGCACACAAAAGAGCCTGTACAAACGTGCCTTACGCACACACTAAATCCCAGATTCGTTCAGTCGCCGCCATCACGTTACACAGTCGTAGCTTGTCTGGTTTAAAAAATAAGTTTTAAAATTCTGTCATGTGTGGTAAAAAGTTGAAGAAATAATTCCGAAATTTATAAAAAAAATGATGGAATCACATATCATACACAATTTACAAATTTACTGTTATTTAAAATTTTGAAGTAATAAATTTAATCGGTGCTCTTTAAGCGGAGCGCATCCAACGTCTTTGTCGGTGCCAACTCAAACCTTCTACCATCGGTATCTGTGTTGTCAGAAAATGATGGTTTTCCCCAGATATACACGCAAACAATGTTATACTACGTAATTGAGTATAAAGTATTCAGGGCTATTGCTTTGTTTACATATACATAAGCTCACGCCTGTATCCCCGAAGGGGTAGGCAAGGCGCACTAGCGAACTAGGACACCCACATTTCGCCGAGCTTAGTTCCGTCCCAGATGTGATAGGGGGCGAGCCTATCGCCATATCGGGCACAAATTCCAGACTCCGGGC
Source organism: Clanis bilineata (assembly GCA_036417725.1). NCBI lineage: Eukaryota > Metazoa > Arthropoda > Insecta > Lepidoptera > Sphingidae > Clanis > Clanis bilineata. The sequence continues at coordinate 10,354,258 of CM071151.1, read as the reverse complement.
TGATATGGATTTTTTCAATATCATCCTGGAGTCTGGAATTTGTGCTCGATGTAGCGATAGGCGCGCCCCCTAGAATGTTCTGTGAATGTTTAAGAATCCCGTAAGTCAATTTTATTGGTAGACGCTGGCATTCAAATACGATACGACTGGATGACTTATGACCACGAGGTCATAAGTTTTGAATCACGAGTTTCACGCTGTTAACCCGTCTATGTACTGTTGAATATCTTTGGCCTCTCGATAGTTTCGCGAGCGTAGAATTAATAAATGTGTGAGTGCAGTCTAATAAATGTTCACTTACTCGCAATTAATCTTCAACGACCTCGTGGAACCGCGGGCGCGGCGCTTCACGGTGTATGACATATAGCGTGAGTCGAACGGCAAGATAGACATCAAAACCATTGAAATCTTCATAAAATTTACGCCCATGAAATTAAAATATACATACATAGCTCACGCCTGTATCCTCCAAGGAGTAGGTAAGCGAATAATAATAGAGAGTACGCTATATATAGCGTACCTACGTTTATGTCATTCCCATACATTTATTCTATTCGACTAGCCATAAGCCACTATCCTAAGCTCGCTCGGACGGAACTAAGCTTGGCGAAATGTGGGTATTCTGGCTCACGCCTGTATCCTTTGGGGAGGTTATGTATTATATATGTAGTTATTTCATTCTCGTACATTTACTATTCTATTTGACTAGCGCAAAAGCCACTTGGCTAACACATTTTTTTTGTTATCCTGGTGATCCTGATATAACAGGACAGAGTAACAGGACAAAATTATTAAATTACTAGCTGACCCGCGCAACTTCGTCTGCGTATGAGAGAGAGGGTTGAAAGAGTGAGTCGTAGGCACCTATAGCACAATAATTCTAAAAGAGGTAATGGGATGATCTACTTCGGCCGTCAGTCACCCCGTCTCTCACACCGACAGTCACTCCGTCTGTCACCCCGCCTGTCACCCCCTCTGACACCTTGTCTGTCACCCAGTCGGTCACCCGTCTGTCATCACGTCCGTCACCCCGTCTGTCACCCCGCCTGTCATCCCGTCTGTCACCCCGCCTGTCACCCAGTCGGTCACCAGTCTGTCACCCCGTTTGTCACCCCGTCTGTCACCACGTCCGTCACCCCGTCTGTCACCCGTCTGTCACCCCTTCTGTCACCCGTTTGTCACCCTTCTGTCACCTCGTCTGTCACCCCTTTTGTCACCCGTCTGTCACCCTTCTGTCACCTCGTCTGTCACCCCGTCTGTCACCACGTCCGTCACCCCGTCTGTCACCTGTCTGTCACCCCGTCTGTCACCCGTCTGTCACCCTTCTGTCACCCGTCTGTCACCCCGTCTATCACCACGTCCGTCACCCCGTCTGTCACCCCGTCTGTCAACCGTCTGTCACCACGTCCGTCACCCCGTCTGTCACCCCGTCTGTCACCCGTCTGTTACCCCGTCTGTCACCCGTCTGTCACCCCGTCTGTCACCCTTCTGTCACCCGTCTGTTACCTCGCCTGTCACCCCGTCTGTCACCTCGTCGTGTCACCACGTCCGTCACCCCGTCTGTCACCCTTCTGTCACCTCGTCTGTCACCCCGTCTGTCACCCCGTCTGTCACCACGTCCGTCACCCCGTCTGTCACCCCGTCTGTCACCCGTCTGTCACCCCGTCTGTCACCCGTCTGTCACCCGTCTGTCACCCTTCTATCACCCGTCTGTCACCCCGTCTGTCACCACGTCCGTCACCCCGTCTGTCACCCCGTCTGTCACCCGTCTGTCACCCAGTCGGTCACCCCATCTGTCACCAGTCTGTCACCCCGTCTGTCACCCGTCTGTCACTCCGTCTGTCACCCGTCTGTCACCCCGTCTGTCACCCGTCTGTCACCCCGTCTGTCACCCGTCTGTCACCCCGTCTGTTACCCTTCTGCCACCCGTCTGTCACCCCGTCTGTCACCCAGTCGGTCACCCCATCTGTCACCTCGGCTGTCACCCAGTCGGTCACCAGTCTGTCACCCCGTCTGTCACTCCGTCTGTCACCCATCTGTCACCCCGTCTGTCACCCATCTGTCACCCCGTCTGTCACCCCGTCTGTCACCCTTCTGTCACCCATCTGTCACCCCGTCTGTCACCCAGTCGGTCACCCCATCTGTCACCTCAGCTGTCACCCAGTCGGTCACCCCATCTGTCACCCCGTCTGTCACCCCGTCCGCCACCCCATCATTCAGCCTGTCAGTCACCCCGTCATTCCTCACGTCGGTCACCTCGTCAGTCACCCCTTAGTCACCCTACCATTCATCCCCTCGGTCAACACTAAAATATTTTTTCAAATCGAACCAGTAGTTTCTGAGATATAAAATTCCACGCTAGCAGCATTTTTCATTTCTGGTCCGCTCCTATTGGTCAAAGCGTGTTGTTATATAGCCTATAGCCATCCTCGATAAATAGGCTATCCAACACAAAAAAAAAATTCAATTCGAACCAGTAGTTTCTGAAATATAGTCTTTTCAACATTTTTCATTTCTGCTCCGCTCCTATTGGTCATAGCGTGATGTTATATAGCCTATAACCACCCTCGGTAATTGGGCTATCCAACACAAAAATAATTTTTCAATTCGAACTAGTAGTTTCTGTCCGAGATATAAATTTTCCCGATTTTGCAACATTTTTCATTTCTGCTCCGCTCCTATTGGTCATAGCGTGATGTTATATAGCCTATAGCCACCGTCTATAATTGGGCTATCCAACACAAAAAGAATTTTTCAAATCGAACCAGTAGTTCCTGAGATTAGCGCGTTCAATCAAACAAACAAACAAACAAACAAACTCTTCAGCTTTATAATCTATACCAATATTATAAAGCTGAAGAGTTTGTTTGTTTGTTTGTTTGTTTGATTGATTGAACGCGCTAATCTCAGGAACTGCTGGTTCGATTTGAAAAATTCTTTTTGTGTTGGATAGCCCAATTATCGACGGTGGCTATAGGCTATATATCATCACGCTATGACCAATAGGAGCGGAGCAGAAATGAAAAATGTTTAAAACCGGGGAAGGCGATATCTCAGAAACTACTGGTTCGAATTGAAAAATTCTTTTTGTGTTGGATAGCCTATTTATCGAAGATGGCTATAGGCTATATAACATCACGCTTTGACCAATAGGAGCGGAGCAGAAACCCTGTCACCCCGTCTGACAGACGGGGTGACAGGCGGGGTGACAGACGGAGTGACAGACGGTGTGACAGAGGGTGTGACTGACGGGGTAAGAGACGGGGTGACAGACGGTTTGACAGACGGTGTGACTGACGGTGTGAGAGACAGGGTGACTGACGGCCGAAGTAGATCATCCTATTACCTCTTTTAGAATTATTGTGCTATAGGTGCCTACGACTTACTCTTTCAACCCTCTCTCTCATACGCAGACGAAGTTGCGCGGGTCAGCTAGTATTAGTATAGATTCGTATTTCTATGATTATTGTATTGACAGCGGTAGTTGATACGTGAGCCAATTTTCAGATGTCTGGAATATGGTGAAAATCACGTTGCAAGATTCCATTACATAGATGAAGCTAATATAAAGCGTGTAAAAATCCAATATCACTTTGGCCGATCCGGGGATCGAACCCGAGACCTCAGGATGGTAGTCGTACCGAAATACACCCACGCAACCGAGGCAGTCATTTAAAAAAAAGTGCATGCATCTGATCATGTACAGTACAGGGTTCCGAAGTAGAGTTGAATGTTTTTCGGTTTCTTGCTCATGTGATTTTTTAAATAGGTACCTACCGTGCGAAGGGTTAGGGGGCGTCCATAAATTACGTGAGGTGTTTAAGGGGGGGAGGGGGTCGAGTCAAATCTCATCTAATCTTACGTTGGAGAGAGGGGGGGTCTCGGCAAATATCACGCAATTTTTTTTCTGATTGAAACAAAAAAAATTATACTATTTTGATCCGTTTAATCCAGATTATACATGCTTAAGATTTAATCTTAAGCGTAATCGTAATACGATTAATATCATTTACTAATTCTTTCGAAAGAAAATAATTTCATTCATACTTCAACAAATATGGTGGTTTGACAGTCAGTAAATGTAATACATTTATATATATTATCTATTTTATTTATACCAAATAGCTCAATTTAATTTGAATTTACTGTACAGTGTAGCCCGTCCTTTGTTTTTTGAGCTAATGAGTTACTTTGTGCAAGTGCCAATGGCTTAGAGTGGCTAGATCAGAACGAAGTTGAAGGAGCAGATGATTTTACTGAAAATCATATGGATATGTTGGTTCCAATAGTCTCTCTTGAGACCGTGCATGATTCTCCATGGACTGAATTAGAGTAGGTATTCTTTTTTTAATCACAGTAGTTACGATTTAAGTATTCTATTGTTAAATTTTTATTACACTTATAATTAAACTCTCAGTAATATTGATTACTAGTCTTAACTAGTCGTAAATAAAAACACGAAGCAAATTTGTTTTTTTCTTTTTACAATAACAATCCAACGCGTTTACGTAAGAAACTCACATTTTGAAAAATCTCACGTGAGATTGGGGGATGGGGGAGGGGGTTGAATAAAATCTCACGACATCTCACCAGGGGAGGAGGGAGGGGCAGAAAATTTAAAAAAACACCTCACGTAATTTATGGACGCCCCCTTATAATACGTAAATCAGCGATAAGTCCAAATATACAAAATGTTAATAAAACCAATGAATAAAACCCTCTAAATTCTAATCTCCACTCCTAATGTTATCTATCAGCTTTATCATGTTATGTTGATAGTAGAATAAGATTTTTTTGTGAATCTCCTCATGATATTTGTCATTATGATTACAACAGTGATCCGAGTAAGAATTGCTGAATTTAACATTATCAAAGTGTGCAAATGAAGAAAACAGTCATTATGCCTGTAAGCTTAAATTAATAACTTCAATCTTGCAATAAAAAAATAAACATGCAAATTACAAACTATTAAATGGATCATAACTCATAATGCTAAATATTCACTGCCCAAAGACACCCATGATACCCAACCGAATTAGAGGCTTTAGAGGAAGGGAATAACCATTTCAAGGCTTTTCTCGAAACTGTGGTATAAAACCGATCCACGTCTACTGCGTGGCTGAAAGTACTACCACTGAAATACGTATCTAACGATCTTATGTCTTTACAGATGGAGTTTCAAGTTATTCAAAAAAGGCTGCAAGTATGGAATATCATTGGAAGATCTATTTCAGGCTCGTCAAAGCGATCATTCTAAACGATTAGGCGATCGCTTGGAACAAGCTTGGGAACAGGAATGCAGAAATGCTCAAGAAAATGGGAGCAGACCTTCTTTGTCTAAAGCTATCGTCCGTTCATTTTGGCTCGAATATATGCTGTGTGGCATACTTGTTGGTCTTCTGTTTATTGTATTATGGTAAATCTTTTCATATACCTTCCGTCTTATTTTTTAAGCCATTACGATGAATATATTTCTAAATAATCCACTCTCTCGTTTCAGGCCATTGATCCCATTCACCTTATCTTTATTTATACAATATTTTTCCGGCGCAAAAACACCAAAAGACTATAGAGATGCACACATTTATAACTTTTTATTAAATTTTTTGAGTATTGGAACATCTTTGATGGCTAGCCACCTAAACCTCAGTCAAGGCCGTATAGGAATGCGGGTCAGAATAGCAAGTTGTTCTTTGTTGTATCGAAAAGTATGTATTAAGCTATAATGTGACTATAACTGCCTTATATTTAGTCAATAAATACAGCGTGTTTTTGTTTTAGGTTTTAAAATTAAATAGGACTGGGTTAAACAAAACTGAAACGGGACAAGTAATAAACTTAATGTCCAATGATGTCAGCCGTTTTGATTTGGTCGCGTTGTTCCTCAACTATTTGTGGGTAATGCCTATCGTGGTGCCAGTAGTATCGTTTCTAGTTTGGCAGCAAGTTACTTGGGCCATATTTGCTGCACTTGCTGTCATATTTTTGCAAACAGTAGGCATACAAGGTAAGTTCTGTCGACGCTCGTACGAACCTTTTGCCCTATTTTGTAATTTTACTCTTAATTATTCAATATTAATTGAATATTATTACCGGCAAATTTTAGCATATTTGAGCAATCTTCAGGGAGTATTACGAGGTAAAATAGCAAAACGTACCGATGAAAGAGTAAAAGTCATGAGCGAACTTGTAAACGGAGTACAGGTCATAAAGATGTACGCCTGGGAAAAGCCTTTCGAAAAACTCGTTAATAAATTAAGAAAGTAAGTTCGATAAGATTTATTTTTTTATTTTATAGTTAAAATACTTTATCTCACAACTGCGTCATTAACATTATTTTACAGGCTGGAAGTCAACTTCATAAGACGAACATCGATGATCAAAGGATTCTCTACTGCATTGATGGTTTTCACAGAGAGATTTATTCTATTTTCTTGTATAGTTGCGTTTGTAGCGATAGGTGGTGAAATTCGCGCGAGCATCGCTTTCTCGTTGGTGCAATATTTCAATCTTCTACAACTCGCTTGCAACATATTCTTCCCGATGGCACTCTCATACCTTGCCGAAACTAATGTCTCAATCAGACGTATAGAGGTGGGTAACTAACTTATTAGGATAATATCACTGAAGATTGGTACCTAATATGTTTGATAGTTATAGTTCAACTTGATATATCTTTATAGGAATTTTTACTGTTAGATGAACTCGAAAATACAAAGGAGAAAGAAGTATACAAAAATGCGATAAATGAAACTAAGTTAATTCTTAATGGTGACATGAAGGAAAAAGATTTTGAAAAAGAACGTCAAAAGCCGACGGGGTTGGTGTTAGCAGGAGTAACCGCTAGCTGGCAGAACGATCCAATTGTACATACTTTGAGGAATATAACAATGACGGCTTTACCTGGGGAGTTTGTCGGTATTGCGGGACTCGTAGGATCTGGCAAGGTAAAATGCACAATAGGTACTAATCTTATACTGAAGCAATTACGCAACGAATCTTCATAAACTTTATGCATTAGTATACTGGTTTATGAGATCTTTATTAAAATGTGTACAATTCCTATACCTAAAGTCCACTCATATTTTCATTAACGTTACAAGTTGACACAAGCCCACGCTAAATCTTTGATAGTATATCATACCATAGGACACTCCCAAATTATTGGATATGCTGTGTAAATGGTGCAACCATAGTTCAAGAAAATATATTTTGAATAATAATAAACAATAATATTAGCCCTGTAATATTACTGTCCCACTGCTGGGCACTGGCCATTTGAATACATTTCCTAAAACATGGTCCAATGACCATTCCTTCTTCTTCTTGAAATTTGCGGAATTTAAAAGGCCAAGGAAATCATTAGTTGACTCATTTAGGCGCTGCCGGGATTCTGCTAGTGTATTAATTTATTGGTGTTTATTTTAATTATTTGCAGTCTTCTCTATTACAACTGATCCTGGGAGAGTTACGACCATCTCAAGGCACCATCTCGCTTGGAGGGTCTCGCATTTCATACGCGAGTCAGGAGCCGTGGCTGTTCGTGGCTACTGTTAAACAAAACATATTGTTCGGGTTACCTTACGATAAAACTCGCTACAATAAGGTGAGACGATATTCCTATTACATTTAATTATACCACATAGATAAGTCAGAGAAAACTGGAAAGTTCTCAATATGCTATGTGTGTGTGTACTTATTCATTATAAATTTTATTATCGCTTGCTTTAACGTTGAAACATAGTAGGTAAGGACTGAAGAGCATGAGCACCTTAAAATTCTCCTTAAGTATTTCGAATGTGATATTGATATTACTTTTAATTATACCGGATGTTTTATAAAGTTGGTACTAATAACAATTCCACATACAGAGAGAACGGTTTAAAGCATAATGGTAAAGTTAAAAAATTAAAATCGAACTTAATTTTTTATCATATAAGCCTGGCGATTTTAAATTCGGAATGCGACCTGTAAATGGCCACAATTAGCATAGGAAGGGCTTTGTGTTTGCTAAAATTAATTTATTACCCCCATAGGTAGTTCGCAAATGTACTGCAGCTGACACGATGAACCAGAAAAAAATTGCGTCACTAGTTTCCATGATTCAAAAACTATGAACCTTACGAAATTTTAAACTTTACCGTTAGATTGCTAGCCACTCTCTCATTAAGTGTATTTATTATTGATACCAACTTTATGAAACATCCTGTATATATATTTTTCCTGGTAAACCTGACTATATTGATCGGATGTTCTTATGGAGGAGTTACCCTTAAAATCCTAACCTGTGGCGCTTGTTCGATTTTGTCGGTTTAGCCCGTAGCACACATTAGCTCTTCTTATAAGTCAATGTTATGATATGCAGTTATGCACATGTCTGATCTGGAGGTACTTGTGATAAGTGAGATATGTAAGTGCATTGTTTATATTGTTGACACGTACTGCGTACATTTGCAGGTGGTAAAGGCGTGCGCTCTGCTGCGCGACTTCGAACAGCTCCCGTCGGGCGACTCCACGCTGGTCGGTGAAAGGGGAATAAGTCTGAGCGGAGGGCAGAGAGCGCGTATTGGCTTGGCGCGGGCCTGCTATAGACAAGTATGTTGTGTAATGTTTTATTTCTTTGTCTTGTTATCAGATAACCGACTCCAAAATGACCTCTGCTGTTGATACCTACTATCACTCATGTAGGTAATAAATGAAAATAAATATCACACAAAAGTCACACAGTACCTACACATTGTCAGGTACTACTAATCAGGGAACTACAAGATTTTCGATTTTACAACACCCAGACGCGAAACCATTACCCATTTAATTATATAATTATCATTACATATTATAGTCATAATTATTGACTAGTCCCAAAAAAATTCAATAAAATTATGAGGAGACAGCATGCCGTACATGAACTAGAACACTCACTACTTAAATATGCATAGGTAGCAAATAATAATTAGGTACTTATCTACTACCGCCGCATGATAAAAAACATACAAGCTGTACTTGTTCTACAGCAGACTAGTATTGTAAAGGTATATCAGCTCAATACCCATCAAAAACTCGATGAAGGACGACAAATATTAACCTACCAAAAACGCAGAAGATAGGTGTTCCTAATAAGTCCTATGGGATTCTCGTATCTTACCAGTTACAAACTTGCTGGGAATACTTGTATCGAGGTTGAATATCGAGCTTTCGGTCTAGCGAGCATTTTACGCCAATGCTTAAAAATTACTACCATGTCCTTCTCCAAGCTCCACTTTTTCAAGCATTCTCCAGAAAGGATTCAGCTTAGTTTTTACAAGGGGCCGCTTTTCTGGCGTCAATCTCCTCTGGAGAATTCAATATCTTCAGAAATAGAAAACCATTCAACTCCGATCTTTATTTATCTTATTAGATAAATACAATCATATTATAATAACCATAATAATCATATAATAATTTGATATAAATACTCGTTTACACGTGCCTACGTAAGCACTCATCAAGCACGCTACGTCCTAACTCCTAATAGAGTTATTATTATATATCCAGTCAATCAATCTATATACACTCAACAGTCACATACTGATACCACACTAAGATACTGGTCTTGTGTCGTGGGTACCAGAAATTACGAGAGACTCGATCGATATGAATGGAATATTATCAGATCTGACAGTCTAAAACATTGCCGCCGCGCCGCCTGGATCTGTGGTAATGCTGAAAAGTTTATTTGTTTGGACGCACTTATCGGTAACTATCGAATAATGTGCTATTAGAAACTAGAAAGCTGCAATAGGTATGTCTAAATTACATAGACTTATCGCGGGAATATACCTTTATCGCGAGACCGCAGCAGTAAACAGCAGCTTGGCAGCTAGTTTCTTACATTTACATACTAACATTTACCCATCCTTCAGAACCCTGTCCTATACGTGATGATATGCAGGAGCATGCACTTGGCCGGTTTTATTTTAGACTAGCTGACCCGCGCAACTTCGTCTACGTATGAGAGAGAGGGTTGAAAGAGTGAGTCGTAGGCACCTATAGCACAATAATTCTAAAAGAGGTAATGGGATGATCTACTTCGGCCGTCAGTCACCCCGTATCTCACACCGTCAGTCACACCGTCTGTCACACCGTCTGTCACCCCGTCTGTCACCCCGTCTGTCACCCCGTCTGTCACCCCGTCTGACACCTTGTCTGTCACTCCGTCTGTCACCCTGTCTCTTACCCCGACAGTCACACCCTCTGTCACACCGTCTGTCACTCCGTCTGTTACCCCACCTATCACCCCGTCTGTCACCTTGTCTGTCACCCCGTCTGTCACCCCGTCTGTCACCACGTCCGTCACCCCGTCTGTTACCCCGTCTGTCACCCGTCTGTCACCCAGTCAGTCACCCCGTCAGTCATCCAGTCGGTCACCCCGTCGGTCACCCCGCCTGTTACCTCGTCTGTCACCCGTCTGTCACCCGGTCTGTCACCCCGTCTGTCACCCGTCTGTCACCACTTCGGTCACCCGTCTGTCACCCCTTCTGTCACTCCGTCTGTTACCCCACCTGTCACCCCGTCTGTTACCCCACCTGTCACCCCGTCTGTCACCCAGTCGGTCACCCCGTCTGTCACCACGTCCGTCACCCCGTCTGTCACCCCGTCTGTCACCCGTCTGTCACCCAGTCAGTCACCCTGTCAGTCACCCCGTCTGTCACCCGTCGGTCATCCCGTCTGTCACCACTTCGGTCACCCGTCTGACACCCCGTCTGTCACCTCTGTCACCCGTCAGTCACCTCGTCTGTCACCCGTCTGTCACCCCGTCTGTCACCCCATCTGTCACCACTTCGATCACCCGTCTGTCACCCCGTCTGTCACCCCACCTGTCACCCCGTCTGTCACCTCGTCTGTCACCCAGTCGGTCACCCCGTCTGTCACCAGTCTGTCACCCCGTCTGTCACGACGCCCGTCACCCCGTATGTCACTCGTCTGTCACCCCGTCTGTCACCCCATCTGTCACCCCGGCTCTCACCCAGTCGGTCACCCCATCTGTCACCCCGTCTGTCACCCCGTCAGTCACCTCGTCAGTCACCCCGTCCGCCACCCCATCAGTCAGCCTGTCAGTCACCCCGTCATTCCTCACGTCGGTCACCCCGTCAGTCATCCCATCAGTCACCCCATCAATCACCCCGTCAGTCACCCCTTAGTCACCCTACCATTCATCCCCTCGGTCAACACTAAAATATTTTTTCAAATCGAACCAGTAGTTTCTGAGATATAAAATTCCCCGCTAGCAGCATTATTCATTTTTGCTTCGCCCCTATTGGTCATAGCGTGATGTTATATAGCCTAATGCCATCCTCGATAAATGGGCTATCCAACACAAAAATAATTTTTCATGTCGAACCAGTAGTTTCTGTCTGAGATATAAATTTTCCCGATTTGGCAACATTTTTCATTTCTGCTCCGCTCCTATTGGTCAAAGCGTGATGTTATATGGCCTATAGCCACCCCTCGATAAATAGGCTATCCAAAAAAAACATTTTTTTCTATTAGAATCAGTAGTTTCTGAAATATAGTCTTTTCAACATTTTTCAATTCTGCTCCGCTCCTATTGGTCATAGCGTGATCTTATATAGCCTATAGCCACCCTCGATAATTGGGCTATCCAACACAAAAAGATTTTTTCAATTCGAACCAGTAGTTTCTGTCTGAGATATAAATGTTCCCAATTTTGCAACATTTTTCATTTCTGCTCCGCTCCTATTGATCAAAGCGTGATGTTATATAGCCTATAGCCATACTCGATAAATAGGCTATCCAACACAAAAAATATTTTTCAATTCGAACCAGTAGTTTCTGAGATATCAGCTTCCCCAGTTTTAAACATTTTTCATTTCTGCTCCGCTCCTATTGGTCATAGCGTGATGTTATATAGCCTATAGCCACCGGCGATAATTGGGCTATCCAACACAAAAAGAATTTTTCAAATCGAACCAGTAGTTCCTGAGATTAGCGCGTTCAATCAAACAAACAAACAAACAAACTCTTCAGCTTTATAATATTATTATAGTATAGATACGTAAAAAATGGTATCGACTAATTCGGTTTGAAAACAATCATAGGTACTTACTATAACTTACTTCGAAAGCCACTATGATTCGCTTTCGAAACAAATGAATTTCGAAGGTGAAGACTGTGAAGTTTATTAATATAATATTAAGACATTACAGATAATTATTATTAAACTAAGACTTATTAATTCATCGTGTCGGACTAAGTTATTATATTAATTTAAATGGTTGTCACCAGGCGGACATCTACCTTCTGGACGACCCCCTCTCAGCCGTGGACACACATGTCGGTAAACACCTCGTGTCGGAATGTATCAACGACTTATTGAACAACTCCACTCGCATTTTAGTCACTCATCAGCTGCATCACTTAAAAACTGCTGACAAAGTCATCATATTGAGAAATGTAAGTATCTAGGAAGTAGGACGTGTTTTCGGTATCCTTGGACGACATAGATTTATTATTTTACTAGCTGACCCGCGCAACTTCGTCTGCGTATGAGAGAGAGGGTTGAAAGAGTGAGTCTTAGGTACCTATAATCCAATGATTCTAAAGGAGGTAATGGGATGATCTATTTCAGCCGTCAGTCACCCCGTCTCTCACCCCGTCAGTCACACCGTCTGTCACACCGTCTGTCACGCCGTCTGTCATCCCGTCTCTTACCCCGTCTGTCCCACCGTCTGTCACCCCGCCTGTCACCCCATCTGTCACCTCGTCTGTCACCCGTCTGTCACCCGTCTGTCACCTGTCTGTCACCCAGTCGGTCACCCCGTCTGTCACCCAGTCTGTCACCCGCCTGTCACCCCGCCTGTCACCCCGCCTGTCACACGTCTGTCACCCCGTCTGTCCCACCGTCTGTCACCCCGCCTGTCATCCCATCTGTCACCTCGTATGTCACCCGTCTGTCACCCGTCTGTCACCTGTCTGTCACCCAGTCGGTCACCCACTCTGTCACCCGCCTGTCACCCCGCCTGTCACCCGTCTCTCACCCCGTCAGTCACACCGTCTGTCACACCGTCTGTCACGCCGTCTGTCATCCCGTCTCTTACCCCGTCTGTCCCACCGTCTGTCACCCCGCCTGTCACCCCATCTGTCACCTCGTCTGTCACCCGTCTGTCACCTGTCTGTCACCCAGTCGGTCACCCCGTCTGTCACCCAGTCTGTCACCCGCCTGTCACCCCGCCTGTCACCCCGCCTGTCACACGTCTGTCACCCCGTCTGTCCCACCGTCTGTCACCCCGCCTGTCATCCCATCTGTCACCTCGTATGTCACCCGTCTGTCACCCGTCTGTCACCTGTCTGTCACCCAGTCGGTCACCCCGTCTGTCACCCGCCTGTCACCCCGCCTGTCACCCGTCTGTCACCACGTCTGTCACCACGTCGGTCACCCGTCTGTCACCCTTCTGACACCCGTCTGTCACCCCTTCTGTCGCCCAGTCGGTCACCCCATCTGTCACCCTGTCTGTCACCCAGTCGGTCACACCATCTGTCACCCCGTCTCTCACCCCGTCAGTTACCTCGTCAGACACCCCGCTTGCCACCCCATCAGTCAGCCCGTCAGTCACCCCTTAGTCACCCTACCATTCATCCCGTCGGTCAACACTAAAATATTTTTTCAAATCGAACCAGTAGTTTCCGAGATATAAAATTCCCCGCTAGCAGCATTATTCATTTTTGCTCCGCTCCTATTGGTCATAGCGTGATGTTACATAGCTTCTAGCCATCCTCGATAAATGGGCTATCCAACACAAAAATATTTTTTCAATTCGAACCAGTAGTTTCTGAGATATCAACTTCCCCGCTTTTCAACATTCTTTATTTCTGCTCCGCTCCTATTGGTCATAGCGTGATGCTATATAGCCTATAGTCACCCTCGACAATTGGGCTATCCAACACAAAAAGAATTTTTCACATCGAACCAGTAGTATCTGAGATATACATTTTCACGATTTTGCAACATTTTTCATTTCTGCTCCGCTCCTATTGGTCATAGCGTGATGTTATATAGCCTATAGCCATCCTCGATAAATGGGCTATCCAACACAAAAAGATTTTTTCAAATCGAAGCAGTAGTTCTGTCTGAGATATAAATTTTCCCGGTTTGCAATTTTTTTCATTTCTGCTCCGCTCCTATTGGTCATAGCGTGATGTTATATAGACTATAGCCATCCTCGATTAAGGGGCTATCCAACACAAAAATATTTTTTCGATTCGAACCAGTAGTTTCTGAGATATCAACTTCCCCGCTTTTCAACATTTTTCACTTCTGCTCCGCTCCTATTGGTCATAGCGTGATGTTATATAGCCTTTAGCCATCCTCGATAATTGGGCTATCCAACACAAAAAGAATTTTTCAAATCGAACCAGTAGTTTCTGAGATATAAATTCCATGTTTTTTATTTCTCATTTCTGCTCCGCTCCCATTGGTCATAGCGTGATGTTATATAGCCTATAGCCACCCTCGATAATTGGGCTATCCAACACAAAAAGAATTTTTCAAATCGAAGCAGTAGTTCCTGAGATTAGCGCGTTCAATCAAACAAACAAACAAACAAACTCTTCAGCTTTATAATATTAGTATAGATTCATTAGAATCTCGACATGATTAGTGAATCGACGATGATCCCAATCTTCGGACAAACTGGAGACGCTGGGTCTGCGGAGAGACTTTCGATCTCTTTGTGTGTTCTAGTTACCGCCTCGCTACCACGGGGAGTGTTCAGAGGAACTGTTTAACATGGCGCCATGTCACATTTTACCATCGCAATCAAAGAATATCGCAATACCAGACACTGCAGTGGAGTTCATAATTCATACATACATAGTCACACGCCAGTTTTCCTAAAGGGGTAGGCAGAGCGACCTAGTACACCCACATTTCGCCGAGCTCATTTCCGTACCAGATGTGACGAGGGTCGAGACTACTGCCATATCGGGAACAAATTCCAGACTCCAGGTTAATATTGAATAGAAAACCCAATATCACTGCTCGACCTGGGGATCGAACACGAGAGCTCAGGACGGCAGTCATACCGCGCAAGCGATACATACCTCTACGCCAACGCAGTTATTCATATCACTTAGCAATAATGCGTAGAAGTACGGTGCTTTTTAAGCGGTCTTTTTGAATAAACTCCTTGCTTCGGTGTTCCCTGAACGCTACAGAGTAGTTCTTCTTTAACAGACGTTCAAAAAGAGTACATACATCACGGTAGGCACTGGCTTGGCTGTGCTCCTGGCATTGCTTAAGTCTATGGGCGCCGATTACCGCTTACCGCGAATGCGGGTCGCTAGCTCATCTACCCACTTCGGTAATAAAAAAGAATATCAAAAATCAGTATTGAACTATCGACACCATTTTTCACCTCTCACCCTAGTGACGCCCCTAGGCTTTACCCAAATTCCCGTTCTCAGAAAATCCTAAGAAATTACAAATCTTTCGTCTTGAGAATTACATGAATGTCGGGAAATCTCGGGATGTAAGGAATAAAATGAGAAATAAATAAATATGACATTAAATAATAGGTACCTATCAGGCCCAGTAATTACAGAAAAATACAATATATTACCTACACGTAACCGTGTGAAAACATGAATTAATGAAAATACAACAGAACAGGATTACTTTGCATACAATCAGTTTTGTGAATTAGACGTATTTTCTAAATAGCTGATGAAACTTGTTGAAGTGAAGGGAACGTACCTAAATACTTTTTTCCTGTGATCTCAAAGTTGAAAAAATGACAAAAACCCTTTTTCATACTTACGTAGGAATGTAGGCAAGTAGCATTGTTATACTGAAAAAAAACTCGTAATCATCAGCTTAATAAAGTAAAATGCAAATATTTTAATATGTTATAGTATTTGCAATTATATAAATGTAAATATCATAAACCACGGAACAGAGAAGTCGGATTAAAACAGTAAAAAGAAAATTGCTTGAATCATGCTGATCATCATTATTACCAAGATGTACATACCTACCTGTTCTTATGTCATAAGAGATACGCAGAGTCACAATTTGTACGCCAACGAAATGTTTACTATCGTCCTATGATGTAAGTAGGACCATCCTAATGTGGGGTAACTGATATGCGTTCATATTTCTAGGGTGAAATAGAAACCCAGGGTAGCTTCGAGCAAGTTTCACATTCTCCATTATTCGCTGAACTGTTGGAAGAAGAGGAACAACCCCACGAAGAGACGAGCGGACAAACACTACGCAAAAGAACGATGTCGGTTCAGGTAGATATAGTGGGAGCTAAGAGTGGGAGTTTTTAATATTAATCTTATAATTATTTTAGTCTACTTGAAATGATTTGTATAAAGAGAAGTAGTTTTATGCAGTATGCTCTAGTATAGTGACATTTCTGCCTGCAGCATTCAAAATAACTTACTTCCTGTAACCGTAAAGCCGGGTCTCCTGCACTTACACAAAACATGCATTTTTTGAAGTTATACTTCTTTAGGCGCGTTATGAAAAAATGATGAGAGTGAAATTTTCAGATGCGCGCGCATCTGTGACACAAAATTAACAGTATGAAGTTGTCTACAGTATGAAGTTGTCTGCTTAACTGCCCATTAAGTCTCGAAAAAAAAGCTACCAACAAAATAGAAACTGAACCTCGATATTAGTCGCGCACGTTGGTACGCTCGTCACCTCTGATCACTGTTTTCATATTTATAATATTTATCAACATGTTTCTAGTTTATACATTCACAACACGTGTTTTAGTTTCATACAAGTGCGAATTATATATGTGCTAATAAATTATATTCAGTAGTGATTTAAATTGAATATTTTGATTGATATTACTTACTATTTGTGAATATTAGTGAAAAAAATTGTGCTTATATACTTTTTCAAGTGCTCCAATATAATTGAGGTTAACTATCCGTATGTATTATTTATTGATATAAATTAATGACAAAGAAGTATAACTTCTCACGCGCGTACGTAAGTACACGCACCTTATGGTCCATTGTTCGACGAGCAGATGACAGTTAAAATCGTTGTTTTGCGTATATGTTTTTATAAGTTTTTAATGTTTTGTTTCGAAAAAGCTAGTGCAAGAGACCCGACTTTATTTAAACGTTTTTTATTTTTATTTTCATTGCTTCATCTTTCTTCATTATTCATTAATCCTGATAGTATTATATTACGTCCTTTTATTGTATACCTAACCTAGCATGCTTACTAGCATGTTAAGTAGGATTTAGCCTAGTTTTCTTATTTTAGTCCCATACAAGTGTCAGTACCACACATGATGCTAGTCAAGCTGATGTTATTATAGAACAAGATGAAGAGGAAAATGCCGAAGTATCTGAAACTGGTAAGTAGCAAGATAAAACCAATCCCACACACTAGGAATAATACAAATTAAACAGCATAGATAAGATACGAATAGACACTGCTCCGTACTCTGTATAATTATACAAAGGTACACTAACGCTGTAATAACGTGCAAACAATTTACAAGGTTGGGACATGCATGCGATTATTTAATATTTTACATAAAGCTCTTCTATGAACGTATCCTAATCCTTTTGTAATATTTAGATAACAGTATGAATGAAATGAATCGCTGGATGCGGGGGAGGCCTATGTTCAGCAGTGGACGTCCTATGACTGATGATGATGATGATGATGAATGAAATAAATCACTACACATTGTATAAAATAAAGTCGCTTTCCGCTGTCTGTCTGTATAAATCTTTAAATAGATCTTTAAAACTACGCAACGGATTTTGATGCGGTTTTTTTAATAGAGTGATTCAAGAGGAAGGTTATATGTATAATACATGTACAAATTAATTGCCTAAAGGGATATAATGGGTGATGAATGTTTGTCAAGACTCTCATGCGGGCGTAGCCGCGGGCAAAATTTCCTTTTATTACGTAATTGCCCGCGACTTCGTTCGCATGGAAAATTAACAAATCTATCCCACGGGAACCGTAAATTTTTCCGAGACAAAACGTAGCCAACCGGCTATTCCGGATGATTTATCTCTGTCCAAATTTCATCTAGATTCTATCAGCCGTTCTGGCATGATTGCATAACAATCATCCACCCATAATACATCCAAACTTTTGCATTTTTAACACTTAAGTAATGTGAACGTTTGAAATATCTGCAGTTTGCCGAGGGTTGCTATGTTTAACGTATTGTAGTGGGTTAAGAGTTACGTATGAGGTTTCGGGAACTACGTAGTTTTAGTTAACATGCAATTTAAAAAAGAATGCTACTATTTTATTTTTGGAATATTTCCTATAACAGTATTTGTTCCATGATCCAGGGCGCGTGTCGGGTCAAGTTTACTTAAAATATTTCAAAGCTGGAGCAGGTTGGGGTCTCCTTTCGATGACAGTGCTTGGTATTATATTGGCGCAAGTAGTTACATCAATCAGCGATCTTTGGTTAACATACTGGTAGGTATTAACATGCCATTCATCTAATACTTTCGTAAAATATACATTGATTTATCAATGAGACCACTCACTTTGTAATACGAGTACGAGTATATACTACTTGACAAAAAAGTTTTCAACCAAAGGCTATACGATACAAGATAATTTCAAAGTTATATATTTTAGGATGAACAACGTAGAAGCCGGTTATACAAGGGCAGAAATGTTGGGATATAATGATGTTGAAGCTTTATCATCGAATTTCACCAGAATGAATGAGAGTGAAGTAGTTTCGAGCACAACAACGATGGCGCCCACTACTGCGATAGCTCCCAACCTGACCGTCATTGGCACTATGATGAAAACAGTGATCGCCATGCAGAATGTCACCACCGCGGAACAACAGAACATCAATCATGAATTCTATATTTACATTTGGGCTGTTGCTATCCTCGGCTGCGTAGTGTTTACTACTGCCAGGTATGTGTTGTAGTCATCTATTCTTGCTTTCTACCCACCTTAATCGTTGGCGCAACACTCTTTCTTTCAAGCATGTTGCAGAAGAATTTGGCTTTCGTTTTTACTACCTGCTGCCTACCCGGACCTGGACAAATCGTGCTAGAAAAACATTCCGCCCGACCTGGGAATCTGACCCAGGACCTCCCGGTTCACAACCGATATGCGCTGTCTTAGACCAAGGGGACTAAACGGCGATTGAATTCATCTACCTCTATCTATCATAATCATCATCAGCCACAGGACGTCCACTGCTGGAGTCTGGACATAGGCCACCACCAAAATTACCAGATCGACCTGTATCTATCTAATTTATCTATATTAGTTCTAATATTAAATAATGAACTGTGTTAGTCATAGACAGTGTCCTAACTTCTAAATGGACGGCGTTCGCTTTCTTAAAAAAAATATCTCGCAGCGTTCCGTCCTCTTTTCTGAAGTCAATTAAAAACAGGAACGCTGGGGAAAATGCGTTCCCTCTCGTGAAAATTCATTTGAAGCATCGGTTATGGGATAAAATGAAAATATGTAACGTGTTCCGAGAAATCGCGTTTGAAATGCTCATTGTAATAATACGTAGATAAATTGAGTGTTATAGTCACTGTCTCGTAAGTTCTCATACGAATGCTATGTTATAAAAATAGGTGTTCTTGGTGTTCGACTTCACACACTAATAATAATATAATCAACGCCGGCCTCAGACAATGGCTTCGTAAATATACTTGCGATAAATTATAATATCATGATATATCTATGTTTGTTACAAAATAGTGAATAATATTATCTTACCTCATTTAGTCTGTATATCTAGTAGTATTCGTTTATGTTTTTCTAGAACAACTATTTTAAATTCTTCCCACGTTGAAATAATTGGGTAGGAACCTAATTAATTTACTTATAAGGAAAAAAATGTGTTATTATTTATTAGGTCTCTGTTTTATGTTATTAGATACATATGTATAGGTACATTATATACACGTCGCTTCCTTATATGGGCTTTGGACACGAGGTCCTGGAGGGTAACTTTTGACACTCAATTTGATTTCGTCTACGATTTGATTTCACTTAGTGACTTAAAATCCCACCGAAATTAAGTAAAAAAGTGCACTAATGTCAAAATTACAAAATGATAAGTTCTCGAATCCAACGCAACATAACGCACTTTTTAACTCGATTTCGGTGGAGTTTTAAGTCATTAAATGAAACCGAATCGTATGTAGTCGAAATCGAATCGATTGTCAAAAGTTAGGAGGCAGGTCAGGCGATTTTTCTAATTTGATTTGCCTGGCACTGTATCTACCAGGGATTGACATTTTTGCAACATGCTTGGAAAAGTGTGTTGCGGTCACATTGAGGTGGGATAAGGACAGGTAAAAAAAAGAGGAGATATACTAGTAGGCACATTATATCAGCACATGACGTGCCTGCACGGATCGTACGCGGGATAGTATAAAACGTGATGTACGCGGGTCATTAGAATCGGCTGTTACGACCCATGTAGTATACTGTAGATACCTTATGTTGTAATATTTTTAGATCTTTAATGTTCCTGTGGGTGTGTATGAGTAGTTCCATTAAGCTACACAATCAAATGTTCAGCAACATTCTGGCGGCGACTATGCGTTTCTTCGACACAAACCCCTCCGGCCGTATCCTCAACAGGTTCTCTAAAGATATGGGAATTGTTGATGAAATACTACCTAGAATGTACCTGGACAGCATACAGGTAAATAACAAATTAATACCTACAGTGATGTCTACAGTCTATAACACACAGCAGTCACGTCGAATATCGGAATACTTAATTTATGAGTCACCTAGTCACAGTAGATAAAACGAAATCGCAAATTGCATTTTTCTAGATACCACACGGCACATTCCTACATTAATACTGTTACGGGCGAACGGGGTTCAGGACAACAATTAAACGCCGACTGTTCTCGAAACTGACTCAGCACTTTATTTAAAAATCAAACACTGTATTGCACACAATACGCGTCGAAATACTCGCTCCGAATATTCGCTTGTCGCTCGTTGTTCGCACTCGATCGCTTTCGAAGAAACACTGTGTCCCGCCAACACACACACATGCCTTTTATACTCGTCGATCTCTTATCAGCGCGTGACGTCACGCGACCCGACTCGGCGCGGCTCGAACGCTGTAGAATGTTCTGCACATTTATGGATGCAACGCGGCGCGTTCGGCGAGAGATGGTTCTAGTATGTAGGCGTAACAATACAAATCACCATCACAATACACGTTCTTAGGGTTCTAAAGCAAAATGGCACAAAAGGAACCCTTATAGTTTCGCCATGTCCGTCCGTCTGTCTAACCGCGGTTTATCTCAGAGACTATCAGTACTACAGAGCTGTTATTTAGCATGAATATACATCAATATAATATACCCTAGATGCACAGTTCTTTGCAAATATCCTCCTAAAAAGTGGTCTCAGGAATAAAACAATGAAAAAAAACACAATTATAAGCCTATGCACGTGTTATAAAGTAAAATTAGAACTCCATAGGCGTCCGACTGTAGGAAAAAGGAGTGCTTAAGCACTCGTTTGCTGTCCCATTTTTCGAGCGTCAACTGTGCATCTAGGTAAATAATATATCGATGTGAATATCCATATCAATCACGCTAACTTTGAATACCATCCTGTTCTATCTTTATTATACAGGGAAAACAATCATAAAATGTAAGTTAACAGCCATGCTATAGTCTATGTTAAAAATCGTTCAGGTATTCATGGTGATGATGGGTATATTGGTGATGGTCGCCATCGTGAGCCCGTACATGTTGCTGACGACGGCCGGCTGCGGTATTGTTATGTATCTGTGGACGATGGTGTACCTCAACACAGCACAAGCCATTAAAAGGTATACACATATTAAACATACTAAAGCTTTTTGCTGTTTGTATTATATATGACACCTATACGGTAGTGGTAGTGTGTGCAACGGTTCAAGAGTCGTCTCCAATAATAATGAATATATTATACAATAATATAAGTGTTGTTTGCAGAGTGGAAGGCGTGTCCCGCAGCCCGGTGTTCTCGCACGTGTCCGCGAGTATGGCGGGACTGGCGACGGTGCGCGCGTGCGACGCGGAGGGCATGCTGCGAGACCAGTTCGACGACAAGCAGGACGTACACACTGCCGCCTGGTAATGTACCTACTTACAATGTGCCTACCAGTGGAGGCGTGTCCCGCAGCCCGGTGTTCTCGCACGTGTCCGCGAGTATGGCGGGACTGGCGACGGTGCGCGCGTGCGACGCGGAGGGCATGCTGCGAGACCAGTTCGACGACAAGCAGGACGTACACACTGCCGCCTGGTAATGTACCTACTTACAATATGCCTACCAGTGGAGGCGTGTCCCGCAGCCCGGTGTTTTTTTTCTTTTTTTTTGGATTTGCTTTTCTAGTTTGTACTCATTTTTAACTTACATTAATATTCAAATTAATGCATAAAACCAACTGTTTCGTAATGAATACAGATTTAGGTTGTGTGAATGCGAAACAAACGAGTGTTCACTATTTATTATTACGTGTCCGCGAGTATGGCGGGACTGGCGACGGTGCGCGCGTGCGCGCGTGCGACGCGGAGGGCATGCTGCGAGACCAGTTCGACGACAAGCAGGACGTCACACTGCCGCCTTGCACATTGAAATTAATCACGACTATCACAAGCGATCATGCAAAAAGGCTGAAGTGACCAACTTCAGCCACATTTTGTTTTTACAACTAGGTAGTGGGTATTTACGATATTAAGAGCTTCTCCCCCCTCCCCCCCCCACTCGGAGACGGGCCGCAAGGCGGTACCGCGCAGGGGCGGTTCCGGTAGCAATCCGAGTTTATCTCCGGATACCCAGGGACCGCCCCACTCAAGCGACGAAATAGGCCACCGCGGGGTTTTTAGTCGGTATTGCCGTTGTAACGCATTTGATAGGGACGCGGCCCAGCGTCGCCCGGATGTCGACCATCTCTCCCGGGCATCACGGCGCTGGGTCGTAAGGCCGGCGAACCCGACATACGCGCCGCGTCTCTCCTCCCTCCCGGACGCGGCGGCAGTAGTAAATCACTTTTCCCCGCGACAAAAAAAAAGGTGTAGTGTACTCACTTTACAATACCTCCTCGGTTAAAAAAAACCTAATTACGTTTAGTGGGTGGAGGGCATGACAGTCGCTTATAATTAAGGGTTGCAGTATGCACGTCACTTACCAATACGTGAACAAATTGGGCGGTCATATTGGGCCTTATTTATAAAAACATTTTAGCCAAGTAAGGCCTTTTAAGTCATAACGCGGCACTTGCGACCGACGAAAGCTGAAATTAATATCAATTTGAATTACTGAGTGTGGAAATTTTAAACTCTCTTTCCTTTCTCTTTTTTTTGGATTTGCTTTTCTAGTTTATACTCGTTTTTAACTTACATTAATATTCAAATTAATGCATAAAACCAACTGTGTCGTAATGAATACAGATCTAGGTTGTGTGAATGCGAAACAAACGAGTGTTCACTATTTATTATTTCACATTTTTTTAAATAGTACATACTATAATAGTTATGTACAATATACTTACAACAATGAAGATAAGACAATAACGTGTCTAATTATTTAAACTATGTAAACAATTTGCCATTGATAATAACGTTTAGGCGCAGAATGTCCAATTCGCAAAATGTCCAGCGTGCGCAAAACGTCCAATTCTCAGAATGTCCAATTCTCAAAACGTCCAATTCGCAAAATGTCCAATTCGCAAAACGTCCAATTCGCAAAATGTCCAATTCGCAAAAGGTCCAATTCGCATAATGTCCAATTCGCAATACGTCCAATTCGCAAAATGTCCAATTCGCAAAAGGTCCAATTCGCAAAATGTCCAATTCGCAAATAGTCCAATTCGCAAAAAGTCCAATTCGCAAAACGTCCAATTCGCAAAACGTCCAATCCTTACATAAATTAAGCCGGGGTCACAAATTGGTCCTTTTCATCACTATTCACTATTATAAGTTCAGCATACTTAAACGGTTTTTAAATCCTTTTCGACCGATTTCCAAAAAAAGGAGGCAATTCGGCTATATTTTTTATGTATGTTACGCGATATCTCCGCCATATGTGGATCGATATTCAAAATTATTTTTGTGTCGATAGAGCTTATTCCACGGTGGTCCCGTATAAGCTTGGTCCCGATCAGATAAGTTTGAAGTACGTCCGTTAATGTTTTAAAGCCCACCGAAGATTCGTTTTTTGAACTGACAATAATTTATTTTCTTTATCATCAGTTCAGCTAGTTTATAGTTTAATCAAATATGGTGCAATTAGACTACAGTTAGTAATGAGTAGATTTTAATAGTGCAATAGTAGTATTTTTTTTTATATCCGAGACTGGCAAGCGAGCAGATGAGTCACCTGATGATAAGTGATCCCCACCGCCCATTGACACCCAAGCCAAAAAGAATCATGGGTGCGTTGTCAATCTAAAAGGAAGGAATTGACGCGGAGGGGAAAGCAATTGTGAAAGGGAGGGGGTGGGAAATGGGCCACCGGATATCTCACTCACCAAACGTAACGCGACGGCAAGCTTCCACTTTACGTTGGTTTTCTGTGAGACAGTGGTAGCAAACCGGTCGAGCCGGCCCATTCGTGCTGTAGACGTAACTGACTACAACAACGTGGCTCTAACACTCAAGTATGTGCAACAGTAAGTGGTAAAAAGTTGGTGCAATAAAGTATGAAGTATACAAGTGTGTTAAAGTGCAACCATGCTTTCCTTTGTTTAATCCCTACCTCCTCCTCCTTCAGTAGAAGAGGTCAGTTTTAATTAATAGCTCCTTAGCGAACTAGTGTAATTCATAGCTCTTTAAGTTCGTCAGCCCTGTCTCAAACCAGGGAAAGGCGGAAAAATAAGTCATGTGCACGTTTGTTTGTTCAATAATTTCAAACAATTAGGAAACCAAATAATTATGTTAATATAATGCAGGGGTTCCCAAGCTTATTGTTGTCACGCCTCCCTACTATCTAAACGCATAGGCCACGCCCCTCGATGTATGCAAAGTTCAAACCTACTAGTTTGCCTGGTGAGCTAACCCCGGGACTGTATCCCGCAGAGGGAGTTGACGTCAGGCAGGCACCCGGTCATGAAACTAAGCCAAATCCTTTCTGTAACATGCTTGAAGGTGGGATAAGGGCAGGTTTCTACCTAGACAAGACTAGTTTCTACCTAGAAAGTACAAGAAAACTCTGGTATTATTATTATTATTTTTATTTGGGTTACGTACCGTTTAAGTAAGCCGAAGTTATAATAGTGATGAAAAGAACCAAGGTCCCCATAGTATAATATAATTTACTTGTGACCCCGGCTTAAATTATAAGTATGGATTGGACGTTTTGCGAATTGGACGTTTTGCGAATTGGACATTTTGCGAATTGGACCTTTTGCGAATTGGACATTTTGCGAATTGGACGTTTTGAGAATTGGACCTTTCGCGAATTGGACCTTTTGCGAATTGGACATTTTGCGAATTGGACCGTTTGCGAATTGGACATATTGCGAATTGGACCATTTGCGAACTGGACATTTTGCGAATTGGACGTTTTGAGAATTGGACATTCTGAGAATTTGACGTCTTTCTCACGCTGGACATTTTGCGAATTGGACATTCTGCGCCTAAACGGATAATAATAATAAGGTGATAAATGATATTATGTATATAATTATATCACACTGAGATACGTGTGCAGGGAGATATTACCCAGTGGCGTGCAGTTTATATGGACTAAGAGACACCGACATGTGAAAAAAGGACTATCAAAATCAAATTTCCAAGATTTCCGTACCGAAATCGATCTTATATTTTAAATCTATGTTTAATGTTTTTTTTTTGAAGAACGGAAGTTAAAAAACTGGTTTTTGATAGTGTTTTAGTTTACCTCAATCAGAATTCCTAGGCAGTATGCGCGTCACCAGTGGCGTAACCACAGGGTGGCATGTCGGCAAAATGCCCTGGACCATAGGAGGCCCCAGTGGTGATGGGAAGGAGGCCTCGTACCAAAAAATCCGTGACCAGATAGGAAGTCTCGGGCTGAAAAACCTCTATCCAATGAATTTGCCACGGGCCCCCAACACTATAATTACGCAACTGCGCGTCACTGGATTTTTACGTTACCTATTGTCATCACACGTATACATGGGTAATCACAGGCGTTGACATATTATGCAACCAAGACAACTGGAAGACCGACGCTTAAATTACCCAGTGGTCCTAAAAATAATAAAAAATGTATTCACTTATTTCGGTGTCCTCACGTGATAGGGGGCGGGCCTTTCCCCGAACCTACCCGGAGTTATTTCAAACCAGGACAACACATACGTGACTTTATTTATTTATTTTATATTTAAAACCCAACCGACCGCCCGACCTGTGATTTATACATAAGACATTTAGATTCCCAGCTTAAATAGCATCACTAAAGTTATAGGTTGGGTAAGAATATAAATTATTTTCAGGTACTTAACGCTGGTCACCAACTCTGCATTTTCGATCTGGTTGAGCCTAATATCCGCTACATACGTAGTTATCGTTGCTTACACGTTCCTGCTGGCTGATGATGGTAAGTTTATAGTTTACTAACTTTTGGAAGCAGCTCCGACCTCCACGTGCATAAATAAAATGTATTGCAGAATATGGGATATATTGCGCCTCCGTGGCGCAGTGGGCGAGTTACCGGCTGTGAAACGAGAGACAGCGGGTTCGATTCCCGCACCGAGACAAATGCTTGTGTGGCCCACAGATATTTGTTTCGGATCTGGGTGTTGTGAGACCGAAAGTCTCTCGTAGTGCCGGATGCCCACGACACAAGACTATAATTATATATAAGTTTTGTCGTCATGTCAAGTTACATAGAAATCCGTTCAAATGCGACAAATAAAAACAAATAAAAAATTGGTATTTACAAAAACACTATTTGCGCGCCAAAATCACGATAGGTAAATAAATATAAATCAGTTCAGCATTAGTAACTGGTTTTAGCATAAATCTTTTATACATAACACCTATGTAGCTGCCATAAGATCACTAAAATAACTTACTAATTTTGCGATGTCGATAAAAACGTGCAAAATATGTCCTTGCTATTCGACTTATAGGCTCTATTAAGATAATATTTAATAGATCAATAACTTGTTTATACTTAAAAATAGCCATAAACAATTAAACACATATTACAATGGACCTAATGGTGGCTTATTTATAACTTTAATAAAAAAATCTTATAATTCAAGGTTCAACTAAATCCGGAAATGTGGGGCTGGCTATAAGCCAGGGTCTGATTCTCGTGAACATGGTACAATATGGTATCAAACAGGCGACAGAAGTGGTCTCACAAATGACTAGTGTGGAGCGTCTGGTGCAGTTCACATCGCTGCCTCTCGAGAGAACTGAAGGTCCGTCGCCGCCTAAGGGCTGGCCTCAACGCGCGCGACTTGTCTTCAGAGATCTCCACCTGCGATACGACGTCGATGCGGAACCTGTACTTAAAGGACTCAACATTGTTGTTGAAAGTGGTTGGAAGGTATCAACGTGATATTTTACCATTGTGTTGATTGCCGTCCGTAGGCTTATTAATCTGTGCACTAAGATAAATTATTTGTGGTAGTACAGTGAAATGGTATACCTAGCTACAAAATATCTGTTTTCAGGTTGGTGTAGTCGGTCGTACTGGCGCAGGGAAGTCATCTCTCATCTCAGCTCTGTTTAGATTGGCTCCCATTGAGGGTAACATATACATTGATGACATCGATACAGGCGCAATAGCACTCAAGGTATATATTGATATCAAAATATTTTTTTTTTATGTTTTTATGTTATTATTATGTTCGGGGATACAGGCGTGAGCATATGTTATGTTACAATGTCTTGAATGTTAATTTTATGCCGAAGATTAAAATTAACTTTGAGCTTTGTTCTGAAAAATTCATCCTTAGACCTTGGAAACCGGAATCAGCAAAGTACAAATAGACAATTTTAGCCGGGTACGCTTATCTCTATTATGAAACTGCGCCGGGAGACACTCATTAGTGAGGACATGTTTATATTTAATTTACTTGAGATTATTCATTTATACGTTATTGCATTTTTTATTTCCCAGGAACTCAGAGCAAAAATTTCTATAATTCCACAAGAACCGGTGCTGTTTTCCGCCAGTTTGCGTTACAATATGGATCCGTTCGACAGGTACTCTGATGCAGAAATATGGAAAGCGTTAGAAGAGGTGAGCCTTTAACTCATATTATGATATACCTTATTATAAATGACTAGCTGACCCGCGCAACTGCGTCTGCGTATGAGAGAGAGGGTTGAAAGAGTGAGTCGTAGGCACCTATAGCACAATAATTCTAAAAGAGGTAATTGGATGATCTACTTCGGCCGTCAGTCACCCCGTCTCTCACACCGTCAGTCACACCGTCTGTCAAACCGTCTGTCACCCCGTCTCTTACCCCGTCAGTCACACCGTCTGTCACTCCGTCTGTCACCCCGCCCGTCACCCCGTCTGACACCTTGTCTGTCACCCAGTCGGTCACCCGTCTGTCACCACGTCCGTCACCCCGCCTGTCACCCCGTCCGTCACCTCGTCTGTCACCCAGTCGATCACCCAGTCTGTCACCTCGTCTGTCACCCAGTCGGTCACCCCGTCTGTTACCCAGTCTATCACTCTGTCTGTCACCACGTCCGTCACCCCGTCTGTCACTCCTTCTGTCACCCGTCTGTCACCTGTCTGTCACCCCGTCTGTCACCCAGTCGGTCACCCCGTCTGTCATCCAGTCTATCACCCCGTCTGTCACCATGTCCGTCACCCCGTGTGTCACCCATTCTGTCACCCCGTCTTTCACCCCGTCTGTCACCCCGTCTGTCACCCCACCTGTCACCCCGCCGGTCACCCCGTCTGTCACCTCGTCTGTCACCCAGTCGGTCACCCCGTCTGTCACCAGTCTGTCACCCCGTCTATCACCACGTCCGTCACCCCGTCTGTCACCCCGTCTGTCACCCTTCTGTCACCCGTCTGTCACCCAGTCGGTCACCCCATCTGTCACCCAGTCGGTCACCCCATCTGTCACCCCGTCATTCACCTCGTCCGCCACCCCATCAGTCAGCCTGTCAGTCACCCCGTCATTCCTCACGTCGGTCACCCCGTCAGTTATCCCATTAGTCACCCCATCAATCACCCCGTCAGTCACCCCTTAGTCACCCTACCATTCATCCCCTCGGTCAACACTAAAATATTTTTGCAAATCGAACCAGTAGTTTCTGAGATATAAAATTCCCCGCTAGCAGCATTTTTCAATTCTGCTCCGCTCCTATTGGTCAAAGCGTGATGTTATATAGCCTATAGTCATCCTCGATAAATAGGCTATCCAACACAAAAAAAAAATTCAATTCGAACCAGTCGTTTCTGAAATATAGTCTTTTCAACATTTTTTATTTCTACTCCGCTCCTATTAGTCATAGCGTGATGTTATATAGCCTTTAACCACCCTCGATAATTGGGCTATCCAACACAAAAAGAATTTTTCAATTCGAACCAGTAGTTTCTGTCCGAGATATAAATTTTCCCGATTTTGCAACATTTTTCATTTCTGCTCCGCTCCTATTGGTCAAAGCGTGATGTTATATAGCCTATAGCCATCCTCGATAATTGGGCTATCCAACACAAAAACAATTTTTCAATTCGAATCAGTAGTTTCTGAGATATCGCCTTCCCCGGTTTTAAACATTTTTCATTTCTGCTCCGCTCCTATTGGTCATAACGTGATGATATATAGCCTATAGCCACCGTCGATAATTGGGCTATCCAACACAAAAAGAATTTTTCAAATCGAACCAGTAGTTCCTGAGATTAGCGCGTTCAATCAAACAAACAAACAAACAAACTCTTCAGCTTTATAATATTAGTATAGATAGGAATATGAACCGTATATTGAGGCACATCAATGTCTGTTACGTCTCTTTTCGGCTACTACCTTGCTGAATATTTGTAAAAATCCGACCCGACATTCATGTATTTAATAAATATTCAACTTTGTGTGGTGTGCTCTTTGGTGGCCATCCTAGGCCCGGTACTAGTTGCGACGGTCTCCTTCTGCGACCGCGTCATCTTGCAGAAGGAGAGCGCCGAGCGCCCGCCGCCAAAGGAGACGTAGGAGACGCCGGGTAGACGACTGACCGGCTGTTCCCGTCCTGTGGAATTCCACCACGGTAACCCCTGCCTGTCATAAGAGGCGACTAATAGGCGCCTTCCGGGGTCGCGGGCGCGCAGCTGGGGACTGTGCGCCCCTTTTAGTACTATTGTACTTGCGACCCCGGGACGGACGGCAGCACGGACGATCGGCCTTGTACTGCCGTAGACGCCGAGAGCATCCTTCGGCGGCGTGGGCTTTGTTCGGAGACGGGCCGCAACACGGCACCGCGCAGGGACGGTTCCGGTAGCAATCGGAGTTTATCTCCGGATACCCCGAGGTCGCCCCACTCAAGCGCCGAAGTAGGCCACCGCGAAGTTTTTCTTCGGTATTGCCGGTGTAGGGCATTTGTTAGGGATGCGGCTCAGCATCACCCCGATGTCGACCACTCTCCCGGGCATCACGGCGCTGGGTCGTAAGGCCGGTGAACCCGACATACTCGCCGCGTCCACCCCTGGGCGGCGGCAGTGGTAAACGTAAATCACATTTCCCCGCGACAAAAAAAAGGTCTGGTACTAGCTGCCGCATCTTCTAACCTTGATTATAACCGACTTCAAAAGGAGAGATTTTCAAATTTTATTGTAGATAATGCAGTAAACTTCGTCAGTACGGTGTCGCCAATTTTTTTGTTTCGCGTTTGGCCGCTCTTAGTGGTATAGCCACCCTAGACCCGGGCCTAGTTGGACTTTGGGGAAATCCGCCACTGAGCGTAGTGTAAATGTATCCTCAAAATCTTCTATATTCGTTTTTGTTATTCGATCTGTCTTTCCCCAAGAATGTGTTAAAAATTTGGTGTAATTATAGCTATCTTTTTATTTCAACTGTGTACGTCACACAGCACACCACATCTATTATTTTGTCGTTCATTGACCCGTAGCATGTTTTAATATTGAAGATAACTTATCGTTCTATTAAGTGCTGTACCATCTCATGGTTTTATAATATCATGCAATTAAAATAATTACAAGTTTAAAAACCTTCATAACTTATTCGACCTTCAACAAAAATTGGACCACCCTTGAAATAAACTCTGTCGAACACAAAAATAATCTTGAAAATTGGTCCATATTTACCGAGATGTCGCGTAACACCCAAAAAAATATAGAGTAGACGAATTGATTACTTCCTTCTTTTATAGTCCGTCGATTAATGGAACACAAGTTTCCGCATTTTGCAAGATAAATAACTATGACGCGAACGGGGGCGAAGCTATGTATATCTGGCTATACTGCTGGTGCTTTGTGATACCTATATCGGACATAATAAAAAGTTATTAAATATGTGTGCAGGTGGAGCTGAAGAACAGTGTGACATCACTGGCGGCGCCAGTGGCATCAGGCGGGTCCAACTTTAGCGCGGGACAGAGACAGCTGCTGTGTCTCGCGCGTGCTGCTCTCGCACGGAACAAACTGCTCGTGCTCGACGAGGCCACCGCCAACGTCGATCCCAAGTATCTATCGCACCTCTTGATATAACTACTAGTATCTTTGTTTGTAGTTATACATACCTACATACTGTAAACTTATAATAACTTAAACGTTTCTACTAGCAATTATTTCAATAGTAATTCATACAAATGATATACATAGGGTGGATGTAGATAGTAGGTATAGATATGTAAAACGATGCATTTATTTCACAGTACGGACACATTGATTCAGAAATCTATCCGTAAACATTTTGCGGACTGTACAGTGGTCACCGTTGCTCATCGACTGCACACCGTTGCGGACTCCGACCGCGTCATTGTAAGTATAAGTAAGATACTAGCTGTTGCCCGCGACTCCGTTCGCGTGGGACTTTATTTTTCGTGATAAAAATTCTAAAATAAAAATAGCCTAAGTTACTCCTTATAACATCAGGTATCTACCACTGAAAGACGCGTCAATATAGGTCCAGCCGTTTCAGTGATTAGCCAGAACAAACAATTTAAAAAATGTATAAGTACCATATATAGTTTCATGCAAAAAGAACCATTTTGTGAAAGTTGTTTATTTATAACAGGTCATGGAAGCTGGTAAGATTGTAGAATGCGGACATCCACATGAATTGTTACAAAACCCTGAAGGTCACTTCACCAAGATGGTGCAACAACTGGGCCCAGCTTCAGAACAGAGCCTGCGAGATCTCGCCGTCAACGCTTACGCACAACATATCAAATATGTTGACGCCGAATGACCCATGAAAGGTCACTATAAGTAGCAAAATTGATCAAGTGATAATTCTATATGATTATATTAAAAATATGTTTTTCTATGTCCACATGTGTGCCTTTAAAACATTTTCTATGAACATTAACTGCTTGGGGTATTTTAACTGATTACTGTGTTACTAGTTTCATATCTGATGAATAATTAATACTGAAATAAGCCAGTGTTTTCGGTAAATGTAACGTTTTTGTGATACTTCTCGAATTTAGAAGGTAAATTAACTCTTAACGCATTTATATATCTTTTTTTTATATTTCGAAGAATCTTAGTTACTTGTTTGAACACTATTTGTTTTGGCTTATTATCATAAAGGTAACACAGCCACATGCATCCTTTGCATATATCACATCACAGTGATAAGATAAAATATGAAATGTCTTAGAGAATTTATAAGTAAAATGACTTTTTGACTATTATTACACTGGCTACAAATTCTCATAAGTGAAATAGTTGAGAAGAACACTCACAAATAAATATGGCAATAACAAACCTTAGAACCTAAAAGTTGAAGTACTTATGTTAAACTGAGTACTTATTTCTATCTTTTTAAGTATAATTTTAATTTTACAGACCAAATATGTGTCACAAGTTCTATAATATTAGATAGAGATTATAAGTGAAAATATGCTTATTGATGTTTTTTGACTTCATACAATGTACATTGATATAAGTATAGACTATAGATATGTTACAAAAGTGTAATGTATGTACCATAGAATATATTAAAAACTTTCTTTGTTACTACATGTGTTTTTTATTTTATCATGTTGCCATAAGATTGCAATTCACAGCTGATTATTTCAAATTATTTGATCGCATTGTACCTCGTCTATACATAAGTTTTGAGACGAAAGAAAAGTTGCATAACCTTATAAATATTTAACTTATATTTTTTAAATTTTCAGTACGCATTAAGTAGATAATAATCAACAATAAAATATATTTATTATTCAAAATGACCACCCTTGTTTTTAATACGAACGACGCGAACGTTGACCAGTACTGCTCAAGAGACACGATGCAAGGATGATCCTCTTCACCGACGAAAGAATATTTACTGTCGAAGAAAAGTTTAACCGAACAAAACAACAAAGTCTATGCCAAAAGCAGCAAGGACGTCCCAGCTTCAACACGGAATGTCTCGCGTACCCATCATCCGGCTAGTGTTATGGTATGGTGGGGCGTTTCATATGAAGGTGTGACTCCGCTCCTTTTCTGCCAACATGGTGTCAAGGTTAAACCTAAAAATTACCAAAATGACATTTTAGAGCCTGTTGTGAAACCCCTGACACGTACTTTATTTCACAACAAGGACTGGGTTTTCCAGCAAGACTCCGCGCCATCCCATAAGGCAATAACCACCCAAGCTTGGCTGAGGGAAAATGTACCGGCCTTCATCGCGCGGACGAATGGCCCTCCTCCAGCCCCGACCTCAACCCGCTGGATTATTCATTATGGTCTGAATTAGAGCTCAGGGCCTGCCGAAAGTCCCACCCAAACTTGGAGTCACTGAAGTGAGCCCTCGTCCGAGAACCAAAGCAGATTCCGCTGGAAAAGGTTCGTGCCGCCATTGATGACTGGCCAATCGTCTTAGGGCCTGTATTAAAAACAAGGGTGGTCATTTTGAATAATAATTATATTATATTGTTGATTATTATCTACTTAATGCTTACTGAAAATTTTAAAAATATAAGTTAATTAATAAAAAATAAAAGTTATGCAACTTTTATTTCATCTCAAAACTTATGTACACACGAGGTATAATAAGCTGTGGTTTTGCATAAAAATATAAGGCAGTCATCTAATTTGATAAGCATCAGATACTTTTCATACCAACAAATGATGCAGCACAGCAAGGATATTATGTATATCAGATCACATAAAATATTAGTTAGTAATGTGGTGAAAACTAGTTTCACCAAAAATAGAATCTCTGTCACATTCTAAGAATATTGAGTACATATCTATACCTAAATATAATTTACATTAGAGCAAACATGGCCATGCTGTGTATCTTTAGGCCTATATGGCATTTGTATAAAATAACTGAAGAATATTGTTGAGTAATTTATTCCTTATAATGTATGTAATCACAATTTCTGCCATTAAAAATAGTAGCCATTACAATGGCAGACAACAATACATATTAATTTTTTAGAAACATCTTACTAGCATAACATTTTACATGGTATATTTGCATGCATAATACAGATATCTATTAAGTTATTAGCTCATTTAAATCTCGGAATATTTTTTATAATTCCATTTCAAACCAGTTGTACTTTACCATTCTTAACCAGATCTGCTATTGGTTTGTACTGCAAAATATGCTGCGAGCCTTCTGAAACATAAACAAACCAACAGTGTAAGTCATATTGCCAAAAACAAAAAATTGTATTAAGTAAGTAAACCAAGGAGGATTATGTGGATATTTTAAACAGAAAATGCATAGGAAATTACTCAATAATAATAACCTTCTAAATCTATTTCTTCATCTTCACCAGCAAGGTCTTCTAACACAACACCATTTACCATCTCACTCGCCTTCAAAAACACATGTGTCTGTAAATTAGGGGACTCTGATATTTTGTTCATTTCAAGAGCTTGCATGTTACTGGGCATTTTATTTAAGATAACAGTCTTTATATGGTTCTCCATATTCATCAAATAATCCTGTGCATACTTGTATTCAGATGGTGTTAGGTAATTTGTATCGATTTCCACTCTCAACCTTTCTTCATTTAAAATAGGAATACAATATTTTTCTATTTTATTGAGCCTAGTTCTGAGATAATTACAAATTACAAATTTTATTCGACTAAGTTCCATTTTATGAATCGATGCACGCAAATCCGTTTTCGGCAATTTGTTTATATTTCGTTCCATGTGTTGTATTTGACCCAACATACATTCCACCATGTCGTTGCGATGTGGTAGAATTTCAGGAGCCAACCGTTCATTTTGCCAAGCAGTTTGCAAAGTTCTCAGTACGGTTTCTGCCGTGATTTCTTCTTCTTCATCACTTAATTCTATGTCTACATTTGAATCCATCGTACACAATGGACTCATTTGAATTAGGTTGCACAATTTATTTATTATTCTTATAACTTCATCATACCAATACGTTATAAATAATAACTTTTATTACGATAAAAATAAGGCAAAAAATATATAATAGAGTCTGATTGCTAAACGAAGTAAACTGACAGATCGAAATGTCACTTTCCAAAATAATGTTGCTTACTTTTTTTTTTTTTTTTTTTTTTTTTTTTTTTCGGTACAATTCTCTCCTTATTTTTTTTTTAAAGGAGAAGGCAAAGGCCTCAACCAGCCATGCAGCCTAGTCTGTAGTTGCTATTTCACATCCAAGAACTTCAATATAGTTCAAACTTCAAAGGCCGAGGCCTTATCTGTAATTGTATTAAGAAGCAAGGCCAAAGCCATGTCTGAAATTGTCATAATATAAGGCCAAAGCCATGTCTGAAATATTCTTAGTAAGGCCAAAGCCATGTCTGAATTTGCCATAATTAAGGCCAAAGCCATGTCTGAAATTCTCTTAGCAAGGCCAAATCCATGTCTGAAATTGTCATAATTAAGGTCATAACCATGTCTGAAATTGTCATAATATAAGGCCAAAGCCATGTCAACGTTCTTTTTTTTTCAAATTATAAGCCTGAATCCATGTCTGTGTCTATCTTAACTTGTAGACAGAAATCTCATTAATCCTTATGTAAAAATAACAGTCCCCGAAATTAGATTTCTCCAATAGTGGACCAAATGTAGTTGCATAGAGAATGATAGCATTGCCGATTCTTCAAAAGTGTTTGCAGAGAGCGCGGGATGTTCTCGGCATTTCCATAAATACGTAAAAGATCATCGATCAACAGAAATCGTTGTACAGCAAAATTGCTGCATTCAAAAAATATATGATTCAAAGATTGAATAAGGCCACAATTACAGTATGTGCAATATGATGATGGTAAAATGTTCATTCTATGGAGATGCTCATTAAATCGTCCATGTCCAATTCGCAGACGACATATTGTTGTATAGAAACGCCTGTTAACAAATATTTTTCCTTTACAGAACCAGGGAGACCTAATATTTGGATTGATTGATCTGTACCACTGCCCTTTTCGTAGAAGACTGTCTTCCCATTGATGCTTCCATATATCTTGAACTTCTTTTTTAACTAATACGAAACAGTCTGATATTGGGATTTTTATGTTTCTATATGGTACCACATCCGTAGTGTTTGTGATCGACCTGGCCAAATAATCTACTCTTTCATTGCCAATAACGCCTACATGAGACGGGGTCCAAAAAATAACTATGTCTATTTTGTCTTGCACTGTTAGTTTATGATACTTTTTTCGAATATCGTATATAGTGAAGGGAGTACTAAATGAGTACGTAGGATTTGACAAAGCTAGTAATACACTCATACAATCTGCAATTATGATCCATTTTTTAAATTCTGGTTTTGACTGTATTCTGTATTCAATATAATCCAAAGCCGTAAGGATAGCACATGCCTCCGCAGTATATATGCTCGAAACATCAGGGAGCCTCAATCCATATCCAATTCTAGTTGACAAATCGTAGATGGCCATGGAAACTTTGTCTTTAGTCTTTGCTCCATCAGTATAAATTTGTATGTATTCATGCCACTCAGAAATTCTGTTGTATACATCATGCTTGTTGCTCAAATCATTATCAATAACTATTTTAATACTAGAGAATTTACTGTCGTAATCACCATCATAGCAAGGTAGAGTATTATTATGGTAAATATCATAGATGGTGGTAATATTAAGAATTGCATTTAAGTTATCAGTCAAATAGGTACCGGAATTTTTTCTAAGTTTAGAGATTAAACAATTGTTGGAAATAGTTACCAGTTTGTGGATGAATTTATACAACAGCATTAGAAAACGAATTTTCATAGGGGGTAAATTACATTCAATTTGCATAGAATTAATAGGAGATGTATTCATGGCACCCAGAACCAATCGCATATTTTTATTTTGAATTTTATCAATTTTATCAATTAGTTTAATGGAAGAAGCATAACAAAAGAATGCGTATTCAAAATGGCTTCTAACTAACGATTTGTAAAGCATTAAAAGAGTCTTTGGATCTGCTCCCCATTTAGAACCAACCAAGGTTCTAAGAATATTTGTAGCCTTCATAGCCTTTACTATTAAGTAATCAACATATTTAGACCAACTTAAATTTTGTTGGAAAAGAACCCCCAAAAATTTTACATTTGTTTCTATGGGGATCTTGGTGTCATGGTAAAATACTGAAAATAGAGAAGATTTAACACCTTTTTTACAAAATATCACAATTTTGCTTTTATGTGGATTGATATCTAAACCCAAAAAGTTGAAATATCGATGAAGATTTTTAAGAGCCAAGTTTAATTTACTTTCAGTTTGTTCTAATTCAACACCGCTGCAATATATGGCCAAATCATCGGCAAATTGCAGATTTACAACGCTCGATCCCAAAACCATATTCAATCTATGTATGTATAATATATATAATAGAGGGCTCAAGATGCCTCCCTGACACACTCCTTTATATGAGAGTCTTGGTCCATAAAATTTATTATTAAACTTAACAAAAACCTCTCTACCAGTTAGAAAATTATGTACCCAATGGACCATTTTTTCTGGAATACCCAGATTTAATAGAGATGCAGACAACAAACTTATATTGACATTATTAAAGGCACCCACTACATCTAGAAAAATGCATGCTAGATGTTTGTTTTCGCTAATAGCAGAGTTAACATCTGTGTAAAAGTGAGCCAAACTTTCTCGGGCTGAGAACCCACGACGAAAGCCAAATTGATTGTTTGGTAAAAGATGATTGTGTTCAATGTAAAATTCAAGACGAAATTTTAGCAGTTGTTCAAAAATTTTACCAATACATGAAGTTAATGCTATTGGACGATATGAATCTGGAATATTGGGAGTTTTATCAGGTTTCAGTATTGGAACCAAGCAATCCGTTTTCCACTCTTTCGGTATAAAAGAGGCGTTCCATAAAGAATTTAGGATTTTTAAAAATATTAAAGTATTACGGGGAGAAAGATTCTTGAGCATTTTGTAAGATAAATTGTCTAATCCACAAGCTGTATCTCTTCTAGATTTTATGGCTGAATTTAATTCTTGTAAGGTGAATGGATTAACGAGATTAGAATTATTGATATTTAGACTGGAGGTCTCAGATCGTACGATAAGTGGAGGTTCAACAAAGTCGGGAGTATACTTTCTCAAAAAATCAATAATCCATGAGGTATCTGTAGGTGTAGCTGGTTTGGTAGACGTTGAAAAACTTTTATTAAATTTACGCATGGTTTGCCATATTTTAGAAACAGGCGTTATTCTAGTTAATTTTGAACAATATTCTTGCCAGCTAATAATTTTCTCTTGTTTTACTACACGCTTTATTCGAGCTTGTAATTTTTTGAATTCAATAAAATTTTCTAGCGTAGGATTATTTTTGAACCGTATATATGCATCTTTACTATTTTGGACGGCTAATGCACATTTCTCATTCCACCACGGAACTGGCGGATGCCTAATTTTTTTATATGAACTAGTTTCAGAACGTAATATTATTTTGTTACTAATCTGTGAAATGGACTCTTGCTCGACAGCTGTCATGATAATGTCACAGAATTTATGATATGATTCAAGTGGTTCGGATGGTAAAAAAACAAAATTGTCAAGCATTTTATTGACTCGAACAGCAAAAGTTTCCCAGTTGATCTTACGAATATTATATTTACAAAACTGTTGAGTGTCTACAGATTCGCTATAAACAGAAGAAAAACTGTTATTCAATAAAAGTTTAGTCATTGTTGGCAAATGATAGCTGCCTAAAGGATCATCGTGTACCCACCATTCAGAATGGAGTGCCAACGAAGGACTAATAAATGAAAGATCCAGTGCATTAGGCCGCCAAGTGTTTGTGCCAACAGTAGTAACATGACCATCATTTAATAATACCAAATCACAGTCATCAAGGGATTCGACAATATCTCTGCCTCGAGAATCAGTTGAACAACAACCCCATAATTCATGATGTGCATTAAAATCACCTGCTATAAAGGCTGGTTTCGGAATACTATTTATTAAGTTGATAAATTTAGCTTTCGAAAATGTAGGTGTGCAATTAGTAGGACAATAAAAGCTAGCTATTGAAAATGAATTATTGTTTATTGTTATTTTGACTACCAAGTTTTGTAGCGAGTTATCACAATAAGTTTCTACAATATCATAAGGAATACTATTATGAATGACTATGGCAACACCATTATGGTGATTGCCACAGTCATTCCGTACAACAGAGTATCCCTTGATATTGCAGCGGTGATGAGGCTTAAGCCAGGTCTCAGATATAACAGCAATATGAATTGAATGATCATAAAGAAATTTGGTAAAAATATGCCGATTACACAGAAGACTTTGAGCGTTCCACTGCACAATGTTTAATTGGTTGTGGGTGAATTTGAAGAAGAAGTATTTTTAGCCTTGTATGTTTCATTTACAATGTCAAGCACATTTTTAGAGCAAATGGGTGTATCATGTGTTTTACTTAAAGTCACAATTTTAACTATTGATTCAACTAAAATACTTAGAGCTTTGTCTGAATTAAGGATTGTTAGAAAGTCAGTGTCACGTTTTTTTTCATTGAGAGGAGGAAAATGTATTTTATCAAAAATGTCGGCAAATGTTTTAGGCATGTATTTGTTTTTATTCTCTTCAATTTTCTTTTTCTTTATAGGGCATAAGCCAGAAATGCTTACATGATTACCCTTGCAGTGTACACATATAGCCTCTTGCAATGGTTTGCTACAAGTTTTGTAATTGTGGCTTTCACTGCATATGGAGCAACGTTCGGAATTTTTACAAAATTTGGATAAATGGCCATACCTTAAGCACCGATAGCATTGTTTAACTGGCGGCACATACTTTGAGATGTTGTGTCTCCACCCTGCCAAGTCGACATAGTCTGGAAGAACGGAAGCTGCAAATGTGATGGCTACAGTCTGAGTTGGCTGTTGAATAAAACCATTATCAGTGTTAGTTTTGCGTAGAAATCTTCGAACACAGATGATTTTTTTATAGGTAGACAACATGGTAAAAATTTTCTTGTTAGTTAATTTGATTGGCACATTTCTTATAATGCCTGTAACTTCAGTAGAAAATGCAGGAATACTAGCTTTGAAATGATAGTCTTTTAAAAAAGTTTGATTATTCAAAAAAGCATTGGCAAGACCAGGTTTTTCAAAGTATACCCCAATTTTAAATTTATTCAAACTCCTAAGGTACTTAACACCTTTGTTAAATCGTTTTAAGCAGGTTGACAGTGATAACAGGTCTCTGGATCCAATGGGCCTCTCACTATCAGCAGATTCAACAAACACTACAAACTCTGTAGCGGCAGCATCTTCAGGGTACCGTCGTGTGTAGTCCGTGACATAGTATGGAGCATATTTAATTTTTTCAGGCTGTTCCTCTTCATATTCCGAGGACGAAGAATCTCCCGAAGTCTCCTCGGCCTTGTTTTCAACGGGAGCCTCCGTATCGCCTTTTTTCCGCTTTTTCGTTCGACCCTTACTCATTGCTAAAACTGATTAAATATTTATTTATCGAAGAACTTATCTGTAGTAGTTTTTATTTATACGAAATTATAGAGAATTTGTATAAATTCAATGAAAAATTTAGAGATTTTGTAAAGCCCGCCTATTCACTTCGAAGTTCCCGCGCTTTTTTTTTTTCTTTTTTTTTTTTTTTTTGTAAATTTTCCCTTTCGGGAAGGCAAAGGGATCTAGCCCATACAGCCTCGTCTTAAGTGCTTTTTATTTCTTTATTTGCTTATATCTAATTTTTCACAAGTGCAATGAAATCGGATGTGTTCGATTTCAAGGCCCTGCTGGAGTTTAGGCGTTAATTCCTTCCGGTTTGATGCTTTTCAGACGATTTTCTCGCAGCAGAGGAGTAGAACACGGTCGACCCATCCACCCGACAAAAAGCGTCCAAAATCACTTATTTCAAAGCTTCCACATACTGTCCATCTTCGTTGATGTTTGTTGCTTAGATTCACATCACATTTAAACCACAAGCACAACTTTAGACTAGAATATGAAATCATTAAAACAAGCGACCACCCGCACCGTCAGAATTCCCGCCAAAACCTCTAATGTTGCTTACTTTCAAACCATAGTGATTGATCTAGTTCAATTTTTATCATTCAAAAAATCAATAACACAGCACTAGCTTGCAAAATTAGAATTTTATTGCGCATTTTTAAAAATTCTGCTAAACCCTTCTAATAAATGTCTGTGTAAATAATTTTGCGTAAACAATCACAACAGATACGCGAAAGGATAACAATGAAAATTACAATTATTAGTTTTATTATTTGAGAAAAATAACGTTCGGCACATTCATAGCTTTTGTAAGTTTCGTTTATAATGAACCGACTAAAATTCAGTAGACATGCAGTACTAATCACACATTAGGCAGCAATTACGACTTTGAGTTGGGCTTTAGAAAATGAGAGAATTAAATGGTTCACTGAATTGAAATGTCCAAATAATCTTGATCTTTTTCTTTGATCCTATAGTAGGATTGCTAATAAACGGAGTAAACTGACATTTCGAATGTTGCCACTATTTCATGAAATTTAAATAGTGCTGCGGTAAAAAGATCAAGATTATTTTAACATATCAATTCAA
The DNA here is from genome assembly GCA_036417725.1 of Clanis bilineata. NCBI lineage: Eukaryota > Metazoa > Arthropoda > Insecta > Lepidoptera > Sphingidae > Clanis > Clanis bilineata. Next base: position 10,312,082 of record CM071151.1, on the reverse strand, counting down.
TGAACCATTTCATTCTTTCATTTTCAAAAGTCCAATTCAAAGTCGTAGTTATGCCTAATATGTGATTAGTACTGCATGTCTACTGAATTATAGTCATAGTAAATTGCTGCATGCTAAGTTATGGCATGCCTAGTATAAATAGAAACTAGTGAAATTAAATAAAAAAATACAACCTACCAGTGTAATGGAATGTTGGTCCATTTCTAAATTTCTGCACACCGCATCCAATAAAATTACAAATAAGCATCTTTTTCCTAAGCTAAGCTTACTATTATTTTAAACAAACCACCACATAGGTATCTGTTAAAATTACAAAATATTTTAAAATTTTACCGAAGATCGAATCGATGATTTTATTATGTTAAGATGACATTTTCCATGTAAACAAACGCAAGTAAAATGGCTGAAAATGCCTACAATGTATTTAGTCTAAGCTACAATGGCAATTTGATGCAAATGGGCATAGACAATGATACGTGTATTGTACAAGCTAAAATATATATATCTTTTTTTGCGTGCATAATTAGAAATTAGCTAGTAAGAGATATCAATATGTTTATACTACGGTGTCGAAACGAGTCATATTTTTGTAGATAAATTAAATACTTCATCTCCTCTATGATTCTTCACTCATTGGGTTTATTATATTGTGGCTAAGCCTATAAGCGGAGCGATTCTAACGTCATTGGGCTAAGCTCACCCGTGATTTTTCTCGACTTCCTTTTTTTAACTGATTGCATTCTCCAGAGTATAATCTTAAACTAAATCTTAGATTATCGACTAAATAAAGAGTATAATACAATAATAATCTATGGGTTGCATTGTCACGTCTTTCATTTTCTTTTATTTGGCGAGAGCTTTTCCCAGCCAGTATGAAAATAAATAAATAAAAAGCAAACGTGTGGCACTCGGGAACTGCCGCGGTAAAGCTATTGCATAGCATCCAAAATCAATACACCGATATACTTTCTCACAAACAGCTTATTACGTATTCGTCCGATTTCGGAGCAGCTCGTCTCAATTCGTGCGAGCTTCGAGTAAATACAAAGAAGAGGTGCCCTAACGCCGAAACTCTAAGCAGGCATGAGTCACCAGATTGCGGGGCGAAGAGGGGGATTACGCATGCGCAGTAACGCCGATACAACCAATGCCACCTAGAGGCGAGTTGCTGAACTAAAGAGACAAGCGTGATATTTCAAAAAAGTCATTAAAAGTTCTGCTATTCATCGATAGATGGCAAAACTAAAAAATATCACCGCTGTGCCGGTGGGAGTGGGGGGTGTTAGGTCGTTACGGAATTTCTGTATTTGGTCTCCACGCTCAGGCCCGCGATAGAAGCTATGCAATAGCTTAAAACTAAAATATGCATTATAACGTTCGTAGTGTAAAAGTGCAGGTATATGTCCTATAAATATAAATATAAACAATAAACTTATATAAAACAGATTACGATAAATTGTTAACCTCCTCTTTTTTAGGGTTTCAAAGCCAAATGGCAAAAATGGTACGCTTGCAATCGTCATGTCTGTCGGTCTGTCCGCGGTTTAGCTCAGAGACTACCAGTACTAGAAATATGTAACTTAATTCTTAAAATCTGGAATTTGTGCCCGATATGACGATAGGCTCGCCCCCTATCACATCTGGAACGGAACTAAGCTGCGCGAAATGTGGGTGTACTAGTTGGCTAGAGCGCCTCTGCCTACCCCTCCGGGGATACAGGCGTGAGCTTATGTTATGATGTATGTTATGTGTTAAAAGGAAAACTATCATGACTGGTTAGCCGGCTTTACAAGTTTTCGAGTAATACTACACCAAACTTTGACAGCAGTTTGACAGCCTCCGTGGCGCAGCGGGCGAGTAGCCGGCTGTGAAGCTAGAGGCCGCTGTGCGGGTTCGATTCCCGCATTGAGACAAATGTTTGTGTAGCCCACAGATATTTGTTTCAAGTCTGGGTGTTGTGAAACCAAAAGTCTCTTATAGTCTCTGACACCCACGATACAGGTTATACCTAGTGTGGGTTCAGGACTAGGTGTGACTGTTGGGTGTATTTATTATTATTTAAACAAAACAATAGAATTTCGTTAAAATTCTATTAAACACTACACAGGTGAAGTTTTAGTTGTGTAAATCAGGTAAATATAAGTTTATGGCTCGATGTATGCATAATTATGACCAATAAAACCATATTTTAATAACATTTAACCCGGCTTTGGAACTCTGTACTGTGGATATGCAGCATGCGCATGGCCGGTTTTTGTTTTTTGAAGTCGGTAATTTATATTACAATAATATACGACATATACGACAATACTTGTTTAATTTTTGAAATACCTGTCTGTGTCTCTGACCTCTGTTGACTAACCAGTAGGGGCAGTAGGTAACCACCAACTACCAAGGGTGAAATCCTATTAATGGTAGTCCATTATGCTTCTAAGTAGGCTCATAACAATATTAGCTGGGTAAGACTGTCATAAGACACAGAGATGAACTCCGTGAACAAGATTTGTTTATTTCGATTAACGTATTAATTTTACTTTATTTCTTTCTCGGTAATTTATAATGAAATGACATGCCACATTACAAACGTCAAGACCGAATTTTCGCATACTAGTGGGGATTACGCCAAAAATCGAGTTATTGCGTAATTTTTTTTTTATCCGGGCACGGTGACTATGCTGCACCTGATGGTAAGCGTAGTACTGTCCTTAAAAAGTAGCGACTACTGACAAACAATGGGTTTATCAGTGGTCGTCAGAATCATGCCCGGCCTATTTATGCTCCTTCACACTCTGAATCCGAAGAGGAAAGAAGCAAATCGAGGGGCTAGCGACAAGATAGGTGGATGACCGATGCAGATACATGGATACCCCCATAACCGTCTCAACCAACCATCAAGTCACGCCGCAAGCCCCTCGAGAGAAAATATTAATCATCTCATGATGTTACTGAATAGAATTTTACCACGGCCAAGCTCTCGTGAGCCTTGTGGTTCTGCATAATTCGGTTTCGCGTAATTTCATAGAAATAGCGCTACAATGAAATAACATAAGTTCACGCCTGTATCCCCGAAGGGGTAGCCAGAGGCGCACTAGTGAACTACATTATAGAACACCCTCATTTCGCCGAGCTTAGTTCCGTCCCAGATGTGATAGGGGGCGAGCCTAGCGCCATATCGGGCACAAATACCAGACTCCGGGCTGATATGAAAAAATCCAATATCACTTCGCCCCACCCGGGGATCGAATCCAAGACCTCAGAACCGTAGTCGGACCAAAATACCACTACGCCACCGAGGCAGTCTTACAATGAAATTATTATGTATGAAATTATTATGTACATTGTAATACGTACGACCACACTCTAGACGTCTAAACCCATCATCATCATCATCATCAGCCATAGAACGTAAACCTATACTGGTTCAAATTTCATAATTAAATTCAATACTCACAAAACATTAAAATAAACGTATTCGATCCAAAATTGGGTTAAAATGTAAAGCCAGCCCTGTAGTCTCAAGTAGGTAATGTATTCACCTTCTAAGACGCCACCTATATCTAATTATGAATATTGATTTTTCTTATGACGCCGGTTTTAATCCTCAAGGTATGTATAAAAGACGAGCGCAGCCCAACAAACGGCGAGTAGCCTCCACTGCCTCGACAATCCAACCACTTCCCGAGATCGGTTATACTACATTAAAGACTGGAGTAGTTCGTGATACGATTTTCTTCAGTATTTTTGTATTAACCATCTCCCAACGACTTCCCTTACCCTGGACTTTTTAAGTAATTGGCTATTTTTAATATTTTTTGAGTATTTAAAACTTCCTAAAGCACAAGTACCTGACTTGTTACTACAGAGTGCCTACTAACGATTTATTTTTTTAGGTTGATACACAACAAAATCCAAGATGACGATTTCAATGGATCCGGGACCAGGACTGGCGGCTTTGCAAGCATGGGGCGGTCAAGTTGCAGCATATGGTGCTTCTAATCAAACTGTCGTCGACAAAGTGCCTCCAGACATGCTGCACATGATCGACCCCCACTGGTGATTTTCACTTAGTTTCTTTGTTTTATTATCTTTATTTCTGAACATGTCTAAAAGGATTATTTTTTCTTATAATTTTAGGTACCAGTTTCCGCCTATGAACCCTCTCTGGCATGCACTTTTAGGCTTTACTATTGGTGTTTTGGGATTTATTTCGATATCGGGAAACGGCATGGTTATCTACATCTTTTTATCAACTAAGGTGTGTAGTAACTACATCTGGCAAGTTGTAAAGATATCTAACATAACAATAGTTAATAAATAATGCATGCATTTGAATGTTCCAGAGTCTTAAAACGCCATCAAACTTGCTTGTAGTCAATCTTGCTTTTTCGGACTTCCTCATGATGTGCGCTATGTCTCCAGCCATGGTGGTTAATTGCTACAATGAAACTTGGGTATGGGGTAAGTGAACAGTGCTTATTTATTTTTTGCTATTTCTTACGACAAACTTTTCAAATAACATCCCATGATTTTAGGTCCGTTTGCCTGTGAATTATATGCTTGCGCCGGCTCTCTGTTTGGATGCGCTTCTATTTGGACTATGACAATGATTGCTTTTGATCGCTACAATGTTATCGTGAAAGGCATTGCAGCTAAACCAATGACCAACAACGGTGCGCTTCTTCGTATTCTTGGGATCTGGGCGTTTTCACTTGCTTGGACTCTCGCTCCCTTCTTTGGCTGGAACAGGTATTAAAAATATAAGATGTTAAGCGCAGGTTCAACATTTTACTTTAGTATTTCTTTATCTTCTACTTATTTTCTAGATATGTGCCGGAAGGAAACATGACTGCCTGCGGCACCGATTACTTGTCCAAGGACTGGTTTAGCCGAAGCTACATTCTCATCTACTCCGTCTTCGTTTACTTCATGCCGCTTCTTCTTATTATTTACTCTTATTTCTTCATTGTTCAGGTGATTAAGACCAAATATTATATGTAAAAGTGTTTCTCAGATTTAAGGTATTTTTACCTACTCGTATTCTTCATTGATATATTTCAGGCCGTAGCTGCCCATGAGAAAGCGATGAGGGAACAGGCTAAGAAAATGAATGTGGCCTCACTGAGATCTTCGGAAGCGGCAAACACGAGCGCTGAATGCAAACTAGCCAAGGTTTGTTATTTTTGATATTATCAGTACCTACAATTATGTGTCACGTTTTGGGGTACCTATCTCTCGATATCTCCGAAATTAAATAGAATTCCATATTATGTCATTTTGTTAGTATTATTTAAAAACCTTACAAACTATGTTAGTATCAAATGTAGGCAACTGAGTTCATACAAAATCGGGCAATCTAGTTTACTTGCAATGACGTTCAGGAGACTGTTAGTGCTGGGACGCACTCTGTACAGTAGGGACGCCCCTAATGAAATGGCCCTACTTATAAAAACCATTTACGCGGTTAAAAACTAATATTATATTATAATAACGCGGTAAACTAATTTTGAAGATTTTAACACGTAACGTTTTTATAAGGAGTGCTCGAATTTTACGAGATGGAACGCATTTACTCCTGTTTTCTTTTTTTTTTTAACCAACTTGAAATAGGGAGAAGGAAACGCTGTAAGATATTATAATTTTTTTACATAGGGAACGCTGGTAGATTATTTTTCTACGAAAGGGAACGCCGTTTCCGTCCACACCACGTCACACAAATATTTGTCTCGGTGCGGGAATCAAACCCGTGGCCTCTCGTTTCTTAGACTGCTACGCGCCCGCTGCGCCATTAGGGTGTCAAAATGCCACGGGCCCGCGATCATAGCGGGGTGCGACCGGAAAGAGACTGAAAGCGTCCCAGCAAAAACAGCTACATCTGATAAATTTGCCACTGGCCCTAAACAGTATAGTGACGTCACTGCAAGTAAGGGGCAATATTGTCTATAATTGTACCGTTTAAATTATGGCGGTTTCGATTCGTTTCTATGTATATTTTTTTATTTCGGCCAATATTCATTGGCGAGATATTTGCTACTACTACTACTATTCGTAAAACTAAAAACTTCATACATTTATCATTCCCTTGGAATAAGCTCTATCTAAAACAAAAGGAATCTTGAAAATCGGTCTATATTTGGCGGAGATATCGCGTACCTAATAATACACACGCACATCAAGACGCACTTGGTTGGTTTTATTCTTCTTTTGCGACCGAGATAATGTTTCCATTACTTCCATTGTTATAATGTACTAATATCGAACCAGGTCGCATTGATGACAATATCCTTGTGGTTCATGGCGTGGACACCTTACCTGGTCATCAACTATACTGGAGTGTTCGAAAGTGCACCAATCAGCCCACTGGCCACTATCTGGGGGTCCCTCTTTGCCAAGGCTAACGCCGTCTACAATCCTATTGTATATGGTATCAGGTAAGTTAAATAAATAAATAAATACACCCAATACTCACACACGTAGTCCTTACCCCACAATAGGTATAACCTGTATCGTGGGTGTCAGAGACTATGAAATACTTTCGATCTCACAACACCCAGACTTGAAACGAATATCTGTGGGCCACACAAACATTTCTCTTAATGCGGGAACCGAACCCGCGGCCTCTCGCTTCACAACCTGTTTGTGTAAACTGTTTAAGGAAGACGAGAATCTACTTATTTTATTATACAGCCGATTTGCAATAGTCAGATAACTTTATTTGAGGGACTAGTTTGAAACAGATTTGATAATATCATACATTATTAGTTAACACGTCCGAATAATTCTCTAGATAAAAATTATGTAGCTATTGAAAAATTCGCCACAGCCATTTAGGGAAACTCGCAGCATTTAGATAAATCTCGATTTATACACCTACGTGTAACTTACACGTATCGAGTTTAGGACTAATCAAGACCCCTCGGAGGCGGCTCGGCCACCGGCCGCTTAATGTAAAATGCATTATTATTAATAATAGCGTCGTTTCCGACAGGCATACTACGTAATAGTGCTGCAAGTCGCCCTTAAGTACTATCTACCTAAAAAATAAAAAAATTGGTGGTGGCTATTACCTTCGGTATTTCGGTACGACTATCGTCCTGAAGTCTCGGTTTCGATCCCCAAGTCGGGCAAACTTTGTGCCTGATATGGCGACAGGCTCACATCACATCTGGGACTAAACTAAGCTCGGTGAAATGTGGGTGTTTTAGTTCGCTAGTGCGCCTTTGCCTACCGCTTCGGGGATACCGGCATGATCATATGTCATATTACGTAGTTCAGAGGCCCTAGACAAAAACCAAGTGTGACGTTTGATAACGCTAGGCATTTAACGCTCATATTTTTTTGTATCAACCGAGATTGGTCACGTGACTTTTCGGACGTCAGTGTCAACTATATACAAAAAAAAACATTAGCGTTAATGCCTAGCGTTATCAAACGTCACGCTTGGATTTTTTCTAGGACCTCAGCGGGTTTAGACAAATGGCTTATGCGCTAGTCGAATAGAATAGTCAAATGAAATAAATGTATGGGAATGACATACGAATACGCCGAATATAGCGTACTTTTGTCATTCCCATACATTTATTTTATTCGACTAGCACATAAGCCACTTGTCTAATCCCGCAGGAGATAGAGATTTGGTCCTACAAATTTTAAAGTTATGAAGAGAGTTTAACATTAGATAGAGTTGTATAACAGGATTTGGTTTATTTTCAGCCATCCTAAATACCAAGCAGCTCTGTACGCTCGGTTCCCGTCGCTGCAGTGCCAGTCGGCGCCGGACGAGTCAGGCTCCGTCGCGTCGGGCACCACCGCCGTCTCGGAGGAGAAGCCGGCCGCCTGAACAACCACGGAACTACCTCGTTCCTGCCTACTACGAACGCAACACAACCACGAACCGACCACCTCGCGACACTCTGGACATACGATTCTGCCGAAGCGATGTTCTTTATTATTTTTTATACGCAAACATTTTACATTTGTACAAAGCTGTAAACTCGAACACAGAGCGTGTGCTGGTTGCAAAATATTCAGGTTAGGTCATTACGTTTGTCTTATATAGTCGACTCCTGCGTATTTTGAGTTCACGTTTTGTGTCTCGAGTTGAACGTTGCACACTTTTCTTATACCTTACATAATCTTGAAATTACGGCTGGCGACATTAAAAATGCAAAAAAAATCAATGAATGAATATTAAAATGTCGTTAGACCGATCCTTTACCTATGAGACTGCTCCTTTAGATATAGACAACGGTAGATTTGTTAACGACGAAACGAGCTCTGTATCTTGGACTAATAAAGCATATTATTACTTAGCAAGCTGGCTGATAGCCATTTAAAGATGTGTCGAATTATTTATCAAGTTTTTAATCCATTATCTCCCTTTCTTGAACTTACCTACCCAGTATCCACTGTTGCGCGTGAAACTTCATTGCCAAATGCAACTAGATAAGAAAATATTCATGTACTTTCTTTCTTTCTTTCTATCTGCCCTTTTCCCATGTTTATGTGGGGTCGGCGCAACACACTTTTTCAAGCATGTTGCAGAGAGGATTTGGCTTTGTTTTTACGACCGGTCGTCTGCCCGGCGTGAACCGCCTATGAGGGTACCCTGTACCGGGCAAATTAAATTTGAAAATTTGCTTTGCCCAACCATCGAACTTTTGGACTCTTTTTTCCGACTTTGGGAATTGAACCCAGGACCTCCCGGTCCACAGCTCATACATGCTGCCACTAGACCAAGGAGGCAAAGAAAATATTCATGTACTATTGGGAAATATAATATAGTGCCTTGTTAAAGCTGCTTTTCTACTTTAAATGTGCAAGATGTGTAGGAAAATTAAATTACTTTCGTTATTGGGAGAATTAAAACCGCGCGACAAATATATACGATACTGTCAATGAATTCTTGTTACCAAAATGAATTATCTGAAATAATTGCATGTAAATCTTAGATTATTCTCATGTAAATAAATTACAAAACAATATTTAAGTCGGAAGTGCGTATGAGTCAAAGTTACATCAAAAGGGTATCGTTTTCGATTGGTATTAATTAGGTAATCTCTGATGAAGTCACGAAAATATAATTATAGATAGTGAGGTACTAATTTTAGATTTTATTTTGGTAGGTTACCAATGGGAAAGAAGTTTCAATGGGTTTCGACGGATAGCATCTACTTGACCGGTAGGTCCTGGGTTCGATTCCGATGTCGATCAAATAAGCGGATTTAGACAAATGGCTTATGCGCTAATGGAATAGAATAATTAATGTATGAGAATGACATAAGAGTACGTCGTATATAGCGTACTCTTATGTCATACATTTAATCTATTCGACTTGCGCATAAGCCACTTGTCTAAACCCTAATTCAATTTTCTGGAGAGTGAATACGCAAAGAGGTTTAGAGTTAGGCGGGTAGCCGATTATAAAAAATTATGCCGAATACTTTCTGTAAGATGCTTCAAAGAGTGTATGGCGTCAACCCCACATTGAAGTTAAAGTTTACATGCTCTTTGATTGAAGTGGCATAAGGGCAGATAAGAAGAATGGATAGCGCCTGTTAGTACCCACGTGGCACATGCCCAAGAAACTTACAGAAGTTACAGAACGGAAGTCGAACCGTCAACGATACCAAAGAGCGGAACGAAGCGAATCCGTCGACACGGAATAAACTTTTTGTTGCTTAGCAACGTATTCACATGTAAACACAAAGTTGTCATGCGTGTCCTGTAAAGATTACATGCTCTTTGCTGTGATTTGTGAAGTAACAAACACCATTGATAACTACTTTTAATATCGTGCTAAGTATTTAAATTTATTTTATTTGATATTAATCGTTACAGTGCAATAAGTGCAGTAGGTATCAGCAAAATGGCTTGCAAAACATCTTATGAGTTACACCATCATTTTCCTAAGTTAGCTGACGAATCAGGATTTACTTTTAATAATCATCGTCCTCGAGTTCACATAGATTGGAACAAAATAAGTAAGTATATAATTAAATATAGTATGTACATATGTAGATGGCGAACTTGGAGTTGGAGAGAGGAAACAATTTCAAATGCACAAATAATAGTCCTTAGTTTGTAAGTTTATAGTATGGTCCAAAGGTATGGTCATAGTTATTTTCCACCGGGTGGTCCCATATAATTTGGTCACGAACGGATAAGTTTTGAAGTCGGTCCGTTGTTTTTTATAATATCTTGTTTCTTGTTGACTGCCTCGATGGCATATTTGTATTTCGGTAGGACTACCATCCTGAGGTCTCAGGTTCGAACCCCGGGTCGGGCAGTACCTATTATTGTTTTTTTTCAATATCACCCCGAAGTCTGGAATTTTATGCCCGCTATAGCGATTGGCTCGCCCCTATCACATCTGGGTGTTCTACTTCGCTAGTGTACTATATTATTATTTGCCTCCTCCTTCTGGAATACAGGCGGGAGCTTATGTATGTATGTATGTATTGTTTCTTGTTTCAGAACTAATTGATATAGAAAGTCTAATACGGGATAGAAAGTTCGTTCTTATTGAACAACACATGAATGATGTAAGCTTTTTTTCCTTATTTTAAATAGTTTTACGATAAAATTTCGTCAGTACCTATAAAGTCCGCAAATTAATGGTAGTTGGTAACATGTTCTGCGTCGACCTTAATACCGTCCACGAATACGCTGTGTTTATAAAAACACTTCTTAGATGCTATTTCAATTAACGTAACTCAGTCAAACCATCCAATTTTTATCATAGGTTAAAGTTTAGCAAACTTAGAAACTCCTAAACTAGAAGGTGGACAAAGTTGTTTTAACTTCGTTACCCAGTTCACTTCTCTGACAGAAATGTATCCTAATTCCTAACCCATATCTGAAATATATCACCTTATGCTACTACTGTACTCAGGAGTTATATCTTATTAATTACCTTCAATTGATAAAATATACTGAGACACAGTTACCATTTCTTTCATATAGATTTTGGACTGCATTTTGGAGTCTGAATTTGATGTTCGCATTTTGGATGATGGAGTTTTAAAAATGTTCCGCTTAGCGCAACTCGCCGTAGAATATCAACAGTTCTGTCGACATTACCTAGACCGCAGTGTTTATGTATTACGACAGGAAATAAATAGTCTCGCACAGGTTTGTCATTTTGATTAATTAATTAATCTATTTCAATATTTTTATTACTTTTATTATTACCGTATTTTTGCGTACCTACCTATTCTTAATAATTATAAAATGAAAATGTTGTCGTATTTACTGATTTTAGGAACTCGACACAACGAAAAAGAAATTACAGGAAAAAGAGGAAGAACTGAGAAAAGTCAGAAAAAGAACACGACCATCTTATAAAACTCCATTGCCCTACGGGAATGATAACATAGCGGCTATGATATTAAAAACTCTCAACAACAGAGGAGATATATTTGCCACAACTTCAAGAGGTGATTTAGATCAATACAATAAATGCAAATATTGCGAAAAAGTCTTCTTAAATCAGTTATATTTACAAAGTCATATATCTCGTCGCCATCCAAATCAAATGGATTTGCCAGAAAAAGAAAAAAATGACGAAACTTATGTTAATACATGCAATAATGATAATAGTAAGTTGAATACTGAAGTAATGGAACTAAAAAATAAGTTAAAAGAAATGGAAGTATTAATTGCGAATGTCAATAAGCATTCTACGTCTCCAGTTCATAAAAATATTAACAATATTGATAATAGCAACAAATCCACTGAATTTGTAACGAAGTGCATGAAAGATGCCGAGGTTTCCACACACGAGGATTTCTCACAAATTAAAATTGAGGAGTGGAAAAAAGAAGAACACGAGAAATGTTCTAAGGAAATAAATATATTAAAAGACCAGATCATGGAGACAATAAATTCATTTAAACAAAAAGAAACAAAATCAGAGGAAAAAGACTCTGATGTTCTTGATCAACTGCGGGCAACAATCTTTCAACAGGGTGCTGAAATAGTAGCTTTGAAACAAGAATTAAAACAATCCGTTAGTATAATATTTATACAACACGGTATATTATTACGGTTTGGGAATACAATTTCAGATGAATAAACTTTTAAGATGAGAGAATTAGATATATTCAAAATTGACCTCAATAATCAGGTTTTGATTTTTTAAGTTAATAAATAACCCTAATTTCACGTTTTAGGAAAAATGTACAGAGATAAAAAATTCGGAAATGATAAAAGAGGCTGAAGAGCAGATATTATTTTGGACCCAGCGTGCTGAAACCCAATCTAAACAATACGAATCGCTACTCCAGAATTTAAACGAAGTTACAAAGGATGCAAAAGAATCGCGTGAATTGGCAGAATCGGAAAGAAGGCGGGCTGAGCAGTTACAAACATTACTACTAGAACATAATCGCAATAACAAAGTTTCAGAAAAAAATGATTCGCCCGTTTTAAATAATACAACTAAGGCAAGTATATATACAAACTAATAGCAAAAATAATACGCTAGATACAACCCAATGTATAAAGCGCAATACTTCGTAACAATTGTTTGTAATAAATAATTCATATTTCAGATCACTAAGCAAACGCCAAAAAACAACATTACCGAGAAAAGCATACAGAGCCAGTTGTTGAAGAAACAATCACCTTATAAATCGATTAAAATAACTGATCGTGAAACATTAGAAAATTTGCATCGTAAAGCACAAGAACTTCTTAATATGGGTTCATTAAGTTCTAGTTTATCTGATTCATCCAGTGTTGAGAGAACATTGTCTATAAAAAATAATGCGATCCAAAAGATGGGCGAGCCAAAGCCTAAAATAGCAAATCAATTAAAAAATAGTTCAAATAAAAAGGAGAAACATAGCCATACACGACTTCCAAAAGAAAATACTCTCCAAATACCTAAACCCAAAGAACGAAAAATAAAAAACGATAGACCAAAGAGTTTTATTAATGAAATGGTAAAAGAAAATACAACGGACACCGGAAGGTACCTAATATAATACACATATAATTGATTTTTATTGTAGAAAAGTAGATATAAACAACCATACGACATATTTATTCTAAATATTCGATTTAAATACGATCAAATATTAGATTTGCTTACATTTTGGTAAAAATATGTTTATAGTGTGTATTTTTATTACAGCCCAATTAAAGTAATAAGAGCCAAATTAACAGAAGAAGTTAATAGTCGTTTGGTGTCACTTGGTGTTGACCCTCTTAAAAGCAGATTGCCTCAAAATGTATTTCAAAGCCAACGTGTACATTTACAAAAGCAACAAGAACTAAAATCAAAGGTTTGTGTTATTTAAGTAGAAATGATACATTTCATAAAGATCAACGCGTCGCCTTTTCGCGATTCGCTTTAAAGGACGGTAGCTGGTTACAGGCGATAGGTTATAATTATGGTGCAGTGCACTCTAAGGTTTTACCTGCCAGTTTCAATAAAAAAGTTTTCATAAAACTTACTAGGTAAAGTTACTAGTTATTAGGTAAGTAGAAACATTAACTGGTGACATTAAATTATGGTGTTTCCTTACAGAAAAACCCGTCCCATGAAAAAATAAGATATTCTATTCTAGCATACTTGGATTCAAACACATCAAATGAACAAGATAAGGTCTCCTCTGCAAATAAATATACTACTGAAAATAAGATGCTTAAACCAATTCGAAGTTTGACATCCATTATATCTGGAGTTAAAACAAAAGCAATTTCTTTAGTCAAATCAAATGATTTTAAAGAGAAGCGTAAAACATTCGGCGCTGAAGTCACAAAACGCGCAATCCAATTGTTAAAAACACCACCGGGCTCTGCACCCAGCAGCCCTAGTAAACAAGATCCATCTTCAACGAAAATAAATAACAGTTACATTACTAACTCGCACGGAAATTCAAATAATGACGGCAAGACAAGCTCAAAAATAAACAAACACAAAAAGTCAGCTAAACCAAACAAAGGAACTGCAAAATGTTCTATTGAATCAGATTCAAGTGGGTCTCTTGAAAGTGACCGAAAATATTATAATACCCCTAGCATTGAGCAGCCACTAAAACGTACAGATACCTTAGTAAAGTCTCTTGTCTGTAGACCTTCTTCAGCTAACTCAAACTATGAGCATATCCCCTTTAAACAGAACAATGATCCCCTATCACGCACACAATCCGCAACAAATTTGTCTGGTGTTAAAGATGCTACTATAACTATAAGACCAAACACACAAAATATTGATAACTACGAAAGCAGTGATGATATGAAATCGCTATCAGATTTGCAACGAAATCTAAAAGTCGGCGACAACGCAGCTACGAAAAAGACTAAAAGTGTATTAAAGAATGCATCCTCAACATCCTCTTTAAATAAGAAGAAAGTTATATTTGATATGGATGCGATACAAATGAAGTCCTTGAGCGCGACACCTTCCCAAAGTATTACTGAAAAAAGTGACAACGAAAATTATGGCCTAGGCCTGATCAATTTAGATACTGAAGAATGGGATATATCGAGGTTTGTTATTTATTTTTATATGTACTCTAAATTAACAATATTTTGGTGGCAATATGAGAGAGAGTGTGGTTGGTTCTCTCGCCTCGCTCCCTCGCGTTCTTTGACACGTCCGAGAAACCGACACAAAACGGAGCGACAGCGAGACGAGGCGAGAGAAGACGAGGGGACACGAGCGTATCGTGCTCACTCTCGGAGTCTCGCACTCGCGTTCTCTCTTGTAGCTTCGTGGAGAGTTTGGATGGGGCGTTAAAGTCCATGGATACTTGTATACTTAAAACTTGAAAGGATGTACGTAGTCATTCTGTGATAATTCATGTCACAATTTTGTCTATAGTAGATATTGAGCCACTCGACTTGTTTTTTACCACTTCCTAAGTAAACCTACCTGAAGTGGCACCTTACTGTGGCGTTTTATGCGGTGAGAATTCCGGAATTATGAATCCTCATGCTGATCAAAATCGTGACTTGCGAGATCTTCGTCGCCTGTACTAAGTAGGTAATAAAATGTCTACTTCATCCAGAAAACTATGTGTCCTGAATCCCGATTGTATTTATAATAATATGCGATTATTACAGTATCGAAAATGAGCCATTAAGAAATGATACCAAATTACAACTAACTACGCGCACAAGTCCGAAGATTGCTGAACTTAAGCAAACTATAGAAGCTCAATTAGCTCGAAGAACTGACGCATCTTCAGCACTCGTCGGTGGAGTAGATGTTCTGGGTATACACAAGCCTATCACCAAAGATTTTAACATTGGCGGTAGTAACACAAGCTTAGGTAGTTCCATATTAGACGATTCTGAGAGTATGCCAGCTGTAAATAGAAAACCTTTCGCCAAATCAAAGATATCTGAAAAAGAAGATAGTGAATTAGATATATCTGAATTTAGTATAGATGGTATAGCCAAAACAAATAAAAACGAATCTTTTTAAACAAATAAAATTGCGAAAATAGGCCCTTATTTATATAATATAGTTTTGCCATTTCCGGTCAGTCTGTTTGACCGCGGTTTAGTTGAGAGACTATTAGTACTACTTGAAAGCTGTAATTTGGCATAATTACCTCCCATACATATCAATCACAAATGCTAAAATCAAATCTCCAAGAAAATTTTGGACGTACCTCCTCTGTAGGAACGTGTTACATGAGATTTGAGAATGAGTAAAATTGTTGTTTTTTATTAAGTACGTATCCCATGTGGGTTGTCGTTAGATAGGTTGTTTAAAATATTGCTGGTTTGTAAGAATAATTTCTCAAATCAATGGTCCGTTCGCTTTAAGTGCTAATTTTATACAGACTTCACAAAAAGGAGAAGGTCCACAATTCGTATGTATTTTTTTATGTATGTTAGATAGAGTTTATTCAAAGTATTTCCAAGGGTGGTGCTATTTAAGGAGTAGTTGATAAAATCTTTTTGTAGTTGATGCAAATTATCACTTGAGCTGTGATAAGCAAAAATACCTATTCTTTTTACTTTCATGTAGGAATAGGAAGTTTTATGTTCAGTGTTCAATTTTTGTTTACAAACGTCGACTTCAACTTCATTTTAGTGCAGTGTACTTCAGCTATTTTCTACAATGAGACGCGAATACAAAATCGCAACTTATTTATTGCAGTTTTTATTTTCCCTCTACACTCCATTATGTTATCGTGTCTGATCCTATTTAGGGCCATATGGCAGGTAAACTTTATAATTTATTTCATTTAACCTGTCGACATACGTCGTAGTATTCTATCCACATACAAACGTATAAAACAAAAAGTAAAATATATTGGGCCTTACTTATAAAAACTTTTTAGCTGAGCAAATGGCTAAGAATAGTCTGCCCCTTTTATTTTCAAACAATGTGACACAAGGAAAAAGTGACAGACTACTCTTAACCATTTGCTCAGTTAAATTTCTTTTATAAAGCCCATAACGTATAAAATAATCTAATCATTTTCAAAGACGGACTGCCTCGGTGTCGAGGTTGTATTTCAGTACAACTAAGGTCCTAAGGCCTCGGGATCGATCCCCGAGTCGGGCAGTGACATGGGATTTTCCCATATCAGCCCAAACTCTGGAATTTGTGGCCGATAAGTCGATAGGCTCGCCCCTTACATCTGTGACCAAACAACGCTCGGCGAAATGTGGGTGTACTAGTACTAGGCGTGAGCTTATGTTTGTTTCTCTTTTTCAAACTCATGATGTCCTGTGATCTAATAAACTAATTTACATTATAAGGTATAAAATGTGTGAGTATAATTTAAATAAAGTAGTAATACAACTTGTGTTATATTGTTTTTATTTTTGTTTAGTATAAATTTACGCCTCTTTCTTCGTGTCAGTCTTGCCACCACGAATCCTACCGGTTCTGCGCGCAGCAATGAGACCGACCTTACGACCAGCAGATGTACCTCTCTTGACAGTCGAAGCCTTACCTGTAAATAAAACAAATTGATATTACTACCACACTATTTGTTGCTCCTGGCTTCGCTTCATGTAAGTCTTTTCAAAATTAAAGTAAATTCAAAATCCCCCTACATGCTAAGTTATCAATTTTACCTCTTTATAATATTAGAATTTCATTATAAAGTATATGCAGATGTATGGGG
This sequence comes from Clanis bilineata, assembly GCA_036417725.1. Lineage (NCBI taxonomy): Eukaryota > Metazoa > Arthropoda > Insecta > Lepidoptera > Sphingidae > Clanis > Clanis bilineata. Next base: position 10,294,983 of record CM071151.1, on the reverse strand, counting down.
AATATACATAGTTTAAACACAGTTCACAGAATATATTTGTCACAAGATTGTGTAGAAAGATCAAGGCAATCAATTTACTGCAACACCGTGTCATAGTGCTGATAGGACAAATTTGTAATTAATCAAATAGAAAAATCTACCAAATTACAATTACAAAGCTTGGGGTTTTCTCACTTTACTGAGTTTCCAGGAAACCAAAAGACAAAGATTCTCTACAATGTACATAGCAAACAATAATAATGTTATTACATACCAATGTGTTGATGGTTACCACCACCATGAGGATGCTCAACAGGGTTCATGGCTACACCACGCACATATGGCCAGCAGTTACGCTTAACCTTGTACTTGTGGTAAGCACGGCCAGCCTTCAAGATGGGTTTGTCAATACGTCCACCTCCAGCAACAATGCCTGCAATTGAAAAATGTATCACTATTTGCAAAATTAATCTTAATTATCTAAATGTAATCTTAAACCTCAGAAAGAGCCTCTGTGTAATCAAAAATATTCAGAGTAGGTAAGTTCAAAGTCATCATATCCAATACAATGTAAATTAAAATATCATGAATACTGAAAACAAATCAAACACTTGATGTAATGTTATATCATTTGAAGCCACCATTTCTATCAAAATTGTATCAAATTTTAACAAAGTATTCAGTATTCAGAGGAATGTGCTTTAAGTACTATTTTATATATCTATTAATTTTAAACACGAACCCACAATATATTGACTAAGAAACAATAATTACTCACCAACCATTCCTCTATTACTTGAAGGAAGCACCTTCTTGGCACCAGAAGGCAGTTTTACTCTAGTACGCTTGGCATCAGGATTGTGTCCAATAACAGTGGCAAAGTTACCAGAGGCACGAGCCAGCCGACCTCTATCACCCATCTTCTCCTCTAGGTTGCATACAATAGTACCTTCAGGCATTGCACCCACAGGCATGACATTTCCTGTTGAGAAAGTTTTACCGAATTGTTCAAATCATGGAACAAAAGCAGTCAATGGAAAGTGAAATAGGTGTTGTGCACACATCACAATTAGGCATAAATATACCCTTTGATACAAAGAACACTGCAGTCTATGGTAGAATTACAGAATGACATAAATGCTTTTTATACTATAGCAAATTACATTTTGTGTACTAGATTAAAGGTATAGTTTCAATTAACATGTGACAGGTGGCTCGGCCTCAGGAGGCCGAGACACTTATGTAACATATATATGTGCCTCCTCCAATGGGTTAATGGACCCAAGTATTTTTTGATGTACTGCATTATAAGATTAGACTTTCTTTTTCATGTGTTTAGGGATATAATGTTTGAATTCATAATGAATTTTGATTATGAATGTAATAGAAGATTGAAAAAAATAGAAGATTGAAAATTGCATAGAAGTTGTAATGCTGTAACATAATATAGAACACATAAGGTTACAAAAGATGAAGCAGTATACTTCTAAACTATGGTAAGTAATCCACAAATTAATGTTTATTAATTAATTATGTATTAAAAATGTAATTCACAAAACATAATGAAAAGTGGTTTATTAATGTTAAGTTCATAAGTACCACTATCATACTGCATATAAATGTACTGTCAGCATTTTTATCACTGAGCCACAGAGATTGAGAGACAATTTAAAATACATGATGAAATAATATTATACTTACCAACTTCTAGTGTAGCTTTCTTGCCACAGTAGACAAACTGGCCAGTGTAAAGACCCTCAGGGGCAATGAATAACTCTTTGCGAGTCTTGAACTTGTATGGGTCACGGAAGTGAACCACTGCCAAGGGTGCACCCCTGCCAGGATCATGAATGATGTCCTAAGGATTGACAACAATGATCATTGCAGGTATATATAGAAAAGCACACAGTCAACACTATTCTTCATAGAGTATTTAAAATAGATCTGGTAACATCCCTTCCATGGGAATTATCTACTTGAGCAACCAGGAACATGTCAATATAAAAGACCGGGACATGCGACAATTTAGTGATCTAATCATAAAATCAGTTATAAATTGAACTTTACCCCAATAAAGCATACAGCATGCAGTTCTAGAAAATACATAAATACATCGCTGAGATACTATTGCACATTTTAGGTTATATTGATAAAGTTGTAAAGCGCGTTTTACCATCAGGTTAAATTGGACAACTGTCTTCATTTTATGATCCTATAACACTTATTAAACATTATATTCTTTCAACCTAGATAGACATTACAATAAATTGAACGTATTATCAACCAATGTTTACAAAATACAAATACGTTCAAAATACCTTCACAACTCCCTTGATGTAACCATGGCGTTCAGCATAGTCCAAAGAGCGAAGTTTAGGCGCTCCTTTCCTTTTCTTGGTATGGGAAACGAAAACAGAACCGGCACCTTTACGTTGAGCACGTATCACACGACCCATGATTACAACCCGTCACTGAAACACATACAATGAAACTTGTCACAAAATTCAACTATGAGCTAAATTACAAAGATATTGTTTACATAATTGTACAATGCTTGTAAAGAAATATGGTAAGTTTACGAAGATATATCTCGATAATAGGATGGAAAGTAAAACTTCACGTACATTCCCAAGACGGTGAATTTTGAAAGACAATAATCTGTGTTGCCACAAGGGAAATCAATTTTAGAGATGATTTTTTTTACTTGTTCATACCCATGGATACAATGTTCAGCCGTATACTTTTTATTATTTTTGATACTTTATTTCCTACATCTAAGTTTTCGCAAGTGCAATGAAGGAGAATAATCTAAGTACCAGTAGAATAAAAAATATAAATATAAAAATTACCCGGTTGAAGGACTTATACCATGACTATGAACCACAGAGGGAACCACCAACCAACATTTTCTATTACAAGTTGTAATATGTTGTACATATCGAGTATAATATTTGACGGAATGAACAAAAAATAATGCTATCTTTTTTTTACTAATGGATGTTAACTCAGGTAACGAAGGACCAATATACAAGTGTTTGTTCCCATAGACCAGCCATCCATCAATAAGCCACGCCCCCAGTTCCCAGTCCAAAGTAATAATAATACGGCAACTGGAATGGCGGTCTAGTGACGAGGGCATGATTCATTGCATATATTAACGATATCGATAAAATGTGTTATTTCACGGTATATTTTTTACATTAGATACATATTATCACACCTGTATACCATAAGAGTAGGCAGAGACTATAATTTTCTAATTAGTATGATTAGAAAAGCTTTAGTGCACTTAGATAACGATTTTTATAGCAGAGATTAGCAAACGATTTTTTGAGTTGTTCTCATGATTGATGTTGTTAGGTTAATATTTAAAAGTGGATATTCTGTGGCTGATGATTATATAATTGAAACGAATCGTTCCAATAATACTCTATTATTTTAACTAAATAATTAACACGACGTTGATCTTAAATAAATCAAATAAAAACAAGTAATAAATAATAAACGTACAAAAATATTCACTTTTGAACATTTATGTACTGCTTTGTAAAAACAATATAAAAATGTTTATCGACAAATCATCGACTATATTACTTAGACGCTCTAAACTTCCGTTATCTTTAGCTGCCAGGCTGGTGCCATGGTCATGGACATAGAAGCGATCTTCTCTCTCTCTTTAATTTAAGTATGAACAAATTTAAAAAGTACGCACCAGTGTTTTTGCGTGTTGTCATGGTGGTTTCATTAGTGTGTGTGAGCGCGTTTGTGTTGTGTTACGATTATGCCGGGTACACACTACACACCAACTGAACGAAGTCGAAAAAACGTTTGCGAAGGGGTCACGTCGGTGTGGATGCAACACTGAACCACAGACTACTTACGGCCGGTCTCAATAAACGATCTCAGTTGAGTGCAGATAGATCGCGATTAGGAACCAATCAAATCAAATCATTTGATGGAGTCGTGTTCGAATTGTGTTCTTATTGGCTAATTTTTGTAATCTATCTGCAGCTGACAGCTGATGCGTCCACACCGCATTCGCCAATGCGCTATATTTTCCTTTGATGTACCAACAGTTGTCCCGCGCACGACCGAACGGGATTGAAGCCTCTGTTCGTTCGTTCGGCTTCGGTGTTGCGTCCACACCGATCCCTGCGCGAAGTGCGAACGTTCTTTTGCCTTCGTTCTGCCGGTGTGTACCCGCCATTAGATAAAGAGCGCACACATACAAACAAATTAGGTCACGTTGTGGTCACGTTGCAAGCGGCGTGTACCATTCTGACAGTTCTATAATTCTTACAATTCATTAATTTTATACAAGATTCGGTTGATTGTCCTCTCTTATATTCTACTTTTCGACGTAATAATATATTCTAGAAGGTGCGAATAGTTATACCGTAATAATTTGTGTTCTTGTGACCCTTTTAATATATCTTGTCTCTCACAAAGTCTTTTTTGATAATAGGAACAGAGTACCACAAAATTCCTGCCCACATAATATTAAGTTCCATTAAACAGAAATTTGTTTACAGTTTTAATGCCCGTGAATATTTAATGAAAACTTATTTCGGTGTGCACATCAAACAATCGTGAATTTTTAGTATATGTACCAATAATTTTGAGGTGAGTCTATTATTTACTAGTACCTTTTTTTTCTCAAAGAATTTACTCACGTAGTCCATAGTTATGATACGCAATATATACACACTATACATTAATAGTAGCATTTGTTGAAAGGTGAAATATTTAAATCAGATGTTATCCTGCTTGAATACATTCAAATTTAACAAAGACTACGCATAAGTCATAAGTACTGTAGTTATGTACTCACACATATTCTGAAAATAGATAATTGATCTTTAAACCAACTCAAAATTACTTATATTCTCACTGTCACCTTAAAAGTAAATACTAATAGTCATATACTTATAAATAAAGACTCCACAAAACCTTTATTTTACACCTCCGCTTATTTGCTGATCCTCTTAACTCCTCCAGAAGGTTGTCTGGAAGAGATCGCTTTAAGTGATAAGGCCGCCTATTGTAACATTGTATAGTTTAAGTTTCTTGTTTTTACTGTATCTATATTTTGGTGTTCAATAAAGTGTTATCTATCTACTAATTAACTTTGGATTACTCCATACATTGTCAAAAATCATATCCATTGTAAATTGCAACATTCACAGAAACAATGGTTTTGTTCAGAAATCATTACTAATAATATGTCAAACTTGGTATACTTAATGTACTATTGTGGTTATCTATACTAATATTATAAAGCTGAAGAGTTTGTTTGTTTGTTTGATTGAACGCGCTAATCTCAGGAACTACTGGTTCAATTTGAAAAATTCTTTTTGTGTTGGATAGCCCAATTATTGACGGTGGCTATAGGCTATATAACATCACACTATGACCAATAGGAGCGGAGTAGAAACGAAAAATGTTTAAAACTGGGGAAGTTGATATCTTAGAAACTACTGGTTCGAATTGAAAAATTATTTTTGTGTTGGATAGCCCAATTATCGAGGGTGGCTATAGGCTATATAACATCACGCTATGACCAATAGGAGCGGAGCAGAAATGAAAAATGTTGAAATACTATATTTCAGAAACTACTGGTTCTAATTGAAATATTTTTTTTTGTGTTGGATAGCCTATTTATGGAGGATGGCTATAGGCTATATAACATCACGCTTTGACCAATAGGAGCGGAGCAAAAATGAATGATGGTGCTAGCGGGGAATTTTATATCTCAGAAACTACTGGTTCGATTTGAAAAAAATATTTTAGTGTTGACCGAGGGGATGAATGGTAGGGTGACTAAGGGGTGACTGACGGGGTGATTGATGGGGTGACTGATGGGATGACTGACGGGGTGACCGACATGAGGAATGATGGGGTGACTGACAGGCTGACTGATAGGGTGGCGGACGGGGTGACTGACGAGGAGACTGACGGGGTGACAGCGGGGTGACAGTAATATAACTAGCTGACCAACAGGACTTCAGTAGTATCACATATACATAACTTTAAAGATTTACACACTGCATGCATCAGAATCGGAATAAGTTTTTCCTTTTTGATTAATTGATGCTCTGCTTCTATTGGTCATGGTGTGATTATATACAGCCTATACTTATAGCCTTACTCAATAAATGGGCTATTCCACACTATGAGTTTTTCAATTCCAACAGGTAATTCCTGAAATTAGGGAGTTCAAACAAACTCCTCATCTTTATAATACTAGTATAGAATACACTAGATATAGATGAAAATACCCATGATAAAAGTGCCAGCCTTTACATACATGACATCATTCAATTTAAATATGTAAATAGAGTTTCTCTTGTCTCTTGTGTTATTGCCACTAGGCAATAAACATTTCTTTCTTTCTTTCTTTCTTTCTGTATAGTATTTTTATCTAAGAAACAATGTGAGACAAGAGAAACTCTATTTACATATTTAAATTGAATGATGTCATGTATGTAAAGGCTGGCACTTTTATCATGGGTATTTTCATCTATATTAGTATACGGGTGATTCTACGATAAGAGGTTTCAAGTCCATAGAGGATACGGCCAAGGAGCAAAATGATTTGTTTTTCATTAAACACTTATATTACGATTCTTGTCCCGTTTATGTACCTTTTCATGTAAGGGCAAGTCAATTTATACATATTTTGTTACTTTTTAGAAGTCCAGGGTAAATACATCAGGCAGGGTAGAGACATCAAGAATAGGGTAGATATCGACGGTTCCAAGGCAAAGTGCGTTAAGCGACATTTTTGAAACTTTACAGGAGAGAGGTTCAAAGTTTATTTTTTTGGAAAAAAATTCATTATAAAAAAAGTACTTGGCGGATTTTAGCAATATTAATATATTTCTTGCGTTTGCACATATCGCAACTTTTTAAATATAAATTGTGTTTAAATGAGCTGTATTTTCAAAGATAAGTGTCGCTTCACCCAATATGCATCAACTGAAAGAATTTTTAGAGTGAGGCAAAGTGACTCAAGTGTCCATCACAGATATTATAGCGGAGACGAAATTGATTCATACCTTAATACGATTACGTTTCAGGAAAAGCAAAACTGCTTTATCCTCCATGTATCATAATGTTCATAAAAAAATACTTGCCAGAAATTAGCACAAGTGGTATGTTACATGGGCGCGGCGTAGGGTAAAATGATGCAAACCCAAAATTATTTTACGATTTTATGTTATTGATATGACCAAAATAATAACATTTACAACAGATTTGATTTTCCACCAATTTTTTTATGGTTAATAAATATTGTATTATGTGGGTAGTTTTATATTACTAATATAAAAAAATAAAGGATCTAGATTTACAGTGATTCTATACCTCCCTTCATTATCATTAAAATAATTTGCTCATGATGAAGTACAATCTTCTTCTTGCACAACTTGCTGAACGACCAGCTTGAAGCGACCCGAAGCAAATATTACTTGCTCCGATTTCACCTAACAGGATTCTTAGTTATCTCCATCACTTGAAGAAGGCTTTAATTACTTTCTTATCGAGGCGTGGGCACTGGGCTCTTATGGTGTAGAGCTGTTTGGCTCCCTGTTCAACCATTATACACAATAAAATACTTAATATACGAGGGTATAGTCAGTATTCGAGATTGTGATCAGTACCGCGACATTCAGCTTATTTGACATGCTGCACCAAGAAGAAAACACTGTCGCTGAATGAATGAATAGCTTTAAACCCAGATATGATACCATAGGCCTGTTGTTTGCCATTAAATCGTTGGGCGAGACATACAGGTCGATGAAGACTGTAGAAATCTGAAACTAAAGGTAGCGAAGATCGAGGACATAACCTATTGGGAGTACAGACATGGATAGTATCCAGATAAGGAGCAAAAAGACAAATATTTATTAAACATACTATGTTATTTACTATGGTTAAAGTAAAAGCGAAAATGTCTTAAATACATTGGGTGTTCAAAATAGTAACTGCAAAAATGATTTAACCGACAAATGAAATTAAATCAAGTAAAAGCCTAAAAATCTTAAGTGACCGAAGGCCGAAAATTGTAAAATCTTGTGTCGTTTCAATCAATGAACATCAAAATGGAAGCTATTTTTCGTGTTGTGTTAAGCGCCAAAAAAGTCGTTAAAAAAAAATGAAACTAGCGTCAAAAAACGCAGAAAAATTCGCTGATTCCAAATATATACATAACTCAATATCGCAAAAAATGTCGCTTAAAGCACTTTGCCTTGGAACCGTCGATATGTATTTTACCAGGCGCGATAATTTGACTTAATAAAATAATGATTGAAGGTAAATAAAATTTTATTAAACATCAGACTTACATATTAACCAATAAAGAGACTAATATTTACAGTATTTTCGACCGATTTCAAAAAAATGTGGATACCCTCAATTCGTTTTTTATGGAGATTACGCGATATCATCGCTAAATGTGGACCTGATTTTCATGAACCAGGAAAATATTCATATTACCTATAGCTATGCTATACATTACCTTAAATGAACATGTTTCAATTAGAATATAAATTAATAAAGGCACTAACTTGCCTATATGAACAACATATAAAACGAAATTTTAAGCAGTATCTTGCCTACATAAACAAAATATAATATACGTGGGCTTTCTCAAATAAATTCGCTGAATTTTTTAAAGAGTAGAACATCCTCTGCCTTTTCAAAATAAGATTTGGCGTATGGAGTGTTGGTCTTTCTGATCTTCTGAGATAAATGAAACGTCTTGCTCATTAAATTTAATATATTTTTTTCAGTATGGTCAGCTATTTCACAAAAAAAACTACCTGTATTTCTATTATAAATTTTCTGAAATTTTCATATCTTTTTCGTTTTGTACTATATATTTTTGCACGAATTAGTCGCTTAACATTCATTTGAATAATCTTTTTTGGAAGAGTAGAATAATTTTCTTTTACATGGTGATAGTTTGGCAGCAACAACTCTTCTATGTAAATTCTTTTGTGCCAATTGATCATCAATATCTGAAATGGATGGCGTTACTAGAACACTATTAACATTTGAGAATGTTGCCTACGCTCTCTCGCTTTCTCTTGCCATATCTTTCGCGTCTTATGTTGCTTTCTAGTAGTAATTTGATCAACAGTTTTTGTAATTCCTTTCTCCTTCTTTTTTAAATATATATTTTTCTTTTTGCTTTTGCAATACAAATTTATCTCGATCATCTTTAATTTTTTGATATCTTAGTCTCTCTGTATAACGTTTCTTCTCTTATCTTTCTTCACTTGTTAACTTTTTTTCGTTAAACAATAATATACTTAACATCAATATGAACTGAGAATCTGTTTTATTTATTTTTATCATAAGAATTTTCATTTACCATAGTTAAAAATAAATAAATATACCGAAAACTTGTGTGAAAATTGCTCCGAATTAAGTTCTAGTCATTTAAGTCGTTTAAAATTAACATTCATAGACATTAGCTACACCTGACTTAGTTTGGACAAAGATCTTATGACGCAAATTATGTCCCCTGGTTAGTGAGTATCTCCCCTGGTAGTTAATTTGACAGAGGAAATACGACAGGGGAGATACGTTTTCATGACAAAACCAATGGGCATTGTCCATATTTTTTAACCCCTGGTTTTTATATTTTTTTCTAAAAATATAGACCAAATTAAGATACTAATTTGAATATTTTTGTTTTTAGGGCTGTAATTATTTTGTAATATTTTTTTGAAAATATCTTGATGATTCTACGTGATGACGTCATTAATGGCGCGAAAAGTGTTATTTCATTGCCTATATTTTCTGCTATCTGTGATGTCAGCTGACGGATAAAATGACACTTTACACTGCTGTTAAGTAGAGATGCGCGATCATAAATGATGTACTATTCGAGATGTATCTAAATATCTTAATCGATTATGAAATTAGTAAATAATTTACTTTCAAAATGGGCCAGTATTTTTAATTTTACTTATTTGTACTATTAATCTTACATCATTATGAAGGTCTTAATTTCTGTTGGTCTAATCGTAAAATGTGTGTGCAGAACGTGGCTTATACGATACATGATAAGGCAATGTGCATTATCCTACGTACGGATAAAGATGTCAGCTTAAGTATGTATGTGACTAAAAAAGTTATTAATTAAATAAAGGTTATAATCGATATATCTCACTGCAGTTTTAAAATCGAATGATTTGATTCGAAATTATATTTCAGTCCAGGATCGTCCACCTCTATCGGCCATTGTGTACATGTGTCGATCGATTGTAAACAACAATATTAAATTCTATAATATAATATTGAAAAATCTAGTGTTCGACAGTTTTTTAGACCAATAAGATATTGTTATTTAATTACAGTCGTGTTTACGATACAAATATAATAGATATCATAATAATATCTATCAATAAGACTACATTCATTATAAAACTGATTCAAGGATCTTTCCCAAAGCACTTACCGTAATGATATTGGAATACATCGCTATTAATAGCCTCCACAATAAGATTTATGTAAGTTAACTTCATAATTTACCTATTTACATGGTTTATTTCATGTAAGTAGTGTGTGTATTCAACATTTATTTATTTATGCTTGTTTCAGGTCACATATTGTTGCTAGAATAGAACAGTCGTTGAAAACCTAAGTTGCATCAATATGACTACATTAATTATAAAACTGACTCAAGGATCTTTCCCAATGCAGTCACCGTAATGTTATTGGAATACATCGCTATTAATAGCCTCCAAAATAAGATTTATGTAGGTTAACTTCATAATTTACCTATTTAGATGGTTTATTTAAAGTAAGTAGTGTGTGTATTCCACATTTATTTATTTGTGCTTGTTTCAGATCACATATTGTTGCCAGAAATGCCAGAATAGAACAGTTGTTGCAAACCTAAGTTGCATACATGTATCTAATGTCAAATTGATGAACAGAATAATGTCATCAGCTCAGATTGTGATGACTGGGCTGTTTCATGCTTCACAATAATGATGGTGTATTGATGCAACAAACTCAAGGGATTATAGTGACAAAAAGTTTATATATTTACTAATACTTACCTAATAGGCTATATAGTAGTACAACTACATAGCATTGTAACAAACAAACAAGCAATAACTATGAGAAAAAATACAGGTATACATTAATCCGTTGGAGGTGGCATTATATATATTACATAAGTCACTATTTAAGAGATTTTATGGATCCTATATTGCTTTTTATTATTGTATTTAAAATGACTGGTGCTACCAAATAAATCATGTATTGTTATATTTTCTCATATTCATTGTTTGTGTTTTAATATATGAATTTAAATTAAAAAAAATGTGAAAATTTTAAGCTTTATTATTTATGATGTGGACATCTGCATTCACACAGACAGGTGATCAGCTCACCTATTAGAATGTTGTCACCCTTAATCCCAGTCTGGTTGGTATTCCACTTTGGCTTCGAAGAAGACAAAGGTACATAGCAGCTCCCAAGAGGTGCTTCACCATTTGAGATTTTCTGTAGCTCTCAGATTAGCCTTTGAGCACTTAGAGGTTCTTCAGGTTTACATCTTTCAGATCCACCCACGGCTGTCCAAACACGCCCTGCCAAGCCAGTTGGTTAGGACCCCCGGGGTAGGGCCGGAGCATTGATTTTACTGGTGATCCTGCAGTATGCCTCCTACAAACCCTCCGAACCTTTTTGTGGGCCTTTTTATTATTTCAGCTCATATAATAATCATCCACAGAACAGAGAAACCAGTAATCATCCCACAAACTATGATGGCAATTTTATCTAAATGTAGCACATATTTATAATCACAGCACAAGGTTTCAATAACACAAAATTCCCAAGTACACGTTTAATTACATGTTCAAAACAAAATAACTCTTAAACTATCTATCACTTTTAAGTGCTTCTGTGAGGCTTTGTAAATTTGCTTGATTCTTGAATGCACACTTGGTGGCCTTGAAAGTCCAAAATTATGTGAATAAGTAGATTATCAGTTTCCTTAAAACCTCTGTCCGCTAGTCCAATAGGATTTGGTTGTAAAATATACCGCAGATTACTCTTTTACACGCTTTATTCCACTGAAGTTATATTTGTATGCCATGTCGTGTCTTCAAGCTGAAAGTTATTTTTTCATGTTCGATTGAAACACTTATAGTATAACTTGTTATATGTATCTTTTGTTCTTGCGTGGTTCTATAATACGATAATTTACTAGAAAAGTATTTATTATTTACTCGTAAAGGAAGAGGTTATGTTGTGTAGGTACTAGTCTTGTGTAGTTCTCGAACGAACTAGTTCGGTAGACCGCTCCCACTGACAAAATGAACGAACTAGTTTCCACATTTCTCGCTCTTTAGTTCGTTTTATATGTTAGATTCTAAATTGTATAATTGTATGTAATAGTGAACGTGAGCGAGAGCGCGGCGCTATCCGATGTCTTTCTTTCTGCCTAGCGTTATCCCGCCCTAATGCCTAATCCACCTTCCTATTTAAACGCTTCCACTTAGCGTCGTCTTAAGCATCCTCCACAGTAAGACCATTGGTTCTCATATCATTTTCCAACACGTTCAGCCAGCGCTTTTGGGGCCATCTGGATTTCCTTAATATAACAGACTACTTATCGCACCCATACAGAAGGACGGACTAAATGATGGTCTATGAGACCTTAAAGTCTTAGGTAGTCTAAAGTCTTAGGTTTTCGTCACATAGTCAATGTCTTCTAAGGAAATCTCGTGCTTTTTAGAGCTATATTCAAATATAGCCTGCAGCACTTTTTGACTCGCATATATTTTTTCTAATCTCTTTAGCAACACATATTTTTTCTAATCTCTTGGATAAAAAAAAAATAAAACATGTTTATAAATTACTACGGAAAACTAGAGTAGGATGGGGGTCTTGGCATATACTACGGGTTTACTGCGAGGGGGGGGGGGGTATAAAAATTAAAGCAAGTAGCCCATGCTGCGCCACTTCAAACCCTGACGTCGAAGTTGATGTTGCTAGGTACTTAAACTTGTCTGTTTTCACGTAAAGCTCGTCTGGATACTATTCGGCGGCGGAAACGAACATAACAGTTAAAAGAGTCTGCAGATCCAGAAAAGACGATATGCAGAGGCTTTTTTCCGCCCTGCATGCCTCGCGCAACGATCTAATGACGTACACTGGGTACATGGTGCTGTCTGTCCTCCACAACCTGCAAGGCAGGAACCCAGGTTTCGCCAGCGCTTAGTCCGTTACTCAGAAGAGTGTACCACTTGAAGATGAGATTGGCTTAAACCTAAAGGTGTTGATGGCCTACCGTGTAAGTAGGCCACCGTCGTCGTCGTCGTCGTCGTCGTCGTCGTCGTCGTCGTCGTATAAGGAGTGTCCCTTAGACGACGTCACTACTCCCCAAGTATGTACAAGTAAAAAAATAACAGCATATTATTAAAGAAAAAAATGCGTCCGAATAATCTTTTTTGAGCCTTTCTTTGGTTCGAGACGAGAATTAAAATAATGAACTAGTTCGTTGAGGAGCCACGAACTAAAGTGACCGCTCCTTGTCGCGAACTATTAAGCGCACGTCTATAATGTGTACTTGACAAATGACAACTGACATATAAACAGTCGTCAGATTCTAAAAAGAAATCAGGCAATGAAACAAACGCATGCCATTAATGACGTCATTAGAGGTCAAACAAAGGGCAAATATATTTTGTTAAAAATCTTGGTAAATCACGATCCTTTTTCATTAAAAATCAATTTTCTGCAACAAGCTAAAGAAATTCTCCAAATGGTTTTTCATTTACACGTAATTAAAAAAAATGGACAATGCCCATTGTGTTTATTGAAATAAGATTTGTTTAGCTTAATTATATATACACTTTAACTATTACAGTATAGTTAAATTAAGGCAGTATTTGCAGATTCATTCAATTAATATTACAATTTTTATAACTTACCAGTGGAGAGACACAATGACCTTACGAGAGCATCACAACGTACGGATGCGTCGCAACAACTAAAAAATGGCGGCACTTTGACGGCTTGCGTGTTTAGTAATGCTAACTTCACGTCGATAGGTGTCCTTGAGCGCAGTTCCGAATGCGGCTGTCTTATATTTAACGTTTGTAGTTACCGAACGATATTTGCCAGGGTAGATTCACAAAAAAAGCGGGACATAAATTAAAATTGAATATTTTTGAAAATAAACAACTATTGTTGTCTTTTTTATAAATAATTCCTTAGCATATTTATTTAATTTCATGGTAAACATACTTAAGTTTAGCAACTGATATAAAGAAGGTATGTATTGCCTGCAAGTTAAGCTAAAACCGACAAGGGGACAGGCCAGGGTAGAGACATTTTTAAGCTTTAGCTTAAAATTTCACAAAAATGTGCTGTAATTGGGCATTTTATCGTTATGGTATTTATAAAGCACATAAAGATGATTTAATTTGTTACAAAAAAACAACAAAATTAGAATAAAAATCCTATTTTAAACTTATTGCCGCGCAAGTTACCTCTTATCGTAGAATCACCCATACATATATATATATTAGTATATAACATGCAACATTATTACACGTTAAATTAAAGTAAAACTAAATACATAAAGATAATGTCTAAATACAAATGTCTATACCGTAACAGCTAAGGGGCCATCTCAGCATGAGATGATTGCAGCTATATGATTTGAAAATTATATTTTTACTTTAATATGCTATTTTGTAGATCTTTCTAGTAAATGTTTACAATTAGAGATTCACTATACATACATACATAGATCACGCTTAATTCCCAGAGGGGTAGGCAGAGGCGAACTAGCAAACTAGAACACTCACATTTCCCTGAGCTCATTTTTGTCTCACATGTGATAGGGGGTGAGCCTATCACCATATCAGGCACAAATTTCAGACTCAAGGCCGATAATAAATAGAAAAACTCAATTTCACTTTGCCAAACCCAGGGGTCAAACCCGAGACTCCAGGATGGTAATCATATTGTTCACCACTGCATAGTATAAAACAAAGTTGCTTCCTGCTGTCTGTTTGTCTGTATGCTTAGATCTTTAAAATAATGCAACAGATTATGATGATTCTTTTATTCTAATAAATAACTCATATATCCAAATAGTAGGTTTCCACAATGTGTATGGTAGTCACTATCTTGTCAGAACACAGAACCTATTTGGGTTTTGTGTTAAGTTTAATACTTAACAAAAATCTTTACCCCAATCCCATAAATTTTTCTTGCCTCTGAAGAATCTATTTACTGATGTTCCTATGCTAGAGCTTGGAAGTATGTAGAACTCACCCACTCTAAAATTCGTCATACTGACTAAACAGTATGGAGTTTCTATTGTGTAGGATACAGGGTAATCATTCCATATGCATGCAGACAACCTCCACAGGTCACAATCAAATCCATCTTCAAGATCTAGAAAATCTTCTGTCATCTGACCTTACGCCTCCAATCTTGCTTAGGTATCACAATATTGTGTTGACACCTGTGAGTTTAAAAAGCGCTAAACGCTGGGCTCCATATTTTAATCTTGCTCGAAAAAGGATGAGATTTCCCTAGAGGATATTGACTATGTGATGAAAAACCTAAGCCTCCCCCCTTCCGCCCCTGTGACCAAGCGTGGTATTTTGCCCCCCTCCCCCGAGAAGTGGTCAGGTAGTATTCGTACATTCCCTATGATAAATAGTTTGGGAATGGAGTGGTAATTTTGACTGATAATTGAATAAAAGTGGGACATTATATATATTAAATTTTTCGTCATAAACCCAATAATTGCACATAATAATAACAATTAAAAAGCTATTTTAGGTTGTGCTAATGAAGCTCTTTCACGATACCCCATATTATATAGTTAATTCAATTTAAAATTTGGACCCATGAGGATCCTTGCATCCTCCTTTCCCAATCCTCATTTCCCTCCTTTTAGGTTGACAACACACCAATGATTCTTTTTGTATCCCAATTCCCATCTGCTCGTTTAAAAAAACATAAACGGCTGTCACGTTTTTTTACGATATTTGAGAAGTTAGAATTTTTTCACAGGTACATACAAAGCACTACAGATCTGCGTATATGGCTTTAATTTCAATTAAATACCTTCACGCTTTCCCGAGATAGAAGGTCACTGTACATTTTAGCCTTTAGGAACCATGTTGAAGATGTAAATATACCTACGATAAGTATGTACATCAAGCAGAGTTGGAGTCGCAAACTCAATTCGCGTACGTGTAATACACTCCCTACCATTTTTAGGGTTCCGTAGCCAAATGGCAAAATCGCGATTTTAATAAATCTTTGGAACAGTTTTCAGGCTAGTGTTAGTTACTACCCCGCAGATATAGTGTTCGGCGTATTTAGGATTAGACCTTACAACAAAATTGGTATTTAGCGATTGGACTAGGGTCGACAGTCAGAACGTTGGTCAATTAATTGATTATGATATTACGTTATTTTATTGAAGTACCTACCTACTTGATTTTAATCGCCAAAACACTTAACTGCTTTAACAGATGTTGCATAAGTTAATTGTTAAAACACTAACATTATTCTCCAAATAAAAATTATTTGACTAGAAATGTCAAAAAAGGGGTCCTAAACCTAATTACATGTAACCTAACTTTGCCTTAAACGGGTGCAACTATAATACAGTCGATTTATATAAAAAAAATAACTTAGTGGAATATTCCATAACGTACCTAATCATAACGTTCCGTGGACAGACCACGTGAAAATTATTGCATAAATTTTTAAAAGCACATTTCGTGATATCGAATCAACAAAAAAGCTTTCATACCAAAAAGTTTCGAAAGACGGAACTTGTAGGTTCTCCTTAACAATTGTCAATTTGATAAAAAGAAAACTGGCCATAACTGCGCAATACAATTTCGCAATGCCTACTCCTTGTACAACACATTTTGTTCTGTTTATAATAATACTAGTAGGGTATATTATATTATACTAGGGGTATATACTATAATACTAATAGAGTCGCCTCCTTGGTCTAGTGGCAGCATGTATGTATGGGCTGTCAACCGAGTAGTCCTAGGTTCAATTCCCAGGTCGGCAAAGCAAATCTAACTAAATTTGCCCGGGACTGGACCCCTCAGAGGGGGTTGACGTCAGGCAACCGGCCTTAAAAACTAAGCTAAATCCTTTCTGGAGCATGCTTGAAAAAGTGTGTCGCGCCGACCCCACCTTAAGGTGGGAAGGGCAGGTAGAAAGAAAGATTGATAGAGAAAAATTACACCTAGGAAAAGATACCTACATGTAGGTAGTTAATATTCGTACATGTATTAACAATCACATAACATAAACATACACCTGTATTCCCGAAGGGGTAGGCAGAGCGCACTAACGAACTAGAACACATTACGCCGAGCTTAGTTTCCTCCCAGATGTGATAGGGTTCAAGCTTATCGCCATATCGACACAAATTCCAGACTCCGGGCTGATATGGAAAAATCCAGTATCACTTTGTCCGACCC